>CM051526.1:2095000-4495000 GCA_028017165.1 Herpetospermum pedunculosum | reverse complement strand
CTCCACCACAACTCAGCCACCGCCGATATTTTTCTTCCCCTCATTCTTTCTTCTTATTTTGCCTTCTCTTTTTTCGTTCTTTTTTTTTTCTCTCCTCCACCACAACTCGCTGATGCTCACCGACCACAGACCACCGCCAACTGGTTTTATTATTTTTTTTCTTCTTCCTCCTCTTTTTTCATTCCTTATTTCTCTTTCATTTTCGCCTTCACCTTCACCTCCACCACAACTCTTTGTTGTCCAATTTTTTTTTTCTTTCGTTTACTCCTCTCCTTCCTTCTCAGAAAGAAAAAGAAGGAAGAAGAAGAATAATGAGAAGGAATAGGAAAAATAAGAGAAAACATAAGGAAAAAAATAGTCGTCTGCGACCGGCGGTGGTTGGGTTTTGTGGTGGACGTGAAGGTGGGGGGAGGAGATTAATAGGGAAGGAAGAAGATGAGGAAGAAGAAGAAAAGACGGTGGTGAGTAACAACAGGCGGGTTGTGGTTGTGGTAAAGGTGGAAAAAAAAGAGAGAAATAGAGAAGCAAAAAAGAGAAGGAAGGAGAGGAAGAAGAAGAATATGAAGGCAAACCGAAGAAGAAAAGAATGTCAGCGTTGGCCATAGATTCGGAAGAAAATGATGGGAGAGGAGGAGATAGTGGATAGAACAAGAAAAAGAAATACAAAGTTATTTATTTTTTAAAAAAGTTAATAATTTAATATATATATATATATACATATATATATATAATTATATATATATATATATATATATATATGTGTGTGTGTGTTTTTGGTTGGAAGACCTTGAATATGTTACGACCCCAGTATGGGGCAACGCCCCAAAGAAAAAACTTTTACAGTATTAGAATTGGATTTTGGTCTATTATGTATTAGGTCATTAGAAGATGTCATATATAAACTTTCTAATAACTTTGGTCGTTCCTTTAGTATGTAATCTCTACTATTTCGTAATACAAATTGCTTTCTCCCTTCTACCTATAGACGAAGTTAACACAAATTTAATGAATCACGTAAATTGTGTCGATTCTTGTTTTATTCTTTATTGTTCGAATTCTACCTTAAACATGTTTAATTAAAAAATATGTGACGTAGCTTTTTGTTGGCTAATAAACGAAAAACTGATAGCAAAACATTAAATACTATCAAATCCAAATCTTAAGAGTTAAAATGTCGAGTTTGAAAACTCAAAAACCTAAATGCTACCAAACTAACTAAAAATGCATTGTTTTTATTTACATGATCCCAAACAAACTCATCAACCTTAGCTCAAATAAAACACTTGGATCATAATTTTCTAAAACAATGTTAAATTACAAGTTTGATCGTTAAACTTTCATGTTTAAGTCTATTTGGTCTCTGAAATTTAAAAAGTTTCGAGTACGTCACTATAGGTCCCCTCTAATAACTATTTTGTTTTTTATTTTTTATTTTTAAAAATTAAGCCTAAAAACAATACATCTACCTATAAGTTCATTTGTTGTATTATCGGTCTTTTACCAGTGTTTTCAAATTTTACAAAAAAAAAAAAAAAAAAAAAAACTTTTAAAAATTTGTTTTTGTTTTTTAAATGTTACTAAGTTCTAATGTATCCTACAAATAAGGTCAAATTTAATTTCAGTTTGGATCAATTTTCAAAAATATATATATTATTATTATTTTTTTCAAAACAAACCTTTAGAAGGTTTTTCCACCTATCTATTATTAGATACCAAATTAAAAATTCAGACTATTCACCAAATAGACAAGCTACTAAACTGGTAAATTAACCTAAAAAGTAAAAACAATCTCATACAAACCCTAAATTAAAGGAGACAAAGCTGTAATTTTACATACTAAGATGATGCTCCAATAATTTACATCAACATTGATCAGTTGAAAAAACATAATGAAGATTCAAGCATTACATTCCAGATCATTTACATAGCTACAGAACATCATAAGTTCGAATGCCTCAAAGGATACAACTAGTTCAAAAGTTGAAACTATCATCACCATTGAAGATATCCGTTGTCGGAGTTGTTGGGGTCGGGAAACCCCCCATCCTCTTCGAGTACGACGGAGTTGGGGGAGTCCTTGGAGACAAGTTAACAAGCTCCAACGCCTGTACTCGTAGCTCGACCGGGTAGTCAGCAACACACCCGATTCTCGGACCTGCTCCCGTTGTCCATTTGAGTGAAAGTTGATGGCCCAACTGATAAGAGTTCACTATCTTCTTCGAGTTAATTCGCTGCAATATCGCCTTCTTCGGTACGTCGGCTCTCGGACTCTTCAGGCCACCAGATAATGTCCTTTTGTATTCTGTTTTGCCTCCAACTTGGGAGACCTGAGCTGATTTTGAGGAAACCTCAACTTCGTCAACTGTTTTGATGTCTAGTGCTTCTAGTTTGCTCAGAAAATCGGCCTTGGTTCGACCTCCGACGGACTTCAAATCATCATAGCCTTCGGAATCTTCATTTGCCCGATGCACCTGAAGCACGGAAGAATAGAACTTAAAAGGGATTCATTTATCAAGTAGGAGTTGTTTGTCAGATTGTTTTGCTGTTTCATAGAACTAAGAGTAGGCGGGTTTGTAAGTACCTCGACATCCTTAAGAACCACACCGTTTTCCTCAAGGAATTTCATGAAGATGTCGAGATGGTCATCGGTAGGCTTATAATGTCCACTATAAGCTGAGATTGCCTGAAAAGATCAAAACCATCAAAGAATGAAATGTTATAGACAAGCAAACACCACCAACTCGAAGGGCCTTGCTTCCTTCGCCTGTTTCGATCGTGTTCTTCAAAATTCTTTTGCTAAAATGTCGATTTTCACACTTAGAATGATCGTAGAATTACCTTAAGAACTCCATCATCTACCTCTAGCCTACCAGCAGCCAATGTGGCTCCTCCTGCCAAGAAACTTGAGTGGTGGAAAGCTCCTTTCTTCTTCTGAAAAACAATGACAGTGAATCTGTTACTTCGGTACACTGTTGAAATAGAATTGCATCTTGGGAAACAGAATAAGAACAAGAGTAAACGACAACAACAACGATGAAGTTTCGAGGTTGCATTCTCACCTCACCAGCATAAAGCCTCTTAAAAGTGCTCATCACAAATATCCACTTCGTCCCTTTTGACCCTCTCTTTGTATCAAGGAAAGTTCCACTTTGTTTATGGACGATTTGCCCATCGACAACGACGTATTCGTAGTGTTCTCGCTCTTGCTGATATCAGTAAGTTAAAGTTAGCTCAATGATAAAAGAAAACATGTTAGGAAAAAAAGTAAACTGAGTTGGAAACTTTATAGATTATGCATCAAAAACCATTTTCAGTCAATATGAGTTGACTTGGAACTACTTCAAATATGAATCAAAAGACAACATACAGGTCCAAGATACTTGATGGTTTGCTGTCGGAGTTTCGATCTTGGGCATTCTTTAAGATCAACATCTTTTCCATCTCCAATATCAAGCCTGCACAGTTTGAATAGCAAAGACTCATACAACAAATTGCAAGGATCTGAAGCAAAACCTTTTAGCAATGATGTAAAAAACACTAAATGGAAATCAGATTTTATTCATTCACTGTGACTTTTCATGCATGTTTCAGCAATTAAGATAAGATCTAGAAAAAGTTCTGTGAGCAAATTTGAAGAGAGATCCCATCCAAATTCTAGTGAGTTGATCAATTTTCAGACCAAATTCTAGTTGATCATATGTTTTAGTCTAAATCTTGTGATCTTATACTTTCAAATGTGTTGTTTTAGCCCTAAACTTTGTATAAAAACTCATCTTAGACCTTTGTCATTGGATTTCTTTTAACAAGAGTCTTAGGAGGTGTTTGGTCCATGAGTCCTACTGTAACCCAATGCACCTGTGTTTGGTTCATGGGTTTACTTGGCTCGGGTTTACGTAGATTTATTAATCCCACGTGCTACATACAACTATGCTATATAAACTCAGGCTTATGAAATCCATGTTTTATATTGCATCATACAAACCTTTATAAAACCCAGACACCAAACATAAGTTACACGAACTCAAGTTTCTATAAAATAGTCATAGAAACCCAGCTTTAAAAAATCCAGACTTGCATAGCAACAAGTAAAACGATGAACATACACTACAAGAAAATTAGTCTCTCCCAAGGATTTATCTCCCGACACTAATAAGTTCGTCAGGAGAAGCACTCTCTCCCGATGGCCAAAATCACTGTCGGGAGAAAAGACCACTCCCGACGCCAAATACAATGCGTCGGGAAAAGCACTCTCTCCGACGGTTAGTTGTGCCTTGCCAAATTTCTGATAGTCAAGAAAACATATGGCTTGAGATTTTAGTAGAAAACGTATCCGTACGCAAAGTTTAAGGACCAAAAGCATAACATCCAAAAACATAAAGACCAAAACAAACCAGTCATGCAAAAGTTCAGAGACTAAAATAGGATATAAACAGCGAAATCTTTCGAGGTACCCTTCAAAACCCTTATGTCAGACATTTCAATAGAGATCCAAATTCCAACACTTTTTATATGAAACAGAGGAATTTCATTGATTGAATGAAATCAAAAGAGGATCCAAATTCCAACCTGACACACTTGCACAGATATTATAAAATCAAAAGCAAGAGAAAGAGCCGACAGAAAGAATCCTTATAACAAAAGCAATTACCAGTAGAAAAATGGCTGACCAGCATCTGCTTTACACCATTCTTCATAGTACAAATGCAAACTATGCCCATATCTATGTCTAGGATCAATCTGAAAAGAGGAAATAAATAACAAATCAAAATCAAAGTCAAAACCAAACAAAACTCAATGGCCCATTTGATAACCATTTGGTTTTTTGTTTTTGAAAATTAAGCCTATAAACACTCCTTGCATAGCACCTATGAGTTCGTTTGTTTTGTTATCTAAAATGCTTTCAAAATCCAAGTTAAGTTTTGAAAAACTTATTTTAGTTTTTGGAATTTGGCTAAGAATTCTAATGTTTACTGGAGAAAGATAAAAACCATACTAAACAAATGACGAGAAAAAGAGCATAATTCTCAAAAACTAAAAATCAAATGGTTATCAACCGAGTTCATACTGTTCTTCAGATTTTCCAACAAATCTTCCACTTACAGCTTCGATCCAATGCTGAAAAGCCAGTTTCTGAGCTTTGGCATCCTTCGAAAGCCCTTTTCCCACCTGAAGAAACCCTCAAATTCTTCCATTAAAACCCCTTTCCAAGTTCATAAACATGAAGCAAAAAAGCTCAGAAATCGCACCTTAGAAGCATTCAAAGTGACTCGATTCCAGCGAGAAGCAGCCGTTTCAGGCTTCAAGAAATTAAAGAAGGAAATCGTACTGTGATTCAATCTAGCGTAGTCAATCGCAAACCACCTTCAACAATTTCCATATTCATCAGTAAATTGAAATAATTCCCCTGTTTCAGTTAAAACACACACACACACACACAAAACTATAAAGTAAATTATAATCTAATTTCTCTTTTACCAGAGCTCTTCCGCGACGACGGCGGAATCCGCCAGCCGCCGGCGGGTCCTGTAGCTCCTGTAAACTTTCTGCAGCTTGACCGCCGAGCGCCGCCGTGCTGAGTCATCGTCATCGTCGCCATCGCCGTCGCCGTTGATCATCTGGGTCGGTTTCGCGACCCCATTTGAGGGGTCGGCGTCGGAATCGGAGGAGAAGGGCATTTTGAAAGAGTCGCATTCGGAGGGAGTGGTGACCGGAGAGTCGCCGGAGGAAGAGAGTTGGTGATGCTCAGAAGGAGGGAATATGGCGGCGGAGTTAAGAGGGTATGGAAATGGAGGAGTGTGAGTTGAAAGGGGGTGAGAGTGAACCTCCATTAACGTAGTTTGTGAGTAAAAACAGAGGACTCTGAAATTTTGTGGTGAGAGAGAGGAAGAAGACGATGGCAGTAAAGAGAAGGGTGAAGATTGAATTTATGGACGTCCAATTCTGAACTTTGAGGTCCGACTACTTACTTTCTTCATGCCTGTCGAGTACCATATGTTGTTTTCTTTTTTCACTAAAAATATCTTAAAAAGTTTCAAAAATACCATTTAACTTCTAAAAACCTTAAAAAATACCGATTAAGTTTGGATGAAAAACGTTAAAATTTTATTAATATCCTTCATGGTTCAAAAAATTGTAAAAAAAGTCCGACATACGAAAATAGGAAATCCAACATAGAATCTTCTGGTCATTAGTGCATTCATAATATCAGTTGAGTTATGCTCTTGTTGGCATTATAGAGTAGTTTAACAAAATGTATCAAAACTTTATTAAACTTGTAAATAGGATCAAACTCGCTTTCTTCAATTTTATTAGCATTCGAAAGGTCGTAGCAACAACTTACCAAGATAAGCGCCAAAAACCAGAAATTCAACAATATTACTTCTCTCATCCTTTCACTATCTATAATTGAAAAACCACATTAATATCTAGCTCATCACAAACTAAAAATAAAAACAAAAAATTCTATTTTTTTTTCTCTCATTTATCTTTTTACACTTCTAAAATAGGAAACTCGATTTCAAACTTTGTTTTCATCCGATGTTCTGTTGCACATAATTTTTAGGGCAAATTACCTTAATGGTCCTTGAGGTTTGTGTTTGGTAGCATTTGGGTCCCAAGGTTTCAAATCCAACAATTTTACTCCGAGCTTGTATTTTGTGCGTTTTTCTGTTAAATAGTAACGCAGTGCTGACGTGACACATAATTTTTTATTAAAATTAGAAAAAACATTGATTTTTTTGTTTTTTTTCATTTTCATTTTTCTATATACTTCCTCCTTCTTTTCCTTTTTTTTTTTCTCTCTTCTCTTACCTCTTATACTTCATCATTCATGGCTATCGCCGCCAGTCACTATCCACCACTCCACCGTCGCCGACGCCGCCCACCTCCCTCGCCCTCTCCCTCGCCGTCCGTCGTTGACGCCAAAGTCGCCCGCCTCCTCCGTCGTCGCCTTTCGCCTCCCTCTTCGTCTTCATCTCCCTCTCCCACGGCGATTCTCAAATGGCGGCGACGAGATCACGACCCACGACCTCCAATCAGTATTGTCTAGATCTTGAAATCTTTTGTACATTTTTTAGATCTATCTAGATTTTTGTTTATTTCTACACGTCAAAAAATTTTCAATGAAAGAGGGGGAAAATGAAATTAAAAGAAGAAAAAGAAAGGAACTCGGGGAGGTGGGCGACGTCGGCGGCGGCGGCAAGTTGCGACGGCGAGGGAGGCGGGCAGCGTCAGCGGCGGCGACGACGAGGGAGGCGGGTAGCGCGACAGAGTGGTGAACGGGCGGCGATAGCCATTGATAGTGAAAGTATGTAGCAGGAGAGAGAAAAAGAAAGAGAGGAATGAGGAAGAAGAAGATAGAAAAAAATGAAAAAAAAATGTTTTTTTTTAATAAAATTATGTGCCACGTCAGCAATCCGTATTTAACCGAAATTTGGATCGGGACTAAAAACGCACCAAATACAAAGCTGGGGTAAAATTGTTGGATTTGAAACTTGGGAACCCAAATGCTACTAAACTCAAACCTCATGATTAGGTAACTTGCCCTAATTTTTATTAGCAAAATTTTACAATAATTTTCATGGAGGAAGAATTTACAGAAAGAGGAAAAAGAACGAAAAAATTCCCATAAAGATATATTTTTAAAAAATTTTAAAATGTCAAAAGTATTAGTGAAACTTTAACGTTTTTCATCCAAAATTTAATGGTAAGTGTACTTTTGAACGTTTTTTTTAAAGGTTAGAAGTATTTTTTAAACTATTTAAAATTCAAGAGTATAATTGAAACAAGACTCGTAGTTAGAGGCATTTTCTATAATTTAGCCAAATAAATAAGGTTAAACTTTAGCTCTATGTCTATTTGGTTCCTCAACTTAAAAAAAAAAATAATAAGTCCCTCAACTTTTAATTTTGTATCTATAAGTAGGTCTCTAAACTTTAAAAAGTGTTTAATAATTTCTTAAACTTTCAATTCTGTGTTAAATAGGCTCTTGAATTTTCAATTTTGTGTCTAATTGATCCTTTACTTATTCAACATTTTTTCAACATTTTTTAAAATTAACAGATCTATTATATACATTTAAAGTCTTATCAGACATAAAAATTAACTTTACCTCTAATAAATTAATTAATATTTAAAACATTTAAATATATCACAAATTTATTGAAAACAAAATTTAAAGTTGACAGAATTATTAAACATTTTTTAAGGTTGAGAGATAAGGGACACTAAATTTGTATTAAACCTCTAATTTAATTGAGAAATTATTATTTTAGTATTTTTTTAATTTGAATGTAAATATTTTTTTTAAAAAAAAAAATCAAGTTTAAGTAATTATTTTAGTTCTGGCTATTGTTTAGTTAGTTTAATAGTTGTTTAAATTATATTAGGTAGCTTCCAATTTTATGGTTAATATATTTGTTAAAAAAAAAAAAAAAAAAAAAAAACTGAACTATGAAAAATGTTTCAAAAATGTTCCTAAACTATGCAAAACGTTTCAAAAATACTTTCACTATTAACCAAAAAACAAAAAAAAAAACACAAAATTCTAATGTGGACGGTTAAATTCGAACTTGTAATTGTGTGACATGAAAAAAATGAAAAATGTGAACATTTGATCTACTCTCCATTAATTTTGTCGTGATCTCTTGAATCGATAAAATAGAGTTTTTATGTTTTTTTTAATATCTCAAACGTTCCTATTTTCATTTTTTTTCATGTCACACGAGTACGAATTAGAATTTAATAGTTCATACCAAAATGTTAGGTGTATTGATAACTGTGAGGGCATTTTTTAATTTTTTTTATAGTTCAAGAGTATTTTTAAAAATTTTGAAAGTTCAGGGTATTCTTGAAACTGAACATATAGTTTAAAGATATTCTTTTTATAATTTTACCTTTTATATTTAATAGGTTTAATTTTTTTTTTTCTTTTTTAAATGTCTAATAGGCTAAGGACTTAATAGACTCAAAATTTCAATTTTGAGATATGTCGAACAAAATTTTGGAAGTTTAGGAAATATATACAAAATTTAAACTATTAACTATATGATTTAAAGTTTAAGAAATAAATAGACATTTTAAGGAATGAAAAAAAAAAAAATCAAAACTTTAAGACTTTTTTATAACATTTAATTATTACTATTGTTATTTTTTTTTTTGAGAAAATTATTATTATATTTTAAAAAATAAAAAAAAATATGTTTGATAATTATTTTATTATATTATTATTATTTTGACTTGTGAAGTAGATAGAAAAATGTGAGAGGGAGAGAGAGAGAAAAAGTGTAAGGGAGTGAAAAAAAATGTTATGTTAGAGAGAATATCAGTGAGAAAGAGAGAAATAAAGGTTAGAAGGAGAGAAATGTTAAACATAAGAATTTTTTTTTTTTTTTTTTTTTAACAACACGTGGGAGTGGAGAATCGAACCTAAGATCTCATAGTCACTAGTTCGTACATCATATCAATTGAGTTATGCTCTTGTTGGTCAGAAGAATATTACTTACAGAAACGAAACGTAAAAAAATTGAGATTGTAATTGATGTCTTTATCACACTAAAAAAAAATTGCATCTTTATCTACTAAGATATGTTCGGATTGTGATAGATCTAATGAAATATTGGATGAGAATATTAGTCCGAGAATGAGAAAAAATGTGAGAGAGCAAAGTTTAAGAAAAAGATATTTTAGATAAGGAATATTAGTTAGAGAATAAAAAGAAAAATTGAGATCAACACAACTCATAAATATATTTATACCCTGACCAAACATTTATGATCCGGAGGTGAATGAGTCGAATTATTAATGAACTAGCTTTTCAAGAATTTATAAGACTGTCACTCTCATTTGTTGTCAAAAATATATATATATATATATATATATATATATTAAATTAAATTAAATTAAATTAAATGGAGAATGAGATATTAGATTAAGAAAAATTAGCCTTAAAAAATAAAGAGAGAAATATTAGAGAGAAAAGCGAGAAAAATTATAGATAGAATTAGAATGAAGTTAGAGAGTAAACCGAGAAATTAAGATTATGGTGGGAGAATTATTTTTTTGAGAAAAATATTAAATAAAAAATTAGCCAGAAATGTGAGAAAATATATATATATATATTTTTTTTGAAGCATAAAAATCTTTGTGAGAAAGATATGTTAGAAGATAAAGTGAAATAAAATTAATAGAGAAATCAAAATTTTAGAGAGAGGTTTCTTTTTTTAAGGAGAGAAATTTAAAGAGTGGAAAAAAAATTAGTGAAAGAAGAATCATATTTGTTAAAGAGAAACCTACTTAATATAATAAGTTAAATTAGAAAATAAAATGAAATGATTTTAAATTATTTTACCAAAATAGCATTTAAACCTATTTAATATAATAAGTTAAAATTTTGGTTGCACAACCAGCAATAGACTCAAAATAATTGTAAATTTAATAAAATTTAAAACATTTTGTAAATATGGCAAAAAAATATGTGGTTATCACTAATAGAAGCTATCGTTGATATATGACTATCACTACTACTATCTCACTGATGGACTAAAATTCTATAAAAAAATTGAGGTTAGACTTTTATCAGCGATAGACCATACTATGATAGAAATTGACATATCTACAAAAAAAAAATTAAAAAAAAACTATATTTTTAATTATTTTACTCTAAATTGACCTCGGTTACAATTTTTCTAAGTTATTAAATTACTAATTTAATATAATTTGAGCTTAGTTTCGACCATATTAATTTCTTTCTGAAAAAAACTTATTAATCTCTATAATTTTAAATGTTTCAATTTTTTTTTTTTTTTTTTGATAATTTAAATATTTCAATTAAATTTCTATAATTTGATTAAATCTCACACAAATTACCTCTAAATCAATTTTATTTTAACCCACTAAAAACCTCATTTTTCCTTCTTATTTCAACAATAAATACTAAATAGGTAGTTAAAATGTCAAACATAAATTTATGATGTCAACAACAGCATAGCTCAACCGCATGATGTATTGATGGAATGTGTTTCACTGGCGAATGACTCGAAATTTAAATTGAACTAGCCCATTATGTATTAGGTCATTTATATAAACATTTTAAATGACTCTTATCGCTCTCATTAGTCTGTAATTTGTAATCTCTCATATTTCATAATACAAATTGCTCTCTCTACCACGTAGACTTCGTGTTGATTCTCGCTCTTATTCTTTGTTGTTCGAATTATATGTCCTTAACAATTTTTTATAAATGATATAAAATAAATATGTATTTTTAAATATAGCAATTATTTTTTTTTTTTTTTTGAATAAAAGTATAATCCAAATCAAAATTTCAAAATAAAACTGTAATAGAAAACCATATTTAAGAATAAACATGGGAAAACTAAAATTTTAAGGATTCTTTTTTTCTAAACCAAACACTAATCTCTCTCTCATCATTTGAAAATTCTGGCCATGGAATTTCAATATTTTTTCCACATTGTTTGGTTGGATGTTTGTTGGGTCAATCTTTGGCTATATTTGCCACTTGTTTTAAATATGTTGTTCAAATCCAGTTCTCCAAACTTCTAATGATCTTATTTTAATATTTTGGCTTTGGAAATTTTAGCAATAATAAATAGTCTTTTAAAAGAAAACCTAATACACTTTTCTCAACAAAAAAAAAAAAACAAAAAAACAAAAAAAAAACAAAAAAAAAAAAAACCAATATAGATGATAAAAATAAGAGTAAAACTTAGTTGCAGCCTGGCAACATGCCAGAATTTGATTGATCAGGTTTTATGTTATTTTTTTTAATTAAAAAATTTATATTTAATGTCTCATGTCACTCTTTTTTTTTCTTTCATTTTTTCCACTTTCCCATAACTTTCAATTTCTAATTTTGACCTTCTCTCTTCAATTCTCTCCAGTATCTCTTTTTATGGATGATTTGCTACTGTCAAATCTTAGTAAACATTTCTTAATCTCTCCATATGTCTAATAGCATAGCGAAAATTGGCATAATTTTAGAAAGGTAATAATTAATTATTTATTCTATGATAAATAAAGTGAAATTGAGTTGAAAACTTGAAATGAACAAAGAAATTAGATAGAAGAGGAAAGAGGAATTTTATTGCAGAATTTTAAAAAGGTAATAGTTAATTATTTATTTTATGATAAATGAAGTGAAATTGAGTTGAAAACTTGAAATAATAAACAAAGAAATTAGATAGAAGAGGAAAGAGGAAAGATGAATTTTATTAAAAAATGTCATAGGATGTTGGACAATGGTGAGGTTTTAGATATTATTATTATTATTAAAAATTGTCGCAAGATTTTTTTTATCGATGATTTGCTATTTTCAAATTTTAGTAAAATTTTTCAAATCATTGATAAAAAAGAGATATTGGAGAGGATTGAATAGGGAAGGGCAAAATCGAAAATTAAAAGTCATGGAGAAAAAGAAAAAAAAGCAGAGAAAAAAAAAGTTGAAGTAACGTGACGCATTAAATATGATTTTTTAATTAAAAATAATAACATAATACTTGGTCAATCAAAATCTGGCACGTGCAACTAAGTTTTACTCTAAAAATAAAAGAGTGGAATAATTGAAATGCAAGTTAAAAGTTCCAATTAATTTTAAGATTTAAATTTTAGTTTGGTCCTTGATGCCAGACGTATTATGTTTGAATCCTAAACTTTCAACTATTGTGTTATTATCTATGAATTTTATATTTAAAAAGAAAACATATTAATTTTCAAAAACTTACAAGGGTTTAGGGTTATTTTAAGAACTTACAAGACTTGATATATCTCCCGATGAATTTTGACTTCATACTAAAGTCTAAAGATTATTTTAAAAGAAGAAGCTAGCCTTTAAATGTCAACATGAGCATAACTCAAAATGTGAAACCACTTGTAACGATCAAACTGAAGAGAAGTTTCATGTTGACTTCTCTCATTCAACACACACAACATAATGGTGTTGTGAAACCACTCATAACGATCGAGTATTCATGTAAAATGCCAACATGAGATAACTCAAACGACATAATATACGACCTAGTGATTAAGAAGTCACATGTTCGATTTCCCTTAACCCCACATGTTGTAAAAGAAAAACTATTTATGCAAAATAAAACATCGACATCAACTTCTTGTGACCAAGATTTTTAAATTGTATTTGAACCCGTGTTTGAGTGCTTCTGATTTCTTTTCATTAAAATCATTAACTATGTATTTGAACGGATGTTTGTTACTTTATGAAATATTTGAAACTCAAAGATTTAGAACTCAAATTAAAAGGTGTCTAGGACCAATTTTTTTTTTTTTTTTTTTTAGTTCACAAAAGAAAATATTTTAAGTTTTGAAGAGAATGAGTGTTAAATATTACATGTGAAGTTGAAAGATTTTAATCTATTAATCTAAATGGATCTAAATAAGCTGATGTTTTTTTTATTTCTAAGAATACTACATTTTAAATTTTGTTTAAGTATTGATTGAACAACTTAATTTATATTTAAAGTAATAAAAATAGGTTGAATTGCATTTTTAGTTCTTAAGTTTAAATTGCATTTTTTTTTTTAAATAATTAAAAATATAGTGAGAGAAAGGAAGAGAGAGAAATGTGTTGCAGATAAATGAGACAAACTTGGAGAGTTCAATAGTAATTATTGTCGAAGTCTAGGGAGTTAATATTTTCTACCTAAGTTCAACAAGTACGTGAGCCAAATGGGAAGTAAACTTACTTCTCCCAACTCTGTAGGTCGGTCCCTTATCGATAATTTTAAAGGGAATTCCTTCTAAATGTCAGATCCAGAAAAATGTCCAAATAATGCCCACACTTGCGTGAGTTTAATATTCCACACTTTAGACCATTTTACCATAATTCATACGCAAAACCTTCCTAATTTTAAGTACAGCGTATCTCGATGATTGACCTAAAATTATGCCAACTTACAAAAAATCAAATCTCCCTCTTAATTGATTAGTACACAATAATTTTCTATTTTTAAGATAGAATCTTGTTTGATTTTTTTTTTTAATTTTTAAATATTTTGTTTGAATTTATTAATAAGTTAAACCATTTAAATAATTAGATTTTTTTTCAACGAGTAAAAAGAGAGACCATAATTAAATATTTTATTTGAATTTATTAATTTAAGTTTAATCATTTAAATCATTAGATTTTTTTTCAGGAAAGATGGAAGGGACCAGAATTAAATATTTTGTTTGAATTTATTAATTTAAGTTTAACCATTTAAATCATTAGATTTTTTTTTCAATGAAGAAAAAATGGAGGGACCAGAAACCCGGTTCTAGTTTGATTCACTCCAACAACTCATTCACTCCAACAACTCCTACAAACAGCCAACAACCAAGAGAATGACAGAGTTGTTTAAAAAAACGGGGAGTTTTGTTGTTTTTATGGTTCGTTCATCGATCAATGCCCTCCAAATGATGAAAGAGGATCCACCAGTTTGCAATCGACGATTTAGAAGGGGATGGATTGGGTTGTAACTATTTGGAAGATGATGAATTGAGTTATAACGGTGAAAGTAGAAATCTCCAATGCATTCAAAGCAATCCTAGCATCACCATCAAGTAGCAGACAAGAAATCAATGACATCCTCCCCAATTTGAACCACCATGGAAACAATTGGAGTCAATCATTTCTCAGAATCATCCACAACTCATTTCAAAATTAGGGCAACATTGTTGGGTTTCAATGGGTTAAGGGTAAGAACTCTAGATCTAGACAATTTTTATTTATTTGCATCTGGTTTTCCTCTGTTTCGAGTCATTTCACATCACATTCTCTTTCTCTTTCTTAATCATATATGGTTCTCCACTTAGGAATAAATATGTTTTATGAACTTAGATTTTAGATCATATATGTTTTATAGTAACTTAGATTTACACCTAGGAATAAATATGTTTTATGAACTTAGATTTTAGATCATATATGTTTTATAGTAACTTAGATTTAGATGTTTTGATTCTGTTTAAGTACATTATATCTTTTAAATTTTGTGTTCAATTACACTATATTTTTTTTGTATGAATTTTATTACTATATTTTTAAGTACACTCCATTTTTTTTTTAATTAAACTGTATTTTTTTTTTCTGTTAAGTACACTCAGTTTTTTTTAAGTACACTTCATTTTTTTTTAATTAAACTGTATTTTTTTTTCCTGTTAAGTACACACTTTTTTTTTTTTTTTCAAGAGATACTTCTACTCGCCATCTAAAAAATCTAGTTATTCGTCTGTCATTTTTTCAGGATTTTTATTCCCTGCTCGCGATCTAAAAAAACCTATTTCTGTCATTTGTCATTTTTCAGGATCTTTATTTCAGTATTGTTTTATAGTTTTCTAATTCCAATTCGTTTTTAATCCAATAATATTTTCTCTCTCAAAAAAAAAAAAAAAAATCCAATAATATTTTCAGTGTACTTACCATATTTATATCTTTATTGTGTAGTCGTCGTAGGATCTTCAATTTAGTATTTGATAAGTTTGTTGGTAAGATTGCATGGTTCATAAAAAAACCCCAATTTTTTATCGTTATTTTGTAGCTGTAGAATCTACCATTTAGTATTTTAATTTTTTCAATTTCGTGATTGTACGACTCAAATTGTTCATAGTTTTAGAGAAATTAGTTATATCGTATCTTTAAAAAACACAGTAACCAAATTACATTGTTTTGGAGGTTAACTAACAAATCTGACTCAAATGGTTGATAGTTTTAGAGAAATTAGTTATATCGTATCTTTAAAAAACACAGTAACCAAATTACATTGTTTTGGAGGTTAACTAACAAATCTGACTCAAATGGTTGATAGTTTTAGAGAAATTAGTTATATCGTATCTTTAAAAAACACAGTAACCAAATTAGATTCCTTTTAGGATAATTCAAATCTTTCTTTTTGTACTTTAGTCGTGCATTTGTTGGTCAATGTTAAATATAACTTTTAGACATAATTCAAATTTTTTTGTAGTGCATTTGTTGGTCAATGTTAAATATATCTTTTAGACATTTTTGCCATAAAAAAAAATTGGACAATAATCATAACAATTAGTTAGGGATATTCTTCTAGTTATCCTAATTTGTAGGGCAAAGAGATAGATGTGCCTATTTTTAAAAGTTTGAATTAGGTCCCTTTTAGTTCTCCCTCCCCCCTATATTTCGTTCTTTATTTACCTTTGCTAAGATCTCATCTCTCTCTTCCCAGATTTTTTCTCTCCTCTCTTTCCTCTCCGTAATTTCACAACAGAACAAAAATATCACTCATCTCTCTCAAAAAAAAAATATCACTATCTCTCTCCCTTTCAACCCATAATCTTCCAACAAAAATCCAATAAATATGAAAAAAATAAAATAAAAAAAAGATTAAAAAAAAATCCCCAAATTAAAAAGATAAGAAAAAAAAAGATTAGAACCCAAATTACAGGTATTTATAATTTTGCCAATCGGAATTACACGATATTTGCAAATTGGATTACAATGTATATAACATATCATATCGTAAATAATGACAAAAAAAAGAAAAAAAAATAGAGGAAAATATGTTGTGGAATTAAATTTACAAAAAAATTGGAGGAAAATATATGTTCTGGAATTACCGTGTATATAACATAAAGAAAAAATTATAAGTATACAAATTGAAATTACACTGTACATGCAATTGTGGGGTACTTGCAAATTACAAAATATGTTGTGAAATTTTCGTATATATAACATAATATGTAGAAAAGATTATAAGTGGAATTACAATGTGTATAACATAACATGTAGAAAAAATTATAAGTCAAATTGAAATTACATTATACTTGCAATTATGTGGTACTTGCAAATTTCAATTACAGTGTATATACAATGCATTAAAAAAAAAATAATAAATAAATAAAAATAATGCAGTGACAAAAAAAAAAAAAAAAATAATGCAGTGACAATTACAGCAAGTACATAGGTTTTAAACTAAAAACCTATAATAACCGAGGTACATAATTACAGGATTCTTGCAAACAATTACAGTATAATTGTGATTACAATGTCATTGCGATTACACATAATTACAGGATTCTTGCAAACAATTACAGTATAATTGTGATTACAATGTCATTGCGATTACATATCTTTCCTTCGAGATCAGCGTCTGATCTGCCAAACAAAACCTCTAGTCTCACGCCTCTACACCAAACTCTCGGACACATAAAAGAATATCCTCTGGTCTCATGCCTATGCCTAGAAAATCGAATCACGCCAACATTATTAGAAAATTTTCCTCATTATTAGTGTGCTACTACAATTGGAAATACACCAATTCTCTCTCTATTTCTCTTCGAAGAACATCAAAATCATGGGAAACAAATTTCAAATCTCTATCGACGCTTCCCATCCAATTTCACTCCTCTTTATCAACGGTAGCAATTGCAAATACACCAATTCTCTCTCTATTTCCCTTCGAAGAACATCAAAATTAGGGGAAACAAATTTTCAATCTCTATTGGCGCTCCCCATCCAATTCCACTCCTCTTTATCAACGGTAAGATTCTACTCTCTCTTTCATCGATTCTCGCAACGTTGTTTCAAATTTGGTCTTCTTCTGGCTTTTTGTAGATTTGGTCTTCTTCTAACTTTTTGTTTTCTCTCTCGTTTTCTTTTTCGGCTCACTCACTATGTCGTCGGACTCACACAAGAAGATCCACAAAACCCACGCATCATACCATTTCACGCAAAAAGACCCACGCCGTGGATGGATTAGGGAGATTCAGTGGATGAATGGATTACAAAGTAGAGAGAGGAGGAGGAAGATGAGTTTGGAGCTTAAGAAGAAGATTTGGTAGGTTTAGATTTTATTGATGTTTTGGGAGGAGAGAAAAATAGTTTGAATTTTATTTAAGACATGTTAAAAGAGAATATTTGAGGAGGGGAGAGAAGGAGAAGATTTTTTAAAATAAACAAATTGTAAAAAGAATTGGGAGGGTAAAAAGAATTGAAAAAAAAAAAAAGTACACCAAACTTAATTTAAAAAAAGAAGACATCCATGGAAATGAAATCTAAAAAAAAAAAAAAAAAAAAAAGACTCGAGTTTAGGAAAGAAAGAGGAAGGATGAAGTGGACTCCAACTACGTGGACCAAACGACCCCTTATTAATAATTTTAAATTGCATTGATTAAGACTTAGGGTTTAGGAAAGGGAGGGGAAGGATCACGTGGGGGTAGAATGTTGACCAAATTTGCATCAAAGTCTTCGTCTTTTATTTTGTTAAAAAAAAATTGAAATCTTTTGGAAAACGTTAAAAAAACATGTTTCTTTCCTTTTTGTATTTCAATTAAAAAAAATTATGGTAACAAAAAAATCTAAATTGCAGGAAATTAAAATCGTTTTTATTAGAACTTCAATTATAAGAGATGAATTTGAGCCCAACTAGCCAAACCAAGTTCAATTGGCATAAAATTTTGTTTTGTCTAAGAGATTATGAGTTTAATCATAACATTAATTAAATACATTTATATTTGCTCTTTTGTAAATAAAGATTTTCATACAAAAATGAGGTCCATATTCATAAATAAACCTCATGCCACAAATAATTAGAAGTTGTTTCGGGGTTGAATTGCAACTCTCTTTTTTTCGGTTGTAAAATTATCTCTTAAATTGTTCTTATGAATTTGTTGCTTTTAAAAATAATTGAAGTTCTTTTAATTCAACAAATAATAGGTAGGATTCGAACATATAACCTCTTGATTAATGATATGTTTTATTTTATTTTTTAAAACAAAATAAACTTCATTGCAATCAAAAAACAACCACTCGCTACATGACTAAAATTTCCAGATGGGAGCTCATTTGTCAGATGGCGTAAGAGTCATTCTAAAAACTCAATAAGAAGGCCAAATTGTCTAAGAGCACCTTGTCATGTTAGCTCATGTGCCAACACAATAATACTAAAAAATATGAAGAAAAAAAAATAGAATATTGTGAAACTCCATCTTCAGGACTAAAATATTTGTAATGGTAGTATAAACTTCTTCAAAAATGTCAGAAGCCTATTAAGCATTTGGATGTTGGCCAATGAATCAGAATACAGCAAAACCTTATGTCCAAAGTAGAAAATATCATACCAATGTGAAGATAGTTGAGGGTTTGTTGTCTCTAACAAGTGGTATCAGAGTCATGTCGGTGTGCCTCAATGACATAGTCATAATTGATATGTGGTTAAGCTTATCAGACAAGAATATGCTCTGATGAAGTGGTCTGGTTAAAAAAAATGATAATGCTCGAGTCTAAACACGAATAAATACTATTCAAGAAGAGGCTTTGTGGTCTTTCGTTTGAGAGGAGATATTGTTGTGAGTGCAATCAAAGTCTCACATTGGTTAGAAAATGAGAAGATGGTGAGTATATAAGTAAGAGGACAACATCTTCATTTAATGAAGCCTTTTGGGTGGAACCAAAAATAAAGTCTGTGAGAATTTATGTCTAGAGTGGACAACATCATATCAATGTGGAGATATATGGATGTTCGTTGTCCTTAGCATTATCGATTTCAAATATGATGTATTTTTGTCAACATAAACATAGCTTAACCGACATATTATGTAAGTTAGTGACCAAGAGGTCGCACGTTCGATCCCCATCTATGTGTTATAAATATATATATATATATATATATATATATATATATATATATATATGATGGTATTTTGTTATCTTCATATGTTGAATATTCAACTCTATTTCATGCATATCTTCAAAAATGATATTGTTTGGACGACTAGTTTTAACAACTACTATAAAAAAAAAAAAAAAAAAAAAAACATTTTGTTTTGTTTGTATAAAGTAATTGATATGTGATTGGTCCTCTTGTGGACCAGTTTGATTTGTGAAAATAAATGATTTTTGACTTTTTATATTCAAAATATTGCAAAAAAAAAAAATATTTTCATATATGAAACGTGTAAAATTTGAAGCTATATTATCGAATCAAAGTGGGAAAACATATCTCTTTTTTTTTAAAAAAAAAATAGAGATTATAATTTATTTTTTAATAAACTATATTAGTTTTTTAAAATTATTTTTCTCAAAAAAAAATTATTTAAATATGTTATGCTTCACATTCACAATAAAGAAGTGTACAAAGTGAGTACGACGTTTTTTTTTTTTGTTTTTTTTTAGACAACCTATCTACTTTCAATTTTAATGTGTCACATTAGATTTTTCATTGAGTTGACTCGATAAAGTAAATATGCAATTTTGAAAAGCATAAATATTTTATAAATTTTAAAAATAAATGCATTAGACTTTTTCCATCAAGTTGACTCGAGAAAGTAAATATGCATAAATATTTTATAAATTTAAAAAATAAATGAGAGAGGTAATCCAACATGAGACTAACTTTTATAATTTTTAGGACAAAAATTAATTTATATCTTAAAAATTTAACATTTGTATTCGTTAAAACCATAAACTAAATATTGCATAAATTTAAATTTGAAACTTTCATAAATGTATTAATTTACCTATCTTTTAGAAAAAGGTTAGTTTTCACACGTGTGAAAATTTATAACTTATCAATTAGGAGGCGTTTGGCCCAAGGAGTTGGGAGGAGTTGAAGTTGTTTTGTCTGGACTTATTTAGTCTGAGAAGTTGTTTAGTCTGGAAAGTTCTGAGATATGTCTGTTTGGGGCAGGGAGTTGTTTAGTCCGGAGTTCTGAAGTCTGAGTTTATTTTAGTTGTTTTCTTCTGCACAATTTTTTTTCTATAAACTTTCAAAATTTTCTTATTAATTTTGAGCACAATACTTCACATTATTTTTTCACATTGTTTATCAAAAATATATATATTTTTTTTCTGTTAGGACTCATATTTAATTTTATGAATTATAAGATTGTCTACCTAGTATACTTTACTCATGTGTCAAACACATCTTCCTCCATCCTCCTAAACTTGTCATTCCATCTAAATTCACTCCACCTAAACATCAACATCTAAAAAAAATGGTTTACTTTAGCTATTTTTTTTTTTTTTTTTACATTTTTTTCTATAATTTTTCATATTTTCATTGTTAAAGACTTTTTTCAGTAAATTTCAATAAATTTTAAGAATGTGATTTTTGTTTTTTATTTTATTTTTTCTTCACAAATTTCTCTAAAGATAACACAAATAATTTTGACCACAATACTTCACATTCTTTTTTCAATATCACTCACACTAATTATTCATTTTATTTGGATAGTTTTGAAATAAAAGAAAGTCCTACAATATTGTGTTAAATATTACACGTGAATTTGAAAGATTTTAATCCATTAATTTAAACGGGTCCAAATAAGCTGATGTTTTTATTTATCTCATGGTAAGAATACTACATTTTGAATTTGATTTAAGTACCAATTTTGATTGAACAACCTAAATTATATTTAAAATAATAAAGATAGGTTGAATTGCATTTTTAGTCATTTTACACATTTAGTTTAAATTGCGTTTTTTTTTTAATAATTAAAAATATTGTGGGAGGGAGGGAGAGAAGAAAGAGAGTGAAATGTGTTGCCTCGGAAAATGGGACAGACTTGAATAGTAATTACTGTAGAAGTCTGGAGAGTTCAATAGTAATTATTGTAGAAGTCTGGGGAGTTGATATTTTTTATCCGAGTTCAACAAGTCCGTGGGCCAAACGGGGAGTTAATTTCTCCTCCCAACTCCTTGTCAAACAACTATTTGGGCCAAACACGCCCTTAAACTCCAAAACTTTTTAAGTTATAAAAGTTTAGGGATTTAATTGCTAAAATTATAAGTCTCCACGTGTTTAAATTATCGTTTTAAAAATAAAATCTTAACCGAAGTTGTAAATGTTGGGTTTTATGTCCTAAAACTCGTAGTTTGTAAACAATTGTGTTTGTAAACAACTGTGTTTGTAATCGTTCTATTTAGAAATAAAGTGTTATTGAGTTTTATTCAGTAATGTGTTATTGAATAAAGTGAAACGTGTTTGCATTAACTTGTACCAATAACAAACACCGATGTGAAGTCTGAGTACTTGAACCTCATGTATGACATGAATGTGGATCAGGTTCAAGTATACAGCCAAAACGGTCTATAGTATATGGATAAAGCTTGGTACCTTATCCAACACTATTGGATGTGGCTCGCATTGTATTGTACAAAACGATGTGATCCTAATCGTTTCACATGGTGATGTGCGAGTGAGGGCGTCCTGTACAATGAGTTTGCATAAGATTGAACCGCGAAATCAAGTCGCTCTCTCTTTATAACACCGTTTACTGAAGAGACCGATTTTTTTTCATATGATGACCTAGGTAACTCGATCTCAATCCTGAGCTCGCTATGAACTCTTGTTTATTCGAGAGTATCCTTTGACTTGTACGGGTGAGAGTGACCCATTAGCACCGACTCAATAAGCCTACCATCTTGGGGATAAAATTGAATAGGTGGATGGGGACATAGTACAACAAGACGGAATTCACTCATACCTGCTTCAGGGATAGTAGAGAGGTTGCTCCCTTAATAGCTGACTCTAGGTCTTGAACAAGGGTCCACCCTCTTCTTGGCCAGAGAGGGATCTGATCTGCTGGTTGGACCACAAATTAATTGTTCATTAGAGGTGTCTGTGGTACTTAAGGAACAAGAGGTAATGCAGGGGTTAAACGGTATAATTAACCCAGTTGTGATTACGAACGACCTGCGAAGGATCCACTCACCTGCGATGGTTATATCAAGAGGACATAATATATCTACAGTGAGGAGAGTGCAACCCTCGGACTATAGTGGAGTCTCTAGGGGTTAACGAATGTTGATTAGTTCGGTTAAAAGAGTTAAACCGGATAATCTCGTATCGTTGGAGCTCATGATCTGTAGGTCCTTTAGGTTCTCCTGGTTAGCTCGGATAAAGCGGTGTAGCAATGCAAAGGAAAGAATTTGGAGAAATCCAAATTTGGTTTTGAGACTGAGGTTGGACATATTTAAATCATATTTAAATATGATTTAAATATGTGCTTGGAGGAAAATATGAATAGAGATTCTCAGATTCATATGCAAAAAGACGATTTTTCGGAAAATCGAGATTAGTTTTATTATTTAATTAATATTTGATATTAAATTAAATAATAAAATAATTAATTAATTTTATTATTATATTTATTTATTAATAAAATGAATTCTGAATTAATTTTTATAATAAATAAGTTTATAATAATTTATATAATTTGAGTTAGTGTATGTTAAACATGCTTGCATGTTTGACACCTCTTGCTTGAATTTTAATCCATTGCTTTGTGAGTAAGCATCACTTTTGCTTAGGAAAATTTTAGAGCTTAGTTTTCTCTTGCACGAAAGAAATGCTGCTGAAAAAATTATCTCTCTCTTCCTCCATAGGTGTTCTTCAATTTGTTGAAGAAGTTTGAAGAAGAAGCTTGAAGTGTTGGTGCAAAATCGAGGGATTTCTTTTGAAGAATTGAAGAAGTGAAAGGTTCATTCTTCATCCCTCACTTTGTTCTTCAATTGTTGAAGATATATGAGAATTGGAGAGATGAAGGTTTGAAGGTATTGATGAATGGTTCATCAAGTTCAAACTAAATTACATCTTCTTCTCAGGTAAGCCATCATCTTCTTCTTCATCACAAGCTCCTCTCCCCAAAGCCCCCTTGCTCAAAGGAGTCCCACAACTCTGCTACTAAGCCCGAGGATACCCGAGATTGCTCTGAGGGTGGTCCTCGCAGCTGCTTGTGATCAGACTGAGCTTCATAGGATTTTGTAGAGGAGGTTGCTGCGGAGACGAGAAGACAAATCCAAAAAATGTACGTTTTTTTGGTGTTTTCTAGCTCACTGGTAAATTTACCAGTGAAGCTTACCGGTCGGTAAACCGGTGAGTTTTACCGATAGAAATTTACCGGTGGCTTGGCCAACGCTATGAGATAGCGTGTGGCGAGCTCTTCGGTCGATATTTACCGGTCGAGCATACTGGTATATGATTTACCGAAGCAGCTGACCGGTAATAGTTACCGGTTTACCGATGTAAACTTAGTGAAGTTTACTCGATCGGTTTACCGGTCTAGGCTTACCGGTATCGTTTTACCGGTGTAAACTTACTGGTACCGGTTTACCGGTGTAAACTTAGTGAAGTTTACCGAACCGGTTTACTGGTGGTAGCTTACCGGTCCGGTTTTACTGATACAAATTTACCGTTGCCGGTTTACCGGTACTGATTTATTCGTATGGTTTTACCGGTCGTGATTTATCGGTGTACCATTTACCGGTGTAAGCTTGTGAAGTTTACCGGTTTGGTTCACCGAGGTAAATCTACCAGTGTGTTATTTACCAGTCGAGGCTTACCGGTGTAAACTTATGAAGTTTACCGGTGGCACATCGAGGAGCTTTACCGATAATGCCTTACTAGTCAACCTTTACCGGTTGACTTTACCGGTGGGACTCGGGTGTTTGAGAAAAAGCTATTAGATAGCCGTTTTTTTCCCTCATGTTTGTTACTTATTGATTGTTGAAGATCCTCACCCAGTTTAGGCTTCTTTCTGCTGCGCCTCTGGTTGTTTTAGGATCTCAGTTCTATTAGTAAATTGATACACTTCTGAACGTCTAGAGTTTAAATTAATACAATCATTAGTTTAAAGTTTTAATTGATACATCCTCTAATGTTTATCGATAAAAATTGATTTTTGTCCTAATTTTTAAATAACAATAAATAATTGGTTGAGAGAAGGATGGTGAAAGAAGGGGAGATGGCCAAAAGTGGTTTATTTTTTTTTATTTTATTTTTCTTTTTAAAAAGGCCAAAAGTGATTTAAGACATTAGATGAATTTTCCCCAATTTAATAGTTTGTATTATAATGGAGATGGAACCCTCCATTGTCATGGCTTTGGAATTTGGCATATTACTATTTATCATCCAAATTAAATAATCCTTTTGATTTTGTATCTTTTGATGTAATCAAATTTAGATATGAAAACCTAATCTTGCCTAGCATAGCCAACAAACAAAAAATTGTTTGTTTGTTTTTTTTTTTTGGCCTGACCCATGAAATTATTGACAGTTTTTTAATTAATTATGTGCTTGACTATTGTTTTCATAAGTTTATGAAATTATAAGTCTAAATAATTGGATTGGGCACATAATTATGTAATCAAAGAAAAAAACATAGCTTTTCTTCTTCCTTGCTTTTTAGTTTAATGGGTGTCTTTCAGGCTGTTTTTTAATAATATTGTACTTTTTAAAATTTTTTATAAAAATATCGTAACTTTGAAACTATTTTTAAAAATATTGTTCCGTCTTTTCAAAAGACGACCTCTACACGCGAAAGACAATTTTGCTCCACGTGGATGAAGACGACCTTGCTCCACATGGACGAAGACGACCTTCTTCGGCATCTACGTTCCTTTTATTAAAAAAATTCAAAAAATGTATGGTTGGAAAGTTAGAGCTTTCATTTTATACCTGGTTTCACTATTTTTGTAGTTGTGTATCAAAAGATAAAAATCATCGAAGTTGGACTATAGTTCTGCAAATTTCAGAGAAGATTCTTTTTAGGAGTGCATTCAAAAATTGATATTTTTTTACCCAGATATTCAAAAATTTCGAAAAATGTACGGTTGAAAAGCTAACACAGAGAGCTTCTATTTGATATCTAGTTTCGCTATTGGTAGAGTCGTGTATTAAAAGATACAGATCGTCGAAATTTAGCTACAATTTTGAAGTTGTCAGTCATATCTTCAGTTCTGGGTTTAGTGAAGTTTTCATAACTTTGACGATATATATCTTTTGATACACAACTCCAAAAATAGTGAAATCATGTATCAAATTGAAGCTGTCTGTGTTAGCTTTCCAACAGTATCATTTTCGAAGTTTTTGAATATCTGGGTAAAAAGATATCAATTTTTTAATGCACTTCTCAAAGAATCGCCAGTACACAACTCAAAAAAGAGTGAAATCAGGTATTAAATTGAAGGTTTGTCTAGTATCTTTCCAACCATACCTTTTTCGAAATTTTTGAATATGGGGTTAAAAATATATCATTTTTTTAATAAAAAGAACGTAGAAGCCGAAGAATATGATCTTTTCAAGAGACGACCTTCGAGCAAGATCCTCTTTTTGAAAAGACGACCTCCCTTTTAAACAGGAATATTTTTAAAAATACTTTCAAACCTACCATATTTTTATAAAAACATTTAAAAATTACAATATTAGCTTTTTTTACCACCTTGTATGGAATCCTTTGCAAAAAAAAACCAAAAAAAAACATTCTATGGAAAAATAGAAAATCCTAAGCAAAATTGTTTTATTCGCGCAAAAGCTCTGAAAATGTCATTAATGACTAAAGTTTAAACCAAGCTTAAGCTTAGCAGAAAGAAAAAAACATGCAACTTGTTAACATAAAGATAGTTCAATTAGTTGAAATATATATCTTTGATCAGAAGGTAAGTTATTAGAATTTGTTACCCTACTTATGATTAACTTAAATAATTTTTTTTCGAGAAAAAAGATACAAAATACTAACATAAACCAGAAGAATAAAAATAATAACAACTAAACAGAAGGTTTATCTCGCTCGACGAGCGCCAGTAACCACTGTGGAAAATGATCTCACCACTCCTGAATGACGTCTTCAGTCATAACTCAACGTGTTGCATCTGCATATGCATCGACCACCTTGTTAACTTAAATAAATTAAATTAAATTAAAAAAAAAAAAAAAAAAACTTTCCTACTTATCATTTGAAAGGTTAATCTTATGATTTTATACTTTTAATAGATAATTGCAAGTAAAATAAAAAAGTATGAAATTATTAATATGTAGATCAACCAGTTAAATAATTATGAAATTATTAATATGTAGATCCCATTTAAATAATTTATTATTTTATTATATAATTTTGATTATATATATTCAATAATGATAAATAAAATATTGACCCAAGGGCTGAGATAGATAGCCCGTCTACAAAAGTCAAGTTGGGTTAGTTCAAACAATGCCACAGCTAAGGGCGTGTTTTTACCTCTCTGGTGTGCAATTTGCAGCCTGCAATTCTTTCAATGTGACATAAAACTTCGTGTTTGATGTTGTTTATGAAAAAACGGTAAATGAAATGAAATGTGGGACTCACCCATAATCTTGCAATGGGATTACGCTATTTTTTTCTTTTTGAATACATTGGGGGTGAGAGAATTTGAATCACAGACCTCTTTCGTCAAGACATACACAGCTAGTCATGCTCGCTTTGGTTAGGATTACGCCATTTGATTGGGCCTAAAATAGGTGTTCAATCCTATTGTGATTGATTATTACGTGGGACCTACCACTTTTTGACGAATTAATGAGTCTTACCCACCCTGATTTCCCACTGTTCTATGCATTTTTTCACCATATTTTACTAATTTTACCATTTATCTCTCTCCCACGTCCCATCTCCTTACACTAGAGGAAGAATGAGGTATATACCCAGATTTGTTACTAGAGTCTCTCAATAGCTAGACGAAGAATATGAAATAAAATCAGAATTCGAACGAGTGGTGTCGCGCGACTAGAAACTTGATTTCCAACGAGATGGATAACAAGAACGTGTGTTCATGCAGAAATTTATGATGTAGGCAAAAAGTCATGAATATTAAAACATAATAACATAAGGGTTTCCAAACATTCACGAGATTTATTACATAAAAAAAGTAGAAGAAACTTAATAAAAAAAAACTGACAAATAACTGGAAAAAATGTTAACTTAATCCTCTACCGGGTTTACAAAATTAAGAAAAAACATATTTTCGTTACTCATCCTCCGAGTCGGATGATAGTATGATCATCGGTGGATCAGCTCCATCCATCTACTTTCTCTTTCTCGACCTACTCGATTCACCAACTACGGTACAAAGACATGTTGATTCTCGTCCTACCATTCTCCTTCCTCATCATAGCGAACTCCGTGTAATAGATTAGAGAAGCCTTCACTGCATCATCACCGTTGTCAAAAACTAACGTCTTATATTGTTCTTCAAAGTCGGTTAGGAAGACGTGAAACGCATGCATGCTTATGCTCTACGGAGACAGGAGATGGCCACAACCCTGTAATCAACATGAAATCTGTCTTCAAGAAGGTAACTAGTTTGCCCATCAAATCGAAGGTCATGACTTCAGGCCTTTCATCGAAAACCCCCTTAATAAAACCTGGTGAACTAGATGGCTATTGAAAACCAAATTTATGTCAATCAACCGTCCAAACACCGTCTTCCCAAATATCGCTAGTTAAATGTCACTAAGCTCCTGTTTAATTATTTTGTTGACCTGTTTAATATGTGACAGACTGCTAGCTTGTGCGGAAAACCAATCATCAACATTGATCTTCAAATCGTGCGTCATTTACAATGTTGCATATATGATGATTAACCAGTTGAGTAATATATTTGAATTAATACTCGTGCTATGATATGTTGTTAAGCTTACAAAGAAAAGAATGACAAAATTGATCCCGCAGACAAATAATAACAAATGGAAGAAGAGGAAGAAGAAGAAGACAATAATAATAAACACATTGAAGTTGTGTTTCATATCTCAAGAAGTATGTACACATTGAACTATAGTCAATCAGAAACGATAACTGGCGAGTATAGTATATTTCGAGTTCGTTATCTGGTTTCGTGTTGAGTTTATTATCTAGTTTCTAATTTATTTTCTTATCTAGTTTATAGTCTAATTTTATATCTAGTTTCTAGTTTAGTGTATTGTTTAGTTTCATGTTTAGTATCAAAGTAAATGTTTAAAACCTTTGGACAATGTATCATAACGCGTTTTGTTACTAATATTAACATGTGATAGAACACAAAGTGAGCTATCTTTAGGACCTATTTTATGCTAGTTTTGAGGCTTAAATGATTGTTTTCACATTGATATTCTCTTATTTTATAGATATCGAGAATTGGAGCAAAACTGATAATTTAGAAGATTTATGTGAAGAGAAAAAGAGAATCAAGTTAAAAATCCAAGGATTAGATATGGATTTTATCATATCTTATCCGATTTTATCCTATCATAAATTTTATCCGGTCTTACCCTATTTGATCTTATTTTGGGCACGTTTGAATAGAAAAGATATTCCTAATTTAATTTGGAATTCCTAAATTGATTAAATTCCTAAATTGATTAGATTCCTAATCTAATTAAAATATGGATTCCTTATTAGATTGGGAAGAGTAGTCTATTATAAATAGACATATTGCCTTCATTCAAAGAGGGAGCCAATTGGGAGAGTTATTCCTAATTTCGAAATACACTCATTGGAAAGGCTGAGGGACACTCTAGAGAGCTGAAGAAGAGATTCAGAGGCTCGGGAACGTGCAGATCACATCGGGAACGAGGCTTGGCACGCGACAAGAGTTTTTCTTCTTTTACTTTTGATTTTATTGTTTATTTTATGGATTCTAAATATTGTCTAAGCATGATTTTAGTGATTATGAGTAGCTAGACTTTTACTTAGGGGATTGATGTAATCGTTTTAGTTTTCATGTTTGATTAATCTAATGTTCTTCATATTGCAACAATTGTTCTTGTGTTTGTTTGCTTAATGCTTTTATCTTTTGGCCAAAGTATAAATTGTTGATTGCTTTAATTCTAGCTTGGAAGAGTAGATTTTAGAGTAGAACTCAAACACTTGACTACTTGTAAATTCTTGCATGGAAATGAAGAATTCTCTTAGAGACCGATAATAGAAGTTGCTTAATGCCTTTCTTTTCTATTAAAACTAGACAGACATGTTGGTTTTATATTAAGGGAAGAGAATTAATAGAACTCTAGCGAGTCTTTTATGAGTTTTGTACTTCTTGGCTTATAATTGTATGCATGACTATTTTTGGTTTAATAGATTAATTAAGCATGAATCTTTTCGGTGAAATTAATTCCCTAGGCTTTCTCTCCTAAAGGTTTCCCATTACTTTTCAGTCATTTATTTTTCACTCAACTTCAAAGTCTTTTTAATCTAAATAAAATTTGAGGTTACTCAATTGATCTAGAAAACCAATCCTGTGGACGATACTCTTTACTTAAATCACTATATTAAAACTTGACCCGTACACTTGCGGTACGCAATAAATCACGCAACAAGTTTTTCTTATCTAGTTTATAGTCTAATTTTATATCTAGTTTCTAGTTTAGTGTATTGTTTAGTTTCATGTTTAGTATCAAAGTAAATGTTTAAAACCTTTGGACAATGTATCATAACGCGTTTTGTTACTAATATTAACATGTAATATCGGGGCTAAAAGGATATTCATTGTTGTATTTTACAGTATCCAGACATTCTTAAACCATTAAAAAACAACTAAAGCTATTGAGATGAATACAAACGTAGAATACATACATGAGATAAATTTATTCAGTAAACTAATCACGCCAAACACTTCGAAGAATGTATTACAAAATGGGAAAAAAATTCGATCAATGAATATGAAATTTTAGTGAAAACAACGGGTTACATATTAATGAATTAGTAAAATACCTTAATCGACTCTGCAAATATTGTACACCGCTTCCTATCGATTAGTAACATACCGAATAAATGTGGTCACCGATAGAGTGTTAGAAATCCGACGAAACCGACCAGAGGGGAGTCATGAAAATAAATGCTATGTCGGTTGATGAAGAGGAGTTTCTTTGTTTTCAAATCCCATTGAATTCTATTACGATTCCTGGGGGATTTTTCATTACAGAGAGGTAGATAGACTCTAAATTGGTACTCAAAAAAAAAAAAAAGATAGACTCTAAATTAAGTCTGCCAACTAATTACAAAAGTTAAGCTAATATACCCATTTTGCCCCTCCAACCTTACTCATGATACATCATACAAGATGAAAATCAATACATTAAGATTAAAAAAAAAAAATTAAGTTAACCCATATTCTAACAACTTAAGCACTTGGAGCACTTGAAAATTAAATATATTTTTTAATAATTAAAAATTATTTTTTTAAACACTTGAAAAGTCATCCATACCGATAATTTAAATCAAATTAAGTCGTGATTTAATACACAGCATGCCTGTTCTTTTCAAGCATACCTGTTATTTTCAATAAATCTCAAGCCATTGAACTAAATCTAAGAAAATATTACAAAAGCCCCAAAAGACAAACCTTTTACAAATAAAACCAAAGTTTCATCACATATAATATTCTCTTTTTTTTTTGTTTTTTTTTAAAAAAAAAAGATATATAATATTCTCTTGAGGTCCCCATAACTCTCTCTTTTAATGTTGCTGTCTTCATAAATAACCTCAAAGACACATTTTGATAGGCAATTTTATCATTCTTATCATATAATATCTCAAAATCAATTTAAAAAGAAGCTACATAAGTGGCAATAGCAAGTCCTTTCATTTTTATTTCATTTTTATCACTGAATAAGACTTCAAATTCCCTTTTGCTTTCATGTTATTGTAGGCCTAATGACAAGGATTTTTGTCTCTTTCTTTTGTCTACTAGGAAGGAACTTGACCACCAACAACACCACATTTTCAATTATTAATATTATAAGGATATAAAAATTTATTATTCCTTTCCTTGTGAGTTTCTTTCTTTCCTCACAAAATAAATTTATTTTCATGAGAGAATATTGTTCTAGATTTGTTTGTATTGATGGACTAATGAAAATGTAAACGACAAAAGGATAGAGAGGAATATGAAAGATATAGTTGTTACTCTAATCGCATCTTAGGGTTAGATTTTTCTTTTTTTTTATTCGTTCAACAATGTAGAGTGAAAATTCGAACATCTACCTTTTAAGACAGATGGGCAGGAAGACTATTATTTATGTTACTTTATATTAACTTTAAATATGTTTACTTATACACAACGTTTATTGATATGGACAACGATTTAAAAGACAACAATGACCAATTGGTCAAAAGTTTTACTATTGAGAGTTGTATAAATCCAAAACATGCAAAGTTGCTTCAATGGACCCTACCTTGAAATTAGCAGGATAGGACCAATAGTATGCAATGAGAAAAGGATCAAAATGAGATGGTAAATATCAAACATAATAGTGCTTGGACATTAGCTTTATGTCATTGTCAATGTCATCTCACCACGAATCTTAGTATCTAGAATATTCAATTTGAGAATAACTTAACTGGTTAAGATCGACTCAATCAAGATCAGAGGTTTGAATCTTCACTCCACATATTGAACTAAAAAAAAATCTTAAAATTTGTATGAAAAAAAAGAGATTCGGTATCATTCTGGAGTTGTTAAAGTTAGCAACAAATCAATGAATGATAAGAGAAGGGCGCTTCTCTAGTAATAAGAACACTAAAATCGTCAATCAAAACATAGCTCAACCGGTTAAAGCATATGTCATCAACCAAAAGCTCAGACATTCGAATCTCCACCCATATGTTGTGGAACTCCCACAATAAGAACCACTAAAATCATGAACTATTGGCATGTAATTTGACAACTTGACTTTATAAGGAGATCATATTGTGGTAAGGCAAACCATATTCAGAATGTATTGAGTACAATAAAATGTAAACACAGTAGCATCAAGAGGAAACAAAAACCAAACTGTTATGGACATTACAAGCATCAGCAAACTCAATTCATTTTGACAACACATGATCAACTAAACAAGTTTTCAAACCTTGGAGGCAAAAGAGAGACCTTCTTTGGTGAGCTCATCCAAGCTCTGAACTGATGGTTTCTCTCGTGCAAGCTTGGCAATGGCCTTGTATTCGTCCGGGGTTCCGCCCTCCAAGAAAACTCCAACAACCTTTCCATCCTTGACCCAGTAGGTTCCGAACTTGGGTTGTGAAGATTCCGGGTTGTTGTCTCCAAATAGGACAGTCTCGCCGACATTGTCGCCGTAGAATTGCCACGACAGATTATAGCAGCGAGAGTAGAAGTATGGAAGGTAGTCATATTCCTCAATCGATTTTCCCTCTTCATTTGCCTTGATGGCCTGTTAGGAAAAAGGAGTGAAAAAAAAAAGGTTCAGATATATATAACAAAGGGAATTAATTGTATCAATGAAAAGAAATGTTCCAAAAAATGATAGATTATTAGGATCTTCTGAGTTTTCAAATTTAAACACCTTCACAGCCTGCTCAGCAGATTTGCGAGCGTGATCGACATGTTCGACTCTTCTCAACTCGTTGTATATCTTCAAAGGATAAGTAGCCACATCTCCCACAGCATACACATCAGGAATGCTTGTTTTGAAGAATCCATCAGTCTGACATCAATAAGCTAATGCATGAGTTGAGAAAATTTGACTATCAAAACTATATTTGTTAGAGGAATGTGGCAAAGAAGATATAGATTATTCTTCCTAAGAAGAGAATATGAAACAGGTGGAAAGACGAGGAATTTTGAAATGCTAGAGAAATTGGTAACTACTAATATTACGCAATACAAGTTGAACTGTATTTCTAGATTTTTTTTTTCATAAGAAATCAAACTTTCATTGAGAAGAAAATGAAAGAATACAAGGGCATCCAAAAAAACCAAGCCCACAAAAAGAACCCCACTAAAGAAGGAGCTTCAATCAAGCAAAATCAAGCCTAACTGATAATTACAAAAAGTCGTTGTCACTGACGCCCAAAGGAAAACATAGAACCTAATGAGGGACCAAACATCAAAAAGAGATCTCTCGAGCCCTCGAAAGGTTCTATGATTCCTCTCGCCCCATAAACCCCACAAAATAACTATCTTTACAAGTGTTTTCAAAATACTAGATAAGTTTTGAAAACTAAAAAAAATAGTTTTTAAATATTTGTTTTCGTTTTTGGAATTTTACTAAGAAAATTCTAATTTTTCCTTAAACCATTGTAAAGAAATGGTGAGAAAACAAGTACAATTTTCAAAAATTAAAAATCAAAAACCAAATGATTATCAAATGGGGCCTTAGTTTTTGGTTTTTGGTTTATGAAAATTAAGCTTATAAACAATACTTACATCTATGGTTTCCTTGTTTGTTATCTACTTTTTACTAGTGTTTTCAAATCCAAACTAAATTTTGGAAACTAAAAAAAGTAGTTTAAAAACTTTGATTTTAGAATTTGGCAAAGAATTGAAATGTTAACTTATGAAAGATGAAAATCATTGTAAATAAATTTTAGAAAACAACAAAAAATCAAAAAACTAAATGGTCATCAAACCGCCTAAATAGAGCTCGGGACCAAAAACATTTTAACTAAAAAAGATATATAGTTTAACTAGTATTACAATTGTTGATGCTATAAAAAATTATCGAGAAAAAGATAAATTGGCCATACTAACCTTAATACCACCCTTCTCTTCTTCGACCTGTCCTTTAAATAAAGATATCAAGGGTCTGCCTCCAACACCCACAACAACTATGTCAGCATCAAGGATCCTGCCATCTTTGAGTTTGACTTGTTTCACCTGAAAGATCAGCTTCATGACTCATTGTTTTTCTAAAAAGCATCATCAACAAGGAAGAGGCATAAGATAACAAGCTACAAACCTCTCCATTTGAATCTGAGGTAAAACCAACTGCTACTGTTCCCTTAATTATATTGATTCCTTTGTTTTTGTAGTAACCTTCATAGAAGGCAGCTATACCAGATGTGAAAAGCCTAGGCACTGCAAGAACACAAGCCACAAGAGAAAACTTGGGGGTTTGGAACTAGAGAGTAAGGAGGGTAGGAAATGGAAATTAAGGGGTCGTTTGATAACATTCTCATTTCTTGTTCCTAGTTTTTGAGAAACTGCACCTGGTAATTGTTCTTGTTTCTTGTTTCTCATTTTTCAGGAACGTTTTCAAAATTGTGTAAAAATTTTGGAAACAACAAAATAAAGTTTTTTTTTTTTTGAAAAGGTACCGAACTTTCATTGAGAATAAATGAAAGAATACAAGGGCATACAAAAAAAAAAAAAATAGCCCCAAGGAAGGAAGGAACCCCGCTATAAAATGGGGCTCCAAGGGCATACAAAAAATCAAGTTTCTTGTTTCTTGTTTCCAGCTTTTTCCAAAACATAAAAAACATCATTTTTTACTTCTAAAATGTATAATAAATATCTAAAAATAAATATAACATAGAATTTTTGGATATTTAATTTTAAAAACTAATTTTAGTGTAGATTTTTTACATTTTTGGTTTAAAATTTCGCGTTTGGTTTTTCTTTAGTAAAAAGGAGAGACAAGAAACAAGAAACGGGAACATAACCAAACGAGCCCTAACGAAGCATTTATTCTGTATTTAGTACTTACTGCACCATGGTTCAGGGTAGACCATGGTAACATCAAGGTTGTTGAGCTGTAAAGCTGCACCAAGTTCAAGACCGATGTAACCTCCTCCAACAATAACAGTTTTCCCGTTCTTCTTTGCTTTAATTGCTTCTACAAGCTTGTCAGCATCATCAACATTTCTCAAATAGAAAATGTTTTTGGCATTAGCTCCTTCAACACCAAAATCTGTCAATTTTATGACCTGCAAGATGATGAAAACGGCATAAGTTCAATGTGAAATGAGAACAGACCAACACAAGTGCTTTATGTAAGTGGATGAGTTTTTACAGTGGAACCAGTTGCAATGATCAAATTTTGATACTTGAAGGTTTCACAAGAGGCACTAATGAGAGCCTTGGCAGCGAGATCTGCCTTCACTATCTCCGTGCTAAGGATCAGTTCAATACCTGAAATATAAGTAGTTTAACAATCAGAAGAAAATTAACAAGAATAACGTCAACAAGTAAACCTAACTAAAGAGTTACCAATTGAAAGAAATGGCTTTACTCATATACCACGGGTTAGCAGCAGGTAAAAAAGCAACCATTACCTTTTTCTTTGTACCACTCTGGTAAAAGTCTCTCTCCTCCACTTCCAACACAGACGTGGAATCCTGGAAGTCTAGCAGGAGCTGAAGAAACAAACTTGTCAAGTTGCAATGTGAAAGCCAAAGAACAGATAATATCAAGTTAAGTACTCAACTTTCTTCTGGAATTTTTTTTGCATAATAAAGGACTTACACTCAGGGAAGAGATACGCCTTACTAAGAGCAGGGCGTTCATAAGGAGCAACCTGCACAATAGTGGAGAATATTTAGGAAGAAAATAAATCAAGGTCCTCACTTTCTGATTCAACATCTTGGAAATAATTAAAAGTACAAACAATCAAATCGTAACGTATGCGAACTTGCGAAGTTACAAATGCTCAGCACCAAAATTTCTGAATATGCTGCTGGCACTTCAAGTTATCAACTTTATTCGGCTTGAACACAGGCTAGATGAATCTCGATATCATCTAAAGGTCGATTTCATTCCGTTAATCGTTGATCTAGTGAAGATTTATTGGGTAGTGAGCTGTCCATACTGAATTAAAGGAGGATGGGGTTCGCCTTAAACTACTTTTAAAAGAGAGGTACCGACCAATTCATGTTATGTGGGATTAATATCAATGTCCAGTCCACATTAAACATTGCTGCCACTACTTCGGTTTTCATAACAGAAACAGTAAAAGTAAATCTCAAATATGTGATTGATCATCTCAATTTGGTCATCATTTTGCGGGTGATAAGTAGTGTTTTCACGAAAGGACACACCATCTATCACCTTACGACATATTCCCTTCCCAAGAATGAAATTATAGTGTCCATCTTCACCTTATAACTCGCTATTTCAATCATTGAAATACTAAACCCCTTAGATAACTCCCCAGTGAACGAAAGTAAGGGCTTTTATCTAATCAAGGTTTTCTCCTTCAACTACAAGGTGCCTAAGTATTCAGCTTGACAATAGAGTTAGGGGACAACCCAACATCCTCCCACCTCCATCATTGGCTATTTCTACTCTTCAGCTTCTATGAGAGTACTAGTAAGGGTGATGTAGGGAAGATTAGTATGAAATTAGTATGGGCATGGTGATAATTAGTTATTTTTATAGAAGGGGCATAGTGATAATTAGTTAGGAGTGTCTTGGCTATAACTTGAGGGAGTTAGAGATCTCATAGGGGGGTTATTTTGGTTAGTGATTTAGAGCTTGAGAGTGATGTCAAGAGGGGAGGGTGCAAGTACCTCGAATTACTTGTTTATCTTGTAAGTTTCTTACCTTTATATTACAATACATTGTGGTTGTGTATTCTTGTTAGGATTATCCTAACAGCTAAGACTTCATCACATGTTTCACGAACCTTTTCCTCCGGTTCATTCTCTCTCTTCACATGCCTGAATTCCTATTCCAACTTGCTCCATTCATTTTCCATGCTCCTTTATTCTGTGTTACCTTAATTCTCTTCATATTAAATCCCTCCACACTGCTTCCATTCACCTCTTATCTTGTTTCATTTTCTTCAACAACAGTTGTTCGATTACCAAAGACGTAGTGATTGTTTTCTGTATTTTCCAATGCTACCAGCATCCCCATACATTCTGAGCAACATGCTCTAAAACTCACTTCAACCTAGGTAATGGTTGCAATTCATTTAAAATATCACCCACTTCCTTCCCCAAACTATCGATCTTCTGTTCTAATCATTTTTAGTCATGGTCCTTAATGAAACGTGTTGTTACCAGATGATAGGAATCAATTAAGTAAAATACAATTTTGTTAGTCCAAAGTACGAACACAAAGAGGATCATCTCAATCTCAACCTCTCTACCCATTACCACCATCCTTTTTCCCACTACAAATATCACTATCCCTCCTTACTCACGTCATTTCCCTCAAATAGTACTCTTTCTCTCCTCCACCTTAAATTTTCCTTTTTGTCCTTCATCATGTCCGACCATGTTATATGAGGCTAATCATATGGATTATGAGCTCTATATTCAAGCTTACATGAGGGATTTATGTCAGATCCTCTTATGAATACAACTATACAAGAATAACTTTAATTATAGGGTGATAAAGAAACACAAATCAATGGCTTCGAGTTAAGTTCATTGTGCTGCCTTCAAGAGTAACATGGAATTATATGCATACGAGAAAACCAAAAAGTTAATGAAAAAATCTTCATGTTTGCAGCAAATGAAAGCATACCGCCTCATTGGAAATAATTGCTAGCTCGCCAGATTTAAGCCCCAATTTCACAAACTCCCTTGCTGCATATCCCTGCAACCAAGAAAAGAGCTATTTGTAAGATTGAAATAACAAAGTGTGCATGGAAAAAAAGACAGGTGCTTGTTCTTGAAAGTCCTTCGGCATAAATTTGGGAGAAAGATGACGCTTTGAAGAACACCAAGTTTCGAAAACAAAATAAGAGCATCTCATAGCATGACAGCAAAAGAATCACAAACAAAAAACAAATTGATAACAAATATCGCAAAAAAATGACATTGTTTGCATTTTTGGTTTTTGAAAATTATGCTTATAAACACTACATTCCCTGCACTCACTTATGAGTTTCTTTGTTTTGTTATCTACGTTTTACAAGTGTTTTCAAAATACAAAGTTTTGAAAAGGTAAAAAATGTAGTTTTTAAGAACTTATTTTTGTTTTTGGAGTTTGACGAAGAAATCGAATATTTCAAAGTTCAAAATCATTGTAGAGAAATTGCGAGAAAACAAGCACAAATTTCATGAACCAAAAACCCAAAATCAAATGGTTATTCAACCAGGGCCTAAGTAAGTTTGTATTAATATTAGATTATTTTCCTTATCTTTTTTCATATCTCATAACGACGACTAAAATTCAAAAGAAATCTCAAGCTTCATTTCAGGTTGCTAAACTTGGAGGACAATAATTGCATTTATGTAAGGTCAAAAACGAACTCACTCAGTTAATTACAGGTGAAAAAACGAAGATTTCCCAAACCTTTCAACCACTACACATTCCTCCAGAAATCTAGTTTCTGGGATGACAAACAGAGCAATGAAAAATAGGCATAACAGAACGAGTACATCTGCACTCAATAGAACGCAGAGAAGTAAAAAGATACCCCTCTTTAGCTTAATTGTCAACCAAAACAGGGATCGATCACGAGAGCAACATAACATTGCTACATACTACAGTTACAACAGCATGAAAAGATTATTTCCAATTCAAGAAAATCCTAAACAAATTTCAATAGATTTCATTTCCAAGACTCGCAAATTCAACATTATCAAGACAACTAAAAGGCGAAAAGAACAAAAAGTTAGAGATTGCAAAAGGAAATCAGATCAGAAGATCGAAGATGGAAGAAGAGAAACTTACAGCAGCGACACCACCACCGACGATCACGTACTTGAAACTCTTCTCCGCCATAGTTGGTGATTGCAGAAGCTCCCTTGCTTGTGTGTTTCAGAAGAGAGAGAGAGAGACGCGATAGATGAAAGTGAAATGAATCGCTTGAGCGATTGGTCACTTATTTAAAGCAAAATTATATGTTGCCTTTTTTTTTTATATATTTTTTTATATTTTATCTTTAATCTCTTTCTTTAGTACAACAATTTTCTTTTTGACTCATTTAATAAAGCAATTTTATTCGATATATATATTAAGAAAAACATTTCTTACAATATATGTATTCGATATATATATTAAAAAAAACATTTCTTACAATATATGTATTCGATATATCCCCTTGTTATTGTTATTGGACTAAAAATATATATATATTTTTAGTAAACTTTAAAATGTTTTATAAATATGGCAAAAAAATTCGTTTCTATAGATTTTATCATATCACTGATAGACTTCTATCAGTGATAAACTATTATCACTGACAAAAATCTATAAAAAACTGAGGTGATCAGCGATAGACTTCTATCAGCCATAAGATATCAGCGATAGAAATTGTCATATCCGCAAAAATTTTAAAAACATGCTATATTTTTAATTATCTTATTCTAAATTGACATCCGTTACAATTTCTCTCTATATATATATAATGGTCCTTTGTATAATTAAGTGGATAAAATACTTGGGTTAAAAAAAAATTAATAAATAAATAAATAAAAAATAATAGAGGGACGACAACATAAAAAATATTTAAACCACTCTTATTTTAAATAATGTCTAAAACCTAAATTTAGTACACAACCGTGGACAAAAATATCATCCTTCCATATTCTACCATTTAACTAATGAAGGAAATGATGCTGTAAAATATAGGGAATTATTGGGAGGAGAGAGAAGCAATTGATGGGAATATAATGGAGACGTTAAAAGAAAATAATTGATAACTAACAACATTTACATAGTTATACACTTAAAATTGTAGCAACAAAAAAAAATGTATTTGACAGAACTGTATACCTGTGGTAGATAATTTGTACGCATGAGTTTGGGTCATCGAGTTTGTATAGAAGTCTGTATACAACTAATTAATAATTATCATAGGTTTTGGACAACCACCGTAGCTCATTGGTGTGATGATAGCATTAAGTAACTGCTGCATGTGTAGTGGAACGAGGAATGCGTGCATCAGGTAGCGTTTCCGCAAGGCCCTTACAATGATGAAACTTAGGGATTTCAAAAGTCTATCCTCATTCAATACTCCACAACTTATCCGACGAGGACTGCGTGCATCCGATAGCGTTTTCCCAAGGCCCTTGTAATGATGAAACTTAGGGATTTCAAAAGTCTAACCCCATTCAACACTCCACAACTTATCCGAGAAGTGGTATATCATCCCTTCAGCCAGACAATTCAGTTCTCCAGAACCGCCTACACACACATTCCGTGCAAAAAACCAGGTCATTCTATGTTGCATTGTGCCCTTCCTCCATTGAAGTGTTCGCCAGATTGACTCATCCACAAGTTCTCGCAAGTATGTGCTCCCTTCATCCGTCAGAGTGCAAACATTTGGTTAGTAGTTCGGTGGTTGTTTATGGATATCATCTCTCCCATCTTTTTTTGCCCTCGGATTTTAGACAGAAAAATTGGGTTGTTCTTGTTTGTTTAGTTATGAGGGATTTAGATATCAAGATTGAGGATTTTTTATTTCGAAATTATAAATATTCAGAGTTTCAATGGTATGAAATAGGTTTGGGTAGTTAGAGATTTTGATATAGGGTTTCAAAACAGTAACTCATTTTTTTTAGGGATTCGATTTTAATTTCTAGATTTTGAAAACGCACGTTATAAGAATAATGTATACATATTTACATATACCCCATTTTTTGATCGGTTGTTGCATGTTAATTATGAAATTCACATCACTAGTTTGTTTACTATTTTTAGTGTTTCTAAATTGATTACAATAGCTATAGCCAGTGTCTAGGTCAATAATTCGAATCTTTCGTCCCATAGGTCAATAGTTCGAATCTCCGAACCAAAAAAAAAATGATGAGTATATATGGGCACTCATGAATTAAAAAAAAAAACAATTAAAAACTATTTAGTTTATTAGTTAGTAGGTATTTGATTTTTGGCTTATTATTATTTGAGGGTCCCACCGTCTAGGAAAAAAGAAAAGGAGGTGGTGTAAAAAGAATCTTACACGTGGCAAATCATCTACCGTCCATTTTTTTCGAACGATAAAATTGGGACCCACATCCGGCAGCTTCCAATGTAAATACTTCCTCGTCCGAAAAAATGGCGTCCTTCTGGAAATGAGCACCAACATCCTTGCCACGTCATGCACCACGTCACGAAGTCAATCCCGAGATAAAAATGAATAAACGGTCAATGTAAAAAATAAAAATAAAAAAGCAACAAATTAATAGTCAATGGACATTTATTTATATTCGAAGAAAGGAATATTATAAATTAATAGTTGAACTCAATTTCAAATTTGAAATCCTTCCTTTTTCTTTTTTATTTATATTCGAAGAAAAGAATATTATAAATTAATAGCTCAACTCAATTTAAATTTAAATTTTTTTGTTTTTTTCTTTCAAAACTATTTAATTAGTGTGAAAGGAAAGGATTAATCTATTTATGGTCATTAAATTATGGTTGATTTGATAATCCTCTATTTTAATATATTATAAAAATTGATATAATATAACAAATAATTTATATTTACTTATTACCAACTGTCAATTGTGTTATTAGTGCTCGGACTGATATGATTTATAGATGTCCTTCGTGATTTTGAGTGTTGGTCATTAGTGTTCCGCCTTGAGACTTGTTTTCTTGAAATGTTTCTGTATCTTCTTGTTGTGTTTTTGAGTGCCTTGATCTCGAACTATGAAGCTTTCTCGTTTGCTTTTCGTAATATATATTACTTTTTTTTAAAAAAAAAAAACAGTCAATCAAGTTGAAATTTGATTTGCTTTTTTTCATGTAAAAATATTTACTTTCTTATCTTATTTCAAAGAAATCCCATATTTTGCAATTAAATTATATTATACTATAACCAATTTAATTTTTAATGTGATAAATCAAGTTTGCATTAAAATTTTACTCCTATTCAATTATTTTCTCGATATGTTCCTCAAAAAATCCGATTCGTGCGGATTCTTCCCCCAACCGATTACTAGCTAATTCATGGGTAGAGCCAAAGAGGGTGAACTGTACAAGTTACTTGTTCTGATTCTATATATTGATCATTTTGAACTAAAAGTAAACTTTTTGGTGGAATAGTGACGTTATGTATAATATCCTCACTCTCAATAGTTACATACAAGTCTATATAACATAAAAAAGCAGGATGCCCATGACGTGTACGTGTGGGATGAACCAAATCCTCATTGAATTTGATTTTTCCATTAGAGAGATTTTGCTAGCGAAAAAGCTTTCACCGCTGCCCGACGCCCTTTGTTTTTCCAAATAAGCTTTAACCATGTTAATGGTCCCACATTATTGGTTGATAGAGAATCAAAGTTGATTTACCAATGAATCACGTTCTGGTTGTGACCACACATAAAAATAATATTGCCATAAATTGACAAGGTAATATTTCCACTTATTCATCAGAAGTGGCGTATCTTTTGAAACCAGAATGGATTTTCCTTGATATCTAACATAATGCATGAAATCAAGTTTGCATTAAAATTTTACTCCTATTCAATTATTTTCAGCCTTAGTTTTAGATTTTTTTGTTTTAATAAATCTGAAATAGGATGACTTTTGACCTCGTTAAAAATACGTATAAAATATTATTAAGCTATGCTCATTTTGATTCATGGTAATAAATTTTCGTCGACATGTCAATTCCATCGATAGGAGGGGTGAATCGACATTTTCATTACAAAATCGATGAAATATTAAAAAAAATAACAAAATGAAACGTGAATATTAATATTATAACAAGTGTATTTTAACTCATTTAAAAGTGAAACGTATTTATTTATTAATTTAAATATATTTTTTAAAATCTTTCAAAAATATCTATGAAATCAACATTTTATCGATATTTCTATAAAATTGCGATGTCGATATTTTCGTCGTAATTTTAGAACATTTATTATAAATATAGAAGATATTGAAGGTGAAGCTATAATTAACTTTGCAAAAAAAAAAAATAGTAAAAAATTTGTAATTGATTTCAACCACGTGCTGTTTAGAATATATTATTACAAACATTGATTAAGAATTCGAATCTTGAACCACTAAAAGATAACTCATACCAAATCCCAACCAACTGCACATAATATATGACATTTTTTATACCATACTCTAGTTCTAAACATTCTATTCTTATCACAAAATATATATATATATATATATATATATATATATATATATATATATATATATATATATAAAATAAATAATAATAATAATAATAAAATCTAAACATTATATAGCTTGAATATATTTCTCTTTTTTATATTTATCTAAATTTAAATTTAAATACCTTGTAACTTTAAATTCGCGGTTTTTTTAATAATATTGTATTTTTTAAAATTTATTATAAAAATATTGTAAATTTGAAACTATTTATAAAATATTGTAATTTTAAATCGAGAGTAAAGGTCGCCTTTTGAAAAGACGATCTTGCTGTACGTGGATGAAGGTCGTCTTTTCAAAAGACGATCTTAAAGACGACCTTGCTCCACATGGATGGAGGTCGAAAAGGTATGGTTGGAAAGCTAGAGCTTCAATTTGATACCTGGTTTCACTGTTTTTGGAGTTGTGTATCAAAAGATAGAGATCATCGAAGTTGGACTATAGTTCTGCAAATTTCAGAACTGAAGATTCTTTTGAGGAGTGCATTCAAAAATTGATATCTTTTTACCCAGATATTAAAAAATTTCGAAAAAAGGTACGGTTAAAAAACTAACACAGAGAGCTTCAATTTGATATCTAGTTTCACTATTTGTAGAGTTGTGTATTAAAAGATACAGATAGTCGAAGTTTAGCTACAGTTTTGAAGTTTTCAGTCGTATCTTTAGTTCTGAGTTTAGTGAACTTTTCATAACTTTGACGATATATATCTTTTGATACACAACTCAAAAAATAGTGAAACTAGGTATCAAATTAAAGCTCTCTGTTAACTTTTTAACAATACCCTTTTCGAAGTTTTTGAATATCTGGGTAAAAAGATATCAATTTTTTAATGCAACTCCTCAAAAAATCTTCAGTTCTCAAATTTGCAGAACTCTAGTCCAACTTCGATGGTCTCTATCTTTTGATACACAACTCCAAAAATAGTGAAACCACGTATCAAATTGAAGCTCTCGCTGTTAGCTTTCCAACCATACATTTTTTTGAAAAATTTGAATATTTGAATAAAAAGATATCAATTTTTTAATAAAAGAGGTAGGTCGTCTTTCGTAAAGACGATCTTCAGGGAGCAAGATCGTCTTTTCAAAAGACGACCTTTGCTTGTGTGTATTTAAAATTGCAATATTTTTATAAATAGTTTCAAACTTACAATATTTTTATAATAAATTTTAAAAAATACAATATTATTAAAAAACAGCCCTTTAAATTCTAAATTTTAAATTTAATTTTTTTATAATCGGATTTTAATATGATTGATAGCAACTCAAAATTCTTGACACGGTGAGTAGGTTATTATAATCGATAGTTATAATAATCTGTTATAATAGTTGTGAAATGAATCAAAGGTAGATTGAGTTAACTCAGTCAACCCAACTTCAAGTTGGTGCTCCAAACGCCCTCTTTTATTTTAGTAAAACTTGTAAAGAGGGCGTGAAACAGGAGTCCAAAATTATAATAATGCAAAAATTATTGTGCTCGAATAAATTTATCTTTTTTTTTATGTATATCTACCCTCGAACCCTAAACTCTAATTTTTAGAATTGTAGATTGATATGTTTATCTTCGATATCATCGCTAGCGACTCAAAATCTCTTTTATTTTATTGAAAATTTTAAAGTCAGCGTTCGCCGTCGGGTCGAGACCGTGAGGACAAAATTGTAATAATGCAAGAATTATTGTGGTGGCACGTGTGGAAATGATGGAATCAATTTTTGTCATCGTTCATTGATGTGTTTACACGCGCAGAAGAACGTCCAGGTTCATGTTGTTGTGGATTTTTTCTTCCCTTATTATTTTAATATATTTTCTGAGTTTTACACTGCAGTTATTGTCTGCGGACGATAGCAGAGTATGATCTCGACATTATCCAATAAAAAGTTGACAAATAATAAATCGATATTTGACTTGATCAATTTTGACTGTTAGTCAATCCTTTGACTAGAGGCTGGACTGGGTCAATTTTGGTTGTCTGTCTTGTTATTAGGAAAACCTTCCGAATTTCGTTTTTTAGAAATTTGTTTTGAATTTTGAAAAATGTTGAAAAAAAATAAAAATAATAAATACTTGGCTGCAACAACAATCACTTTTTCTGGCATGTAAATTTTTTAAGTAAAAAAATGAGCGTTTGTGAGTGAAAATTGAAAAAGACAAAGGAAGACTCTACATAGGTCGAAGGGTTTGGTGAAGTTAAAAGCTTTGGTGAGAGGTCACAATCAGAAAAATCAGGTGAAGATGACCTTCCGCTTCCGGATACATGCAAACTCTACAAAAATACGTTTCTTTATTGATTTAAAATTAGACTAATTTAACTAACTTAGATTTAGATTTTCGGATGCATGGGAGTTCTACAAAATATATATATATATATATATATATATATATATTCCATAAACTATCATTAATATTATTAGTATATTCTTAAAAAAAAAATTATTATTTTTTTTTTTTATAAAAATATTATAATTTTATTAAACAAATTATTTTTTTAGTATATTATACTTTAATATTATTGTGATGTTAATGTACCTGACCACTTTACTCAATTAACATATTTTATTTTACTGACTTTAACGATGAGCGTCAACTAAAGATTATATAATATATTAAACTATCGACACAACAATTTTTTTTTATTATTTTAGAGAAAATTATATTTTACCCTAAAATTTTAATTTCATCAAATAATTGCACCTTAATTAAATTTTGATAAATCTTGCCATTTTTACATTATAATAAAGAGAAATTGTAACGGATGTCAATTTAGAGTCAATTAATTAAAAATATAGCATTTGTTTTACAAAAATTGCAGATATGACAATTTCTATCACTGATAGTATGATCTATCGCTGATAAACTCAGTTTTTTTATAGAATTTTGTCAGTGATAGTCATATATCAACGATAGAGTCTATCGGTGATAACCACTGATTTTTTTGTCATATTTACAAAATGTTTTAAACTTTGCTAAATTTGCAATTATTTTGACTCTGATTGTTGTTTGTGCAACCAGCCCTATAATAAATTAACATTACTTTAGAGAATTTAATTTTTATTTTATAAACAAATAGTAATTATTCAAAGTTTGAACTTTTGTTGTGTTGAAAAACTAAAAACAAAAAACAGTTATCAAACAAGTTGTTTTTTATTTTTTTTAAACTGAAAACAAAACAACAGTTACCAAACATAAATAATTTTTATTTTTAAAAAATAAAAAACAGAAAAACAAAAACTAAAAACAAAAAACTAAATGCGTTATAAACAGGCCCTAAAAAACTTAGATTTTAGATTTAATTTAATTTAATTTAATTTAATTTTTTTTTTATTTCTTTTTTTAGTTACATTATATTTTTTGAATTTGTTGTTATATTTTTTTAGGAAGATTTTTCTTTTTTATTTTTCTTTTTTTTTTTTTGGTTGTTAGTATATGTGTATATGAATTTTGTTAATAGATTTTCAATTACATTGTCAAAACGAGCAGCTGACACATGTATATGTTGACGACCGAGAAGTTTGTTAGTATATTTTTCAAATGATGAATTTTGTTAATATTTTTAGGACGAATTTTGTTAGTATATTTTCTTTTTACCTTTTCGAATGACTATCACTAATTTTTTTCTCACCAACTTACATATGAAAATGTCAAACAAATTTATTTTTTCATGGGTTTTAGAAAAAGACAACTACATGATGGTAGGGGATGGGGTCATTTCAATTATACTTGTATATATATTGATATTAACAGTCAATCCATACAACAAATTGATTTTTGTTAAAAAAAAAAATTCAACAACTTAGATTTTAAAATGTTTAACACACAATTTTTTTTTTATCCAACAATGACTAACAACCCTCACAGATTCATGCATTTTGAGGGTTGAGGGAGACGAAAGTCCTTACTCACTTCATAAATACGTATTCATGGAAGGTTTTTTGAGTCGAAGTTTATTAGAGATTTATCTATCTTATGAAGTTATGATTATGCATTTATCTTATTACATATGTATTTTGGAAAATTAGGGTTAGCTCAGCTTGTATATAAAAATTTTATTTTAATGAGAAAATCAAGAGGAAAATCATTGTGATTTGTCATGGTATCAGAGCGAAGATCTTGAGAAGTTCGGCGACGACGATTCCTCCGTCGCCGCCCAACTTTCTCCATCTCCGATATCGTGTGAGTTTACAACTTAGTTTGTGTAACAATTTGCTTCATGAGAAGAAGATGAAAAAAAAATCCAGATCTGCTTTTCTGGTCTAGATCTGAAGCAACCACCACCTCCAATCATCGACAGGCGTAGGCTTTTCAAGATCGGGAGGGGCTCCGGCGAGAGTGCTGGTCTGAACCACTGCCTTGGCTCGTGGTCCAAATCTGAAAGCGTCCACACGTTTTTTGAAAAAAATATCGAGGTTTTCAATTTTGAGCCGACCTGATGTGTTGTTTACGATGCTTCTAGACTCGAACTCAAGCGCTTACAAAAGTGAGGAGTTTTTCATTTTCACTAAGACAAAGTAAGTTATTAAGATTTTAAATTAATTTTAGTTTACTAATAACATACTTAGCTCTATCATAGTGGATTTTGCTTTTGCCGTTTTTTAGGACACACATGACCGTGTGAATGAAGGGAACATTGAAGGGAACATTGAGGACAAATTGATTCTTCCTCTTCTTCGAATTACGGAAGGGAACACTGAAGGAGCTCAAATTGTCCTCTCCTTCGATGACGATGAATGAAGGGAACATTAAGGCGAATACCTCTCCTTCGAGTTACCGAAGGGAACACTGAGATAATTCATTCGTCCTCTCCTTCTTTCATGGTGAATAACCATGAAATTTAATCTGCAATGAAGAGCACCGACCCGCATTTGGAGGATCGCAAATTTTTTTATATTGCGTGGTCAAAACGATGATGCGAAGTCCGGCAGAAATTAAAGATGTCATGTAGGCATAGACCTGAAGATTGGAACACCAACCAGCGGTGGGAGGCTCTTGGAAAATTAAAGATGCAATGAGCATCGACCTGAAGTTTGCAACACCGACCCGCGTTCGGAGGCTGCAATTTTTTTACCATAACTTTTTATCTTATTCTCAGTTTATTTTCAAGTTAGGCATTTGTGATCCTATGCTCCAACTTGAGGGAGAGTATTATAGATTTATCTATCTTAGAAAGTTATGTTTATGCATTTATCTTATTACATATGTATTTTGGGAAATTAGGGTTAATTTAGCTTTTATATAAGCATCATATTCTAATGAGAAAATCAAAAGGAAAATCATTGTGATTTGTCAAAGTTTTTTGCCCAATTCGAGCGTTAAACGATATGTAGAAGATTGAGGTAAATAATTTTGTTCAAGCTGGAGAGTTTCAAAGTTGAGAATAAAAAACTGTTTCAAATCAATTTGGAAGATGAAAGATTTGCAAATCTTCTAATTCAATGTTGCAGGTAATGATACAAATGATTGAACGTTTTTCAGGGTAAACTAAACATGCATACCAATTTTAATTTTTTTAGTATCATTTGTCCAATGCTCACAGATAATTAAAAGCTTATGGTATATACACACATATACTACATATGATATATTTACATGTACGTTGTTATAGATGTAACTACGAATATATAGGCACACTAGAAGTTATCGAGGACACTATTTTTATCATTTTCTTACAACCGTCTATGAACATTTTAGTTGTTGATAAACATCAATATGTTGAAAATTTAATTTGAATTAATGTTCCAGATTAGGCTTTAATTTGAAATAATTTTACATAGTTCGATTTAATTGTTGTGGAGGTTGAAAGAGAAGAAAATTCTTGCTTGCAACGAAAATACAACGTATGAGATTTTGGGAGTTAAAGTTCTCAGGCCAATCCAAGCGTTTAATCGTGTAGAAGGTTGAGGTAGAAGATTTTGTTAAAGATAGAGAGCTCCAAAGTCAATGATCAACGAGGGGTTCAAATCAATTTGAAAGATAGAAGATTTGCAAATCTTCTAATTCAATATTATTGCACGTAATTAATATAGTTGAATGTTTTCCCTCCGTAAACTCAAGACCAATTTTTTTTTTAATGTCATCTATTCTACGTTCACAGGCTAATGACTTATATATACACACGCATATACTCCATATAATATGCTTACATGTACATGTAACTATGAAAATATACACATTCAAAATTATCGAAAGTACCGTTATTATCATGTTTTTCATAACCGTTTATGAAAATGTTAGATGTTGATAAACATAAATAGACTGAAAAATTAATTTGAGTTAATGTTTCAGATTAGACTTTAATTTTAAAAATTAATTTTAAAAAATAGTTAATTTATTAGAATGTAAAAATTGTAACATTTATCAAAATTTAAGTAAGGTCCAATTAGCCAAAGCGAGCATAGCTCAGCTGACATATGTATGACTTGATGACCAAAAGGTCTGTGGTTCGAATCCCCCATCCCGATGTACTCAAAAACAAATATATATATATATATATATATATATATATATATATATATATATATATATATATATATATATATATACTATTAATAGTAATGACAATTTCTCAAAAAAAAAAAAAAAATATTAATGACAATTTGATTCCATTTCAATAAATAAATAAACGTTTAAAGGTAATTTTTATAATTATATCTAATTTGTTGACAATTTAAATAAAATTAGAAAAAAAAAAACCTGAAATTTTGAAATCAGAAATCTGTTTTTAAAACTTTCTTTTTTTATTTTTAAAATTTGTTAATGAATGTAAAAATATTTTCAAAAACTTAAAAACCAAAAATTCAATTAATTACTAAACAAACTTATTTTTTAAAAACCAAAAATAAAAAACAGGAATTAAATACGTTATTAAACGATGCCTAAAATACTACCAATTACGTACAAATACCTTGTATTTGCATTCTGATCATCATTTTCGGTTCAAATTTGGAAATCATCGGTTGTGTTATTTTTTTGCAGTAGTTCGTGATAATCTTTAGAACAATTTTAATTTACAATAATTTTATTCTCTTTATGTTCAAATCATCCCTTCATTCTTTGGGTTATCAGCGTCTGCTCGTCAAGTCTGATTGTGCCTCAGCCGTTCAAGCCTTGCTATCTGACGCTCCGTTCTTCAACGACATCAACACATGGATTGAAGATTTGAGAATCCTCCGAAGCTCCTTCGAAGATTTTGCCATCAGCCATGTTCTTCGCCAGAGGAATCGAATTGCAAATACTCTAGTCCGAAGTTTTTCTCCAAATTCTATTAGTTGGGACTCTTTTTGTCCTTTGTGGCTTTTATACCTCGCTTGTAAAGACTTTAATGCCCTTGTAGCTTAATAAAAGCTGCTGATTGTTTCCGTTCAAAAAAAAAAAAAAAAATCATCCCTTCATTTTTTATGTGCAAATGATCGCTTTATTTATGTGATTGGAGATTGTGTTTCATTTTAATATCTAATTAGTTAGATTTACCCTTCTTTTGATTATACGAGGTATTTTAGTCTGAAGTGTTTTTTTTGTCATTCGTTCTATTTTATTTGGTCATTTATTCTATTATAATCCTGTTCGAACATTTATCAAAACGACCAATTAAAAAATGATCATTCTCTTCCCCTTCATTTTTGGCATTGAATAAGACTTCAAAACCCCTTTTGATAGACCTAATGTTTGAGATAACTAGAGAAATGTCCAGGTTTAACAAGCCATTTTGAAAAAAGTCTAATTTTTTTTAATTTGAAAAATAGCCAAATACTAAAATCTAAAACGTAAAATACCCTCCAAACTCTAAACACTAAACTCCTAAATTCTAAACCTTAAATCCTACCATTAAGATAAAATTTGATTTCAATTTTGGTCATTTTTTCAATATATATATATATATATATATATATATATATATTTGACCTTTTTTCAATTCTTATAATGATAAAAAAATTATTATTCCATTCCTTTTTCACAAGAATCACAATCACATGAACCGATCGAGTTTCTTTCTTCTTACCTCACAAAATAAATTTATGTTCATGAGAGAGTATTGTTCTAGATTTATTTGTATTGATGGACTAATGAAAATGTAAACAACAAAAGGATAGAGAGGAATATGAATATATAGCTCTTACTCTAATTGCATCTTAGGGTTATATTTTTCTTCTTTTTTATTTGTTCAACAATGTGGATTCAAAATTCAAACATCTACCTTTCAAGACTAGATGCGCAGAAAGACTATTATTTATGTTACTTTGTATTAACACTTTATATGTTTTTACTTACACACGCAAAGTTTATTAATATGCGCAACACTATGTCGAGATGTACCTATCCAAAGGACAACAATCACCAATTGCTCTAAAATTTTACTATTATGAACATTACTGTTGTTTCAAAGAGAGAGAAATGGGAATGCAACTACTACATCTTCATTCAATAATAACTAGCTTTAAATACACATTTCTGAATGCTAAAAATAACATCTATCTAAGAATAACCATTACTAAAAATAATGATTAAGAAACTTGGTAAAGTTCCTCAACTAATGATAGTAAACCCACCATCCTAAACTTTAGGATCAAGGGAAGACTATTCTTCTTCCTCTATTTTAGGCACTTTGAGTTTAACTAACAATTACAAGCATCAACAAACTCAATTCATTTTGACAACACAAGATCAACTAATCGTGTTTTCAAACCTTGGAGGAAAAGGACAGAGACCTTTTTCGGCGAGCTGACTCAAGATCTCAACTGATGGTTTGACTCGTGCAAGCTTGGCAATGGCCTTGTATTCGTCCGGCGTTCCGCCCTCCAAGAAAACTCCAACTATCTTTTTATCCTTGATCCAGTAGGTTCCTAACATGGTTTGTGAAGATTTCGGGTTGTTGTCTCCAAATCGAGTGGCATTGCCGACGTTGTCGCCGTAGAATTGCCACGACAGATTAAAGGAGTGAGAGTAGAAGTATGGAAGGTAGTCATATTCCTCAATTGATTTTCCATATTCCTTTGCCTTGATGGCCTGTTAGGAAAAAAGAGTGAAACAGAAAGCTTCGGTTATATATATATATAACCAAAGGGAACACTAATTGTATCAATGAAAAGTAATGTTCCAAAAAATGATCTTCTGAGTTTTCAAATGAAATTGTTAAGTGAATTTAAACACCTTCACAGCCTGCTCAGCCGATTTACGAGCGTGATCGACGTGTTCGACTCTTCTCAACTCGTTGTTTAGCTTCAAAGGATAAGTAGCCACATCTCCTACAGCATACACATCAGGAATGCTTGTTTGGAAGAATCCGTCAGTCTGACATCAGAAAGCTAAGGCATGAGTTGTGAAAACTTGATTACCAAATCTATATATGTTAAAGAGGAATTTGGCAAAGAAGATGCAGATTATTCTTTCTAAGAAGAAAAAAATGAAACAGGTGGAAAGCCTTGGAATTTTGAAATTCTAGAAGAAATCCGCAACTACTAATATTAAGCAGGTTAAACTGTATTTTTTTTATCGCGGGAGTGTCCAAGCCACCTTGCGTACACCCCACTTAGTCTCACATGACAACCGCCTGACCCTATTACCTTTGGTTGTCAAAAAAACTTGTAGGATATTAAATCCTGAGTAGGTGACCACCATGGTTAAATCGAATTTCTAGTTGGTATAACGTCGTTTTCATTTTGATCTCGAATATATTTTAAGTTTTATCTGATCTGTAAAATTTTAAATTTATATTATTTGATCTTTACCATTTGTCCATATGCAGTAGTTTTCATGAAAAACAATGATGCACAACAAAATTCTTCATGTAAAGTTACTTCATAATGGCAAAGATTACAAATAGAACTTTAAATAGCTAAAAAAGATATTTTAGCTAAAAAAGATATATGGTTTAACTAGATTACAAAAAATTTGATGCTGGAAAAAATTATATAGAAAAGCTAAGTCCAGTTTGAAAACCATTTGGATTTTAAAAATTATGTTTGTTTTCTCACCATTTCCTTACAATGATTTTCATCTTTCTCAATGAAACATTTGAATTCCATCTTTCTCAAGGAAACATTTGAATTCTTAGACAAATTCGGAGACATAAAAATTAAAATTAAAAACTACTTTTTTTTTAGTTTTCAAAACTTGGGCTTAGATTTCGAAAACGGATAACAAAATAAAAGAACCCATAGGTGGGAGTAGTGTTATAGGCTTAATTTTAAAAAAACCAAATGATTATTAATTAGGCCTAAATTAGTCATACTAACCTTAATACCACCCTTCTCTTCTTCGACCTGCCCTCTAAATAAAGATATCGAGGGTTTGGCTCCAACACCCACAACAACTATGTCAGCATCAAGAATACTGCCATCTTTGAGTTTGACTCGCTTCACCTGAAAGATCGGTTTCATGACTTATTGTTTTTCTAAAAAGCATCATCAACAAGGAGGCATAAGATAACAAGCTACAAACATCTCCAATTGAATCTGAGGTAAAACCAACTGCTACGGTTCCCTTAATTATTTTGATTCCTTTGTTTTTGTAGTAACCCTCATAGAAGAAAGCTATATCAGATGTGAAAAGCTTATGCACTGCAGGAACACAAGAGCCACAAGAGAAAACTAAGGGTTTGGCAAAAAAAAAATACATCTAGAGAGTAAAGGAGGCAGGAAATGGAAATTAAAGGTCATTTGATAACGTTCTCATTTCTCGTTTCTTGTTTTCAATTTTTGAGAAACATAAGTGTTTAGTAACTGTTCCTATTTGTTGTTTCTCATTTTTCAAAAACGTTTTCAAAATTGAAAATTACGTAGAAATTTTGGAAATAACAAACTCAAGTTTCTTCTTTTCTGTTTTTTTTCCGAACATAAATAAAAACATTATTTTATCTTTTTTACTTCTAAAATGCATAATAAATAAAATTTGGATATTTAATTTTAAAAACTAATTTTTATGTAGAATTTTTTACATTTTTGGTTTCAAATTACAGAGAATAAGAAACAAAAAATGGTTACCAAACATGTTTCAGTTTTCTTTATTAAAAAAGAGAGACAAAAAACAAGAAATAAGAAACGAAAACGTTATCAAACCAGCCCTAACTAAGCATCTGTTCTGTATTTAGTACTTACAGCACCATGGTTCAGGATAGATCATGGTAACATTAAGGTTGTTGAGCTGTAAAGCTGCAGCAAGTTCAAAACCGATGTAACCTCCTCCAACAACCACAGCCTTCCCATTCTTCTTTTCTTTAATTGCTTCTACAAGCTTGTCAGCATCATCAACCTCTCTCAAATAGAAAATGTTGTCGGCATCAGCTCCTGGTACACCAGAATCTATCAATTTGATGGCCTGCAAGACGACAAAAACGGCACAAGTTTAACTGAAATGAGAACAGATCAACAAAAGTGCTTTATGTAAGTGGATGAGTTTTTACAGTGGAACCAGTTGCAATGATCAAAATTTGATACTTGAAGGTTTCACCAGAGGCACTAATGAGAGCCTTGGCAGCAAGATCTGCCTTCACTATCTTCGTGCTAAGGATCAGTTCAATACCTGAAAAATAAGTAGTTTAACAATCAGAAGAAAGTTAACAAGAATATATATATATATATATAGAAAACGGTAACCATGCATTGATATGATGAAATGGGATACAAAAGAATGTTCTATCTAAGAACAATTACAAAAAGGAGGAGAAAGCTTGCTCCAAGAAGTTTTTCTTTTTTTTTTTTTTTGAGAAGAAACAATTCATTGATAAATGAAAAGAGCATAAGCTCGGACACCAAAAGGTGAATTACAGGAAAGACATCCATCCAGTTATAAATCAGGTATGAAAGACTGTAACTGGAAAATGGTGGTTTACAAAAGAGTTACAAATATTTACTGCTTGCTCAAGAAGAAGAATGTCAACAAGCAAACCTAACTAAAGAGTTACAAATATAAAAACCAAGAAATTTAATTGAGAAAAATGGCTCTACTCAATACTCATACTAAAAACGAAATGGTTATCAAATGGGACCTCATAGTTGAAATGCTCGGGCACCAAATGGCTCTACTCAATACTCATATACCATGGGTTAGCAGGAGCTGAAGAAAGGTAATGGTAAAAAAACAACCATTACCTTTTTCTTTGTACCACTCTGGTAAAAGTTCCTCTCCTCCACTTCCAACACAAACGTGGAATCCTGGAAGTCTAGTAGGAGCTGAAGAAACAAACTTGTCAAGTTGTAATGTGAAATCCAAAGAACAGATAAGATCAAGTTAAGTATTAAACTTTCTTCTTGCAATTCTTTTACATAATACACGACTTACACTCAGGGAAGAGATACGCCTTACTAAGAGCAGGGCGTTCATAAGGAGCAACCTGCACAATAGTGGAGAATATTTAAGAAGAAAATAAATCAAGGTCCTCACTTTCTGATTCAACATCTTTATAAATAATTGAAAGTAAAAACTATCAAATTGTAACGGGAGGGATTTATGTCAAGCTTACATGAGGGATTTATGTCAATTCCTCTTCAGATTACAAGAATATAACTTTTCTTATAGGGTGATGAAGAAACACAAATCAACGGCTTCGAGTTAAGTTCATTGTTCGTTGCCTCCAAGAGTAACATGTAATTATATGCATACAAGAAAAAACCAAAAAGTTAATGAAACAATCTTCATGTTTGCAGCAAATGAAAGCATACCGCCTCTTTAGAAATAATTGCTAGCTCGCCAGATCTAAGCCCAAAACTCACAAACTCCTTAGCTGCATATCCCTGCAGACCAAGAAAAGAGGTATTAGTAAGATTGAAATAACAAAAAAAAAAGACAGGTGCTCGTTCGTGAAAGTCCTTCATCATAAATTTGGGAGAAAGATGATGCTTTGAAGAACACCAAGTCTCATAGCATGACAGCAAAAGAATCACAAACAAATACCAAATTGATAACAATATCTCAAAAGTTACAAGTAAATTTGTATAAATCTTGGTTTCTTTTCCTTTATCTTTTTTCATATCTCATAACCAACACTAAAATTAAATTCATATTACTTTTTTTTTTTTTTGATAAGGTACCAAACTTTCATTGAGAAAAAATGAAAGAATACAAGGACATCCAAAAAAAGAAGAGCCCGAGGGAACAACCCTTAAAGAAAAGGGGTCCAATCAAGTAATAAAAGACTTATAGAGTAATTACAAAAAAGCTGCGTCACCGACGCCCACAAAGAAACTTGAAATCTAACAAGGGACCAAATAGCACTCGGGTCCCTTTCCGAACCTCTAAAAGTTCTGTTGTTTCTTTTCCCCCATAAACCCCATAAAACCATAAAACCGCACAGATCCCAGCCTGCCACAAAAAAATTCATTTTTCCCGAAAAGGCGGATGGAGAAGGAACTCCTCGATCATCTCTCTAAGGCGTCTGTGCCTAGCAAACTGGACGCCGAACACCTCAAAAAAGAAATTCCAAACATCCCGAGCGAAATTACAATTCCATAACAAATGATCTAGGTCTTCCTCCGCCCTCCGACAAAGAATACAGCAGAAAGGACCAACCATGGTAAACTTTTTCTTCAGAAGCCGGTCTAAAGTGTTCACTCTGCCATGAATGGCCAACCACACAAAAAAAAAAAAATTCATATTACTCGTTTAATCCTTTTAGTTTTTGTTGGGTTTTTAGTTTGCTTTTAATTCTCTATAAATAGTAAATCCTTCTCATGTATTCTTGAACTTTCATTCATAATAAAGATTCTTGGATAGAATTCTACAGATTCTTGCAAAAACAGGGCTCGATCACAAGAGCAACATAACATTGCTACAGACTACAGTTACAACAGGATGAAAATATTAATTCCAATTCAAGAAAACCCTAAACAAATTTCAATAGATTTCATTTCCGAGATTCACAAATTCAACATTATCAAGACAACTAAAAGGCGAAAAGAACAATTTGAAAGAACAAAAAGTTAGAGATTGCAAAAGGAAATGAGATGAGAAGATCGATGATGGAAGAAGAGAAACTTACAGCGGCGACACCACCTCCGACGATGACGTACTTGAAACTCTTCTCCGCCAGAGCTCGTGATTGCAGCTGCCATGCTTCTGTGTTTCGAAAGAGAGACATGTTGATTTAGAAATGAAATGAATCCTCTCAAAAAAACGAAGTTAAATGAATCAAATAGAAGCTAAATTTAGATTTCAAGCTAAAAATAAAAGTGTTAATTTAGAAAATTTAGGAATTAAATAGAAACTAAGTCTATATTTTAGGATAACCATGTATTTTACCCTATATTTAATTAAACAAATTTAGTCCTCAAAAAAAAAAAAATTAAACAAATTTCATTTTAATCCATGATTATTTTTTTTTTTGGTTAGTACGACAAATAGGACTGGAATATCGCCAACAAGAGCATGACATAATGTATCGTCTGGTGACCATGAGGTCCTACGTTCAATCCTCCACCCCAACACGTTGTCAAAAAAAAAAAAGAGTGGAATATCGAACCTTTAGATTACATATTTATTACCGTTGATCTATGTTCCTGTTGACATCTAATTGTAAATAAGTGGAACATGCAATTGCTTTTATTCGAATGTCGTCACTGAAAGAGAGGCCTTTGAACGAAATTCGGCCACTCATGAGCAATTGCATGCCGTGACATCCGTAGGGTTTTTATAAAATACTATGTTGTGGCGGCATAAGAAGAGTTCTTTATATGGTTGTATAGTTGTTTCACACCATGTATATATTTCCTAAATGTTGGAATATATTTAATAACATGAAGTATATATTTTATATACCATTACAAATGACATGATGATAACGAAAAATTGTATCGAGTATATATTTGCAAATAATTAAATACAATAAATGTATATGATGAAATTTTTAATAATTGTTATGTTGGAATATATTTAATAATATGAGGTATATATTTTATATATCATTACAAATGACACGATAATGATGATGAAAAAGATGTATCGAGTATATATTTGCAAATAATTAAATATAACAAAGGTATATGACGAAATTTTTAATAGTTGTAATACATATCTCAATAAAACTATATAAACGTAGTATATGTGTTGAATATATTAATTATATAGATTGAATATATTAATTTAATATTTTTATTTATATGGTTGTGTTTACAACTATATATGTACGATGAAAAAAGAAATAGTGGTATATATGAGCTAGATAATTTCAAACTCAAACTTTGTCTTTATAGTTATATATAAATGTGGAAATGAAAGTAAATCTATTAAAATTAATTACAAATAAATAAATAAAATAATAATATGTAATTAAGGTTGTCGGCCGGCCATGCAATAGAAGAAAAGGCGCAGTTTCTATATTTACGTGAAGAGGTTTTTTTTTTGGCGGTTGGGTCCATGGACAACTTATTTTATTTCTTTTTTGGATAGGGACAATTTTGTCCTTAATTGGTTAAATTTGAGTTTAAAATTATGTTAAATTACACTTTTAGTCCTCAATTTTTATTTGTTTAATAAATTTTTAAACTTTAAAAAAATTATAATAAATTATAAACTTCTAATTTCGTATTTAATAAGTCTAAAAGTGTTTAAGAATTCTATAAACTTTTAATTTAGTGTAAAATATAGATCATTGGAGTTTAAATTTTATGTCGAATAAATCCTTGACTTATTTGACATTTTTTTAAATTTACGAATTTATTATATACAAAATTGAAAATTTAGCCTAATTTAATAAATTTTTGGTTTTTTGTTTATGGTTTTTGAAAATTAAGATTATAAACACTACTTTTGAGTTTTTTTATTTTGTTATTTACATCCTACCAAGATTTTCGAAAACCAAGGCAAGTTTTGAAGACTAATTTTTTTTTAAAAAAAAATACTTATTTTTATGTTTGAAATTTGACTAATAATTCAAATGTTCTTTTAAGAAAGTAGAAAACTATAGTATGATATTAGAAGGAAACAAAAAAAACAAAAAACGAAATGGTATAACCAATTTATTTATTTTTATTTTTTTGGTCTAATAAATAAAATTTAAAGAAAATAAATTGAATATATCAAAGAACTATTAAATACAAAATCGAATGATCAGATATCTTTTAGGTACTTTTAAAGTTCACGGATATAGACATAAATTGAAAGTTTAGGGATCTATTAGACATTTTTTAAAGTTCAGGATCTAGAAGACACAAATCTAAAAAAATGTGGGTAAAATTATATTAATTTAACCTTGAAATTATGAAGTTAGTATTGAATAAACTGTATTGTATAGTTCATTTCTTAACTGATTATTTAAGTCTGTATTTTTTGTATAAATACTTGAGTGGTTATTAAATAAACTGTGAGAATATTATTTAGATTTTTGAAGTCTGAAAACCTTTATGGTATCAGAGCAGTTTTGACAAACGTCGCTCTCTCTCCACGTGCTGCCTTCTTCTCACCAATTTTTTTTCTCTCTCTTCTCGTCCATGGCGTCGTCCAGTGACTCAACCATCAGATCTGCTTCTTCTCAAGAACACTCTCTTAGTTCTCCGATTGTTCTTCTCACAAACATCTGCAATTTGATCACTGTTCGTCTAGATTCTTCAAACTATGTCCTTTGGAGTTATCAAATTTCGCCTCTCCTTCGTGCTCATAAGCTTTTTGGCTATTTGGATGGCACCGTTCCTACTCCTCCGAAGCGTCTAATATCTGGGGAGACTTCTCAACCTAATCCTGCATATGATTCGTGGTTTGAGAAGGATCAGGCTCTCATCACTATACTCAACGCAACGTTATCGCCTTTGGCTCTTGCATACGTTGTTGGCTGTACAACCTCTCAACAGCTTTGGTCCAAATTGGCCAAACATTTTTCTTCTTCTTCTCGATCTCATATTGTTGGTCTAAAGTCAGATCTGCAGCGAATCTCCAAGCTATCTACGGAATCGATGAATTCTTATGTACAAAGAATTACAGATCTGGTTAATCGCTTAGCGGCGGTTTCTGTTGTCATTGATCCGGAGGATCTTGCGATCTACACTATTAACGGTCTTCCTTCCTCCTACAACGTCTTTAAGACCTCTGTTCGTATTCAGACTCAGAGTCTCTCCTTTGAGGAACTTCATGTTCTGATGCAGTCTGAAGAAAAGGCAATTGAACAACAATTGAAGAGTGAAGAACTTCCTCCTCCCCTTGCTATGGCTGCAAATTTCACCAATTACAGTCGAGGTGGTAGTGGTGGTCGAAATCGAAACTTTGGCCGAAGCCGTGGTGGTCAACGATCTGGCCGTGGTGGTTTATTTCACCAACTTCTCAATGCTGGTGGTTCTTCTTCATCTTCAAATCCGCCTAGCAATAAAGGTTCTCCGGTTTCTCGGTCTGTTCCGTCTTACCGAAACTCTATTTGTCAGATCTGCTAGGGTGGAGGCCATGAGGCTTTAGATTGTTTCAATCGGATGAGTCTTGAATTTCGTGGACGTCTTCCCCCTGCGCAATTGGTTGCTCTCGCTGCCTCTGCTGCTACACCTCTTGCTGCTTCAAGCTCTCAAGTTTGGTTATCTGATTCAGGTTGTAATGCTCACTTGACTTCGGATCTTACCAATTTGAATCTGTCTTCTGAGTACAATGGTGAAGCTAATATCACAGTTGGAAATGGCCAGACTCTACCCGTTACACATACAGGTTGTACCTCTCTCCACACTGATTCCTCTTCCTTCCTTCTTTCTAACCTCCTTCGTGTGCCAAACATATCAACCAATCTTTTATCTGTTCATCAGTTTTGTGTTGATAATTCCTGTTGTTTCATTTTTGATGCTCACTCATTTACCATTCAGGACAAACGAACGGGCAAACTCCTTTTCCATGGGCCTAGTGTAAATGGTTTGTATCCTTTCACCGCTCAGTCTTCTTCTGGTCCTAGTCAACTCACTGCTCAACTAGGTACCAAAGACTCTTCTCTGTATTGGCATGATCGGTTAGGCCATCCTAATCTCTCTGTTCTAAATTCTGTTTTGCGTCTTTTGAATGTTAGACCTTTATCCTCTTCTGGTACTTCTGTTTGCTCTCATTGTTTAAATGGAAAAATGAGTAAGCTGTCCTTTTCTTTATCACACTCTAGCTCTTGTTCTTCTCTTGAGCTTGTTCATAGTGATGTATGGGGTCCCTCTCCAGAATTATCAATAAATGGTTACCGTTACTATGTGTCGTTTATTGATGATTTTTCTAAATATACTTGGATCTTTCCTCTTGCTCTCAAATCTGATGTTGCCTCTACAGTTTATCGTTTTAAGCCCTTTGTTGAACAACTGTTAAACTCCAAGTTAAAGACTTTTCGAAGTGATGGGGGGGGGGGGGGGGGGGGGGGTGAGTACGTCAATCATGCCCTCCGATCCTTCTTTGAGTCTCATGGAATCCTTCATCAACGTTCTTGTCCTCATACTCCCGAACAAAATGGTGTTGCCGAGCGCAAACATCGGCATATTGTTGAGATGGCTCTCACTTTGATATCCAAGTCTTCCCTTCCTCTTCGGTTTTGGTATCATGCTTTTGCTTGTGCCGTGTTTCTTATTAATCGACTGCCTACTCCCTCTCTTGGTAACAAATCTCCTTTCGAGCTTCTCTTTCACAAACTTCCTGATTATACTCATTTACGTATTTTTGGATGTGCTTGTTATCCTCTTCTTCGCCCATATGTTGCTCATAAGCTTCAGCCTCGCACAACTCAGTGTGTTTTTCTTGGCTATCCCCTTGGTTATAAAGGGTACATATGTCTTGATCCTCTAACTGATCGCATATATATATATCTAGACATGTTGTATTTGATGAGCATGTTTTTCCTTTTGCCACTTTATCCTCCTCTCAATCCTTTGTTTCTCCTTCGGCTTTTCCCACTTCCCCTGTTTCCTCCCCTATTCCTTCCCTCCTTCATCTGTCCATACCCGAGGAATCAGTGTGTGAGCCCTTTGAATGTACACCTTCTGTATGTGATCCATCTGCTTTGAGTGGTGCTTCCATTGAGCCTACTGTTGGTTCTACTGCACCTTCTGTATGTGAGCCCTCTGTTTTGAGTGGTGCTTCTATTTTGCCTACTGTTGGTACTTCTGCACCTTCTGTTTTGCCTACTGATGCTCCATCTATTTTGGGGCCTGCTCCCTCTGACACTAGTAATCTTCACCCTATGCAAACACGGCTGGAGGCTGGCATTATTAAACGCAAGGTGTTCTTGGCCAAGGTTAATCCTTCTCCCTCCTCTGAACCCACTTCATATACCCATGCCTCTAAAATAAATGAGTGGAAAGATGCTATGCAATCTGAGTTTCAATCTCTTATTCATCAAAATACTTGGTCTCTTGTTCCTTTACCACTCCATGTCAACGCTATTGGCTGCAAATGGGTTTATCGCATCAAGCGTAACCAAGATGGAAGTGTGGCTCGTTATAAAGCTCGCCTTGTTGCTAAGGGCTTTCATCAAAAGGAAGGTATTGATTATGACGAAACCTTTAGTCCTGTGGTTAAAAAGCCTACCATTCGACTTGTTTTGTCCTTGGCTGCCCACCATGGTTGGGATCTTCGTCAACTTGATGTTAAAAATGCCTTTTTACATGGCTCACTAAAAGAGGAGGTATATATGCAACAACCACAAGGTTTTATTAGTAAAAGTCATCCCTCTTATGTTTGCAAACTGCATAAGTCACTTTATGGTCTCAAACAAGCTCCCCGGGCTTGGTTTGAGTGTTTCACGACTGCCTTGCTTGGCCTTGGTTTCACAGCTTCCTTATCTGATCCTTCTCTGTTTGTTCGAAATGTGGATGGTTCTCTTACATATCTTTTGCTATATGTTGATGATATTATGCTTACTGGTTCTGATTCTATCTATCTTGGTCGCCTCATTGCTCAATTAAAAGCTCAATTTGACATGACTGATTTGGGGAGTCTTTCGTATTTTCTTGGGATGGAGGTTGTTCGCCGGTCTTCGGGTATTTTTGTTACTCAAACTAAGTACACAAAAGATCTTTTACTTAAGTTTGGGATGGCTGAAGCTAAGATTTGTTCTACACCTTGCTCTACTGCCTTATTTCCCTCTAACTCTAGTTTGTGTTCTCCTGAGGATGCTACTGCTTATCGTAGTATGGTGGGTGCTTTGCATTACTTAACCTTTACTCGGCCGGATATTTCTTTTGCTGTTAGCAAGGTTTCTCAATATATGCATTCACCAAGTGTTGCCCATCTTGCTGCGGTTAAACGCATTTTGCTCTACCTTCGTGGTACCTTGCATTTGGGTTTAGTGTTTCGGGCTAGCTCCTTGTTACTAAGTGTATTCTCTGATTCGGATTGGGCTGGCAGCCCCCTTGATCGGCGTTCTACGACGGGTTTTGTGCTCTTTCTTGGTGTTAATCCCATTTCTTGGATTGCTAAGAAACAAACCACGGTTTCTCGTAGTTCGACCGAAGCTGAGTATCGTGCAATGGCTGCTGCCACTGCCGAACTCTCTTGGATACAACAGCTTCTTCGGGACCTTTGTGTTCTTGTTCCTTCTTCTCCTATTTTGTATTGTGATAATCAATCCGCTTTGCAGCTTGCTCGGAATCCTGTCTTTCATGGCCAGACTAAGCATGTTGAGATTGATCTTCATTTTGTACGAGAACGCGTTGCCTCCAAGCGTCTTCTTCTTCAGTTTCTCCCGACTGCGCTTCAACCGGCTGATATGTTTACTAAGGCGTTGTCTGCTGATCGTCTTCTTTCTCTTCGGCGCAAACTCATGCCGTTACCGGTTTCGTTTGAGGGGGAATATTGAATAAACTGTATTGTATAGTTCATTTCTTAACTGATTATTTAAGTCTGTATTTATAAATACTTGAGTGGTTATTAAATAAACTGTGAGAATATTATTTAGATTTTTGAAGTCTGAAAACCTTTAGTTAGAGCCTACATTTAACGCACCAATTCAATTTTTCAACCAAACCAACGCCGAACCGATCAAGTCGATTTTTCAAATATTGTAAATTGAATTTTTGCTCAGTTCATGAAAATCGACCCATCGATTCAGTCAGTCGGTTGAAACGCGGAAGAGAGAGGAAGAAATGGAGATGGAAGCGGAAGCAGAGTACAAGACAACGATGACTAGGGACGGTGATGCATTAATAAAGGGAGGCGAGAGCGAGACGACGACAATCAAAATTGAGATAGGCGGGAGCGAGACGACAACGATGAAAGTTGAAGGAGAGGCGGCGATGAAAATTTGAGGAAAAAGATGAGAGAGAGCAATGGTGAAGAAATAGGAAAAGGAGAAAGCAGGTTAGGAGTTATTCAACCAAAAAAAAATAAAAAACAAATGGGTGAAAGAGAAAGCGAAAAAAGAGATAACAAAATAAAAAAAATAGTATATATATATTATATATATATATAAATAATTTTTTTTTTGAAAAAAGAGATAACAAAATAAAAAAAAATAGTATATATATTATATATATATATATAATTTTTTTTTTTTTAATAACTACTCATTGAGATTTCGACGAAGGAAATTTAGACGCGTGTAAATGAAATTTGAATTGTATTTATGTATCAGTGCGTAGTGGATTACAATCTCTAATGTTTGATCCTCTGATTCTCTATTCTCTCTTAAATATAAATGTATCTCGAGGATCTCGAGGGCTTCGCAGATTCTCTCTCTTAAATGTAAATGTATCTTGGCTTCGCAGATTCTCTCTCTTAAATGTAAATGTATCTCGGCTTCAGTTTGTTCTCGATGTTGAATTTGTTTTGAGGGCTTCGCAGCTTGTCTTCCAAAGATTCAGGGAGTCTTCGTTGTTTGAGAATTCTCTCTGAGCTCTTAGGAGTAGAAATTTTCTGAACCCTGAAAATGAAGAATGAACTCTCTATTTATAGAGTTCTCATGGGCCTGGTGGACTTGGGCCTAGATCCAATGGGTTTGGGCTTGGATCCAATGGGCTTGGACCCAATGGGCTTGGTCCAATGAACTTTTGAATTTTGAGCCCAATGGGCTTGGCCTTTGGGCCAAATTGTCTTTTGAATAGCTTTTCTGGACCGATCCGATTTCGAGTCCAATTGCGGTGTGACCGAATTTGCTCGGTCAAGTCTATCTGATCCACTGGCCGTGATGAAGACACGTGGCGACCGCTGATAGGCCAAAATTTCTCGGTCAACAATGGGAAAAACAAAGTTTGTGTGTATTCAATTTTTTTTTCCCTACAATCGTTCGGTTTGAGCCTTCATTGACTTGTCGACCGACTGGTCAGTTTTGCTACATGCAAAATAGACTCCGACCATATGGAACGGAGTCGACCCTCATAAGGGTCGGCCAAACATAGTTGAACCGACCTCGTAAGAGTTGGCCAAACGATATATAAATTGTCATATGCTCGATCGGTTATACAACAATAAACGCTGGACATTACAAACAACTCATCAATGCATGAGATAAGTGAATTGTAACCGATCACAACGGTCATCCAAGGTGAACCTATATAAAGAGGAGACTAGTAAAGGAAATGGGTAAGCTATTCTAAATCCAAAGAGTCTCTCCCATATTATCAAATTACTCTCAAAGACTGACTTGATCGTCGGAGCCTCTGTGGTTAGCACCACACCGATGCAAGACATCGACTTACCTTTATTTTGTAGGCATACTCTCGCCTCTTCAATACACAAATCTACAGTTGATCAAATTCTGATATCAACCTATTACAAGGGAAATTAAAGAAATTCAAATGGAAAATGAAGAATGCATGCCTATATTTAAAGTAAAAAATCTTGAGAATAAATAAATAATTTTTGTTTTCTCTAATGTCTATGAAATAATATGATTTTCGATGATCTATTTATTTGAGAGAATCTTTTATATACTAGTTACAAGACTAAGTTATAATGTTGGTAACATCATCCTAAGTCTTTAGGCTTAATTTATGGTAACTATATGTTTGGTTGAAAAAACCAAGTTTATTGACCAATATTCTAATTCTATCACACTCGCGGAGTCGAAACGGGAGGTTGACAGACACTGAGACTGTCCTGGAATCTGTTGAACAAGATTAATGGAAGACCTTTTGTAAAAATGTCTACAATTTGATGTCGGGATGAGACATGCTTTAGAGAGAGCTAAACTAAGAACAATGTGAATAGTTGCTGGTTTGACCACCAGGCTAAAAGTGTCGCCACAATCCACTCCAATCTATTGAATTTTGTCGATCACCTACAAGAAGGGCTTTGTGCCTCTCAAAAGAACCATCAGAATGTTATTTATGTCAAAAAAATCCACATAGACCAAATTATATTAACGTTAGGTGGACGAGGTATCAAATCTCACGTCTTAGTTTTAATAAGTGCATCGTATTCATCGTTCATAACCAATTTCCAATTCGAGTTATTAAGGACAGACACGAGGTTACGAGGTAGAGGTGATTTGGTAACATGAGTTAGAAGACTATATTTGGTGTTTGGTTTAAAAATCTCATGTTGACTTCGAATAACTAGTCTATATGGCTTGAAAAAGAAGAGGGTTGGAAGAGAGAATGGGTCACGACTAATGGGCTTGAGGTGTTTTGCTCAGGCGATGTTGAGTCGCCATTAGGATTGTCATAGAGAGTGGGAGAGGGAGGATAAGTAGGTGTTGGTCAGTTGTGGTTATTTGACGAGGTCAAATGATGTAGTATATAAGAATAGACACCATCATCTAAAAATTCTTATGTTTGAGGTGATGAATTATGCATTTTAGCGAAAGAGAATTGAGTTTCATAAAAAATAATGTGACGACTTAATATGATTTTATTTGAGGATAAATCATAACATTTGTAGCCACATCAATTTTTTATCTAAAATTTTTATTGCATGACCATTAGATTAGGATAGCCGAACTTAAATAATATAATAAAATGAGACATTTTTTTTTTAGTAATAATAAAACGAGATTTCAATACTTTCAATAATACAACTGTAAACTCTTATGTGAATGTTGTAACTTTGTGTGATATTGGTCAAACCGAATATAACTTAATTTTCATAAAATTTGGCATAAGGTTATGTTATTGATTAAGAGGCATGAGTTAAATTTTCGCATTAATTAAATATTTTTGCAAAAAAAAAAAAAAAAAATCGATAATTGAAGAAGATTCATTATTATTTTCTTTCAACAACGAGAGTGCAATCTAACTAGATTTATGAACTTCATTAATATAGCAAAATATAAAGTCAAATTAATAACACATCAAATTAATGTACATGTATATAGTCTTCTACTATAGTCCATTTATATCTACAAATTTATAACAATAATACATGTTTTCTATTAAAAGTGATTTAGAAAGATGAAATTGCTCAATTTCTATATTGTTCTCCAAGTCTGAATAGATCAAGATTAATTCCATTAATATTAATTTTCCTTACATATACCATTTATTTAAACTTGGAACAAAATCTTACTTAATTAGCTAATTCTAAACAAAAAAGTCTCTAGTTCTAAACAAAAATGACATTCTATTTTTATTTTTATTTTTTTGGATATATTAGATTCAAGATAATATATTTAAGATATAAAGATCAACATATCAAACTTGAGAAGCAAAATAAGATTTTGAAATGAACATCTTTCTATATTAGAAATTAGGTTAAAAATTATTGTCCCTATATTTTGAAACTCATTTCATTTTAGTCATTGTACTTTTAAATGTCTAAATTTACTCTCTATACTTTCAATAAATCTTAAAATTAATCTCTAATTTTTGTTTGAAGTCATTTTTTTATATCCGTGAGTGTTCGGACCTAGTTACGCGCACATCGACTAATCTTAGGGGACAACCTAGTCCTACAACATTTGGGTGCCAAAGAAACTCGTAATAAATTAATTCATAGATAAGTGACCACCAAAGATTGAACACATTCTTTCTCGAAAGACTTTAATAGTCTCAAGACCATTCCTGACCACTACTTCAATCTTTGATATGCTTTAGTTTGAAATAAATTATTATTAATTTTGGTAAAATAATAATAATAATTTTAATTAAGAAAAAACACAATTGTAACCGATATATTTACAAAAGAGAAAATTAATAGAGACTAATTCTTTTTTTAAAAAAGTTAACCACCCTAAACCAACCAACCATAGAGACTAATGTTAACATTAAATTGCAAAAACTAAATTTGAACATTTAAAAGTAACTAGATTTTTTTTAATACAAAATATATATATATATATATATATATATGCGAAATTGTAACCGTAACCGATGTCAATTGAGAATAAAATAATTAAAAATATAACACTTTTTTTAAAAAAATTGCAGATATGACAATTTCTATTACTGATAGTATAGTCTATCGCTGGTAGAAGTCTATCACCTTAGTTTTTTATAGAATTTTGTCACTAACTATCACTAATAGTCATATATCAACGATAGCAGTATGCTAAATTTGTCATTATTTTGGCATGATTGTTGTTTGTGCAACCAACCCTATTATTATATCAGACTCTTGTATAACTTTTTTTTTTTTTTTGACAACATGTGGGGTGAGGGATTGAATCTAGAACCTCATAATCACTAGTTATACACCATATCAGTTAAACTATGCTTAGAGATGTCCATTTGCCCCGCGCTGTCCTGACTCTGCCCCGAATGGGACGGAAAATCCCCGATTACACGGGGAATGGGGCAGGGAGCGAATTTTTTTTTTGCCCCGTTTACTCGCCCCGCCCCGTATACTTTTATATATATATATATATATTATTCATCAAAAAAATTAACTACACACTCATTTTTTTTATCTAAAAAATATACATTTACGCATCTTACAAATAAAGTTTATTGAATTAAATATATATAATATTAATCAATTTAACAAATAACAAAACTTAAAAAAAAATGAATAACAATAAATTAAAAAATAAATTATTTGCGAGAAAATTATGGAGAATAATCGTTACCTGCAAATTTTAAGAATATCCGTTCCGTTTCCGTAAAATTAAATAGGGAATTTCACAGGAACGGATAATGAAATGGAAGACGGAGACGGAGCGGAGAAAGCATTACCCGGCCCCGCCCATAAACATCTCTGGCTATGTCATTGTTCTGGTTGCCTATTTCATAACTCAACTGTGACCAATAAGTTACTAAGTTTGAATCTGCCGATTGTGATTGAACTATATATATATTGTTAGAACATTAATGTAGCAACGTGATTCCTTTTGATAGTCAATGTTCAAATCTGCGAACAAATTTTGGAGCATTTGGAGATTCCTTATTGGCCCACGTTGCACCATCATTAAATCTATTTTGCACTTGTCGTTTTCCTTTTTTAAAGCTCTCATAGATTTTTTTTTTTTCTTTTCTATTCATTTTTAGTTAGTTTAACAATGTGGGGAGGTTCCTTTGAAAAAAAAAAAAAAAAAAAAAAATCCATAGCTATAACTATCTGTTTGATTGACCAAGTTTTATCTGTTAGAGATTTCTTTGAAAAAAAAAAAAAACAATGTGGGGAGATTTTTATTAAAAAAAAAAAAAAATGTAGAGAAGGTGTTGGTGTATATTTGGATAAAGTAGCCAATGATTGTTGTTTGTGCACCCGAATCCTCTATATATATAATATATATTGACAATATGTGAAAGTGAGAATCGAACTTAAAACTTCTTGGTCTTTAATTGTTTCATCATGTCAGTTTAATATTTTATCCTTAGTTAAACTAACATATAATAGTGAAAGGATTGAATTTTTTGTTTTTCTAGAAATTTAATAATATTAAATGCTTGAAAGGTAATATTTAAAAGAGACATTTTGATGTAAAAAGAATAACATTTTAAAATTAGTTTTTAAATTAACATTTTAAAAGTAGTTAATGATTATGATGAAGAGTATTTTTGAAGTTTTCTTTAAAGTTTTTTTTTTTTTAAGAGAAAAAAGTTTTCATTAAAGATGACACGATTTTTATGGGGAAAAATTGTAACATGTGTCAATTTAGGATAAAATAATTAAAAATATAGCATTTTTTTAAAAGAATTGCGGATATGACAATTTTTATCATTGATATGGTCTGTGATAATAGTCTATCATAGAAATAGAAGTCTATTAGTGATAGTCATATATCAATAATAGAATCTATGACTGACAGTCACTGATTTTTTTGTCATATTTACAAAATATTTTAAATTTGATTAAATTAGTAATTATTTTGGGTATGAGTGCTGTTTGTGCAACTATCCATTTTTATTGGCTATCCTCGTGGTCGTCAATTCATACATATGTCAGCTGAGCTATGCTCGCTTTGGCCCATTTTTATTGGCTATACTAACTTATATATGTGTCTTCGTCTCATTTGTAAACTAATTAATAATTTCATTTTCATGCACCTAATCATGAAAGATGGACATTTAATGTTAAAAAAAATTGTAATTTGAAGGTTTTTTTTTTTTTTAAGTGGTAAAAATGAGAATCTACATATAATATTAAAGTTATTCAATCTAAGTTGAATCAGCGTCAAAACCAACAAACTCAAAGTGTCAAAACCAACAAACTCAAAGTTTAACGTTTGAATCTCTCAGCTGCATATTATCTCACACATATATATATTCGCTAAAAGTGAACTCGCTTAATTGTCACAAATTTGTAACTTTAAAAATTTGAAAATATATCAATGTCTAAAAAATTATATCGAGAATTTGTAAATTAAGGGCCCGTTTGATAACGTTCATGTTTCCTGTTTTTTGTTTCTGTTTCTCGTTTTTTAAGAAACAGACTTATTTGATAACTGTTATCGTCTTTTGTTTCTAAATTTGAGAAACATTTTAAAAAAATGGACAAATTTTAAGAAGCTACAAAATGTTGTTTCTTAATTTCGATTCTTTTATAACATTTTGGTTCTTAAAAATTCAAGAAATCTCGTTTAAGCTCTCTCCATTCATGTGTTAGGTTCAAAGCTCAGAACACACTTTTTTTTTTTTTTTTTTTTTTTTTTTAATTTCTTAATTGTGCATCATTTTTATATATAATTTGCACATTTTTATATATAATTTTAATTTGTGGTTTCTTTTTATTTAATTTCTTAATCTTGCATAATTTTTTTTTATATATAATTATAATTTTGAATTTTGGAATATGTATATTTATATATTTTTTGAATTTTAAATTATATAAATATATACCCGTTATATATTTACAAATATATATATATATATATATATATATATATATAATTTTAATTTGTAATACACTCAAACCCGTTAAAAATTTTCAAATATAAATTTTGCTCACTAAAACATGTATTTAATCTCACTTTAATATTTTACAAGCACGATATTTACAGAGCTATATAATTAAGTTGGATCCAAGTCGATATTGTTTAAGATAAAATGACTCGAGTGGGAGATGACATTGCATGTCAAATTTGGACAACATTTGAAGGATAAATACAATTTTATCGTTGTTTTTAATTTTGCATCGAGACTTATTTGTATTAGATTATGTAAACTTTGAATAATTATTTTTTAGATTATGAAAAATAAATTCTATTTAAACTATAAAAAGTGAAGAAAAAAAAACATAGAGAAAAGAACAAAAAGAAAAAAAAATGTAGAGAAGGTGTTGGTGTATATTTGGAGAAGGTAGCCAATGATTGTTGATTGTGCACGCGAATCCTCTATATATATAATATATATATTGACAATATGTGAGAGTGAGAATCGAACCTAAAACTTCTTGGTCTTTAATTGTTTGATCATGTCAGTTTAATATTTTATCCTTAGTTAAACTAACATATAATAGTGAAAGGATTGAATTTTTTGTTTTTCTAGAAATTTAATAATGTGCCCTGTAGAGAAGATTAAGCAATAGGATTACTTTAGAAAATGGTATACATATTAAATGCTTGAAAGGTAATATTTAAAAGAGACATTTTGATGTAAAAAGAATAACATTTTAAAATTAGTTTTAAAATTAACATTTTAAAAGTAGTTAATGATGATGAAGAGTATTTTTGAAGTTTTCTTTAAAGTTTTTTTTTTTTTTTTAAGAGAAAAAAGTTTTCATTAAAGATGACACGATTTTTATAGAGAAAAATTGTAACATGTGTCAATTTAGGATAAAATAATTAAAAATATAATATTTTTTTAAAAAAATTGCGGATATGACAATTTTTATCATTGATATAGTCTATCGCTGATAGTAGTATTTTTTATAGAATTTTGTAAGTGATAATAGTCTATCACGGATAGAAATAGAAGTCTATCAGTGATAGTCATATTGCAACAGATAATGTAAGAGTAGAAAATATAGAGATTAAGAATTTTTACTAAGATTTGGTAGTAACAAATCATCCATAAAAGAGATATTGGAGAGAATTGAAGAGAGAATAGCAAGATAAAAAATTGGAAGCCATAGGAAGAGAAAAAAAAAAAAAAAAAAAATGGTTGAAGTGACCTGAAACTTATTTTTTAATTTAAAAAAATAAATAAAACTTCATCAATCAAACTCTAACACAAAACATTGTTGTCCAGTGTTAAAAAAAAAAAAAAAAAAAAAAAAAATTATTGTTGATCAATAATATTTATCTTAACCAATACAACAGTGTTTAACCAATAAAACAGTGTTCAAATTGACTTTGCACCTATCTCTTCGAATAGTTCAAAAATGGATAGATATCTCAAACATAAATTCAAATAAGTGTATAATTTTTTTTATTAAAGTAGAATAAAACGAAATAGCTAGGTGTATAAAGGTTTTAAGACACCATTTTTTTTTTTTTTTTTTTTTTTAAGTACATTAGAGGTGGAGGGATTCAAACCACAGACCTCATGGTCGTCAACTCATACATATACCAGCGCTCGCTTTGACAGTAGTTAGGTTTTTTTTCTTAATATTACGTGATAATTTATGTTGATTGGTTTTCTTTAGACATCGTTCTCTTCTGATTATTAATTTCTATGAGAGTAAAATTTGTTTGCTAGGCTATAAGCATTTTTTGAAGTTCATTCATGTGACACATTGTGAAAGTATAAATGTTTATATAATTGTTTTTAAAAAAAAATCCTTCATAATTTTCTAACTTTTTTTTTTTTTTTTTTTTTTTTCTCTCCTCTCACATTCTCTTCCCTCTTTTGAAGATCCTTCTCTTCCAACCCCTCTCGTATTATGGAAACCGATTTCTTATCTTTCTTCTCCTTCATTCCTCCCACTAATCTCTATGTCCAACACTAAAATTAAATTTAAAAAATAAAGAAGAAAAATTTATTTTTTTACTTCCTAAAAAAAGCCTTAAATTGAAATTTGTATCAATGCACGTTGTCTTCTTCTTCTCTAATCCAAAACTTTACAGCTTCCATTACAATCCAACACTAAAATTAAATTTAAAAAATAAAGAAGGAAAAATTATTTTTTTACTCCCTAAAAAAAAGCCTCAAATTGAAATTTGTATCAATCCACGTTGTCTTCTTCTTCTCTAATCCAAAACTTTACAGCTTCCATTACAATCCACACACATCACAAATCTCACGCCATCGAGATTCCAATTGAACAAAACCTCTAATTTTTCCCTCCTCCAATTTCAAAATCGTCGCCGCCACTCCGATCAACCTCCCCTTCACAAAAATCGGTGAAACTTTCACCTCTTTTAATCTTTAACATCTTCAGTTCCTGTCTGAAATCGAGAAACATTTAACGTCCTCATCCTGTCAAAGATAAAGTGAGAATTTTTTTTAATCCATTGAGGTTGGAGCTCGATTTCCATGATCACCATAGGAGGAGGGGTTGAAGCACTAGAGAGAAAAGTGAAGGAGGAAGGAGGAAGAAGAATGTGAGAGGAGAGAAAAAATGGGCAAAATCGAGATAACGACGTTAGAAAATTAAGGAAGATTTTTTTTTTTTTAAAATGATATAAATATTTATTCATTCACAATGTGCCACATGGTTGAGCTGCAAAAGATTCTTGTTATTAATTTTTGATATTTCAATAATAGATATTTCAAAGGGTATAAATTGATTTCTTCCTATTAATTTTTGAGTAAAACTTACTTGCAGGCTCGGCTACCACTATCAGCCCAGCCACTTATCACAATTTTATTGGCAAAATATTTATGTTATTTTAAAATTAAAAAAAGTCCTTTTATTAGCTTTTCACCCTGTTTATTGCTTTTTTTTTTTCTTCGTTGTTCTCCTTTTCTTTTTCTTTTACTTTGTGACCTTCAACCTCCAATAGATTAATCGCAGAATAAAAAAATTATTGGACATTTTTCTTATTATTATTATTTTTTAATTGTGTTTGTTCTTCAATTTTCATCCACCTTAAAAAGAGCGATTGAAAAAGAAAATGAATGAAAGAGTGGAGAGGAAAGAAGGAAAAACATATAAAGAATCAAAGAAGAAAACGAAAGTGAGATAAATAAATATACTGGTTCTTTGTTCATTTTGTATTTTTCTCTACAATGGTAGAAGTTAATTTATTAGTGGTTGAAATTTGATTTTTCTAGCAAAAGAGAGAGAGTTACAAAGTAAAGAAAAAAAAAAAGGAAGTAATAAACGCAGTGAAAATTAATAAGATTTTTTTATTTAATAAATAACCTAAATATTTGGCCATTAAAATTGTGACAGGTAGCAGGACTGTAAAAGATATTTGTAGCGGAGTGTAAGGGCATGTTTGGGAGTGATTTTGGAAGGACCAAAATCACTTTTACATGCCCAAAATCAATTATATTTCAAAATGGTGATGTTTGGCAATAGTATAAAAGTGATTTTGGAAGAATTGAAAATCACTTTTAGTGATTCCCGGTCAATCACTTGAGAGGTGATTTTGGAGTGATTTTTTGCAAGTGATTGTGATATTTTGTTTTTAAAAATGATTATTTTTTTTAATTAAAAATATCAATTGGATATAAATATTATTTATGTTCACATATTTATGAAAATCTAAATTTGGTTTGTTGGTGAAAGGAGAAATTATTTTGCTTCTTTCTCACCCATACCAAGGTTCGAAACCAACGTTGTGCAATCTTTTAATTTCAATTTTGCATTTGCAACCTCTTATTTATGATATATTATTTATTATAGTTTTTCATTTATGATATATTATTTATTGTTTCATGACTTTAATTTTAAATAGTAATCATTTCCAAACAATTTTTTTGTTTAATTTTGATTTTTAATTATCAGTTAAATAATTTCAAAATACAATGTTATTTTTTTTTTGTAATTTAATAATTCTAAAATCACTTTGGAACCAAACATAATAATTCAAAATCACTTCTAATTATATGAAAATCACTCCAAGCCAAACATAAAAATGATTATATATAAATCAATTTTACAAAATCAATTGTTATTAAATCTCTTCCTTTAAAATCAATAATTCAATCATCACTCCCAAACATGCCCTAATATTTGCCCCAACCTTTAAAATCAAGTAAGTTTTACTCTTAATTTTTGCCCCAATTTTTTTTTTTTGTTACTTAAAATAAAATAGTCGAATGATTAAGATCATTTTTTTTTTCTTAAGGTCCATCCTCCATCCTCCAGGTCCATCCTCCATCCTCCACCCGTCACAAATATTTATTTATTTATTATTATTTAAAAACAAAATAACAAAATAATTAAAAAAAAACAGCTTCTTCTTCACGTCGTCTCTTCACACAACAGAGTCGGAAACTTCTTCTACTTAATGGATTTCCAGAGCTTTCTTTTCCTTCCATGAAATCTCCATCCTCCACGTCTCTCTGTCGCCTCACATTTAATTTCATCACCTCCCACCGCCGGAGTTCTACTCTCGCTGCCGATCAACAACGCCTCAGGTTCGAGCACGGAGTCTATTAATGGAGGCTATTGCCTGATTGTTTTCGAATTCGTCCGCTAGGGTTTTCTCTTGGCGGATTTCGAAATTTCTAGGGTTTCCGAAAGAGGAATCTATGGCTGGTACAGGAATAGGAAGGGAGGAATTAGGGTTGAGTAGTCGGCGGAGTTGGGCGGCGGATGACGAGGAAGAGCTCCGGTGGGCGGCGATTGAGAGACTGCCGACGTACGAGCGGATGAGAAAGGGAATGCTCCGGCGAGTGATGGAGAATGGCGGAGTCGTTCACGATGAAATCGACGTGACGGCGATTGGATTCCGGGAGAGGAAAGTGTTGATGGAAAGCATGTTGAAGATCGTTGAAGAAGATAATGAGAAATTTCTGAGACGGGTCAGAGACAGAACAGATAGGTAAGGAAAAGCTACGAACGAAGAAGGAGAAGAAGAAGAAAACGCCATTAATGGAGTTGTGAATTTGTCTGTGGTGCAGAGTGGGGATTGAAATCCCGAAAATTGAAGTTCGTTTGGAGAATCTGTCAGTTGAAGGAGACGCTTACGTTGGGAGCAGGTCTCTGCCTACTCTGCTCAACGTTACTCTTAACACGTTTGAGGTATTTTTTTCTATTTTTCATATTTGGATTACAAAATACAAATCAAATTATAACATCATTCACTCAATTTTAAAGGTAATTTAGGAGCGAGAGGTAGATTTTGAAACAAATTAAAAAAATAAAGTTGTTTTAAAACAAATTAGAAAATGTGTCGTTTTTTTTGTCTAAAGTGCAAGAGAACACACTCCAACTCGGTCAAAAATTTGTTCGCCACGTGATTCAATCATATGGTGCCACGTGTTTCTGTTGGCCTTCCCTAAATTTTTTTGTTTCTTTATAAAATCTTTGACCATACTAATTTATTTGAAGTATATTTATCTTATTTTAGATCTTAAAAGTTGAAATGTCATGGTATATAATTATTTTAAGTATATAAGTATATTTTTAAAAAAAATTGTTTCTTTATAAAAATCATTTCAACGTTTCGTTAATTTATTGTTTTAATATTCTTATTTTATTTTTTTTTAACTTTTCATTTTTTAAACCTGTTAATTTATTCTTAGATTTTTTTTTTTTTTTTTAAAATCACTAATTTTTTTTTTTTATAGATTGAAATGAAAATCATTAGAATATATATATATATATATATATATATATACAATTTAGCATTTGGTAACAAAATACAAAATTCAACCAATAATATGATGATTGATATTTTGAACATTAATTTGTTTTGTTTAAATTTATTTAAAAAAATTAAATGAAATAGTTATATATAAAGTTATAAAAATGGTTAAAAATTTATTTGTAATTTAGTTTTGATTATTTATTTCTATAATTGATAATAATGATTGATATTAGATATCGATTAGTTGTAAATAATGATAATATTGATTAGATGATAAATAAAAAAAAGAAGTATATATATATATATGAATATTTAAAATAAATTAACCAAATTAAAAAAAGAGAAGAGAAAAAAAAAAAAAAAAATTAGGGAGGAATATTGATTAGATGATAAATAAAAAAAGAAGTATATATATATATATATATATATATATATATATGAATATTTAAAATAAATTAACCAAATTAAAAAAAGAAAAGAGAAAGAAAAAAAAAAAAATTAGGGAGGGCCAACAAAAACACGTGGCGCCATATGATTGGGCCACGTGCCGATCAATAGAGTGCGCGTACTCAACCTGCGAACTCTACTAAAGACAAGAAAAACAACTCATTTTTCTAATTTATTTTAAAACAACTTTATTTCTCTAATTTGTTTCAAAATCTACCCTCCCTCCTAAATTACCCCAATTTTAATTTATGGGTTTGTGTCTACTCGGTTCTTCAACTTTAAAAGATGTCTAATAAATGATTGAATTTAGTGTCTCAGTCATGTATAAAACAAAATTATATTTCATATAGGTTTTGGTAATATTTTTAGAAATTAGATTTCAATTTATTAGATATAATGGTTTCATCCTAAAATCAATTGGTAATAAGAAGACTAACTATGTTATATTATGAGTGGCCAACAAGAGCATAGCTCAACGGCATAATGTATCGCCTAGTGACCATGAGGTCCTAGGTTCAATCCCCCACCCCAACATGTTGTCAAAAAAAAATGTTATATTATGAGTGTTTATGTGGGATGCTTAACACCATTAAAAAAAAAAAAAAACCATAAAAGTCACTAGCTACCTATTAAATTGAATACAAATTATTATTAATTATTTTGTATAATTATAATTTTATATTATCATATAATTTAGAGTACGTTATATTATACATATTTTAATTTAACAAGAATGAATTTTGTCTGTAACGTGAAATACTTTATTTATTAAAAAATTCTTCATTTTAAAATTTTAAATTTAAAAGCTGAATAAATTAAAAATAAACCAATGAAAACTAACTGAAAATAAACCAGAGACTGAAAACATACAACAAAATCTAGAGTTTCGTGCAAAATGTTTTAAATTTTGTGTTTAATAAATTCTTAACTTTCAATTATGTGCGAAAAAAAATATATAATTCAATTTTGTGTTTGTTAAGTCTTTTACTGGTTCAACCTTTTAAAAAATTTATGGAGCTATTAGATACAAAATTAAAAGTTTATATCTAATAGATTTTTTTTTTCTTTTTAATATTTCAAAGTCATAAAGTGTAAGTTCAAGAATTTATTAGACAGTTTTAAAGTAAACATATGACTTTCTAAACTTCAAAGATAAAATAAACACTCTAACTTAAAGGGTTGGTTTCACAAACCGCTATCAAGCCCAAAATAATTACAAATTTAACAAAGTTAAAAACATTTTACAAATATGGCAAAAAATTATTGGTTATCACCGATAAACTCTATCGTTGATATATGACTATCACTGTTAGACTTCTATCACTTATAGACTATTATCACTGACAAAATTCTATAAAACTGAGATAGACTATACGATAAAAATTGTCATATCCGCAATTTTTTTTTAAAAAAATGTTATATTTTTAATTATTTTACTCTAAATTGACTTCTGTTACAATTTCTCTAACTTAAAAGTATACCGACAAAATTTGTAATTTAACTAATTTTTAAAAAAAATAAAAGTTTAAAATGGATAAACTTTCGACTTATTTCATTTTGATTTACTTTTAAAATTTTAGAATAAAAAAAGTTGTATAGGAAGAAAGTATTGGTTTATCGACATATTTGAACGTATAAACATGATATATTTTATTATGGGGATTTGAATTTTTCACTTAAAAAAATATAGCAATGAATTATGGCGTATAAACATAATACCCTTATTAATTTACAAAATTCAACTTTTTCATTATTTTAAGTTGCATGTTCGGTAGCGTACTCATGTGTTCAAATAAGAGAATAATTTTTTTTTTTTTTTTTTTTGAGTGCAAATAAGAGAATAGAGCATCCCACCAACTTTTTATTAAGAAATTAAATTCTCTTAATGGAGTGATATAATTTAATTTTTATTAAAAGAACTATTTAATGGAGAAAATGCTAGAATCCGCTCTCAAAATTTGGTCCCTACTGACCTATTTATTCAACCACATAAATATGTATGTGGTTGGTTGCCATTAAATGAATTATAAGAATTAAAAAAAAGTTCACAACAAGAATTATTATTTTTTTTTTATGAGAAATTAAACTTCTGATTTTATGGAAGATAGAACATCTCGATTACTAAGCTCACTTTGACATCTAAATTTAAAGATTGAAATTGAATAACATAAAAAATAGACTAATTATGTAAGTTGGTGATTAACTTAATATTTGAGCTAAAAGAAAAATAATTGGGATTTTTTTTTAAAACTACTATTTTTTTAAGATTAATTTTTCTTACATTTATTTATTTATTTTGTTATTACATATGAATTATTCTTTAAAATAAAAATGAGTTGTATTTGGTTTCGAAATCATAAATGTATGAACAATAATTTCAAATGCAGAATAGTAATAAGATGTTTAGAAATAGTCGTGTTTGAAAAAAATAGGAAAATTGTAATAGATGTCAATTTAGAATAAGATAATTAAAAATATAGCATATTTTTAAAAAAATTGCGGATATGACAATTTCTATATATCTTATGACTCATAGAAGTCTATAGCTGATCACCTCAGCTTTTTATAGATTTTTGTCAGTGATAATAGTCTATAAAGTCTAGAAGTCTATCGCTGATCACCTCAGCTTTTTATAGATTTTTGTCAGTGATAATAGTCTATAAAGTCTATCAGTGATATGATAAAGTCTATCTGATAGAAACAGATTTTTTTGCCATATTTGCAAAACATTTTAAAGTTTGCTAAATTTACAATTTGTTTGGGCCTGATTGGTATTTGTGCAACCAACCCAAAAAAATAATATTGATGTGAAACAAATTAATATATTAGATTTTAAAATTAGCATATAAAAAATAAAAATACAAGAATGAGAGAATAATAAATGATATCTTTCTAAACTCTTTATATAATTTAACCAAAAAACAGTTCTACAAAAAAAAAAAAAAAAAATATGTAAAATTAATTAAAAAACACACCTTAACTGCTTCTTAATATATATATTTTTTTTTTTTATATTCTCTATTTTAGAACATTTTTTTTTTGTTTTTTTTTAAATTGCAACAAATGTCAATTTAAAATAAAATAATTTAAAATATAGCACTCTTTAATATATATATATATATATATATATATATATTTTTTTTTTTTTTTGCAAATATACAATTTCTATCACTAATAGTAGTCTATCATCGCTGATAGTAATTTAATAGTCTACCATCTCAGTTTTTTTTTATAGAATTTTGTCAGTGACTATCATAGTCTAGTCATATATAAACGATAGCAGTCTATTAGTAATAATCATTGATTTTTTTTTGCTATATTTATAAAATGTTTTAAATTTTGTTATATTTGTCATTATTTTGAGTCTGATTGTTGTTTATGCAATCCGTCCTTTGTTTTCTTCTTCTTTCTTATTATTAATTACTATTGTTATTAAGTAATGAACTCATAATTATTAACAACACGACGTGATTTTTTTTTATATTTTTTTTTTTTTTTTTGATAATATGTTGGGATGAAGATTGAACCTAGATCTAGGCGATACATCATGCCGCTGAGCTATGCTCTTGTTGGCATGGTTATCTTTCGTGTGTTACTATTATTTATTTTTATTTTTATTATTTTTTTTTAAAGTATTTCGTATTATTTTTTTTTTCCAAACTTCTCACAGCATACTTTCATATTTATGTCAGTTGATATCTTTTTCATATTAATTTTTGTAAGATTTTTTTTTTCTTATTTGGACACAATAATAATATATAATAGAACCGTACAAATTTTCTAATTAATATTGTCATTATGGTTACAATTTATATTTCAAGAAAAGAATTATTGTTACAACTAATTAATATTATCAAGTTTTTTTTTTTTTTTTTTTTGACAACAATTAATATTATCAAGTTGCTCAAACAAAATAACTACTATTACCAATTATTATGATAATTAACTAACACCAACCTTTTTCCTGAACTAATTAGTGTAAAAAAACTAATTAGTGTAATTGAATAATATATATATATATATATATATATATATATATATATTAAAAACAAATTGACAACATGTGGGATAAGGATTAAATCTAGAACCTCTCAATCTCTATATATCATGTCAGCTAAACTCTTGTTGAGTTCAATAATTGAATAATATTGATATACTTGATTTGATCATCATATTCAAGCCAAGCCCACATGTAGAAGAGTGTTATATTTCTAGTATTGTTTTAAATTAATTAACCATTTAGTATTAATTTTAATTAATTAATTTCTTTTTAGTACAAGCCAACATTTAGCTCAACTCTTATACGAACTAGTGAATTTTTGGGCTTGTGGGAGGTAGTTGATGTCAATAACCGTTGAGATATGCTCATCTTGACAATTAATTAATTAACATCATTTTTTTTTTTTACACAATATGTGAGAGTAGAATTCAAACTTCTAACCTCTTAAATGGGAGGTAGTTGATGTCAATAACAGTTGAGATATGTTCATCTTGACAATTAATTAATTGACATCAAATATTTTTTTTTACACAATATGTTAGAGTCGAATTCAAACTTCTAACCTCTAAAGTCTAAAGCAATAATTCAATATATTATGTTATTTGAGCTCACGGTTGACGATGTTAAAGCATTGCTTAGCTTTAGTTAGTCAATTTTATTTATTTATTTTTATTATTATTATTATTATTATTATTTTAAGATAAAGCTTATTGTTTTCTTGGTGTTTATAAAATGTAGTTATTTATTTATAATATTAGTTCAGTAATTATTTATTGGTCAATTTTTTTTTACTATTAATTATTTTCGTACTAAAAAAAATAGAATTAATTTTTTATTTTTTATTTTACATCAAACTATCGAGCTGGTTGCACAAACAACAATGAGACCCAAAATAATTACAAATTTAACAAAATTTAAAACATTTTACAAATATGATAAAAAATCAGTGATAGAAAAGTTATCTTTGATATATGACTATCACTAATAATAGACTATTATCAGTGATGGACTAAAATTCTATAAAAAACTGAGCGGATAAACTTCTATCGACGATAGACCATAACATCAGTGTTAGAAATTGTCATATCTGCAATTTTTTTTTTTTTAATGTTATATTTTTAATTATTTTACTCTAAATTGACGTCGATTACAATTTCCCTCAAACTATCATACATTTAATTCTGATATTGCCAAATAGTAAAATACTACATTTAAAATCTCTAGACATCTCACGTGCAATCCGTCAAAATAATTATTCTCCTATTCATTTCTTTTCATATTAATGGAAAACAATAAGAAAAAATAACCAAATAAGCTCAAGAACAAGAAAATTTGATTACTCCTTAAACCTATTTTGATTTCACTTAGCCCTTCATTAATTAAACATATACTAAAAATGGTATACGCTAATGGCTATAATACTTTTTATATAATAGTTAAAAATTATCTTATGTAACAAAAAATCTAATAAAATAAAGAATATTATTGTATGATCTTTTAATCGGAAGCAAAGTAAATTGATGAAGAATATCAAAATATGATAAAAATAAAAATAAAAATAAAAATAAATGTTTTTTTTTTTTTTTTTTTTTTTTTTTTTTTCCTTTTTTGAGTTCATAAAAGAAATGGTTGTAACCAGTAAAATAAAGATTAAATTATAAGTTTAGTCTTGAAGTTTAAAGTTTGTGTTTATTTAGTTCCTAAACTTTTAATTTTGTGTCTAATATGTTCCTAAAGTTTAAGAAGTGTTTAGAAAGTTAAGAGACCTATTAAATATTTTTCAAAATTTTAAGACCAAATATACACAAATTTAAAAGTTCAGGGACTAAACTTATAATTAAACCTAAAATAAAAATATAAAATAAAGGGTTAATTAGGTAATCCATGTACTGATTATTTTTTTGTTTGAATGTTGTTAAAAACAGAGCTTGCTTGGGTTGATAGGGTTGGCTCCATCCAAGATTAGAAAAATTCAGATACTTAAAGGTGTCAATGGAATTATCAAACCTTCAAGGTAAAAATATTTTTTTAGTACCCATTATTTTTTACATATTAATTTATTTTGCCTTGAGGTATTTAATAAAAAGAGTTGCCATTTTTTAATTATATTTTATGGACTATAAATTTAAATGGGTTGATTGCATGGATAAGAATCCGGCCCAAACTATTAGTAATTATAGCAAATTGTAAAACATTTTGCAAATATAGCAAAAAAAAAAAAAATAATAATAAAAAAAAAATAATAATAAAAATAATAATAATAATAATAATTTTATCCATGTAAAAGACCAAAAAGCCCAAACATCTCAAAATCAGTGAAGGTTTGATAATTTCATTAAACCCAAACCCTAACCGGACACTTCAATGCACAGTGAACGTTGAAAGCCCCTAAACCCTAAACCTCAAACCATAAACCCTAACATGACACTTCAATGCATAGCGAACGGAAGATAACCCATTTTTTTTAATTCTTCTTATTTATTTATTAACGGTAATACAGAAATAAAAAAATTCATTTTAGAAATTTGTCATATTTGCAAAACTTTTAACAAGATGCTATATCTTTAATTATTTTAGTGGACATTTCCTACACTTTTTCAATTTTTTTTTTTTTTTTTTTTTTTTTTTGAAGTATAAATTTAAATCCTATTCTGTCTGTTTGTTGTTCTTTTTTAAATAAACAGTGAGAAATCTTTTGTTTGTCCAACTTGAATGTTTTTTTTTTTGTAGTTCGAAAAAAAATCAAATATTATATTCTAATACATGAACTTGGTTTGATGTGTACATTGACAAAATTTGAACTTGCATAAAGTACGTAAGGTGTCAAGTTTTCAACCTAATGAAAAAAAATCTCAAATTAATTTAAATTGTACCCCAAACTTAGATAAGTGTTGCTATCTTAAAAGAATGTTGTAATTTTTATCCTATCGGTCGAAAATTCGTTGAAAAAAATATTATCATATACTTTTAATGAATAAAATATATGTATAGTAAATAATTGAAAACATTTCAAAGGAAAATGATGTTAGAGTTAGAGCTAAATTTTGTGAGTTTTAGCAGAGTTTTTTTTTTTGACAACATGTGGGGTGGAGGAATCGAATCTGTGACTTCTTAGTCACTAGGTCGTACGTTATGACGGTTGAACTATGTTCATGTTGGCAGACAAAGTTATTCAACATTTAGTTTTTGCATTAATCAAACTTTAAATTTGTGCAAAACTTGACTTTATTAAAACTAGTGAGTTTACAGAGATTTTGACATTGTTTTTTTTGTTGTTGTTAAAAGTAGTGGGTGAATTAGCCGAAGTTGAAATGAGGGTAGAAATTGAAACATTTAACTAAAGTTTAGGGTGGAAATTGATACAACATGACAAGTTTAGGGAAAAAAATAGATTTTTCCCTTAATTTTTTTGTTAAATAGTCAATGAAAAATTAATGACAATAAATAACTATAATAGTTTTTATGAACTAAAACAGAACATTAAGGGGCGTTTGGCCCCTGTTTTGAAATCAGAACACTGTGAATCAGAACCCTAGGGTTTGTCAGGGTGGGTTCTAAACCCATGATTTTTAAATACATTCGGCTTTAAAAACCAAACCCACCCAAACACAAGACGGGGGCCAAACGCCCCCTAACAAGCTAGAATTATTTTTGAAGTATTTTTGAGACATTTTTTTTAGTACAACAAATGTGCGAGGTAGGGGAGATTCGAACCTCCGACTTTAAGGGAACGAGTAGATGCCAATTACGTTATACTCTGTTCGCTTTTGAAGTCTATTTTTCATGTAAATAAATGTGAATTTTCATTTAGTATAATAATGTTTGCTTCTCTTTCCAATAACTTCATTTACTCTTAAAATTATTATTACTTTAATCTGTCATACAAACAGTTGGTGAAATGAATTTTGACATTACTTTCTCATATTCAGGATGACATTACTTCTGGGTCCTCCAAGCTCTGGGAAAACTACCCTTTTGTTGGCACTTGCTGGGAAACTTGACAAAAGTTTGAAGGTTCTAAATTCAATACATTGGTGTTTGTTTTTCATACCTATGATTTGTTTTAGGTTTAAACCATGTTAAATTTCATGTTGATTCTATCTTGGTCTCAAACATGAAATGCACGAGTTTGTTCTTGAACAAACTCCATGCATTTCATGTCCACCAAAACGTTTAAATGTATAAGATTGTGCCTGATATGATCCCAAAATGTATTGCGATGTAAAAGATAAAGAACTTATAAGATAAACCAAGTGCTTCGAGGTACTTGGACTCTCCCCTCTTGAGATCACTCTGAAGCCCTAATTCACTCACCAAATATTGCTTACCTTATTCTCCTCACTCCCTCTATTTATAACCCAAGTACCATAACAACTTCCCTAACTATTTACTAATACACCCTTAATAACATTCCTATCAGTTCCTCAAACTTATGTTAAATAATCCTATGACTAAATTTTTATGTTGTTAAGGGATTAAAATAAAATATTTGAAAGTTGAGAGGCAAAATAATCAGATGCAAAATGTTAATAGGAAAGTGGGAAAGTGACCTATTGTGGACATGAAATGCATGAGTTTGTGCCTCAAAGAACCTGTGCTTATATCAGTCAACATGACCTTCATTGTGGAGAGATGACAGTGAGAGAGACATTAGACTTCTCTGGTCGTTGCTTGGGAGTTGGCACAAGATATCAGCTTTTGACTGAGCTAGCAAGAAGAGAGAAAGAAGCAGCCATTAAGCCAGATCCTGAGATTGATGCCTTCATGAAAGCCATCTCTGTTTCTGGCCAAAAAGCAAGTTTGGTTACGGATTACGTTCTCAAGGTTAGCAGTTTCAACAAGTATTCAAGTCTGTTTGGAATGACTTTCTAAGTGCGTAAAAACATTTTTTTAAGCACTTTAAAAGTCATTTGAAACAAGCCCTTCATTTTTCTAATACATTTCAGGCCTTTTACTTCTACATTGTTCACATTTTGGTTTGTAGTTTAATAGTAACAAGAAATTGACATAATGCCACATAGAAGCTTACATTGATATGTTTTGTATAGTTAACTATGTCAACTTTCATGTTATGTTAGTTTTGATTACTATTTTAACTGAATAATTGAGACTTAACTAAACAATAAGTTTAGTCGAAGACTATACATTCTTGAGGTTTTCATTTTGACAAATCAATCATTCTTTATTACAATTTTAGTCTTTATACTTTGTCATTTTTAGGCTCCGTTTGATAGCCATTTGATTTTTGAAAATCAAGCCTATAAACACTATTTCCACCATGGGTTCTTTTGTTTTGTTATCTACCTTTTATAAGTGTTTTCAAAACTCAAGCTAAGTTTTGGAAACTAAAAAAAGTAGTTTTTAAAAACTTGTTTTGTTTTTGGAATTTGGCTAAGAATTATAATGTTTCTTTAAGAAAAAGAATTTTGGTTCTAGTTAAATAGTAACAAGAAGTTGACATGATATCGTAGAAGTTAGCATAATACACAATTCTAATATCATGTCATGTTTGTTTTCCATTACTATCTTAACTGAATAAAAATAAAATAAACAAAAGTATGGAGACTAAAATGTTATAAAGAATGAAGGATTGAGACTATAATTATCTCTAATAGCATATATTCTGACAATTTGTTGGGCTGACTTGAAAAGTAAATTTCTCTCAGATACTTGGGTTGGAAGTTTGTGCTGATATTTTGGTTGGTGATGAAATGAGAAGGGGAATCTCTGGTGGCCAGAAGAAACGTGTAACTACAGGTTGAGCATATTCAAATTTCTATGTTCTCTTTACAGTTTTGTGCCTAAATTTCAATTGAAAAAATGGGAAAAAATGTGTGTAGGGGAGATGTTTGTAGGGCCAGCAAAGGCTTTGTTTATGGATGAAATATCGACAGGCTTAGACAGTTCCACCACATTTCAGATATGCAAGTTCATGAGGCAAATGGTTCATATAATGGATGTAACAATGGTCATTTCTCTGCTACAACCAGCTCCTGAAACTTTTAATCTATTCGACGATATCATTCTACTTTCCGAAGGTCAAATCGTGTACCAAGGTCCAAGAGAAAAAGTCCTTGAATTCTTTGAATTTATGGGCTTCAAATGCCCAGAAAGGAAAGGAGTTGCTGATTTCTTACAAGAAGTAACATCAAAAAAGGACCAAGAACAATATTGGTATAGAAAAAACCAACCATATAGATTCATTTCTGTTCCTGAATTTTTGCAGGGATTCAACTCTTTTTCCATTGGTCAACAGCTTGCCTCTGATCTTGAAGTGCCTTATGACAAATCTAAAGCTCACCCAGCTGCATTAGTCAAAGAGAAATATGGTTTGTCAAATTGGGAGCTCTTCAAGGCATGTTATTCAAGAGAGAAACTGCTAATGAAACGTAATGCTTTTATCTATGTGTTCAAGACTGTCCAAATCACTATCATGTCGATCATTGGTATGACTGTGTTTTTGAGGACTGAAATGAAAGTGGGCAGTGTAATTGATGGAAGCAAGTTCCTTGGAGCCATGTTTTTCAGTCTCATGAATGTCATGTTTAATGGAATGGCAGAATTGGCTCTCACTCTTTTTAGGCTTCCAGTGTTCTTTAAACAGAGGGATTTCTTGTTCTATCCTGCTTGGGCATTCAGTTTGCCTATTTGGCTCCTTAGAATTCCTCTATCTCTCACAGAATCAGGGATATGGATTCTTCTAACTTATTACACAATTGGGTTTGCTCCTGCTCCTAGTAGGTATGTATATATATCTTTTCATTCCTTCTTTTTCATTTGTTAATAAAGTAAACTTTACTCAACTGTTTATTGATTCTCTAGGTTCTTTAAGCAGTTTTTGGCGTTCTTTGCCACGCATCAAACGGCTCTATCGCTATTTCGACTTATGGCTGCCGTTGGAAGAACGCTAGTTATTGCAAATACTTTGGGCACCTTTGCTCTTTTGATAGTTTTCTTGCTTGGAGGTTTCATTATTGACAAAGGTAAGTGATTGTTTGTAAGTTATGTACCTTACTTTCATTTGATTAATAGTAGAAGAACAACGATAACAAGTTCACAAGATAACAAGAATACAAGGTAAAACTCCTAGCCAATTCGAGAGAGCTGGTAAACTCTCCCAAGAGACTAATTCTCTACTCAACGTAAACCTGCATAAAGAAAAACCCTTACACTACTCTGACATAAGAAGGCAACAGACCCTCACACTCATAATGTACGAACGCCACTTCCGATTAACCAACTGTCGGGTGGTTAATACCCTTTTTACCCTTCCTGTTATATGTATGAACTATCATAGGCCTCTCACTGTTCTCCTTTCCTTATGGCTAAATTGTAACTCTACAGCATGCTACTTTAGTAGATTAAAGTATTTTGTTTCCTAAATTTTGATTTTCCTTTTGTACACATAGATAACATTGAGCCATGGATGATTTGGGGCTATTATATTTCTCCCATGATGTATGGACAAAATGCCATTGTCATTAATGAGTTCCTAGACAAAAGATGGAGCCAGGTAAATCTTATCTTGAATAATGATTCTGGATAAAAGGGAAATCATATTAGTTTTAGTTATGTGTTCTTTTTTCCCACCATAGTAACTCAAAAGCATATTTGGCCTAATGCAGAAAAATACAGACCATAGTATCAATGAACCTACAGTTGGGAAAGTGATCCTTGCTAGTAAGGGTTTCTTTAAGGAAGAACGTTGGTACTGGATTTGCATTGCAGCACTTTTCGGCTTTAATCTTCTCTTCAACATTCTATTTACGATAGCTCTGACTTACTTGAATCGTAAGTAACCTCACCCCTTGGTATATTCAAGAGTTAATTTGATTTGTCCATTTAAATGATTATTACTATTATTACTGTATTGATCCTTTTGAAGCTATTTTCAGCGCTTACTGATGCAAAGGCTCTCATTAGCATGGATGAAGACAAGAAGAGAAGGAAAAGTAAAGGTTCGAGTTTCGAAGGAAGAATTTTCATAATCAAATTTCTTGTGGACTTGTAGTAATATTTTCTTGGTTTATGTACTTTCAACTTTTATTACTTTTTTGGTTCATGTACTTTCAACTTTTGTTCACTTTAGTCCCTATACTTTGGAAACGTCAATTTTGGTCCTTTTACTTTTAAAAAATGACCATTTTGGTCCCTTCATTTCATTTTTATCTCATTTCTTTCTACCATAATTTTAGCATGACACTTCACTTACTAAATTTATTGAAATGTAGCCATAAATTTGTATTAAAGGGTTTCCATTATGTTTAAATTTTGCAAACAAGGACCAAATTGATCACTTTTTAAAAGTATAGAGACCAAAACGGACGTTTTGAAAGTACAAGGACTAAAATGAATAAAAGTTGAAAGTGCAGGGATCAGAATGAACCAAAATCAAAATTACAGGGACCAAAATAGTATTAAACATATTTTCCTTAATTAGAGATTAAATAGTTTTGAAAAAAAAATCATAGACATTAACAATGAAGTTTTCAAATCTTCAGGAATAGTAGCTGATTCAGATCTATTGCAAAGGAGAGGAATGGTTTTGCCTTTCCAGCCCCTTTCACTTGCATTCAACCATGTTAACTATTATGTGGATATGCCTCCCGTAAGTTAACTGAAGTTTGTAAGGGTCTATTTAGAATGACTTTCTAAGTGCTTAAAAAAGTGTCTTTATGAAGCACTGAAAAAGTCATCCTAAACCGGCCCTAAGAATTTATATGTATGTTGTTATAAAGTCACCTAAACTACTTGATCACTAAATTCAATCTTTCAAATCAGGAAATGAAGATGCAAGGGATTGAAGAAAATCGCCTTCAACTTTTAGAAGATGTTAGTGGAGCTTTTCGACCAGGGATATTAACAGCACTTGTAGGTGTTAGTGGTGCTGGGAAAACTACTCTCATGGATGTGTTAGCTGGGAGAAAGACCAGTGGTTATATTGAAGGAAGTATATGCATCTCTGGTTATCCAAAGAAGCAATCAACCTTTGCTCGAGTAAGTGGTTATTGTGAACAAAATGACATTCATTCGCCTCATGTTACTGTCTACGAGTCTCTCCTATTTTCTGCTTGGCTTCGCCTTTCCTCCGATGTCGATACCAAAACAAGAAAGGTATGTTTTCCTACTCTTTTTAACCATCAAAACTAGAAACTTTTGCAGCTTTATGCTTCCAGTTGATGCAAAATGTGGTTGAAGTTTTATTGAATGACTAATCTTTGTTGATGTAGTTGTTTGTAGAAGAAGTTATGGAACTAATAGAACTAGATACATTGAGAGATGCTTTAGTGGGGCTTCCAGGAGTAGATGGTCTTTCAACAGAACAAAGGAAGAGATTGACAATAGCAGTGGAGTTGATTGCTAATCCATCCATCATCTTCATGGATGAACCAACTTCTGGTCTTGATGCTAGATCCGCTGCCATTGTTATGCGTACCGTGAGAAATACCGTTGATACAGGGAGAACTGTTGTATGCACAATTCACCAGCCAAGCATAGACATTTTTGAAGCTTTTGATGAGGTATTATTCAACCTTCTCTAAGGGGTTGTTTGATAGCATTCTCAATTATGGTTTCTGTTTCTTGTTTCCAAATTTCTAGAAACAGAAGCGTTTGGTAGTTGTTCCTCTTTTTTGTTTATCATTTTTTAGAAACGTTTCCAAAATTGTGCATATATTATTATTTTGTCATTTTTGACTTCTAAAATGCATAATAAATATCTAAAAATAAATATAGCATAAATTTTCTGGATATTTAATTTTTGAAACTATTTTTCATATAGAAATTTTTAGATTTTTAGTTTAAAATTTCAGAGAACAAGAAACAAGGAATGGTTGCCAAAAATGTTTTTTTTTTAATAAAAAAAAGAAATAACAAGAAACAAGAAACAATCATCGCGCATATCCATTTTTCTTTAATAAAAAAGAGAAACAAGGAACAAGAAACGAACGCTACCAAACGAGCCTTAAATGATCGTTTATTGCTACACCGTTTCTAATTCTCCAAACTTTAATGCTTAATGTAGTTACTGCTCATGAAACATGGTGGACAAATGATTTATGCTGGACCTCTTGGTCAGCAATCTTGCAAACTCATTGAATATTTTGAGGTGAGTATATTTGTTTTGGTTGTTAAGTGCTTGTTTTTTTTCTTTCCATTTTCTACCTAAGTATTCAATGGTGGCTGTTTGATGATAGGCCATTCCAGGCATTCCAAAGATTGAAAAAGGTCAGAATCCTGCAACATGGATGCTTGAAGTTACTGCTCCTCCAATGGAAACTCAACTAAGTATCAATTTCGCCGATATTTTCGCTAAATCTCCCGTTTATCAGTATGTAGATTGTGCTTTAAGTTCATACATCAACTTGAATTTCTATCATTTTTCTTGACATTGTGATTCTTGTTTCAGGAGGAACCAAGAACTTATAATGGAGCTTAGTACTCCAGCTCCAGGGTCCAAAGACCTATACTTCCCAACTGAATACTCACAATCTTTTTTCTTTCAATGCAAAGCTTGTTTTTGGAAACAACGTTGTTCTTATTGGAGACATGCTCATTACAATGCCATACGCTTCTTCATTACAATAGTTATTGGTATCTTATTTGGTCTGATTTTCTGGAACAAGGGACAAAAATTGTAAGGCTTTTTACTGGCCTATGTAAATTATTGTGTGTGCCTGTTTTCACATTCTGTTCTATTGATGTTTTTTATGTTTTGTTTTTTGTTCTGTACTTCAACAGAGCCAAGGAACAAGATGTGTTGAATGTTATGGGGGCTCTATATTCTGCTATCATTTTCCTTGGAGCTACTAATGCTTCAGCTGTGCAGTCTGTGGTTTCTACCGAAAGAACGGTTTTCTATCGCGAAAGAGCGGCCGGAATGTATTCTGCATTGCCTTATGCTTTTGCTCAGGTGACAAAATTTATTCTACCCCTTCAAATCATCACTAAATCCAAAAGCTTAATCGAATAAACTTGGGTAAGTTTAGTATTTTTAATATATTTTTAAACTCCCGCTGCTCACGTGCGGGGAACACAAGATCCAACAAGTAGTATATTATAGGTTAAATTACAAGTTTAGTCCATGAACGTTCAAATTTGTGTCTGTTTAGTCTTTGAACTTTAAAAAGTGTCTAATAAGTCTTTGAACTTTAAAAATGTCTAATAGATCTTGAACTTTCAATTTGGTGTCCCCTGACAAACACATTCAAACCTTTTAAAAATTAACTGTAGATGAAAATTTGAAATTTATGTCTAATGAGACCCTGAACTTTCAATTTTGTGTCTAGTAAGTCTATGGATTTTAAAAGATGTTGAATAGATCATCAGATACAAAATTGAAAATTCAGGGACCTAATGAACATAAAATTGAAAGTCTAAGGATATGTTAGACACTTTTTAAAGTTTAGAGATCTATTGGATGCAAAATTGAAAGTTTAGGGACCTAATAAACACTTTTTAAAGTTCAAAGTCCAAATAGACAAACCTACTGAACTTGTAATGTAACCTATATTATATGAAATGAGAAGAGTGGTAGATTAGACTGCTGAGGTTTCAACCAAAAAGCTCCTATTCTAATACCGCGTTAATCATAACGAGATTGTAGATCCTGAAGGCCTGAAGGCTTAAACCGATAGTTTACGATGAATTTAATCTTTCTAATATATTTGGTTAAGATTTATAATGCTGCAATAGAAACTCTTTAGGCAAACCTTCAGCTTTTCAATAGAGAAAAAGTTAACTAAAGATGAAATCTTTTTTTCTGCAGGTGGCAATTGAGACTATCTATGTTTCTGTTCAATCTTTAATTTATTGTGTCATTATTTATAGCATGATTGGATTTGAGTGGAAAGTGGGGAAGTTTCTGCTGTTCTGCTACTTGGTTTTAATGTGTTTCACATACTTCACACTGTATGGGATGATGGTTGTAGCATTGACTCCAGGCTACCACATTGCAGCCATTGTCATGTCCTTCTTCCTTGGCTTTTGGAACTTGTTCACTGGTTTTCTTATTCCTCGACCGGTATACGACATCCTCAAATTCGATATCTCGAACTTCTTCGATACTATTTTCAACTTTCTCAAACTTATGGTTAAAACCAACACTTTTGTAGGTTATCCCCATATGGTGGAGATGGTACTATTGGGCTAATCCTGTGGCTTGGACAATATATGGCCTTGTTGCTTCTCAAGTTGGTGACAAAGATATTCTTATTCAGATACCAGGATTTGGAAATGTAGGCTTAAAGATGTTCCTTAAAGAAGGGTTCGGGTACGACCATGACTTCATCCCGGTCGTGGTCGTAGCACATGTCGTGTGGGTTCTGGTCTTCTTCTTTGTGTTTGCATATGGAATCAAATTCCTTAACTTCCAGAGGAGATAGGCAATCTTGTCCTCCTGCCTCCCTAGTGTTATGTACAATTTGTTAGTTCTTTTTTTCTCTTTTTTGTTAAGTACAATAAATAGGGATAAAGGAATTTGAATCTCCAACCTTAAAAGAAGTAATACATGTCAATTACCATATGCTCACTGTAATGCTTAGAAATTTGTTAATTCATTACATTTACTATAGTTTTATTGTATCATAGGACTCAATTACTATAGCATTTTCATTACTATTTGGTTATGACATATACCTTCGACCAAAAAGTTAGAAGTTCGAATCCCTCCCTTCATATATGATATAATGCATGCCAATATTACTAAGTTTATATTATTAAGAATTATACATCCCCATAAATGAAACTGTTATCTCACATTTGTACAGTGTATTGCCATGTAATTAAATGTAAACTATCTCTACTTAAATGCACATCCTCACATGTTACAAAACACTCTAATATTGGCGCATCAATACCCACAATCATCCCGCAGCTTCTGGAGATTGGTTTTTGTTGTCCTCTTCACCATCCACATGTACTTGTTATGACCATGATGTTTCTCGAAGTGGCCAGTAGCTGCCAGCAACGACGGTAAGGACTTTGACAACAAATGTGTTAATTCATTTAGGGTTATATCATCCACTTCTTTATGTCGATTGTCGCCAGTACCTAATGCTTCTTAATGTTGATTGGTTTATACACGCAGTCAACCTCTGACCAAGCTGGCTCGTCTACGGGAGGACGACTGAAGACGATATCAATACAACTTTGATCATGCCCGGTCCACCAATCGATCGTACCCAAATAGTCTTTATTTGCTAACGATGTCGGAGGTCCATCGGGGAACATTAGAACTGACTACAAAAAATGAGAACACAATATTATAATTGACTACACATGTAGCCAATGATTAGAAATGACTAAAAAATTGAGAACACAATACTATACGCTTGTGAGATAAGCTTACCATGAAAGTGGTACTGACGACCGAAAAACGGATGCAGCATTAGTCAGGTCTTGCTCGGAGCTTCTGTTTAACAAACATCAGTAGAAGGTCCATATCGGATAAAAACTCATTCTTCAAGAACTTCTAGAAGAGGTTTTTGTCCCTCATTACGCCCTGGATAGATCAAAGTTTCTTGTTTGTTGACCTTGCTTTCATCCAGGCGCGATACCTTGACAGCACGAAGGTTGAGATTCGAAAGCAGGGATCGTACCGTTTAATTGCAGCTTCTGAAGAATCAGGAGCACGTGATTGATCTACCTTACTTTTACCTTTTTCCTTATCTCGATGCTCATATGTTTCGGTAACTCCAATCTTCTTGATTTTAATTTTCTTTTTCTTACCCTTCTCTTGCAGATTGTCAGAGAAGTCGACTCGGGGCTTGTACTTTTTGACATTTTTCTCGCCCTCCTCGTCAGGTGTATACTTGGACACTCTCGCTCTCTTGCGTTCGCCGCGACGAGGGTCCTGCCATATGTGCGTGACGTGAGCGTAAATTTATGAAAAAATGTTTGATAATCAAACAAATATTAGTTTAATGAAATGCTAAGTACCTGACTCTCACTAACGTCCGCCGAAAGATGGGTGGACTTCTCCTGCTCCACCTCTAGAGTGTCAGTCACACTTGCTGCAGGTTCCCAAACAAAAACCGGAAGATGGGAGAACTTCTTCTGATGCTCTGTAACATCCCTTTGCCCGACGTCGAGGGAGTGCCCGAGTATCATCTCCATATGGCCTCCCTGAGCAACAGTCCCCTCCTCCACCTCAAAGAACTGCTCGAATATCATCTCTGTCGGGCCCCCCTGGGTGACGTGAGTGTAAATTTATGAAAAAATGTTCACAATTAAACAAATATTAGTTAAATGAAATGTTAAGTACCTGAATCTCACTAACGTCCGTCAGAAGATGGGTGGACTTCTCCGTCGGGCCCCACTGAGCAACATTCCCCTCCTCTACCTCGAGGGAATGCTCGGGATTAATCGTCTCAGTGTTAGTCTCAAGATCCGACTTCTCAAACTCTGAATCAGTGTCATTCTCAAGATCCACTTCCGTAGTCGGCGGGATATTAAAATCCACATTCAAAGCCTATAACACATACAATAAACACATGTTATTCTAATTTATAAACAAAATATAATGAGAGAAAATAAGAGACATACGTTGCATATGAGTTTGAGATAATCATTTATCGTCTCCAGCTCGCCTTTTAGTTCGCCCTCTACACGGTCGAGATCTTCCCTATAAACTTTGTTTCTCATGTTTCTCTTCTTCGTCTTATTCTTCTCTTTCCTCGTAGTAGACCCAGATGGCAAGGAATGGTGGACAACAGGAGTGGGAGTGGGGACAATAACTGCAACAAAAGGCTCGTCATGATCTTCATCCTCATCCACGTGCACCTCGTCCTCCTCCACATGGTCCTCTTCTATTTCCTCCATATTCGCCACGAAAGGAGGAGGGACAAGCTCTAACATGTTGGTTCGATCATCCTTGTACCGAACTTCTGCCTCTGACATCACTAGTCTACTTAACACCCGAGTCTGCACATACATAGAAACAACATGTCAAACTAAGTTTAATCTTACAAAATAAAAAATTAATACATAATATTTTGCAGGACTTACTCGATTCGAAGAAAACACATCCCTTTCAAGTTGGGAATATGTGGGAAACTGCGAGCACGACCATCGAAGGATCCGTGGAATGGCCGATGTGTTCACCCTACTGGCTACGATTTTGCTAATAGTGGAAAGAACCTCGTAACCCCATACCTAAGATAAGGAATAAAAAACGTTCAATTTAATGTATACAAATATTTAATATGCAGAAAGTTACCAAGTTCGACATGTACCTGGAAGGCATGTGCAAAACCTTTAATGCTGTAAGTCTGCCCTTTTTTCTTCAACTTATATGTCTCGACTCTGCCTTTCATGCAAGACTTCAAGCTGTTCAATGTCCTCTCGAATATTCTCGATGACCAATCGTAGTGGGTGAATACTTCCCAATCATCGACGATGCCAAATAACGACACGTCCACTAGAGTCTTCTTATCTTTTCCCATCATGACCAACTCGATAAAAAGTACGAGGGAAATCTTCACTGCATCTTCGTCGTTCTCAAACTGACAACTCTCATACTTCACCTCAAACTCTTTTGTAAATATTTTTTCCTGATTTTGTGGAAATAAAATTTGCATCAATCTTTTTCTTTTCGTTTTTCTGTTCACCTCCATGAGAGGAGGCCATAAACCAGTGATGATGTTGAAATCGTCTCTGCAAAAGGATGCCTTCTTCCCCAAGATATTGAAACTTATAACGTCCTTCCTAACTTCCTCCACTTCCCTCAGCATGAGATGATGAACCAACTGGCCATTGAATATCAAATCCACGTCGAGTAGTGGACCAAAACATGTTTTCCGATACATGTTAATTTGTGCCTCAGTTAACTTCCTCTTAATTAAGGCAATTGTGTTGGAGATATGGGACAAGGAGGAAACAGTAGCGGGGAAGTAGTCGTCAGGTTTGATCTTTTGAACCAACTCCATTTCAAATAGTTTAGATCTGCAAATGCAAATGGTTCAAACAGTTTAAGAGTATATATCGCAAAGTAGAGGTAAAGATCTGCAAATGCAAATGGTTCAAACAATTTAGGAGTATATATCGAAAAGTATAGGACAGTATATATCGAAAAGTATAGGACAATATATATCGAAAAGTATAGGACAATATATATCGAAAAGTATTGGACAATATATATCGAAAAGTATAGGACAATATAGGTAAAGGACTGATCGCATAGATCCTTCACAACCTGTGCGATCGCATAGGTCTTATACAATTTGTGTAATCGCATATGTCTTATACAATCTGTGCGATCGCACAATCATAAACCTAGTTGATCACAGAGATCTACACGATAATTTTAACAAAACTTCCAAATCAATGACAACGCTTTTCAAACACAGGTCTATGCAATTCCATTGCTCAGACATCGACGAAACAAAACCTACAACCTATAAACAAACAACACCTTACAACCCCTCATTCACATATTCGTATTCGGATTCGGAATCCTTGAACTATTCAAATCAACATCTAACCCTAAATTTCAGAAATCTAGGGTCGAAAACATTACTTGAAGGGGAAATCTGTGCTGCTTTGAGATGTCGAAGAAGGAAGGCTGAGATATCGATGATGGCTTTGAGGGCAGTGCGATGAGAGGTCACTTTTTGCAATTTCACTTAGAACTCCTACTTATATACGAAGTATTTGTTCATCTCTTTTGCTTTTCCACACAGATCATTGGAAGTCCATAACATCTATGCAAAGCGTCGGAGTTCTACTTTCGCCGGCGGTAGGGCAAAGAATTAGTAGCGGCAGCCAGAAACGCCGTCGTTGGCTGGTATTTCCCGCCACCGGAGTATTCGAAGAAGACGGTTGCCAAATGCTTGTAACTCTATTACTTTAGCATTTGCATAGTTTGATGCGTTTAAAAGACTTGTTTTCTTCGATGATCAATGCTTCAACCGTTCGAGAACGGCAACAATCACTTTCTGATTCTGTGTGAGGAGATTGAATTAGATTAGTCTGTAGAAATTTAGCAGGTTTGAATTTATGGCTAGGGGATCGGGATCGGAAACGGATGAAATTTCGAGTAGCCGGCGGAGCTATCGGAGTTGAGCTTCGGTGGACGACGAGGAAGAGCTCCAGCGGGCGGCGATCGATCGGCTGCGAAGGGAATGCTCCGGAAAGCGTGTTGAAGGGTGTTAAAGAAGATAACGAGAGATTTTTGAAACGGGTCAGAGATAGAATCGATCAGTAAGTTAAAACCCTAGAAATCGCCATTTTAGGGATTTGAAAGTTGATTTTGTGGTTGCAGAGTGGGGATTGAAATTCCGAGAATCGAAGTTGGTTTGGAGAATTTGTCAGTTGAAGGAGATGTTTACGTTGGAAGCAGGGCACACCCAACTTTGCTCAACGTCACACTCAACACTGTTCAGGTATTTTTTTTGAGTTATTATAAAAAATAGTTTTTTTTTTAAACATACCATTTTTAGCTTATTTGAGTGCAATCATGATCAGGATCGAGCACCGAGAGTGTCATTTTTCTAAATTTTTTTTTGGTAGTTACAAAAAAAAATGCAATCTTGTCCGAGGTCGATTTCATCTCCATGTCATTCAATGTCGAGTGCTAACCAGGTGCTCGTGAAGACTGAGATGGTTGAGGGGAGGTTGATTGTATGAGACTCCCTTATATATATAATGTGTATAAATTATAGAAGGGCAAAAAAGTAAAATAAAAAAACACCAAAAATCGAAAAAATGGTAAAAATATCTAATAGGTTACTTAACTTTTAATTTTGTATCTAATACCCTAACATATATATTAAAAACAAAATTAAAAATCAATTGATATGTCGAATGAAACAATTGATTTTAAATAAATTTGAATTTTTATCAATTTGTAATTTTTTTTTTTTTTTTTTTTTGAAAGACTAAATTTGTAATTTAACCTGTAATGTTGCACTGAAATTTAACATCAATTTCTCTTTTCAGGATGACATTACTTCTTGGTCCTCCAAGGCTAGAAACTATATCAAAGTTTGAAGGTGTGTCATTTAAATTTAAATCATGGGTGGTTTTTTCCATAATATTTTTTAGTAAATTATATTGGGCTGGTTGCACAAATAGCAACCAGGCCCAAACTAATTGCAAATTTAGCAAACTTTAAAATGTTTTGCAAATATGGCAAAAAAATCTGTTTCTATCACTGATAGACTTTATCATATCACTGATAAACTTCTATGACTATTATCACCGACAAAAATCTATAAAAAGTTTCACTGATAGACTATAAAAAGCTGAGGCGATTAGTGATAGACTTCTATCAGCCATAAGATAGAAATTGCTATATCCGCATTTTTTTTAAAAACATGCTATATTTTTAATTATCTTATTCTAAATTGACATTTGTTACAATTTTCCAATTATACTTGTTTAAATCTGATTTTAGTCTCTAAACTTAAAAAAAAAAAAAAATTATCCTTGTTCTATTATTTTTCCACCCAATACTCAATTTTAACCTATTGTGGTGTGTATACATTTTTAACATGTGTACGTTTATATATATATAGAATAATGTGTTATGTATACATTTATATATTTGAGTGTCCATGTATGTGATGTTATACATATATTGAATATGTTCTCGAATTGCTGTTATATATGTTTGTGTATCTATACACTTTGACATATTTTTCTAGTATATGTTATGTCCTTGTTGATATGTGAGTGATTAAATGATGGTGTATGGTGATTGGTTGTATCTATTATTGTAAAAGTCTTTTGTCTACTAGAACAAGATAAACGTGTTGTGTGCAGATTTAAGGATATTTGTTACCATGTATGTTCGATTATACCATATCAGATATGTTACGCATTATACTATTTTCTGCCAAAAACGCGCCCCAAACTGAAGATGACACTTTTTTTTTTTTCCTTCCTTAATTTTTGGATGCCTCACATGTCATCATTCCCATTTTTCTAGTAGTGTGTTGATGTGTTTCACTGTATTGTGGTTATATACACATTAGGTATGTGTTTCCGTGTGTGTTCTTATAATTGTGAATTTCATTTGACTTACCTGACGACGACTATTTCATGTCGGCCTCTAAAAGAAGCAAGTCTCTGAAAATTAACTTGTGTTGCAAAAGTGAGATAATAACAACAATCTGACATAACCTATAAGACAAGTATGAAGAGGAAGAGACATGAAATGACGTTTCAGGCAACTAGTTCGAACAAGTTGGCGATGAAATTGGTTAGTCGAGCCAGGGTTGAGTCGCACTTAATCATAACTACTTACAAGGACTTGAAGTTGTTGCATATGTTCTCCTCATCTTCGTTGGATATTTTTAACATGTTGTGTATACAATTATATTGCTTTATGATAGTTTCATGATATTTTTTGTTTTGGATATTTTATTCTAGTTATTCATCACAATTCCGTATATTTTAACTTTGGTAGAATCTTAATATTCAAATGGATGGAGATTGGAAAATGCCCATGATGGCAAAATAAGAGTAAAGAGAATTGAATGTGACACATAGGGGTTAGAAAGTTAGAACTTTGATGATACTAATAGCCCATAAACTCATTATTTCATGTTTAAATGCATTCACAGTCTGGTATGGGCTTCTTTAATTCTCTTAAGCCTATATATTCAATGTGTTTAAAAGTAAATGCAACGACAATATGGTGTGGATTTTAATTTATTTTGTTTATACAAAATAATCCAACGTTTCTGAACTAACATGGAATAGGTTTGGCTCACATGTCTATTCGTTTTTTACTCCAATGAAATGGAGAATTAGTAACCTCACATTTCGACTTTTTGGTCCTTCATCTTTTTGAATCGAAGCCCGACTCGATCGTTCTAACAATCGACATGGAGCATCTCAATATACGATCGTTCTAATAATAGTGTCTATTTAGCTGATGCATATTCAAAGAGTTAATTTTTTTTAAGTTCAATAATTATGGAGTGGAGTCAACGTGAACATAATTCAACGGACATAAACTATGTATTATCGATCAAAAGGTCAAATGTTTGAATCTCTAATAATAATAATAATTTTGGAGTAGACATCGAAGGATGAACTTGTAGGCTTAATTTAGGATGGACATTGTACACACTCGCCCTCTTTGAATGTTTTAGTCTGCTTACCCTTTACTTTATCAATTTTTTTATTTTTTTTATTTAATGTGGAGAAAGGGATTCGAACTTGAAACCTCTTATAATTCATACATTATGCGGTTGAGCTAGACTCTTGTTGGCTTACTTTATCAAAGTTTACCTTCACTATTGTGTTACACTATGTTAAATTATTACTCATTACTTCTATCAATGTCTCACAATAAGTTCAATCAATTTATCACAATAACAATATTTAACAAGATTGAGTGACTAAATAGATATAGTTTCCAAAGTCCATGACTAAGTCAAAGTGAACCTAATTCGAGAGTAATTGATATGCATCTTTTGTTTGAGGTTTAAAGTCGTCAAATCCTCATACCTCATACTTATTATTGTACTAAACAAATCAAAATCCAACAAAAATTTAATTGAACAAAGAGAAAATTATGGGTAAGTAAACAAAGTAATTAGTTTTTTTTTTTTTTTTTTTTAGGTTCAGCTATATCCTTAAGTTGATTAAGAGCTTAAATGTTCTTTTGACTTTTTTAGTTGCAACATCTTTTTTTCTAACAATTAAATCCTTCATTTTTTTTTCTTCTAACAATTAAATCCTTCATTCACAGCTGTAAAGTAGGGAATATGATTTGATGTAGCCATCACATGCTCCTTCTAAATCGTTAAATCTATAGTTAAACTATAATTTTTTAATTTCTATTTTCTATCTTCTAACAATTTATCGAGCATAACTCAATCATAATAATGAATTATTGACCAAGAGTCAAACTGAACATAGCTCAATTGACATAAAATTGTGCCCTTGACTAATAGGTCGTGGGTTCAATCCTCACTAATTTCTTTAAAGTTGGAAAATATACTTATTTGAGTGATTTTTTTTTCTTACAAAATACTTTTTGGTTAAATTTAAAAAATATTTTTGAACTTTGTACCTCGTTTCAATAAAATCTCTAAACTTTAAAAAGTTGAATTAATACTCTTAATCTTTAAAAAATAATCGTATGTGCAACCGAACCCGAGAAGAAAATCGAGTTTTCTCTCTTTTTAAAAGTGTGAAGAATGATTTGTGGGAGGGAAAAATGAAAGTTTTTCTCTCTCTTTTAGCTCTCTTTATTTGTGGACAAATTACTCAATAGGCAGCCACAAAATGTGACTCTTAAAATGGTCAAAATGTGACTCTTAAAATGGTCGATGTAGATCTTAAAATTTATTTGTTCCTAATAACCATATATTGGATATAAAACTAAAATACTTTTGAAATTTTTCTCTCTTGATCTAACTATGCAAAATTGTTAGCCACATTGTGACATTCCCTCAAATAATTTCTCTTATTTTGTGTATGTTAGTGATAAAAGTAGTGGATTAATATGGTTTTCGATTACAATGAATGGTTCGCAAAACATTTTCTAACTTAAACAATCGTAATGATGAAACAATTATATTAGGGTCACCAGCTGCATGAACATTTTTTAACTTAAACAATCATATAATTGATGAAAAGACCAAGAATAATAGAGCATATATACCACTAAGAGAAGTAGAAATGAAAAATTTGCAATTAGAACATATGATATTCCTCCTAATAGAGTCCAATCATATGAGGCTTTGTGACAAGCCGTGAATGGTCAATTTCGCATTCCCACTAAAATCAAACCAATGTACCAAAAATCAAAACAAAACGATTCTTCAATAGCATTAGACAAATTATATGCTATCAAATGTAAAATTTGATACTCCAAGAATGTTGAAGAATTTGAGTCGCCTCTTCAATGATGACCTATTAATTATATGGAGGTCGACCTCGTGCATTCAAAACACCTAAAAATTCAGCAACAACAAAAAATATACTCAATTATCAACGTTGAAAGAGTAAATCAATTGTAATGGAAGTGAAAAATATGATTGAAAATAAGTGCACTGGAGTGCGCAAGCCCACGAAGATATTGAGTTGGAAGTTGATTTTACAACGAAAGATAGTAGAGATAACGGTGACAACGACAACAACAAAGGAGAGGGATGAGTATGCATGCATTGCATTGTGCTAGTAGACAATTAAACAAGACGTGAAGTATCGTTCTCTTCGATGGTTGCCTGGTTGGTGATTCATTAGTGCTGGTATTAATGCAATCTTTTGACGTTTATGGATATTATCGAGGTACAAAATTCAAGAATATTTTCTTTAATTTAGCCATACTTTTTTTAAGTAGATATTCAAGCTCTCCAATTATAGAAATAAAAAAGAAGTAACATAGCGTTTCAACTTTTGTTTTTTTAGTTCAACATGCTAATATAAAAATATGAACATCGAACATTTTGATCGAGATATATATCTTAATCAATGAAGCTCGACTCATTAGAGCGATTTTTTTTTTAATCTTAAATTAGTAAATAATTTCTCCAACCTTACCAATATTTTTTTTTTTTGTAAACACAATACGTCACACTACAGTCAAACTAAGCATAGCTCAATTGACATAAGGTTGAGCCTGTGACTAAGAGGTCATGGGTTCAATCATCGCATTAAAATACCGTTCAAAAAAAAAAATACGTCACACCACAGAGAGTAAGAACTCCTACTTATATACGAAGTATTTGTTAATCTCTTTTGCTTTTCCACACGGATCATTGGAAGTCCATAACATCTCTGCGAAGCGTCGGAGTTCTACTTTCGCCGGCGGTAGGGCAAAGAATTAGTAGCGGCCGCCAGAAACGCCGTCGTTGGCTGGTATTTCCGGCCGCCGGAGTATTCGAAGAAGACGGTTGCCTAATGCTTGTAACTCTATTACTTTAATAGACTTGTTTTCTTCGATAATCAATGCTTCAACCGTTCGAGAACGGCAACAATCACTTTCTGTAGAAATTTCGCAGGTTTTGTTGACAAGAAGCCGAAATCGGAATTTATGGCTAGGGGATCGGGATCGGGATCGGAATCGGACGATATTTCGAGTAGCCGAGGGAGCTATCGGAGTTCAGCTTCGGTGGAAGATGAGGAAGAGCTCCGTCAGGCGGCGATGGAGCGGCTACCGACGTACGATCGGCTGCGAAAGGGAATGCTCCGGCAAGTTCTGGAGGATGAAATCGACGCGACGAAACTCGGATTTCAGGAGAGGAAACGGTTGATTGAAAGCGTGTTGAAGGCTGTTGAAGAAGATAACGAGAAATTTTTGAAACGGGTCAGAGATAGAATCGATCGGTAAGTTAAAACCCTAGAAAACCAAAAATGAAATCGCCATTTTTAGGGATTTGAAAGTTGAATTTTATGGTTGCAGAGTGGGGATTGAAATTCCGAGAATTGAAGTTCGTTTGGAGAATTTGTCAGTTGAAGGAGATGTTTACGTTGGGAGCAGAGCACACCCAAATTTGATCAACGTCACTCTCAACACTCTTGAGGTATTTTTTTGGGTTATTATAAAATATAGTCTTTTTTGAAAGGTTATTGTAAAAAAATAATAATAATAATAAATAAATAAAAGTTTCGGATTTTATTTATCAACAATAACGCTCTTTTTTACACACAATCCTACCATTTTTTTTTAAACATACCATTTTTAACTTATCTTAGTGCAATCATAGTCCGGATCGAGTCACCGAGATTGTCATTTTTCTCTTAAAAAAAAAAAAAAAAATTGGTAGATTTGAAGTTTAAAAAAAAAAAAAAAATTGCAATTTGTCGATTTCATCTCCATGTCATTCAATGTCGGGTGCTAACCCGCAGGGGCGGATCCAGACATTGATGTTTGGGGGGCCAAAAAAATTAGAGTATATAAATATTAAAAAAATATCGTCAAAAATCCAGAGGTTCGAATTCACTATGTTGACATTAAAAAAAGTTATCAGTGATAAACATATGTGAGTGTATCAAAGACTTACGGACTAAGTTTAAATAAACTTAATACCATCATATAATTTTGCTCATCTAAAAAAAAATTGAGTCTCTAAACTCTAAAAAGTTTTTAATGCATCCCTATACTTTCAATTTTGTTTCTAATGAATTCCTAGATTTTAAAAAATGTCAAATAAATACAAGGATATATTAGATTTAAACTTGAAAATTTGAGGACCAATTAAATACAAAATTGAAATTTAAAAAATATATTGAACTCTTTTTGAAGTTGGTGGTCTATTAAACACAAAATTAAAAGTTCAAAGATTTATTAGACATTTTCTTAAAAAAAAATTATTAAAAAAAAACAGAATTTAACATGAATTTGTTTACAAAATTTATAGAAGAAGGTTAATATAGTCTAAATTACTTTTTAAAATGTTAATAAATAAATTAATACTAAGAGTTAATAAATTTTTTTTAAAGTATGAAAATACTAAGTTTAGATATTTGAAATTACAATGACTAAAATAATATAACTCTTAAAAAAAAAAATAGGTCTTAATTATTTTTAAGAATGAAATTTATATATTTTTAAATATATATAAACAAAACATTAAAAGAGAACAATTTTTTTTAAAAAAAATATACATATATGGAAGAAAATGTAAAGCAAATAAATTATTGTTATGGTTGAGTTTCGAACTCAGGCACAACAAAATATAAACCATGCACATGACCACTGCAGCAAAATAAAATTTTATTAATTTGAAGGGGCCAAAATATATTTAATAACAACAGTATATATTTAAGGCATTAATTTTGCCTACGAGTATGAGAAAATCAAAAATTTTGGGGGGGGGGGGGGCCGTGGCCCCCCCTAGTCCCTTCAGAGGTCCGCCCCTGCTAACCCGGTGCTAGTGAAGACTGAGATGGTTAAGGGGAGGTTGATTGTATGAGACTCCCTCATCTCGTCAACTCCCCAAAATCGACAAAAAAATATATATATATATATATATATATATATATATATATATATATATATATATATATATATATATAATGTGTATAAATTACAGAAGGGCAAAAAAGTAAAATAAAAAAACACCAAAAATCGACAAAATGGTAAAAATATCTAATAGGTTCCTGAACTTTCAATTTTGTATCTAATAGGCCCCTAACATATATATTAAAAAAAAATTAAAAATCAATTGATATATAGAATGAAACCCTAAAATTTCAAGTTTATGTTTAGTAGATTCGTGATTTTTTAAAAAATGTCGAATATGTCAACAATTTATTAAACACAAAATAAAAAATTTTAAGGAACGATTAGACACAAATTGAAAGTTTAAAATTTTATTAGACACTTTTTAAAGTTTAGTAACTTAATTTATATAAAATTGAAAGTGTAAGAATACACTTTTTAAAATTCACGGAGTATTGGACGTAAAATTGAAAGTCTAAAGACCTGTTAAACACTTTTAAAAGTTCTGGATCAAATTAGATACAAACATAAAAAAGTTTAGAACTAAACTTATAATTTAATCTGTTAATTATTTACTAATAAGTTACTAATAAGTTACATGAATCTTCTTAAAAATTTAAATTAAAGTTTTTGTAATACTAACTTAAATTAGTATGTATTAATCTTTTTATTTTTGGTTTGAATGTCATGAAAACTAGAGCTTGGTTGGGTTGATTGGGTTGGCTCCATCCAAGAAGAGAAAGATTCAGATACTTACAGATCTCAATGGAATTATCAAACCTTCAAGGTAGATTTTTTTTTTTTTTTAACTAAAAATCATCCTCCCCTTTAATTTTGTAAATATTAATTAAGTTTACACAGTATTAAATATAAATAAGTTGAGTTTTTTCTATATATATTTTTTTGCAAATATATTTAATTAATGTCGGAGATAAGTGGATGCTTTTAGTTATCATTTATGCAAATCACTATTTAGTTTTAGACAAAAAAAAAAAATCAATTTATACCTCTAAACTTTGAGAGTTATATCAGTTAAAACTCTAAACTTTCAATTATATCAATTTAAACTCTGAACTTTTATAAGTATATCAATTTATACCTTCGATTAGAAAAATGTTCGTTTTCACTTTTCGCACGTGTGGACATTGATAATTTATAAATTAAACTACTAAACTTTCATATAATTGATTCAATTATGAAAATTTTGGAATTTAATTGTTAAAATTATAAGTCTTCACTCGTATAAATTATTTTTTTTCAAATAAAATCTAACAGAAGTTGTAAATTGATGTACTTATAAAAGTTCATGGTTTAAATTGATACGATATATAGTTTAGGGTTTTAATTGATACAACTCTCAAAATTTAGGATTATAAATTGATTTTTCTCATTTATATAAACTACTTTCCAAATTTTAAGTTTGATTCTTTATTTTGTTAGTACTTTTTCTTGACCTAAATTCTCAATTTCAATTTTTTGAATTTGGACATTTATTCTATTTTGACCTCTTAACTCTTTGTTTTAATTTTTTAACTTTGTATAGAAAAAATCATTTTATCTAGACAAGTTAATTTTTTGGAAAAAAATCAATTTATACCCTTAAATTTTGGAGGTTGTATCAATTAAAACCCTAAACTAATGATTGTATCGATTTAAACCATGAACTTTCATAAATGTATCAATTTACATCTTCTGTTACAATTTTATTTTAAAACCGTTAATTAAACACATGGAGACTTATAATTTTAGAAATTAAACCCCTAAACTTTCCTAAGTGAATCAATTGTATGAAAGTTTAGGGGTTTAATTGATAAATTACAAGTCTCCACACGTGTGAAAACTAACATTTTTCTAAGGGAGAGGATAAATTGATACAGTTGTAAAAGTTTAGGGTTTAAATTGATACAATCATTAGTTTAAGGTTTTAATTAATACAACCTCCAAAGTTTAAGGGTATAAAATGATTTTTACCCTAATTTTTTTAAATTATTGAACAAAATTTTGACAGAGATGTGTATCTTTTGTTCATTTGTTAAAATGCATCTACATGAATAATGTTTGAAATGAGATTACATGTAAGTTAGGTGTTGGATTTTAAATAAATTTGAATTTTTCTCAACTCAACCTATGATGTTTGAAGTGAAAATTGTACGACACGGTATTTTGGCCCATTCGTCAAACTAACTCGAATTTAAAATACAAGACAAATTGACCTTCTGCTGATATCATCATTTATTTTTTTAATACTGCTCGGGCAGGTCTCGCTCTAGCTCCATTTCAGATCTGAAAAAAAAAATCAGATCCGAAAATTTTAGATTTTATAGATTTTTCAGATTTAATTTTGTTTTTTATTCTCGAATTGTCACGGGAAAGAATTGTTGTCGATGAGAGTCGTCGTCGGCGATGGGTAAATAAGAGGAAGAAAAAACATGATAGAGAAGAGAAAAAAAAATGTAAGAGGAAGAAAATAGGTTAAGAGGAGAGAGAACTAAAAAACCTGTCATAAAAAATATTAAAAAAATTGGTGATGATGTCAGCCGAAAGTGAATTTGGATTGTTTTTTAATTTCGAGTTAATCTAGAGAATCCCGACTAAATTTGTAATTTAAACTAGACATCAATTTCTCTTTTTCAGGATGACATTACTTCTCGGTCCTCCAAGCTCTGGGAAAACTACCTTGCTGTTAGCACTTACTGGGAAACTAAATCAAAGTTTGAAGGTGTGTCATTTAAATTTAATTCATTGGTGGTATTTTCCATAATATTTTTTAATAAATTATATTTGGTTTAAATCTTATTTTAGTCCCTAAACTTTTAAATTTGTTCCATTTGACCCTTAAATTTTTTAAATTTTCCATTTAGTCCTCGAAGTTTTGAAAATTAATCATTTTGGTCTCTGAACTTTCACGATGTCTATTTTGTCTCTAAACTTTTTAAAAAATAATCATTTTGATCTTTGTTCTATTATTTTTCCACCCAATACTCGATTTTAACCTATGTGGTTTAAATACATGCTCACGTTAGTACACGTACTTGAAACAATGTTATCAATTTATCAAAATCAAAATAAATGTAAAGACTAAAATAATTACTTTTTAAAAGTTCGGAGACCAAAATGAAAAATTTGAAAATTTAGAGACCAAAATGAGATTTAAACCATTATATTTATATTTTTTCATAACTTTTTTTACTAAATGAAAAAGGACCTATCTTCCCAAATTCTTACAACAAAACTCCAACGTGAAATTTTTTGAATAGGAAAGTGGGAAAGTGACATATTGCGGACATGAAATGCATGAGTTTGTGCCTCAAAAAACTTGTGTTTATATCACTCAACATGACCTTCACTGTGGAGAAATGACAGTGAGAGAGACATTGGATTTCTCTAGTCGCTGCTTAGGAGTTGGCTCAAGATATCAACTCTTGGCTGAGCTCACCAGAAGAGAGAAAGCAGCAGGCATTCAACCAGACTCTGAGATTGATGCCTTCATGAAGGCCATCTCTGTTTCTGGCCAAAAAGCAAGTTTGGTTACAGATTATGTTCTCAAGGTTAGCAGTTTCAACAGGTCTTCATTTTTCTAATACATTTCTAAACCCTTTACTTCCACATTGTTCATATTTTGGCTTGTAGTTAAATAGTAACAAGAACGCCGGTCGGGAATGACTTTCCTAAAAACCCTTTTTAAACACTTAGAAAGTCATTTCAAACAGGTCCATAATATCAGATAGAAGCTAACATTGATATACGTATAGTTACACTATGTCAACTTTCATGCCATGTGATGTTAGTTTTGATTACTATTTTAACTGAATAACCGAGGCTTTAGACTAAACAATAAGTTTAGTCCAAGACTACATTCTTGAGATTGATATTTTGGCAAATCATCAGTATTTTTTATTACAATTTTAGTCCCTATACTTTGTCCTTTTTCGTATTGTGATTTCCAGTTGAATAGGGAGTTGACATGATATTTCAATTTAAAAGTTAGCATAATGCTGCAACTCTACTCTAATATCATGTAATATTTGTTTTTCATTACTGTTTTAATTGAATGAAATGAAATAAATAAAAGTATATGAATACCATTTTTTAGTACAACAAATGGGATATGGGTATTTGAACTTCCAACTTCAAGGGAGGGAGTACATGTCAATTACTGCTGAGCTATATATGCTCACTTTGGCAATAAAAGTATGGATACTAAAATGTTATAGAGGAGGAAGGATTGAGAGTATAATTATCTCTAATAGTATATATTCTGATAATTTGTTGGGCTGACTTGAAAAGTAAATTTCTCTCAGATACTTGGGTTGGAAGTTTGTGCTGATATTTTGGTTGGTGATGAAATGAGAAGGGGAATCTCTGGTGGCCAGAAGAAACGTGTTACTATAGGTTTGAAATCTGCCATTTTTAGATTTCTCTTTGTGGTTTTGTGCTTAAAGTTTAACAAAAAAAAAAGGTAAAATATGTGCAGGGGAGATGCTAGTAGGGCCTGCAAAGGCATTGTTTATGGATGAAATATCAACAGGATTGGACAGTTCCACCACTTTTCAGATATGCAAGTTCATGAGACAGATGGTTCATATAATGGACTTAACAATGGTCATTTCTCTGTTGCAACCATCTCCAGAAACTTATGATCTATTTGATGATATCATTCTACTTTCCGAAGGTCGAATCGTGTACCAAGGTCCAAGAGAAAAGGTCCTTGAATTCTTTGAATTTATGGGCTTCAAATGCCCAGAGAGGAAAGGAGTTGCTGATTTCTTACAAGAAGTGACATCAAAAATGGACCAAGAACAATATTGGTATAGAAAAAATCACCCATATCAATTCATTTCAGTTACTGATTTTTTGGAGGGATTCAACTCTTTTTCCATTGGTCAACAACTTGCTTCTGATCTTGAAGTACCTTATGACAAATCTAGAGCTCACCCAGCTGCATTAGTCAAAGAGAAATATAGTTTATCCAATTGGGAGATCTTCAATGCTTGCTTCTCAAGAGAGTTGTTGCTAATGAAGCGAAACGCTTTCGTTTACGTGTTCAAGGCTGTCCAAATTACATTCATGTCAATCATTTGTATGACTGTGTTTTTTAGGACTCAAATGAAAGTGGGCAATGTGATTGATGGAAGCAAGTTTTTTGGAGCTTTGTTTTTCAGCCTCGTGAATGTGTTTTTTAATGGACTGGCAGAACTGGCTCTCACTCTTTTTAGGCTTCCAATGTTCTTTAAGCAGAGGGATTTCTTATTCTATCCAACTTGGGCATTCAGTTTGCCTATTTGGCTTCTCAGAATTCCTCTATCTCTCACAGAATCAGGGATCTGGGTTATTCTTACTTACTACACAGTTGGGTTTGCTCCTGCTCCTAGTAGGTATATATTTTCTCTTGGGAAAATACACTTTTGGTTTGGTTGTATTTCGGTCTCTAAGTTTTTAAACTCAACATTCTAACTCCTGAGATTTGGAAAAATATTTTTTTGGTCCCAGCCTTTAGTTTTCCGTTGCTGTAGCTAACGGGACGAAAAAACTATTTTTCCAAACCTCAGGTGTTAAAATGTCGAGTTTGAAAACTCAAGAATCCAAATGCAATCAAACTCAAACTTCATTGACCAACAATGTATTTTTCCATTTTTTCTTTCATTCATCTTTTTCATTGTAAAAAAGGTAAAATTTACTTAATTGTTGATTGTTCTCCAGGTTCTGTAAGCAGTTTTTGGTGTTCTTTGCCACACATCAAACAGGTTTATCGTTGTTTCAACTCCTAGCTGTAGTAGGAAGAACACTAGTTATTGCAACCACATTGGGTACCTTTGCTCTATCCTTAATTTTCTTGCTTGGAGGTTTCATTATTGACAAAGGTTAATTTTTTTCTCTTCTTGTGGCTAAATTGTAACTCTACTACAGCATACTAAGGGCATGTTCAGAATGACTTTCTAGGTGCTTAAAAAATTTAAGCAATTAGACAGTCATTCCAAACAAGCCATAATTTAGAATATGAATTTTTTTGTATGCACCCAATGATTTTCCTTTTATATCCATAGATAGCATCGAGCCATGGATGATTTGGGGCTTTTATTGTTCTCCCATGATGTATGGACAAAATGCCATTGTCATTAATGAGTTCCTAGACAAAAGATGGAGCCAGGTAAATCTTTGTTGAAATAATGTTTGTAGGATCTTTGATTGGGAAATATATACTGATGAAGTCATCTGTTCTTTTTCTGCCATAATAACTCAGAACATATTTGCCTGATGCAGAAAAATTCAGACCATAAATTTAATGAACCTACCATTGGGAAAGTGCTCCTTGCTAGCAAAGGCTTCTTTAAGGAAGAGCGTTGGTATTGGATTTGCATTGCAGCACTTTTCGGCTTTAATCTTCTCTTCAACGTTCTATTTACCATAGCTCTAACTTACTTGAATCGTAAATAATCTCACCCCTTAATATATTTAAAGAGTTTATTTTGAATTATTATTATGATTATACTAATTCTTTTGAAGCTATTTTCAGCATTGAATTATTCAAAGACTGTAATTAGCATGGATGAAGACAAGAAGAAAATGAAAAAGAATAGGCTCACAACACAACATAAATTAGCAGGTTTGAGTTTTGAAGGAAGGAACTTGCATGATCAAGTTTCTTGTGGACTTATAGTAATATTTTCTTTGGCTAGATCTTTTCTATTCTTTATAGTAATGTTTTATTTAGCCAGAGATTTCATATTTAAAAAATATATATATATATATATATATATATATATATATATATATTATAAGCATTGATAGTTGAAAGATGGTTCTTTTCAGTTTATTAGTTCTCTTTTGTAATGATTCTTTGTGTTTTTTTTCGTTTTTCTTTCTTTTTCACTCCCTTGTGGAGTTTGTATCTTTTGAGCATTAGTCTCTTTCATTTTTTCAATGAAAAGTTATGTTTCTTGTTCAAAAAAATCTTCAGAAATAGTAGCTGATTCTAAAAGGAGAGGAATGGTTTTGCCTTTCCAACCCCTTTCACTTGCTTTCAACCATGTCAACTATTATGTTGATATGCCCACTGTAAGTTACTGAAGTTTGTAAGTTTTTTAAAGATGTGTTATAAAGCTCTGCTGATAACCACTTGATCACTAAACCTCAATGCCTTCCAAATCAGGAAATGAAGATGCAGGGGATTGAGGAAAACCGTCTTCAACTTCTACGAGATGTTTGTGGAGCTTTTCAACCTGGGATATTAACAGCACTTGTTGGCATTAGTGGTGCTGGGAAAACTACTCTTATGGATGTCTTAGCTGGGAGAAAAACCAATGGTTATATTGAAGGAAGTATCTACATCTCTGGTTATCCAAAGAAGCAATCAACCTTCGCTCGAGTAAGTGGCTATTGTGAACAAAACGACATTCATTCGCCTTACGTCACTGTCTACGAGTCTCTCTTGTTTTCTGCCTTCCTTCGCCTTCCGTCCAATGTGGATATCAAGACAAAAAAGGTACATATGTTTTCAAATCTTTAACTTTAACCATCAAAGCGAAAGTAGTTTCATGCTTCCAATTTATACAAAATGTGGTTGAACTTTTATTGAATGGCTGATCTTTGTTGATATAGATGTTTGTAGAAGAAGTTATGGAGCTGATAGAACTTGATACATTAAGAGATGTTATAGTGGGGCTTCCAGGAGTAGATGGTCTTTCAACAGAACAAAGGAAGAGGTTGACAATAGCAGTGGAGTTGGTTGCTAATCCTTCTATCATATTCATGGATGAACCAACCTCTGGTCTTGATGCTAGATCTGCTGCCATCGTTATGCGTACGGTGCGAAATACGGTTGATACGGGGAGAACTGTTGTATGCACAATTCACCAGCCAAGCATAGACATTTTCGAAGCTTTTGATGAGGTATTATTGCAAAGTCTTGTTAGGTTTTCACTAACCAGAAAACACACAATGGAACTACATTGCAATATCAATAGCCTTTCAAGAGAGCTATGTCTCTCCCAAAGCCCCACATTGGACATCACCCAAAATCATTCCCCCCCTCTAATGTCCCAAACTCCCTCTACTAATAACCAAGGCACCCCTAGCTAATTACCAATATGCCCTTACTAATATCCTACTAATCTTTCACATATACTCATAATGGTACTCTAACAAGTCTCTACATGATTTTGCTTACTTTTTATAGTGCTTGATGTAGTTACTGCTCATGGAACGTGGTGGACAAGTTATTTATGCTGGACCTCTTGGTCGGCAATCTTGCAAACTCATTGAATATCTTGAAGTGAGTATATTTATTTTGATGTTATGTGTATTCTCACAAATGTTCAATTTAATGGCTACATTGGTTGATGATTGCAAATCACAGGCTATTCCAGGGATTCCAAAGATTGAAGATGGCCAAAATCCTGCTACATGGATGCTTGAGGTTACTGCCCCTCAAATGGAGGTTCAACTGGATGCTGATTTTGCTTATACTTTTGCTAAATCGCCACTTTATCAGTATGTATGACTTTACTTTTAGTTCAAGCAATGACTTGAAGCACTCATTTTTCTTAAGTTTGTAATATTTTTCTTCCAGGAGGAACCAAGAACTTATAATGGAACTTAGTACTCCAGCTCAAGGCTCTAAGGACCTACACTTCCCAACCAAATACTCTCAATCATTTTTCTTTCAGTGCAAAGCTTGTTTTTGGAAACAACGTCGCTCTTACTGGCGACACGCTCAATACAACGCCATACGGTTCTTCATTACGATAGTTCTCGGCGTCTTTTTTGGTCTAATCTTCTGGAACAAGGGACAGAAATTGTAAGGCTTTGCTGCAGGCCTTTGTTATTGTTTGTGCCTACTTTCACATACTATAGTCTTGATATGTTTTGTTTTTGTTCTGTGTTTAACAGAGCCAAGGAACAAGATGTGTTGAATATTATGGGAGCTATGTATACTGCAGTGCTTTTACTTGGATATACCAATGCTTCAGGTGTGCAGGTTGTAATCGGTATCGAAAGAACGGTTTTTTATAGAGAAAGAGCTGCAGGAATGTATTCCGCATTGCCTTATGCATTTGCTCAGGTAATAAAAGTGGTACATTTCCTTCACATCATCACTCCAATGTTACCAAAAATGTTAGTTTATTGACACACGACTTAACATGGGGTTTTTGTACAGATGACGCACCCCTCGGGGGTCGTGAGGTTTTTTGACCCGGTTTTTTAAAACTTATGTTTTTTGACCTTCTCGTGATAAGCAAGTGCACAAATCTGTAGTACCCTTCACTGAGCACAATCACGAAGAGACAACTATGGTGCCCTCGTAATAAGCGAAGGATACAAATGACTTTTCACAAAGAGAAGACATTTGCTTATCACGAGAGAAGGTAAAAAAATATAAAATTTCAAGGAAATGTCAAAAAAACTTTACGCCTCCCGAGGGGAGGGTCATCCGTACAAATACCCCGACTTAACATGTGGTTTATTATATGGAGTGGGGCAGAAATAACAAGCTCCTAATAAGCACGGATATGGATATGAGACACGGATATGACATGACACAAACACAGACACAGACACACGGTGATACAGTCATTTTTTAAAAATCTAGGACACGGACCCGGCAATGACACGTTTATTAAAATATAATTTTTATGCAAGAAGGATGTTAGTAAGTTTATGCAATTATTGTTTCAAAAAAATAAGTTTGATGTTTTTCATTCTCAAAATTTATTATTTTTGTCCTATATTATTACGTGTCAATTTAGTATGTTTAACAAGTGTTTGAATACGCATCTAGTAAATGTTGGACCCATATTTACTTTGTACAACTAGGATCTAAAGCACATATCATTGTGCTAACCAGGGTTGGAGTGTTCAAGTGTCCGACACGGACACGTTAGCCAAAGTAAAGAGTCTGTGCTTCTATTAGACCTAAAAGTTTAAACGGATAACTTGTGATGAGTCTAATGAGAACTCTCTTTCTAAGCCTTTTGGTTTATGGTAGAAAAATTTAACTAAAGATTTAAAGCTCTTTTCTTGCAGGTGGCAATTGAGATAGTCTATGGTTCAGTTCAAGCTTTAATTTACTGTCTCATGCTTTATAGCATGATTGGTTTTGAGTGGAAAGTGGGAAAGTTTATGTTGTTCTACTATTTGGTTCTTATGTGCTTCATATACTTCACACTGTATGGGATGATGATTGTAGCATTGACACCAGATCACCATATTGCAGCCATTGTTACATTCTTCTTCATTGGCCTTTGGAACTTGTTTGCTGGTTTTCTTATTCCTCGACCGGTACGTGGCGGCGTATGAATTCGATATTTAAAACTTGGAGCGTTTCGAAATGATCATGATCAAACTTATAACAAATTATTTTGAGTTTTGCAGTTAATTCCCATTTGGTGGAGATGGTATTACTGGGCTTCTCCTATGGCTTGGACAATATATGGCCTTGTGGCTTCTCAAGTTGGGGACAAAGATGTTGGCATTGAGGTACCAGGATATGGAAATGTAGGATTAAAGATGTTTCTTAAGGAACGGTTCGGGTACGTTTACGACTTCATCGAGATCGTGGTCGCAGCTCATGTCGTTTGGGTCATGATCTTCTTCTTTGTGTTTTCCTGTGGAATCAAATTTCTAAACTTTCAGAGGAGATAAGTAGTGTTCTTGGTAATGTTTGTTAGTCATTATATTACCATAGAAATCAATTGAAAGGGCTCTCTCTTTTCATATTCATCTCTATATATGCTCTTGTTTGTGTTTTCTGATAAAATATTTTTCACATTGGTGTCATGTTTGAAATGCACATCAAAAAAATGTTTTCAATTGTTCAAAATTGTTATAACGTGAGTTCACGATATTAAATTTTTGATGACATGTCGATATTTCACATGTCCATGAGTTGGACATCGACAATCGACATTTTCATTATATCATGAAATGTTAACAAAAATAGTAATAAAATGCAACTAGAGAGTAAAATATTTCTCATTATTGCTTTGTTTTTAGCATTCCAAACACACACTAGCACATAACCAAATGTTCATCTCCCAAATTCGTTCTTAATTTCTCATAAAACCACCAGAGAAGATGAGAACTCAATCAACCGTCACCCTTGTTTTGTTAAGAGTGATTGGTTAAAACGTCTCAAATCTCGAAATCCCAACCCACATAGAGCTTTGAAGTGCATATCTTATTCCACCTGGCCCAATCAATCTGTTGCTTTGAATCTTCATCTCCCCACCCGAAACTCGTCAGGAGGCGATGACAATCATTTATGAGTGCTTTTGAAATTTTAAAGCAATTCATAGAGTAACACGAGATAGTCTCGAGCACAATCTTGATTAAGATCTTCTTCCCTCCTGCCGAAAACAATTTTTGCTTCCATCTTATAAGATAACTCCAAATCTTGTCCTTAATAAACTTAAAGGACAATCGTTTGGAATGCGAGAAAGACACAGAGATTCTCATTCTCAGGTATTTTTCATGGACTCCCACCCATTTTACCGCCAAGTGAGAAACAATCTGGTTCTAGACCAAGGAAGAAGAATTCAGACTAAAACATATTGTTGATTTTGAAACGTTAATTTCTTGGTCTGTCAAAATAGTATAAAGGGAGAAGACTGAAGCAATCTTTCCCGCCTCCAACATATTAGCCTTGAAAAAAAGTAAACAATCATAAGCAAAGATCAGATGCAAAGATCAGATGCAGGATCAGGGGCAAGCAATCTTCAAACCCGTAATCTCTTCGGATGCCTATTAGTATCTCAAGTGTCTTGATAAACCTTCTGCACACAAAAGGAACAAGTAAAGAGAAATCAGGTCTCCTCGTCGCAAGCCTCTAGTCGGCTTAACACGACCTGTCTTGCGCTCATTAATCGAAAAAGTATAGGAAAACACACAACGCATAGTCAGCTTCACAAAGTTCTCATCCAATCCCAAAATCATCATAAAGGCCAAAGCGAGCATGACTTAACTGTCATATGTATGTGTTGACGACCAAGAGGTCTGTGTTCGAATTTCCCACCCCCAATGTACTAAAAAAATATATATATCTAAATATGTTTTGTTATCAAATGAAACATTCGTATAATGCACGTAAAATTTATTTATTTATTCTCAAAAAGTTGAAATACAACTTTCAAGTCTATTGAAATTCCACTTAAAAGCTTTTTTTTTTTTCCTTTTCCTTTTGGTCTAGGGGATACATCATGTTTTGTTTTGTTGGCAAATTCCACCTAAAAGCTATCATGTTATTACGAAACGTTTTGCTCATTAAGGGGCCGTTTGGCCCACGGAGTTGGGAGGAGTGGAGTTGTGGGGAGTAAACTTACTCCCCGTTTGGCCCAAGGAGTTGTTTAACTCGGACAAAAAATATCAACTCTCCAGACTTCTACAGTAATTACTATTCAACTCTCCTCCATTTTCCTCTCTTTTTCTCTCTTCCTTTTACAATATTTTTTAATTATTTAAAAAAAAAAACATAATTTAAACAAAATGTGTAAAATGACTAAAAATGCAATTCAACCTATTTTTTATTTTAAATATAACTTAAGTTGTTGAATTAAAAGTTAAAATTGGTACTTAAACAAAAGCCCTTTAAAAGGGAAATTGTAGTAAATGACAATTTAAGGCTTATTGTTTGCAAATATAGCAAGTATTGAAAACTTTTGTAAATATAGCAAATTTTTAAAATTACCTTTCTTATTCCCAAATTACCCTTATTTGTTTGTGGGTTTTTCTTCCACCCAATTTTTAGATTGGTGTGTCATACTATATGTTTACCGGACTTCCGCCCGCTGAGATCCGACTCCGGCGGCTTTTATTCATGTCCAATCAAATGCTCCGTTCAACTCCCTCACCGCCGGTCACTAGACCGATGACTATCTTTAGACAAAACTAAATTCCTCGCCGACGAACCCTTCCCATCTAACAAAATCGATCGGAAGTCCGGTCGGCTTCGCTCATGTTGGCGGCCGAGGAATCTTGAAGTGCCATAGCCTTCCGACCCCATTAACGTAATATTTGTTCTTGCACAAAAACTCATGCGCGAACGTCCTCTCCACTTTCCGATCAACATCGTGCAAAAAAATTGTCGGTGACACCGGATCCTTTCCTATTCCTCGCCATCACGGCGGCGGAGGAGAGAAACCAAGAGAATAAAATTTGCCTTCAATGTCGTCGAACCATGAACAAGAGAAGAAATCTTCAATTTGCGTGAGGAAAGAAACCAAGAGAATAAAATTTGGGCGAGAAGAAAGAGACTCAAAATTGGGTGGAAGAAAAACCCACAAACAAATAAGGGTAATTTGGGAATAAGAAAGGTAATTTTAAAAATTTGCTATATTTGCAAAAGTTTTCAATACTTGCTATATTTGCAAACAATAAGCCTTAAATTGTCATTTACTACAATTTCCCTTAAAAATAAGTGGTTTTGGTATTCTCAAATTGGTGAGGAATCATCTTAATTTTTTTTTCTTTCTAAAACTTTGTTATCATCTTAATTGGTTTCATTCGGCCAACACAAACATAGTTTAACCGACATACTGTATAGACTAGTGACCAGAAGGTCACAGGTTCGAACCCCCACCCCACATGTTGTAAAACAAAAAAAACAAAAAACTGATTTCATTAATTTTTTTTATTTTTTTTCTGTTATGAGGTCCGAGGTTCAATCTTCATCTCCATATTCTCTATATTCGTTATTAAAAAAGAAAAAAAATAAAAATAAAGAGACCAAATTGACAACTTTTAAAAATACATAAACTGAAATAAACATTTTAAAATTACTGGAATTAAAATAAGTCAAACACAAAAGTATAGGTGATTACGAAAAATAACTATTTTGAATTTTCAACTATCAAGACTAGTCCTCCCTTGAATTTTACTTTTTTTGTAATTTATACACAGTATATAAACATAAGTATGTCATTTGCTTGCAAAAAGAAGTTGTCATTTGATCCCGATCTCTAATTCCTGCTCCAACGATGCATTTGAAGTTAACGAGATGAGGGAGTCACATACAATCAACCTCCCTCAACCATGTCAATCTTCACGAGCACCCAATGAGCACTCTTGACGTATGTAGATGAAATCGACTTCGGACAAGCAAATAAACATATTTATGTTTATATATGATAGTATAAATTACATAAGGGCAAAAAACCAAAATTAAAAAAATATGCCCTAAATCCAAAAAATAAATAAAACTAAAGAATCGAAAAAATGATAAAAATAATAATAATAATAAAATAAATCATGGTCTCGATCTTTGTCAAAATTGCTACCGGGATCGATAAAAAAAATACTCCTTAAAGAGAATTAGGGTTGATAGTTGAAAACTCAAAATGGTTATTTTTGATAATAATATAAAAGTATATGGACTAAAATAATATTTAAATCCTAAATTATATTGTCAACGTAAACATAGCTGACTTGATATATTGTATAGACTAGTGATCAAAACGTGTTGGATCCCTCCTCGCACCTGAAAAAAAAAAAAAAAATTGCTAAAATGATGATGGGAAGAAATAAGATAAAATTGAAGGCAAGGTGAGGGTGTCATAATTGGATTTATTAGTCCCGTGGTGATGTCGGAGATTCAATCATTTTGGGACTCCGAAAATAAAAGGATCAAATTGATAACTTTAAAAAAATACGTAGAAACTATGATTTTTATGTTAGTTGATGTTGGTTTTTCTTTTTCTTTTTAAATCAAACAATTGATTTGTATGTTAGTTCTAATAGAAAATGAGTTATATATTCGCATTTTAATTTCACACTTTCTCGTTTTTTTTCTCTCGTATAATTGAAGGTACGAGGATTTGAACTTCCGACTTCAAGAAAAGTAGTTCATGTCAATTACCTCATTTTGTTTTTTCATTCTCTCATTGATGCATAATAAAGTAATGATTAAATTATAAAAAATACTTCTGAACTATGAGTTCAGTTTCAAAAATATCCTTGTACTATGAAATTTTTTTTAAAAATACCTTCACCGTTAACAACACACCTGACATTCTAATGTGAACGGTTAAATTCTAACTTGTATTTGTGTGACATAGAAAAAATGAAACTGTGGACGTTTGAGGTGTTAAAAAAAACAGGGAAAACTTATTTTATCGATTCAAACGATTAGGACAAAATTGGTGGAGAGTAGATCAGATGTCCACGTTTTTCATGATTTTTTTAACCCCTCGGACGTCCACATTTTCATTTTTTCCATGTCACACGATTACAAGTTAAAATTTAACTGTCTACATCAGAATTTTGTATTTTTTTTCTTTAATGGTGAAGACATTTCTAAAACATTTTTTTGATAGTTCAGAGACATTTTTGAAACACGTTTCATAGTTCGGAGTTATTTTTTTTTTATTTTTTTTTGAAAGATCTTAACTAAGAGGTCATGAGTTCAATCTCGCATTTATTAAAATATCGTTAAAAAAAATGTTATATTTTTTTTAAAAAAATACAATTTTTTTTGTAGAACTAAATAATATTTCCATGATTTTATATTTGACATTTCTTCATTTTGACTGAAAAAAAGTCCATAATTATTTTTTCCAAAGTAATAAACGTTACTATTATGGGATTAACCAAAATCAATTATCATACCAGCTGCCTTAGCTCTACACCATTCACATCATCGTCGTCAATCCAATGTCAGATTCCGATCAAAATCCGGCCAAAACCAGAGTCGTCTGCTGCATCGGCGACATCCATGGATACTTCACCAAGCTCCAAAACTTATGGTCGAACCTCGAGTCCTCAATCGAGCCATCGGATTTCAACTCTGCCCTCATAATCTTCTTGGGCGATTACTGCGACAGGGGATCGAATACTCGAGAAGTAATCGATTTCTTGATCAATTTACCCTCCAGATACCCAAACCAGAAGCACGTTTTCCTCGCCGGAAATCACGATTTCGCCTTCGCCGCTTTCCTCGGAATTTTGCCTCCTCCGGCCGATGGGTCGGCGTTTTCGGATACGTGGACGCAGTTCGAGGAGAACGAAGAGCGCGAAGGGTGGTTCAGAGGTGAGGGATATGAGAATATGCATTTGCAAGGGAGGAGATGGGCTGGGAAAATTAAGGCGAAAACAAATTTGGCGAAAGGGACTGATTATCAGGGTTCCATTTATGATGCTGGACCGACATTTGAATCCTATGGTGTTCTTCATGGATCTGCTGGTATTTCTTTCTACTGTTGTGATTTTTCCTGTTATATTTCATGTTAGAGTCATCTTTTCCTTTTCAATCTTGATGATGAAGGAAGATTTTGATAGTGGACTATTAGTTTTAGCCCTTGAAAAAGTTGTTAGAACCACTTTGTTAAATTTATCTGAACTAGGATAAGATGACAAAAATGAATACATTAGTGATTGATAAGCTCAGATTACCTCAACCCCACATCCTTTAACTAAACAAACAAGTATGTTGGAATCCGGTACAATGTGGCTGACAGTTTTATACCGGTGGACGGAGGAGACAAAAACAAAAAAGTAGGGTTTCACCACACATCCAAACGTTTGGGGGTGGCAGCCACATTGAATAATTGGGTAGAGGGCACTGTAGTGGGCAGGGTCCAGGGAAGCAGAATGTATCAACTTCTTTATTTCTACACTCATTTGTATCAGTTTTCTTTTCTCCAGCCATTTGTGGTAACACTCTTTTGGTTTCATTTTGTCCCCTATGTACCTTTCCTTCTACTGGGTTTTAATGTCTTGATCTATGCACAAGAATGGATGCCCTGATTTCAATTTGATAGCATCTGATAGGAAGAAAAATTAAATTGTGAAGAACAGGTAAGTTACACTAAGGTCACGTTTACTTCCCTCCAAATGTAATCAATCAATGTTAATTCTGTCTATGGGACCCATATCGATTACGTTTGATAGCGTTTATCAAAATCTGCAAACGTAATCAAAGTGTAGGTCCCACCTCAAAATATGTAATCTCATTAACCCATTTCTCTACCACCTTGTGGGTGCTCAATGAGATTACCGTTGATTATTATGTGGGTCGCACTTCTTTTTTGTTTATTTTTTCCTTTGTTTTAAACGACCTTGAACAAAAAGGTTCGAGGGGGGCACTTTCACTACTATCTTCTGCAAATACCAACTTACTAATTGAACTCCAATGCATAACAAAGACATCAGGATAGACTCTTGTGTTTCATTGGGGAGATTCTTGCAGGTTTCTAGTAATAATTTATAACTAAAAAGAAATGTATTTGGCTAAAAAAATTCTAGTTGTTTGAATACGAAATGATGTTTAATTAACTTATTTCTTAAGTTTAGTATCTAACTAAATAATGTAACCATTGTTTCTCAGATTTGGTCAAGGCAGTGCCTGATGAACACAAGAAGTTCCTTTCCAATATGGTTTGGGTACATGAAGAGGTAAATCTCCCTCTCTCAAGCAAACAACATGTCAGAATATATAATTAAATGAATAGCGAGAAGTAATATAGTTTGTCTCTAATATAGATTGGATGATCTTCGTAATCGATTCCAGGATGATGTCTGTTTGGAGACACAGGATGGCATCAAACACTATAAATTGATTGCTGTCCACGCTGGTTTAGAGAGAGGGAAAGATGTTCAAGAGCAACTGAAGTATTTGAAAGCCAAAGACACCAAAGTGCCCAAGATAGAGTGTCTTAGTGGGAGGAAAAATGTTTGGGATATCCCAAAGGTGAGGACTCAAAGTTATACCATCAACTGTGTTGTTTTTGTCAATGTAAATGAAATTGAATTCCCCACTCAGTTGAATTGAAATGGTTTTGAGAGTTCAACTTGTGGGAGTGAGCGATTCAAATCTCTGACTTCTTGGTTGAGGGCATACGCCTTAACAAGTTGAGTTATGCTCAGGTTGACAAGTTGAAATGGTTTTCATCCTTACATTGCAAAAACTTACTGAAGTTGAGGCATCTGGATTGTATCTTGCAGGAACTATCTGAGAAGCCAACAATTGTTTTAAGTGGACACCATGGAAAACTTCATATAGATGGTTTAAGACTCATCATTGATGAAGGTGGCGGACTAAAAGATAAGCCTGTAGCTGCAATTGTGCTTCCGTCGATGAAAATTGTGCGTGATACGGATACCACGAAACAGTAATCATTTTTTCTGCCAATGGTCGTCTGAAAGCGGGCGGCTGGCTTAGAAGTTAAGTGTACAATCAAGGTCAGAACCAATTCCTTATCAAAGTATAGACATTAGAATTGAGTTGCATCATGTCTCTTTTTATCTTGTCTAATCACTTCATGATGTATTCATTTGTATTATAAGTTCACCTCATACTATTCTTAATCTTAATTAGATTTTTTGGATTCTATTTCTTGCTATGGCTACTTTGCCTCTTCTATTGTACTATTATTTGATCACATAGCAAAGTTCTATTAATAAAACATCTTATACATAGATTTAGCCTTAGGCTGTCTTTCTTCTCAGGTGAGATTTCAGTTCTTTGTTGGAGTCTTTATTATATTAAGATACCGGGTCATTTGGTAACGTTCCTGTTTTTTGTTTCTCGTTTTATCATTTCTGCCGACTGTTTTCTTTCATTCTGTTTATTTCTCCAACACATCTTCTCATGCTAAGCATAGCCTGATTATTCAAACTGGTAATAGTATCAGTGTATAATAATGGAGTTAACTATCACCCTCAAGGGGTGCAATACCCTCAGAGGTCGTTAGTTCTAGCTCCCAGTTGAAAACTTACTAATGTAGATTTTTTATTGTCTCTCGGAGTTGGCGTTGGAGTGGATAAAGCGTCTCGATGATTAGTGGAGATGACCATAAGTATAATGTAGGGATCATGGTTCCAATACTTCGGTTATGGATTGACCTAATGGTCAATAAGAATCGTGAAAATAATAAAATGTTGAAAGTGATTGGTTTCAAAGTTCAAATTATGGTGGCCAACTATTTAAGGTTATTATTTTTTTAAAAAAAAAATTGAAATATACGAAATAAAATGGAAGTCTTGATAGAACAAATTGTTAAGAATTAAATTTGTAATCTAACTTTCAATTTTTATAAAACGAGAAATAACTTATTTGATCTATTTAATACGTCTGTAACTTGATAGAGTAAATTGTCTATTCTTTTGCTAATTTTCGATATGCAAATTTGATTTTTCGTCGAGCAATTTGCAAGGACAAAATTTTACATTTTGTTTCTTCTTTTCTAATAATATTTTTCCACGTCTATCAAAAGAAATATATATATATATATATATATATATATATATATATATATATATATATATATTTCTAACTTGATTTATTTTTGTCTTTTTTACTAAAAAAAATTTAGACATTAATTTTATGAAAATTTTCAATTTAGAGTAAAATAATAAAAAATGTCGCACGTTACTTTCTACCACATCGTTTTAAATGAAGTTTTACCATAACCTCTAATTTCTTGGAACTGGGATGTAATTGATTCATTTATGGAATCATGTATAGTCATTGGTTTAGTTGGTCCATAGTAATCTATACTCTCATGACATGAGTAGTTTTTGAAAAGGTCTTAGCAATAATTCAATTTATTTAAACCCATATTTTATTGGATATCCCATATTTTATTGTATATATTGGATCCATAACATTTTTTTTTATGAGTGCAATATGAATTTCTCTATATATAGATTTTTTTTTTCATTTCGATAAATTAAGAAATAATTAATTACGAATAATTAAGAATCTCTTTAATTTTTTTTTGCAAATATGTCAATTTCTATCACTGATAATAGTTTATCATAGTAATCTATCGAAGATAGTAATCTATCACCTCAATTTTTTTTATAGAATTTTGTCGGTATATATCAGCAATAGCAGTCCATTAGTGATAGTCACTAATTGTTTTTTTTTTTGTCATATTTACAAAATGTTTTAAATTTTGTTATATGTGTCATTATTTTAGGCATGATTGCTTTATGCAACCCACCTTAATTTTATCACTAATTTAAGTTTATAATTAAATTTGATAAAACATAAAATTGACTCAATACTATACTTTCTTTTCTTTAAAAAAAAATGTAATTAAATATGTTTTTGTCAAATATGAAATGTCAACCAAACCCCTGAGATCTTTTGATTTTTTTTTTTTTTTTTTTTAATTATTATTTTTTAATTTTAGTATGAGATATTTTGAAATTATAGAATATACTTTTTGGAAATTCCAATTCCGATACCATTTCTCTCATTGGCAAGAAAAAAGGTGAATACTGAATGGCCCTCCAAATTTCATTTTGAAAATGGAAAGTGCCATTTGGATTTATTATTGACACACCATATTCTTTCATTGTCTTAATTTCTTTAAAGATAAGGACATCTCTCATTAATGTTTTAGAAAAATCCCACTCAATAGCTTTATTATTATTATTATTATTATTATCATTATTATTATTATTTATAAATACGTTGGAGATTCAACCTTTAATATTTTGGTTACTATTATATATATTAGCTTGGTTGAACTATGATCACTGACAGAGCAGGAGGCTTAATTTCGTATATATGAAGATGGTTTTGAACACATTGATATATAGTAGAGATTTTTTTTAACCATAGTAGGGAGATTCGAACCTTAATGTCAGAGAACCAATTCATATTAAAATAATTTTGAATGCATTAATATATATATATATATATATATATATATATTAGATTAAATTTCAAATTTAGTATCTAGATGTCGAGGTTTGTGTTATTATTTGTCTCTATTCGACCTATGAACTTTTAAAATTGTAAATTTAGCCCATAACTTTCGAATCTTGTAAAATTCTCAAATTTACTAGACATGAAATTAAAATTTTAAGGTTCCATTAGATATAAAATTCAAATTTATATAATAGATAAATTGTTTTTTAATTTTTTCAAAATTTTCAAGAATTTATACACATTAAAAGTTTAGGGACCTATTAGACACTTTTCAAATAAGACAAGATATTATTTTGCAAAGTTTTTTTTTTTTTTAGTACAATGGGGTGGGGGGTTTCGAACCACAGACCTCTTGGTCGTTAACACATACATATGTCAGCTGTGTCATGCTCGCTTTAGCATTATTTTGCAAAGTTTTAACTTAAATTATATAAAAACATGTATTGTCTCAAGGTTGACGGGCCCTCTAGATCCGTGGTAAATCCGTCACTAGTTATGTTCATGTTGACAATAAAATCTCATTCAGTAGCATTTATATTTAAAAAATATTATAAATTTTCAATTTTCTTTTTTCAAATATAGAATAACTTTACATTTAAATTCGAGCTTGATTTAGATTATGTTATTTCCATAAATTTTAAAATTTGGGCTAACAATAGTATAGTTCAACAACATGATGTATAGTGACTCCTCGATTCAATCTCTCACTCCAATATGTTGTCAAAAAAAAAAAAAAAAAAAAAAATTTGGTCATATTTGTAAATATGCATTTATTTTATAGTATTTATGTAAATGCCTCCTTGATTTTACCATTGGACAAATGACACCCCCGCAATCACGTGATCCATTACCTTTTCTCCATTTTGGTACTTTGGTCCATTTCTAGTGAATTATTTGATTTTCGTACTTTCATTAGACAATTGAAAAAGTAATACTAGCTTGGGCCAAATGAATTCAAATTCCATGCTACACATTTAATTATTATTATTTTATGGGTGGCATTTACTTATGATATTAAAATTCTATAAATTCAAATATTCAAATATGGTAAGGTTAGGTGGAATCACTCGTGAAAGTAATTGAAGTGGTCCAAGTACTCGGTATAAAAAAAAAGTTCATGTGTGCTTATTTGGAAAGGTAGATCTTGTTTGGTAATTCTTATTGAGTGAGGCTATATAATAATTAAAACCTAAAGGTTGAATAGTAGAAAAAAATTATGATTTGATTTTAGTACAACAAATGAATATGGGGATTTAAATTGACTTCAAAAAAATATGAGTTATGATTACTCTGACAACAATAATTAAAATTGATATTTTCAATATGTCATTATTTAAAAAACAAATGTGTACATACATGATAATAAAAAAGAAAACCAATGTTAATATTGAACATTAGAAAATAAAATAATAGTCGTTTATTTCCCTTCGATCGTAATCAATCAATGATAATTCTGACGGTGGAACTCATATCGATTACGTTTGATGACGTTTACCAAAATCTGCAAACATAATCAAAGTGTGGTCCCAGTTCAAATATGTAATCTCATTACCCAATTTCTCTACCACTTTGGGCGTGCTTAATGTGACTATTACATGGGTCCCACCATTTTTTTTTTGTTTATTCTTTTTTTCCATGTTTGCCCCTGTCTCTATTCCTTGAAATGTCAAAGAAGTCATTGTCATCTCCTTCACCTTCTTCTTCCTCCCTTCTTCTCCCCTCCTCGGGCCAACCTCATCGCCGCCCATCTCACTCCAGCCAATCTCGCCGCTGCCGCCCACCTCACTCCGGTCCACCGCCGCAGCCCATACGTTAGAGTTTTTTTTTTTTAAAAAAAAAATGGGTTTTCTTATTCTTTGTCTAAGTAATGAGTTTTCTTTCTCTTTCTTTTTCTGAGTTTTCTTTTTCTTTCAACAAATCATTTCACACTTTCTCGTCAATCTCATTTCTCTTTTTCTGCACAAGTTTTTGAATCCAAAACTTGTGGAGAAAAAAGAGAAACTCATTTTGATAAAAAGATGAACAAATTATTGGTATTGGATAAAAGATAAACAAATTGTGGAGAGAGAAAAAAGAAACTCATTACTTTAATGTTGAAACCCTTAAAAATTGGGGGTTGTTTTTCTTTTGTGAGAAAGAAAAAAAAAATGGGTTAATGAAGAAGGGGAGAGATTGATGCTCTAATGGCGAAAAACGAAGAATGAAGAGAGAATAAAACAGAGGAAAGTGAAGATTCATGTTGGAAAATGGGTCTATCTACACGAGTCTGCACACGAGTAACACCCGGACAACGAGTCTGCACACGAGTAACGCCTGAACAACGAGTTAACACACGATTCTAAACACGATTAAATTGAAAAGGTATTATGGTAAACTCGCGAATGATTACGTGCAAGTAAACACTATCAATGGAATTCAGATTACGTTTGAATTAGCCTTAAGTAAACACTATCAAAGGTAAACCGATTACGATTGAAGCCTTAATTTATTACGATTGTTGGAAAAATTTTATTACGGTGTGGTAAACATGACCTGAGTGTAATTGTCTTGTCTAGATTTTATGTAAGGTTAGATATTGTTTTATTTGTAATACTACAAAAAAAAAAAAAAAAAAACAAAACAAAACAAAAAAAATACTGAATTCTACTCAACTAATATAGCGTGTTAAGAAAAAATGGAAACTCTCAACTCATAAAATAAGTTAGTATACATATATGTATTGAGTACAAAAATGTCAAAGAAAAATACACAACAAAACTAAAGAATGAGAATGTCTCGAAGAACAATTGTTGACACCCATATGGGGTGGTCTTCAATCCCTATTTCAGAGTGTTTTTAGATTCTCGTGTGCCGAGTTAAGTTATTTGCGGTCGTGTTACAAATTCAATTAATGAGAGAGAAGCCTTTAATCAGACCACATTCTTGAAGGGAAAGGAGACCATTGACAAAAACCTGAAATTTCGTACATGAATCGATCTTTCTTGGTCAAAACCCTCCAAAGAATCAACGAGTATGTTTCCGCCCAAATGGGGTGAAAGTCAGTCTCGATGGCCTTTGAAACCCCCTCGAGCAGAGTCATTGCCTCTGTCGTTTCTGCAATAGCGACTATGGAGAGGTAGGGTTCCATCGCGAACATTGAGTCTCCCATGGGTTTTTTGACAAGTGCGTCTAGCCCCACATCTGAGCATGTTATTAGTGCGTCAACGTTTAGTTTATAGCCTTTTGGTAGAGGGGATTGTCATAAGAGTGAATCTAGGATGGGGTTATCGGTTGTTTACATGATGAGTCTGACAACAACATGCGATCTGATTGGGCTGGGCATTGGTCATATCACTCTTGTCTTCAGGTTCGATAGTTGTTCCATCTGAGGCTCTTTGGTTCTTGTCATCCAGCTCCTTCAACTGGTTCATCGACCAAGTAACGGGGCCCAAAGTTGTGGTATTTCATGTGCCATGAACCTGCTCATTTCACATGTGCCAGATTGCTGTGGGGATGATCACAAAAAACATAATCTCGTCCTGGTCATAATTGAGTGACCCTATAAAAAAAGAAGCAACATCAGCAAAATTAAAATCAATCAACTTCGAGTAAGGAGGCCAAATTTTCCTACTACTCATTTGCATTGCCACAAAGCATGAATATCAGTTTCTGGAGCACGTTTGCACAAAGGGCAAACTGAGATTTTCAACACACCTCTATAGGAAAGATTATTGTAGGTGGGGAGCGAGGATAAGCAGACCCGCCACATGAAGATCTTTAACTTGGGATGGATTGTCAGACTCTAGAGTGTTTTCCACATGTCTGTGGACTCATGGTTCATAGAAGAAGAGGCCTTATGTACCGTCCTTTGCGCTAATTTGCAGCCACTTTTAATTGTATACAAATCTTTTATGTCGTAATGCCCGGAGAAAAAAAAGCTTCTTCTGCAGATGGCGACAAATAGGAATGCGGGTAATCATTTCCACATCCTCCGGTAAGAACAAACTAGAGACCAACGACTCATTTCATTGCCCTTCTTCAATCAAACTACACATCAACGTGTTTCTTAGGGTCTATGAGGGGATATCGGCTTGAAGGTTGTCTCCCTAGGAATCCATTGGTCAGAATATACATCAATAGCTCACTCGTCATCAATTCTCCATCTACCCCCTTAACCGCCAGGTCTCGACCCCAAATGATACCTCGCCACGTGTACGAAGGGTTAAAAGCCACGAGCAGAGAAAAAATTTGTATTTGGAAAATATTTAGCTTTTAGAGTTCAGATCATAAGAGATTCCTTTTAGTACAAGATGTGTCAAGTGTGTTTTGCCAAAAGCCTGGTTGAACAGATGAATATATCATAACCTCAAACCCCCTCAATTGTTTGGGGTCGTCTCCATTTTTCAGCTAATTCAGTTACTCTTCTTACCTTTCTCATAGTTTCCCCACCAAAAATTAGTCATTAATTGGTTAAGTTCCCTACACTTCCCTATGGTTGGAAAATAGGCAACCTTTCCAGTCTTGGAGCACTTTGTAAACTCTCTTCTTGAGGTAGGATAGATATCAACTTTTTTTTAGAATGTTGAAGGTACCCCCAAATATCTTTCGTGATCCTCGACAATTGAGGTATGGATAAGATGATGCTAGCCAACATAGTCTAAAGAGGTTTTGGGGTATGTTTCCCAAACACGACATCAAATTTATCATAGTTAACATTCTGGCTTGAAGCTCGTTCGTAAACCTCGAGTATTCGCTGAACCTCCTAAAAATTCGTTGGTCGCGTTGTAAGGAAGAGAATGTTGTCATCTACAAAGAAAATAGGGGTGATAAAGGAACCAATCTAGCAATTTTAAAACCCAAGAGTAAAGGATCAGATTCGGCTTTACAGAGAAGGCTTGAGAACCCTTCAACACAAATGAGGAACAAATAGTGAGAGAGAAGATCTCCCAGCCTTAGACCTCTTTTGAGAGGGTTTCGAGTTTTTTCCATTAATCAGATTATGAAATGAAACAAAACTCACACACATATAGATTAAGTTGATCCACTTGTCACTAAACCTCATTTTAAACAACAGGTAACACAAAAAATTTCATTCAACCCTATCATAAGCCTTACTCATGTCCAGTTTTAAAGATGCAAACCTTTTTTTCGCCTTAGACTTTTTATGGTGTAAACATTCATAAGCAACAATGACATTATCAACTATTAGTTTTTCAAAACCTATTTACAAGAACCTTAGCAATAATTTTATAAAAAGCATTGCACGAGTTAATATGACTGAATTTTTTCACCATTTTGGGGTCATTTCCTTTATGAATGAGGACAATGTTTGTCTGGTTAAAACGGTTCGAAAGAACACCATTGTTGAGGCATTCCAGACAAACTCGAGTCACAGACTTGCCAATAATGTGCGAGTACTTTTGGTCTGTTAAGTTTACTATCATATCTTAAGTTGATCACATATTTTTTTTTTAAACAGAAATAGGATCAGACAATATAATGACTTGCAAGTTTTCCAATCAATACATATACATTTTTATTTTGTCTTTTTTCAATCAATGTAAGTTCTGATATTGCTTTATTTGTTGATTTTGACGGATCGATTAGGACCACCACATAAATAGTTTTGATCATTTTCGTTACATGAGTATGAGTGTAAAACGAGAAGCAATTTTAATTATTTTAAAAAACAAACTAGCTATATATATATATATATAATTTAGATAATTATTGAAGCCTATATTTTACTAAATTATGGTTGGAAAAAAAAACTTTTTGTCAAATCGATTCTAGCTCAATTGATATAATGTTGTACATTGACTAAGAGGTCATAGATTCAATCCCCACATTAATTAAAATATTTTTGCAAAAAAAAATAAAATACACTTAGATTTTGCCTTTGTTCCAAAAATATCATTTTTTGTAAGAGTAGTAAATACTACCTTTACCTTTCATATACGTTTTATAATTATTTAGAAATTCATTAGAATGTTGGATGGACAGAGCTAACATGGTAGAACGTCGTTCTTTCAGACTTAATTCAGACAACGCTCCAATCACCGCCATATCGTTTTATGTCACAACCACGTCGACTTTTTGTCCAACATTCTAACATATTTCTATTGAATGTAGTTTTGAAACGTATATAAAAAGTCAATGGTAATATTGCAACTTTTGAAAAAATAAAGGATGAAGTTAATAGGTATTCTTTTTGGATAAATTATAAATAAATAAAAAAATACTTTTGAACTTTCAAAAGTATCTCTAAATTACGAAAAAACGTTTCAAGAATGCTCACATCATTAACAACAGACACAAAATTCTGACATGGACGATTAAATTATAACTTGCACCTATGTGACATGGAAAAAATGAAAACGTGAATGTTTAAAAAAACTCTATCCATAAAAACGTGGACATTTTATTATTCTCTACCGATTTTTCCTTAGGCTAAGGAAATATCGATAGAGAATAATAAGATATCCACGTTTTTATGATTTTTTTTAACATTTCATATGTTCACATTTTTTATTTTTTTCGTGCCACACATGCACCCACATCAGAATTTCATGTTTATTGTAAACGGTAAAGACTTTTAAATTTTGAATTTTTTTTTTTTTTTATAGTTTAAAGATATTTTTTATAATTTTAAAAGTTCACAAATATTTTTTAATAGTTGAGCAATATTTTTTATAAGTTAGCATTTTTCTTTATTATAAATATAAATATTACAAATGTTCATGAGTTCAGCTCAATATTTTTTATAAGTTAGGATTTTTTTTTATTATAAATATAAATATTACAAATGTTCATGAGTTGACCTACGATCTCAGTTAGTTATTATTCCATAATTTTAAATAAATTTGCTTTTGAATAAGACAACAAGAGATTAAAGTAAAATTTATTATTGTTGTAGCATAATTTAGAATTGATTAGGAGTTTCATAAGATTCTAATCCTTATAATATATGTGCATGATTATTCCAGACGCAATCAAGCAGTGTGATCTCATTTCAAACAATTTTAAATTGATATGTTATTTTATTTGCAATAAAATTTACTTTCATTGATGGATTCAATAAAATATCCCTTTTTTATTCAATAAAATATCCTTTTTTTTATTCAATAAAATATCTATTTGTTGACTAAAAATGGGGCCAAGTTGCACAGACGGTTCATATCTCAAGTTAGAGAGAAAGGGCAAAATAAAATAGTAAAATATTATTTTCGTAGTTATATTTTGTTCCATTTTAATTCTTGTATTTTGATAAAGTTTAAAATTCGTCCCTATTTTTTATTTTTTTAAATAATATTTTTTATTACTAATATGATAGAATTTTATTAGCTATTGATACTGTTTTTTATAAAATTTTGCAATGACTATCAATAGATAACAAATTATCGATTATTATTATTTATTTATTTTTGTTATATTTACACAATATTTAATATTTTACTTTATTTATCGTTATTTTGGACCGAATGATTATTTATACAACAGATCCATTAAGTTATCTTCTATCAATTTTAGAAATATAATTACATGAAAATTTATTATTATATTGGGTTGATTGCACAAATAACAATTAGGCCCAAACTAATTGCAAATTTAGCAAACTTTAAAATGTTTTGCAAATATGGCAAAAAAAAAATTATTTCTATCACTGATAGACTTTATCATATCACTGATAGACTTCTATTCGTGATAGACTATTATCACTGACAAAAATGTATAAAAAGCTGAGGTGATCAGCGATAGACTTCTATCAGTCATAAGATATCAACGATAGAAATTGCCGTATCCGCAAAATTTTTAAAAACATGCTATATTTGTAATTATCTTATTCTAAATTGACATCGGTTACAATTTACCTATTATATTTTAATTAATTTCAATAAAAATTAACTTTAAATTAAAAGGAAAGATTAATTTTAAATTTTATGAAAGTACATCAAAACTAACCTTAGACATTTAAAAATACAATAATAATAACATCTCACGACAAAAAACAAAATAAAAAAATAAAAAACAAAAAAGTAAGAGAGAGAGAAGAAAGGAAGAAAGGAAGGGACAGAAATATCGAACGTACGGTCACAGATTCAGATTTAACAGCCTCTCATTTCTAATCTTCATAAAACGACGACGTACCCCACGTGGCGCTCTCATTAAACGGTTCTAAAAAATTCTCGATTTGTTTTTCCTTTTTTTTTTTTTAATGAAAATTCATTCTAAATATTCAGAAAAGTTAAAAAAAAAAATAGTAAAATTGCACCCATGGTAAATTTAGGATAAAAAATTATAAATATAACAATTTTTATAGAGAAATTGTAACAGATGTCAATTTATAACAAGATAATTAAAAATATAACATGTTTTTAAAAAATTTGCAGATATGATAATTTCTATCGTTGACTGATAGAAATCTATCGTTGATCACCTCAGCTTTTTATAGATTTTTGTCAGTGATAGAAGTCTATCAGTGATATGATAAAGTCTATCAGTGATAACAACATATTTTTTTTTGCCATATTTGCAAAATATTTTAAAATTTGCTAAATTTGTAATTAGTTTGAGCATGATTGCTATTTGTGCAACCAACCCATTTTTATAAGTGATAATCACAAATATAAAATCACACTATTAGAAATAGTTATACATTTATAATTTTTTTATAGAATTTTATCAACATATTGGTAATAGTTATTTTATTCATGGCTATCAGCAATAGTAGTCTATCCGTGACTATATTGATTTTTTTTTTTTTGTTATATTTGTAAAATATTTTATATTTTGCTATACTTGTCTGATCTTTTAAAGGAGTGTTTGGGACACCAACTTTTTTTTTTGAGTACATTGGGGGTGGGGGGATTCGAACCACAGACCTCGTGGTCATCAAGTCATACATATGCCAGCTGAGCTATGCTTGCTTTGGCGTTTGGGACACCAACTTAGAGTTGAATGAACTGGGTTATAATAATTCAATATATCTTTGGCCCACCGACTATTATAATTCACAGTCAATAAAATAACTATATATTTACTATTCATAACTATCATAACTCACAGACTATTATAATCACGACTATAATAACTACTCAACGCCTCAAACAACTCTTTAAGAATTATAAGCAAATCTAGAAAAAAGAAGGTGGTTGCCCCCCTCCCAAAAAAAAAAAAAAATTTAAAACTTATGGTTTAATTTGCCTCCTAAATTTTTAAATTTAGGAAATCTAGAAAAAAGAAGGTGGTTGCCCCCCCTCCCAAAAAAAAAAAAAAAAAAAAAAAAAAAAAAAAAAAAGATTTTAAAACTTATGGTTTAATTTGCCTCCTAAATTTTTAAATTTAAAAGATTACATACATAAATACAAAATGTAATTTTGTTATTCTCTCAGAAAACTTGATCACTGAACAATAAAACATGTACAGTAGGTGGTTAATGTCACATATTACCTCGTATGGAAAGAATGTTATTTTAAAAGAACAAATTCCTCCTTGCAAGATGTTTGGAACACCAACTTGGAGTTATTGATGGACTGGATTATTATAACTCAATCCACGTTTGACCCACCGACTTCAATAATATTTAAGGATAACTAGTCACTTTATGCCTATGACATATTATTAATGTCCTCAATTTCTATTTTCATAATAAAAAAATGGCTAACTATTTTAAAAAAATTAATAAAAGTTGGATTGCAATTACTTTCATACCCTTCAACCTCTATAACATTTTATATTGATTTTTTTCTAACATTTTAATAAAATAAAATAAAAAGTAAAACAAACTCATTTAAGAAGAAAAAAAAAATGAAATCATAAAATTTGCATTAATCACGTTATCTCTCCACATTAAAACCTTATTGTCTCTCATTATTTAAATTGTTTTCTCTTTCCTCGTATCCCGACCTAAACAATTTTCTCTCCGTAATATATATTTTCATATATGAAATATAAGGTGAGTATATATAAAGAAATACATATATTTATTTAAAACAAATACACAATATTTATAAGTATATATGAAATATATAACTATATATACCCATATATGAAGTATATATGATAATATATAAAAATTACATATATTTTATAAAATAAATAAATACATATTAACTATAAGTATATATACAATCTATATGAATACACTCAATTTGCGTTGACGTTGACTAGGAGAGTTTTTTTTTAACACTAAATTTGACAGGATGATTTTTTATTTTTTTTAATAGAAATAAAGAGATAAAATCGAATAATGCTATGGGTACATTAATACACTAAATAATGAGAGAAAAAATTAAAATTTATTACGAAAATGAAATTTAATATCTCAGTAATTTTATTTTGTAAGGCATAATAATATTTAAAATCAATAAAAAATATAAATGAAAATTTCAAGATTTTAAGATATATTTAAAAATACTAGTGGTCATTTGAGAAATTATCTCTAATATTTATTATTCACACACTATTATAACAAAAAAATTATTTTAATTCAGCACCTCAAACAACCTCTATACTTTCAATAAAAATTAAAATTGGTCATGTTTAATTTTTTTTATAGTTTTTATGAGTCTTTCTTCTATAATTTTTTGAATATGTTTACATTTGTATTTTTATGTATGAAAATTATTATTATTATTTAATTAATTTCTTTAAATGAATAGTAGAGATGAATTTTAAGCTTTATTGAAATAAGGACTGGAATGAAATGAAACACGAAATAGGGATCCAAATGATATTTTAAAGTCTATAAAAAAAAATAAAAAAAAATATCTTTTTATTTGATTTAGTTGGAACTTGGTGGAACTTGAAAGTAGCGTAAATTCAGTATTTTTTATTTAAAAAAAATAATGTTGTGGGGACCCACGTAAGATGACAGTCCACGTGTCATCCAACCTCCCGCCCTCTCTCCCTTCTCTCGCGCGCCGTTCATTTCCCTTCCCTTTCCGATTTCTGTGAACGACTGAATACACTTTTTGTTTCCATTTTCATTCACTCTCTTCACACACTTTCATCATCTTCCTCGCCATTCAATTTCTCTCCGTGCTCTCCGTTCTCAACCCTCTTCCCTTCCCCTCTCGCCGGAAAATGGTTTATACGATCCCAGGGATTCGCTTCCCTACACTTCCGCCTCTCTGCAAATGCTCCGATTCCACCTTCACTGGCGACAGGAGAAGGATGCCACTGTCTCTCTTCTTGCGGAAGGACTCCTCTTCTGCTAGTACTATTCACCTCACTTTTGCATTTTCTTTCTTATTAATTATTCACTCTTTTTATCAGATGTAGACTCCTTACTTTTCTTCTTTGATCTCTATTTCTGCTGGCAAATGTTGTTTCTATGCGTTTAAAGCTATGTTGTTAGATTCGAATTCGATCACTACCATTTTGAAAAGATAAAAGAACCTTAACAAATCATTATAAGATACATGATACTCCTAATTAACAATTAATCAGTGCCCATGAATCTCAAACGAGTATTCGGTAAAAAAAAATAATGAGATTCGACACAAGAATGGTGAATCTAAAAGACACCATCTTGAGATGCATGTTAAGATCTCTCACATTGGAAAAATGAAGTGATCTCACAAATCTTTATAAGATACATTAGTTACTACTCTTATTGCTAATTGGTTTTAAGATGTAATCAAATCCCAGTCGTTCCAAAAATAGTTAAAAAATGGGATCTGACCCAAGAATTATGAACAAAAGAGACTCCATCTTGAGGGGTAGGAGCATGTTGAGGATCCCACATTGTAAAGATGAGGGACCTCACAAATTGATACATGAGTTACTCATCTCATTGTCAATTGGTTTTAAGATGGAACCTCATGATATTGATAGTTGTATGTTATATGCTGAGATGAGATTTTGGGAGTATTGTGAGTTATTATTTGTTAAGAAGACTTGTGAATGGATTAATGGTTAATGAAATTCGATTCGTACTTACAAAATTAACTACATTGTTTCTGAAGATTTGTTCTAAAGTCTATGGAGTTGAATTGTTGAAGTGATCCTTGTTTGCAGGGAAGATTGTAGCAACAAAGTCTACTTATGATTCTGATTCCGTGTTGTCGACTGCAACTGCTGCTTCTGACAAGGTCCTGGTTCCTGGGAGTGGAAGCGATAGCTCTTCGACTTTGGCCGGCCAGTCTGAAACTTCTGGCGCAGTCTCAGAGGATCCTCAGGTTAGTGATCTTTATGTTATTGGTTTTACTGAGATTGTTACATCTTTAAGTGTAATTTAAGCTGAAATTTAGATTTTAAACCATTTAGTCGATATTGGGGGCAAGATTGCTGCTAAGAAACCACAGCCCTATAGTCAGTCATAGGCAGTGTTTTTAAAAGCTCAAGGCGCAATAAAGCGCAATAGCCTTCCCGGGCTTAAGCGCAAGGCGCAAAGAAAAGCGCGGGCTTTATTTAATGAGGCGCACGATAGATAAGTGTAAATAATTTTTTATATATGAAAGAAAAATAGTAAGATGAATAATAAGATGATGAAAAGTTCAAGAAAATAGAACTTTTATTCAAGATTCAATGAATATTCATGTGTTTATTCCTTCAAATCAGACGTTTTTTTTTATAAAAGGTAGGAAAGTCAGGCTCAAGGCGCTGAAGCGCACCCCACAGGCACCGAGGCGCGCGCCTCAAGTGGGCTTTATTAAGTGAGCCTCGCTTCTTTGAAGCGAGGCGCAGAGGCTGCGCCTTGAGCCTAGGCGCACCAAGGCGCGCGCCTGAGTGGGCTTTTTAAAACACTGGTCATAGGTGCATTGTTGATGGGTGGGGATATTGCATGGAAGTGTGATGGTATAAAAGAAGCTTACATGGTATTATGAAGGTATGAAAGAGGTGAAATAAGAAGGAAGGTTATTTTTCGCTCTAGTGGATGTATTATTTTGCATTTCAATGGTAGAAATGCAATTACGAGATAGAAGACAAGCCTTTCGTTATGTCTTTCAATGGTAGCATAAGAAATATATGCAGTTTGAAAATGCCGATATTCAGAGAAAACTAAAGTATTTGTCTGGACTATTGTCAAGGGGGGCTTGACACTTACGGCAAAGTTCAAGAGAGACACTAATTACCACCTACAACCAAATATGTATATTCTTTGCAATTCTTGCTGTGACTGCTGTCTGCTTATTTTTGAAGTGCTCCTTCTCTCAATTCTCTGGTGGAAGCTCCTTCGATTTAATTTTTCAACATTGACTTGGCTCTCCCTGGATCAGTCTTCGGAACCTTGCATTCTCACCAATCTCAATAAGAAAGCTTTGATCTTATTAATCTGGACACCCCCCAAAAAGCAGATATAATTGCACTTCACGATCCAAATTTTTATGTGGTCAAAGCTATTCTTTAGTTCTTTTAGTTTGAGAGGGATTGAAGAACCTTTCAAGATGAGAGCAGATATAATTGCACTTCACGGTCCAAATTTTTATGTGGTCAAAGCTATTCTTTAGTTCTTTTAGTTTGAGGGGGATTGAAGAACCTTTCAAGATGAGTTTAGGATTTTAGAGTCTGTGGTCTGATTTGCTTCTCTTGGAGTTCTTCTTCCAAAGCTTTTTGTAACTATTTTCATATCTTTACTAATTGGAAGACTGTTTTTAAACCTGTGAAGTTTTTGTATTGTATATGTCATTCACATCAATAAAATACTTTCTTATGAAAAAAAGTCTACAATTGGATTATAATTCTTAAAAATCATACGCAATTAATCTTTCTGGTAACTTCTTTGAATTGTATGATATAATTCTAACTATAGGTGAGATGTTTCAAATCTCTAAGGGTGTACTTAGAATCTTAATTCCCCAAACCCGTGTTAGAATCAGTCCTACAAATCAGCCATCTAGCCATCCTTGCCGTGCATTAGTACTGTTGGTAAAATCATCTATTATCTAGGCCCATTCAATTACTTATTTTTTTACCTTTCTTCTAAAAGGGGTAAGCAAAAAATTCTGGAAGCAGCCAACTAGGCTTGTATTTTCCAATCTAAGGATGTTCATCAGGATAGCTTTTGTCTGTTAGTCGTATTGACTTGATGTCTCTACTTTTGTCTTTATACTCATGTTTGCTTTCGTTGTCACATCTATTCTTTTCTCAATAAGTCATCTTTCATTATTTTGTAACTTGGTTTCAGGTCCTTCATGATGTAGATAGTCAAACAATAGAAGCTGATGAGAAGACGAAGGAAGAAACAGATCAAGATCTTCAATTATTGCCAGTAGAAAATGTAGATGGTGATCAAGCACCGCTGGAGGAGATATCAATTCCTTCAAAAAGTAACAAGGCTGAAACCACTGTGAGGTCCATTCCTCCACCTGGCAGTGGACAGAGAATCTATGAAATAGATTCATATTTGTTGGGTCACAGAGAACATCTTGATTACCGGTAAGTTTGTTTGTCATCCTTGGTAGGAAACACTTCCATTAGACCTAAAATAAGTAGAACACGTAATAAGGCATCATCCTGAACAAAGCCAAGGGGATTCTAAAAATTCATCCATCTGATATTAATAAAAAGTAGAATTATAATTACGGAAAGGATCTCGAAAAGGAACCTGGAAGAGACTTTGGAGTATATAATACCCAAGTTCCTTCACTTTGTCTAGAAGTATCCTTGAAAAGTCTAGTTTCTTTCTTGTAAAGTTTCTGAATAATCCCCTTAATTGCATTTTCCTAAAGGAATCTGCATTTCATTGGAAAGGATGATCTCTCAGGATTTGTTCAGGGTTGGAGAAAGCATTCTTAGGAAAGACCAAAATTCTTGTAGAAGGGACGCATCAGTGCATGGATAAATGGTTTTGGTCCTCCCCACCCTCTTACAAAGGTAGTACCAGTACGTGTTAGGAGAGAAGCAACATGTACCCCTATCCCTTCATTTAGGGTGTTAGGAGAGAAGCAACATGTACCCCTATCCCTTCATTTAGGGTGTCAACCGATCTACTCATGAAGTAAAGTCAAATTACCAACAAACAACCAACTACAAGCAAACTAATCCAACTACTAAAATCAGTTAACAATTAAAGCCAACTAACGATTAACAATTAACAATGTCAAAACCAAAAATTATAAGATTATTCCTAATTCTATTACATCACTTTCATCTCCTATATTCTCAATGAAAGTTCAGATTCTTACCCAAAAAAAAAAAAAAAAAACTTTCTTCTACACTACACTATCATGATCTCCATATTAATAATGAGTTACATTTCCTCAAAAAAAAAAAAAGTTGAGTTACATTAATTTGTTGCCTTTCAATATTTGAACCTTCAATCCTACCTTCCTCGTTGCATTTATCAATTAAATAGCCCAGGGAGTCTACAATTAGGGTAAATAGGAAGAAACCAGATAGGGAACCCTTTGGCCTTAGTCCGTTCGAAGCAAAAAGATGAATTAGTTAGGACCGTACCCAACCATCAAAGGTTGGCCTAGTGGTCACGAACAATGTTTTAAAAGGCTCGAGGCGCACTAAGGCACAAAGACCTTCTGAAGCCTAGGCGCAAGGCGCACAATAAAGCGCGGACTTTATTTTGCGAGGCGCACTATGTATAGAAAAAAATATAAAGAAGAGAAAGCATGGTTGAAGTAGAAATATGAACAAAAAAAACCCTTAGGATTAGTAAATTTTATTCATTTTTTTATTAATAATGAAGAAAAAACCCTAAACGCAAGGATTTTTGCGTTAATAGTTGGTTAATTGTTTTTTACTAGTTGAAAAAGCCCTAAGGTGCAAGCCCATATATGTTGGGCTTCATGGGAAGGGGCGCGCCTAACGTGCGCCTTGCGCGTGCCCGGGTGCGCCTTTTAAAACACTGGTCATGAAGGGCCTTGAGACTATTAAAGCCCTCCTAGAGGGAATGGGTTCAATCCTTGGTAGCCACCTACCTAGGAATTAATTTCCTACGGGTTTCCTTGGCAACTAAATGTTGTGGGGTCAGGCGGTTGTCCCATAAGATTAGTCGAAGTGTGCGTAAGCTGGCCCGGACACTCACATATATTAAAAAAAAAAAAAAGTTAGGGCCATACCCATGTCATTTGGTAACAAGGAGAAATACTACATTCACACCATGTGAATTTTCATAGTGCATAGGCTGAATTTAGTGTTATGATGCATGACAAAGTGATTAAATAAAATATTAATAGAATTAAAGTTGTTCATAGGTTATATGAAGATGTTCTATGATAATCAAGTAGCTATTGAGCGTTCTTGTTTCGTAAGATCAACTTCGGCTTCATTAAAGAAGAGGATTGGGAATGGAATAATCACAATGTAAACCACCAAGACTAAAAACTACAAATCTATATATAATAGGACCCTTCCCAGAGTCCATTTTGAAGATCTGATGTTGAAGGTTTAGTTAAGGTATGCGATCTGTAATATATTTGGTTTTGTAGTAGGTATTCTCTCCCCTCCTTACATGCATGACCTAATTCCTAGACTTTTTTCTTTTCTTTAACCACTCATTCTTCTCGTAGGTTGGCACTGCTTATAAGGTATATACTAGGGTGTTTTCTCATAGCATGTTGGATAAGGTTTAACCATTTCTATATATATTTAGCTATGGACAGTACAAAAGGATGCGGGAGGCTATTGACCAGAATGAAGGTGGTTTAGAAGCATTCTCTCGTGGCTATGAAAAGTTTGGTTTCACACGCAGGTAACTTTCTTGGTTTCTATGTGCTGCCTGTGTTTCTCTCTCACACGTAGTTGGAAGTGCGGACACTGATTCTTACCTCCTTATGATTAGCAGTTTCGCACTATTGTTATATGTAATAAAATCTGAACTTTTAGAACAATAATTTTTTATCTATTCTTTTACTGCTGCTGTATGGAGAATATAATGTATGCAGAAAATAAAGTATTGCAAGAGATATATAGATATTTCAGCAATCTCAGGGAAATAAGGAGACCAAGTATGCACAAATATGAAAGATAATTTATGAACAATAAATAAAGAAAAAATTTGTGGGAGTACCATCTCCTATTTTCAATATTTGGTGCTTTCATTTCAATCAGCAGTTGCATGTGAATCGAGATGCGTATATTTACTTAGGAGTAGGGTTTTCCCAATTCGAAGGACGAAAGTGAGTTTTCCTCTTTTTTTTTTTTTTTTTTTTTTTTTTCAAGTGTTGTTGTAGCCGATCACCTTCTTTTTCCTATTCATTGTTATTTAAACCATGCACGTTAAATTTCTTGTGTGGTTTCTAAATTTGTTCTCAATTGTTTTTTTCAGTGCCACAGGTATCACATACAGGGAATGGGCACCAGGAGCCACGGTTAGTTTTCCCTTACTTTAATGATGTCAGATATTTTAATTTATTCTTGTTTTTCTGCTTGCTTTGGCATAGACCATGGAACTATTTAGAGACCATAGTTAGTTCAACATTATGTTGGATTCTTCATGCATAATATTTGAACTACAGTTTGGGCAGACTGACAATGCTAAGTACTAAATATGCCATGGTTTCAACCATCAAAGGTTGACCTAGTGGTCATGAAGGGCCTTGAGACTATTAATGCCCTCCTAGAGGGAATGGGTTCAATCCTTGGTGGCTACCTACCTAGAAATTAATTACCTACGACTTTCCTTGGCAGCCAAATGTTGTAGGGTCAGGCGGTCTGTCCCGTGAGATTAGTCGAGATGCGCGTAAGTTGGACCGAACACTCACGGATAAAAAATAAAATAAAAAATGCCATGGTTTCTAAATTAGACTGAAGTTTTGTTTTTAATTTTTTGGTTAAATTATACAAAATACCCCTTCACTTTAGGGTTTCAATAATGTCCATGAACTTTTAAAAGTTTGATTTTTAACCTTAAACTTGAAATTTGTTTCGAAATAACACTTCTGTCAATTTTTTTGATGAAAAAGTGACATGGTGGCGACTTGTAAAAGAGACATCTACATAGCCTTTGGTTGATTTGGGTCACCGTATTAATAGAAGTCTGGAAAGTACTAAGGTTAAGATGCCCATTTTTGAGAAATTCAGAATAAGCTTCAAAGTTGGTTACCTCTTCTGCCCTTCTCTCTCAAACTTTCCCACTTATTAAAACACGTGAGGAATTTTTATTGGGATGGTTACAAATTAGAAGCTGGGCGCCATTTGGTAGTTTGGAACAAGATGCAACTTCCAATCCTTTCTTAAGGACTGGGTTTTGGCAACTTCTATTCTTCTTTCACGAGTTTTTTCGCGTTCAGATTGGTTTCTTCTTCGAAATATTTCATCAAAATAAGCAAATAATTTTTTTTGTTGCCCAGTCGACCAGGTCTGAGAAGTTCCTTGAACAAATGATAAATTCCAGCTGTTTTTTTTCTTTCTTTTCACTATCAACAGCAAAAATAAAAAATAAAAAATAGCTCCTCAGAACAGTTGAATTAACAAAATCTTTGAAACTCCAACGGTGATTTAGGAGACGAGCTTTCTTAACCAATTGCCCCATTCATTTTCGGCTCTTTCTGAACTTCTGAGAAGCTCCTTGAACAAATGTTGAAGGCATCTTCTTATTGTGCACTTAAAAAATCTATTGACAATCTTATTACTTTGGAAGGAAAATAACTCCAATTATTTTAGAAGACAAGTTATCGACAAAAATAAACCATGAGAAAACAACTTTAAGAAAACAGTCGTCAAAACATGTTTTTACTGAATTTTTATTCTGAAAGCAGAAGACTATTTACCAGATACACCCAAACAGCTTCCATTTAATTGGAAAACAGTATCGCTTGATGGTTGTTTGAAGCAATTTTCTGGCATTTCCCAATTGATCTTTTCTGCGCATATATGTTTTTGATGAACTTCAAGAAAAATAATTCTTGCCATGCTCTTTTAGTCAGCTGCGTTGATTGGAGACTTCAACAATTGGAATCCTAATGCAGATATTATGACCCGGGTATGAAATATTTGTTGCAGATTCCAACGGCTTATTGTTTATCCTGATAAATTTATTTGCTCTCTCTGTCTCTCTGAACTTGATACTTATTGTGCATTTTAGTACTCTTTGGATTTAGAATGCTATTTACTATTATGTTTTTTGTATGTGCAGAATGAGTTTGGTGTCTGGGAAACTTTTTTGCCTAATAATGCGGACGGTTCCTCAGCCATTCCCCATGGTTCTCGAGTGAAGGTACGGTATTCTCAAGATGGTGCATAAATTATGCCAGGAAAATAGTTATGATTCTCAGTCTCTAGAAGAAATTTATTTAAATAAACGTGATTTTTTTTTTATAAGAATCAATTTCATTGATGGTATGACCGTATGAAATTACAAAAGAAGGGGGAGACTCCACTCCAAATGAACTAAAAAAGACTCCAATTGGATAAGAGAGGAGAGAAGGTATAGTGATGGACATGAGGGGAGCATTTACACCAAGTAATAACCAAAAAGACTATAGCATCATAAAACCTATCAAAAGATGAGAAAACGTCATGGAAAATACGAGCATTCTGTTCGCCCCACAGGAACCAAAGGAACACTCTATTGAATGCCAACCAGATGGTCTTCCCATCACCACGAAAAGGGTGATGAAGAAAAATAGATGCCAACAAATCAATCATATTATTCGGAAAAACCAACGACCACCCGAAAGCGTTAAGGATCCTGGCCCAATACTTAGAAGCGAAGGAACAATGAAGAAAGAGGTGGGCCGGATATTCTGAATGCGCAGAACACATAATACACCAAGAAGGGGATAGGTGCATATATGGCATGCGCCGTTGTAATCTGCCAGCGGTATTAATTGCACCAAGGCTCAGTTCCCAAAGAAAGACCTTGATCTTCTTAGGGTAAAAATCAGACCATATTGCTTTATAAATTCCAGAACTCATATTGTCAGAAACTACCATCATATTCTCAAGAAGAGACTTGACTGTAAAGGAGTTGGTAGAGTCTAAAGGCCAAAACCATGAATCATTACAATGGCAGAGATTCACCGAGGTTAAAATATGCGAAAGGGAAGACCATTCCTCAGTTTCCAAGTCATTAAGATTACGACGGAGGGACAAATTCCACGCCAAAGTGTTTGCCACCCAGGCCTCTTTAACTAAAATGTTTGGGCAGGAGGTGAGGCGAAATAGGCGAGGGTAAACAGAAGCTAGAACACCACATTCAAGCCACAGATCCATCCAGAAAGAAGTAAGAATACCATTACCCAATCGACGCTGAATCCTGGAAGCAATAAGGTCTATTGTAGAGCAAATAAAACGCCAAGGGATCCATTCCCTTTAAATATTCTTTGATTCTTTTCTTGCCAATAAAGCCATACAGAAACCCTCACAATGTGAATCCAGAATTCCTTTCCAAATGGGATGTCCAAGTAAAACGTAAGAGAGAATGTATGAGGTGTCATAAGCGAGAGCCATCAACCATCCAGTCTCCAGAGGAGGAAAAGAGAAGAATTGTATATTCATATGATATAAAAAGATGGCTTTGTGATTCAAAACTATTCTTGCAAATGACCAATGAGAAGAGATGTTCCTACAACGCATCCTATGTTGGAGCTTGTCACGCGTATCTTTACTCTTGCTGAATTTCCATGAGATTAAAATAGTTGAAAACAACTTGCTTAATCGCCTTTCCTAAGGTTGAAACATTCATCTGAAGCATAGTTTGCCAATGTGCAACACTTGATAGATTCAATCCTGGGCAAAATACATTTTTGGTCCCTGAAGTTTGGACTTAATGTCTATTTGGTCCTTCAGGTTTCAAAAGGGACATTTTTAGACTCTGAGATTTGAGAAATGGTTCAAAATGGTTCTTGGACCGTTAGTTGACTAACAAAAAATGACATGGCGGTTAATTTTTTTTACAGGGACATAGCAGTCAAGTTGCTGATTTGTATTGCTAAGTTGGACAAATTTATTAATTTAATATTATTTTTTGATGAGTTGGATTTTTCTCTTTTTTCTTTCTTCTCTTTCTTCCCCTATTCTTATCTACAAAGTTATGTATTAATCTAATTATCCAGATCAATATGAAACTGGTTAAAAAGCTGAAATTTTAATTTACAGTATATTTATATAATAAGTAGGAAATGACTTGGTGGAGAATTTGTTCTACTCTTAGGAGATTTCTCACTACTTTTTTTTTTAGATGAGAAACAATTTCATTGATGAATGAAATAGAGGGAGAAAAAGACTCCCAAACACCCAATCCTCATTCCTCACTACTAATTATATCTTGAGATTTTATACAACTGTTGTGTACATGTCAGGGCAAACCAGTTGCTTTGTTAATTTTAATAGAATGATTTTTTTTTTGGGTTAGAAACTGAGCTTTCATTGAGAAAATGAAAAAAATTACAAGGTGATACAAAAAAAAAAGTCTACAAAAGGAGTCCCAACACTAACTACAAGAATGGACTCTAATGGAATGTCCATCTTTTGTGTTTTTACTATTATGCATTGTCTTTCAGATACAAATATTTTATTTAAAGGAGCGAAACGCAATCATTTTTGGTTGATGGCCAGTAACTTAGCCTTTTCCGATGTTGCAATGCCCAAATGAATTGTGTTATGTGTAACTGTATTAACAACTCTGTTCTTATTGCTTCATGGCTTGATCTTTGTCACTTGTAGATTCGGATGGATACTCCTTCTGGTATCAAAGACTCAATTCCTGCTTGGATCAAGTTTTCTGTACAGGCTCCAGGCGAAATACCGTACAATGGCATATACTATGATCCACCAGAAGAGGTATGGTTCATAAATTTACCTTAATCTCTTATAATCATTCAGACAGTATGGAAAACCTTTTGGAACTGCATTTCTGCAGATATTGATAAATATTGGGAAAAAGATACTATTGACATTAGATTATACCTTGTAAATCTATGGGAGTGTTCCAAAATGAATGACTAATAATATATTTTTTTAGTTTAGTGATATTGTCGTATCAAAGAGGAAAAAAATTAGTATCTTGAATATTTCCCCTGTTGTTTAGTGAAATCGTGGATGAGAAAATCCTTAACTATTGCATTGTTATTTGGTGATAATTGCTTGCTTAAAACCATCAAGGGTTGGCCTAGTGGTCATAAAGGGCCTTGGGACTTCAATGCCCTCTAAGAGGGAATGGGTTCAATCCTTGGTGGCCACCTACCTAGGAATTAATTTCCTACGGGTTTCCTTGGCAGCCAAATGTTGTAGGGTCAGGCGGTCTGTCCCGTGAGAATAGTCGAGGTGCGCGTAAGCTGGCCCGGACACTCACGGATATCAAAAAAAAAAAAAAAAAAAAAAAAGATAATTGCTTGCTTAATAGCTAGTTATTATTGTATGACTTTCTACAGCTAAGCTGCAAACTGCTTGGTGTTACTAAACTGTACTTTCTGTATATCTTTCGTCATTGTAGGAAAAGTACGTATTTCAACATCCTCAGCCAAAGAAGCCAAAATCACTTAGAATTTATGAAAGCCATGTTGGTATGAGTAGTACGGTAAGCATCTTCTGTTCCCTGTGATAGATACTTTCTGTGTTCTGTTTAAATGCTTATTCTCCTTTTCTTTCTGTGTTCTTTTCCATGCCAAAATTACTTCCTACTGAAAATTATGAGAGGATTTCGGATAACCTCCAAGGGGCATGCCTAAATAAGAGATAGGTAGAGTTTCCACCTTGCATTTGAGCTAGAAACAAGTGATTCAACCGAAAAATATCCACATTAATGCCACAAGCCGCATGCCACTAGGGTTGATAGATAGTATCATAGTAGTTTCAAAAGACCTCTAGGCATTACCTGTTTTTTTTTTGGGAGAAAACCCTAAAAATTACTTAGAATAGCTTAAAGATGGAAATGAATGACTGAAAAGAGGAGAGAGAAAGATGGAGCTGTCTAAGCTGAGCAACTTCATGATTAATTTGTGAATATAATAGAATAAAAATGGATATTGAAATATTCACTTACATTCGTGATTCGACCTTGGACCTTATGTTTTGCTACTGTACAACATTTTTCATTCACGTCTTGATATGCTCAACATTGAATCGTAGGAACCTATTATAAATACGTATGCAAACTTTCGAGATGATGTCCTTCCTCGCATTAAGCGGCTTGGATACAATGCTGTCCAGATAATGGCTATTCAAGAGCATTCCTACTATGCTTGCTTTGGGTAATGTCATGTTTTATTATATGCTGATTTTTCTAAATTATGCTGGAGTTTTTTTTTAGTATAATTGTGTTAATAAATGATATGCATCATTTTCAGAACCTTTGCCATCACTTTGTGTGCCATCTCCTGGATTCAACTTTTTAACTTGCGTATTTAAATGTAGGTACCATATTACCAACTTTTTTGCTCCTAGCAGCCGCTGTGGAACCCCTGAAGAACTTAAATCTTTGATAGATAGAGCTCATGAGCTCGGCCTGCTTGTTCTCATGGATATTGTTCATAGGTAAACAAAGAAAGAAAGAAAACCAAGAGTATGAAAAGAACTAGAAACTCTATTTTATTTGTACACTATTTTGTGGGGGAACTGTTTTTTCTTTCTTTCTTTTTTTCTTTTTTTCTTTTGTTCTAAATCCTCAGTATTCGTTACCTAGTTTTTTAGGGTCAAATAATTGTCTTTTTATATCACCTGGCATGTATGGAGGCGATGGGTAATTCCTGGTTCCTTTTCTTCTAAAATGATGACAATGACATGCAAAAGAACTTGGGAAAATCAATTTCATCAATATAACTCTCGCAGGTCTATGCAGGAGGATCTTATCAATTTATCTGTATAATACAATGGGACTTTTCTTTTAATAGGAAAGTCGACTATTCACTTCTTGATAGAATAGAATGTATAAGTATAACAAAAGATCCTGAAGTTGACCAAAAACAAATAAATAAAATAAAAATCTCTAAAGGGTCGTGTGATACAATGTAAAATTTTCAAGACATTGTTTAGTCTGACCACAGTTTTTGAGATCTTTGGCTCCATTTCTGGTTCTTTGTTTGACATGCTTGATGTTGAATATTCTTCGAAGTCTTTTTTTTTTTTCTTTATTCATTTATTTTCCATTTAAAAAACACCATAACTCTTTATTGATCTGTATCTGATTACAAGTACAGTCATGCATCGAAGAATGTGTTGGATGGACTAAACATGTTTGATGGCACTGGTAGCCAATACTTTCATTCTGGATCACGAGGTTATCATTGGATGTGGGATTCTCGTCTTTTTAATTACGGAAGCTGGGAAGTAAGTTTTTTTCTTTGTTTTTTTTTTTTTTTTTTTTTTTTTTGTAATTATAAATGAACAAGTGTGTGTCTGTATGTGTTGATGGACTTGGCTTTCTCCCCCTTTATATAACCCAAGGTTTCATTCATCTGTATCGTTCATTTAGGTACTAAGGTTTCTACTATCAAATGCAAGATGGTGGCTGGAAGAATACAAGTTTGACGGGTTCAGATTTGATGGTGTGACCTCAATGATGTACACTCATAATGGCTTGGAGGTACTTTATTCAATGAGGGTTAGGGATCTTATCTCACAAAATGGGGCGAGGTGCAAGGCTTTCGTTCCTGCCTATAGATCTGGTTAAAAAGGCTTATGGATGACATTCTCTTGTCAACAAAAAAAAAAAAAAAAAAATTAACAGTCCCCTGCCTATAGATCTGCAGCTCTCTATCCTTTTATCTTTTGATGTGGAAAATCCTCGTACTCTATTTGGCTACCATTACTCACTGTGTCAGAATTTATAATATTACGTTCATGCTTTGGCTTATGACGAGAACTTTCTTTTTTCTTTTTTTGTGGGTGCTTTAGGTAGCGTTTACTGGAAACTACAATGAGTACTTCGGACTTGCTACAGATGTAGAAGCTGTGGTGTATTTGATGCTGGTGAATGATATGATTCATGGGCTTTATCCTGAGGCTGTCGCAATTGGTGAAGATGTATGTTTCTTGAATTCATCATAAAGTGACATTGCATGTCTCCAGCTTTTTTTTACCTTTATATACTGGTATACTTGTCTAAGATATGTCATTTAGGAACTCAGGGGTGTTTGGGACACCAACTTGGAGTTGGGTGGACTGGGTTATTATAATTCAGTCTACGTTTGACCCACCGACTATTATAACTCACAGTCAATAAAGTAACTATACTGATTTCAATAGTATTTACTATTCACAACTATTATAATTCAAAGACTATTATAACCACCGACTATAATAACTCACTCAATGCTCCAAACAACCCCTCAGTGTTTACATTATCATATAAGTATAGGTAATGTTTAGATTCCATCTGATTTTCTAAGTCGGATAATGAAATGGTTCAATTCAACTATGTGACTACCAAGCAGCAACCGGTGGGTATCCTCACCAAGCCATTACCTAGGCCTAACTTTGAATATTTGAATAACAAGCTGGGATTGTATGACATATTTTGTGGATGTCTCAAATTTTGATGTAGGCAGTTAATGTTTCGTTGAAAGTTTATTAACGTTTATCACAGTGTTTTAATAAGCCCATTGAGGCGCGCTTAAGCTCAAGGCGTGGCCTATACGCCTCGCTTCAAAGAAGCAAGGCTCCTTTTATGAAGCCCTCATATAAGTTAGGGTTTAGCGCCTCAAACCTAACTTCCTACTTTCTTTTTTTAACTTTTCTAATTTTTAAGGAAGAAACACATCAATATTCATACAATCTCGAATAAAAACTTTATTTTCTTAGACTTTTTATCATATTATTATTCATCATACTATTTTTCTTCATATATTAAAAATTTATTTACATTTTTCTATTGTGCGCCTCATAAAAAAAAAAAAAAATCCCCCGCCCTTAAGCTCCGAAGGACTATTGCACTTTAGTGCACCTCGAGCTTTAAAAAGCATTGGTTCTTCGCTTTAATTTATTTATCTTTGTATATTTCAATATGATTAAGCTTTGCTGATTCTATATGCAAAGTTAAATTTGCGTATTAGTAATTATTTTATTAGAAGATAACTTTTCAGATTCTTAACACTTGGTTTGACCATTATAGTGGTAAAGTATTGCTTTCATATGAGATAAAATTTTAATTTCGCAGGTCAGTGGAATGCCTACCTTTTGCATTCCTATCCAAGACGGTGGAATTGGATTTGATTACCGTCTGCACATGGCCATTGCTGATAAATGGATCGAGCTTCTCAAGTATGTTGTTTTTCTCCTCATACTTTATTTAAATTTGCTAAAAACACATTGAAATGTTCTTCACCTTAATGACAAGTAAAATGCAAAAGTAGTTCTTATAAAATGTCACTTTAAAAAAAAAAAAAACATGTAAACATGTTGTACATCTCTGAGTGCATAACATAACCCATATGATACTGGAATGACAATTTTTTAAAAGCAAATGATGCCCCACTATTAAAAGAATGTTCATTTTAGAACTTCTGTTTCGAAGGATTAAACAAATGTGGAAATGTGGTAGCACAATGCCTCCATGTAAAAAAAATTATTTAACTTTTTCCCTAAATGTACGTAAAAAAGTTATGAGATGCTCTACTTTAACCAATTTTGTCTATGGTGTAGGAAAAGCGATGAAGATTGGGAAATGGGTGATATTGTTCACACGCTTGTTAACAGAAGGTGGTTAGAGAAGTGCGTTGCATATGCTGAAAGTCATGACCAAGCTCTTGTTGGTGATAAAACACTTGCATTCTGGTTGATGGACAAGGTTAAAAATCATCTTCCTGAACTCCCATGTTGTGAACATGTCTAATATTGATGGACATGCAAACTTGAAATTTAAGCCTGTTGGTCTAGACGTCTAGTATTATGTTAGGATACCATTTTACGAAAATACCGAACTACAATATATTGTAATATAAAAGGTAACCAAGCTACAAGTTAAACAAGCCCTAAATTCACTAAACAATTGCTTACCTTCCTCTAATCTCACTCCTATTTATAACCAAAAACTCTAACTAACTCCCTGTCTAATTACCCTTATATGCCCTTACTAATAACATACTAATATTCCTAATATTTCCCCTACTAGTACTCTTACATATTATTGGTTTGTTATTTCATGTTCAAGTCGTTTTTTTATTTCATTATTTTCTTTTCACATGCTCCTATGATTTAGATCATGTTGATTTTGAGGTTAAATGATAGAAATCCTCTCAAGATAAAGAATCTCCTAGTTCAGAACTCAAAAGCTTTGCATATTATTAAAGAGTCTTAGGAAGGACATTGGGTTATTTGATGGTTCTTCCGAAATTTCTAAAAAGCTTCTCTAATATTTCGTAGTTTTTGAAAGCATACATATGAAATTTTGGTGTTTGAACGTTCAAGATATTCTCGTTTTTTCCTCTTTAGGAACACGTGATATATGTTTCTCATTCTCTCGTAAGTGTGCTAGAAAGTATATTTATCATTAAATACTTTTATAGAAAACATTCTTAAACTTCCATAAATTCTTTTTCATTCATAATATGCATCCAACAAGCGAACAACTAAGTTGTGTTGGCTCCGTAGGATAGAAAATATCTTAGATTCTGAAGACTAGAATTTACTGTAGAACTTGTAATTTTATCTTTCATTGGAATCGCGAGCAGTGAACTACACTACACATATTTCATTATAGTTGTTAAGGTTATAGGCCTGGAAATGAATCCCCAAGGCAAAGTAGCAGATGCAATTTTGTGTTACAACTTACAAGAATATTTGAAGAAATGCTAGCATGCTAATTTTGTGTACGCACATTGCTTTGCATTTTACTATCAGCTGCTGGAAATTTACATGATCTTGTCCGCTTGGCCCAAAGAAATAAATAAACGAAATGGAACTACCAGAAAGCTGGATGAATGTAGAAATACTCGTAATTCACTGTAAATTTGTGCAGAATAAGGGCTAGTATTTGTCCAATTGTAGATTTATTTGCTCATTGCTTGTTTGCTTCTCGCTATTGAGATTTTATTTTGGGTGCTTTTGATTGGTCTTTGTCATTGCCTAATAATGCTTTTGACCTTCTTGCTTCTGTTATGGCGGGACATCCTTTTAAGGGTGTGAAGAAGATCTTATGACTCACTTTTACTTTGTCTTTCTTTTGGTGCCTTTGGAGGGAAAGAAATGTCCGGATTTTTTGAGATAGTTCATCTTCTTTTGAGTATTTTATTGATTCTATTTTTCGTGTTGCTCTTTTATGGTGTAAAGGACGGCAACCTTTGCTCTTTATAGTCTATCTTCTTTAATCTCCAATTTGAGAGTCTTTATGTAATTCACCTATAGGTGCTTGGAATTTTCTCCATCATTTCATTTATCAATGAGATTGTTTCCCTTCTAAAAAAAACTCCTCATCCAAGGTTATGAAGGGAGTATAACTATTGAAACCTTCATAAATTGTAGATGTTTAAATGCATGTTCACTTTTTGAAATCACATAAATATTTGTTAACCTGTACTTTTGAAATTAACATACACCTTTTCATGTCAAAAAAAATTCGGTTGTATTAAGAGTGGTTCCAATGACCTTATGAAGCACATAATAAGAGGATTACTTCTGCTGCTAAGTCTCTTATATTCATGTTTTCCAGGACATGTATCACTTCATGGCTTTGGACGGACCATCAACTCCTACAATTGATCGTGGAATAGCGTTGCATAAAATGATCAGGCTTATTACCATGGGATTGGGTGGAGAAGGATATCTGAATTTCATGGGGAATGAATTTGGTCATCCTGGTAAGATACTCCCCTGCTTTGTCTTTTATTCTATATCAATGGGATGATATTTCATATAAATCATTCATTATCTGTTGCTCTATTATTTCCTCTGGAAATTAATTTTTCTAATATCGTCATTTCAGAGTGGATTGATTTTCCAAGGGGCGATCAGCGTCTTCCTAGCGGTGGAGTAATTCCTGGAAACAACAACAGTTACGATAAATGTCGGCGTAGATTTGATTTGGTGAGTAATTGCCAACCCGTATTTTCTTCTCTAATTTAGGTTGATATTTTATTGAAGAGTGTGATTAAAACGTGTCTAAAGTTTCAACTTTAGGCTCTAATGCCTCAGATTCCCATGCTGATATTTGGTACAGTACAACAATGTCACCCAAATTATTAAAATCTAGACTGATTTTTGTGTACCAGACTATAAACTCAGAATGTTGCATGATAAAACTAAGGTCTAGCAAGTTTCTAGATTATAAATAAAGATGAAGCAGAAGGATTTTAACCACTTCGATCATATATAATTGCTTCTGCAGTATGAATGTATGACTGGGGGAAAGACTTCAAATCTTTTTTAGTTATCAGATATCTTGTATTTCAATTCTATTCTCGACCATGTCATTTTGCTAGAATAATTAAATAATATATAATTCACTGAGTAAGGATTGACTCGTTTTTTCCTTTTTCCTCAAGTAAACAGTTTCTCTAAACTTTGGTTAGATTTTCCTTTTGAAAGTTTACTTAATTATTAATAGAGGAAATATCCATTCTTAAACGAGTTACTGTTGTGAAGATACTTGTAAATTGTAATTTTACCTCATCAATGAAATGAAGGAAGAACCTTTTCTCATATATATATTTTTAATTTTAAATGATATATATTTTTTGTTTAATATATTGGTTTTTAGTACTTACACTATTTCATCAAATTCTTATGTATAACTGTATAAGTCGTATTTACATGTCATAAAATACTAGTTGAATCTTCTTTTTTTTTTTTTTTTAAAGATATTTTGTTCCAAGGCAAAGCGTTCCGAACTTAGGAAAAATGCATTCTAGTCATAGTCACCAAATCTGCTCCAGTTAAAGAAGGATGGACCAGTTGATGTATATATTTAACAAATATGTTTATACTGACATTGAGTTGCATATGTGCACACAGGGAGATTCAGAAGCTTTAAGATATCGTGGTATGCAAGAATTTGATCGGGCAATGCAGCATCTTGACGAATCATTTGGTGTAAGTTTCTCAGTTTTATAAAGCCTATGTTTTACAATATCTGAGACATTTTTCTAAGTCCCTGGATTATAAAATTCATATTCCATCCAATGACTGCATGACCTGTGTCATCTTGTAAAAATGTTCATTCCGTCCATAAGAGCTTTGAAAATAATAATGGGTTCAATTCATGGTGGTCACCTACCTAGGATTTAATATCCTACAAGTTTTCTTGGCAACCAAATGAAGTAGGGTCAGACGGTTGTCCCGTGAGATTAGTCGAGGTGCGCATAAGCTAGCCTGGACACTCGCGGATATAAAAAAAAAAAATATTCAATCGGTCCAAGGCTATATAAAAAAGACTTTAAGTTAAATGTATTACAAATTTGTGTACGTCTACTTTCCCCAGACGTAAATGACAGGGTCTCTCATTTTTTCCATTAAAGTTCTCTATATCTCAACATGGATTCTATTTCTCTGCTGTCCTTTTCAAAAATGTGATGGTTCATTTTAATTTTTTGTTTTCTGCCACTAGAGTCTTGGTGCGAAGTTGTAAAAACTTATTGTTTCCTCATGTATGAGATTGTGTTTTTCTTTTCTAACTCTTGTACATTATATGAATTGAAAACCGAAAATTCTCTGAACAAATTTTATCGTATTTTTTTTAATCCAGTGTCTTCTGCCATAGGGATTCCTTGTACTGCAACGTCTGGATTGACATGCATTTTTGTTGTTAAATTGTGCTTTTATCTAACCTAATTATTATATTAAAAAAAAGGCTTCTCTACAAATTGGATTGGCAACCATACTTTGCTTCAAAAGTTCAAAAATATGCATAATAAACATTAACTGGTTGCAGTTCATGACATCGGGACACCAATATGTTTCTCGAAAGAATGAAGGAGATAAAATCATCGTGTTCGAAAGGGGAGATCTGGTTTTTGTTTTCAATTTCCATTGGAGTAACAGCTATAACAACTACCAAGTCGGGTGCCTGAAGCCAGGAAAATACAAGGTATAGTTAAGTGTAGTAGTATTAAACATTGGCTCCATGATCTTTCTGTAAGTTATATTTTGTAATCTTTTCAAATCCTATAAATAAAGTGGCATTGTTTGCATTGTTGTAGATTGTCTTGGACTCAGACGATTCGTTGTTCGGAGGGTACAATCGACTCGATCATTCTGCCGAATACTTCACATTTGTGAGATAGTCTCTTAAGATCTGCTTTTTAAATAGATAGATTGATCCATGAAAGATTTGGAATCATATTCTTTTGCTTGTGCAGGAAGGAAACTATGATAACAGGCCTCGTTCTTTCCTAGTATACGCTCCTTCCAGGACGGCCGTGGTCTATGCTCTTGCACCAGATGATTCTGAGCTTGTAAAGGGCGAAACCGAAACCGAAACTTAAACTTCATTGGAGTAGAGTTTCTAGAGTGACACGAAACCGATTCGCGAGACAATTCTGGTAGGTAATTGAATACAACAGCTAACAAGGTATAACCTTTTTATTGGATGCAATGGATTAAGATTATTTCATAAGCGTTAAAGTAAGAGAACTTGATGAGGAGTAGATGTTTACACTCTTTTTATTTAAATTCTTGGCAAAATTATATTGATTGTTTCAGATTCCGGAGCTGGAAACTTCTCTTTGTATAGTAAAGCGTGTAAATAAACTCTTTCCGAGTCGTGGTTAAATTAATAATGAAATATGGTAGAGTTGGCCATGAAAGAATATGCCTCTAAGCACTTCACCTTTTCTCTAACTTCTTATGACATATTTGGTGGTGGTTTTGAAATGCTTTAAATCAAATGATAAATTACTCTGAAATATAGTTTTAAATTACTCTGAAATATAGTTTTAATCCTTTGACATCAATATTGATGGAATGTAAATTGTGTTCAAAAGTGTAAAACCAAACATTAAATTGATTTTGAATAATTAAAGACATGTTTCGGAGTAACCATCATGTGTTGGCCTAAGTCATGAAAGGTTTTGGAACTATTAAAACTCTCCTGGAGGGAATGAATTCAATCATTGGTGGCCGCCTACCTAAGACTTGATTTCCTATGGATTTTGTTGGCAGTCAAATGTTGTAGGGTCAGGCAGTCTGTCTCGTGAGATGTCGAGGTGGGCGTAAGCTGGTCCCGACACTCACGAAGAAGAAGAAAAACAAAAAAAAAATGACAAAAAGTTATTTTAACCATTTCAAAATCACTCTTAAACATACTCTCCCCTGAGAATATTATCATCACATTGGTGGATTTGAGTTTGAACTTTTAGAGAAACATTGAAGATATTTCTTGTTGTTGAACTTTCAAGGTGGTCCTTTAATTTTTTTATTTTTTTTTAAAAAAACTATCAATCTTTGTCTAATAAGTTATTGAATTTTTTTAAAATTCATGGTTTCATTAAACACAAATTTGAATGGTTTCTAATAAAATCTTTGAACTTTCGATTTTGTATTGAAAATATATCTATGGGATTTTAAAAAAATGAAGTATAATAGGTCAAGTATTATTTTTTTTTGTTCAACCGAGGATGAAAATATTCGACGATATTTTCATAAATCGGAGGGTTTGACACAAATATTAAGGATTAATGAATATCTCTAATATTTTTTATAAATACCTATAAAACATCATATATATTAATCTCAATATGAATGTAGATACTAATAACAAGATTTATAAATTAGTTTGTAAGTAGCAAAAATTTAAAAACTTAATATATATATATATATATATTTGTAAAATTGAAATATCAATATCGATATTTTTATCTTTGAGTTCAACAATATGATGAGTTGGGGAGATTTAAAGCTCTTAGGGTCCGATTGCGGTAGCTTTTAAAATAATTGCTGGCAACTTTGTTTTAGTCATTGTGATTTAGCTATAATGACTAAAACAGACCTACTATACAAATTTGTATAATTTTTTTTAAGAAAAAAACAATATGGTATTATTTAAAAAAAAAATTGCATTTGATTCATTAATTTAAAAAATTATAAAAATAAATTTGGTGGTGGAAAAAATATACTAGATATATAAAATAATTCTTAATTTTGTAAAGATTTATTTAGGGTTTAGAGAATCTAAAAGTTAGGGAAGAACAAATTTTAAAATAATTTGATTTATCAAACACAAAAAACGATCAATTTTTTTTCTTAATCACTTCCAACTCTCTCAAACGCAGTCTTAGTCGAGATTATATGTGTTAACCAATTGAATTATGCTTAGATTGATTAATAGATTATGAGATTACTCTACCCAAAATTAAAAGTTCAAACTTACTATACATTTTGACTTAAGTAAAGTTGTGATTTAAGTTGTTAATTTGGGTTTATGAAATTTTGTTGAATATTAGAAAGGTATTTTTTTTTTAAAGATATTTTAATTAATGTAGAGATTGAATTCATGATCTCTTAATTAATGATACAATTCTATGTCAATTGAATTATGGTCGGTTTGAACGTAGAAAAATAAATTGAGTTTGTGAGTTATATTCTTTGGTTGAAAGTGTGGCATTTAACCCCACGTGATTCTTCACCAAAGCAATTAATTATTGTTCTGACACTTCGTATTTCACTAAAGATATACTTCCATGTGGGTGTGTGCTGTCTGCCAAAATATAAATAAATATATATATTTATTTAGGGTTTAGGGTTTTTTATTTGGGTTTTATGGTTTCGACCTAGTTATTATGGTTTAAAGAGTTTTTCTTATAGTTTAGTCAAATTTCACGAGTTGAATTATTATACGGATTAAAAGCAGATCACGAATGATTTGAGTTTTAACTTAATTATACGGGTCAAATTGAAACTTTTAAAATATATGGATGAATTTAAAACAAAATCGAAACTATAGGGACTAAGATTGAAACTTGAAAAATTATAGGAAGCATATTGAAGTAAAAGTTAAAACAGATAGGATACCAAAATTGTACTTGTTCTTTAACATTCAAAGTTATTTTAATCATTGTTTTTTCTGTTTACATTAGTCTCTGTTCTTACCATGCCATTTTACCCTTCAAATTTTATTTAATTTTCAACAAATGAAAATACTTTATTTTACATGTTTGAAATTAAAAGATCATGATTTGAAAATCATGTTCTAAAAGGTAGAAATAAAGTACAAATGTAGTTAATGAACAACTTTTAAAAAATATGATATCAAACAAAAATCTAAAATTAGTGGGACTCAGCCAAGTACATGACATATTTTTTTTTTATTTTTTTTAAATATTTTAATTAATGTGGGTATTGAACCAATGAACTCTTAGTCAAAGACAACCTTATATCAATTGAGCTCTGCTTGTCAACATGTGATATTTCTTGAAAGATTAAAAAAAAAATGAGACAATCACATATATGACAATCTAACACAAAATAATATCAAAAGTAAAACTAACATAGTCTAAAAATATTTATAAATATAACACAGTTTATCCGTGATAGAGGTATCTCGCTGGTAGACTATAAAAATTGTCTCAATGAGAGAAGTATATCACTAGACCAAAAATGGTATATCAAAATAATACAACCCCATGATAACTAACATCGAAGCCCAAACGAATATTCGGTCCAAAAATGAGATCCGATTCAAGAGGCACCATCGAAGGATGTTGAGGATCTCACCCCACTCACAATATAAGATACACGTGTTACTTCTCTCATTGTCAATTGATTTTAAAATGGAACCCATGATCTTAACATCCATCTGTTTCTATTGCTATTATAAAAATTGTCATATTTGCAATTTATTTTATAAATATGCTATATTTACAAATAAAGAAAGTGAAGTAACCACTCACACAATTTTTCTTATTAATATCATATCTAGGTTAGTTACATTTTGTATTTTGAACAATATAATGAAAATGTTGATGCACTCCTTATCGTCGACGTCGATGAGAATAGTGACAGAAAAAATTTAATACCTTAATTAGAACATGTTTGGTAGTAAATCATAGGTAAAACAACAAATATAACAAAGAAAAATGAATGACATAAAGATGATATCTTTGAACCAACCACATTGAAACCTAAAAGTTGGGACATGTTTGAAACCCTTTTTTTACAGATAGCAACATAAATTAACAATCCAAATTATAAGCATTCAAACAAATTACTATTAGAGGTCATTATGTAAATTGCAAATTAGGAAAACAATTACTTCATTTTAAGTGCTAATAAAGCTAGCTTCCGAGTTGGTTGCTCTTTGCAACTGACTCAGCAGCACACTCGTCGGCGACGACGAGTTGTTGTTATTAGCGGAGCGCAGCGCCTCGGCCAGCGGTCCGCCCATCGACGCCATCTGCGTCGCGGCCCACCCAGCAGCCCAATTCAACTGCTGCACGTGCTCCCGGTCGACACTCCCATTTTGATCATGTATATGGTAGCCACTGCCTTGATCAGAACTTCCTCCTGTCGACAATTTCAACGACACGTCGGAGGAGGACGACGGATTCCCGCCCCCGGGTATCGAAATCGAAAGGGAAGTAGCGGAAGCGGACGTGGAATTCATTTGTTGGGCGATATTGTTGTTGTCGCTTCCGCCGTTGTCGGACCTCGGCCAATCGTCGAAGAAATGCCTCAAAATGTGGCCGTCCGATTTGCCGTCTCCGGCGGCGGAAGCCTCCTTGTGGGATTCATACAAATTCTTATTCTCCGATAAGGAATTTGAGCAAGCACTGCAAAAAATAAATCGAATAAATAAAGTTAGAAATTAAAAAAAAAAAAAAAAAAAAAAAAAAAAATTGAAGTGAAAATTATTAGGCAAAAAGTTATGGCTGGGGAAAAATAGAGTTGTACGACAAAAGAATCAAAAGTTTGAACAGACAAAAAAATTGAAGTGGGACCCAAATGAAATCTGACCGTTGATTAAGATGGAGAAGATCAACGGATGGGGTTTGTCCAGAGAGAGAGAAATAATTCTCACTTTCCACCGTCAGAAAAGGCCGACCACCGCCGCCACCAACAACACGGTTTGTGTTGGAACTGAGAGAACAACCACCGCCGCCGCCGACGCCGCCGATAGCTCCGGCAGCGGTGGGGTTAATTGTGGCAGTTTCCACAGGCTTTCTTGAACGGTTACGGCCACGGTGCATGTGGCGCTCACAGTATTTCTGGCCGGCGACCACATCTCTTGAGCAACGCCATTTTTTGCCGTCGGTTCTCCGGCACCGGCCAGGCTCCGGATCCATGGCGGCTTTGCCCCAATACCCTGTTTGCAACACTACAGAAATCATTTTAATCAAAACCCCATTAAACAAATTTAAGCTAAAACTTCACAAACTTCAACATAGAAAAAATCAGATATTCGAATAACCATCTCATTGGTTCAACTTCATAATTTCCACCCTTTAAAAAAGGCTGAATTTTTATTTATCATCAAGGATGGTTGAACTAAGTGAAAGTTGAAAATATAAGGTTTTTTCTCTAATGGGTCGTCCTTAATTCTCACCATTGTTACATATAAAGCAAAAAAAAAAGGATTAAATAGGAGAAAAAGGACTTACAAGAAGTGGGATAGTGAGGGAAATGATGAAGAAAGAAGGGAGTGTTAGAGGAGAGAACACTTTTCTTGATAGGGTGGAGGAGCTCCGGTGGCACGGCGGCGCCAGCCAACATATACCGGAAAATGAGAGCTTGAAGTTCAAGCTCCTGCCTTTGAGCAACACTGAAATAACCCCACATTCCTAAAACTCAAAAAGAAACCAAAGATTAGAAGGGATTGGAGAAAAACTCTGTTCATTAATTCTAAAGCCAAGAAAGAACAGAAAAGAGGAGCCTCACTTGGTAATCTATGAGTAGAATCAGGAAGTGCTGACAAGAAAGTAGAAGAAGTTTTGGTAGTGATGTTGGAATCAGGTACAAACAAAGGAAGAACAGAGAAAACAGAGGATTCAGGTTGTTGATGATGTTTTTGTTCAACAAAAAACTTAGATATCTTTGCAGAATGTTGTTGCTCTGACTCTTCCTGCTTTCTACATTGCTTCAGATGAAAGTCCATTGAGATGAGACAGAATAAAAGAAAAAAAAGGGAAATTTGAATTGTTTAATTTGGTTGTGTTTGGGTTTTTAATATGTTGTTGTTGGTTTGGTATTTACAGAGGAAAGTGTTTAAAAGCTTTTGCCAGTGCCTTGTGTGGACTATTCTGTGTTTTTTTTTTTTTTTTTTTTTTTTTTTGGCAGTATGCAACATTCAGAAGAAAAAGAATTTAAAAAAAAAGAAAAGAAAAAAAAAGGGTTAGGTTCCTGACAAGAAAACCTGCAAAGTTTGTTTTGAAGAGCAGTGGAGAAGGCTTAGGGTTTAGGGCACTTGAGATAAAGACAGTCAGACAAGACAGTTGAAGAGAAAAGGGAAAAAAAAATTAACAAGAGAGAGAGATTAAAAAGAAAAAATAAAGGTTAAAATATCAATTTATTATATCCTTAATTTTTTTGTTTTTTTTTATAACATGTTTTGTTGTTTTGGCGAGAGATTGAACCTAGAAACTCATAGTTATAAAACAATATATCATGTCGTTATGCTCTTGTTAACTTATATCCCTAAACTTTTAAAAATATAATAAGTGTGTTGTTTCTAATAAGCAAGGATAAAAATATTCGTGGATATGTCGATATATCCGTAAATCGAATGGTTTGATATAAATATTAAGGATAAATAGATATCTCCAATATCTTTTATAAATACCCGTAAAATATAAAAAAAAATATCATATATATAAATATTAATAACAAAATCTATAATTTAATTTAAAAGTAAAATTAACTTAATTATTAATTTAAATAATTTTTTTAAAAAAATAAATTTACAGAATTATCTGTCGATATCGATATTTCACCGGGATATATTCGTAAAATTGAACTCTCGATATGGATATGGATATCGATATTTTCATCATTGCTAATAAGTCACCGGCATATTTAACACAAAAAAAGATAATAATAAATTTAATTGATAATTGATCTATTAAATATAAAATTAAATTTCATGTCAAATAGAACCTACAAATTTTAATTTTATGTTTAGTTGATTCATGAATTAAAAAAAAAGGTTGAATAGATCAATGGTCTAGTAGACACAAAAATTTAAAATTTAAAGATCTGTTTTATGGAACCTACGACCTTTTGGTTGCTAGTCATAAGTCATACATCATGTCAACTTTCATGGTCGAAGATACATTTTTTATGTCGAGTTATGCTCATTTTGACATACATCATGTCAGTTAAACTATACTTTTGTTGACTATTTGCGAGTTTAAGGATTTGTTAGATACTTTTTAAAGTTCATATTGAAATATCAATAGTAGATATAAAATTGAAATTTTACGAATCTATTAAGCATTTTTAAATGTTGAATAATTTATTGGATACAAAATTGAAAGTTGAAGAGTCTAATAGACATTTTCTAAAGTTCGAGATAAACCTAAAGATTCATGGACCAAATTTATAATTTAACTAAAAAAATTAATGTATTAAACTTTCCTGACATGTCTTAACGTTATGACCTAAAAATTGAATCATAATTTTTATTATACCCTAAAAAAAAATGGTTTAATTGATGTGAATATAATATTAATAATAAATATTAAATTAATTAAAGAATTGTAAAATATTTTAAAAAAAATATTCATTAAAATCAGATATCTTATTTATATTTTCATATTTTTTTTAAACTTTAGTTAGAAATGAGAAGTAATAAAGTGAAAGAAGTAGATAATTACCAAAGAGAGAGAGAGGAAAAAAGGTGCAGACTTTGTTCTGTCCTCTCTGTTTTGCTTTGGGAACAACATTTTGTTAATAATAATGAAATTGTTTGTTCTTCTGTTTTGACTGTGCTCAGAACAGACCCATAAATGAATTTTTTTTTTTTTTTTTTTTTCAAATGATCTGTTAAAACTTTCTGCCACAAGGATTTAAATGTGGATGTCGACGAAAATATCAAAATTTTAATTTTATGGAAATGTTAATAAAAAAATATCGATAAAATAACGGGAAGATATTTCTAAAAGATTTTTAAAAATATTTTTTGAAAAAATATATTTAAATTAATAAATACACCTTTTACACTTTTAAATAAGTTCAAAATATACATGTTATTTTTTATTTTTAATATTTCATCGATTTTGTATGGTATGATGGAAATTTCGATTCACCTCTCATGTTGATGTCGAACTTTTGGAAACATGGAAATATCGACATGTCGACGAAAATTTAATACCATACAAGATATAAAATGAAGATGTCGATGAAAATATCGAGTTCTCAATTTTATATAAATATCGACGAAAATTTAATTTACCTTATTATAAATTATTATGAGTTTTCTATAGCTACATTTACTAAATATTTTGGGTTGAACTACTCTTTTAAATACTTTTAGTTTTGTGATTTGAGTTTTATATCAATTTAGGCACAAAAAAAAATTAGGGTAATTTTTAGGTAATTCTTTCAACATATCCATATATCACTATAGGTGTTAATAGTCTTTTTTTTTTTTTTTTTACAGGATATTTCTTTTAGATGTAGTAAAGAAAGGTTATAATTGTCAATTTAATTATAGTTTAATTGGTTAAAGCATATATTCTCGACCATGAAGATCACATATTCGAATCTACGCGCTTACCATCTTGAACTAAGAAATGGGAGGTGATAATTTTGTGTTTAGTATAGGTTTGATTGATTGTATTAGGATTTGACTTACCACCTTCTCTAGTCATTATATTGGCTCTTGCCTCAAAAATATGTTTTATGCCTAATTCAAACCCCAAGATAATTAGCCTATAATGTTAATTAGCTTATCTTCTCACTTTTCTATGTGCAAAAAAAAAAATAATAATAAATACATGTCACAAGAAACATTAATGTTTTTTTTTTTAGTATAATAAATGAGTATGAAAATTTGAATTTTCGATTTTAAGATATAGAAAATACATATCAATTAACGTTGAATTGGGCTCACTTTAACCATAAAAAATTATTAAAATTTAATAAGAACTATGATAAAAAAAATTAAATTATAGAAATTGAATGGCAACGGAAATGATAGTTTAATCAAATTATATCTTAGTGCATGAACTTTCTTGGTTATTTTGTTTATGTTTAACTTTTATTTTGGTTCGTTTTGTTTCATTACCATTTTATTTTTTAGTTATTAATTTTAAAAATTTTGGTTTCTTTTTTCACTATTTATTTATGATGGATTTTTCAGGTAATATTTGAATTCTTAATCAAATTTCAAAACCAAAAACTATCTTTTGATAATCGTTTCATTTTTAATTTTCTGTTTTTTAAATTTAAGTTTATTTTCTTCTGATTTCTTTACTATGAGTTACATTTTTCTTAAAGAAACATTTGGATCCTTAGTCAAATTTAAAAAATAAAAGCTACTTTTTTTTTTGTTTTCAAAATTCACTTGATTTTTTCAAAACATTGGTAGAAATTAAATAACAAAACAAATAAAGTTATAGGTAAAAATAGTGTTTATAGACTTATTTTCAAAAACAAAATTACTTGACTTAAATTTTGAAAATACTTGTAAAATATATATAACAATGCAAAGAAAATCATAGGTGAAAGTAATGTTTATAAACTTAATTTTATTTTGATTTTAGGACTGGTTGTATAAACAACAATCACCCAAAATAATGGCAAATATAATAAAATTTAAAACATTTTGCAAATATGATAAAAAAAAATATTATTGATAGACTTATCGTTGATATATGACTATGACTAATAGACTACTATCAATGATAGTTACTGACAAAATTCTATAAAAAATTAGTGATAGACTATTATATAAACTAATAGAAATTGTCATGCAATTTTTTTAAAAAAATATTATTTTTTTAATTATTTTACTGAGATTTGTTACCATTTTTGTTGATTTCATCTTTATATAATATATTATATCATTATTATTTTTTATATAATAAATGTGAGACTTTGATTCTTGTTCGAGTAGAATTGATTGGAACCAATTAAATCAACTAAGAGAATCAAATCACACATTTGTTTCAACTTTAAAGTTACACAGATAGAAAAAAAAAAAAAATTAAAGTTACTCAAAATTAAATAAATAGACAGTAATTAATCAAATCAGTTGTACCAATTTGATTCAATTCGTTTTATTTATTTACTTATTTTATTTTATTTTATTGCATGTATTATACACCTATAACCTATTTATGTAATACACATATGAGCTCCATTTTCCAAGTTGAAACAATAATAATATATATTATTTTAAAAGAATCGAGATATTCTCTTGAAATTAGGAAATAAAATATATATTTATTTGTCATTTGTTTAATAGAATATTTTATTTAAAAAAAGAAAAAAAAGAAAAAAAGGGGGTTTGTATTTTGACGTTGGCTACAAAACCCAATGAAGACTGAAGAGTAATACTCAGATTACATAAAACCCAGCTTTTTTCTTTGTACAATTTTTTGTTATTTATTATTATTTTAGTTTCTGAATTTGTTGCCTTTTTATTTATCCCAACCAGACCATCTCCAATCATTGTGTCGTTTTGGTTTTCTCATTTCATCCAAAAATAAATAAATAAATAAAAAAAATTGGTATGAACAGAACTTTTGATTTCTTAAAACACTCATAAAAGTAAACAATTTAGTACGAATTTACTTTAAAATTTGTAACGATTTAATTTCTGTCATGAAAAATATTATTGAAATTTAATGAAATTTCTTAAACATTTAGATCGATAAACTGATTAGGGACCAAATGTACATGTTTATAAACTACAAATAGATTTTTCATAATAAAAACTAAATTGTTACAATTGAAAGTATAGGGATTGAATTGTATAAATACTAAAATTCAAGGATTTAAATTGTTACTTTCATGAAAGTTCAGAGACTAAATCAGAGACTAAATTGTTACTTCCATAAAAATTTAGGAATAAAAAATGTTTTTTAACTTTCTTAATTTTAATTAATGACCTACAACATAAACGCTATAAAATGGTTTCTTGGTTGGACCAACCCAACCGGCGATTTCCGACAAGTCTTTCTTCATTTTTCGAGCAAGAAGCGGACCGTCATACAGACAGTGGAAGAACAACTGACTGAAATTAGGGCAAACCAAAGAGGCGGGCGGAAAAGCCCTGTGCTACGCCTATAACCTGGTCTCCAACCGGCACAGAAATTGGCCCAGCACTCGAGGTGCCCCGCCGGTCTCAAGAACTCGAGCGCCCCTCTTTCACTATCAAGAGGGGGGCGAGACGATATTGATAGAAGCTTCTTTTTCATTCTTGGAAAATGAAAGAGAGAAGATTGGCCGGCCCGCCCCTGACCTGCTGGGTTGGGTGGCCGGGTTAGCAAAAAAAGATGATCTTACTTCGCTCATGCACCGTCTTTTAACCCCCCTACCGCCGGTAAAGTTAGCAGCCTAATAATCCCAATCAATCGCGAGGGTTCCGGGCATGAGAACGCAAGCGCCGGAATCGAACAAAACGTCTGAGATCCAGAAGAGCTGGTGCTGGACCCTATCCCAGTGCGAGAAATTCAACACGATGAGAACTTGGAATTAGGTCAGATTGGAGCAACCTTTTATGAGAACATATTACCCTTATTCGGGGACAAGGGGCGGAGCCAAAAAAGGATCTTTTGTGTATAATCCTGCATAATCTCGAATGTTATCAATATTTATCGAAGTTTAAGATGCAATAATTGATATATTTTATTTTATTAGGTTTAGGGTTGAAATTAATATTTTTCTTAAAAAAAAAACCAATAAATTAGATTGGTTTACAAGGATTTGATTTGTAGTTTTCCACTTTTAATTAGAAATTATAGTTGCTTCCATTTATTGAATGTGCTATCACTTTTTTTTTTGACAACATGTTGGGGTGGGGATTGAACCTAGGATCTCATGATCATTAGGCGATACATTATGCCGTTGAGCTATGCTCTTGTTGGCGAATGTGCTATCACTTGTCTTAAAACACATTTGAACTTTTAATAAAATGTCAAACATAAGTTCTTTTTTTGCATGTAACATTTTTTCTTGATATATATATAGAGAGGAAAAAAATGGATATTATATCTATCTCCCACATAATTACTTTCTATGCCAAACATAATAATCTTGTCTCCCACTTTTGTCTTTGATAGTGTAAACATTTGAATTCTCTTTGTTAATGTATTAATAATTTGTTTTGAAAGTATTATATTATATAAATGTTTCAAATTTACCTATCTACTCTGAAATTAGAGAAATAATTCAAGGAAGCCGTTAGTGCGAATCTAAAAACTTTATGTTGGGAATCTAAAAACTTTATGTTGGGGACTTAATTGAAGATGTCTACCGGCCAGGATGAGGTCGGAGATGGCTTCCTCGCTCCCCATTTCATTCTCCGTCCTTGCAAAATTTTCTATTTAATTTTGCGGAGATCGAAAAATTAATTTCTTTTTTTTAGAAAATTTCTATTCAAATTTTGAAAAGAAAAAAAAAAATATTTTATAGAAATTTAAATTTAGAATTTTTTAGGAGGTTTAAATTTATGATTTATTATTATATATATTAAAAAAAAAATGGGGCGGGTAGATTCACCCGCATCTTTTTTCACCACTCCACCCTCATTCATTATTACATACTAAAATTTAAATATTATATTGTTACAAAATTAAAAGTATAGAAATATTTTCTATCATATTATATATAAATATACAAGAAAATAAATAAAATTTGAAATAATAATTATATATATTTTTTTTTTCATAAAAATGATAGTGTTTATGGAATTAATTTTTTTATAAATAATTTAATAAAATTTTAAAATACTTTTAGTTCTTTTTCCTTTATAGTTGATAAAAAGTAAGCTTCAAGAATAAATTAAAACAAAAAGATAATATTATATATTTATAAATGATCTTAAAAAAAAAAATCGCGACATCCATGGGAAGGAAGGTTGGGTATTAATAATCATGGCAAATATCAATTTATACCCTGAATTATTCATGGTATCAATTCAACAACGTTTATAAATGTATCAATTTACACTCTTTTAACAAAAACGTGTTAGTTTTCACACGTGTAGAGACTTATAATTTATCAATTAAATTCCTAAACTTTCATACAATTGATTCACTTATGAAAGTTTAGGAGTTTAATTGCTGAAATTATAAGTCTTCACGTGTTTAAATTAATGTTTTAAAAATAAAATCTTAGCATAAGGTGTAAATTGATACACTTCTGAAAGCTCAAGGTTTAAATTAATATCATCACTAATTTAGGGTTTTAATTCATACCTCCTCTAAATTTTAAAGTTTAAGAGTATAAATTGATTTTTGTTCTAATAATTAATAAGCACGAAAAAAAACAACTAAAATGTGGCTATGAGGATTTAAAGGCAGGGTTGGGAAATGGGACTTGGACTTCACAACCTGTGCGATGACTCTTGTACCGCCACAAATCGTCGGATCTAGATCAGCCCCTGGACCTACTGAAGATCCGCCACAAATTGTCGGATCTAGATCTTACAATTTATATGCCCCTAATAACCATTGGATAAAAAAACATACTACTTTTATACTTTCTCTATCTTAATCCAACGTGTCAAAACTATCAATCACATTGTGGCGGTCCTCTCAAATAATTTCTCGAGAGAGTAGAGTCAAACCAATTATTTTAGGTTAATAATATGGGAACAAAGAATTTGATATTGGGCATTTAAGTAGAGATGTCCATAGAGCGGGGGCGGAGACCGTCCCCGCGTGCCCTTCATTAAAAAAATTGTCCCAACAAAATTTTTCGTTTAATTTCGGAAGATTTTTGTCGATGGTTTTTTTTTTAAAAAAAAATCTATTTAAATTGTTAATTTTCAGTTGAAAAGAAATTTATTGAATTTTCTTAAAAAATAAAATAATACTTTATGAAATTTAAATTTAATACTTATTATATATAAATAAATACACTTATTAAAAAGAAATAACATTTTATGAAATTTTAACTCGTTGAGATTTTTTCCCCACTCTCTCTTTCATTCTCGACTTAAATGTAGATTTCACAAAAGCTCTGGACGTGCATCAAATATGGACATCCTACATTTAAGATAAATAACCATTTTAATCATGTCAGAGCATAATTCAACTGACATGATGTCTAGTAACCAAGAGTTCTTATGTCCTATCCCCACCTCCACTTGTTGTCGAAAAAAAAAACCATTTGAATGTTGAAATTGACATATTTCTAATTTTCTCAATTTAACTTACTAAATATATATATTTTGAAGAACATTTACATGATATATACTTTATGAATGACACCACCAATTAGGACACAAATGAAATATAATACAAGCATTAATTTTCTTTATATATATAGTGTTTTGCCAACAAATTAAAATGTTGAAGGAGATAGAAAACCACTTAAACAACCTTTCTACTTGATTTGATGTGACCACCCATTATTTTTTCCTTTTTTGTTTTTTTCTTTTTGGTTCATTTAAAAGATAATGACTACTCTATGTCATCTCAACCCCAAACATTTTTTCTTCTTCTTTATATTGGAGAAACCCTACTTCTGCACTTTTTTTCAATTTTTGTAAGCACTTTCTAGGTTTAAATACAGCTTGGTGATACTTTCTAGCTTTGGCATCAATTTGATTGCATTACAATCTCATATTCCCAAAGGAAAAAGAGAAAGTAAAAAGAAAACAAACAAATCTTAACTATATCATAGGTAGACTAAAACTTAGTTTGGGATTAATGTAGTTTTTAAAATAGTTGTTGTCAAATGTTGACACGCCTCGCCCGCCCTAGATTCTTCTATACCACCCGTGGCGTGTGCTGACTAGTAAAGAAGTCTCTATTGTCATACTATCATGAACTAATTAACAAAGTTTAGCTTTTAATTTCCATAAAAAAAAATGTTTTATCTAATGTAAAAATTGTCTATACTTATATACCAAAGATCTTTCTCACTTTTAATGACTGCGAGAGTCAATATCTGAACAACTCAGTGGATAAGACACAAATTACCATCTCAAAGGTTGATGGTTCTATCCAACCTAAGACGTGACATGTGAACTTTACTGCGGAGTTCTAATGAGATCTAGTACATTACTACTTGTATGGTTACACCTTCAGGTGACGTGTGCTGACTATAGACCCCAACTAGTAAATGACTCTATTGTCATACTAGCATGAGCTGATTTAACTTTTGAAAACCTTAAGATAGATAGATAACTTTAACCGACATAAATTCATAATATAAAAATTTTGATCATGGAAGACATGCATGTTAAGATTTATTGACCATACTAGCATTAATTTGGGGCAGTGCCTCAAGTTATGAACTTTCTTTTTCTCATTCTCGCTTTTCGGTTGCTCCACAATCGCTCCAGACTAAATAACCGTGGTGGCAGAGCCTTCGCTTGACACCTGCGATTTTGGTTACGCCACATATGGCACAAAATGTAATATATGAGGAGATATAGTGGAAGAAGAAAAAGAAAAGTGAATGTTATCGTCAAAAGTTTCTTCTAATGTTGTTGTGCGTTTGGGGGTTGAGGCATCAAAAGGATCGGAGTTTGGGGACTGAGGTGCCATGAGAAGGTCGAGGAAGGAGTCGTCTAAAGATATGATTGTAAAATGAAAACAAAGAACGAGGACAATAAAGCAGAAGAATTTTGTGAGTTGAGTATGGTAGAAGATAAGAATAAATATGGGTTGAAAAGGAGATGAATCGACGACGAGATTTTATAGCAACCGACTGTCATCAGACGAGCCATTTTGAGTTTCGAAGCCCACTCGAGTATCGTCTACGATAATTAATTAACAGTCGGCGTTGAAATTTAGGGAGATTTAGAGTTTGATAATGAGATTTAGGGAGCGATAACACAATTTTAGAGTGATAACAAGATTAATAGAGTTATAGCGAGATTAATAGAACGATAGCAAGATTTGTGGAGCGATTGTGAGGGTAATAGAGCGATAATGAGATTTTACAAGTGAACAAGCGGGAGAGCGAGAGCGATACTTAAAAAATCAAAGGTGGGATCAACCCTGTTCTTCCGAACTTCTGAAAAAGTTCGTCAAATACCGAATTAGTTCAAGTGAGAGAGACAAGTGAAACAAAGAGAAATTCCATGAAGGTTAAAGAAAAAGAAATGTCAATTTGTGTAGAGTGAACAAAAAAATATATGACGTGGGTCCCGTAATCACTTAATCGTGAATCGTAATCTGATTCATACTTATGTTGAATGTAATTCGATTACGAGACGAGGCGTAATAAAAAAGATGGTGGGGCTCGCAATTGATTCTCATTACAGAAATTGATAAACAAAATCAATCGTAATGGAGTGAGTCACACAATTTTTTACTCACATTCCTTAATAACTCTTCGAATAAGGAAACGAGACATAAATGTGTGGTCGAAAAGAAAAAAAGAAAAAGTAATAACACAAAAAGGTGGAGTTGAGAGTTTTGAGTTAAGAGGGGGGATTTTGGGAAAATCTAAGGTCATATTTGTGAATGTGTGAAAAGTAGGAAAGGAAAGAAACCCACACCAACACAATTGGAAGCTTAAGAAGAAGAGGAAAGGAACAACACACACACCTTGGGATCCTTTGCTCTGCTCTTCACACCCACCCTATACACCTATTACCTATGCTGGGCCCTACACTACTCTTACACGTCATCTAATTCGTCTCTATCCTCAATTTTCCGACACATTATTAATTCCTAAATAATATTTATTTATAAATAATAAATAAATAAATAATAAATAAAATAGAAAAGGATCGTCTCACATGTCTGAGGGAGAGAGGGAGCATACGACACTGTCAAATTCTGTCAGAATAAAAAAAATAAAAAATTCAAAAAACCATGTCAGACTCCTCACGTGGGTCCCTTTTTTCTTTTTATTTTATTTTGTTTTATTTTTCTGTGAGAAAAAAAATAAAAGGCACGCCGGCACGCGAGATATCACGTGCCTCCACGTGACTAATCTTCAATTTTTTTTTGTTTGTCCATTGTGGTCGAGCTTTTCTTCGGTGTATCCACTTCTATTGTAACTCTAATTTAGGTGGCTGTTTTTTATTGGACCACGTGGATCGTGCTCATTTATAGTTGGGCCCTAATTAAATTGGGCTTCCACCGAAGTTCGCTAGCCCAAGTGTTAAAACCCATAAATAATGGGTTGGGTCCAAAACTATCCGACTCTTAAAATAGTCAAAGTCAACATAGCTTAGTGATTTTAACCGTAGCGGTTTCTTCCTCTTAGGTAAGTCGGAGGTTCAACTTTACTTCTACATTTGTTGTATTTAAAAAAGAACAACATACAATAGCAAAGTATTGTCATGGTTGTTAGGTTAAATACTACTAAACTTTGACATAAATTTTTATAGTACACAAAATATTCAGAGAGATTTTTCGTTAAAATGATGGAGATGTCGTAACTAATGTGCGAAATTGGAAAGAAAGTTTGATTTTTTTTCAAAATTTAGATGCAGAATTGAAATCTACCCCGAAATCCATAAATATTTGGTATGATTTAACATAGTTATTAATGTTTTCCAATATTATATTATTGTCTAATTCTTCAAGAAAATCAAGTGATTGTGATGCAAAAAAGATCAAATTGTAACATTGTTGGCCCAAGATTTTTGGACTAAAATTCATGGTCCAAATGTGTTATGGGCTTTTTAGGGAATTGAGAATAATCAATCATATTTTAATTTTATAGCTATTTAAATTTGAGGGGAAAGTCAACCGTTTTCTTTTTTATTATACTCCATAGATATCGTTATTTTCGGCTCCCCATATAATCGAGATATATATATATATATAAATCCCGATTTTAAAATTGATTTAAAAAAAAATATATATTTGGGTTGATAGATATCAAAGGCCGATTTTAGACTTATTTTTAAATAAATTTTAAAAGATTTTTTTTTACTTGGACGGATGAACACATTATCTCTTAGTTAACAACACAACTTTATACCAATTGAGCTATGTTTAGTTTGACAACTAGTATTTTATTTTTTTTTCCTTATATTCCTTTATATATATACTACTTGTGTGGGTATTTCTTAGTATACTAGGCTTGTATAGACAAATGAATTTACCAACATATATTAATTATTAGGTGTATTTCTCAATTTATATTACATATCTTAGGTCATCATTTTGATTAATGATGTATTTCTCAGTACATATATTACCTATCATATCCTAAATCATTGTTTTCATTATACGATTGGGATCCTAGATTTTTCATTTTGCGATGTTCGTGTATACTTGTCAATACACTGATTGTGATTTTGAATTTTCGTTTGAATCTGTAGCACCATTACTTTCTCGTTAAATCACGAACTTGGTTAATTCGAATTAGTCTAGGACATGCTAATTTTTATTTATTTTCTTTTGTTTTTTTTTTCAATATATTTCTCCTTTCTTAAATCATTCTTTTTTTTAGGCAGACTGATGATATTATTCAACGAAGATATTTTGGTCTCGACAGATTATAAAAATTATGCTCAATATAATATTTAGCTATTTTTCAAAATTTTATTTGAATTAGCTACTTTTTAAGTTACACTATTTTATTTTAGCTATTCTTTTAGTGTGCTTTATTTCCACTTACATGTTTTAAAGAATTAAAAAAAATCTTTTAAGTGATAATATCAAAGTCAACTACATTTTAACTTTGAAGTTTGAGCGTGAGCCATAAAAAAGGAATGTATACTATATTGATATAAATACTAAATAGTATCTATAAATTATTTTATGTACTTCTTAACTATATGATCTTGTACGGTTGATGCACGATTTTTCCAAGTGGAATACACCTGATAATCACGTGATCTCAACAATGAATTTGTAATATCTTCAGGACGAAGGGACCTGCAAAACAAAGTAAAGAAACTCTAATGCCAAAATCAGTATGAGCAATGGTTCACTAGAGTATTTTTAGAATAGAATTTACCTATTTTCTTCTTGTTATTATGGCGGTATTTATAGTGTTGGTCTAGGTCTTTTCCTTTCCCTACTAAAGGAGGAAATATAGAAAAACGAAAAAAAAAAAAAAAAAAAAGAAAGAATTGAAATTCAAATTAAAAGGGCATAATTGAGAAACTAAGATGAGCAGGAGGCTATTATTGGAAAGGAAGTTTGATTTTAAAGGACAGCAGCGACAATTTCTGTTCTAAAAAGCTGAACCATATAATGGGCTCTATGGCCCACTTGGCCCGTTCATTTTGACTTGTAACGGCCCGTCCAAGAGGGCAGTTTTTTTTTTAATTAATTATTTAATTAATTATTTTTAATATATATATATATATATATATATTTAAGGCTGCGTTTGGTTGCACGTCTTGGCAGTTGAACGATAAACGGACAAAATTTATGGGTGAGATTCTAACCTCAAAATATCCTACACTTCAACTAAAACGCTTCTATATATATAATATGATTTTATTTTTCATATTTTTTGAGTTATATTATTATTATTTTTTTTTTGCAACGATATTTTAATTAATACGATAATTCAACCCATGACCTCTTAATCAAGAACACAACTTTATGTCAATTGAGTTATGCTCGATTTGACAAAAAAAAATGTTATATTATTTTTGTGACACGTAAATAAAAATGAAACATAATTTAATTGACATAAAAATAAAGATGTGCCTTCAATCCTCAAGTCTAACAAAATATTACTGTTATAACATAAACAAATGATTAAAAAAAAAAAAAATACAAATACAAATTTTAGGTAATTCAATGTACAAATAAAAAGAAAAAACTAATTTATTAGTTATATAATAAATTCAAGTGTTTCAATAGAAAAATTGTTTTGTTAATTAATTTTGAACCACTTTTGACTTTTTGTATTAGTCAATCAATTAGGTGCCATTTGTTGGGTTTAGCATTTGATTTATTTTCTGTACTATGGTCTATGGGTTCATCTCTAAGCTAATATTTATGGCTATTAAATGTTGTAATTAAATATTTATTTTATGTTTGAGGTGTACCTGAAATAAATTGCATTGATTTGAGTATTAAATATTTCATTTTTCTTTTTTGTTGAAACAAGCTTATTAACATTTGAAGTTTGAACTACAATTTTTAAGGAAGGACATTGAGTCATTGTTTAATTATTATTATTATTATTTCTTTTATATATATATATATTAGTTGAAATAAGTGTGGTGGTGGAATTCAAACCTTCGACTTCAAAGAAAGATGTACATATCAATTACTGTTGAGTTATGATCACTTTGACCATTCGATACTATAAATATATTTTGAGGGTTTTTTTTTTATAATGATTTTCTTTCTATTTTCAATTTATAAAAGTTAAGCTTGTTTATTAACATTTTTTTTTTTGTTTTAAAAGTATTTTTAAAATTGTAACCATTTAAAAAATAATTTTTGTTTTTAAGATGATAAAGGGTTAAATCTTTCCACTAACAATTTTGGTATGTCTTTATAGTGAAGAAAATGAAACTTTAGTAATTAAGGAATATCAACCTAGTGTTGATTCGAGATACCTCGAGATGGAGGTAATGATACAGAAATAGGAGCAAGATAGGAATGTCAACATAAGCATTGACATAATGTACGAACTAGTAATTAAGAAGTTAGAGGTTCGAATCCTCTATGTATGTTGTAAAAAAAAGAGCAAAATAAAAATAGAATATTATATATTTCGAAATATTTAGTATGTTTCACATATTTTTTTAAAGTGTGATTGAATCTATATATTAATTTTAATTTGTAGTGTTTGGTTAGAATTATAGAGAGCAATTTTACCAACTAAAAACGCCTTTTAATTATTATATAAATTTGTTATTGTCAGAAGTGGTTTAGAAATGTAAAAATAGAAAAAATGAAATAAAAATAAAGTACTTTTAGAGGGAGCACTTAACTATTTTTTTTTTTTTTTTTCCTAATTTTTTTTACATATTCAGTAATTCACTAAAAAATAATTTTTTAAAAAAGGTATGTTTAACCAAATTATTCGGAGAAAATAGAAATGAAAATTAGGTGAAAAGCATAAATATAATATTCCAAAAATGGATATAATTAAATCATGATGATCAAATTGCATGCCGTTAAAGTGGAGAATCAACAACCGTTTCTAGGCCCCACCAGGAGATTCCTGGGCTCATCTTTGAACTTCATCTTTTGATCTTGGCCGTTGATTTTTATCACATTTTTTTCTTTTTTAATTTATGATTCGTCAAATTATATATATATATGATTGCACAAACTGACATGAGGCTCAAAATAATGATAAATTTAATAAAATTTAAAATATTTTGTAAATATGACAAAAAAATCAGTGACTATCGTGATAGTCACTGACAAAATTCTATACAAAACTGAGACGATAGATTTCTATTAGACCATATTATATAGAAATTGTTATATTTACAAATTTTTAAAAAAAATGTTATATTTTTAATTATTTTACTCTAAATTGACATCTGTTACAATTTTTCTATATATATTTTCAGTACATTAGATTTGGATTCGAACCAAACACCTCTTAGTCGTCATATATATGTCATGCTCGCTTTGGGTCAAATTTTATATAATTAATATGACATAAGAGAGTTGTAAAAAAAAAAAAAAATAGGGCATAAGAGAAAATTGTTATTATTTCATTATTATTATTGTTTTATTTTTATTGAGATTACAAATGTCTTTTGACTAAGTTGAATTATATTCATGTCATAATTTTTTTTTTTTTTTGGGTGTTGATTTTAGTTCTTTTGATTGATAATGATATTAGGTTCATGAATTTTGTTTGATTATATTATCTTATAATCACTTTTGGAATATTTATGCCCATAATATAAAATGGTGTTTCAATTAAATAGGGAAAATGAAAGGTATAAACTATTGGCATTGACTACTAAAGTCTCCTCTTAAGAGTATGTTCAAAAGTTTTTTTTTTTTTTTTTAGGCTATATTTTATTGTGTGTTTCTTCTAGATTAAAGAACTATTCAAATATATTGAAAATTTCTCAAAAACAATTTGAATAAGTAATATGCATGGTTTGAATATAATTAATCATTTTTTGGTCATAAACTTTCTAGTATCCTTCCTTTGGAACCATTGACTTTCAATCATTTTGCTTTATCCTCCAACTTAAATGTTATATTTTAGCCTATGAATTTGGCATGAAGAATTATATCAATTATTTTGTTAAAAACACCTTTGGCCTGAATTTTTATAAAAAAAAAACAATTTAATCTCTAGAATATTTTAGAATGTAACAAATTTTTTTAAAAATTAGAAGGTAACAATTTAATCCTTATATTATTGACAAATTTGTAATCGTTTAATCCTTACCATGAAAAATCTCATCAAAATTAAGTGTCACTTTTTATTATATAACAATTTAGTTTTTGTAGTTTAAGTACATTTAGACCCTAATCAGCTTATTGATCTACATATGTAAGAAGTCTCGTTAAATTTTAATAATAGTTTTCATGATAAAGACTAAATTGTTACATATACTAAAGTTCAGTGACTGTCAACATGAACATAGCTCAATTGACATAATGTATGAATTATTGACTAAGAAGTCAAAGGTTCGAATCCTCCACCCGCATATTGTAAAAAAAAAAAAATCAGTGACTAAATTGTTACAAACTAAAGTTACGGACTAATTTTTACTTTGATGAAAGTTGAGAGATCAAAAGTATTTTTGAACTAGTTATTTATATTGAGATTTTGTTAACCAGGGAAAAAAATCAAATCTATCTTACAAACACTTTTTTTTTTATCAACATGTGAAGGTGGAAAATTGAACCTAGAACTTTGAGCTTCAAACATTTATTCACGGAGATATCTATTTGTCCAGTAAATGAGTTTTATTTGTGTATTTTAAATTTATTTAAAATGTCAAACCGAGCGAGCATAACTCAATTGGTGTCCTTGACTTAGAGGTCACAAAATTATTAATTAAATACCTTTATAAAAAAAGAAAAATTATTTATGATTGAAAATTTAACTAATTAGTAATATATATATATGTGTTGTTGCAACATGATTAACTTTTTATTTTTTCTTTGAACCATCAATGTAACTAACTAAATTTGAAAAGACTAAGCAAAATCTAATTTTAATATGGTAGTATATCAACCTATCAAACTATAGAAAGATCTTGTCGGGAGAAACAATTTAATAAAGTAACAGTTTTTTTTTTTTTTTTTTTTTTTTTTTTTTTACAATGTATAAGGGGGATTTTTGTACGGATGACTCCCCTCGGGGTGCGTGAGGCTTTTTAATCCAGTGTTTGAAAACTTATGTTTTTTTGACCTTCTCTTGATAAGGAAGTGCATAAAGTCATTCGTACCCTTCGTTTATCACGATCACGAGGAGACAACTATAATTTGTTCGTGATAAGCGAATGATACAAATGACTTTATGCACTTTCTTATAACGAGATAATGTCAAAAAACATAAGTTTTCAAAAATTGGGTTAAAAAACTTTACGCAGCTCAAGGGGTGGGTCATCCGTACAAAAACCCCATGTATAGGGGTTGAGAATTGAACAAATACTTTATGGTCACCAATCTACATCACGTCATACCAATTGAGCTATGTTCTTGTTAACAATTTTATTTTTTTTTATTTTTTTTAGCAACATATTTTATTAAAAAAAACACTAATTCACAATTACTTTCAACTAACTATATAAAGTTGATGACACTATAAAAAATATCATTTTCCACCATGAATAATGTGCTGATAACAAGAAAAAAGGGTTGTTAATTGTCGAGGACGAAAACCAAAATATATTGCAAAAGTCATCGCTAAAAAACAATCGATGAAACTTTTAGTGTCGAAAACAAAACATGTCACGTCTTGTTGCAACGAAAGCCATTTTCCATCCCAACCCAAGACAAAAAAAAAATTGTCATAAGAGTGTCAACATATATCATCAATTTTGTCGCAATCCTTACAACGTTAATTATGATATCTTAAATTTAAAAATCTTTCCATCCTATAAAAATCTATATAGTTATTATATCAATGTATATTCTCTACAAATGATGAAATGTGGAACAACATTAAAGAATTATTTATAAATTCAATTTATATAAATTGAAAAATTAAGTAATACAGAAGAATAGTAATATTGAAAATTCTCTTAAATTCAATATTGTTAATCAAAAAAGAAAAGAGAAAACTTCTTGAAACACTTTTTTGACTCAATTATCACAATTACAAAGTGGTTTAAGGCCAAAGAGAAGATACTAAACACAATAAGGTGTACCAAGCTGTATTAGATGACTTGGCTCTTAAGATTCCTACAAAACCAAAGTTTAAATAATTAGGATTTTAATTTCAAATAATAATAATAAATAAATAAATAATTGGATTTTTTTTTTTTGTTCTTTCTTTCTTTTTGGGGTGGCAGCTGATCTATTCTTTTGCCATCTCCAAATCCCCAACCACTTTCATCTCTCCTCTCTCCCTTTACACCTAAACCCTAATTTTCAAAATATTTCAATTTTCTCATGGTCCTCAAATGGTGATGCCTTCACTTTTCTTAAATCTTAATGTATCTTCAAGTTATATATTTATATATATATATATAGAAATATTTTATGTTATAAGTTTGATAGCTATAGTTATTCTAAGAGAGCATCTTAGTTACTTTACTTTTTCTTTATTCCATTTGGATAGTTGTTGAAAAAGAGAAATCGCATGAATCATACTTTTTCTTAACGACAATAACGATGAACGGATCAATAGCAACATTAATGAAAGAAAAATATCAAAAAAACAAATAAAATTTTTATATAAGTTTATTTGAATTTAAATTATGTTATGTTGTCAGTTTATATATTAAAAAACCTCGTACATTTTGTTTCCGACGAATATAATTTTACCCTTCAAGAACACTCAAAGGAGGTTTTCTCTCTCAATATGTCTCTCTCAATATGCTTTCGAAAAGTGCTTCTTTTTTTGCCTCGTTATCTATCATAATGTCTTCATTTTCTATATAAAAAAGATATAAAGAAAACTATGATATATCTTTTTAAAAATTATACTTGTGTGTCGCATATTGCCACTCAATTACTAGTTGTGTTGGTAAATAAACTTCGTAGGAAGCTTGGAGATAATTCATTTAATTTTTTTTTATTAAAAAAAAAAGAATAAAAGATTAAATACAAAATCAAAAAGTCAAAACAAAATCACAAGAGATTTTGTTGGGTGTATCGAGTTGTAAAGTTTTTGGTACTTCTTTAGACACCAATCATCTACTTTTGAAAATTAAGTTTATTTATCAAAGAATTGTTTATCTTTCCAAATCTACCCTTTTAAAAACATTTTAGAAAATCCTAGTGAAATAAATTTTGTTTAAAAAAGTTTCCAAATGTATATTTCATTTTTTTTTAATTAAGATTTGAAAATAAAAAAATACCATAAAATTATTAATAAATTAGCATTTTTTTTAAATGGCATAAAAAATGGGGCCAATAATGGACTTTTTTTTATTATTTTTATTATTTTTTTTGTAGTTTTTAAATTTTTTTATAAAAATATTGCAGGTTTGAAAATATTTTTAAAAATAATGTTGTTTTAAAGAGAGGTCGCTCTCCACGCGAGCAAATATCGTCTTTTTGACTCCACGTGGATGAAGATCGTCTCTTCAAAAGACGATCTTCTTCTGCATCTATACTTTACATTAAAAAAATGATATTTTTTTTAACCAGATATTCAAAAATTTCAAAAAATGTATGGTTGAAAAGCTAACAGAGACAGCTTCCAATTTAATATCTGGTTTCACTATTTTTGGAGTTGTGTATAAAAAGATAAAGATCAACGAAGTTGGACTACAGTTCTACAAATTTCAGAACTGGAGATTCTTTTGAGGAGTGCATTAAAAAATTGATGTCTTTTTATCCAAATATTCAAAAACTTCGAAGAGGGTACAGTTGGAAAGCTAACCCATAGACATTCAATTTGATATCTGGTTTCCCTGGAGTTGTGTATCAAAAGACACAAGTTTTCGAAGTTCTGAAAACTTCACTAAACCAGAACTGAAGATATGACTGAAATCTTCAAAACTGTAGCTAAATTTCTATGTATCTTTTGATACACAACTTTTAAAATAGTGAAACCAGGTATCAAATTGAAGCTTTCTCTGTGTTAGTTTTACAACTGTACCTTTTTCGAAAATTTTGAATATCTCATTAAAAAGATATCAATTTTTTAATGCACTCCTCAAAAGAATGAGATTTGCAGAAGTATAGTCCAACTTCGATGATCTTTAACTTTTGATACACAACCCAAAAAATAGTGAAATCAGGTATCAAATTGAAGCTCTCCCTATTAGCTTTCCAACCATACATTTTTCGAAATTTTTGAATATCTAAGTAAAAATATAATTTTTAATGTAAGGAACGTACATGCCTAAGAAGATAATCTTTTGAAAAGACGACTTCCTTTTAAAACAACATTATTTTTAAAAATACTTTCAAACCTACTATATTTTTATTAAAAAAAATTAAAAACTACAATATTATTCAAACCCAATAATGTATTAATAACTTTGATATGTTATACATTCTCCATAAAAGAGAAAACATCAAGACATTATGTGACTTCCAAATTTCCAATCATTGCTTAGAGACAGGAACAGGTTTATAGATCCACTAAAAAAATGTTCATAATTTCTTTTTATTTGGGTTTTTTTTTAGAAAGATGTTCCTTTAATTAATTTATTAATTATTAAGAAAATATGAATTTGGAAGAATATTTATATATAAAGAGGTATGGGTATGCACATGTGCAGGGAATTGGACAGCAGAGTTAGTTGAAGTTTGCCCCTTTACCAACTTGTAAAGTAACCAACCCAATCCCATTATTTATACCATTTTAGAACAAAATCAAATTTTATTACAAAAAAAAACAAATATTTAAAAGGAAAAAAATGCTAGCATAAAATAATTAAAGTTAAATTATAAATCAATTTTAACCAAAAACTTTTAATTTTATCAAATTAAACTTCAAACTTGTATAAATGTTGCTAGGTTCACTTTTAGTTTGAATCGGTTAAAAACAAGTGTTCATCCACATGGGTCTTCGACAAATCGACTCCAATTTCCTCGAACAGTCGGTTGCTCGATTGTTTTCTTCATCGAGAACCACTTCTTAGACGCTTACGTTTTATCTAAATCGAACATTTTCATTTACCCAATAAAAATCATCATAAAAAATCTTGGAACCACTCAGCTCCTCAAATGGATTTTCTTTTTCTTTAATCAATCTTGCAATCAATTGATTTGAGAAGTCGAGTGGTTCCACAAGTTGATACACTAATGAAATTGAAAGTGCATAGTCTACATTGCAACACTTATGTAAGTTTGATGTTCAATTTGATGAAATTGAAAGTTAAGGATTAAAATTGCTACAACTTGTTAAGTTTAGTGTCTAAATATTTTTTTTCCCAAGTTTTTATTATATTTTTAAAATTTGGATCATTATATTAACTTGAAATAACTCAATTGATTAAGGTATATGCCCTCGATCAAGAGAATTCATGATCATTATGCTACTATTTAGTCCATATGTATTATTTTTTTTTAGTTCAACATGAGTGGTGGGAGGATTTGAATCTCAAAATTCTTAGTCGATGACATATACTTTATGCCCGTTGAGCTATATGCTTATTTTGGCCTATTAATTCATATGTAAATACTAATAAATAAAACACGAGCGTAACATATTCATTAGATAAATTTTGTTGGTTTAACCTGATGTGGTAGCCAACATGAACATAGTTGAACTAGGTAATATCTATGTACTAGAAAAATGGTTAATGTATATTTCTTCGACTAAAAAGTCTGAAGTTCGAATTTATAGTCTGACATATTAAATTCGAGAAAAAGAAAAAGAAAAAGAAAAGTGATGTGTTAGATATCTAAACTTAATCAGTTTAAACTCGATTGATCGAGATAAAAATTTCTATATATAGATGAGAGATTCGAATTTCCGAGATAAAGAAAAAACCTTATGAAAAAAAGAGTGCAATCAAGTGGCATTTGGAAATTTGAGGGAAAGGATTTAAAAATTTAGAGAAAAAAACAATTCATTGAGTAAGTAAAGTTGGGATAACACCACATCTCCATCAGTGGCAGTGGTTGGCAGTTGGGTCTTTTCAGCTAACACCTTTGTTATTTTCTTAGTTTTATTTATGTCATCTAATTTACAATTAATTTTTTATTTTTAACCATAAAAATCAAGTTTATTTTTTCACTTTCTATTATAAACTAAAAATTTGACAAACTCCAACTTTTACGGGATATTTGGCCAGATGACCCTAAATTAAGATTCATTCCAGAGATTGACCCGAAATTTTAAAAAGTAGTCAAAATGATCTTTTGCTGACATCACTTTCGCTGAGATTTTTCTCATTCTCGCTCACGTTCACGAGAGGGAGAAATTTTCAATTATAAAATGGAGCCCGCACTAAGCGAAAGCGAGAGCGAGAACAATGAGAGTGATGTCATTAAAAAGTTAGTTTGACTAATTTATGTATTTCAGGTCAATCCCTCGAATGAGCCTTAATTAAGGTAATCTGACCAAATATCCCAAGTATTACTCTCTATTTTTAATATATTTTAAAAAATATTTAATGTATCGATATACTCAACATTAAAAAAAAAGTCGCAAATTTATTTAATTTTAGGTCTCATACAAATATTAAAATTTAGATTTTGTATAAATAAATTAGTGAATTAAAAAAAATAAAATTAAAGATGTATTAAACACTGAATAAAAAATTTATAGATTTATTATACATTTTTTAAGTTTAGAGACCTATTAAATATTTTTTTAAAATATAAAAACTTATTTGACACATTTAAATTAAGACTAAATTTATAATTGAACCTGGATATATATCTTTTAATTTTCAAACTTATACATTTATTTTATTTTAGTTAGCTCCTACAGTAGACTCAGACCACCAATTTGAAGCAAATTTCCATCTATCTATATGACTTGGAATATAGACTTAGTCTATAGGGTCATATAATATCTTCTTTAACGCAATAGCCGAGTCAATATCAAATACCCGATAGTAATAAGAGATGTTAAATTATAAGTTTAGTCTCTAAATTTTAAAATTTGTGCCTAAAAAGTATTTGAATGTTAAAAAGGGCCTAATAGGTCCACGAACTCTAAAGTTTGTGTCTAATAGGAGGTATTTTCACAGATGACCCATTTGGGTGTCGTAATGTCAATTGACCCGTTTTTTAAAAACATATGTTTTTTTTTATTTTTGTTGAGCACGAGCACGCGTTTGGTGAGAACAATTGTAAACCTTTCGCTGAGCACGATCGCGAGAGGGCGACTATAGTATCATCGTGCTCAACAAAAGATATTACAAACTTTTTCTTCATGAACGTGATCGTGCTCAGTAAAGCGAAATGCTGATGACATCAACAAAACGACAAAAAAACATTATTTTTGAAGCGGGGTCAAAAAATATTACGAAACCCAAGGAGAGGGTCATCTGTGAAAATACCCCGTCTAATATGTCTCAAACATGTATAGATATATTTTTTTAAATTAATTTATCTAATTATGTGTTTAGTTGATTAGTGAATTTAATAAAAATGTTGAAAAAATTAAGAAATTATTACATACAAAATTGAAAATTCAGTACCTATATGATACAACGTCCTATTAGACCGTTTTTTAAGTCTAGGAACCAAAAAATAGAGCCGTTTAATAATTAAAGGAATAAAATATCGAAAAGTAAAGAAAATAAAAACCAAAAAAATAGAATTTGAAACTGCTCTTTTTTATTTAATTGATTCAAGTGCTAGTTGATAAAAGTTGAAGGGGTAAGCTGGGTTGGCACTTTCAAAAGCAATTCCTAGTTTTTTTTATAAGCACTTTGCAAATACCCACAGCTCAAAAACAAATTGAAATAACAGCACAAACCCCATCATTTCAAAAGCAAAAGCAAAAGAATAGAGAGAGAAAAAAGCAACAAACCCAGAAAGAAAGGAAGAAGAAGAAGAAGAAAGAACAGAGAAATTTGAAGGAAATTCAAAGAAGAAGAAGAAGAAGAAGAAGAAGAAGAAGAAGGGTTTTGTTGTTGAGAAGATGCAGCCAGAACAAGCTCAACAACAGCAACAATTAATGGTGCAGAACAACACATCAAGCTTAAGCTTCAGCAGCCATTTGTCTAAGGAAGATGAAGAAATTTCTCGGTCGGCTCTTTCCACTTTCAGAGCTAAAGAAGAGGAGATCGAGAGGAAGAAGATGGAGGTTAGAGAGAAAGTTCAAGCGCAGTTAGGCCGTGTTGAAGAAGAAACCAAACGCCTCGCTTGCATCCGTGAGGTAACAAGATTTAGGGTTTTTTCTTCTTTTCTTTTCTTTTTCTGCTGTGTTTTATATGAATTTGGGGAAAAGTTGGAGAAAATTTTTCAAGGGTTTTTCTTAGATTTTGGTTTATGAGATACCCTTTTAACTTTTCTGCTGTGTTTTATATGAATTTGGGATTTTTTTTGTAGAAGATCTCTTGAAACTGACTATAATTTTGGGGTTAATCTTTGCTGAAAAGGTCTGAGGACAAGGGGGTTTTTAACCCCTTTTTGCCTGATTTAGTTCTGTTATCCATGGTGTTTTGGATTAAATTAATGTTTTGTTAAGGGATTAGTAGCAGCTTTATGTCAGATTTGTAAGTTTCTTTGTATAATTATGACTTGCATTCTTAACCTAGAAACTTTTATTGAGATAATGTTTCAATTTTTCATCTACTTTCCATATTTTCGTCACCTGAAAATGTCTTAGAAGGAATATTAGGCTCTGATCTAGATTTTAGCCTTTTCTTTTTGGGGGTTTCTTCAAACTCTTGTATGTAAAGGAGCAATAGAACTTCAAACAGTCCAAAATACTCCCCATTTTCCCTTTGCACAGTCTCTCTTTCTCTGTTTTCACTCCTGAATTCAAGGAGGAGAAGATTATGGTGCTAACTACAAAATCAACAATGCGTCCGTGTCCGGTTCGGTTGAAACGAAAGAGTCGTTTAGTACTAAGATTAGTTTAAGTAGATGAACATTTAGTAGAAGAAGAGTTTGTATATGGCAATGTCTTGGTTTCGAATTGGTTTTCTTTCCGTTGTTCTTGTTGTTTTGTGGTTTATGGAACGAAATTCTGTGAACACCAGGAACTCGAGGCGATGGCAGATCCAATGAGGAAGGAAGTTGCACAGGTTCGTAAAAGGATAGATGCGGTGAACAAGGAATTAAAGCCTCTAGGACATACCTGTCAAAAGAAGGTAAGATTTGGGGGAAGGAATAGCTAGCTGTGTGGACAAGCTTTGTTGAGCATATAAGATGATGTTGCATTTTGTGAATCTCAATTATTGTACCTTACCATATCAAATAGGACCACTGAGCTGGTTTTTGTATTGTCTGTCATAGGAAAAAGAGTACAAGGAAGCCCTTGAAGCCTTTAACGACAAGAACAAGGAAAAAGTTCAGCTCATCACGAAATTAATGGAGGTAAGTTCTCCCCCTGAATCCCTTTCGTTTTCGATCATCTGCACGTCATAAATAACCAAGTAGTAGGAACCGAGTCTTGCACGTTAAGAGGCCATTCAATTAATTTTGAACCATATCGATTTCGACGCTTCATCGAGTGAAAAGCCAAGCTGAAGTCAGGGAAATCACAGCGGTTCAATGCGACTTGAATGGCCTCCATTAGTTGAAAAACTCTTTTCTTTTCGTGTATTCTCGTTCGGGTTTCGATTGATGGATTGATTTGTTTCAGCTGGTGAGTGAAAGTGAGAGGTTGAGGCTGAAGAAGCTGGAGGAGCTGAGTAAGAACATAGATACGATTCGGTAATTGAATTGATTGGATTGATTGGAGCGAGCGATGACAAAGTGATAACCCCCCTGTTTATTAGGCTTTGGTGTGTGATGTATTTAGTATAAAAAGAAGAAAAGGACTTGTTTGTGTATTTATTGAAATCTGGGTGTTCTATGTGGTTTGGGTGTTTTTTTTTTTTTATAATTTGTCTTTGTTTTGTCTGTTTATTTGTCCTCTAGAGAAGTTACTCAAAAAACATTTAACTGATTTTAGGAAGGGAATGCCCTATAAACAGGTTTGTAACTCATCTCACCCTTTGTTTTTCTTTTTTTTTCTCTCCTCAATTTATTTTCCTCTCTCTATAATGAGGGAAAAATTCCAATTAGTTGAAGTTTAAATATATGTAATGTTGATTTTTTGATTTTTTATTTTTTTTAGTACATTGGGTGTGAGGGGATTCGAATCACTGACCTCTTGTCACGTATGCTAAAATTAATTGGACATGTTTGATAACATGTGAAACTATTGGAATGCTTGATTTATGTTGTCCTTTTCAAGAAAAAACAAAGTCAATGTTTTTATATATATTAAACAACTATGATAGTTTACAAAAAATGAGACTTTATTGAATAATCTTCTTCACTAATTATTAAATTGAGATAAGAAATATTGAAATGGATTATTTATTTGTCTTAGATTACTATTTGATTTGAGTAAAATTATTTTTGGGTTTTGTTTTGTATAATATTAGATCCTATTTAGCTTGAAAACTGTATGCTGCTACAAAACAAGCTATTACTTGTCCTTATTTTAAAAAGAATTATCAAACAACCGTGCAACGGGTGACTGAGTGTATCACTTAGATAGCTCAAAGCATGGCGAGGAAGATCTGAGCAATCAAAAAGGTAAAAATAACATGTTCATCTGATTCAATAAATTTTGAAAACATTTTTTTTTTGTTTTCTGTGTCGAGATTTTAAATTTTAAATTTTAAAACGCAAAATTATATAATATTTAATTAACAAAATATGTATAATATATTATATTATAAAATAATAACTATACAAAATTTATAACATAAAATATGTTTATAAATTAAGTAATAATATTTAATTGGTAACTACAATTAGTTTGATGAGTTATAAAAATGTTATCAAACACATTTTAAAAAATTAATTAAATTGAGATGCAACTCACAAAATTACTATCAAACACATATCTGAAAACATGAAATACAACTCTATTTATGTTTTTATTGAATTCGTTGTTTTCAAATTTCTGTTTTCAGATCACCAACTAAATATGTCTTTTTTTTTTTTTTTTTTTTTGAAATTACTAAATATGTCTTTAAATACCCGATGACGGATATTTGTAATATATAAAAATAAATTAGCCACTTATCAAAATACAATATTAAATAGCCATTTTCACTAAGGCTGGGAAATGGGCCTTATCGGTTGGGCCCATTGGTCTTGATCAGCTACTTGTGTGATCGATCAAACCATGGGAAAATGGACGAAAGCCCATTCTGAGGAAGGCCCAAACATTTGGGCTATTTATGAAGGGGCTTGAACGAAAATTGTGAAGAATTAACGAAGAATAAAAAACAAACTCGAAAAATAGTTAAAATGTTTTCAAATAAAAAAGTGAACATTTTTTCTTCTAATTATACCGAGTATATATGAGTATTTACGGTCAGTCCACACATCGGTATAATATTTATGATTCTAGTAAAATATATATAATCAAATACAAATTCCTACAAATATGAAATTGATTTTAGACTCTTATTAAAATTGGTATCTTACAATTTTTTTTTTTACTTCATTTTCTTTTTTTATTCACGCCATTAAGTTCCCTCACCTCGTTCCATTTATTTTCTTTTCTTCTACAACGCTCAAATTTTTGTCGTTCAACTTTCTCTCTCCGTCGTGGTTGCGCTCTCTTTCGTTTGTCTCTCCCTTTTGGTTTCGTCACTTCGGATTGACTCGATTTATTTTCCTCGACAAACTTTATAAAGCTAATCTCAAGGTTCGCGATGAGTATTCCAAACAATTACAGGTACGCTTCCATTTTTTTTCTCCACACAATTTCAATTTATCCTTTAATTTCGTGGAGATGAAACATAAAAACTAATCATCTTTTTTAATTATGGTTGTTTTTGTGATTCAATATGTCGTGACAAGTAAAATTCATTCGATTTTAAATACTACACTTTAAGTTTAGTTGATGTACTTTCCATCAAACTTAAAATTAATCCTCGTTTCGTTTACTTAATCTTTTTTCCCTCTTTCACACGTCTCTTTTCACCCTCGTAAAGACCAGCCGCCACTCGGTGGGTGAAGTTGCACAGAGAGAAGGAGGATGAAGACTTAGTCGATACAACCTCATTGTGCTGCTGGAAGGATATCAAAGCTTTGAGATCGAATTTGAGGACTTAGTTAACTTGTTTTAGTGAAGCCTTGAGGTCAATTTTTAGGACCATGTGTGTAATTAATTTCATTTTTTCTTGTTTTGAACCTATTAATATTTATCTTTTCTCCTTGTATATTTCAATATATACTATTTGTCTAAGTGTATTTCTCAATATACAACTTATGTAGACTTTTATAGACAAATGTATTTTCCAATCTATACTAATTATTATGGATATTTCTCAATATATACTAATTATTATGTGTATTTCTCAATGTATACTATTTATCTTAAGTCATCGTTTTTTTTAGTGTTACTCATCTACGTGTATTTCCTAGTATATACTACTTGTCCTAGGTCATTGTTTTAATCAGCGTTAATATCTATCTATGTAATGCCAATGTGTTGATTTTGAATCCTCGTTTGAATCTGTAGCATTATTATACTAGCAACTAATTTGAATTAATCTATCGATTTATTTTTTATATATATTTAATTTTTCTACATATTTTTTCACATATTTTTCTTCTTTGTAATCATTGTTTTTTTAGGCATTTTGATAGGATGCTTAAAAGTGCAAATATCAATGGTGTTATTTTTCCTCTGCAATTTAAAGATTATGTTAAATATAGCATTTAACTATTTTTCACAACTTTATTTGGTTTAACTATTTTTAGAGTGACACTATTTTATTTTAGCTACCTCTTGTTGTCTTTAGAAAGAAAGAAAAAATCAATCACTTGTTTTAAATCAACTCAAATTATTCAAGCAAATTGAGAAAAATGATATGATGTTAAACTATTCACATGTCAATTTATTAATAATGGCACCAATATGATTATTTATGACATTCATAACTTTTTTTTATATATAATTATTTTGGATACATCATCAATAAAAACAAATATTTTTTTTGTATGACCTCAACTATTCAATCAAATAGCTTTTTTTTTTTTAATTATTAAATCAAATAATTACACCAAAACTAATATGACATGATAAGGGGAAATCTTAAGGTTGAGGGGCTCCAAGTAATATCCTCATATTCGTTATCTGATAACTGTCCGATTGAAGCAGAGATCGATTGTTTGGATGTCAATAATCTTCTCAATGAAATTGAAGATGATCTTACCACAATGGTTTTTTTCATAAGAGAAGCATTGAACCTGAAATATGCTACTGGAGTTATCTCTTTTGCTCATGTGAATCGACTGGATAATGTCTTGACCCATCAGATTGCCTCCGAAGCGTTTGAGATTTTGCTTACGTGGGAGGATCCTGTTCCCTCGAGTTTTTTTTTTTCGTTTTTTTTGTGAGATTGATAGCCTTAGGGGCTTTGTTGTTTGATGAGCTATGACACACTTTTTTTTTATAAAAAAAAAAAAAAAAAAAATCTTAAGGACTATTGAGAGTACTGAATGAGTTATTATAGTCAGAGTTATAATAGTTCGTGAGTTATAATAATCGTGAATACTAAATATTATTGGCGTCAATTTAGTTATTTTAGTGATTGTGGATTATAATAATCGGTAAGTCAAACATAAACTGAATTATAATAACTCGGTCTACCTAACTTTAAGTTAGTGTCCCAAAATATCCCGTAAGACTTCAATTTATTTTAAACAATATTGGTAATATTTAAAAATAATGTATGGTGTTGATTAAATAAAATATTATATATGAACTCATTGCATGATTAATTATTTATAATTTATTTAATTATAAGGAAGGTGATATTAAGAGAGTACACACTAGAACTCTTTTCAATATATTATATTGTATGGAGTCGGTGAATAATGTTTCCACCAATATTTAGCTACTAGTATTAAACACAAAATATGATGACCTAAATAAAGTAATTTATTATTTATTTATAACTTTATGTCGAAATATAAATGATTCTGAAATATATATATATATATATATATATATAATTATTAGAATAAGAGAGACATAATGACGGAAATATTCTTGTATTTGTATTCATCTTAACAACTTGAATAGATTCGTTGAACTATATTTCAGATATAAACAAAAATAATCTCATTTTTCGATTCATACACACGAAAGAAGGTAACATAAAAGACACATATGTTATTATCGATTTTAAGACGTGAGAGAATATAGACAATTGAAATGAAATGATGGAATTCGAATCTTTTTATGAAAGTTTTTGACCTTAACATAAAAATGTCAAGAAATCTCTAGATGTTAGTTAGGAGAAATTTTTGTAACCATATTTGAGTATTGGCTTTTGTATATTAATGGTTGTGATATGCATATCCCTTGTTAGAGTGACATTTCAAAACCCTCCAAATGCAATTTTGTACTCTCTTTGAGACCTCCAAAAAACAACAAAATAAAAATAAAAATGAGAGAAAAATGTGACCAATATTTTATATTATATATAAAAGTACATGGAATCCAATCCAATCAAAATGTGACCAATATTTTATATTATATAATATAAAAGTAAATAGCAAGTTGCAAGTCTTATTTGTACTTGAAAATTTGGTACATGCCAAACTATTTTTTTTTTCTACATCCACAAGATAGCAAATGAGTGAGATTCAAATGAAACATTTTTTTTAACTTGGTGTAATTTTTTTTTCTTCTTTCGAAAAGTATTTTAATTAATACGGGAAAGATTCCACATCTTACTTCTTGGTCATTAGTTCAATGTTATGCTAAGTTAAGTTATGTTCGGGTTGTCAAATGTAATTATTTTGATAGTTAAGAGCTCTTTCATAAAATAGAAACCACACTTTTCATAATTACAAAAGTAAACACTATAATTATTTGGTCGGATTTGAGTAGAAGTTTCAAATTAGTTATATGGTTTATGGGTAGTTTCAATTTGGTTGCTATGATTTTAAAAACTTAAATCGGCTCCATTTGTTTGGACTTAGTTTCAATATGGTTTGGTTAAATCTCATAAATCGTCAATAAATTTTGTTTTACCCCTAAAAAAAAATCCAATTTATTTACTTCTATCTTTTATTTTGGAAACCTCAATACATTCAAGTCACATAAAATTCGAAACATTAAACTTATTGCCATAAAGTAGAAACCACACACCTTTCATAATTACAAAGTAAACACTCATAAGATAATTATTTGGTTAAATTATAAATTTGACCCCTATGATTATTCGAGTATAGTTGCAACTTAATTTTTATAATATTATAAGTTTCAAATTAGTTTATATGGTTGGTTGCTATAGTTTTAAAAACTTAAATCTACTCCATTTGTTTGGACTTAGTTTCAATATAGTTTGGTTAAATCTCATCAATCATCAATAGATTTTGTTTTGCCCTTAAGGAAAAAAATCCATCTATTTACTTCTATCTTTTATCTTGAAAACCTCAATACATTCAATTAACATGAAATTCAAAACATCGAATTTATTGTCACATACAAATGTGTTTATGATGTTAATGGTAAGGACGACAATTTGTGAAAATTGATTCAAAATCAAATCAATATAAATATCAAATTGAAACTTATAGAAACTTGATTGAAATTAAGCTTAAACTCGTAAAACTATAGAATTCAAATTAAAACTAACTCTTAAGCTATATGGAAGATCAAATTTGTGAAACCTAATTATTCTCTCGTCATCAAATGTTCTCCAAAATCAAATTACGTGTATTATATTAGTATTAAACAAAGAAAAATTACGTACTATAAAACAATCTACAAAGTAAAAAACAAAAAACAATATGTATAATTTTTTTTTTTTTTTTTTTTTTTTGAAATAAAAGACAAAGTAAAATGGTTTGTGGGGACCAAATGAACATTGGATTCGAAGTGAGAGACACCAAACCAGACTGTTTTATTATTATTATTTTAATAAATTAAAGAGCAATAATATATTAAATAAATGGTGGAATATAGTGTTTAACAATGTTGGTGCGACGTCGTATGTGGGTATTTGACTTTGACTAGATTGTTGTGGGGCCCACGACATGATACAGACAGATTTCCGACCGTGGATGCGAAGTTGCACACGTGCGAGAACGTCCATGCTGGGCCCCATCTTTTATGCCTACGTGGACAAATGCACCAAATCGGCGGTGCACTCATGAACTGACTTTTTTTTTTTATCTTTCTATTTTTGTCGTTTGTGAAGAAAATAAATATTTTTAAGGGTCCCATTTAGATTTTGGAAATTACAAATGTGCTTTTCGTTATTATTATTATTTTTTTTTTTTTACATAATACATAATTTACATTACACAACAAATATCTGTGGGTCCAATGATCTTTTTACCCCATCATTTTTAATTAAAAGAAAATCGCATAACGAATTTTTTAAATAAAAAGTTAATTAAGATGAAATTCATCTATTTTTCCATTTATGTTGAATTAATTAATATCCTTCCACCAACCCTCACCCTAATATGTTGTCAAAAAAATATATTAAAAAAAAAATAATATCCTTCCAATTTAAATAGAAAATCTAAATTTAATTGACGAAAATACTCGTAGGAGCATAGCTCAACCCTTATATTGTATATAGACTAGTGTTATTTACATACATCTTCACATCGATAAGATATTGTTCGTCCACTTTGGACATAAACTTTCATGATTTTGCTTTTGATTTTACCAAAAAAATTCGTTCCACACTTATATACCAACAATTTTTTTTTTCTAGTCAAAGTGAGACTTTGGTCACACTCTCACCATTGTTACACTAACTATCTTTTGCATGCTAAGAGAAAAGTAATTTTTTTTTTTTTTTAAACAAACAAACATAAACTAAGAAGACATAAATTAATTGAGAGGTCTCTCATCAGAATTTCGGAGAACCACACAGATGAACTCTCTCCCATTCTTTCGAAATACCCATCTTGCAAGAGTGGTGAGCCAACTCATGGGCAATGTCATTTTGATTTCTGGGAATGAACTCAAAGGAATGAATTTGGAAGTTCAAGGCCAACCTTCAAATTTCTTCAACGAACAAGCAAACCTCGTGAGATCTTCTATCTTCTATTTAATTAGCTTGATATGGTGCAGACAATCAGATTCCACAATCACCTCTTTATGATAGGGGACTGTGATAGCTTCTAAACCAACACATCGCCTGTGCTTCAAGGACAAAGATGTCCCATTTCTCCTTTGACGAACGACAGTCCGCTGTAATCAAGTTGCATGTCGAGTCTCGGAGGATCCACGCAATCACACCTTGGTTGAGGGAGTCACCACAGAAAGCATCACAATTTAATTTCCACAACCCATTGGGAGGGAAGATCCACCAGCGAGCTTCAGAGATTTCACCCGCATAAAAATCTCCAAGGTGAGTCCTCTGTTTTGCACATAAATCGATTTAGGGGTGCAAGGAAAAATTGAAAATCCGATAAAATCGCCCAAACTGACCGAAACTGATGTCGATTCAGGTTGAAATCGAGCCGGTTTGACGGTTTTGATTTGAAAACGATGAAAACATAATTATTTCGATCGATTTCATTTTTTTGCAAGGTCAAACCGAAAATACCCGAACCCACCGAAAATGTGTATTAAAAATGAAGGATAATGTTTTGACTTGAGGTTGATTTCCATTATGCAAAAACTGATTCGTGTAGTCTCATATCTTCCATAAAAGCATCAACATTGTATCCAACTCATCGTCATCCGCATTGTCCCGCAACTAATCGCAATAATCCACTGTGCTCCAACCTTCCCTGTTAACATCGAAAAAAATCAAGTTAGGAGAGAAAATAGATAACCAAAAATGCTTTGTGAACTTGCAATTTTACATTAAGTGAGTAGTTGACTCCTTATAGAAATTACTGAAAACACATCCGTGGGAAATTGAAATTCCTTTCGTAGCTAAATTTTCTCTAGTTGAAATAATGTTATTGTACACCTTCCAAGAGCAAGTTTTGACTTTCGGAAGAACTTTAGTGTTCCAGAACCTCTTCCATTCTTCCCTTTCGATCTCATTATTTGAAAGTGAGGCTTCATCCGAGTCCTTACCTGACATACCCAGCATGTAGGCACTCTTAACTTTGAACATTCCTCTTTTGTCGAGAGCCCATATGATTTCATCTGTAGGTCTTAACTGAGACAAAATAATCTTCGTAATCAAATCGCCTTCCTCCACTAAGAAGTGATGTTGAATCAAAGGAATATTCCACGTATTTGTCCAGATTGATGAGACTTGCCACCAACCCTTCACCACTAGAATTTGATACATGAACCGGTTCACGGTTTTCATCTCTAAGAAACCATGGGTCTTCTCCAATATTGACACTTCAGCCCATTGGCAACCCTCCACCTATAGCCCTTTTGAAAAACTCTCTTCTCTAAAGGATACATCGCCAAACATAGGAAGGGTTTGAACCCAACCGTGTCTCTAGGAAATTTTTGCTCTGGAAGTATCTCCTTCTCATCACTTTCCCAAGGAGGCCGTCATGATTTTTGATTAGCTGCCAATTTTGTTTTGCTAACATAACTTGATTGAAAATTTTCAAATCTCTGAAACTCATGCCTCCCTGCTTCTTTCGGATACACAACTTCTTCCAACTCTTCTAGTCAATTTTCCTCTTCTCTCCTAATGCTCCCCACAAAAATCGAACACACATAGAGTTTAACTCGTTACAAAGGGTAAAAGATAATTTAAAACAACTTATTGTATAAGTAGAAATGACTTGTGTCACTGCTTTGATTAAAACTTCCCTTCCACCCATCGAGAAAAACTTTGTTTTCCACCCGTGAAGCACTTTCCAAACATGATCTTTGAGTTGACTGAAAATTTTCCTTTTACTCATCGAAACTTGGGAAGACAAACCCAAGTAAAGCCCAAAAGAAGTAGTGTGTTTAACTTTAAGCTCCGTCTGAATCAGATCCACCATCTTCATTCTCGTGTTTGGGCTCACTAGAAAGTTTGACTTCTCATAGTTAACACAACAATAAAATTTGTTAGTTGAGTTCATATTTTTTAATATTGACAATTAATAATATCACGACGAAACTAAAATTCAAATTCATTATTCTTCAAAAAAAAAAAAAAAAAAAAAAAAAAAATCAAACCGAGCATGACTCAATTGGCATAAGGTTGTTCTATTGACTAAGAGGTCAAATGTTCAATTCTTGTATTAATTAAAATACCTTTGATTTTTTTTTTTTTTTTTTGTTACGTCTTATATTTTAATTTCTATAACAATTTAATCATTCTACTTTCAAATCTCATACCACCCATTAAATGAAGCGGACTAAGTGAAACAATGCCACTCTTCAAGACACTCCACATAACCTTTGGACAACAATTTGTCAAAGCGAGCATGGCTCAGCTGGCACATGTATGTGTTCATGATCAAGAGGTCTGTGGTTCGAATCCCCCCACCTCCAATGTACTAAAAAAAAAAAACCTTTGGACAATATTTATTGTTATAAATTAAAAAATATAAGGACTAAATTGTTACCAACTAAAGTTTAGAGATAAATTATTATTTTAATAAAAATTTAAGAAGGAAGGAAAAAAAAAAAAAAAAAAAAAAGTATATTTTTAACATATTCATTTTATTTTTCCCTTAAAACCAATAGAATCTTTAGTGAATTAGGATAACTTTAATATAAGAAAGTCCTTCCCTATACTAAAATTTGATAGACAAGCTTGTTTTTATGTTTTTAGTGCATGTTTTATTGTATACCTAAACAAAAAAAACCAAATAGAAATATACAAATATAAACTTGGGAAATTAAAGTTCAATATCATCATTACTTCCTTGTCACGTTTACCCAAAACACCCCTTATCAATTTCATATCTTACCTTATTCTATACAAAAGTTAATCTAACACTTTTTCCAAAAAAAAAAAAAAAAAAAAAAAAAAAACCTTTTGACATCAAACCATCTCACTATCCTTCATAAAAGATGAAACATAATTTGATTATTGAGGGTGGGATCCATTTAGATATCAAATCTTCTTATTTAAAGGGAATATTTCTACTAATGATGTAGGCAAGAATTTGATAGTACATGTAATTAGCTTAATCACATAACTACTTATATTAATAATTTCACTCTAAATGTTTTATGTAATTTTGTATTAAATAATTTACCTTTTTATTTTTTAGTAAAATAAATATGGTGGTGCTGATTCGAACTTCCGACCCAAACAAAGAAAATAATGGTTTAACTACTAAGCTTATACTCACAGGTGTGGTCTTGTTTTTTTCGAAGTGTATTCTATTAAATATTTTTAGACCATTACATTGTTTAGGTGTTTTGTTACTATTAAATTCCTTTTAATTATAGTAGATTTGTACATTAATAATTCCTTAAGGATCTTCATTTGGATATTTAAAATTGTTATTTATCATTAGGATAAAAATCAATTTATAACCTTAAACTTTGAAGGTTGTATCAATTAAAACTCTAAACTAATGATTGTATCAATTTAAACCCTGAACTTTCATAACGGTATCAATTTACACTCTCCTTTAGAAAATTGTTAGTTTTCACGTATGGAGACTTATAATTTATTAATTAAACTTTTAAACTTTCATACAATTGATTCACTTATGAAAATTTAGGAGTTTAATTGCTAAAATTATAAGTTTCTACGTGTTCAAATTAACATTTTTTTTAAATAAAATCTAATTGAAGGTGTAAATTGATACAATTATAAAAATTTAAGATTTTAATTGATACAACTCCAAAAGTTTCAAAAGTTTAAAGTTTAAAGGTATAAACTTATAATTTATCAGCAGGGTTGTGAAATTCTAAGGTTCACATTTTCTTTAAAAAATGCTACTATATTGTGTATAATCTACAAGTGAATACCAAACATCTCCTTAGTGATTTTTTTTATTCTTTTTATTTTTTAAAAATATTTTTATATTGCTCCCAAACATGATAAATTGAAGGAAGTATTTTTTTTGGGTATGACAAAAGTACTTTTAGACATGATTTTTTTGAACTAGTGATATTATCAAAAGGTTTAGTTATAAGTGATTAACAATAATGGTAAGTTTAGGTGTGATTTTTGAAAAAGCGATTTGACCCCAAATTATATGTGGTTTTTAAAAAGAATTTAAAAATAAATCATGTAGCTTTTATTCCACACTCCAAAAAATAATTTTGAATGTGTTGTTTTGATATTTGAAATTGATTTAGTATTTTTTTTTTTTTTTTGAAAAGGGAAAAAATAGAAAATGTTGAGTTTGAAATGGTGTAATTTTAAATTTAGTGCCCATTTTTTCTTTTTCTTTTTTGAAGATAGTGGAAAAGTAGACCCAAAATCCAAAAAGAAGGGAAATCGTGGGGGGTCTTTTTTCAGAACTAATCAGTTTTTTTTCTTTCTAAAAGGACAGTTTTGTCCTTGTCCAGAACTGTGGACTCTGTAGTAAAAAAAAAGAAAAAAGAAATAAAAAGAAAGAAAGAAAGAAAGAAATAAATAAATAAATAAAAAAGAAAATGAGAAATTTTAATTATGTAAAAAAAATGAGGGAATTTTAAATTAAAGCTGCGAGTAGTGGGATTGGATATGGACTCGACAGTCGGGTACTCTGACGACATGACGCTCCTTCCTTCACGTTTCTTTTCTAAATTATTTACTTAATTAAACCCTAAACTTCTATATAATTATTTTCTTTTTCCTCTTTCTTTTAAATTTATTCTCATAATACTCATATATCATTGCTCTACTTTTTCAATTTTGTCTTTAATATTTTTCATGGGTTAAATTACTACAAACTATTTGTTGTTTGTCAAATAGGTCCTTAAAATTTTACATTGTGTTCCGTAAATTTCTAAATTCTTAATTTTGTGTTTGATAAGTTTATGGACTTTTACTTTTGTGTCTAATAAACCTTTAATTTATTTGATATTTTAAAAAATTAATTCACGAACTTAGTATTGGACCCAAAATTGAAAGTCTAACAACTTAAATAAAAAGTGTTGATACTGAAATTTGGTATCAATGATAAATTCGATTTGATTGGTAGAACAAGTTTGACATTGCAATGTCTGAAAATAAAGAGAGTAAATTATGACCGGTGGGGACTTTCCACATCGACTCCGACACTTAAGTTAACTCTAGAGAGAGAAACAGATAGAGAGTTGAATATGAAAAGTTAGAATAATATTATAATAGTGTCACAATAGGTTATAGATCTTATCCTTATATAGGGATCCATAAATGACCGTTAAAGGCTATTAAATGGTCATTAGGTGAGGCATTTATGATTCGTAACACCCGGGCGTTACAAAAGTTGTGTAACGGCCCTAGGGAGGCGTTTCCTTCAACTGTCGAGATGCCGACTCCGAAGAGGGGTCAATGTCTTCTTCCTTTCGGTCGATTCGACCCCACGAGGGGGGTCGACCTTCATGGCCGACTTTTAGAGCTCGACTTCTTTGTCACTTGAGGAGCTGAGGCCAAGCTAAGGCCGAGAAGCTCGACTCCATAGCCATTTATAGAGCCAAGGCCGATGAGCTCGGCTCCTTCGCAGTTTGTAGAGTCGAGCTTCTTTGGAGCTTAGTTCTTTCTTGGCGTTTTAGCCCATGCCATGAGTATTTACAATTTTACCTAGTCGGTTAAAAAAAAAACACAACCAACATATAGGTATGCGAATAAAAAAAACTCAATCTATCTTAGTAAAGGAACATAAAAGGACGGGTTGTATGTTCCTTTGCTCTATAGTGTTTGGTTTTAAAACATCATTCATGATGGAGAAGAGAGGATTGCCAAAAATTAAAAGTTAAAAAAAAAGGTAGGGGAGAATTGTATAAAGAAGGAAGTACAATTAGGTGGGACATCAAAAATATATGCAAGAAATGTTTTTTTTTTTTGTTTTTTAATTGTTCCTTCCCATTCTAATATTAGTTTACACCACATTTTTGTTTTGTTTTGAATTTTACGCCTAAACTTGCTAAGTTGTATCAATTTTTAATTTCATTAAATTACACTTCAAACTTAGATAAGTGTTGCAATTTTTATACAAGTTTTCGTTTGAAATTCGTTAAAAGAAGAGTTAAATTTTTGATAAATTTTGTGAATTTTGGAAAAGTTATTTCATGGCTAATTTGTGCATTAATCAAACTTAAATTTGTGCAAAACTTTATATTATTGAAATTAGTGAGTTCACATAGATTTTGACATTGTTTTTTTTTGTTAAAATTAGTAGGTGAATTAGCGAAAATTGAATTGAAGGTAGAAAATGCAACATTTAACTAAGTTTAGGGGTCTAATTTGATGATCTTGAAAATTGATGCAACATAGCAAGTTTATGCGTAAAATTTGAATTCTTCCCTAGTTTATATAAACATGTTTCTGTCGGGACTGTGTGGAAACGTCCAACCACCTGATGTGGAAGTGCAAGATCACGAGAGACATTTGACCTAGTTTTTTAGACACTAATATTGATATTCTATTTGCGGTGTGAGGGCATCATGGAACCTTCAGGACCAATGAGACTAGATTTTGTATCATGGAAATACGGAGTTGAATAAGACAATGGTGACCGCGTGGCAGATCTGAGAAGCAAGGAACACACTTCTCTCCCAGGGGTTGTTGACGGATGCTGACACTATTTGCGAATCTATCGCTCGACGAACAAAGATTCCACTGTCGACCAGTTCTGATCTAAGAGGGAAGATGACCGAGGAAGACTACCAGCATCATCCTTGTGCCCTTTTTCGACAAATGGTTGATTTGAGATGGTATATCCTCTTGCTCTGAACACTTGGAAACTTGATACTGATGCAACTTGGAGTCTCTCCCGCTAGCTAGGTGAGTTGAGTTGGGTGTTAAGAGATCATCTTGGTCATGTTTACATTGCTAGGCTAAAGATGATCACACATAGGTGGGAAGTCAAGATTCTCGAAATTATGGTCGCGTCTGCCTTACAAACACACTCGAGTTAAACCATCGTCATTTGATAGTGGAATCTAACTATTTGGAGGTGGTAAATCTACTGAATGAAATCACTCTTGATCTTACAAAAGTTACTTTTTTCATCCACGATGCCAAGTCATTGGTTCGTGCTCGTGAAAATGTCTCTTTCATCCATGTTAACCATAAGCACAACGTTCTGACGCATTCTCCTACGCAAAAGGCTTTGTAGGAGTAGATGTTTGCTTCTCTCCAAACCTCGTACCCTATATGAGTGGTTTATTGCTTTACATTCTAACAATTTGATCTTGTAGTTTTGTTATTTTATTTATTCTTAAAAAAAAACCATGTGAACCCATGGTCCAATAACTGACGACAAATTAACAAAAAAAACTAGAATGAGGCGGCATTTCTTAACCATTTTATTTTGGATTTTTAAATTTCATCTATTTTTCATAAATACATTAAAAAAAAAAAAATAAAGTTACCAACAACCTCCGCTCCCCTCCGACATATGGACTTATTTCATTAATAACACACCGTGAGATTTAATTAATTTTTATGATATATATATATATAAATATATATATATATATATAAATATATATATATATCTTCTTCTTCCTCTGAGCTTCACAAGTTAACAATGGCAGCTGTAATTCAACGCAGAGAGAGGAGAGAGAAAACAATGAATTAATTAATAATAATAATATTATTTATTAGCTCAGTTCATCTCTGTGACCGTACAGTCTCTCTGAAAATGAAACACTACTGTCGACAGTTAACCATTTTTTTTATTTTTTTTTTCCTTAAAACTGTTCTTTCAAACTATTTTCTTTTTTCTTTTTTTTGGTTTTTATTACAGTAAATTCCTCAACAAAAAGAAGAAATTATTTTTGTTTGCAGACATTTGCAGAACCATATGCTTTCATTTCTGACAATGTCATATGTTAATTTACACTTAATAAAATCAATTTGTTGCTTATTATTATTATTATTATTATTAAACTAATATATACATTTTTGTCTTTTTCTCATTACACCATTTTTCATCTTAGATTTTCTCTAGTGCTTTATTTAATGTTCTTCCATTTTTTTTTAATTATCCCCATATGTTGTCATGTGGACAAAAAACTTTCAACCTTCTCTCTAGTTTTTACCTTTTTTTTTTGTTTGATCTGCACCTAATTTTAAATTTATTTTTTTTCATTGTCGTATCTATTTAATTTTTAAATTAAGCGGTTAGATTTACTAGTTTGATTTCAATGAATTAATTTAATAATTTAATAATGGTGGAGGAAAATCTTATTATTATGGTAGTTTAACAATATGTGAGAAGTACATGAAAGTGAGTACAATACATATTGTTAGCCAACAAGAGCATAGTTTAATGACATGATGTTTCGCTTAGTGACTTAGAGGTTTTAGGTTCAATCCCCCACCCCACAAAAAAATACACAGTGTTAGAACCAAAATAAAGTGTACGATGATTTCAACTCGAGTTTAAGAGCTATCATAAGCATAACTTAACGGTTAAAACATTCATTCATTCATTTGAAGTTTTCTAATTTTAGGTCGAGGACAATGAACTTTGTCATACGTACGGACCTTGATAAGGACAACGGACCCCACATATCTCCACAGCTTTGCTTTTGGTCACCCCAAAAGACCCCATACCAATGGAGAATGTTATCCCATGATCTTCCCCTCTTCTAATCGATGTGGAACTTTGGTCACTTGAGCTCGACACGGATTTCACCATTTCTAATCGATGTGGAACTTTGGTCACTTGAGCTCGGCACGGATTTCACCAACATGGTTAAGTTATGGGAATAACTTTGATTCTCCATAGGTACGATATGGTTTTAGAGATCGATGTACGGACCCCACATATCTCCATAGCTTTGCTTTTGGTCAACCCGAAAGGCCTCAAACAATGAAAAATGTTGTCGTTCCTTATATACCCATGATCTTTCCTTCTTTTAACCGATGTGAGACTTTGATTGTCCTTGCACTTCCAACAATTAAGACGTATATGACAGTGACTAAGACGTATATTTGCCTACATTAGAACAACATTTAAACATGTTGACTTTTCGTTTACGTTAGGTCAACGTAAATATTGCAACTTTTAAAAAAATACGACTATTTTTTAAATATGTATAAGGTTGATAGTATTTTTTTTAAAAAAATGAATATGAATTCTTTATTTCCTAATATTTGCGTGGCATTTATTTATTTATTTACCTCGAATTTCCCATCCCTGATTTTGAATCAGGTAAGTCCTTCTCTCCACATTCCTCTCTTTCTTTCCTCTGTTTATATTTGTGTCAACTCCCACTCTCATCTTTCTTAAGCTTCCAAACCAACTTTTTCCACTGAAAACTTCATTTTTCTTCAACTCAAAATCAAAAAGCAAACAAAAATTCTCAGATTCCCCAATTTTAGCTTTCGTCTTCTCCGAATATTCACTCCCTTTTTGCGCAGACCTTCCAAAAATTCCCAATGATGCCTCAAAAGCACTTACACGAGCTTCTGAAAGACGATCAAGAACCATTTCTCCTCACCAATTTCCTCGCCGATAAGCGCTCCCTCCTCAATCGCCCTTCTCCCAAATCCCATTTACGTCTCTGTAAACCAAAACCCATTTCCGATTCCTCTGATTTCGCCGGAAAGTTTTGCCGGAGCGCTTGTTTTCTCTCGTTCAGTGATTCTCCTGATTTCACCAAGTCTTCCTCGTCGCCGCTCTTTGAATTTCAGTCTCCGGTGAAAAGCCCTTGTTGGAATCGGAACCCAAATGGCATTTTCCTCCATGTTCCGGCCAGAACGGCGGGGGTTCTTTTGGAAGCTGCGTTGAGGATTCAGAAACAGTCGACGGCGGCGAGATCCAAATCCCTAGCGAAATCGAATGGATTAGGGCTTTTGGGTTCTTTTCTTAAGCGGTTTACTCATCGCAGCCGTGCTCGGAAGCGAGAGATTGACGGCGATTGCCGGAGAAATGACCACTGTGGCAACCCGCCATTGCCGGCGAAAATGGCGATTAACGAGAACGAGAATGAGAACGACTCTGTTTCTCAGCAGAGTAATGTAACGAGGTTTGATTTCTGTGAGAGTAATTTTTGCGATAGCCCTTTTCGATTTGTGCTTCAAAAGAGCGGCTCCCCCGGTCACCGGACGCCAGAGTTCTCTTCGCCGGCGTCTTCTCCGGCTCGCCGAGACCATCAGGTTCTTTTTACTTATTTTATTACTGTTTTTGCGTTTTCATCATTCAATTGTCGGCAGTATTGTGTAAATTCTCTGAAATTACCGCCGGAATGATGCAGATTCAGGCATCAAAACGACTGAATTTTGACGAACAAACTAATATATCTCTCATTTTCACATCCATACTTTTCATCTTTCCCGGAAAATTATGACCCTCCAAGAAAAAGACAAATCCCCTTTTGTATTTTCCTTTGTATTCTAATTGCCATGGGGTACCGACATCCCTCTTCTTATAATTAAATGCTATCATTATAATAATTAGAAGAAGAGAAAAAAACACCAATAAAGTTAAGATGGAAATCAATAACTTTACCAAAACCAACTAAATTAAAGACCCTTTTGTTTGTTTTACAAATTTATAGGTCAATGATGTAGAGAGCTTGAAGAAATTGCCAGTTGAGGATGAGGAGGAAGAGAAAGAACAGAGCAGTCCCGTGTCGGTGTTGGATCCTCCGTTTGAGGACGACGATGAAGGACATTATGAGGATGAGGATGATTACGATTTGGAGCGAAGCTACGCCATTGTACAAAGTATGTAAGCTTGATTCAACCCAACTGCTAATCTCCTAAAGGAGGCATATATTGATTTTGTTTTTTACATTGATTCGAGTTTGTTGTGCGGTCGTTATCGGTGACATTTGCATATAGATATAGGTACTGTCTGAATTGATATTTGTTACTGATGCAAATGTCTGTTACACTTTATTGAAATGGTTAATAGAGCTTCACACTCATAAGCATATTGTTGTACTAAGATATGAACACTTGTATCTTTGGTGGGTTCCATTGGGGAGATTTCTTTTATCAGAAGGGTAGGGGTGAAACCAAAACAAACTTTTGAATTTAGGTAAATCTGTACTAGAATAAAGGGAAAGAGGGAGAAAATGTTTTGGTTGTCAGATACATGTTAGACGACTACTTCACGAGAAATTTCAGCAGAAAGGTATTGTTGAACACTTGTTTTCGGCCCGGATGGCCTCTTCTGTTGGGGAAATGTTTTGGAGGACTGGCCCTTTTATTTTTCTTGTTCTTCAAAACTTTAAATATGACCCACATTTTGCTGTAAGAGATGTATCATAATTGTGGGAGTCCTCTTCAATTTAATAGGCTGTTCAATCATTGAACCGATTTATGAATCGTTTTCGAATGGCATCATCACTGTCTGTACTTCAGAACAAGGTCCCCCCCCTTCCCCCTGCCCGCTCGTCCAATTTTTTTTTTACTGTTTTGAGCATTTAATAGGGATTTTGAAGCATATCAGTAACTACTCTGTGAAAGCATGGTAATGAGTTGTTCTACTTCATCAATGAAAGCTATCTTTGTTGCATTTTCTATTAATTATCTTGTACTTTTTAGTTAGGAAATAGCTAAACTGTCTAGTTCATCCTCTTGATTAGGCATATGATTGTATTTGAGCTAGAGACTCCAAATTCTATTCTTAACATTGTCATGTCTTCGTTCTCGTTTTGAATTTAGTGATTCACTCTTACTGAAAATGATGCATTTAGTCGATCTCCGAAGTTTGAAGACCAAACATATCTGTCTTCTTCTGCAATTAAAAGGAGTTGCATAATATCACAACCACTAAAAGTTTTCTACCTTGTTAGTACAGTTCAGTAGCTTGAGCTTGGTACAAATTTCTGCCTTGAATTACCTTCATGGCCATTGGTCCTACATGTTTGTTCATTGTCGTGCAATAAAAAACGGCATAAATGTCGAATTTTCGACCATGATTTCAAATTTTCTTTTTTACCTTCTTCCAGGAGTTTAACTTCCACTGTACTTGGATTCTTAGTAAAAGTAAAACTTGAAGTAACAGGACATAGGTTGATGATGACTGTAAATTTAAGCCTGTTTCTGATCTGTTCATGTTAATCTTTTTCATACTTTTTAGAGGCAAAGCATCAGCTACTGAAAAAACTTCGGAGATTCGAGAGACTAGCAGAACTAGACCCAGTAGAACTCGAGACGTTTCTACTTAAGGACGAGGAAGACGAACTCGATGATGACGATGATGACATTGAACATCTCAAGGAAGAAGAAGAGTACGAAAGCCATAACATAGAGGCCAATGGCAGTTCAAGCTTCCAAATTCCTCACCGACCCGCAAAAGATACAAAGACACTCGTCAATCTCATTACCGATGAAGAGAGAGATCTAGTTATGATCAACAAGAGAGAAGAGACGACGAAGAGAGTCTACGTGAGATCGGATTTGTGGAAACGGGTGGACTCGAACGCCATAGACGTGACAGTGGGGCAAGATTTGAAGGCAGAGCTTGATGGGTGGAATAAAAATGGGGAGCAGAGAGGAGAAATAGCAATAGAAATAGAGCTTGCAATCTTCAGCTTGCTGGTGGAGGAAATGCAAACTGAACTACATTGCTTAACTCATTAACTGCAAATGAATGATGGGAAATCATTCCACTCCACAAAAATAAAATCTAAATTTCCACAAATAATCTCTAGATTCTAAATTACTCTTAGGAATATAATCTGACTTTAAGAGCATAGGTTTAATTAACATCTCTTAAGTAGAAAGATTAGCATGAAAGGGACATCACATCACTATGATTTGTAAATTTATTATCCCTCCATATATTATTATCATCTACAATTTTGATTTTTGAAATGCCCATTTTCCCCCTTCTTCTGTTAAAAGAAAAGGGAAAAATAAATAAATTAATTTGTGTGCTTTGGAAAACAGAAATTGAAAATGACATGTCAGTTAAAAAGTGAAGGAGATGGTTAATGGCAGCTCCTGCTTGTCGATTTTGTGAGCAGGTTTGCTTACTTTGATGCATTCTAATTCTGACAAAAAGTTGTGTATAAGCTTCAATGCAGCTCCATCAACTAGTGGGGAGTGGCATTCATGTGTTTTTGAAAAGGGGGGTAAAAAAATAAAGTAATATATTGGTTTGAAAATTATTCAAAAAAAAAAAAAAAAAAAAAAAAAAAAAATCGATGTTGGTGTAGTGACTGTTGAGGATGTAAATTGTGGGTTAAGTACTTTAGAAAAGAGAACTATTGAGCTATTATTGAGCATATAATTCTCATAAATTAAGCTTAAAAACTTGATCTGTGTTGTTGAACTAAAAGAGAACTATTGAAAATTAAGTCTAAAGACTTAGTATGATTGTTACCATCGTTATATCCTAGTCTTAGTATGTAGTTAAACTAATTATGGACTTGTAACTAGTATATAAATGATGTTCTCTAAAATTTATTTATCATAAAGACCTACCCTACTCTCTTCTTAGAGTGTTTGATTGCTTATGTTACCTTTTTTTTCATCTACTACCATTCATAAATTACAACCTCGCTCCACACTATGTGTATTTTTAGGATATCCGTCTAATCATCGTGGCTACAAATGCTATGATTTATCCTCAAATAAAATCATACTAAGTCGTCACGTTATTTTTGATAAAACTCAATTCTCTTTTGCTAAAGTGCATAATTCATCACCTCATATATATATTTTTGTGGATGATGGTGTCTCTCATCATATACTACACCATTTGACCTCCTCAAATAGCCACAATTCTCCAACACCCACCTATTCTCCCTCTCCCACTCCCCATGATGATCCTACCAGTGGCCCAACATTGCTTGAGCCAAACACTTCAAGCCCACTAGTCGTGACCTACTCTCCTGTCCAACCCCATCATTTTTCAGGCCACAAACCAGTTACTCAAAGTCAACATGAGATTTTTAAACCAAACACCAAATATAGTCTCCTAACCCATGTTACCAAATCACCATTACCTCGTAACCCCGTGTCTGCCCTTAATGACCCGAAATGGCTATGAATGATGAATATGATGCTCTTATTAAAAATAAGACGTGCGATTTGGTACCTCGTCCACCTAACGTTAATATAATTCGATCTATGTGAATTTTTTTGACATAAAGAACATTCTGATGGTTCTTTTGAGAGGCATAAAACCGTCTTGTAGGTGATGGCAAAACTAACAGGTTGGAGTGGATTGTGGCGACAGTTTTAGCCCGATGGTTAAACCAACAACTATTCGCACTGTTCTTAGTTTGACTCTTTAAAGTATGACCTATTCATCAACATGATGTAAATAATGCGCTCTTACATGGTGAACTCAAGAAAACTGTATACAAGCATCAACCTCTAGGTTTTCGAGACCCATCACATCCAAACTATGTTTGTTTGCTGTAGAAATCTTTATTTGGGCTTAAGCAATCCCCTCGCGCCTGACATAAATGATTTGCAGACTAAGATTTCACTATTGGATTCTCTAGTAGCAAGTCTAATCATTCTCTCTTCATATATCGTAAAGGTACGCACATGACCTACATTCTCCTATATGTGGATAATATTATATTGATTGTTTCATCTGATGATCTCATCAAGTCAATTATGACCCTTCTCAATTTTGAATTTGCTAGGAAGGACTTGGGTCAATTGAGTTATTTCTTTGGGATCGTTGTAACTCATCATTCATATGGTTTATTTCTGTCACAAAAGAAATACGCTGAAGATATCATTGAGCGAGCTGACATGTCATCATGCAAGCCTAGTTCCACCAGTTGACACTAAACCAAAGTTACGTGCAACTTCTAGCACACTATATGATGATCCCTCAGGATATCGCAGACTGACAGGCGCCCTGCAATATCTAAGCTTTACACGGCCTGACATATCTTACGTTGTACAACATATTTGTCTTTTCATGCATAAGCCAATGCAGGAACACATGCAGGCTCTCAAGCACATTGTGCGTTATATTTAGGGCACTAAGGAATATGACTTACACTTATACTCTTCATTAACGAACACTCTCGTCTCTTACACTGACTCTGATTGAGGTGAGTGTCCGGATACTCGACGCTCCACATCTGGTTATTGTGTATTCCTTGGAGACAATTTGATATTTTGGTCTTCGAAACGACAAACTACTCTCTCTCGATCTAGTGCCGAAGCTGAATACCGTGGGGTTGCCAACGTGGTTTTTGAATCCTATTAGCTTCAAACTCCTTCTGACACTTCATTGTCCTATTCAAAATGTCACATTGGTCTATTGTGATAATATTAGTGTCGTATATCTCTCGGGAAATCGAGTTCAACATCAGCAAACCAAATATATCGAAATGGATATTCATTTTGTCCCTGAAAAAGTCGTTTGTGCCCACGTACGTGTCTTACATGTCCCATCCCGACATCAAATTGCAGACATTTTTTACAAAAAGGTCTTCCATTGATCTTGTTTAACGAATTTCGGGACAGTCTCAGCGTCCACCAAGCTCCCGTTTCGACTACGGGGGTGATAAAATTATACTTTTTCTCCATAAACTTGGTATTGTCAACCAATGATATAGTTACCTTAAATTAAGCCTAAAGACTTAGTATGAATGTTACAATGCTACCATCATTATAGCCTAGTCAATATATAAATGATGTTCTCTCAAATGAATAGATCATAAACAAGTCATTTTATTTCACTTTCTTCCACCATGTATTTTTTTTTTTGTAATTTTCTTTGATCTCATCGTTAATGGAAGTTAGGCGACGACTAACTAAAATTTCAGAGTAAGGCACGTTTCACTTGGTTTTAGAGACTTGAGAAGGTAGATTGAAGTTTGGTTTACACGGGAGAGGATTGAAGGGCAAAAGGTTGGAAAGGTTCTAGAGTACCCATAGCGGGAAGAAAGTGAGACAAATATTGCCAAATTGGTACAAAGGAGTTTCTCTTCCAACTTTTTTGGGTTCACGATTCAAAAGAAATGAAAATTCATAAAGTTGGAGAAGTACATGGGAGGGTATGAATGAATTCACAACTTCAATGAATTGCAAAATCTAAGTGATTTCGAAAAAGTTTATAAAAAATGACTTGAAATTGAAATTTTTATGTTCATGGCCTAATTTTGCTGGCAGACACATCTTTTCAATTTTTGTCGGATGACAAATTTTATCTATCCCTCACTAAAAAAAAGTTCACTCAACAATTGTTTCTCTTTTTTTCTTTTGTTTTCGTTTCATTTTACCGACCGTTGGACTCTCATCTTCTCCCGTACCATTTTTGAACGACTTCCCGAAAAAAGCTTTGATTAATCCAAAAACACTCTTGTTCGCTAAAAAAATTTGGGGGAAGAAATCAATATCAATTTAATTTTAATTATACTGATATACAATCAATTTATGAGCATGATTCGTGGATCTTCTCTCTTTGGTTGTACAAATTCTTCCCCCTTTTGTAATTCTATTTCCACCATTTTCTCGAGCTTTTTGCTTTAATGGTGATGTAATTAATTTCTCCAAGATTTTCATTCTCCACGACTCCCTTCTTTAATGATTCTTCGTTGGGTGTTCTCCATTATTTTTCGATGAGGAATCTCGCAAGTTGCCATCACTCAGAATTGAGCAAATTTTTTTCATCAAGATCGTTGTCGGCCATCCACGATCATGGTCCACCTTTGTGCATATGGAAATTGTGATTTAATTCTTTTCATGGTTTAAAAAAAAATGTTTTCACATCACCAGCCACGATTGCAAGATGGATGACCACAATCGTGCAATTCTAGCCATTGCACGATCATGGTCGGAAATAGTGCAGATCACACGATTTCTAGCAACAATTGCACGATGGATGACCATGATCATGTGCAATTCCAACCACAATCGTTTTTCTTTTGCAAATCCACAATCGCGCAATTCTAGCTATTGCACGATCATGGCTGAAAATAGCGCGATCTTTGCCAAAAATTGCGCGATCATGATTTTTTATTTTTATTTTATTTTTGTCATTGTCTTCGGGTAATGGCAGAAAGTTTTTTGATTCATTAAGTCAGAAGCAACCCAAATCAAAGATGACTAATTTGCATTAAATTGCATGAATGAGAGAGTAGTTTAATTAATAAAATTAATAATCTCTAATATTTGGAAAATACGTTACAGGAATTATCTCAATTATATTTATATTATTTAAGAGCACATAGTATATCTAGATGAATACTACCTCACTAATCTGGAGAAGAATTTGTGAATGTGAAATCAAACCTAACAAAAATGGTCAGTGATATGGTGCAAAGACCATTTGTTTTGGGCTTCATAAACCTTCCTCAATTAATGCATTTTTCTCTTTCTTCTTAATTATGACTATCTCTTCGTTCTCACCCTCCTTATTTATAGACCCATTTGTTGGAACTTTAATGAGGAAAACTCAATACATTGAACAAAACTAAATCAAATGAGTTTTAAAAGAGCATGGAAGAAAACTAAATCAAAGGGCCATTAGATGTATTGAATCATAACACACTAATCATTTGTGATTTGTGATCTTCTTCATCTATGCAACTTAGACTAAACATGAGCAATCTCCACTACCGATGAGGAATAAGAGGCCAAAGAACTAGTTTCCCATAACCCTCTAAGACCAACGAGATGGTTTCTGCTCAGCAGGCCACACCACTAGTAAAGTCTTGGGCCCATAATCAAGATCACACAAATGCTTTATTAAATAGTTCAAATGTAATTGTTATTGAATTTGTTACCCACATATGAATTAATTATTAAATTAATAATCTCTAATATTTGAAAAATACTTTACAAGAATTATCTTTAATCATTTTTACATTATTGAAGAACACATAACCATATCTAAATGAATACTACCTCACTGATCTGCGTAAAAGTTAGATTCGTGAATGTGAAATCAAGCCTAACAAAAGTGGTCACTCATATGGTACAAAGACCATTTTTTTTTTTGCTTCATAAACCTTTCTCAATCAATGCCTCTTTCTCTTTCCTCTTAATTGTAGTTATCTCCTCTGCCTCACCCTCCTTACAAACGCATCCCGTAAGAAAATTTGGCCCAAATCAACATTTTCCTTACTCGAACAAATCTTCTCTTTCCGAAAATGTTTCGGTGGTTTGCCGATGCTCCGCTTCGTACTCCCAAACCTCAGAAATCTTCTCTTAATACCATGTCAAAATGATGAAGGAGAAGTTTTTCAAAACTTGGTGGAATTCTTTTTCTTAACATTGAGAAGATGATAGAGAAGAAGAGATTGAGAAATGGGGAAACCCAGCAGCGACTGATAGGAGAGAGAAGCGAGAATATTGTTTTCAATGAGGGGCACATCCGGAATTTCACAACTAGGCGAAATTGAAAAGGTTGGACAACTGTCAAAATCAGGTCATAAACGTTAAAATTTTAATTTCAGGTCATTTTTTTACAAATCTTCTGATTTTCAGGTCAGTTTTTGCAATTACCAAATATACTCAAATCAAAGTTTCAATCCAAATTTTAGACGGGAGAAATTGTCCTCAATCAAGATATAACCACACCAATAACATTCAATTTAATTAGAATTGTGATCGTGTACATGCTAAAATACATTAGGAACCAGATTTCTTCCCTGGAAGTTTGAAGATTTCGTTGGAAGGGACTTGGTGCGGAGTCTTGCCGCCGTCTAAGGTGCAACATGAATCGAGTACGTGATACACCATTTAACAGGTAAATTACAGGCCATGGTACACATTTTATTTATCCATAAATTGTGGTCATAATACACAAGTTACCATACTCGTGATACTTGTGATCATGGTAGACGATTTAACTACGCTTACTTTTGGATATAATTTCACCCAACTACTTTGTTTCTATAATTATTTTTTAAAATAATATTATTTATAAAAAAAATCCTTAATATTTGATAAAATATTTAAATTATTTAAAATTTCAGTTATTTATGTATTTTATATGTTTGGGGTCGTTTGAAAGGACAAGTTTTTATTTTTTTTATTTTTTTAGTTGTTATGGTATAAAAGAAATGGTAGAGCATGAAAGATATTAATTGTTCTTGTTTTATTTGTTCCATAAATAGTGAAAACTAAGTCAATTTGACTAGTGATCTAAAAGTCTTAGGTTCGATCTCTTATCCCACGTGTTGTAAAAAAAAAAAAAAAAAAAAAAAAAAAAAAAAAAAAATGAAAACTAAAGATGTATCAAGAAGAAGAACTGATTTGAAAAAAAGAGAAGAAAATGGAGAGGCAAGAGAATCTAGAGAACCTTAGGAAAACTGGAGTAACAACCTAAGAGTAAATCAAACAAGAAACTATCATATGTTTTCCATAATAACGAGGTAGGTGGTACATCATAACATTAACAATTTTTTTTTTAAGATACTTTATTAATGTAACATTAACAATCTTATTTACAAAACAACAATCATATGTGCTTCAAATCTGTGAATTTATAGTTTTCTTTATTAACATCAGCTCGAAGTAATATGCGTAGTAACAATGACATTTATGCTTTAATTTTTTTTTAAGTAGTTTAAAACATTTACTATTGATAAAAAATATGGCCAGCTCAGTTGGCCTTACCTATGTTTGTTATTCACTATGTCTTAAGTTCAAATCTCATCAAACTCAGTTCAATCAATTGGTTTTAGGATGAAACCTCATTAAATTTAATAAACATTTATATCCAAATTTGTTAGCCAAATTGAGCATAGCTTAATTTGGCATAAGGTTGTTCGCTTGATTAAAAGGTCATGGATAAATATTTACTATTGATTAGTTTTATTTTGAATGATTTTTTTTTGTTCTTTTAATTATTCATTAATCATTATACCATAACATTTAATATGTTTATTTACGAAACAATTACCTTCGCACTTTATTTGTGAATTTATAATTTTCTATATTTACATCACCTCAAACTTTACCCATAGAATTCAAATAGTTTTTTTTTGTTCTTTTAGCTATTTATTGCTTTGAATAAGTCGGCATTTTAGGTTAGTTTTTACACTAATAAATAAGTCGATTTTTACGATGTTAAATTTGAAATAGATTTATATTTGGATTTAAACAAGGTTGTTATGTTTGAAATAGATTTGGTTTGGTTAGAGAATATTTGACGAAAATTTTGTTGGTGAGAGAAACGCAAAGGGAGAAAGTTTGATAGGGAAACAAGAGAAAATTGAATTAGGTAGAAGGGCAATAATGAAAAAAATGCGACAACATCACCCTAAAATGTAGATTGGTCATGTCTAAAATTTATGAAATGTTTGACCAGGTTTTTTATATGAAATGTTTGACCATGTTTCAAACCCACCCTTTAAATATGGACATACAAGCAAAATTTTCTTTAAATAATTGAAAGGTGCTTTAGGACTGTCGTAGCCATTCATGACGGGTGTTCTTCAATTCAAATTTCAGAATGCTTAGACCAGAGATGATACCAATGTTGTGTTATATTTGTAAAAGCATTAACGAAGACATGTATTTCATTTGAATAACAATATTTTCCAATCAATAACTTCCATAGAATCACTGACCTTAGAACAATCATCATAAAAAGCAAGAGCTTCAACAAGGGCTCAACAGATTCGTGTATCTCGATGAAAGCAGTCATTGCCAACATTATTTCCCCAAATGAGTTTATGACAGTCGAATCCACCCCCACAGAAAACTCGATAACAGTGGCGTCCGAGTTCAGTTTGAGAAAGAGTGTTGGTGGAAGATGTCATTAGGTGTGGACATGATGTAAAAGAGTGTGTTGGTGCATCTCGACGCTCCGTTGCGTCGAAAAAGTCCTGAATTGTTGTAGTGTATATTCGGCTCCTTAGATCAATAAAGGACAGAAATTTTGTGACTTCTTACCTCTCTTTTACATCTAAAACTACGACTAAATATCCTCACTACCTTATAACAATTGTACTAACAAAGTACAACATTACAATAATGACACAAATCATCTAAAAAAAAAAAAAAAAATCTCGTAACTAACTTGACTTTTTGAATTAAATTGAGAAAAAACACGTGTGAATTGATATATCATATGGTCAAATGAGTGCTAGTTTACATACTTTTGAAAAGTATGCTAACTTTTTGAAACCTAAAACTTGTCGTGATTTTTAAAGTATTTCCGGGTACGTTTATGTTTTGAAAAATATTAACCTCTTTTAATTATGATATTTATTTGTTAAAAGTACATTGGCAAAGTACTTTTCTATTTTCATTGACTTTCTAAATTATTAAGGCCAAATCGAGCATAGCTCAATTGACATAAGGAAGGTTGTGCCCGTGACTATGAGGTCATGGGTTCAATCCTCGCTTTAATTAAAATATCGTCAAAAAAAAAATTAACGTTTTTTTATCTCTGAATGACATAATTACACGTAACGTCCTAGTCTGTTACATTACCGTTAATTCTAATTAAATGAGAAGTTAGAATTTAAATATTTTAATTTTTGTTTAAATATAATCTTCAATCTTTCGGAATTATGATTTTGGCCCTAATTATTTTTTCAATTTTTCGCATTTTTATAACTTTCATTAAACTTTAATAACTCTTTACCCTAATTGTTTGGTATTACAGTTAACATATTACAAATTCCTTATTGTTTTATAGTTTTTACCAACGAAGTGTAATTGAAAAAAATTATTTGATTTAAATTAATTTATAATTAGTATTAACAAACCCTAATAACGATTTAAATTTCTTTATAATCATTTTTAACCTCATCCTTAATAATCTCGTAATTCAATAGTTTGATGGAAAGAGCTTTTATAATTATTCACGAGTGATTTGTACAAATTACTATATTTAAATTGTAACAATTTCGTAATAGCTTGAAATTCTAACTAATCAAATGGAAACTTCAATTATGTGTTAATAAAAAACTTGTAGGGATAGAGTAGTTTTTGTTGGAAATAATGTTTAGGGATTAGAAATTTTTGAATTAATAAATATAAATATTATTAATGAAAAACAATAACAAATAATATAAGAGATAAAATAACCTGTAATTTGTGGATTGAGCACGTGGATAAACGATGTCCATAGAGAAAATGTCCCCCACTATACTGAGTTATTTAACACTCCATTTCGAAGATACAACAATCCTTTCTTCCGAGACTTTATGTGTAGCTAAGCCCTCTTACGAATCTCTAATTACTTCTCGGGGAGACTTGCTAAATGCTAACCAAGTCGTTAAACCACCCTTGTATTCAACTCCAAATAAAGAATTATAAATAAAATCTTTTAAAAATATTATAAACTTGCAAAATAGTATAAACTTAATTTAGAAACAGTGTAGGGACTACCTTATAAATTTTGAGATCACATCATCTTTATGTTTTTTTGTTTCTTTTGATAATTTCGATTGTATCATGTTGGAAAAAAAAAAAAAAAAAAAAAACGAGGACGTACATATGAAAGCTAATTTCCGCACGTGGCTTTTCTTTGTACCAAATGGAATATAAATGTGGACCAACATTTTGACCACGTGTTTAACACTACACTTTTTTTTTTCCAATAAAAAATAATTAAATAAATAGAAAGATTCTGTAAACAGTTATAATATACAGCTCCGTGAAGTCTCATTAGGGCATCGCCACATTTATTCTCTATCTAATGCCTTCATCTTCCAGCTCAACCAACAACCACCTTCCTCCGCCGCAGACAGCGGCTGCAGCGAAGCGGAAGGCCGGTCGGAAAAAGTTTCAGGAGACCCGCCACCCGATTTACAAAGGCGTCCGCCAGAGAAATGGTAAGTGGGTCTCCGAGCTTCGGCAGCCCAACAAAAGATCCCGCTTTTGGGTCGGAACTTTTTGTAGCCCAAAAATGGCGGCGGTGGCGTACGACGTCGTTGCGTTGGCAATCAAAGGTGAGTCCGCAGCCCTTAATTTTCCCGACTTGGCTCGATCATTTCCACGAGTTACGTCGTCGTTGTCCATAACCGATATACGGAGGATGGCGGTTGAGGCAGCGGAGGCGTTTACGTCAAGCATGTCGGAGGAGAAGATAGTACCGGAAGTTTTGTTGGATAGGGTGGTTGTGGATGAAGAGGAGGTGTTTAACATGCCGACGATAATCGCCGATATGGCGGAGGGGTTGATTTTGACGCCGCCGGGAATGAAGAAGGGTTTTAGTTGGGAGGAATATGAAAATACGGTGGAGTTGTCATTGTGGAATGATGAGTGAAAGTTGTCTGGTTTGAAGAATTATTCAACTGTTTTAGAAGTTGAATTGTTGGAGAAGAAAACTAAAAGTTGTAGTTCTATAAATATCCAATTTTAAAAAAGGATAACTACATTATGATAACTAAATGGATTATTATTATTATTATTGAAAGGGAAACTTGAACGATAATAGTACACAAAAGTTTAAGTTTAAGTCCAATAATGTTGACCCAAACAAAACTCAAAGAGTGTGATCTCATCGACATTTGCATCAACATCGGTTAACATTAACTAATGAAAAGAGTATAAATAACTAAAAAAAATATGATTAAAACATAGAAAAAAATATATTTTTGGTTCATGAAATTTAAAATTGGTTGCATTATGGTCTATGAATTTTTAAACTTAGACATTTTAAAATTCTTAGAGGTTTGAAATAATCTTATTTTCCTTCCCTACCGTTAACACTTTTAGTTCTCCGTTTAATTTTTTGACATGAAGAGTTGATTGACGATTTTTTTTATTATGTTTTAACTAACTTGACATAAATATAACAATTTTATATTTGTTAAGGGTCCGTGGTAACGTTCCTGTTTCTTGTTCCCTGTTTCCTGTTCCCTGTTTCCCGTTTCTCGTTCCCTGTTTCTTGTTCCCTGTTTTTTTAGAATAAGAAACAGAAACATGTTTGATAACTACTCATGTTTCTTGTTTCTTGAAAAAAAAGAAACAGAAACACATACTTGTTTGATAACGTTTCTTGTTTCTTGTTTCTTGAAAAAAAAAAACAGAAATATCGTCATGTTTGATAATTTTTTTTTTGTTAATTGTTTTATTTTTTTATTTTTTATAGTTTAAATAAAATTTAGTATACATAATATAAAAAAGATATAACATGCATTAAAAAATAAATAAATAAAAAATAAAAAATAAATTGCAATTTGATTTGATTTGGTATATGTTTTTGTGTGTTGATAAGGAGACGGTTATTTAAGAATAGGGAAACGAGTCTCCAACACGTCAAAACAACGTTCAATAACATTTTGCAGTGAAAAAATTTCGATAGTTAAACATTTTTCCCTACCTCGAGGATGATGTCTTCCTTGCTTTAAAATCTCGAAGTCGTTGTCATTCGCCATATTGTTTGTTATGGGTCATGTTTTAAATTTTCGTTGACATGTAGACATTTCTACGTGTCAATGAACTCAATATCGACATGAGAGGTGAATCGACATTTCAATTATATTATAGATAAATTTATCTTATATAACTAAAATATCACTATTTGTGAATCTAATATTTAATAGTGGGAAATTTAAACTGATTTAAAAATATTGAAATGCTAATTTACAAAGTTTAAAGTGTCGTAACAAATTTAATAAATAAATATAATAAATATTTTTATGTATTTAAATAAAATAAAAAGTAATTAGTAATGTATCCTAAAAAAAAATAGCAAAATTTAAAATTAAAATAATAGATAAAAAAAAAAACATTGCATAATTAAGAAAGAAAAAAAAAGTGTTATAATGAGGATTTGAAGCCAGGACCTCATAGGTGAGGAGTTTATTTGGGTGCTTCTCTTGCCAATGAACCAACACTAATTTATCATCATTTTAGGAACAGATTAATATAAAGAGAAACGGAACTGGGAGAAACACCTTTTTGAAGTTTCTCAAATTTTACCTTTTTTTTAGAAACGTTTCTCAAAATTTAGAAATAAGAAACGGGAATAGTTATCAAACAAGTCCGTTTCTTAAAAAATGAGAAACAGGAACAAGAAACAGGAAACGAGAACGTTACCAAACAAGCCCTAAGTTACTCAGGAACATATTTATTATTATTATTTAATATTATAAATTAATTTTTATTTTATCTTCTGTTTTCTATTCTTTCTCACGCCGCCGTTTATGAATGGAAAACTCCTCCACTCATTTGTGAAACGAAGGACAAATGAGAAAAGAACTTAAATAATGGAAAACTATTTAAACATAAATCACTAAATTGATTTAGAGGAGTGACTCACACATTATGAAGCATTTATCACGTTAAGGTTACTTTGGTCATCTCTATTATAAGGTGACAGTTATTAGACAACACATATTTTTATTCAGTTGACTAACTGATTATTTTTAGCGTGACACATTTCGGTCGAGGATTGGTTTACTGATGAAGGTGATATTATATCCTGAGCTTGGGTGAAGTTGAGAGATTGTAACTCATTCTTCACTGCGACACATTTGTGTTGAGGATTGGTTTACTGATGCAGGTGGTATTATGCTGAGCTTGAGTGAAGGTGAGAGATTGTAACTCATTCTTCACCATTATTGGATTTGGAAATTTTCCCCTAATAAGATTTCTCTCTCTGATTCTAAGGGTGGATGTAGACTTCCGTTAAACCACTATAATTTTAATTATTCTACTTCTCTTCTCTCTCAGATTTTACTCTTGAGTTTGTTTGTTGTTACGATTTTGTAATTGATGTTCACAATATATATATATATATTTTTTTTTAATATTATGACCCAATTCAAAAAAAAATATTTAACATTAAAGACAAAAATAAAGTTACATGTGTCATGAATAGCTCAACCGTACGATGTATCCTTTGACCATGAGGTCTTAGGTTCAATCATTCACCCAACATGTTATAAAAAAAAAAAAAAACTAAAATGAGTATAATCGGTGCTAATTGGTATACCTTCTCTTCTTCTTTGAAATTCGAGGTTCAAATCGTCCCTAAAAAAAATGGTGACTTGTTTCACTTGATGATTTCTTGTGGAACAAATTGTTTGATATAAATCATCAAAATATTTGGTTGGTTTGATGGGTATTGTCTCCACTCTCTCTCTCTTTAACAACGACACATCGATTTTTTCTGGCCAACCCTAACAAAACAAGTCATACTCAACGACATGTCGGTTTCAAACTGATTATATAAACGTGCGCTTTATGTGTAGCTAAGCCCTCTTACGAATCTCCAATTACTTCTCGGGGAGACTTGCTAAATGCTAACCAAGTCGTTAAACCACCCTTGTATTCCACTCCAAATAAAGAATTATAAATAAAATCTTTTAAAAATATTATAAACTTGCAAAATAGTATAAACTTAATTTAGAAACAGTGTAGGGACTACCTTATAAATTTTGAGATCACATCATCTTTATGTTTTTTTGTTTCTTTTGATAATTTCGATTGTATCATGTTGGAAAAAAAAAAAAAAAAAAAAAAAAAACGAGGACGTACATATGAAAGCTAATTTCCGCACGTGGCTTTTCTTTGTACCAAATGGAATATAAATGTGGACCAACATTTTGACCACGTGTTTAACACTACACTTTTTTTTTCCAATAAAAAATAATTAAATAAATAAAAAGATTCTGTAAACAGTTATAATATACAGCTCCGTGAAGTCTCATTAGGGCATCGCCACATTTATTCTCTATCTAATGCCTTCATCTTCCAGCTCAACCAACAACCACCTTCCTCCGCCGCAGACAGCGGCTGCAGCGAAGCGGAAGGCCGGTCGGAAAAAGTTTCAGGAGACCCGCCACCCGATTTACAAAGGCGTCCGCCAGAGAAATGGTAAGTGGGTCTCCGAGCTTCGGCAGCCCAACAAAAGATCCCGCTTTTGGGTCGGAACTTTTTGTAGCCCAAAAATGGCGGCGGTGGCGTACGACGTCGTTGCGTTGGCAATCAAAGGTGAGTCCGCAGCCCTTAATTTTCCCGACTTGGCTCGATCATTTCCCCGAGTTACGTCGTCGTTGTCCATAACCGATATACGGACGATGGCGGTTGAGGCAGCGGAGGCGTTTACGTCAAGCATGTTGGAGGAGAAGATAGTACCGGAAGTTTTGTTGGATAGGGTGGTTGTGGATGAAGAGGAGGTGTTTAATATGCCGACGATAATCGCCGATATGGCGGAGGGGTTGATTTTGACGCCGCCGGGAATGAAGAAGGGTTTTAGTTGGGAGGAATATGAAAATACGGTGGAGTTGTCATTGTGGAATGATGAGTGAAAGTTGTCTGGTTTGAAGAATTATTCAACTGTTTTAGAAGTTGAATTGTTGGAGAAGAAAACTAAAAGTTGTAGTTCTATAAATATCCAATTTTAAAAAAGGATAACTACATTATGATAACTAAATGGATTATTATTATTATTATTGAAAGGGAAACTTGAACAATAATACACAAAAGTTTAAGTTTAAGTCCAATAATGTTGACCCAAACAAAATTTAGAGTGTGTGATCTCATCGGCATTTGCATCAACATCGGTTAACATTAACTAATGAAAAGAGTATAAATAACTAAAAAAAAATATGATTAAAACATAGAGAAAAATATATTTTTGGTTCATGAAATTTGAATTATTTGGTTGCTGCTCTATGAATTTTTAAACTCAGACATTTTAAAATTCTTGAGGTTTGAAATAATCTTATTTTCCTGCCAACAAGAGCATAGTTCAACGGCATGATGTATCGCCTAATGACCATGAGGTCTTAGGTTCAATCCCCCACCCCAACATGTTGTCAAAAAAAAAAAAAAAAAAAATTCTTATTTTCCTTCCCTACCGTTAACACTTTTAGTTCTCCGTTAAATTTTTTGACATGAAGAGTTGATTGACTATTTTTGTTTTTATTATGTTTTAACTAACCTGACATAAATATAATAATTTTATATTTGTTAAGTTACTCATGTTGGCAAAAACATATTTATTATTATTATTTAATATTATAAATTATTTTTTATTTTATCTTCTCTTTTCTATTATTTCTCACGCCGCCGTTTATGAATGGAAAACTCCTCCACTCATTTGTGAAACGAAGGACAAATGAGAAAAGAACTTAAATAATGGAAAACTATTTAAACATAAATCACTAAATTGATTTAGAGGAGTGACTCACACATTAGGAAGCATTTATCACGTTAAGGTTACTTTGGTCATCTCTATTATGAGGTGACAGTTATTAGACAACACATATTTTTATTCAGTTGACTAACTGATTATTTTTAGCATGACACATTTCGATTGAGGATTGGTTTACTAATGAAGGTGGTATTATATGCTGAGCTTGGGGTGAGGTTGAGAGATTGTAACTCATTCTTCACTGTGACACCTTTCTGTTGAGAATTGGTTTACTGATGCAGGTGGTATTATGCTGAGCTTGAGTGAAGGTGAGAGATTGTAACTCATTCTTCACCCGTTATTGGATTTGGAAATTTTCCCCTAATAAGATTTCTCTCTCTGGTTCTAAGGGTGCATGTAGACTTCCGTTAAACCACTATAATTTTAATTATTCTACTTCTCTTCTCTCTCAAATTTTACTCTCGAGTTTGTTTGTTGTTACGATTTTATAATTGATGTTCACAATATTATATATTTTTTTTTAATATTATGACCCAATTCAAAAAAAAATATTTAATATTAAAGACAAAAATAAAGTTACATGTGTCATGAATAGCTCAACGGTACGATGTATCCTTTGACCATAAAGTCTTAGGTTCAATCCTTCACCCAACATGTTATAAAAAAAAAAAAAAAACTAAAATGAGTATAATCAGTGCTAATTGGTATACCTTCTCTTCTTCTTTGAAATTCGAGGTTAAAATCGTCCCTAAAAAAAAATGGTGACTTGTTTCACTTTATGATTTCTTGTGGAACAAATTGTTTGATATAAATCATCAAAATATTTGGTTGGTTTGATGGGTATTGTCTCCACTCTCTCTCTCTCTTTAACAACGACACATCGATTTTTTCTGGCCAACTCTAACAAAACAAGTCATACTCAACGACATGTCGGTTTCAAACTGATTATATAAACGTGCGCTTCAATTTACACACCGTCTTTGGCCCCCTCAGAGGAAAAATAATAATAATATCAGAGTTTGGTTTTTATATGTATATATATATATATATTTTTTTTTTTTTTTACTTCCACTCACACTTATGGTATTAAATTTTCATCGACATTTTCATATATCTATAGGCTCGACATCGACATGAGGAGTGAATCGACATTTTCATTCTACGGTACAAAATTGATGAAATATTAAAATATATATATATATATAAACTAACATGAATATAATAATATAATAAATATATTTTAACTCATTTAAAAGTGTAAAATGTTAATTTACTAGTTTATTTTTTATTTTTTTATTTTTTACTATAGATATCAACATTTTATTGATATTTTCTTCGACATTTCTATATAATTGAAACTTTGATATTTTCGTCGACGTCGACATTTAAATTCATTCCACCTTTTTCTTGCATCTTTTGTTTAAATGCTTGAATAATGATCTTTGTTTAGAGCCTGTTCTAATGTTTTTCTTATCAGATTTAATTTAGAAGGAAGAGGTTTGGTTCGAAAGTGAATAAGTTGCCTTCCTAATAAAGATGCATTTTTTCTTTGTTGTCTCTTTGTACTAAAACATAATTTTGAAAGTAAGAGATGAAAATGAACCAAAGCTAAGAATATAGGGACCAAACTAATATTTACATTCAAACCTATGATTAAAAATCCTACTGTTGTCAAATAAAAAATAAAAAAAAAATAAAAAAAAATGAAAATGGCAATAATAGGCATGGAAAAAAAGGCCAAAAAGTCCCTCCCAATGAAGCTGTATTTGATAATGACCTCTCAAAGCTACCCAAGATCGATGAAAGCCAGCCAGTAAGGGGACCAAAAACGATCTAAAATTACTCCGATAACCATTTCGATTTTAATTTTATATTTTTAAAATTGTGTTACTTTCATGGTATTAAATTTCGGTTGGTTGACATGTCGATATTTCCATCCACATATCCATAAGTTCGACATCGACATAAGAGGTGAATCGACATTTTCATCGTACCATACAAAATCAATGAAATATTAAAAAAAACAACAAAATGTAACTTAATGTAAATATAATATTATAATAAGTGTATTTTAGCTCATTTGAAAGGGTAAAAGGTTGATTTATTAATTTTAATATTTTTTTTTAATAAAATATTTTTAAAAATCTTCCAGAAATATCCATCAACATCGACATTTTATCGACATTTCCATATATTTGAAATCTCGATATTTTCGTCCACATCGACATTTAAATTCTTGGTTATTCTCTCACAATCTTTTTTTACCCCACTTTTCACCTTTTTTTTTCTAAAGAAAAAAAAATAAATATATATATATATATATAAATTTTTTTTTACTTGAAGTTTGAAAATACTAAATAAATAAATAAATTAATTAATTAATTAAAAAAAAAAAATCCTAGGTAAAAGTAGACTTTATAATTAAGTTTAATTTTCAAAATTTAAAACAAAAAAAACCAAAGAGTTGTCTTCCACGAAGCCTGGAAAGTTTTTTTTATTTTTTTCATTTTTGAATTGGACAATAAAAAATTAAAATATATTAAAAAAAAACCTTGAATTGCTACTTCTGATTTTTTTTTTTTTTTTTTTTTTGAATGTGTAGAAACTTCCAACCTCAAACTACTTCATCACTAGTTCATACATTATCTGTCAAATCATGTTGAAGAATAAATTCTCAAATTTACTTAAATAACACAAACATTTTTGTTTTCTCATTCTTTTGAAACATTGTCGTTCTGTTTGTATTCTTGGAATTGCTCACGGCTGCTACAAGGTGAGTTGTCTTTACTTGCAAGCAATATGAGATAGTTTTTTTTTTTAACAACATGTAGGGTGGAGGATTGAACTTAGGACCTCTTAGTCATTAAGCGATACATCACATGTGTCAGTTGAGCTATGCTCTTGTTGGTAGCACTATGAAATAGTTAAGCACCCAATTTAATCACTATGGGATAGTTAAGCACCCGATTTAGTCAATTTGCAACAAGTTTAACAATAATTTTGTAGGTAACATTGCAAATGTTTGGGTCTGTTAATTAAATGAAATTAGTGGTGTAATTAAATATATTTCAAAAGGATCATATGTTATGAACATTTTAATATTTATATAATTTAAACACAAAGGAGATTATTAATTTCATAATAATAAACAAGAAATTTGATATCCCATCACTCATCTCCTTGTCACAAGTCTATAAACAATTTGTCGGTTGAACTAAACTCATCTTTGATATATTTTAAAAAATAACTCATCTCCTTGTCACTAGTCTAAACAATTTGTCTATTGAACTAAATTCATCTTTGATATATTTTAAAAAATAACTCATCTCCTTGTCACTAGTCTAAACAATTTGTCTATTGAACTAAATTCATCTTTGATATATTTTAAAAAATATTGTTGACTTCTATATTTTTTTACGAAATTTCAACATTATGTACATTTAGGTAAAATAGATATTCATTAAGATCACAAACATCATTTCTTGGATATTTGGTCAGATGACCCTAAATTAAGGTTTTTTTTCGAGAGAATGACCCAAAATTTTAAAAATTAGTCAAAACGATCTTTTGCTCAGACCAATCAATTATATTTTTAATGTTATTTTGCTCGCTCTCGCTCTTGTGCGTGCTCCACTTTTTAATTTTCTACCCTTGTGTGAGCGTGAGCAAGAACAAAAAAAAATAGCGAGCAACAACTATTAAAAAGAATGGTTGATGATGTCAGCAAAATGTTGACTAATTTTTAAAAGTGTAAAACTTGCTTCCTCGGCTACAAGTATCTTTTGCAGCCCAGCCAACTGTCATGATTTGATTGACTAATATTTAAGCCATTTTTAAATAATAAAAAATCTTTCACACTTAGGGCCCTGTTTGGGATTGCGGTGGAAACATAAAAAATCAATTTTAAGAAAATCTTAACGGTTTTTGTTGTTTGGTAAAACAAATTTTTTTAAAATTTATATAAAATCACTTTCTAAATTCGTTCTAAATTCTTTGATGTTGAGAATCTCAAAATAGTAGCTTTAGCTTTTAACTTCTGGATTAATCTGAGTCTTTTCTATTAAAATATTTTCCTTGACCACATATATCCTTCCACATCCTTCCTTTTTCATGCAACTAATTTCTCTTCTCGGGGTGTTGGAAATAAGTTAAGTTTTATATGAACATGGAATCAATTACATAAGAATATCAAGATTATTTCACATTTTTTTTTCTTTTTTTAGCCATGATTTTCTTCTTAATTTAGATGAAAAAGTAGAAACAGAAGAAGAAAAAATAGTCACTCAAAATTTGTTTTAGATACAATTTATTTTCCTAACCTTTTATCATATAAATTTGAAGGAATATCATAATATTATTTCTAATTTAAACTATAAAAATTATAAATAATTAAATTACAATCATTCATATATATTAACATATAAATAATTATTCTCTAAAAGACATATAAATAATTAAAATAGTATGTCTATTTTGGTCATTACTTTCAAGCCACAACAATTTTGTTTGAACTTACCAAACGCTATCATGTGCTTCTGAATTGAAATTTACCAAACACTAATCAGCTTCATATGACAGCTGATTTTTCTAAAAGCAAAGCTGAAAACAATTATTTTAAAAGCTACCGCAATCTCAAACGGAGCCTTACTCGGTTTTTGTCCATAACTTTCATTTTCTTATTCCAGCAAATTAACCACTTTTCCTACTTTCTCTCTCTTCATTTCTCTGCACTCCAAACTTCAAGGCCATGAAATTTCAATTGGGGTTATTTGAAATTTGCAGGGCTGATTGTGTGTTATATAGGCATAAATTTTCAATTGGGTTTTTAGAAGAAGTGAAGGAAAGATTGAGAAATTTCACTATTTTTCAAGTGGATTTTTAGAGGAAGTGAAGGAAAAAGTGGAAAATTTTACGGTTGGATTCATCTGAGGTTGGTAAAGGAAAATGTCGATTGGATTTTATTTTTTTTAAGAAAAATCTCAAAAAAAAAAAATGGTAACAAAAATAATTTTATTTGTCTAGAGATATTCTTTAGAGTATTGCAAATCTTATTGTAGAGAAAGGAAGAGAGAGTGAGAGATGAAATTGAAAACAAAGGTTAGACAGATGGAAGAGGAGGAAAGAGAGAGAAAATATGAGAAGTTGTTTATAAGAAGAAAGGAAAGTTACAGAAGAAAAAAAAAATCTAAGTAAACTGCGAGTTTTTTTTATTTAAAAAATAATATAAATATTCACTCAATCAAATCGTGACACGTATTTGGCTGCAAAAGATTCTTGTAGCCCAGTAGGGGTGTACATGGGTTGGGTTGGGTTGAGGGTTTTTCAACCCAACCCGAAAATTTCGGGTTGGTGAATTCTCAACCCAACCCAACCCAACATTTCTGTCAACCCAACCCAACCCAACCCTCCAATTTTCGGGTTGGGTTGGGTTGGGTTGACGGGTTGACCTTTTTTTTAAAAATTTTAATTAATAGATATTTATTTTTTTAATTAACTTTAAAATCCGAAATTCCTTAATCCTTATTTTTATTTCAAAATTATCATTAATCAAATTCCTTAATCCTTGATTTTTCTTTCAAAATCATCATTAATCCTTGATTTTCCTTTCAAAATCACCGAATAATTTTTTTTTAAAAAAAATATATTGAATTCGTTATATATATAATTTTTTTTTTTTTTTAATATATTGAATTCGGGTTGGTTCGGGTTGAAAAATCATTTGTGCTAATTTTTTTTTGAGAATTTGACTATGCAGAATAAAAAAAATAATAAAAAAACCATTAGTTTTCTTCTGAAATATGGCCATCATGAAATTAGGGATATGTGTTTACTTGGTTCTTTTTTCTTTCTTCTTTACCCTTACAAATAAATTGGAAGTCATTTCCCTTAATTTATGGGTTCTAACTAAATATTTAATTTTAAAATTAAAACCTCAAAATTTCAAATTTACATATTTGAATTTCATTTTATTTTTTTAGTTTCTCTTTCTTCATCCAATATTTTTATTGTTGAACATTTTCTATTTACATCTATGATTGAGTGGTCCATAAAAGGTCCATAAAAGAATGAGATACTAGACTATAACAAAAAAAATTACAAACCGCAGTGGCAGATGATCTTTGCAACCATTTATTTCACCATGGTACTTATTTCTTTGTCGACAAAATTCGTTGGCTGCAAGTTGGCGACTTATGGCACTTGCTTTCGTCATACTTTGTTGTTGATATGTAGTGGAATGATGATAATAATTTACATTTTTAAACGTTCATTAGAGAGTTCTAATCGACACGGTGAGAGAGAAGAATAATGGGTGTATGGGTCAATTTGAGGGTGTTGAAGGCAATGATGAAAATATTCGTCGATATGTAGATATATCCATAAATCGAAGGGTTCGATATGGATATTAAGGGTTAATGGATATCTCCGAGATCTTTTATAAATACCCGTAAAACATAAAAAAAAAATAGCATCTATTTAATTCCAATATCCATATAGATAGAGATACTAATAACAAGATTTATAACTTAGTTTGGAAGTAAAATGAACTTAATTATTAATTTAAATAATTTTTTTAAAAAAAATGATTTACATAATTATCTAACAATATCCATATTTGGTTGATATATCTATGGATATATCCGTAAAATTGAACTCCCGATATTGATATCGACATCGATATTTTCGTCATTGGTTGAAGGATTGACTAATCTTCTTGAAACTAAAGGATAGAATTAATGCAATTGATGATTTTTTAATTTTTAAAAGAAAAACAATTTGATTTCATAGTCAATATACGTATTTGAAGCTCCATGGTAGAAGCTTCATGAGTTTTTTTTTTAATTGAAGTGTTCAATGATACCACAATTGTTATCTTTAGGACGATGACAGAAGTGGAAGCGAGTGTGTTAAAAGAACAAAAACATTCGATAAATGGAAGTGTAAATGTATGAAAAAGGAAATATATATACTATGTATTTGTTAGGAGTGCTAACAAAGTCTCACATTTGGTTAGGGAAAAAATTGATTCATAATATATAAGTGAGGACAACTATCTCCATTGGTATAAGACCTTTTGGGTGAAATCAAAAGCAAAGTCATGCGGGTTTAGGCCCAAAGTGGACAATATCATACCAATGTGGAGTTTCGTTGTCCTTATCAATTGATATGTGGAGTTTTGTTGTCCTTATCAATTGGTATGTGGAGTTCCGTTTGTCCTTATCAATTGGTATCAGAGTCATGGTACCCTAGCTGTGTGGAAATTTCCTTAGATTCCGAACAAAGAGAATTAATGAAGTTGGATGAATCCCCAGATCGAACAAAAACTTCTTGAGTAACAAGCAAGAAGTATAACTCTATCCAGCTCAATCAAGTCGCCTAGATTGATAGAAGAAGTAGCTCTAGGGTGCGATAGGTGATCGCGTCGCACCATCAATGTTCAAGGGGAGGCTCCAAATGGTACTTTCTCTATCAAGTCGGCTAGATTGATAGAAGGAGTAGCCCTATCAAGAAGTAGGAAGAGTATATCTTTGTTCGAGGGGAGGTCGGAGGGTGCGATAGGTGATCGCGTCGCGCGATCAATGTTCAAGGGGAGGCTCCGAGTGGTACTTTGTTCGAGGGGAGGATTGTTAGGAGTGCTAACAAAGTCTCACATTTGTTAGTGAAAATATTGATCCATGATATATAAGTGAGGATAATTATCTTCATTGGTATGAAGCATTTTGGGTGAAACCAAAAGCAAAGTCATGCGGATCTCCATTGGTATGGTTTCTTTTGGGTGAAACCAAAAGTAAAGTCATGCAGGTTTAGTCCCAAAGTGGACGATATCATACCAATGTGGAGATATGTGGAGTTTTATTGTCCTTATCAATATACTGTGTATTTATATTGAAATACACAATATTTGCTAGAGGTTTTTAATAATCGCTCGTGCCACGAAGATTTTTGCTTTGTGAGTACAAGGTATTTGTGTGATTCAATGTTAAATACCTTATTCTTACGTTTTGTAAGAAGAGAAAAGTTTAAGAGAAGATGATGGGAGCAAACACAAATTTAAATGTTTGAGGAGATTGACATTCTCACTGTCACACTATCATTCTGTCTATCAATCGAGTATAAGGTATTTGTGTTGCTCAATGTTGAAATTTTGAGTTGTAAGTATTAACTTTTCTTAATTTTTAATTTCAAATTTTTAAAACTCACTTTTAAATATTTTCGAGTACTTTTTTTCCGAATACAAAGTTATGGAGGTCAGCGTTTTACTCATAGGAGAGCTGAAGCCTTAAATCTGGAAAGTCGAATGAAACACAAACGGTAGGAGAAATTCACAAATATAGAATGAAGAAGAAAGTGAGTAATGACATGTCTTGATAGGCATGTGCTTGTCAAATTGCCAAGGTAGACATGACTACGATTTAACTAATGTTTAGGGTTTATGAGAAATAAAGATCGAAGTTCAATTTTCTGCCCTTATTCTTAAGCACCCTTAAATGCCACGTATTTGAGTCATCAAAATTACATAACCCTAAATTAGGAATTTCACAAATCATTTAAAAAAAAAAATGGAAAAAACTAGAGTTATTTATTTTCGTTCTGGATTTGGTATTGATTTTGACTTATCACGTTTAAAATTCCTTTGCAGTTCAGTTAGGTTTTTTTTTTCTTCTTCTTGTCATCCTTTAGTTGTTTTGATTTTGATTTTATTTATTTATTTATTTCGGCCAAATTATTCTGTAATTCCAAAAATTTAATATCCATAGGTATTTTAGTTCGACCCATTATTTAAAACTCCTTATCATTTAATTAAAAATAATTAGAGGAATAGTTAAAATGGAATAGTGCATGTTGAAACACGAGTAGAAATCGGGGCTATGGTGACAAATAAAAACTGTCATCAGAACTTTAGATAACAATTTTTTTCAGACGTTATAGCCCCGGTCTTCTTTACTCTATAGATGACACAAACCGAAAACTGTCATCATTCATAGTTTCGTGACAGTTTTTTTCTGTCTTCATAATACGATTAATGACAATTATTTTATGTGAAGAGACATTATTTCATGACACTTAAACATTGTCACTGAATGACCACTCATATCATATTTTGTCATCTAATAGCAATTGTGATTCAATGTTAAATACCTTATTCTTACGTTTTCGTGACAGTTCTTTAACTCATTTTTTTTTTTTTTTATTATCATTTCTATATTTTTCAGATATTTATGTTGTCATTTAATGATTGAGAGAGCGACGAACGACGACGATGATTGAGAGGCGAGATGGAGGTGGAGCATGGAACTGAAATGGTGAGAGGTTTGGAGCAGGCGACTTGGCGAGGGGTTTGGCGCAGGACGACTTGACGATAGATGAAAAATAAAGTTAGAAAACTTAAATTAGTTTCTGAACTTCATAGGCGAGGCGAACGGAGGTGTGGTCAACGGAGCCAAAGGGAGGAGAGGGGAGACAATTTCACTTCAGTTTGTCAATCCGATAAAAGCTTATGTTTTGTTAGTAATTTCATATATAAATTAGGGATGACGAAATCTGATGTAAATTAGGGATTTCAGATATATATTAATTATAAATTTTGAGATTATTACAAGTCAAATTTGATTTTTTTTTTTTTTCTTCATGTTTTCATGATATTTGTTAATTAATTAATTTTTTTAGTTGTAAATTAATTCTAATTCTTTTCTAAGTATTTTTAGTTTCTATTTTAATTTAATTACAAATTTATTTTATAAATAAAAAAACGTTTTAGTAAAAAAAACATAAACAAATTAATGATAGTTAATAAATGTAAACGATTTAGGACATTTTAAAATTGTCATCGATTGACGACATTTGAAAACTGACATTAAGTTTCAGAAATTTGAAAAACTCTGTTTTTTCCCGCAAAAAACGCTCCCCAAACGGAAGATGACATTTTTTTTCTTCTCTTCTTCAATTTTTGGATGCCCCACATGTCATATATTCTCATTTTTCTAGTAGTGAAAAATAATAACTTCTATATTTAGAATAATAAAAATTATTACACGTCAATTCAAACATTGAACAAAACTACATTATATTTAAACGTTGGACCATTGAACTTAAACTCTCAAGATTTATTTAGGGAGAATCGTGTAAAAAAAATAATAAAAATTAGTACACACCATTTCAAATACTAAGGAGGAGAGATAGGGTCAAAACAAGAGTAACAAACACAAATTAAATTGAAACAGGTAAACAAAATTCAAATTAAAGTCTAATCTGGAATATTAATTAAAATTAAAATTTTCAATCTATTGATATTTATCAACAATTAAAATTTTCATAGACGGTTGTGAAAAAAATGATAATAACGGTGCTTTCGATAATTTCTAATGTATGTACATATTCGTAGTTACATGCATGTGTACATGTAAGTATATCATATGGAGGAGTATATGTGTATGTATATACACAAGTCATTAATCTGTGTACGTACATGTAAGTATATCATAGATGGTTGTAAAAAAATTACATAAACAATTAATTTTCCAACATATTGATGTTTATAAAAACTAAAATGTTCATAGAGGGTCGTAAGAAAATTATAAAAATGGTGACCTCGATAACTTCTTGTGTGGGTATATATCTATTCGTAGTTACATCTATAACATTGTTTATCATATGAAGTATATGCGTGTATATACACCACAAGCCATTAATCCGTGAGCATTGGACAAATGATACTAAAAAAATTAAAATGTTCATAGACGATTGTAAGAAAATTATAAAAATGGTGCCCTCGATAACTTCTAGTGTGTATATATCTATTCGTAGTTACATCTATAACATTGTTTATCATATGAAGTATATGCGTGTATATACACCATAAGCCATTAATCCGTGAGCATTGTTCAAATGATGCTAAAAAAATTAAAATGTTCATAGACAATTATAAGAAAATTATAAAAATGGTGCCCTCCATAACTTCTAGTGTGAGTATATATTCGTAGTTACAACTTTACATCTATAACAACGTACATGTAAGTATATCATATGAAGTATATGCGTGTATATACCCCATAAGTCATTAATTCGTGAGCATCGGACAAATGATACTAAAAAAATTAAAATTGGTATGCATGTTGAGTTTACCCATGAAAACGTTTAATCAACTGTATCACTATTTGCAACATTGAATTATGAGATTTGCAAATCTTTCATTTTCCAAATCGATTTGAAACAATCATTGATCCTCAACTTTGAAACCCCTCGCTTGAACAAAACTATTTACTTCAACCTTCTACATCGTTGAACGCTTGAATTGAGTTGAAAATTTCGACTCTCAAAACCTTTTTTTACGTATATCTAGAGTGAGTAAGAACTTTCATCTCTTTACATTGTCGTCGTTTCAACTTTAAAAAAGAATTTTTTTTTTTTTTAAATGCAGGAATCTAGGAGGGTTATTAGTCATTCTTAATTTTTTTTTTTTTTTTTAACTTAATCAAGTTGTTAGTATTTTTTTTTTTATCTAACTAATTGGAAGATGTTTTTTTTATTAGACATTTTCATATATAAGTTAGTGGGAGATTTTTTTCCAAACAAAATTAATTTTCAATTGTATGATTGACCATAAATAATATTATTAGCCCGTATAATTGGGAAGACAATGGTTCACTCTCCCCCTACAATTTAGGTACCTATGAAAGGTAAATACGTTAGCTATATTTTATTTGAGTTTTTTTAATTATAACTATTCTTATGAATTCTCCTTTAATCCAACGGTATTTTAGTCTGTTCAATTTTTAAGGCGACTATTTAAATTTTAGCCTGGATAGAGGTCCTCCTTTTTAAAAGTTTTATATATATCCATTTTTAGTTTAATCTCTTCTCTATCTTTTTCATTCTTGGTTTATTTCTAAAATCTCAATTTCTTCTCTCATTTCTAAGATTTAATAATTAAAAAAAAAAAAAAACTAATCCTCCCTCCTCAAGATTTTCTCCCTTCCCTCTCTCCTTTTACCCGTAATCTCCCAAGAAAAAAAATGTCACTCATCTCTCTCATGTGGTCATATAGATGATGATCAAAAATTAAAAATAACCAAAATCCAATAAATATTTTGTCTGAAAAAATCGACCTCAAAAATTAAAATCATGAAGAAGAAAGAGAAAAAAAATCAGAACTTTAACAAACTTCTCATACATTTTCAATCCGATACAAAATTGTAAACACAATGTAATTGAGACAAAATTCACCCCCCAATAAGTGCAAAAACAGTGTTTCTAAATGCCAAAGCGAGCATGGCTCAGCTGACTAGAGGTCTGTGGTTCGAATCCCTCCACCGTACTAAAAAACAGTTATTTCATTATTGATACAAATGTAATTACAAGTGTATTGAGGAGAGGAGAGGAGATCATGAGAGAAAATGAAACTAAGAAAATGAATAAAATTACGGGAGAAAAAAAGGATGAATAAATATACAATAAAAAAGAGAGGAAAGAGGGATAAATAATAAAAGGGACATGTATTTCACTTTTTTAAAGAGTGAAAAAAAAAAAAAAAAAAAAAAAAAAACCTTTACTATGATTTTTCAAAAAAAAATATTCTTAAATTGGGCTCTTGTTGGGGGCTTAGAACCTTTTATGGGCCTTCTTAAATTGGGCCCATTTAGGCCCGTTTTCGGTTCTGTGAACCGATTGGGCGGTCTTGACACTCCTTTGGCTTGGGCCAGTCCAATCATGTACCGGATGTTAATGTAGCAAAAATGGAAATTGTGAAATAATAATGCATCTGTGATCACAAATTTGTAAAATTATCAAACCAATAAAGTTTATATAAATGTTTTTTTAGTCACATTTTTCTTTTATATTCATGAGTGTCTAAGCTAACTTATATATACATCGATTAGTCTCAAGATAACTTGTATAGGTGATTACCATCCATGATTTAAATTCATTCTTTGTAGATCTTCTACTATTTAGATGGTTCTTTTTTACCACTAAATTAACTCATGGTAGTTCTCTATTTCAGTCACTTTTATAAAATATCAAATTATCATTATTTTTCATATATATATATATATATATATACACGTCGAGTGACACTTGGGGTGATTGGAATCAATGATTGTAATTTAAGACGCGAACACCTAAAGCTTATGTGATCGACCATCTTAGAGACTTTATAAAAGTACTTTTGTGAGAATCTAATTCTAAAAGTTACTCAGTTATGGGATCTGATGAACCCCCAAAACAAAGATTTTCACGTAGAGGACGTGTTTAAACTCTCTTTCCACGTGCAGCAATCTATCAATTAGGGAGTTGTGGAAAATAAAAGGTGTCCGTGTTGTAGGCCAAATACATCAACTGATGTTCATGGCCTTTGGCACTATAAGGAAAGTATGAAAATTTTGACAACTTGACCTCCTAGCTCCAATTTAACTCCTTTTATTTTATCTTTGTTTTTCAGAGCCTCTCAAGTGTTGGATACAGTTTAATTTTGCATCTTCGTTATTATTGCCTCAACAGTGTAGAAACGGCGGAACATGTTCGTTCATGACACGGAAGACAAAGATCCAGTCATAATGGAGGAGCTCTAAGGATGCACTCTTGGCAATTGCAATCCCGTCGACTAACAACGTTTCTTAAAAAAACTTGTGGTTTGGCTTTAATTAAAAGATCTATTTTTTTTTCTTTTTTTCTAAGGCATTCAAACTTCATGTGAGATCAAATTTCTTCTAGAAGTACTTGGAAAAAAATGTCTCACCTCTACCACATGTATACTCCACAATCGTAGAAAAAATCACGAACTAAAAAGAATTTACACTATTTGAAAAATTATTACAATAACATAGAATTCTCTTACCAATCCCAATTACAAATAAACACTATCTTGAAATACCATACTCATTTAACCAGAGTTAATAAACCATGTTTAAAATGTTTATACTTGGGATGATTTGAAACTAAAGTCATAGACTACTTTTATAGTGCTTGAGCCCAGAACTTTCTTGTATATTTCCTATGTAGGACATTATTCTTCTTATATATTGTCCCAAACTCTACAAATTCGCCAAAGCGAGCATAGCTCAGCGGGCATATGTATGTGTTGACGACCAAGAGGTCTGTGGCTCGAATCCCCCCACCCCCAATGTACTCAAAAAAAAAAAAAAAAAAAAAAAAAAAAACTCTACAAATTCCACATTGACAAATATTTGAAGAATCCACAACTCTTGTTGCATCTACTGTCTTTACCGACAGTCATAATCCTCAAATCACTCCACCACTTGAAATGTCACATTCCAAGACTTTTTCTTCTTCGTCACAATTCGATAAACCCTGTTGAAATTTATGGTGCAACATTCACCTACTTGGCTCACCCGAAAGTTCTTCGGCCATTGTCAATGCTCCTGTGCAAACTTGTGGAACCGCTAACATCACATTCTTTATCATGAACTTTGTCTTTCTTCAGTAGAAGTCAACAACATATCCCGTGAAGAGATAGACAACGTCAACATCCGACCCAGAACCATTTGACAAACTTGCTCTGTTAGGACAATCATTTTTCATGTGCCCAAACTGTGCGCATTCCCAACAACCTTTCATCTCCACAAAAATTTTCTTCTTTTTCTAATTGCTAGCTACCAACGTTGAATTCTCCTGTGAAGTACGTCATCCACTCTTTAGCTTTCCTTCTTCTGAAAGAAGTTTACTAGTAGCCTCAACACCATCACCCATTCCCTTCAAAGTCTTGTGCAACCCAGATTGTATCAACACATCCTTGACTTGCACTTGCCACAAGATAAAGTTCATTTTTCTGTCAAATTTCTCTACGTCAAACTGCTTCACTCCTAGCAAATCTACAAATAGTGAACAACTCACACTATTCACAATACCAACCTAGTTGGTTTCAAGAAATCTTTTCTAATGTGGAAGTTTAGATAATGCTGCAACCATAGAGCATACTCATAAATCAAGAAACTACAAACTTAAAGGTTTGATACCACTTGTTGGGAAAAAAATTCTCACTTATACCACGGTAATAAACAGAAAACTAAATGAGAAGTTAAAAGAAAGCAGTAAAATAATAAACACAATAATTAACGTGAAAAAACTCCAAAATCGTAGAAAAAACCACGAATTAGAAAAAAATTGCACTATGTGAAAAATTATTACAATCACACATAATTTTCTCTCCAACCCTAATTACAAATAAACACTCCCTTGAAAGCATTATATCACTCATTTAACTAGAGTTAGTATATTAGACTTAAAATGCTTAACTGAAATGATTAGAAACAAAAGTCATAGACTCCTCTTATAATACTTGAAGTCCATGACTTTTTTGTATCTTTCCAATGCAGGACAAATACTTTACTTATTTATTGTCACAAACTCTAAAAAAAAAATATTTTACTTTAATTTATATATATATTTAACCAAGAGGTCAAACGTTCGAAATTTTTCAATTCAATAGGTTAGTTTAACGAAAAAAAAATATTCTTATACCATTTTTAAAAAATATTCTTATACCATTTTTTTAGATTTGATCTTAAAAAGGTGAAAACCAAGTTCTAGATATGATGTGGAGCAGGACTTTGTGGGAGCAACCCATTTGAGATATTTTAAGAGAGCTTCATCTTTTTATATGATTTTGTCTTAGAAAATTTGATCTTAAAGTCAACTTTGCATTAAACACAACTTTATTGAAAAATTGAATCATAATAGTTGCAACGTTAAAATAACCTACAAATAATAATTTAGATAGTAACACTATATTTGATTTGACAGACTCAATTCACATAAAATATATATGTTTAGTCGAGAGGTAAGAAATTCGAATTTATCACTTCACTTATTATAAAAAAAGACGATACTAATAATTAAAAAATATATATTTTTGATTAGTTGTTAAATTTGAAACAACTATATTACAATTCTAAGTATACCCTTAGCTTAGTATACCATCTCGGGTTTATGTGACATCTTTTGGAGTAGTGTTTATGAGTGAAAAATACTCTGCTATGAATCACTTCTTAATTCAAATAGCATTTTGTTAGTTTTTTTTCTATTTTTTTTTCTATTTTTTAAAAAAATCTTCCCACAATCTACATCACAAAATATATATTTCTATTTTTGTTTCATTTATTAGATTAAAAGTTAAAAACATTTACTCACATATGCACAAATAATTCTATATTCGTCTGAGAATATATATATATATATATATAAAAGCTTTAAATACTATTTTGTTCCCTATACTTTTGGTTTTGGTTTATTTTGGTACCTATACTTTTTAAAGGTTAATTTTGGTTTCCGTACTTTTAAACCTTAGCAGATACAGAACTTTATGTGAGCGAGAGCTTGGTATACATTGATATTACTTCGTTCAATAAAAAAAAATATAATTAATATTTTTTTAATATATAATACTATTTTAATTTATGTATTTTATACTTTCAAATGTCTGAATTTATAAGTAAATTTTTATTGAATTTGATAATAATAATAATAATAATTATTATTATTTTCATTCTAAAGAACACGATGTAAATATGTTTTCAGAATGTTTCAGTTACTAAATTTCTTGAAATGTAGAGTCATAAATATGTTTTAAGGGTTTTTATTGAGTATAAAATTTACATTTAAATTTTACAAATAAAGACTAAATTGGTCACTTTTAAAAAAATACCAGAACCGAAATGAACTAAAATAAAAAAATAGGGATCAAAATGAATCGAAAAGTCGAAAATATAAGGATTAAAATAGTATTTAAACCGTAAATAAATCATATAAATTCTAGGTTTTCACCTTTCAAGTTGAGTGGTAATTCAATATGTTTTCAAAGTTAGAGTTTATATTTTTTTTAAAAAAAAAATAACCACTTTTATATAATTTAGTGGTGATATTTAAATACCCAAACTTCCAGAATTGGAAAAGTTGACTTAATTTTGAAAAAGGTTTGTAAAAAATCACCGTGAGTTGTAAAATTTAGTATCTGCCCTCATTGCAAAAAAAATATTTTTCTCCCTTATCTATCTCTTTTCTCTTCTTCTTTGTTTTTATTTTTTTCTTCTCTTTTTTTTTTCTTCTTATTTTTTAGTGTTGGGATTAAAAATAGCACGATATAAATTAATGCGGAATAAATTAGATTATATCTCAAACTCCCACTTCACAGGTTAGGACCCAAAAAGTAATCGGTCACAAAATACAATAATAAAAGGATAATGGAAAGAGATAACAACACTCAGAGATATACTGGTTCGTCCCGATCTCGGGACTACGTCCAGTCTTCTGCAACTGCAGGTTCTACTATGATGGAAATTACCAAGTCCCTCAAGCTCGCGCTACAAAACTCACCCAAATAGCCCAACCATAACTAATTGCTTCCAAGTACCACAACCCGATAGCTTGGGATAAACAAAAAGAAAAACACAAACTCTAAGAAAAATACAGTGTATTCTTCAAAATTAAATCACTCTCTGCCACACAAAATTTAAAGGTTGAACAAAAATTCTAATCTTAAAAAAAAAATTCTCCAGCCGCACAAGGTGCCATCCACTGTCTGACCAAAGACCAAAAAGAATAGCATATATATGTGTGCTGTAGTGAATAACCTAAAAGCCCAAAATGGGCCTAAGCCCAGCAAGCTTGATTATGAAACTCAATGTGTGCACTCCGTAAATTTGTCTCCACCCAAAAAAAACAAATCCTAACAATCTCCCACTTGGAGACAAAATGACGATTTTGCCTCCACTGCAACAAACTGATCATCTTGGCAAACTCCGAGGTTCAACTCCCACTACAAATGTTGTTTCTAATCTTCTTAGCAAACTCGAAGGTTCAACAAAAAAACCTGTAAAACAATAAACTAACAAACAGGCAACCATCAGAAAAATAATTGTAGCTCATCTGTGCTCGCCCCGAGGTATGAGCTCGCTACGTGGAACTGTCCCCTAGACACAAAGAATAGTCACGTACTCTCACTTCAGCTAAGTGGTAACAACTGACATCTTCTTCAACCTTGAACACATGTTCCTGAAGAATATATACTCTGCAAATGACTTGACTCCTTTATTCAAGTCTGCTGCCAAGCTAGAGACTAAACATGTGACCATAGCAACTGCTTTGGTCTTCAATTTTGATGCCCTTACTGGCCTAGGCGACTTCATCAATTCATTCGAATGTCTGACAATTGGGGATTGACGATAGCCATCATCTTTCTCTCTCGGACTTCCCAATTGTTTCTGAACTGATGGATCTTGATCTAACTGATCGAAATTGGCTATCATTGTTGTTGGCTCAACTGTACCTCTACACCTACCATCTGCAACTTTAACTGACATTCACTGTCTCTTTGATCTTTTGGCAACACTAAACTGACATCTATATAGTGTGGAATTTCTGTGGCCAACTGCCACTATCTGGGATCCTAACTAGAGTTTACACTAGCGACTGTCAAACTCACAATTGTAACCCTCATCCTCCAACTTGCCAATAGAGATGAGATTCAATTTCATCCTAGGCACATACCTGACATTGCGCAACACCAGAACACTACCACATTCAGACTTCAAACTAACATCCTCAATCCCACATGTCTTGGAGACTCTACCATCACCCATCATCACTAGACTATGATGTCCACCTGTGAATGATGTGAACAAATTTCTATCTGAAGCTATGTGAACTGACGTTGCACTCTCTACAACCCATTCAGATGAGTGGTTACTACTCTCTGTGCTACTCTCAACACAGACATAGGCATCATCAACTATGTTTACTTCATGATCCTCTTTTAGTTTCTTACACTAACATTTGTAATGACCTTTCTTGTGGCAGTAAAAGCATTCTACCTCCTTATTCCTATGTCTCCACTTTTTCCTATTGCTATTCAATTTTTTATCTTCATAATCAATTTTGTCTTTACCCTTAGTTAAAGCTAAAGTTGATCCTACAGTAGATTCTTTACTACTCCCCTTCCTACGAATTTCCTCAGCTATAGCTAAATCACAAACCCCTGAAAATTTCAGAGTTTTATCTCCAGTCGAATTAGACACTCCTGTCTTCATTGTTTCACAACTATCAGGTAAAGACATTAATAATTGAATAGCATACACTTCATCAGTAAATGCTATCTTGACAGACTTCAACTGATTAACTAAAGTGGTAACTTCAATCATTTACATGTTGAAAAATTTCTTAAGTAGATATGCTTTACTATTGGCAAACTGTTTCTCATACCTGTTTGTAAGCGCTTTCATTAGCTTGATTGCAGTAGTCTCGTTGGCTACAAGACTAGCCACTTCCATCGACAGACACATCCTTATATTTGCAACTGTCTGTTCATCCATATCCAACCTGACGGAGCACATGGCACGCAGCGGAAGCGATTTGGAACATAGACACTCTAATTTCATCAATTTAAACAAACGGAAACATGCAAAAGCAATGAAAAAGAGAAATTGGAACACATACCCTTGTCGTTCGAATTTCTTCAATTTTCACCGCCAAAAGCTCCTCACGAGCTGAACGAGCTTTCTCACGAAACCTTCGTGGACCACCCACGGTAGTCCCACTATCCTCGGGCCGAGAAACGGAGTAGAGGGACTCCTTTTACAAAAGAAAAGAAGGAAGAAACTCACTGAAGAAAACAAATTTTCTTCACAGAGAGCAGCAAGGAAGAAGACGTACGGGTTCTTCAATTTGAAATCTCATTTCAAAATGTGAATAAATGTACCCCAAAGTGCACTACTGCAATTTATTTTCTTTTTCCTTTATTTTTTTTTTTTTTAATTGATCTGATGAATCAAAATATATACTATGTATATATCTTACATGTGTCTTACATGACATGTAAGACACATGTAATATATATATATATATATATATATATATATATATATATATATATATATTATTATTATTAAAAATAATAATAATTATTTTATTAATTAAACTTTTTAATTAATAAAAAATATATATATATTAATTAATATTATTTAATTCAATATCAAATATTAATTAAATAATATAATTAAATTCGGTTTTCCGAAAACCGACTTTTTCACATGAATCCTATTCATGTTTTCAGACCAATCTCATATTTATATTTAAATATGTCCAAATTTTTCCACAAACCCGAATTTGAACGATTCAAATTCTTTTCTTTTCTTTTATATTGTTTCACGGCTTTATCCGAGCTAGCCAGGAGAACCGTAAGGACCTACAGATCATGAGCTCCAACGATACGAGATTATCCGGTCAAAACTCTTTCAACCGAACTAACCAACATTCGTTAACCCCCGGAGACTCCACTAAAGTCCAAGGGCTGCACTCTCCTCACTGTAGATATTTTGTGTCCTGTTGATATAACTATCATCAGTAAGTCGATCCTTCACAGGTCGTTCATAATCACAACGGGTCATTTATACCGTTTAACCCTTGTATTATATCTTGTTCCTTAAGTACCACTGACACCTCTAATGAACAATTGATTTGTGGTCCAACCATCAAATCAGATTCCTCCCTGATCAGGAGAGGATGGACCCATTGTTCAAGACCTGGAGTCAGCACTTAAGGGAACAACCTTTCTACTAACCCTTAAAGCGGGTAGGAGTGAATTTCATCTCGCACAACTATGTCCCCAGCCACTTATTCGATCTTATCCCCAAGATGGTAGGCTTATTGAGTCGGCAATCTGGCCACTCTCACCCGTACAAATCAAAGGATAAGGTTGAATAAACAGGAGTTCATAGTAAGCTCAGGATTGAGATCGAGTTACCTAAGTCATCATAAGAAAAAACCGGTCTTTACAGTAAACGGTGTTATAAAGAAAGAGCGATTTTATTTCTTGGTTCGGTCTTGTGCAAACTCATTGCACAGGACGCCCTCACTCACATGTCTCTACATGAAACGATTCGAAAATCACATCGTTTTGTACTATACAAAGTGAGTCGCGTCCAATAGTGTCCCCAGGATAAGGTACCCAGCCTTATCCCTATACTATAGACCATTTTTGGCTGTCTACTTGAACTTGATTCACATTCATGTCACACATGAAGTTCAAGTACTCACATTATCGTCATGGGTGTTAGTTATTGGTATAGGTTAATACAAACACAATTCACTAAAATTCAATAACAACTTTATTGAAATATAGTATATACATTCATACAGTTTACAAACTACGAGTTTTAGGACATAAAACCCAACACAACCAATCTCCATCTGACATCTCTTACGGTCTCTCCTTCAGTGCCTTGTGCACTTTCTTGCAGGTTAGGAAATCTTTGATTTGCATCTTCCAATAACCAAAATTTTCCCCATCAAATTTTGTGACTCCCTCAAAACTTTTTAGATTCGTCTCTCCCATGATTCCTGAACCAAAAGCTCTGATACCACTTGTTGGGATTTAAAAATAGCGAGATATAAATTAATGCGGAATAAACTAGATTATATCTCAAACTCCCACTTCACAGGTTAAAACCCAAAAGGTAATCGGTCACAAAATACAATAATAAAAGGATAAGGGAAAGAGATAACAACACTGAGAGATATACTGGTTCACCCCGATCTCGGGACTACGTCCAGTCTTCTGCAACTGCAGGTTCTACTATAATGGAGATTACAAAGTCCCTCAAGCTCGCGCTACAAAACTCACCCAAATAGTCCAACTAGAACTAATTGCTTCCAAGTACCACAACCCGATAGCTTGGGATAAACAAAGAGAAAAACACAAACTCTAGAGAAAAATACAATATTGTATTCTTCAAAATTAAATCACTCTCTGCCACACCAAATTTAAAGGCTGAACAAAAATTCTAATCTTAAAAAAAAAATTCTCCAGCCGCACAAGGTGTCATCCACTGACCAAAGACCAAAAAGAATAGCATATATATATATATATATATATATATATATATATATGTGCGCTGCAGTGAATAACTTAAAAGCCCAAAATAGGCCTAAGACTAGCAAGCTTGATTATGAAATTCAATGTGTGCGCTCCGTAAATTTGTCTCCACCCAAAAAAACAAATCCTAACATTTAGAAATTCGGAAGACTGAACCCGACCGCGATAAGAAAATTCATTAAAATCTCAACTTTCTCTTCTCCATTTTATATCCAATTTTTTTAACCTCTCTCAACTTCATTTTTTTCATTCTTCAACAACAAAAATGACTTTCATGATTTCAAAGATCCACCATCTTTCTTAGACTTTGAGATTCCCAACAAATCAAATTTCAATGGCAAGATACACCCTTACAAGACGAAAACAACATCAACGGCGTCGTCTCGAACCACCTATTCTTGAAATCAGACGGAAAAATGGACAGAGACGTGGTTTTTCCCCCTTCAAATCATTTGTCATGCTTTTATTCCTTTGAAATCACGCTCGCCTCCAACGACTTCGTGTTGAAGAGTTACATGATCGTTTGAGGAGTTGTGATATATTTTTGTTTTTTTACAATGAAGGAAAAAATTATTAAAAAAAATCACAAATTTCATATAAATCTTTAACAAAATGAAAACTAGTATAGGTGAGAATTCTTAATTTTAGTTTAATTGTTAAGAAAAAAAAGTATGGTTAAGAGTATGTTCAATCACATGTGTGAAATATATCTTTGATTACACAAATAGAAAATAAGAAGAGAGAATTTTTTTTTTTTTTGGGGACATTTGAACTTCGTAGACTTCTCTCTCTCCACGTAAACTTTGTTGTCGATTATTTGTGATTTCCTAAATAATATTTATTTTTTTAACTTTTAAAAAATTAATATGTAATATACATTTTTTAACTATACAAATACAACAAAAAGTTGTAGAAAAAAAATAAACTAACATAAACACATATTTCAAACTTTATGTTAAAGAAAACTGTATTATTTCTCTCTCCATCGAGCTTCTTGTTGTCGATTATTTGTGATTCCTTAAATAATATTTATTTTTGTAACTTTTAAAAAATTAATATGTAATATACATTTAACTATACAAATACAACAAAAAGTTGTAGAAAAAAAATAAACTAACATAAATACATATTTCAAACTTCATGTTAAAGAAAACTGTATTTTAAAAACACATTAAACAACTCTGCACTCCAAACACAGAATTACTTAACCCAAACTATAGAATTCTTCAAACACATACTATAATAACTCACCAACTATAATAACTCAAACCTCAAATTTTAATTGTAAGTCATTTTTTACAAATTTTATTTAATATATCAGGTCAGATTTTATCATTCACTAAACTTGTGTCAGAGAAAAAAAAATCACGAAACTGTGGCTCGGCGAGGGGTCCCTTTATGAAAGGTCTCCTTTAAATAAAAGGGAATGAAAGTCAAAGCTGACGAAAATAAAAGATGAAATGATGGCTATGATGTAAGTGTGGAAAAATAAATAGTATCGACATAAAAACCTATTTTTTCCCTAAGTAATTTGTTTTCCTGAATTTTAAATTTAATTTCACCTTATCCAACCAATAAAATTATTGTAGTTTATTTTTTAAAAGAGATAGAGAGAAAAAAACATAGTTTTTATCGTACTCTATGAAGAACTATAATGTAATTTTGTGCGATGATTTATATTACATATACCCTACTAAGTGATTTTGCATTTGGATAAGGATTTAGGTGTTATCGTGTTCACTCTCCCTAAACAAAACAACAAAAGACATGCATTCAAATACTCGCAAGTTGCAAATACCTACTCATAGGGATGATATTGTTTTAGTAGGTGGTTCACGAGATGTTATCCGTTTGCTTTCGCCCCCACCTAAAAGAATCACGAAAAAGTCGAATCGCTTTTTTATGTACAAATCCATTTATTTAACCAGACATAAAAGTGTACAATTATTGGTCGGACTCTCTCCTTCATAATTTGATATAAAGTCGTATAACAAGACATATGTTCTTATTTCATCTTCATTAATTTTTTTCACCTTAAAAACCACTTTCAAATTACCCCCAACCAACCACTCCACCTTTTCATCTCAGTTAGGGCAGAAGGGACCCTCACAACTAGTACTCAACTTTTTCCTTCCTTAAGGATATAATAGTTTCTCTATCAACTAAAACGAGAAAAAATTATTCGATGAGATTGTTTACGGGAGAACCGTACGATTCAATGCAAGTTTAAAAAGTAAGGGTTCTATTATAAATAAAATTCAATCTAACAGGTCAAAAATTGTCAAATGGGTCAGGAATCCATTAAACACAACAATTGAAAGGATTCCGGATATCTCTATTATACATTTTTAAAGTTTAAAAATAAAAAATTTAAGATTTGTCAAGTACTTTTTAAAGTTGGAGAAGTACTTTTCAAAAAAAATATTAAAAAAAAAAAGTGCAAGTTAAAACTAATTTTGGTAACATAATAAAAAAAGATGCATGAGTTTGGGAGGCCATCACAATTAAAGGAAGGTGAGGGGTCGGTGTTACGTTTCTTCTGCGGACATTCCATTGTTCATTCACAACATCTTAGCTCATCAGAGTGTGAGTGTGACAGACCAACAAATTTGTTTTTTTTTTTAAGATATTTAATTAATGTAAATATTGAACTTTATGTCAATTAAGTTATACTCGATTTGGCTATATATAAGAGTTAGAGAATTGAATTTATGACTATTTATCGATAATATATCATTAGCTCAATTAAGTGAACTCCTATACTAACATTCTATTCTATTTTTTTTTTTATCAAATAGATGAGCTCTTATATAAATAAAAAATATGAATTTGGTCGCGAAGACATAAGCATATTATCTTAATTGGTTAAGGAATTATAAAGGTCAAAGAAGTTTGAATTCCTACCCCACATATATTGTTAAACTCAAATGAAAAAAAAAAAAGAAAAAAAGGGTCTACATAATTTGAGCTTAATTTCAATTTAGTCATTTTATTTTATTTTTAAACACTTAAATAAATCTTATATATAGTTGAAAGTTGGCTACTATAGTTAGTCAAATAAAAAACACCACCTCGTTAATGTCACATTAAAATGTATCACAAATTCAATATCGTAAAACAAAAATGAACATAGCTCAACTGACATAATATACGAACTAGTGATCAAAAGTTTAAAAATTTGAATACTCCAGACGTGTTGTAAATCGAGATCAAATAGAAATTAAACCCAGATCTAAGAACCAATTTCGTACGATAATAACATAAAATATTAATAAATTATTGGAAATAGAGCAGAACAAAGAAGGTGAGTAGAATGTCTTAATTATTATCCAATATTTGATAAAATGGCAACCACACACATGCTTAGAAAGTCGCCTTTTAATTTAATTAATCAGAGTTCTCATTATCCAACTGACTTAACCTTCCAACTTGCTTTGTTTTTGCTTTTGCTTTTTTCTTCACCAAACGACTGCTCTCCTTTTCAATGGAAACCGCAGCCAAAGCTAAACCAACTTAAATAATTTCCAAATTATCTTATTTTATACACTCAAATCAACCTCAAGATCCCTCTTTTTTTCGGCCATGGCGGCTAATTTTCGAGCTTCAAAAAGAAGAACAAGAAGAAGATACAGCAAAAGGCAGCTATATATATATAGTTAGGGTTTTCATCTCATGGGATTTCAATTCTCTTACCCATTTTTGAGAAACAAAAATAAGGGTTTTGTTTGGTTGCTTCTTCTTACTTCAAATTCTTCGGAAAAAATGATTATTCGACTCGAAACGTGACATTTATGAAGCGTACGTAATTAAATCCATCCTCAGAGAAGAATTCAGAGAATAAGAAGTATATATAATTCAAGAAATTTATATGAAGGGTGCCATATATCAGCACCTCTCTTTTTTTTTTTTTTTTTATATATATATATATGGAGAAACAAAGTCCTATAGTTTTATACATAATATGTATGTATAGATATATATTTATATATTTGTTGTTATAGTTATATAATGAGTATATATTGTTGCTTAATAATTAGGAAAATTCCAAAGGTTTTGGTCACCGTTGTAATTCCCGTCGTCGTCTCCGCCGTGGTTGTTGAAACGAGGAGGGCTAAGAAGCATTCCTTCCGCCATGTTCATTAGAACATTAGGCATATCAAAGATCAAGTCCTCATCAACAAAGTGATTTCCTCGTTCCTCTTGATCATATCTTGTTCCATACTCGTTACTAGAATAAGTTCCAGATGAACTACTACGAGTACTATTTCGCGCTTCCATAGCCGCCGCAGCGGCTCCAAGCGCAGCGGCGGCCGAGGTGGCCGCCGCCTGAATATCAGACGGCGACCGCGACTCAGGAACGGGGAGAGACGAGGCGGAATTGGGGAAATTGAGTTGGGCGTCGTCGCCCTTGAGGGCAAGGGCGGCGACGTCGTAAGCGACGGCGGCCATTTCGGGGGTCGGGAAGGTTCCCAACCAAATCCGGTTGGGCTTCCTCGGCTCTCGAATTTCGGAGACCCATTTTCCGGTGTTCCTTCGTCTAACTCCTCGGTAAACCGGGTGGCGGCCGGAAGAAGACATGGAGAGTGAGGTTGAATTGAGTAAAGGAAGTGAAAGAAGAGGGAATTGGGTGGTGGTGGGGTTGAAGAAGGGGAGAAGCCATTTATGGAGAGTGGAAAATTGGGAAAGAAAGAGAGGGGAAATGGAGGAGGAGATGATCATCAGTGCAAACCAGTTGGAGATGAAGGGAGTTCTGAAGAGGGTTGGGGTGGAAGGCATAGGCGGAGCCAGCTTGGAGATTTTGGAGATGAAAGAGAGAGAAATTAGGATTATTTGAAACTTTTAATGTCAAATTTTTTGAACAGTGGAGGATTTTAAAGAGCATTATATATTAATGGATATGGAGTTTGAGTTGACAATCATAGATAGATTTGGGGGAGAATTATATGAACCCAATTGGTCCAAATCCAAAGATTGTGGGACATTGATTAGAGCACCAAAAAAGGGTAGCTTCCAAGTTGACAGAGTGAGAGACAGTTTTGGCTTTAAAAATAAAACCCTAATTTTCTTATACATTCATATTACATAGAGGGAAACCTCATTCTCCAATACAAACATGGGAAGAGAGTAGAAATGAGAATAAAGGAAAGTCTTCCAATTAAGCGTTATAGTAAAAGTATCATAATTAAAAAAAAAAAAAAACTTCGATTTGGAGCACCAAATATACCATAAGGCTTTGAGATTTTCACTAAAGATCTTATTGTTTTGTTCCAACCAAATATATCATAAAATGACTATAAAGATATTGCACTACATAATATGTTTAGCATTTACCAACAAGGCTTTGAGAGATAAAAACATCAAGTCTGGCAGAACAAAATAGATAACAGATTAGAACCATTTAAAAGAGTGAATCAAATACTTTTAGATCATGGGCAATGGAGAAAAAATATGATCCATAGCTTCTGAATTCTATTTGCAAGACACACTAATTTGGATTAAGGCACATCGATGGAAAAATAGCTTGCATTTTCTCTGTTGTGCTCAATTCTTTGTGAATCACCGTCCAAAAGAAGAATTTGAATTTTGGAGGTAAAGAGTCTTTAGAGAGATTCCCTGAATTTATAATTAAAAAAGTGTCGCAGTTCACGTGAAAGAAACAATTTCATAGATTTCATTAAAAATATGTTTGTTTTTTTTTTTTTTCAGGGACCCAAAAAAATAGAATCGAGGAAGGAATGTGTCCCACCAGCATATATATTATTGGCCCAAACAATCACTTTTCTGGCCAAAAGAGGTATGTGAGGGAAGCAATTCCAAGATTTTCCATGTTTATGAAGTTCCAAGGATTCATGTTCAATAATCGATTTATTTTATGCCGGAAAAAATCGAGGATATAAAACATATAAGCATCCATCATTAGTCCATTTATGGAACCAGAATAGAGGAATATTTCTACCATTAGCTATCTTCCAATTAGTGTGTGGTTCAAGACAAGGTCTTTTAACCTATAACAATGTTAAACCAACTAGGGGCTCTCAAGTTACTAAATTTGCATTTCCTGAGGATATCATCTGGGCAAGAATTTTCATTTTTAGCTTCAATAACGATCTTCCACAGGCTATCCGACTCCTCAAGGTATCTCCACAACCATTTGCTGAGAAATGTTAATGTTTGTGTCTTTAAGTTTACCAATATGCCAAATTCCCTTTATCTATGGGTTGAGTGGCTGTATCTCATCTAAACAAGATGAGAGCTGCCATCCTTAGCCAAAGCGAGTGTGGCTCAGCTGACATATGTATGTCTTGATGACCAAGAGGTTTGTGGTTCGAATCCACTCATCCCAATATACTAAAAAAAAAAAAAAAAAAATTGCCATCCTTACCTGCATTCCCAAAGAAAATTATGCATTAGCTTCTCGATGTATCCTTAAACCCTATTTTTTTATATATATTACATAAATTTTGTTTTATATTTTCGAATTTAGTAAGTTCAGTGAATAATAGGTTTTGTGTATGTGTTTTTAAAAACTGTTTTCGGATTCTCTTATCCAAATAGTGATAATTCTGAAAATAACATATTTATGTTATCAATGTATCCAAATTTCGAATTTGAAATTTTAAAATGTAGATATATTAAAAAAAATAAAAACTTTAATAAATATAACATTTCATGTTATAAACTTCTTAAATTAATTAATAATTAATAATTAATAATAGTTTATATTCAGCTTAATATTTAGTTGGTAAATGTTTTCCTCATCCCTATATATAAAAGGAGAGATGTTTGTTTTAGGGTATTTCTTATTATGATTCTTAGATGTCATGGAGTTTCATCTTAAAATCATTTATCAAAGGAGGAGTAATAGACTTTACTAAAGTATCTTATCAAAGAGATGTCATGGAGTTTCTTTAAAATCAATTACTAAAGTATCTTATAAAGGTTGTGAGGTATGTGCAACAGACTTTACTAAGGCGAATAATATGTTTGGAATAACTTAAATAATTAAAAAAGCTGGAATAGCTCAGTTGGTTAGAGCGTGTGGCTGTTAACCACAATGTCGGAGGTCCTTCTAGCGGTTTTATTTAAAAAACTATATTTCTTTAAACATTTTTTTTTTTTTTTTTTTTGACAATATGTATAAAGAAAAATTGGTTGATCAATTACATTAATTGAAATTAAATTCAACATATAAAATTAGTTTTTTTTTTTTAAGTCTATAGCGAAATACTTAATTAATTGAAAAAGTAATAAAGAAAATAACTAAAAGATTTTGTTTTAAAGAAATCATTTGTAGAATAAAGTTTTGAAATGCAAAATAATAATAATAATAATAAATGTTTAAGTCCTAACTTTATTTAATGCACAATATTCATAACAACTAAAATTATGGATTAATTACTTGCATGTGAAGTTAATCAACAGTAGATTAACGAGAGACTAATCACCTAATTAAAGTAGTGGTTTCTAACTTCTCCATCATTGTGCTTTTTAGAATATTTTAGTGTATACAAGTTGCACATTGAGTTGTTTAGGGAATTAGTACTATATTATATATGTAACTCTCAATGAGAAAAACTAATTTTAAAATGATTTCTTTCCATCTAATAAAAAGTAGTTTCTAACTCAATTATATATATATATATAGTAATTGTTGTTGGTGAAAAATAAGTTAATAAAGAAAATCAGATCGAAAGTGCTCATAGGGAAGAGAAATAATCTACCTCGATGGATGTGTCCAAGACCCAAATAGTCTTGGGAAAGCTCATAAAAGATCAAACCGTTAGAAAGAAAGATCGACCAAAATGAACGAAATAATTAACCTAAGAAGAAGAAAAGGAAAAGGAAAAGAAAGGACTACTAGATCACTATAAATATCACCTAACCTTAAAGAGGAAATAAATTCTTTCTGGTCTACAATAAAACTCCTAGAAACTTGCTACTACTCTGGCATTCTATAATTTTTGTTTTGACTGAATATTGTGTGTTGTCAGCTTTTGGTGAATTGGTTGTTGACTCAGAAATTGTTACAAACGAGTCATCTAATCTCTTATATCCTTGGTCTTCAAATTGGAATGTTGTCCCGCTTGAACTCCAAGTTTGTTTCTTAACTCATTAAAGCAAGCTTTAGTCAGTGGATTGGTATATATATCAGCCAACTCCTCATGGGAAGGAGCCATTAGCCACTTTTTCTCTGGCGAAATGATAATCGAGCTCAATATTTAGCTCTAGAATCAAATGAAACTTCACACAAAATCAGTAAAGTCAAACATAATATCCCGCTCTTGAATCAAGCAAATTTCCATTTGCTTCTTTTGGAAAGTTATCATGCTATTGCCCTCTCGTTTAAGGCAACCCTGTAAGGCTAACATTCTCGATTAATTTTCTCCTAAAATATATTGTCTTTATTTCTTTATTCTTTCCACAATTTGTAATATTTTTCTTTCTTGTGTATAAATTACACTATTATTTTGCCAATAATAATAAGTAAGAATCATTTGTTTTTTTAGTGAGGTTGAATTTGTTCACTACCAGTCTATAAATTTTACTACGTGAAAGTTAGAGAATTTTGATCCTAGTATTGATGTAATTTTCATAATTAAAAGATGTGGGTGTTGTTGAAATTTTTATAAGCAATTGGGGTTTTGTGTGGGTACACAATTGGTATCCTTAAAAAAGAAATAAAGGAATAAAGGTAATATGAAAGATATTAGAATCATTGGCTTAATAGACAATAATTTCAATAGTTTCTTTATTTATATTCTCTCATTGAAATCATTTGCCCAATGACATATTATACACATTTTGTTAATATGATTTGTTTTTTGTTTTTTTTTTTTTTGACAATTTATTAGAGTAGAGAATTGAACCTAGGACCTCATATAGGCGATACATGATGTCGTTGAGCTATTCTTGGCTTGGTAATATGATTTGTTGATAAAGTATATTAGATCCATTTAATATGGAAGTTTAGTTTTAGAAATGAATGCTTATTTGCCTGCAATTGTTTTTTTATACAACAACAACAACAAAAAAAAAAAAAAAAAAAAAAAAAAAAAAAAAAAATTGACCAATAAATATTTGACCTAACTTTAAAAATTCAAAATTGATGTTTGTAAAAAAAAAAAAAAAGTTTTAAAATGGGTCCTAAAAAGAAATTTACAAGTGTGACCTTTGCTAGTCATCTTTGTGCTACCGACTGTTTGTGTTCTAAAAAGCGTGTAAAATTGTAGCTTTTGGGGTTTTGCCTCATAAATAAAAATGGTGCATGCATTTCACTAATCTTGATTGATGATGATTATGTTTATTTTGAAATTAGATCATACTATATAAATTCTAACATACAATGCTAACTAGACATGTTTATTAGATAAATTTTGGTTAAATTAATACGATACGACAAGCCAACAAGAACATAGCTCAATGACATGATGTATCGCCTAGTGATCATAAAGTCTTAAGTTCAATCCACACCACAACATGTTGTCAAAAAAAAAAAAAAAAAAAAATTATACGACAAATATATAGACTGCCATGCGCTTTCATGTAAGCTTTTTTTGCGGGTTATAGTTGTCTATATGTTACATTCGGCTACTAAGAGTTCGATATCTTTTCTAAAAAAAAACTAACCTTAAATTTGCTAAACTAATTAAGATAAAATTACATACTCAATTCAAAAGAGTGTTGGATGTCCGAGCATAACTCAATTGGCATAAAGTTGTTTCATTGACTAAGAGATCATGAGTTAATTGAAATTGAATCAAATTTTAAAAAGGATATTCAAATTCAAAAAACTAATAATGTTTAAATTAACAAATAAATTATTTATATTGTTTGATTCATTATAATGTTTTATGATTTTGTATGGTATAATAGAACTGTTGATTCACTTTAATTTATGTTAATATCGAATTCATAGATAAATGAAATTGTCGACATATTAGCGAAAATTTGATACTTATGATGGAATGTACATGGCTTATAACTTTTTAAACATTAGAAGTTAAACGGGCACGATGCTCGAAGTACATAGACTAAAATTATAACTTAACCAAAAAGTAACACTAACGAGCGATTCGGAGTCGAGGTTGGAGTAGGGGATACGAATTTTTCCATCATTCCTCGATTTTTCTCGACCTCTAATTTCGAATGGGGTCGGGAAGAAACTTAGTCTATCATCTGCCCTAGATTAGTCTTAATCGAAGAAGATGAAGAGACATAGAAGCGTGTGGAATTTTTTTCACAAAAAAGCTGCCGCCATTGTGATGAACTGCTGAGATCTTCTTCGTGGGACGCGTTTGTTTGGAGCTGTTTCAAACTGATACGACGTTGATTCATGAACTTAAACAAAAACAAAAACATTTCCTTTTCATTTCTTTGTCACTTTGAGACATCAAAGAAATTTTTTGACCCTTTGATTTTTGAGATGTGTTGTTTTGAACTAATTCGTCCCCAAGAAAGGAGACCGAATTTTCCTTTTGATATTAACATATTATTGTTAGAAATTCGAATAATATGTTTGGTTACAGAAAAATAGTGATGATATCTTATACGTATTGTACGTATATGTATAAGATTATAAACAAAGACGATATTTTTTGTATTGGAAAGTTATGATTCTCGAGTACTTGATGTTTTTACGTGAATAATATTCAATACAATGAGGTCATCATAATGTGGTTGTCTCTATAAAATCGTATGTAAATCTTAAAATTTGTTTGTCTTTGATAATTATTGGATACAAAATCGAAGCATTTTTACAATTTTCTCTCATACATTTAACCGTGCAAAATACTGTCAGCCACATTGTGGCAATCTCTCACAAATAATTTCTCATTGCATACACATTCGTTCAAATTAATAAGTTAGAGAATTGTTCTTTCATGTATAACAATAACGATGTTGATTAATCAATAAGGAAAAATATAGCTTTTGGATGCCTAAAGTGAGAAGTTTTTGTATGATGAGAATGATAGTTTAATTATTTAAACTTTCAATTTTAGTTCTTCATTGATGACTAAACATTCTTTTAAAAAAAATAAATTACATCACTAAACTTTAAAAATGTCTAATAGATTTCTAAATTTTCGATTTGTGTCTAATAAGTATTTGACATGTTTTTCATTGGTTTTAAAATTAACAAGTCTATTATATATCAAATTAAATTGTGTGTGTAATAAAACCTTTGACTTTCAATTTTGTGTCTAAATAAGTTCTTGAATTTCAGAAAATATCAAATATATAGATCAAGAAATTATTAGACAAATCATTGAAAATTCGAACTTATATTAGACACAAAATTAAAAGTGCATGGATCTATTAAACACAAACTTGAAAGTTGGAGAATTTATCAAACACTAACTTGAAAGTTTAAGGATTAAATTTATAAGTTAATCTAAAAATGTTTTTATGAGATATTGAAATCTGCCTCATCATTGGGCCAAGTCGGTCCAACCCAAAAAATCAAAGGCCCAAGCTTGGCCCAGACCCAATTTGGGCCTAAGCCACTGTTTGGGTCGGGCTTGGGCCAACCCACCCCTAAAACATAGGTCCATAGCCCAATCCATGGGCCAAACTCAATGGGCCAAAATTGGATCGGGCCTAGATCGGCCCTTTGGGTCAGGCTTGAGTTGACCCTTTAAATAAAAACTTTATTTTTAAATATAAATTTTGTATGAGATTAAAACTTATTTATAGAAAATAAATCTCCTCCAAACTCAAAACTTTCGATGTGAGACAAAAATATGATAGTTTTTGGATAATGTATGCATTTTCAACTATCTCTCCATCCCTTCCCCTCACTCTAAAGTACACATTTATTTAATCTCATTTTCATAATATATTATTTTTCTTTCTTTTGCCACTCATTTTTTTTTCTCAATCTCATGGAACATACAAGATAATTTATACAACTTGTATAAATTTAATCTAAAAAAAATGATAATTGAAATGAGCATGCCAATAAATAATAACATTAAACATAATGTTATTATAATGATGATATTTTTCATTTTTTTCTATATTATTATTATTATAATTTATATATAATAAATTATTATATTATTGGATCGGGCCTTTGGGTCGGCCCAACGAGCCGATCCAAATACGGCTCGAACAGGCCGGCCCATGGGCCGATCCAATTAAAAAAAATAGATCCATATCCAATCCGATGAATGAAAGGGCTGGGCTGGGCCGGGCCAGTCAACCGTTGACCATGGGCCGGACTTGGATCGGGCTTGAGCTGGGCTTGAGCTGGGCTTGGGCCGGTCTTTGGACTTCGGGCCCGATGAGGCTGATATTGAAGGTAAAACTATTATTTAAATACTACTACAATATTTATGTAAATTGAAATATTATATAGAATTCAAATGATAGTTTCATATCATGACTTCTTTTTTTCTCCCCTAGGAAATCCTTCTAAATGTATTTTTTTTGAAGAGTTTGTTTTGAAAAAAGTCCAAAAAAAAAATTTATCCAAAAATGGTCCAAATTGAAATTAAATTTTTACCTTTAGTAGGGTTTAGGGCCGAAAGTTTAGGATTTTAGGATTTAGTGTTTAGGGTTTGGAAATGTATTTTAGTTATGGAAATCGTTTTAAATTCTAGTATTGGATTATTTTTCAAATAAAAAAAATGGTCTTTTCAAAATTGCCTATTAATGAAGGGCATCCCTCTAGTTATCCCATTTATTTTTCTTAATGTTTTCACAATATTGAAGTAGAAATTTCTAGTACTATTTCCAGGGCCTGACAAATGGCCCATTTCTAGTGATTTGGGCCAAAGCCAAACTCAGAACTGGGCTTTCTTTTATGTTATTATTTCTTTTTTTTGTTTGAATTTAAATAAAGGAAATCCACAACTCTTCCTTTCCTTCTTGATATTGCTTTGCCTCACCATTTTTGTCTTCTCTAAAACATTATCTTCTTCTATATTTCAAGTAACATTAATTATATCTAATTCAAGAAATTTCGAGACTTCATTAGTGGTGTTCGGATGTGTTTCGCACACAATCCAAAAAAGATTAACATCTCTTTTGGACTATATAAATTTTATGCTTCATGTCACTTTAAATATACTTTCGGTTTCTTTCCTGTCGAGAATTTAGATTTTCTACGCATAATATAATAGGTATAGTTTATGAATCTAGACCCATCTAGATTTTGATAAGATAACGAAAAAAGAATTTTAAATGATACAAAAATTTATCCAGAGAATTAGGGATAAAGCTAAAAACTTTTTTAGAAAAAAGAACATGCTACAATTATAACTTTTTATACATCAAATCTTTGAATTCTTAAAATTAAAGTTTTAAATAAATTTTGAAATGTAAGACAAAATAAAAAAGAATTGTGAATATTGTTTTAAAATTATGATATAGGGAAGTTTTGGAAGGGAGACAAATTTGACTGGTTGATGGGATTTGATGATTTAAAACAAAGATACTTTTGCCATTAAAAAGATACTCCTTTAATTAGTACTTGAAAATTAAAGCCACCAACTTTCTTGTAGTTCATGATTATGAAGTCCTCTCTATATGATTATATTTTATTATTTATTAAGAGGTGACAACTCACTCTCCTTATTCCTTTTAAGACAACTTTTAACTACAATCATCCAAAAAGCTAAGCCATGGTTGGTTGGCAAATTCATCACTTTCTAAAACTTTTTTTTTTTTTTTTAAGGACAACAACTTAGATATCTACCCATTAATATTATCCAACGACTCATATATCTCTACAATGATATTGTTCACTTTGAGTATAACTCTCATGACGTTGTTTTTGGTTTTACCTAAAAAACACCATTACATTGGAGATAATTATACTCACTTAGAGGGCGTTTGGCCCAAAGAGTTGGGGAGAGCTAGAGTTGTTTAGTTGGGAGAATTCTGAAGTATGTGTGTTTGAGCCTGATAATTGTTTAGTCTAGAGTTTGGAAGTCTGTGGTGTGTTTCGGGTAGAGAGTGGTTGAACCTGAAGTTCTGAAATCTGAGTTTATGTTAGTTGTTTTGTTCTGCACAATTTTTTTCAACAAACTTTCAAAATCTCATTGAGGACTTCTTCCAATTCCAATAAATTCTAAAAATAATTTTTTTTATTTTTATTTTCTCTATCCATTACAAATTTCTTTTCAACACAACAAAAATAATTTTAAACACAATACGTCACATTATTTTTTCACATTTATTATATATATATATATATATATATATATATATATATATATATATATTCTTTTTTTTATTATTATTATTATTATTATAGGATTCATCTTTAATTTTATGAATTATAAGATTGAGATTTTTTTTTTTTTTTTTGTTAATGTAGGTATATTTTACAAACTTTTTAAAGAAAAAAAGAACAACACATAATTATAGTTTTACCCTAACTCATAGGTCAAACACATATTTCTATGCCTTTATCCTCTTAAACTCCTCATTCCATCTGAATCCACTCCACCCGAAAATCAACATCTTAGTAATGACGATTTATTTTAGCTATTTTTTTGTACAATGTTTTCTATAATTTTCCATATTTTCATTGTTTCTTCCAATAAATTTTAAGAATACGGTTTTTGTTTTTTATTTTATGTATCCTTCACAAATTTTTTTGAAGGTAACAAATTTCTGTCAAGAATATATGCATGTCCGTGAGCTAAACGAGGAGTCAACTTCTCCCTCAACTTCTTCTCCAATAACTTCTTAGATCAAACACTCACTTATATATCCATGGTTTTCTCTTATCTAACCCATGTGTGACGTTGTTTGAATTCTCATCACTTTTCTTTTCCAATCAAGTAATCAAACTCCATATTGACTATTTTCTCTCTTCCATTTAATTTGTTCTCAATTCCACAAACCTCCTCCTCTAATGTTTTCATAATTAATCTCTTTTGCTTATTTTCCTTTTGTAATTATTCAACTCCTTTCATCTCTTCTTAAATATATTGGTTTTCTCACTATCATAAATTATGATGTAAATGTTTAGTGGTTTGCTCAACCCCACCATTGATACAAATCTATGGATTGATTCGCTATCATTATGCAAATCATTTGTTACATGTATTTAATAGTTAAAATATAGTTTCATAATTGTACCTACAACTTAATCTAGGTAGTTTCTATCAATACGACAAGATAATCAAGAAAAAAAATGTTTTGGAATAGTATGTAATTATTAAGGTGACTTTGATGAATGAAAATCTTGAATAAACTAGATACGGCATAAAAAGTCTCATTATCAAAATATTTTAGGGGGCGTTTGGCCCAAGGAATTGGGGAGAAGTTTTATCCCCATTTATTCTACGGACTGGTTGAACTCGGATAAAAAATATCAACTCTTCAGACTTCTACAGTAATTACTATTCAACTCCCCAGATTTCTACAGTAATTACTATTCAACTCCCTAGACTTCTACAGTAATTACTAATATATATTTTTTAATAAGATGAAGTATTGTGTTCAAAATATTTTTGTTGTCTTCAAACAAATTTATAAATGATACATAAAATAAATAAAAAAAATTGAAAATTTGTAGAAAAACACTGTGCAAAAGAAAACAAAGAACTCCAAATTGAACAACTCTTTGTCTCAAACACACCACAGACTTTAGAACTTCCTGTCCCAAACACACCTACTTCAAAACTTCCCAAACTAAATAACTCCTATTTCTTGGGCCAAACGCCCCCTTAGGTTTTGTCTGGTATTCTATCTTGAATTCAATTTTTTTCGTTTTTCGATTCACTAAATCAAATAAATTAAGTGGTTTTTTTTTTTTTTTTTTTTTTTTTTTTAAAATAATAATAATTGAAGTGTATTTTTTATTATATGACTTAGAAAGTGAAAAAAAATAAAATACAGCATTATTGTTAATATTGAGGGATCCATCCAACCGCCCAAATGGACTCAACTTCAATTGTTTCACCATTTTTTTCAATTTCAACTCCACACCCTTTATTAAATTAGTAACTATTCATCTTTTTGTCATTTTTCAAGATTAAGATTTACAAAAAAAAAAAAAAAATTTAAAAAAAAAAAAAAAAAAAAAGTGGTAAATTATTGAGTGCATGAAAATCCATGATATCGAGTACACAAGGAAACTCTTTTGACCACCTGATTTTCCAATGAAATCTCCATCAATCAATAGATAGAGAGAAATCCAAATAGAGAAAATTATGATCCCACTCCTTTTCCACGATCTGATTCTGCAAAAAGGCGAAAATCAAGGGGTCCATTTGCAATTTATATTTTTGAAAAAAATAAGATTTGATTACAAATTTAGTCCCTCAACTTTTTATTTGATGTCTATTTGATCTCTAAACTTACAAAAATGTCTAATAAGCTTCTGAACTTTCAATTTTATGTCTGATAGACCCTGAACTTTAAAAACTGTGTAATAAACCTTTAAACTTTCATTCCTAAATGTTTAATTTTGTTTCTAGTAAGTCTTTCTCTTATTCTACATTTTTTAAAATTAACGAATCTATTAGACATGAAATTAAAAGTTTAAGGTTCTATTAGATATAAAATTAAATTTTATATCTAGAAAATGGATCAATTTTTAAAAAATTTGAATATGTCAAGGACATATTGAACACAAAATTAAAAGATTAGGAGACATATTAGATATTTTTTTAAAGGGTTGGTTGCACAAACAACAATCATGCTCAAAATAATTGCAAATTTAGCAAAATTTAAAACATTTTACAAATATGGCAAAAAATCAGTTTCTATCACCGATAGACTCTATCGTTGATATATGACTATCGCGGATAGACTTCCACTGATAGACTACTATCACTAACAAAATTCTATAAAAAACTGAGTCATCAGCGGTAGACTTCTATCAGCGATAAACTTCTATCAGCGACAGACCATACTATCAGTGATAGAAATTGTCATATCTGCAATTTTTAAAAAAAAATGCTATATTTTTTAATTATTTTACTCTAAATTGACATATGTTACAATTTCCTTTTTTTTAAATCAAATAACCTATTAGATACAAAATTGAAAATTTGAAGACTTATTGGACACAAAATTAAAAGATGGGGCACCTATTAGACATTTTTAAAATTTAAAAACATATTAAACATAAAATTCAATCTATATAATGTAATTATATTTAGAAAGAAAAAAATAAATAAAAAATAGGGTATGGTTTAGGGTTTGGTTTGGTTTTGGTTGGTGATTGCCAGCTAAAAGAAGTGGGGGGGGCCAGGGGTGTAAAATAGAAATAAAGGAAAGTTGAGGGAGTAAGAGGGAAAAGAAGAAGAAAAAGGGGGGCAGAAGGGGCAGCACCTGAACAGCGGAGTTTATGGGCCACTCGTGCATGCTTTTTGTTGTTATTATTATAAATAGTGAAGTGTAGCAAATGCATGGATGGAACGTTCTGCTCTTCCAAAAGCAAAACTTATCAGATCTCTCTGACCATCTCTTTTTTTTCTTCTTTCTTTTCTCTCTCTCTCTCCTATTTCTCACTGACTCCCCACACGCTCTCAGATTCTTCTGCACTTCTTACATCCCCATCTATCTATCTACCTCTCTCTTCTTTTTCTTTCTTTCTTTGTATCGGTCACCGACTCTGACCGAGCAGTGTCACCGAGCCGATAAGTTAGGGTTTCGGAAAGTTGGATTTGTGTAGCTTGTGTTTGAGTTTGTGAGTTCTGTGATTCTCGAGTTGCTAGTGTATATCAGATGGTTTTAAGATTATGAGTTGAATTTTACGCGTCTTTTTGTGTTTTTTTGGAGGTTTAGTAATTAATTAAGAAGGGGTTGCGGCCGAGGAGATCTCTAATGTTTGTCTATTTGATCTTGTGGATGATTATGTTGGATGTGAGTTGTCTCAATAGGTTGAGAGACGAGGATTTTGAAAGTTTATGGATTTAGAAAGCTTTGAAATTTGCGAGAGTTTGTGATTTGTATATATGAATAAGCGTGTAAGTTGAGAGATGGACAGCTCACTTAGAAATTTGTGAGATCAACTTTAAATTTAAAGAAAATTGAATAAACTCGCACATTGTCATGTGTAGACAGTAGACTTAGAGTTAATGACTTCAAGCTATATATATATAACTTAACATTAATTGTCTCAATCGGCTAAGTATAGTTCAGTGAATAAAGCACCAATTACCATCTCAAATGTCGGTGGTTTGATTCTCCCGACAATCTAATAGGTAAGCAACTTTAGTGTCAAACTAGATGAAAGCTGCACACCCAATTGAAAGCCAAAGCATGGACCAAAGTTTATGAGAGCATGAGAGAACTTCTTGAACACTTTTGATTAGCCTTTTGTACCTCTTTGAGTGTTGAATGGCTAAAAAAAAAAAAAAAAAAGTTACCCCCAAAATATATATATATATATATATATATATATATATATATATATATATATATTTATTTATGTTTGGTGTTTTTTTCTCAACTTTTAATAGCAGCAAGAATTCAATTAAAAAACCTTTCATGAGAGCCCTTGAGAAAGCAACAGCTCCATGGCTAACATTTAATACATAACAACACCAAACCTCCCCCCTTACACCCACTCATTAATTAATGTCCCAAACACAAAACACATATTCATGTCTTCAATTAATTACTGTGGTAAACTAATAAATGGCTCTACTTTAAAAAAAAAAAAATATATATATATATATATATATATATATATCAAATATTATTTATTGGGAATTTAAATCTCTACATTACATTGTAACTTCATAAATAATATATCTTCAAAAGTTTAATTTGCAAACTTTATGGCACTAAATGTGACATATAGAAGTTTTTTTTTTTTTTTTTTTTGGTCTAAAATTACATAAATCCACTCGAATAATTATTTTACTTGAAATGTAAAAGAGAAATGTTCTATTCTCAATTTATCGAACATTTTCATATGAAAAAACTTATTTTTTTCTTGAAGAGAGAGGATATGTCTTCAAAAGTTATTTTCGAATTTTTAAGTGTTGCAATAATAGTTCAAGCGACATCCGAAAGTGTTTTTGCTCCAAAGTAGGTAAATGAGTCCAAATACAACACATATATTCACATCTTTAATCAACATCGTCGTAAACTAATCATGACCCACTCGGTAATTCTCTATCCATCAACCATTTTGAACATTTTCAACTTTGCACACAGTGCAAAACTCAACTTCATACATAAACGAACAAAGGGTAGGTCTCTCTAATAGTTAATTTTTAAAGCTTTACAACACTAAATGTTGCAATAATAGATCATGCGATGTTCGAAGATGTTTTTTTATTCTTTTGAACGAAGGTACATAAATTAACCTGAACACTCATTTTAGACGAAATATAAAAGAGAAAATGCGTTGGATATCGAAAAATAAAGAATTGAAAATGACATTAAAATAATGAAGGAAATAGAAATAGTACAAAAGTTGATCAGAGAGTAGATGGGGGAAGATGTGTGCAATGAGGTTTGAAAATCACATGGGGTCAGATTGGAGGTGGTAGGGTATGGTTTTAATTCATTGATTTAAATAATAATAATAATAATAATAAAATAAAAAATAAAAAAAGGGTCGTACTGGGAGACACCAACACCAGCAGGCAGCCGATCCCAGCCCCTGAAACTCTGAAACACCTTACCCTCTTCTCAGATATAGTACTTTTTTTTCTTTTCAATTATTGGTCTTCCCTTTGCATTTCCTAAACCCATATTCCTTAATGCCTTTTAACCAAATATAAATCAAACCCTTTTTTTCACTCTCTAGGTTCCGACAACGGTCCTCTCCGTAGGCTCGTGTAATAGTATGATATTTTTTTTTTTTGATAATCGTGAGTGTCCGAGCCAGCTTACACGTACCTCGACTATTCTCACGGGACAGACCGTCACGTACCTCGACTATTCTCACGGGACAGACCGTCACGTACCTCGACTATTCTCACGGGACAGACCGTCTGACTCCTACAACATTTGGCTGCCAAAGAAACCAGTAAGAATTATCAAGGAACAGACCGTCTGACCCTACAATATTTGACTGCCAAGAAAACCCGTATGAAATTAATTCTTAGGTAGGTAGGTGGCCACCAAAGATATTGAACTCATTCCCTCTAAAAGGGCATTGAAGTCTCAATGCCCCTTTTGACCACTAAGCCAACCGTTAATGGTTCACATAATAGTAAGATATTGTCTACTTTCATAACTCTTATTATAAGTGTTACCTTAAAAGACGATCTAAGATCTAAATTCTCAACGTATTTGAATATCTCTTAACAAATATTAATAAAATTATTATTTCCCTTCCCCTCATTTTCTTTCCTTTCCTTTTCTCTCTTTTGTGTGTGATGGGATGGGTCCCCCTTATATTCTTATAAAGGTATGCACCATTTTTCTTTTAAATTCGACTATATTGTATTATATAAACTATTTTCATATACAGACACTTGACACGACAGGTCATGGTCAAACCAATTATGTACATACGGAAAAAAGTATTTGAATAGGCCACTACAATGTGGCTGACAGTTTTGTACTGTTGGGTGTAAGAGAATTATTAAGTGACTGACATATTTTAAGATCCACATCTGACGGTTTTAAAGAGACAGTCACATTGAATAATTTGTTGTAGATACGATACTAATGCCTCAATCATTCTAGTCCTTCATAAATTTTTGACATATGCAGATCTCATATCAATAAAGATGTTACGCTTGGGAAGAAAGTAGTTGTGAATAAAGGCCATGAAAGAATTGATGGTTCAATTTTGAGAGGTATGTAGAGGCATGATCCAAGCTTTTGAATGACCTATGGTGAATGGTCAATTTTGGGTTTGTAAATTATAAGCTTTTATTGGCCTAGCTACTACTAGCTTGCATGGAAGTTTGACCTCTATCAATTTTCTATACAATTTTAGCAACCCAAGGTTGATTGATACACTAACAATTTCTGAAACATTTATTTTCAAAAGTATACATTCATCACATAATATTTTCAAACACCATAATAACCCTCACCACATCCCATCGCGATTTTAACATTATTGTCACACTATAAATTAAGTAATTTTATTTACGTCAACTAAATTATAATTTAAATTATTTTCTTCTTCTTGTTTATAGCAAGATATGTATAAATCTTCATGCACATTCTTGATTTCTATCCCCAATAATCTTCGGAAAAGACCGGCTCAACCATTTTAAAAATTGAAAAACATGTTTTATAACTATTTGAACCAATTTGATAAAAAAAATTAAATGATTAGTAAATAAAATCGTGAAAAACTAAGACCCAAATTTTTGTTTTTGAAAATTTAAGTCTATAAACACTACTTCCACCCATAAGTTTCTTTATTTTATGTTATCTACTTTCTACCAACATTTTCAAAAACCAAACTAAGTTTGAAAATGAGAAAAAATAGGTTTTAAATTTATTTATTTTTTAGAATTTAACCAAAAATCTCGATATTTCTCTAATAAAAAAATTGAGATAAAATAAACATAAATGTCAAAAACAAAAAATAAAATAGTTATTAAACGAGAGTAGATAATTAGAACTACAACTATTATGGGACAATATAAATATAAAAAATGAAGTGATTATCAAAAGGAGTGAAAAAAAAAATCTTTAAAATTTAAGTAAAAAACTTAAGGAAATGAGAAAGAAAATAAACAATAAATTAATGATAGGGGAAAGAAATGAAAAATTGATGAGCACTTTTGATCTGTGGTAACTGAGGGTTGACTATTCGAAATGAGCAGGTTGACTGGAGTTGTGATTGGTGGAAGAGAAATAGGAATGAAACGACGTCGTGTTGGGATGACGTGGCAGAGAGCGCGTAAAATTAAGTCTAGAATTAGAAAAAGAAAAGGAATGCGACAAGTCAAAAAGTCAGAATCCTAAGCACTGTACACGTCAGCAACAGGAGGCCACACCACACCCACCTCGTCTTTACTCGACTTGTCGTTTGGTGTCCTCCTCTGCCAAACACCAAGATTGCCCCTCCACCCCAAACTTCCACTATTAATCCTTATTTTCATGTAAAAAATCACGTAGTTCAACTGACATATTGTATATTTTCACGTTGAAACATCATAGGTCAAGAACTTGAATCTACAAGTTAATATTTTTTTTTTCATATTGAGATGTAGGATTGAACCTAAGACCTCATGATCACTAGACGATTCATCATGCCGTTAAGTTATGCTCTTGTTGACATCTACACGTTGATATCTATTTATAGAATAGTATTTAAAAATTTAAATTTGTGTAGTTTGTATTTAACGGTATGGATGAATATGAGTCATAGGAGTGTGAATTTATGCATGTAAAAGTAAGAGTATATGATTTGAAAAGTTGGGATAAAAATGTTTGTTTATTTTTTTAGATTTGACTTGAGTAGCTTGTGAGATTAGTAAAACTTGAAGGTTGGAATAAAGGTTATATATATATAAATCTTGTTTGGAAGTTCACTTTGAGTAAAAAATGACTTTTGTGTATGTTTTTAAGTAATAAATAACATGAGAAATTATAATATATATGAATTTAGAATAAAATAATTAAAAATATAACCTGTTTTTTAAAAAATTGTGGATATGACAATTTCTATCGCTGATATCTTATGGTTGATAAAAGCCTATCGTTGATCACCTTAGCTTTTTTATAGATTTTTGTGAGTGATAATAGTCTAGTCTATCACTGATAAAATCTATCACGGATAGAAACAGATTTTTTTGCCATATTTGCAAAACATTTTAAAGTTTCTTAAATTTGCAATTAGTTTGGATGTGATTGTTATTTCTGCAACCAGCCCTAAATAACATTGGGTGGTTATAGTTTTTTAAAATCAAGTTTATAAATACTATTTTGATTTGTTGGTTTCTTTGTAAAACTAAAAAAAGAAAGAGTTTTTAAATATTTATTTTTTGTTTTTGAAATTTAAAATTCAAATATTTGTTTGAGAAAGGTAAAAATTATAATAAAGACATTGTGAAGAAATTAAACAAGCTTGAGTTTTAAAAACAAAAAATGAAACTATTATCCATTAGTTATTTTGAAATTATTATTTAAATATATTTATATTAAAATAATACATGTTTAAATATAACTTTATGGTCACTAAGCTACAAATATTTAGACTTTTAAATAGGGTTGGTTGCATAAATAACAATCAGACTCAAAATAATGGCAAATATAGCAAAATTTAAAATATTTTGTAAATATGGTAAAAAATCAGTGACTATCATTGATAGAGTATTATCGATGATATATGACTATCACCGATAGACTACTATCAGTGATAATCACTGACAAAATTCTATAAAAAAAAATGAAGTGATAGAAATTGTCATATTTGCAAAACAAAAAAAAAAAATCAAAAGTGCTATATTTTTAATTTATTTACTCCAAATTGACATCTGGTACAATTTCCCATTAAACATATTGTATTTCGGTCTTTAAACTTTAAAATGTCAATATTTATTTCAAAAAAATTATCCAACTCTACCATATGTGACTTCAAAATAATTGCAATAAAGTAATAAACAAACAAAAGATCCTATTTAAATTTATTTGCAAAGAAGGATGTACTATAAACTTAAAATTTGAAAAATACAAAATTTAAACACTTAAGCTACCTGCTATATGGCTTGAAAATACTTATATAGGTACAAATTTACCCATATTAAGGCCAACAAAAAAACATATTTCTCTCATAAGATTTTTTAAAAATTATGATAAAGGACTAAAACATATATATATTTGCATGGTTAAAGGACTAAAATAGAAATAAGAAATAAGAGGTCTTTTCCTATTGAGTTGGCATCCATGAATAGTATATATATGTATGTATAATTTTGTCCTTAAATTTATTTTTAAGGACAGTTGCAAGAATAGAAAAAAATAATAATAAAATAAAAATTATGATATATTACATTTATAGCAACTATTTTTCAACTTTGCATACATAGTAAAATATTCAATTACATATGTTGAACTGATTTACCTTAGAACTTTTGGTATATCAGTTGACTAAGACACCAAATATAAGGTATATCAGCTACAACTAATATACCATCAAAATCAAATAAAAAATTTGTAAATAGAACACATTAACGTCAGAACTTAATTCAGACGTGTGAAATCGAACTAAAATCACTCCAGATTGAAACAAAATCAATTATACAATTGATTGATTACTGATGTATTTTATATTTGGTGTATCAAACAACGGATATACCTTATTTTTAGTGTATCAGTCACAACTGATATACCTTATAATTGATGTATCAGTCTATAGTCACGAGTAATACACCAAATATATATATAAGGTATATTAGTTGATTAATACATCAAAGATATGGTATATCAGTTGTGAAAAAACGAAAAATCAAATTATGAAAATTTTGTTATGTTTGCAAACTCCAAAAAAACAGTAGCTAGATTTGCAAACGCCCTAATTTATTTTGCTACCCACTGCAATTCTCCTTATTTTTATTGTTTCAATTTCGATAGGTTTTTTTGTTCAACAACAGGTGGGGGTGGGGAGTCGAACATCAAACTTTTTGGTCGATAACATATGTTTTAACTTAACCATCAAAGATTGGTCTAATGGTCACGAAGGGCTTTGAGACTATTAAAGCCACTACAAGAATTTCTGGCTAGTCAAACCGAGCATAGCTCAATTAGCATAAGATTGTGCCCTTGACTAAGAGGTCATGAGTTCAATCCATGCATTAATTAAATACCTTTGCAAAAAAAAAAAAAAAAAAAAATCTGGCTAACCGCCTAAAAAATGTCTAATTAAATACTTTGCAAAAAAATAAAGAATTTTTGTCTTATCCGACGCCGGTCCACGCTTCAGGTAAAAAACATCTAGAAAACAAAATATATTCTTGTAGTGAGCCCTCCTAAAGAGAATTGGTTCAATCATTAGTAGCCACCTACTTAACTTTTAATTTTGTGTCTCATAAATCTCTAACCCTATTTTTTTAAAAAAAAAATGGACATGTTAGAATTTTCTGTCTATCCATCCCTAAACTAAAAAAAAAAAAAATAATAAAAAAAAAAATAAAAAAAAAAAAAAAATAAATGTGTAACAAGATTTTTAACTTTTCATTTTGTGTCTATAATAGATTTATGACCTAATTTCAAAAAAAAAAAAAAAAAAAAAACCAACGGACTTGTTAAATACAAAATTGAATTCTCTGTCTAAACACGACCTTAATCTTTAATTTTAATTTTGTGTCTAGTTCAAGAACATAAAACATTAATCAACCTAAATAAATAATAATCAAATATGATCCTATCGTTATTACGGCATATCTCAGTCATCTTTTTTTTTTTTTTCAACAATATGTGAGTGGGGATTTGAACATCTGACCTCTTAATCGAGACAACATGCTTAATGTCAGTTGAGGTATGCTCATGTTGGTAACCTACACAATCATCTTTCATCTTTGATATGTCCAACTAACTACTAAATCATACATCAACCAAATTTTTTTTTTTTTAAAAAATAAAATTAAATAAATAAATAAATAAAAAATCATTATAATTCATTATCTAAATACTTTGAAATTATTTAAGAAGCGTTTGACCCGAGGAGTTAGAGTTGTTTAGTCTGGAGTTTTGAAGTCTGTATGTTTAGAGCAGGAAATTGTTTAGTCTCGAGTTTTGAAAAGTATGTGTTCTGTTTGGGGCAAAGAGTTGTTAAACCTGAAGTTCGAAGTCTGAGTTTATTTTCGCTGTCTTTTTCTGCATAATTGTTTTCTACAAACTTTAAAATTTTTATTATTAAGGACTAAATTCTAAGAATTAAATTTTTTATTTTTATTTTATCTATCTTTTACAAAGTTTTTTTTTAAGACAACAAAAAATAATTTTGAGCATAATACCTCACATTATTTTTAAAATATCTCTCACATTGATTATAAATATATATATATATATATATATTTTTGTTAGGACTCATCTTTTGCCATTTTATTTTAATTTCATGAATTTTAAGATTGAGGTTTTTTGTTTTAGAACAACACATAAGTATAGTCTTAGCCTGACCCATATGTCAAACACATCATTCTCTGCCTCAACCCACTTAAACTCGTCATTCATCTAAATTCACTACACTCGGAACCTAGCATCTCAGCAATTATGCTTATTTTAGTCTTTTTTTTTTTTGTACAATATTTTCTATAATTTTTCATATTTTCATTATTAAAGACTTCTTTCAATAAATTTGAAGAATGCGATTTTTGCTTTTTAATTATTTTATGTATCCTTCACAAATTTCTTTTGAAGAAAAAAAAAATTGACCACAATATTTCACCTTCTTTTTTTCAATATCACTCAGATTGATTATTCATTTTATTTTGATTGTTTTGAAATAGAAGAGAGTAACACAATAGTGGTGTTAAATATTACATGTGAATTTGAAAAAAATTAATCCATTAATTTAAACCGATCCAAATAAGTTAATGTTTTTATTTCTCTCAATTGTAGAAATATATACTACATTTTGAATTTGGTTTAAGTACCAATTTTGATTGAACAATCTAATTTATATTTAAAATAATAAAATAGGTTGAATTGCATTTTTAGTCATTTTACACATTTTGTTTAAATTACGTTTTTTTTCTTAAATAATTAAAAATATTGTGAGAGGGAGAGAGAGGAAGAAAGAGAAATATGCTGCCTTGAAAAAACGGGTCAGACTTGAATAGTAATTACTGTAGAAGTCTGGGGAGTTGATATTTTTTATCCGAGTTCAACAAGTCCGTGGAACAAAACAGAGGGATAAAACTTCTCCCCTAACTTCTTGTCAAACAACTGGGCGTGTTTGGCCCATGGAGTTGGAAGGAGTTAGAGTTGTGTTAGTATGTGGTTCTGAAGTCTGTATGTTTGAAACAACTGGGCGTGTTTGGCCCAAGGAATTGGAAGGGAGTTAGAGTTGTGTTAGTATGTGGTTCTGAAGTCTGTATGTTTGAGGCGGGAAGTTGTTTAGTTGAAATTCTGAAGTCTGTGTTCTGTTTTGGGTAGGAAAGTTGTTAAACGTGAAGTTCTGAAGTATGAGTTTATTTTTGTACAAACTTTAAAATTTTCATTATTAAGGACTTCTTCCGCTAAATTCTAAGAATTAAATTTTTTATTTTATTTTTTTCTATCTTCTACAAATTTCTTTGAAGACAACAAAAATAATTTACAATAATACCTCACATTATTTTTCAAATGTCTCTATTTGATTATCAAATTTATATATATAGGACTTAGTATTAAACAACATGGGGTTCCATCCTAAAACAAATTGGTGATAGGAGGAGTAGTCCATGTATGTTATATTGTGAGTGATATCCCTTTATCTTTCCGATGTGGGATCCTCAACATGCCTCCTCAATGGGTTCACCATCTTAGGTCGGGATCTTATTTTTGGACCGAATACCCGTTTGGGCTTCGTGGGCTCTGATACCATATTACACATCATGGAGTTCCATCTTTGAAACCAATTGGTGAAAGAATGGAACCCCATGTTGTTTAATATGGTATTAGAGCATGGGGTTCCATCCTAAAACCAATTGATTTTAGGATGGAACCACATGATGTGTAATATGGTATCAGAGCCCACGAAGTCCAAACGGGTATTCGGTCCAAAAATGGGATCCGACCCAAGATGGTGAACACAAAGAGGCACCATCTTGAGGGGACATGTTGAGGATCCCACATCGGAAAGATGAAGGGACCTCACTCATAATATAACACACATGGGCTACTCCTCCTATTATCAATTGGTTTTAAGATGAAACCTCATGATGTCTAATACTTAGGACTTTGACCCATGTGTCAAACACATGAACCCAACATCTTAGGAATGACGACTTATTTTAGCCCTTTTTTTTATTCAATTTTGAATGAACAACATAATTTAAAGACCAACAAAATCACATCGTACTCAAAATACAAGACTAAATACATTAAACTACTAGAAGAGATTCAAGGCGCATATGTTTGGACTAAGCCTCAACCACCATTTGGGTAGAGGTGTTTTCAAACTTGATTTAATTTAAATAGTGTTAACTCACTCTTTAAGCTCTCCACTTCTATTAATTTTTTCTAAACTCAAACTTCACTAAACGAGCTCTAACAAACGCACACCCCAAAATCTCATTTTCAAATTCAAAAACAAACATTAAATCAAGTATTAAAATATATGTCGATGAGACGATATATTTGTAAATTGGTGGGTTCAACATCGAGATCAATATTTAATGAATATCTCTAATATCTCGTATAAATACCCACAAAATATTAAAAAAATCATGAATTAATTACCAATATAAACAAAAATACTAATTAATAAGATATATATATAACTGGTTAGACCTTTTTACAAATTATTTGATTTACAAGAATAATATCTATCATATAGTTAAAGTGAGCATAATTGTGTAAAGTAATTGACATGTATTCCTCCCATGAGTTCGGAGATTCGAATCTCCTCATCCCACTAAAAATAAATTAAAAATAATATATATGTCGTTATCGATATATCCAGTAAAATTGAAATCTCGATATTGATACATAACAAAACTTAAACAGTAACTCACTATTCAAACTCGTGGCGCTATAATTTCATCGAACCAAACGCGCTTAAATGTCTTCCGCTTAACCCTAAGCTTAAGACGTCGAACCCGCGCGCACCCGTGCCACAAAAAACACCCCCTTTAAAATTCAAAGCTCTTGATAATGAAAATGAAATTATATGAGAGAGAGAGAGAGGGAAGAAAAAAAAGAGAGTAATAGCAATAGACGCAGAGAGAAGAGAACATACAGAGCAGAGTCTTTGACATATAGACATGGGACCATCCTCCTGACTCCACTGCGTAAATTCTAGCTTTTTCGTGGACGACACGATCCGAGCCTGCCGCTACTCTCTTTTTTCCTCTCTTTTTTTCTTCTTTTTTTTTTTTTTTTAATTTTCCATTTTGATCTCTTTTCTTTTAATTTCTCACTCTCAATCTTCCCATGGAAATGGATGATCAATATGCCCTCTCCGATCTCCGCCACCTCATGACTGCTCCGCCATCTCGTTCTCATTTTCCTTCTTCCTCAATTCCCCACCATGATAATAATCTCTTCTCGTCCTCGGCTTCGGCTTCGGCCTCGGCCTCGGCCTCGGCCGCCTTCCGTCACCACCATAGCCCTTACGATCTCATGATGATGATGCCACGTGACTCTCTCCCTGACTTTCACTCCGATTCCGCTGCTACCCCGCCTCCCGTCGTCTCCGCTCCTCCCACCGCCTTCGATGTCGAAACCGCCTCCCTCGCCGCTGACTCCGCCACCGCTCGGTGGCCTCGACAGGAAACTCTTACTCTCTTGGATGTTAGATCTCGGCTTGATTCTAAATTCAAAGAAGCTAACCAGAAAGGCCCCCTTTGGGATGAGGTTTCTAGGTATCTATTTATATTTTTTCCTTTGCAATTTTTTTTTTTTTTTTTTTTAAGTTTGTGATTATTGTTCTTTTTTGTGGATGGATTAAACCCCATGATTTTTTTTTTTAATACACAACAAGTTTTGGAATTTGAGCCAACAAGAGTATAGGTTAACGACACGATGTATCGCGTGACCATGAGATTCTAGGTTAAACCAAAAAAACAAGTTTTGGAGTTTGAGATTAGGTATTGATTTTCATTTTTCTAATTTCATGTCTGAAAACAAGACAGGTTCTGTGTTTTTGAGTGTGGGTTTTTTTTTTTTTTTTTTTTTTTGGATGGGTTGGTTGGAGTTTGATGTCCCATGTTTTTTGAATTTTGAAAATGACCTTACACTCTACATGAATTCAGCTGGTTGGTTTGCTTTCTTAATGTTGTCTTAGAATCTACTTTCTAGAAAGAAGAGAGTGATGAGTGATGAGAGAGAACCAATTGTGACACTGTCTTTATTTTCAGTCCAAATTTTTTAAATTTTTGTACTCCTTTTTATTTTTATTTTTATTGCTGAACCAACCCTCTTAATGCTTCAAGCCCCTCCCTCCCCAAAAATAAATAATAATAATAAATACCCAATTTCCTAAACTCAAAATTATTCAAAACTTTCATCTTGTTAATTGATTGAATGAAAAAAAAAAAGGCATATTTATGGCTTTGGTTTAAGAAAGATGATGAATTTGTAACAATTTTGGTACAAATCTATCATTTTTATTTGTTATTTCAAGTTTCTTTTCTTAAATTGCATTTCGAAATCTAGGGCTTTTTTCTTCTCTCATGCATCATTAATAAAAATTGTTTCTTTTCTCTTTCTTCTTTTTTTTTTTTTTTCTCTCTCTCCCTCGAGAAATCAATAAAAAAAAATTGTTAATTTGGTTTCAGAATCATGGGTGAGGAACACAATTATCAAAGAAGTGGGAAAAAATGCAGAGAAAAGTTTGAGAATTTGTATAAATATTACAAAAAGACAAAGGAAGGCAAAGCTGGAAGACAAGATGGTAAGAACTACAGATTCTTTAGGCAATTGGAAGCTCTCTATGGTGAAACAAGCAATGCCAGTTTAGTTCCAGATAATTCCCATTTTGTTGGAGACGACAGCAACCTCAGATTCCAACAAAATGGGACCAACAATAATAATCCGACCGCTGCTCCGATGAGCCATGATGCTCAGCAGAAGCATTACTGCGATAGCCTCAGCCTCTCCAACACGTCTGAGTTCGAAACCTCGGCCTCGTCCGACGACCTCGGCTCGGTCGGCATAATGGACAACGATTCGGTCGAGAAGAGAAGGAAGCGGCGAGGCGGGAAATGCTGGAAGGCGAAGATCAAACAGTTCATTGACTGGCAAATGAGGAAGCTAATTGATAAGCAAGAGGCTTGGTTGGAGAAGCTCATGAAAACTCTTGAACAAAAAGAAAAGGAGAGAATGGTATTTCTTACATTTTGCTTTGAATTATATTTGAATTTCTTCATCTTTTGATTTGATTATTACTTATCAATACCAATGGAGGAAAGTAGAAGCATCGATATTACTCTGTCATCTTAAAATATCTGATGGTTATGAGAGCGACGATACTCTAACAATTATGAAAGTGATAATCATATCGAACATTTATAATTTTCGATATCGTGAATATTGTATTAGTATTCGGGTTCGTTTTTTAGGTTCGCGAGGAGGAATGGAGGAGACAAGAAGTGTCGAGAATTGACCGAGAGAGAAGCTTTTGGGCAAAGGAGAGAGCATGGATAGAAGCTAGAGATGCAGCATTAATGGAGGCATTACAAAAGCTAACAGGTCGAGAATTGAGAGAATACAACTCCTCGCCCGACCGCGGATTAATTGCGGCCGGGCGACACCAAAATGACGGCGAGAATCAAAACGAAGACGGGAGCGAAATACTAAACAACAGCACAGCTAGAGAAGTAGCAGACAATAATTACCAAAGGAAAATAATAGATCAAGGCAACAAGAAACGCAAGGAGAATTCAAGATCAGCCACAACCTACAATCTTTACTTCCAAACCGATTCCTCCCTCTATAGCGGCAGCGGCGGAGCCTACGGCGGTGGCGCCGAGATGAAAGAACAAAGTCCAAATAGTTCGAACGCGGGAGGCAGCGGTGGCGGCGGTGGCGGCGGCGGCCATGTGGTGCAAGACAGTTGCTTTCGTTTCTTGATGGGTGAAGGAGATCAATCTCAATCTGGTTTGTGGGAAAATTTTGGGCTCAAACTCAACAATGGAAGTGATCAAACTTGAGCTAATTAATGAAGAGCAAAATTAGCTAACTGATAGAGATTCACTTTGTCTAGGGTTAGCTGGTTGGTATTTGAAGTCACTTAATTACCTAATTATTGAATATATATTTAATTTAATGGGATTTCTTCATTCCAAGGTGTTTGATTGGAGGAGGGCCAAGAATTATTATTGCAAATTAAATCAAATATTGTTGTTTTATTTGTTTTTTCTTTTTTCTCTTTGTTTAAATCTTTAGCTTAATCTCATGTTCTATAGTTCTTGATTTGTGAATTGATTAATTACATTTCCATTTTTTTGTTACTAAAATATGAAACTTTCATAATTCTAACATTTATCAATCATGATTATTTTTGCTAATTTAAAATCATATTACTTACTCTTTTTTGTTGGAATGCCTTGAATGTGTTATGACCCTCTACGACTGGTTCGGTACGGAGTCTCGCTTTGGGTTTTACTCCTTCGTTTTGAACTTTGGCCCATTTTGTATTAGGTCATTAGAAAAGTGTCGTATATAAACCTTCTAATGACTTCAGTCGTCCCCTATCGGTCACTTTATAATTTTCTCCTATTTCGTAATAATACTGCTTTTTCTTCTGCCCGTGGACGTAGCTAACACGACGTTAATGAACCACGTAAATCTGTGTCGTTTTCTTTTGTACTTATTTGTTCTTTGTTATTGATTTATGGTAACACTTTTTTTTATTTTTTTTAAAGCCTCATATTATTTACTCTTATAGTACTGATTTTCCACTTGTTCATTGAAGAAAGGCTTCAATTTTTGGAATCAATTTTGTTAATCAATATCTATTTTTTTTTTTTTTTTTTTTTTAGACTTCTTTCAATTAGTATTTTTATTTTTGGTACAACAATTGAGGATATGAAAATTTGAACCTCCAACTTCAAAGGAGGTAATACATATCAATTACCGTCGAGTACTTATGCTCACTTTAGCATACACATAAATTAGGTGTATTTTTTCTTTCCACTAGTATTAATCATATAGTCTTGTAAATACACATAAGATGCATTGCAAAAAGTTAATTTTATGAGTTTTATACTTTTAAAACAGTTTGTTAATATAATCGACCCGGGACAATCGTATATCATCGACCCGTGACAACGGTATATCGTTTAATTAAAAGTAATACATGACATAATGGTTAGAAAATCTCTTTTTTTATTTTTCTTTTTGTTAAGAAAATTAAAAAATAACTTTGAAATTAGTTGGATTTTTTGTTCTAATTTCAACTGCAAATAATTAACAAGGTAATGTATATATTGTCTGCATGGTCAATTGTTGCTGCTATGCATGTGCTTTCTAAATTTATTGCCAATTTCCTATCTTTGAGAGGACATATAGGACTGTTCCTTACCAGTGACTTTTTCCATTATTACATACCCTAAGAAAATAAAACAAAACTATCAAGTTTACATTTAATTAACTTAATAATAATAGAGCTTTGCCAATACAAGTAAAAATTGACATTATACTACATTTTTGTAGATTAAATTTACAATTTTTTTTTATTTCGCATCAACTTAATATATAATCGTTGGATTTTTTACACCTTTAAGTTCGTATAGCGGTAATATTTTCATAGTCTACTCGTACGTACTAAAATAGATACTTCTAATGAGTATCAAAATCTAAGTCACAAGTAATACTTACATTTGCATGGTTTAGATTTGTGAACATCTTATCGTCTTGTATGTGAGCTTACTTACAACTATATCTAAATTAAATATATTCCAACTCCGAGCGATACGATCCCAACCTTACTAAAACTATGAGTAAAACATTCATTTGTTAGGGAAGAGATGTAAATGATAACGTTGTAACACATTCTCAAACAACCGTAAATCATCGTTATTTTGAAGCGTTTAATATTATTTTTTATGGGTCGTCTAACAAAATAGAGATAAATAAATGCATGGTTGATCAGCTGAAGCCTTTTTTTGTGGCTTTGTACAAACCTCAGCTTCCCTTAAATGAGAAGATATGTGTACTTTGGATGTGGCAGAGATAGACAAAAGAGTGTCTCTTTGAAAAAAATAGTTCCAATGAGTCCTATTACCATTAGAGCTGCCAACAGCTTTTTCCTATACAAATTCCAGAATATATATAATATTATTTAAGAAAAAATACAATAAATTAATCACTTAAATGAATATATATATATATATATATATATATATATATATATATATATATATATATATATATATTCTTTTTTTCCTTTTTTTTATATCAAGTTTGGTAATGGGTGTTTGAGATTCATATTAAACACTATAAAAAAATGGAAAGATTAGAGCCCAAATAATTTTTTTTATTACACCAAAAAAAAAAAAAATAGCATAAAGACCAAAATGAAACAACTTAGGCTCTGTTTTGTTAGGATAGGAACAATATTCCTTCGCAAGAAAAGGGAAATATCATGGGTATATAAGGGGGATAATTATCTCCAATAGTATGAGAGCTTTTGTGTGAAACCAAAATCAAAGTCACGAGGATTTAGTCCCAAAGTGGACAAGTGGTATCAGAGTTTTGTCCCTTCTGTTGTCCTTAATAATTGGTATCCGTCAGAGTTTTGTCCCTAACTTAGCCATGTCTGTAAAATTCTGAGTAATGTCGAATAAAAAATATTGACGACTCTCCCAATGACATTGTCATAATTTGAGTCAAGTGTAGTACTTTGTTTGAGGAGAGGATTGTTTGTATATAAGAGGAGACAATTATCTTCAATGATATGAAACCTTTTTTAGTGAAACAAAAAACAAAGTCATGAGAATTTAGCTTCAAAGTGGACAATATAAATGTTTGGATTCCATCGTCCTTAATATTGCTTTTTAAAACTTATGCTTGTTTAATTTTCTAATAAAAAAAAAAAATCAACCAAAATAACAAAAACATACTTTTACCCAACACTCAATCATCAAATCATAAAATATTTCTCATAAAGACCAACACATAACCATTTTCATAAAACAACTCAGAAATCGAGATAAGAACGTTCTAGCGACGAACAAATAGCGACGCAATGTATAAAATTCTACAACAATATATAACAAAAACATATTTTCAAGAACGCCTAATAATTAAAACACGCATCTCAGACTATAAGGACCAAAATAAAACAGTTCAGGCTAATCTAAACATAAATTCATTGGACAATATATATAACAAATTATATTTTTTGTTTATAAAATTGGGCTCAAATTTTGAAAACATTTTTAAAAAGTTAAGAGAAAGCAAGAAACACAGGTTTAAGGTAGCATTAGCATATAAAATTTCAAAAACATAAAATAAAAAACAAAATGGTTACCAAAGCAAGAAACACGTCGAGTAGTCTTTAAACTTTAGTTGGTAACATTTAATTCATGTACTCTAACATTTGTAATAATTTAGTCTCTATCATGAAAAATATTGTTAAAATTTTATAGAGATCAATAAATTACAAAGACTACTAAGTCGTTACCTAATGAAAAATCGACACTTAATTTTGATGATATTTTTCATGTTATATATATTAGTAAAGAAGAAAAACATGTTATATTTTAGGTTGGATTTGGATTAGATTAGATTACATCATGCTTAAATAGGGAGCAGTAGTAAAGAAGTGATTTGGGAAGATGTGACTTAAAACTGGAAGTGCTTTGGTCTCCAGTTTCAGTCACAAAGCACTTTCCAGAATATGGATGCATGATATATCTGCAAAATTGTCATCCTCTTTTGAGAATTTCTGGGCATTAATGGATGATGATCCTTTCAAACTTCCACTCACTGTTGTTTACTTTCTGCAATAATACCTTTCTTTTTTAAATTCAACTTCTTCTTCTTTCCTTCCATTATTCTTTTAATTGCTTATCTCTAACTTATTTAATGCTCTTCTCTCTCTCTTTCTTTTACTTTTTCTGAATTCTGCTGTCACATTTTTTAAATCTATGTTTATTCAACAAAACCATGGGCTTCCCTGTATTAACTGTTTCAACTTTTTTTTTTTTTTTTTTTTATAATTTATTTTGGACCTCTTTTTCTTTTTCTTCTTTTTATTATTTGGTTTTAGTAAAGGCAGTGGTATGGAAAAACTCCATACCACCGATGTACTAGAAATTCTCCCTTAGTTTTAGAAATTTAAATTTGTATGCGTGTGCTATAATTTATTAGGGCATTTTTTTTTTAAGCTCAAATGTCTCATAAATTGACTAATGACTATAAGGTATTAAGTTCAATTTTCAATCTCATAGATTGTCGAAAAATAAAGAAAAAAATGAGTCGACAAAATTCATTTATTAAGACTAAACTTTTTTTTACTACAACATGAATGAGATATCTTACTTCCAAAAATAATATTTTTATCTTTAAAAGTAACATAATCAGCACACTGAAAAAAAAAAAAAAAAAAAAAAGTGGTTCAATAAAATTCACTTACAGGACAAAACGAGCATGACTCAACTGACATATGTATGTGTTGATGATCAAGATGTGGTTCGAATACCCACCCAATATACTTAAAAAAAAAACATTTATATATATATATATATATATATATATTTATATATATAAATATATAAAAAGTTCAACTTATGCTATATTGTCTATTTACAATGATTTTGGAATAAATCATGATTTCATACCATCTATTTGGGCTTGTGGGATCGGCCCAACAAAGAATAATAATAATATCATGCAAATTTTGTGAGGGAAAATTTCAAGAATAACTAAGATTAAAAAAGTAGGATGATTAAAAAAGTAGGATGAAATATAGCTAACTAAATTTTGTATTTGCATTCTATAATTACTTCGATTATAGGAGAGGAGATGAAACATTTTGAATTCCAATAATTAGATATGAATATCTACGATCTGTCCACACAACTGAATAAATAAATAAATAAATAAATAAATAAATAAATAAATAAATAAATATATATATATATATATATATATATATATTTATTTATTTATTTATTTATTTATTTTTAGAATCATGAATATGGGATTGACTTTAGACTTTTTAAACTCTCAAAATATGGGACTGATTTTATATCATAATCCAATACAAATCACTTCAAATATGGAATTAATTTTAGACTCTTTAAACCTATTAATATTATTAAATTATTTTTTAGAAGAGATCAGTCTCATCACCAAACTTTTCAACCCTCATTTTCATCTTTTCTCTTGCTCGCATAAGACCGTTCATCTTTTTTCCACGTCGCGTGCAACCCATCCCCAAATCTCGTCGTCTCCGGGTAACTCTTTCGTTCACTACCAGTCGTCGTTGAACGTGAGGGACCCAACAATCAGGATGATCTGGTGACGATTTTGACATTGGCCAGCGATCGGGTGACTGTTGGGAGGTTACTCGAAAGTGGAGTACTAGAGACGGTGAGCAATTTGATGAACAATCTGCCGGAGGAGGCGGTGACGATGCTGGAAGTGGTGGTGAAGAAAGGGAGATTTATGGCGATTGCTTAAGGGGTTTATGAGATCAAGAAGATTTCGAGGCATGAGTTGATTAAGCAAGTGAGATAGATATCGAGCGACAAGTTGTTGATAATGCTAACCTATCGTTGAGCGATTTAACTCAAGGAAGTTGAACCATCTAGAGAAAAAAAGAGTCTTGAAATCATTTTTGAGGACAAGGTGTGTAAATAATTTTATTTACCATTCTTCCTTGTTTTTTATCTTTTTAGTATTTATCATTTTGCCTTGTACTTTTCAATATATACTTTTTTTTAAATTAGAAATATAATGAAAAAATAAGGTCCCACCGAGATTTGAACTCGGGTTACTAGATTCAGAGTCTAATGTCCTAACCACTAGACCATAGGACCTTTTTTGCTAATTGATGATTTATTATAAAGGAAAGTAAATCAATTATAGTAATAAACATAATTTGACATAATTGAAAAATTAATGATAAGTATTTAGTCAGATTTGTTTTGTAAACTGAGTAATTTCCTTCTCTTCCTGGAAAAAGAAGAGGAAGGAACACAAACAAAACCAAAATTCAAATGTGAAGACAGATAAATTCTTGTTTTTTCTTCTTTTCTTTTACAACTGAGAGAAAAACCAACAAAAAACAAAGCTTCAACAACACATCTCAAAATGCTCTAATCTTATGCTTAAACAAACAACAACAAAACATAATAAAGCACAGAAGAACCATTTTAGTACTTATAATCCTGGATATGAAGACTCTCATCTGCACCCTCACCGAGCTTGGCATCGCCCTTGTAAGTTCCGAGCGTCGCCTCGGAGTTCGCCTTGCACCTTGTAAGGAAAGCAGCCCTGGCCTTCTCAACATTGTCCTCCTTTCCTGCCCATGCCTTGAGTGTGCTCTGCTGAAGGGCACGTCCGAACGAGAACGACAACGACCATGGCTTCTTACCCTTCAGCTTGTTCATGGCATTGAGGTTGAGAGTCGCCTCCTCCTCGCTCTGCCCGCCGGATAAGAAAACGATGGCAGGAACTGCAGCAGGGACGGTACGTTGTAGAGCTCGAACCGTGTACTCAGCAATCACTTCTGGAGCAACCTTGGCAGCCTGAGATCCAGGGGTAACCATGTTGGGCTTCAACAGAGTTCCTTCGAGGAGGACGTGGTGATCGTTGAGGGCCTTGTAGCACGCAGCAAGAACCCGCTCGGTTACCTCAGCACACTTGTCAATGCTGTGAGTACCATCAACAAGAATCTCAGGCTCAACAATGGGAACAAGACCATTCTCCTGGCAGATAACAGCATATCTAGCCAATCCATATGCATTTTCATTGATAGCCAATTGTGAGGGCTCGGTAGGACCGATCTTGAGCACGGCACGCCATTTGGCGAACCTGGCACCGGCTTCGTAATACTTTTGGCAGCGTTGAGCAAGGCCATCAAGACCCTGGGTGGTTGTCTCACCATTAGTACCAGCAAGTTCAACAGTACCCTTGTCAACCTTAATGCCAGGCAACACACCACCTTCATTCAAAACATCAACAAACGGCTTGCCTGCAAAAATAACCAAATAGAATCGGTGAATCGAACAAACCGCAAACCACATTGTTCAACCGGGTTATCGACACAACGAAAATTGGACTTCTTATTTCATAGTTTGTCAATTTACCTGCAGCTGTCTTCTGGTAGAGAGTCTCCTCAAACAGGATAACTCCGCTGAGGTTCGGAAGGGCGCCGGGGGTGAGGAAGAGGAGTTCCCGGAGAGCACGTCTGTTCGATTCAACGTTCTCGACATTGATACTTGCTAGACGTTTGCCAATGGTACCAGTGGACTCATCAGCTGCAAGAATACCCTTTCCAGGAGTGCCAATGTAGGCAGCATTGGCAATGAGCTCATCTGCACAGAACATTGAACAGAAGAGATAAATCACAAATTTTAAAAGAAGATCTGAAAATCCCATGTACAAGAGAATATTGACATGATCTACATGATATTGATATGCAAACATATGTAACAGTAAAGCATTATAGAACTATAATAGCATATATCAATGTTTGATATATTCAAAACCCAAGACTGAACTACATTCATTAATTGGAACATGGTAAGATTTTTCTCCTTCACAATTCTTGTTTTAGATTCCTTATTCACCAAATGGAGCTATTGAAAGAACAGAGTGGAAAATTTGAATAAAGAATTTTCCAATAAGAAATGCAAAAAATGGGAGGAGATTTGGAAAACAACTAAATTTTTGGCCTCTTAGGTCCACTATAAAAAAAAAGTCTTAATTCTTCACTACACAGGACAAGAAATCCTCTTTGCATCAAAGACTAAAAAAACAGAGGAAACAAAACAAAACAAAAAACTAATCAAGGACATGTGAAATAGTTAACATCCCATTCAAAAACTATTTAATTTTTTAAAATTAAGCCTATAAAGAATATATTCACTTATGAGTTCTTATAATGATGAAATCATTGTGAAACGTTAAAATTTTTAGCCAAATTTAAAAAACAAAACCAAGTTTTTGAAAGTTACTTTTTTTTTTCAATTTTCAGAGTGGATGTATTGTTTATAGGCTTAATTTTAAAAAAAAAATGGTTATCAAACTTATCCTAAAAACACTCCAAAATATATCTTTAATCATTTAAAATCAATTTTGATGACGGCCAAACATTAAAATGATTTTCGAGGATTAAAAAGCATCTTTGAAGTTTCAAAAGAAAAGTTTGGTAGTGATTTTGAAACGGTTCAAATCAAATATAAAAATAATTTAGAATGATTAAAGATATGTATTGAGTTGTTTTTTAACATAATAAAAGTGATTTTAGTCATTTCAAAATGACTTTCAAACATGTCATGTCACTAGAAAACTCCATCCAACCATAATCAAGACAACATCTACAAGCCCATTAATGATATCAAAACAGCTGTGAAGAGCATAGCTCATCGGGAATGATGTAACGATTAGAGACCAAGAAGTCCTAGATTCGATCTCCACCCACGTGTTGTCAAAATATATATATATCAAAACAGCCACACAAAAAAAAGGTAAAATACCATAGAATCATTCAAGAAGTCCATAACTCAAAATGTAAAGAAATCAAACCTCTAAATAGTAGCAATATTGAAGTTAATGGTGTATAAGTGAGTTATTACAAATCAATGGCAGATCAAAAGTTGAAATACAATCAAGTGAAAAACTCAGTGAAAGATGGTAATCATCAAAACAGAGCATCATCATCATCATCAGACAGGAAGAACACAGATCCAAGAAACTAAACCAAGAAACACAGATCAAACAAACAAACAGACATTAAAAAAACAACCCATCAAACAGAAACACAAAAACAAAAGCTCAAAATCTTAGTCTGATCGAAACAGTGGAAGAACAAGAGAAGGGAGAATTTGAATTACCCTGGTATTTGCTCTTGAAGGAAGACATTTTCGAATTGGAAATTGGGATTGAAGATTGAAGAAATTTGAAGAAATGGAAGCAGAGAAAGCAGTGAATTGAAGAGATTATGGCCGCTATTAAGCGCTTTTATTAAGTGGTTTGGCAGAGACAAAAGCAGAGAGAGCAGCCAATTGTTTTGACGTTTTTCTTTTTCCTCAAGAAAAGTTGGACTGCGAATTTACCATTTTACCCCTCTTGTCTTGGGATCCAAGAATAATCGAGTAGTATAATTCTCATTCCATATATAAAAATTACAGACTGAAATATTTATTTCTTTTTATTGCAGTTAAAATATATCTAAAAAATATATATATATATATATATATATATATATATATATATATATACATATATATATATACATATATATATATATACATACGCATAATAGGTGTTAACTTTTAATTTTGTGTCTAATAAGTTGATTTTTTTTTTCTTTTGGCTAAACCGGGCATAGCTCAATTGGCATAGTTGTGTCCGTGACTAAGAGATCATGGGTTCAATCCTCGCATTAATTAAAATAACGTTCAAAAAAAAAATTAATGAATTTTTCAATTGTTGAATCCATCCCTAAACAATTTTCAATTTGGTGTCGAATGTGTCTAATAAACATCGGTGAATGAGACATTTCAAAAAATAATTTTGCACCTATTAGATTTCATATATGTCCGAATGTGTAAAAATTTATAAAATATTTTTTAAATTTAGAGATTTTTATGCACAAAATTAAAAATTCAAAGACGAGTTTGACACATTTTAGAGTTGAAAGACCTAATTGACACAATTCTAAAAGTTTATGAACTAAATTTATAATTTAACAACCTCAAATATATTACCCAGTCTTATATACTATTAACTTGTATAATGTTTTAAATTTCATACATTTGTATGTAATGGTTTTGTTTTTATACTTAAAAAAAAAGTATGATAAATCGATTTGAACATAATTCAAGTGGTTAAAATATTAATTAACTTTTTTTCTTTTAAAATATTGAGTTTGAATTTTCGCCACCTTATCCGAATTGTAATATTCTAAAAAATATAATATTATATCACAAGTCTATGATGATAATTTAAACTTATGAATTATTCAAGTTAAAAATACATACGTCAAATCGAGCATAGCTCAATTGACATAAAATTGTGTCATTGACGGTCATAAATTTAATCTATGCATTAATTAAATACCTTTGAAAAAAAAACTAAAAATACATTAACCAATTGAAGCATCCAAAAAAGAATATATGGCTTTTTTTGCTTTTTGGGTGATAAAGTGAAGAATTTAAATCATTATAAAGTGAATATATATTCTATAAGAACTAAAATGGGGAATTTGAACCTAAATAATTTGATGTATGGAATATTAAAATGATGTGAGTTTACTGTTTTAACCTTGATATATTATTGTCTTATTTAATTAAATAAATTGAATGCTTTTGAACATTATTGAAGCAAAAAATATTAAATAAATAATTGATTCATTCATTTTATTAAGTAGACATTTTAAATTGGGTTCAATATATATGATTTTTTTCCCTTTTTTTAAAAGGTCAAAATGGTCAAAGTTTGGTGAAAAGAAAAAATTCAAAATTAGTGAGAGAAAACTGTGGGGGCAAAAGAGTGAGTCAAGGGGCCACAGTTGGTTTGAGAGATCCAAGGGGTTTTGCTTGTTTTGCTTTTGGTTTCAACTTTTCAAACTCACTTTTTCTTGTAGCTCACAATTTGGAGCACCATATCCTAGAACACTTGTTTTGATTTTAAGATAGAATAGACACAAACTAGTCGTAAATTTATTCGTATTGTGACTTGTTAAGTTATAGGTTACGGTCGTGAAGGACTTAAGACTGATGTCATGCCACTATAGATCATCACGCACGTTAGAATGTGATATACTAGGTCAGTGTATAGAGTGTTATCACAACATGCTATTGAATATATTTTTTCTTATATTTGTTACATTTGGAGTATGGTCTGATTGTGTATCGTATGATAGTTGAATGTCAAATCGAGCATGTATATATCTTAAGTACCTTAGTTAAACAAATTTTTAGTAACTACATGTATTTGGGTAGTTGGATTCCCCTAAGTCACTCGACTACTAAATATATGGGTCGGGTAGAATCTAAACTTATTTTGACTAAACTATTAAGGACATAATTAAATTCAATTTTCAATTTTCAATTTTTAGTCTCACCTATAACAACTAGACAACATTGTCAATCCGAACATAATTCAGTGGATTAGACATTATTACCATTGGAAATGTCGATGGTTTGATCCCCACACACCCACAATTGTAAAACTCCAAAATAAAAAATTAGATATTTTTTCCTCTACGATACTTCTCTAAGCAATTTTTTCCTCGCCACGAATTTATTAGATATGGGGATGGATGATGTTCATAAGATTGCTAAGTTGTGACTTTCACAATGGATAGGAGTTTTAAAGTCAATGTATAAGACTAATAACAAAGAATTATATGAATGTACATATAAGCCAACAATTATTACATATAAGCCAGCAATTATTCATATCTTAAATATTAAATTTAGTTGACTCTATGTATTGTTTTTTCAATGTAATAACTCCCAATAAATTTATCAAAAGTCAAGAATAAAATATAATAGGCTAAATATATATTTGACGCACAAAAAAAATAAAATATATATATATATATATATATATATATATATATTTTGACGATATTTAAAATGAGAGATTTAAATGTGTGACTTCTTAAATATTAGAGTCGTATATCATGTGATTTTTAATTTTTTTTTTTTTTTTTTTTTTTTTTTTTTTTTTAGTGTTAATATTTTTAATGTACTCTTTTTTTTAGTGCTAATATTTTTAATATATTTTTTTTTAATATAGTCTTTAATATTTTTATAAATTTCAATTATATTGGCATTTATATTTCAAAATTTTAAACAGAAGTCCTCAATTACTTTTTTTTTTTTTTTTTTTTTTTAAATCCGCTCTATCCTCACTAACATGGTTAAAGTTAAATAATGAAATGATGATATGGTATTTGAACATTATTATTTTTATATATGAATTGATTTTTTAATGTCAAATATATTCATTTCATCCGGACCAATTTATTTTTCAAAAAAATAAAAGAACAAACAATAACTATTTTTTTTTAAAAGAAAATAGGAAAACAAATATTAAGTTAAAATATTATTTTTGTTCCTATAATTTGGGTTTCGGTAAATTTCAATCTATATAATTTCAATAAAACTTAAAAATAGTCTCTACTCCTAATTTGAAGTTGACTTTTAAAAATAAAAATGATATAAAAAATAATATTAATCTCTATTATTAGCCTTCCATCATTATATTTTTGAAATATGTTTATATTATTGTCATTTTTTTGAGAAAATTATTATTATTATTTAACAAATTTCTGACAAAATTAATTTCAAATTAAGAATAGGGACTAAATTTAAGTTTTATTAAAAATATAAGAGACTAAAAGAACATTTAAAAATATATAAACTAGAATTAAACGAATTCAAAGTATACCGATCAAAATGATATTTTATTATCTTCGAGTAAATCAACTTAACCTAACTTTGTGTTTGTGCATTTGTGCTTGACTATAAAAATTAATATATATAGAAAGTGAGATTTTGAATGAGTATAGTAATAGTATAATTTATAACATTTTTTTTTGTATTATTTAAAAAATATTATATACTTTATCCTCCTTACACCTCATATTAATTAAATTAATTAATTCACTTTGAGCATGCTTGATGAGGATGCTGCCATTTGTGTCAACTGTCAACATGATGCCTTTCTCTTTCATTAAAAATGCTTTATACTATTTAACTAATTAAGCATCCTTCTATATTTCATACTTCAACTTGGGTTTTTGCACCATATTCTATGCTGAGATGTTTAATTATATATATTTTTTTATATATATATAAAGTGTGAAGTGGTTGAGAGAACCATATGCTTTTATTATGTGTGAACACTCTTGAAAGGTAACCACTCCAAGAAAACAAGGTTATTGCAGAGATTTTTTTAGTTATAGCAGCGATTTTAAATTGCTGCAACACTTTTTGCAACGCTTGAGAAACATCTAACTAAACCAGTATGGTAAGGGATCTAGCAACACTTTTTAAAGTGCTGGAATGAATTCTCACAACCGTTGCAATAACACCCATCTTATTGAACATTTTTGAAATAAATAGCAACACTTTCTTAACAACCGTTGCAATAGCACCCATCCTATTGCAACATTTTTGAAATAAATAACAACACTTTCTTATTTGTTTGGGCTTTAAATTTTTTAAAGAATTTTTTTTTATTTGGACTTCGCCAATTGTCCAAAAAAAATGAACACCCTATTGCAATACATTTTAAAATCGGAGCTCGTTGCAATACATATACAGTTTTTTATTTGTTACTAGAAATTGTTGCGATTTTATTAAATTTTGCAGCACTTTCTAAATCGTTGTAAAAAAATTGTCGCAATAGACTAATTTTCTTGTAGTGTCGATTTCTAAAAAAACTAAAAAAAAAAAAACCAATTTATATTTTTATAAATATATCAATTAAAATTGTACATAAATTTATTGTATGAAAGTTTAGGGGTTTAATTGATAAATTATAACTCTTGAAATATTTGAAAATTAATATTTTTTTAATATATAAATTGATTTTTGTACCAAAAAAAAATTATCAATATGTCTAGATCAAAATGGTGAATCCAAAATTTATGGACAAATTTAAGGAAAAAATGTAAGATCTTATTTAAGACCGTACAGTTTTTTAACTTCAAAATTATTTAACATTTTTATTGATTTTAGTATTTTTTTTGTTTTTCCTTTTTTGCTTTTTAATACAATTTTTTTAACAGGAATATTATCAATATTGAACAGGTTAACATAAAAAATATATATTTTTATTAGAAAAATTGTAACGAGTGCGAATTTAACATAAAATAATTAAAAATATAACATTTTTTAAAAAAAAATTACAAATATGACAATCTTTATTATTTATAGTTTTTTATTAATACCCTGTATATCAAATAGAAGTCTATCAACATATTTACAAAATGTTTTATATTGTACTAGATTTGTGACTACTATTTATGTCAACAATCCTAATTATTATTATTATTATTATTTTATTTTTTTTGAAGAAAATATATATCTTGAAAATATATTCTAATTCGAAATATGAAGCCTCAGCCACATCATCGGACCCAAAGCCTAAAGGTCGGTCTAAGCCCAGCTCATGGTCAACGGTTGACCAGCCCAGCCTTTTCATGAATTGAATTGGATTTAGATTTTTTTTTTAATTGGATCGGCTCCTGGACTAGTCCAAGCAGTATTTGGATCGGATCGTTGGGTCGACCCAAGGCCCGATCAAGTATAATAATATATTGTATATATAATTTGTAATAATAATAATTTTAAAAATATATATATAAAAGAAAAAGAAAAAAAAGTAACTCATCCATCATGTCCAACTACATTAATGTCATACGAAAGATGAATATTAATAACAATTTTGTTTTAATTTTTATTTTGAAATAAATTATAAATAAAATTTGATTAAAAGAAGAAAAGAAAAATATAAATCATCCAAAACTATTATATTATATTCTTATCCAGAATATTATGTCTCACATTAAAAGTATTGAGAATGGAGAATATAATTTTTTTTTTAAAATAAAGTTTCAATTCAATACTAATTTTATATTCAGAAATAATATTCAATAAGGGTAAATCTTGGTTGTATCAATAATTTTGGCTCATAGAATTAGGTTTATGGATTGAGTATGGACTTATGTTAGGCCCACTCAACCACGATCCAAATAATAGGGCCCAAATTCTACCAATTCAGCCCAATGATGAGTTGAATGAAGCCATAATTAACAAAGTAAAGTTGCTAAATATAAGAACTAAAGGTTATATTATATCTTTAAAAAATATATAATTAAAAAATGTTTACAAAGTAATCAAACAATAATTAAAACGTATTTGGTTTACATTCGGTTTACGTTCCTAAATATTTAATTTTTAAAATTAATAATTAAGAGTGTATTTGGTTTGCATTCCTAAATATTTATTTTTTTTAAAAAAATCATTTTAGAATTAATTGATGTGTTTGACAACCTCTCAAAATAATTTATTGAGAATCAGTATTGGAAATAAATCATTTTGAGTGAAAAAACTAATATTAACTTTTACGAAAAAATATTTTTTTGATGTTTTATTGAGAAACCTACCTCATTTTCATAATGTATTAAAATTAATAAAATATCGTCGCCGCTCTTCGACAACCCTCTCTGATCACCGTCGTCGATCTCCAACAACTACCGCCATTCTCCGGTGGCCGTCTCCAGTCACCACCTCTGGCCACAACCGCCACTTATCGGCAACTACTGGCGCCTCCAGTGACCATCTCTGACCACCGTTGTCGATCTTCGGTGACCATTTCTAGTGAAACTTCGGTCGGTCTCCAACAACAACCACCCCAGCGACCTCCGACAACTAACGACGACCACCACCTTTTTTATCCCGTCACGAACCATCGACAATAGTAAAAGTCGGTCATAATTTTTAAATTTTAAATTTAAATTTATTAGTTCATATTGTTTATTAATACTTGCCTTTTTATAGTAATTTAACATTAGAAAAAACAAACTAAACAAATTTATAAAAAAAAATTCTTAAAAAAATAAATGTAATCAAACGTGTTTTAATTATAAATATTTCTAGAAAACATATTAAAAAAAATGTATTTTTTTGAAAAATATTTTGTTTAATCCATCCAAACACATTCTATCCTAAATGAAAGTATATGAAATTTCATTGTATTTTTTCCTTAAAACCAAATATAACTTTATGCTCACATTAATTATAGATATTTAAAAATATTTTTTTATTGATTGAAAATAAGAATGAAAAAAGAAAAAAAAAAAAAGCCGAATAAATCTTTTCAATTAAAATCTTGTTTGAGTTGTTTAAAATTATGAAATAGTGAATTTGGTATGATTTTTTTTTTTTTTTTTTTTAGTACATTGGGATGGGGGATTTGAACTACAGACCTCTTGGTCGTCAACACATACACATGACCGCTGAGCCATGCTCGCTTTGGCGTGAATTTGGTATGACTTCTGAAATGATCGAAAAATATTCTTAATCAATTGAAATTTGAAAATACTTTTCAAAATTTTCATCATGTTTGGTTACATAGTCAAAAGTGATTTTATACAAATACTTGATTGGTACGCAATTCTAATTACTACAAGGAAAATAATAATAATAATAAACCCTAAAATTCGATTTTTTTTAAAAAAAAAATGCATAAATAAATGTAATTGTTTACACGCTTGTTTTGAGAGGAGGTGCAGACTGGGCTTGTATAAACCCTTTGAGGGTCAATAAGTGGGCCTAAAGCCCAATCTTACCAAATCAAGCAGCCCAATTTGCAAAGATGACCTTCCCAAATCCGAAATTTAATTTAATTATTTAGTACATTTATTATCGTTTTAAATCAGTAAATTTTTTTTTTTTTTTTTTTTTTGACAAGTTAATAATTTCTTTCTTAATTGCTCTGTATGGAACGTAACATGAAAAGAATTCGTTTTCATAAGGTTTTAATAGAGTTTTAGAACTTTAATGAAGGAAGAAAAAAATTATTTGCATTAGTTACTATTATTTTAACGTATCTTAATTTATCAAAATATTAATAACTTCTTTAAAAAAAATTATACTTTCAAATCTTCAATTCTTCTCCTCCCTTCAAATTATAATCTAATTGAATTATGTTATAGTTAGGCTAATATCTAAATGTTTGTAACTTTTTAGAAATAAAAATATCATTCTTAATCCTAACTCAAAGATTACAATTTTAATTGGTATTAACATATTTTCAAATTTCTACTATTACCTATCAATGAATTAACATTATTTGACATTCATATTTTTACTTCTAAAATATCCTTAAAAAAAAAAAAAAAAAAAAAAATGGAGTTAGACCTAGACCAAGAGGGCATCCATTTCACAATCTTGTCCCCTTGTAAAATGACATTCCCAATCTTGTCCAACCATAATCCTCTCTTCAACCGCCATTTAAATTTCTTTCACTAGTCACTATCCATTTATCTAACAATTGTACTCACTTATGTCAACCATAGTTTGTGATCTAATCATAGGTAAAACGAATATTTATAATGAGCTACATCCAGTTATTGAGGACATTAAACCGATATGATGACGAGGGAGATGGTCGATTTCTGACACATCACTTCCATTCGACAAATAGAGTTGCTCATTCCTTAGCTTTGCATGAACAAACAAACTCATTCTGTTGGAAGAACTTTGAACTTGGGTGCACCTTTCTCTTTTTTTGGATGACACCAGATATGAAGGACATTCAACCTTTTTTCGATTGTTCCCTAACCTGAGCATAACTTAATTATTACAACGTTGGAGAATAATTGAATCTCCACCCCACCCTTATCCAACTAATCAAGAAAAAAAAAATTTAACTCATATACATGCCTTCACATTTACAATTTTTCATTAGAATCTATACAACTTACAATACATTAAAAAACCAACATCCCATGTCCAAAGAAAAGCACATTGAACATATTTCCCTCTTGAGTGAAGAAAAATAAAAAGTTCCTAAAGAATCTTTTTTTTCTTTCAAGTAACCACATAGAGAGAAAATAAAATAATATAAACTAAAAACACCAAAAAAAAAAAAAAAAAAAAAAATCAAAATTAATTAATCAGGATTCTTACAAGCTCGAATCAACAAAGAAAACCCATCCCTGTCTTGCTTCGTCTTCTCCTCCAGCCACAGCCGACTGTCCAATCCACTCCTCGTCCTGAACATAAACGCCGCCGCCGTGGTCTCCGCCGTAGATTCCGGCCGGAAAAGCCACTCATAAACATCCCACATCATATCCACCACCGACCCATCTAAAAAAATGGTCTGATTCCCTCGAAAATTCCACCTCAATCTCTTCACTTCAAACACCTGTTTCTTATCAACGAACACCACAAGCCTCTGGTTTCTCATTTCCTCTCCGCCACCGCCGCCGCCGCCGCACTTGATCAGAATCTCATGTAGAGCACCACCGTCGGAGAATCTAGCCTTGGTCGCAAAAACGGAATCCTCACCGGAAAACTCCTCCCTCCTCGAAACTAAAGAGAAATTCCCCAATTGGGTATCCGAATCCCCTTTCAAAACCCCCAATTTCACCAACTTCTCCCTCTCATCGCCGATCAACAACCCAATTTCAGAATCCACCATAACCACAACGTAAAACCCACTTGCTGGGTCGGGCCCCGGGTCGAAGCGGGCCTCCGAGATGTCCCAGAAGAGCGAAATTACAGAATTTTCAGAGGATTTGAAGGATTTGAGACCCTTGGGAGTGAGGATTTGATGGGAAATTGAATTGATCTTGATTGTGAAGGATTGAGGCATTTGTTTGGAATCCCAATTGAGATGAATTAGGAAGTGATCTTGGTGGGTTGAGATTTTGGATTTGTAAATGGAAGAGATTGAAAGAGGGGAAGAATTTGAAGGTGGGAATTTGGAGAGGACATGGGGATGAGGGGAAGGGCCGGAGCAATAGGAATCGGAGACTTTGACGGCGTGATCACTGTAACAAGTGGCAATGCTTCTCCTCATGAGGAAGAAGAAGAAGAAGAAATTGCAGAAAAGAGAGAATAAATGTGTTTGTTTGTTTGTTTGGGAGAGAAAGAAGAGAAGAGAGAGTGTGAAGTTGACAAAAGGAAGGGTTTTGTTCTGTTTATGGGTTTGGTTTGGTCCATGTGTGGTTGTCTTCTCTTGTTTTTGCATCTATATTAATTGTCAAAGTCAGACAGATATGAAACCTTGAGGGAGGGAGGAGAGAGAGGAAAAGTTATGGGAAACATACCATCATTTTTAGGAAAAATTATATGGGAAGGTGTCACAACGAGTCACCGTTTTAAACCGTTAGATGTAAGAGAGAAAAATTACAAAAGTGTTTCTATTCGGTATCGAATGATTATTAGAGAATAGCCAGATTTTGAGAACTACAACCGATTGTTTCAAAGCAGCAACCATGCACATTGTGGGCGGCCTTGGATAATTTGTCTATTTTGAGTGGCTAAAATATATTATTGATTTTTTTAATGTGGTGTATTTTTAGTGATTTAATAGTTTTAGCGATAAGAACAACCTATAACTCCTGGCATAAGTCATTTGCGTCGGGAGAAGTAAGAACAACATCAACGTTGTCAAAAGTCAAAACGCATGTTTTTGCTTAAAACCAACTTCTCACAACGCACTATCGACATATATGCTCCGTTCGACGACATCTTTTCTGCGCCACATGTATAAAGTTTTGTAGAATGATACTATGATATTCTTCGTTCTTGATAATAGACAAAGTCACGCATATTTATACAACCTTAATGAGTTAATCAAGGAAACAGAATAAACTAAATATAGCAAGTAAATCTCTGACTGCATAGTATATACAATCATATACTCTTACGCAGACAGAATAAGCTAAATATAACAAGTAAATCTCTGACCGCAGAGTATATACGACTATATACTCTGAGATTCACGGTGTTGATAAAAGTAGACGCCGAGATATACGGAGTATATACAACAATATACTCTGAGATTCACGGTGTTGATAAAGGTAGACGCCGAGATATACGGCGCCTTTAATACTCCCCCTCAAGTTGGAGCATGAAGATTCTGAATGCCCAACTTGCGAAAAAGTCGTGAAAAAAAAAATCAGCTATATATATAGTAAGTAAATCTTTGACTCGGAAATATATAGAACGTATATACAATGATATACGTCGAGATTTCCGGATTTGACCAAGGTAGACGCCGAGATATACGGCGCCTCTCATACTGCCCTCAAGTTGGATCATGAAGATTCTGAATGCCCAACTTGCGGAAAAATCGTGAAAACTGTGATTCGAGCATCCGTTGTCAATGATCTATTCAGCGGAAGAATCTGAGAGACCAAGAATGTCATTTCGATTTGAATCCTGAATGGGTGATTGTGCAATTGGTTGCTGCGGTGGTTGTTGCGGTAGATCGTTGGTCATACCCGAGGGCGCTTGCTACCTGCATTTTTGCTCCTGCGGTATATCATGTGTCATACTCGAGATTATTGCGGTATATCGTCAGTCATACCCGAGATTCACGATGCAGACCACTCATTCCCCATCATTCTTTCCTTCCCCGTTCAGACTTGCCTTCGTCGAGAGGTTTATGGTTGTTTGATCGTCAGCTATAATGAGTTGGCGATAGTCGGATTTCATCGTCACCCCAAAACGAGGTGACTCGGTCGGATTCTCTCGTCACCTAAATCACGGTAACGTGGTCGAATTTCATCGTCACCCATATCGAGGGGACGTGGTCGGTTTCGTCGTCAGCCCAAAACAAGGTGACGTGGTCGGTTTATTCGTCACCCAAATCGAGGGGACGTGGTCGGTTTCTTCGTCACCCAAATCGAGGGGACGTGGTCGGTTTCTTCGTCACCAAAATCGAGGCAACGTGGTTAGTTTCGTCGTCACCAAAATCGAGGCAACGTGGTTAGTTTCGTCGTCACCCAAACGAGGAGACGAGGTCGGACTTCGTGGTAGAAAAACGAAGAATTCAGATTTTGAGGGAGAAAATCGAAGTAGTCGGATTCAAAGGTTTCCATCACCAAAGATGGAAAAACTGGTTGTCGTCGTAGATGATCAAAATTGGGAGGCGGCGACTGTCGCCGCCGCCCTAGGGTTTACTAAGTTTTTTTTCTATCTTCTTATAAAACCTGCCCTGATACCATATAAAGTTTTGTAGAATGATACTATGATATTTTCTGTTATTGATAATAGACAAAGTCACGCATATTTATACCAGAGTTAATCAAGGAAACAGAATAAGCTAAATATAGCAAGTAAATCTCTGACTGCAAAGTATATACAACCATATACTCTGAGATTTACGGAAACAGAATAAGCTAAATATAGCAAGTAAATCTCAGACTCCAGAGTATATACGACCATATACTCTGAAATTCACGGTGTTCATAAAGGTAGACGCCGAAATATACGGAGTATATACAACCATATACTCTGAGATTCACGGTGTTGATAAAGGTAGACGTCGAGATATACGGCGCCTCTAATAACATGGCAGGATTATGCGCCAACAAAATTTCCTACATTTTTCCTGACGCAAAACTCAAGCTATGACGATGCAAACCCTTGCGTCGAGTAAAACAACATTGGCATAGATTGAAATTATTGTAGGGTGTCATCGTCCAAAAATGCAAAATTTTAAATTTCACTCTCGCTTGTTGAACTCTTTTATATATATATATATATATATATACTAATTGATACGTAGATGTAGGGAAGCTTTTTTTAAAATATATATATATATAATTATTAAATGTGATTGCTAGTATGTGGCTTCATAACCATTATATGCAAGTTTAATTTTTTGTATTATGTTTTTATCCACACGAGCAATATGGCAATCTTACATTTTCGATTTAAATCTCTAATTTCACATCATATTTTTAATCGTATAAAAATATTAGTCAAGCAATTTATAGAAGGAAGACACTCAATGGATAATCGATAAAGTAATTTTTTTGTGAGTACAACCTATGGAGTAGGAAATTTGAACATTTATCTCAAAGAAAAAAGTACATGACAATTATAGTTGAGTTATGCTCACTTTGCCGATAAAAAGATCAATTATCATTTTAAATGTCAGATTTTAATCTTCAAGCGCATGATTGATGAACACAAAAAAAAAAAAATATATATATATATATATATAAAAGAGAAAGTGTGGGAAGGAAGATTTAGGGAAGAGAGATAATGAAATCCATGTTATTGTCTTGAGAAAAATAAATATGATTCTATGAGCCTTTAAGAATTCCCAATAATTAAGATTGGAAGATGTCTAAGAAAATTCCATCTTTATTTTGTCTGTACTTGTCAATGAGAAATATTGTTTGGATAAGAATCATATGATAAGAGTTTTGTGTGTTTTTTTTTTTTGTTTTTCTGTCTAAAAAGGTTGCAGCCTTATGTTTTATTCAAAAAAAAAAAAAAATTGACATAATCTTGTTCTTTGTCCATGATGACCAAATATGAAACTAACTACACTTTTATTATATTATCTTTAAAATTGCAATCTTTTTATATGACATAAACATACCTTTTTTTTTTTTTTTTTTTTTAAAAAAAAATAATTTAATCTTAATTGAGATGTATTCCTTTCTTTCGAGTAAGAAAAATCCTCATCCCACGTGTTGAAATACAATAAAATAAATAAACATATTTTGATTGTACTAAAAAAATAAATTTGACCATTGATTCATATATAAAATATTTTACACTATATAATTAAGAGAAATTGTACCTGGTGTCAATTTAGGGTAAAAGAAATAACAAGTATAGCATCATTTGAAAAAAAATTACAAATATGATATATTTTATCAGTGATAATCATTGATAGAATTCTATTAGTAATAGTCATTGATCATCAACCATAACTATTAATACATAATAGAATTTTGTCAATAACTATCACTAACAACAGGATAGTCATTTTATGGTTATCAGCATAACAGACTAATAACTATTACTATTTTTTTTTTTTTTTTTTTTTTTATTTGTAAAATATTTTATATTTTATTATATTTGTCATTATTTTAGATTTGATTTTTATTTATGCAACTAGTCTTTAAGTAATGTAAATATATTCCATAGAAATTAATATATCAATATGAAAAATAAGCTTTTCCCTTAATTTTATTGATAATTTTGTATGAGAGATTAATTTGAGCAAATGTAGAAAGGTTCCTACTTTTCTATTTTACATAAAAATATAAATTTCATAATGATTTTCAAGTAAAAAACTTTCTATACATATCATACATTTCCAAATTTCCAATGTTAATTTTTGTATAGGAAGTTTTTCCAATTAAAGTATTTTTAGTCCATAAACAATAATATATATATAAATCTAGGAAAAAAGTTATATTGTTTTTAATAAGATTGTCAACTGTTACAACTTAACCTTTCTTTAAAAACAAAATCCAGCTCCCTCTTTATTTAAAGAATTTATATTTTTTATTATAGCTATCTATTTTAGGTGTAACGAAATACCAACCGCGATAGTGATAGAAATCTATCATATATTAAGTCCAACCCATTAAATTAAAACACAAAACTCTTCCAACGTAATTAATAAAATATATTTTAATATCAAATATATTTTAATATCGTCATAGACGTAGTTTACTTCTTAGTATCAAAATACATACAATCAAGTGATAGCGTCATCCTTGATAAACTTTAGAGTCGATTGGGTGAGAGCATGAAAAATCAATTTTAACAAAATCTTAACAGTAACTATTTGGTAAACCAATTTTTTTTTTCAATTTATATAAAATCACTTTTTACCATCCTTTGATTTTGAAAATCTCTCTACCTTTAGTTTTTAGCTTCTCGATTAATCTAGTCTATTTTCTATTAAAATATTTTAGTGACCACTCATATCCTTTCAAATCCTCCCTTTATTCATGCAACTATTTTTACCAATTTCTCCTCCCAGTCCACCGTGCTCCACACCATTGGATGGTTGAGTTTTATATGAACTTGAAGCGAATTACATAAGATCATCAAAATTATTTCACAATATTTTTTTTACTCTCTTTCTCCATCCATTTGATAAAAAAAATAAAAAAAATCGTCACTCAAAATTTGTTTTAGATACTATTTGTTGTAACAATTATTTTTACTAGTCTTTTATCATATAAATCTAAAGAAATATCAAAATATTATTTATAATTTAAACTATAAAAATTATAAATAATTAACTTATAATCATTCATATATATAAATAATTGTTCTCCAAAAAAACATTTAAATAACTAAAGTAACAGGCTTAGTTTGGTTTTTACCGTCAAACTACAATAATTTTGTTTCAACTTACGAAACGATACAATAATTTTGTTTCAACTTACGAAACGCTTTGATGTACTTCTTTTCTGTTAAAAATTGAAATTTACCAAACAGTAATCGGCTTCACTACCAACTGATTTTCTTAAAAGCATCAGTAATTATTTTAAAAGTTACCTAAATCGCAAACGGAGCCCCGGTAGAAAACTAAATTTATAAAATTACAAATTTTAAAATACTACCAAGAAAAAAACAATAATATATTTTAATTTGTCTATTAAATTAGATTTAAAGTTTTTTTTTTTTCTTTTTTGGCAAAGTAGTATGGGAGTATCCAATTAGAATTAAATAAATGTCACAAGCAATGAGCAGGATTTAGAGGAAGAACAACGTGGTGCCACGTGGGGTCAAGTTATGGCATGATGGCGATCAATGGTTGATAGTGATATTAGGGCCCACTAAATTAATAACGCTTTCTATTTTTCTTTTTATCTACTGCAATCATATTATTTGACGGTGTCAATTTAAAATAAAATAATTATATATATAATATATTTTTTTAAAAAAAAGTTGCAAATATACTAATTTATGCTGATTACTAATATACTTCTATTTTTTAATATTTTATCAAGTTATTATTCATAGATTGATTATTCATAAGCGTTTGTCTCTGATTTAATCGAAGGATCGAATTGATCATAGAAATATGAGTTTAATTAGTCAGTTTATTAGTGAACAGGGAAAAAATATTAACTAGACAAATAAATAGAATGACCTTAAAACAAAAACACTTAATTACTTGTTATATCCTTCTCGATCACAATTTCTTTTTTTGTTCTAGTCTATGAGTGATAGTCATTTTAGTGATGTCAGTCTATCAAAGACTATCACTCATGTTTTATCATATTTACAAAATATTTTATATTTTGTTATATTTGTCATTATTTTGGGTCGGAATGTTATTTACGCAACCAGTCCATTATTATTATATTCTTGTTTATCCAAAATACATATATATTCTTATATTCTCTTTTTTTTTTATAACTATATTATTATATTCTTGGGAACGTGTGAGTTACAAATTACATTACAAAATCAACTCAAACTTTTTTTCCTTTGTTCTTTTTCTTTTTTTTTTGGTTCCCTTTTAGTGAAAAGGAGTATTGAGAAATGTCATTTTTTCGATTTTTTTTTTTTTTTTTTTTTTTTTTTTTTTTGACCCATCTACTTCTTTCATAAATAAATTAGCAAAAGATTTTCGATGTAATTATTTCAACTCAATAGTTTTTTTTAGGACAATAAATGTGGGATATGATTTTTTTTTTTTTTTCTAAGATGGGATATGGAAATTTAAACCTCCTATAGGAAAAAAAAAAAATTAATACGTGTCAATTACAGTTGAATTATGCTAATTTTCTCCTAAAAAGTGGGGTGAAGAAATTTAAATGTCTGCTCTCTTGATAAAAAATATATATGTCTTAACTAGTTTAACTATATTCAAATTGACAAAAGAATAGTTATTATTGTGTCAATTAAAATAAGTGTCAAATGTAATAGTGTAAAGCGATAAAAAAAAATCTAATTTAAATATAAAAAGTATATAGAAGGCAAACAAATGTTAAACGAATCTTATATTTGATATATTAAATATTACAAATAACATCTTCAAACCCATCCATGAATTTAAAAGCAAAATTTTCCTATTATCCATTTGTAAATTTGTGTACATCTTCATTCAAATGGACACAATCATTCATCCCATGGAGAGGAAAGCAGCTTTGGATTTTTTTTCATTTTTTTTTAGTACAAGCCTTAGTTGAAAGTATTGAATATTGAAATGAATATGAAAATGATGGCTGTTGGAATATTTAAATTATCTAAGAAAAAAAAAACTTATCAGTTAGAAAGTAATCTATAAATGCCAATAAGAGTCTAGCTCAACATCATGATGTATCGCTTAGTGATCATGAGTCCTAGGTTCAATCTCTCATCCCAACTGTTGTCAAAAAAAAAAAAAAAAAAAATCTATAAATTAGTTCCTACAAAACTTATTAAATTATAAATAAATAAAAAATGTCTCAGAAGAAATTAGACATTTCATAAGAATGTTGGATGAAAAAACAAAATGACAAGAGGTTCTCCGCTCGTGTCAATCATGTCATGTCAACTTTTCATGAAACGTATTAACGAATTTATACTTTAATAGTAATTTTAAAATGTATATGAAAGATAAAGAGTAATATTATAACTTTTGAAAGAATATGAATATTATTGAAACATGTCACAAAAATTCAAGAGTATTACATATATGAAAGATAAAGAGTAATATTGTAACTTTTGAAAAAATATGAATATTATTGAAACACGTGACAAAAATTCAAAAGTATTACATATATGAAAGATAAAAAGTAATATTGTAACTTTTGAAAGAATATGAATATTATTGAATCACGTGACAAAAATTCAAGAATATTACATATATGAAAGATAAAGAGTAATATTGTAACTTTTGAAAGAATATGAATATTATTGAAACACGTGACAAAAATTCAAAAGTATTACATATATGAAAGATAAAAAGTAATATTGTAACTTTTGAAAGAATATGAATATTATTGAAACACGTGACAAAAATTCAAGAATATTACATATATGAAAGATAAAGAGTAATATTGTAACTTTTAAAAGAATATGAATATTATTGAAACACGTGACAAAAATTCAAGAGTATTACATATATGAAAGATAAAGAGTAATATTGTAACTTTTGAAAGAATATGAATATTATTGAAACACGTGACAAAAATTCAAAATATTACATATATGAAAGATAAAGAGTAATATTGTAACTTTTGAAAGAATATAAATATTATTGAAACACGTGACAAAAATTTAAAAGTATTACATAGATAAAGAGTAATATTGTAACTTTTGAAAGAATATAAATATTATTGAAACACGTGACAAAAATTTAAAAGTATTACATAGATAAAGAGTAATATTGTAACTTTTGAAAGAATATAAATATTTTTTTTGAAAGAATATAAATATTATTGAAACACGTGACAAAATTCAAGAGAATTTTTTATAATTTAACCTAAAAAAAAAAATCATAAAGTAGCAATTGGAATTTTGATTTGAGATATTGATTCCATAAGGAACATGAGAAATTAAACAATGTTGATTTAAGATGAGCAAGTAACAAATTACATCACACTTACTTTTTTATATACAACATATCAAGCCGACTTTGTTTATTCAAAAGAAAAATAAAATATGTAATTCAAATGGTTGACATTATTTTAAGAAGAAGAAAAAAAATAGTTGGCGTGTGGAAATGCAAAAGACAGTCTTTTTAAATGCAATATTCAAACTAAATGTTTTCTATTGATACAACTTTTTTATTAAAGAATATTTTTAGAGGCTGTAAAATTGTGGTTCCTATGAAGATTGTTAGTGAAAACAGAGTATTTTAACATCCACAAGGTTAGTGAGATTCCCAAACCAAAAGACAATCTTGTAGTTTCAAAACAAGGAATCCGAAACTTTCTAACATTGGCAAGAAAATGTCAACCGGAAGAAGTTCAAATAGGTCGGAGTTGGGGGACGACGGTGATCAGAGTTGGAGTCGGGGGACGGCGACGGTCGGAGTTGGAGTTGAGTTGGAGTTGGAGTTGGAGTCGGAGTTGGAGTTGGGGGACGGCGGCGATCGGAGTTGGAGTCGGAGTTGGAGTCGGAATCGGAGTTGGAGTCAGGGGACGGCGGTGGTCGGAAATGGTCGTCGATGAGAGGCGGAGGAGGTTGGTGGGTGGAGAAAATTTAAAAGAGTGGTGTGAGGGTATTTTGGTAATTTTAATACAATATGAGAATTAGGTAGGTTTTTCAATTAAACACCTAAAAATATATTTTTTTTAAAGTTAATATCAAGTGTTTCATCCAAAATGCATTATTTCAAATCATTCCCACAAAATTCATTTTGAGTGGTTGTCAAACACCTCAACTTATTTTAAAATGATTTTTTCAAAAATTAAATACTTAGAATCTAAACCAAACACACTTTAAGTTTTTAAACCAAACACACCCTAAGTTTGGTATAACTTTTGAAACGATAAAAAGTGCTTTTAATTGATTAGAAATATAAAATATTTTTTCAAAATTTAAATTATCATTTAAAAAAATGTTAGAGCGCTTTAAAATGAAGGAAAAGTGAATTTGGTATGACTTTTGAAATAATGAAAAATATTCCTAATCAATCAAAATTTGAAAGTACTTTTCAAAAGTTTCATCATGTTTGGTTACATAGTCAAAAGTGATTTTATACGAATACTTGATTGGTACACGCTTTTAATTACAAGGAAAATAATAATAATTCCTAAAATTCACCTTCAAGAGGTAATGTAAACTCATAGAAAAGTTTTTTTTTTTAAATGCATAAATAAATGTGATTGATTACACGCTTGTATAATAAACCTTTGAGGGTCAAGAAGTGGGCCTAAAGCCCAATATCACCAAATCAAGCAGCCCAATTGGCAAACATGACCTTCCCAAATCCCACTCCAATTTTGCTATTTGAAAACCAATTTAAGAAATTTAATTTAACTATTTATTACATTTATTATCGTTTTAAATCAGTAATTTTTTTTTTTTTTTTTTTTTGACAAGTTAATAATTTCTTTCTTAATTGCTCTGTATGGAACGTAATATGAAAAGAATTCGTTTTCATAAGGTTTTAATAGAGTTTTAGAACTTTAATGAAGGAAAAAAAAAATTATTTGCATTAGTTACTATCATTTTAACGTATCTTAATTTATCAAAATATTAATAACTTCCTTAAAAAAAAATTATACTTTCAAATCTTCAATTCTCCTCCCTTCAAATTATAATCTATATGTTAAAATTGTCGTCCAACATTCATTTTTTTTTTTTTTCAAAAATGGAACATTTTTTTCTTTTCATTTTTAAGTTCAATAAAAGATTTGAACATATAACTTTTTGGTCGAGTATATATGTCTTAACTAATTGAATTATACTATAGTTAGGCTAACACGTAACTTTTTAGAGATGAAAATATCATTCTTGATCCTACCTCAAATATTAGAATTTTAATTTCATTATTTGACGTTCATATTTTTACTTCTAAAATATCCTAAAATTAAAAAAATAAAAAATAAAATGACTTGTCCTTGTTCTAAATGTAATAAAAATAGAACTCTTGGAGTTAGACCTAGACCAGAAGGGCATCTACTTAACAATCTTGTCCCCTTGTAAAATGGCATTCCCAATCTTGTCCAACCCCATAATCCTCTCTTCAACCACCATTTAAATTTCTTTCACCAGTCACTATCCATTTCTCTTAACAATTGTACTTACCTATGTCAACCATAGTTTGTGATCTAATCATAGGTAAAACGAATATTTATAATGAGCTACATTAGGTTATTGAGGACATTAAACAAACATGATGACAAGAGAGATAGTCGGTTTCTGACACATCCCTTCCATTCGACAAATAGAGTTGCTCATTCCTTAACTTTGCATGAACAAACAAACTCATTTCGCTGGAAGAACTTTGAACTCGGGGGCACCTTTCTCTTTTTCAGGATGGCACCAGATATGAAGGCCATTCAACCTTTTTTCGTTAAATGTTTGTTCCCTAACCTGAGCATAACTCAGTTATTTACAACATTGGAGAATAATTGAATCTCCACCCCACCCTCATCCAACTAATCAAGAAAAAAAAAAATAAACTCATATATGTGCCTTGACATTTACAATTTTTCATTAGAATCTATACAACTTACAATTCATTAAAAAACCAACATCCCATGTCCAAAGAAAAGCACATTGAACATATTTCCCTCGAGTGAAGAAAAATAAAAAGTTCCTAAAGAATCTTTTTTTCTTTGAAGTAACCACATAGAGAGAAAATAAAATAATATAAACTAAAAACACCAAAAAAAAAAATTAAATAAAAAAAAAATCAAATTAATTAATCAGGATTCTTACAAGCTCGAATCAACAAAGAAAACCCATATGTGAAGATTGTTAGTGAAAACAGAGTATTTTTAGAGGCTGTAAAATTGTGGTTCCTATGAAGACAAGAGCAAAACATATGTGAAGATTGTTAGTGAAAACAGAGTATTTTAACATCCACAAGGTTAGTGAGATTTCGAAACCAAAAGACAACCTTGTAGTTTCAAAAATGTGATTTGAACTACAAGGAATCCGAAACTTTCTAACATTGGCAAGAAGTTGTCGACCGGAAGAAGTTCAAATAGGTCAAAAATCAACGGTGGGAAGTGGAGAAGCGATATGAACTGTTGTACGAGCGAGGATCGTGGCATGATTCTTATAAGAAAAGTTGAAATCAAGGTGAAAGAAGGACAGGGCAAGTTGCAGAGGAAGAGCTAAAAGATGCATACCAAGACAGTTGGATCCAAACAATTCAAAACCCTTGTGGCCTTGTGTTTAAAGAGCACGCCCCGATGATCAGTCTAAGAACTGAAGTAGAAGATCCGAAAAATCAGAATTAAGCAAGAATCAAAAAGTTACACCAAGAGAAGAACGTGATTGGGGGAGTATTCTTGTCAAGAATGGTGATAATTTGTCTAACCATAATGGGTTGACCTAGTGTCCAATATGGGTCGTAGGAAATAATTCTTAGAGAGAATGGGTTCAAACCATGGTGGTAATATCTAGATTTAATATCCTATGAGTTTTCTTGACAACCAAATGTAGTGAGGTCAGGCGGTATCCCGTGAGATTGGTCATGGGGCGCACACAAGCTGAACCGGAGACTCACAAATATCATAAAGAAAGACAATAAAAAAAGGAGATGATCTCCAAGGAAGTAAATCGGGGAGATGGAAATATCTATCCATGGTATGAAATTGCACGAGCTGTGTCACAATTATCTAAGGAGATCGGAACTGAGCAGAATAGGGAGAGAAGTCTAGAGGAGACTACTTCTTGTGCTCTAGTTTTTTTGGGATCAAAAGAACCAGCAAGAGGCTTATAAGCTTTTTCCTCACGGGCAAAAGCACTTGTGGAAACTAAAATCAGTGTGTGGTCTAAACTAAATTTTATATTTTAATAAATACCCTAATCTACATTTAAAAAAAAACTACAAAATACACTCTGGTTTGTAGGGTGAGGTTTGACCTTCCACATGACAAGTACAAAGCAACCTCTTTGTCCTCAACCACAGTCAATCTAAACAATGATCTCCATTATGATTTAATCTCTAAATGCCCTTTTCAACAAAATATAAGAAAGAAGCAAGACGTGCAAAAATACAAACAAAATAAGCAGCAATTTTCTTTTTTAGAAGTATCTATAATTCCCAAAATGAACTTCTACAGAACAACCATGCTTGTGTAAGGACAGATAACGACAATCTACCACTGCACAAGAATTGTGGCAGTTCAAGATATGCGAAAAAATAATTACAATACAACGTAAATATTTGATAATAGTGACAAAAGAGAGTAACAAACTCATTCTTCCATAGGCTGATTTTGCTCTGCTTGTGATTGTACCGCCTTGACTTTGATCTTTGGAAGGGTGAGGGAAGGATCCTCCTTGAGAGCAGCAGGTGCTTTGACCATATTGATGCTCTGATCCAACTCCTTCCGTGCCTCTTTGAACACCTTTGCCTTCTTTCCTTCCATCCTGGAAATGTGAACAATCCCGAATTACACCTCAAGAAGTATTCACAAAAAATGTAGGCATACAACAAATGGCAATGGAAGAAATTTAAAACCTGCGTGCAATGTGCCTTGACTCCCTTTCAGCTCTGACTTTATCAATCTTCTTAATAGCCCTCAATGTCTCTTCTGTGAGATTCCTATCATATCTCTCCGGCCTATTGCGCTTCCTCTCAAACTCAAAAGTCGAATCCTGGATAATACATGTGAAACAACAATACAAGAGACATCAGAAAGTTTGTAGTTACAAAAAAGTTGTTCCTCAATTTAATCAAGAAAGCTTACCTGTGTCATATCCTTTCCATGCAACCTCCTGTACGCCTTAGTCCATTTTACTTTACGGGGATTTCTCTTCATCTTGAAGTTCTTGTGGCATTTAGACCGACAAAATCTAAAAATCTACAGAACAATCATATTAGGAACATGGTGTTCCACCCACTATCACTAACTCAAAAGCCCAACAAGTACAATTATCTATTTCTACAACCTAATATGCATCGCAAAACGCAAACAACAAATCAGGAACAAGCTGAGATAGAACAGGACGGCATTGTCTCGTCAATCCATAAGCAATAGACAAGATTGGAAGCTCAATGAGACATTTACCGCGAGCAAATACAAGCAACAAGTAGAACAAGCCAGGCAAAACATGAAAGTTCGCAACCTTTGCAATAAGAAAAACAATGTTACACTCTTACCTTCGCATCATTGCGAACAAACTGAATACCATGTCCTGGATAGACAGTGGAGGAACAGAACCAACACTTCTCTAACCTCATTCTTTTCTTGAACAAATAACAACCCTATTTTCCTGCAACAAAAGGCACGGGAAAGAGAAAATCAAATGAACTGCAACTTACTGAAACAGAGAAGAAAAAAAAAACTATGCTAAAAAAGCTAACTAGTTCCGAAATTTAACATACTTCCACACCCTTCGAAAATTCCTCTGCTTAATTAGATTTCAACTTCAAACGAAGATTTATGTAATGATAAATTGTTAGTTTAATATGACTGAATTCAATCCTAGATTATAAGTAACAATCTTCACGATTCAGGGTAAACAAGGCAATTTTCAACAGAGACAAAAGAGATATACAGATAATCAAAGCCTCAATTGACAAATGCAACGAATCGAAAAATCAAAAGGCCGCAGAGGGTAGCACATTTGCTCTTCGTCTATTGTTAATAAAAAATCAAAAATCAAAACAACTCCTCCATTCTTTGATACTAGTAACAACAGAGAGTACAAAGTCAGTGCAAATCAAACCCGATAGGAGGGAGGCTGCGGCAGCACGAGCGGCAGATAGACGGCGGCGACACCGAGCTGCTGCAACGGAGGAGGAGACGACGTGGTGAAGAAGAAGAAGAAGAGAGATGAAAAAGGGTTTAGGGTTTCATCTTTATTTTATTTTATTTTGTTTTTGTTTTACAAAATGAGCTGAGTATTTTCTTTTCAGTTTTTAAAAGAAAAAAGTGGTAGCCTTATTAATTTTTTGAAAATTGTATGAATTTGTAGATTAAAATAAGCTCAAATCAAAATATCTCAATTTGAAATTAAATTATTTGCACTCTTAAGTTGATTTTAGGGAGGAGGATGCATATTTAGCTACTCAATCATACACAATTATCTTTTAATTACCTCATATTTTATAATTAATAAATAAAATAAAAAGCAAAAGACTAATAAGATTTTTTTATTTTTTTTTTAGTTTGTGGGGTTATTTTTCTGTTAACTACCATGGGTACATACTCCATTTAATTGGGATTGGATGATCTTCTTCGACATCTCCATATATTAAAAAATTTAGAAAAATGTATGGTTGGAAAGCTAAAGAACTTCAATTTAATACATGGTTTCACTGTTTCTTGAGTTGTATATCGAAAGATAAAGATCATCGAAGTTGACTATAGTTCTGCAAATTTCAGAACTGGAGATTTTTTAGAGGAGTACATTCAAAAATTGATATTTTCTTATCTAAATATTCAAAAACTTCGAAAAGGGTACGGTTGGAAAGCTAACACAAACAACTTTAATTTGATATTTGGTTTCATTATTTTTGGAGTTGTGTATCAAAAGATACAGATCGTGAAAGTTTTGAAAACTTTACTAAATCCAGAACGGAAGATATGGATGAAAACTTCAAAACTGTAGCTAAACTTCGACGATCTGTATCTTTTGATACACAACTCTAAAAATAATGAAACCAGATATCAAATTGAAGCTCTGTGTGTTAGCTTTTTTCGAAATTTTTGAATATCTGGCTAAAAAGATATCAATTTTGGAATGCACCTCAAAAGAATCTTCAGTTCTGAAATTTGCAGAACTATAGTCTAACTTGATCTTTTATCTTTTGAACACAACCCAAAAAAAATAGTGAAACCAGGTATCAAATTGAAACTCTCTCTGTTAGCTTTTCAACCCTACATTTTTCAAAAATTTTGAATATGTGGATAAAAAGATATCAATTTTTTAATGAAAGGTAGATGCTGAAGAATATTGTCTTTTCATCTGAAGAAGATGTCTTTTGAGAAGACGATCTTCATCCAATGGAGCATGTAGAGGCCGTTCCCTTTAAAACAGTACTATTTTTAAAAATAGTTTCAAACCTACAATATTTTTATAAAAAAATTTAAAAAGTACAAGATTATTAAAAAAACAGCCTAATTATTATCGGGATTCTTTATAAAAAATTATATGTACTCAGTATCCGTACTCAGTATATTCCACTATCTTTCGTGTTTCTTAAAGATAAAGGAGTGGATTATTGAAATGACCTCTCAATCCATTTTTTTTTTTCACTTTAAAGGCTTTCATGAGAAGAATATGATCCATTGAAGTGTAATAGCCCAAAAAGAAAATATATATAATATATATATATATATATATATATATATATATATATATTTCTTTAAGTGATGATTTTGTTTAAACCTACTACACCTATATATAATTTTTAAAAACAAATGTATAAGATTTCACTGCATCAAACGTGTTTCTTACCATTATATTTAAAATAAGCTATAATTCTCACCAAGTTTTTTTTGTTTATTTATTTATTTTTATTTTTATTGAAGAAACCTCATCTAACCAAGTTGAAGAGTGAAGTTATCAAGATGATGTTACATTATTATTGTAATTTGATTGACTAGGGTTTATCCTTCCTCTTGGTTGGTATCAAAGTTAATAATGCCAATATAAAAATAGGATTAAAAAACATTGCATTAAAAAAAAATACGCTGATTTTACATTTAAAAAAAATATATGTTACATCATTTTTTATAGTCAACAAAGACCGTTCAAATAGCATAATATAAGAATTAGTGATCAAGAAGTCCTAAGTTAGATCTCCACTCACCTCCACATGTTGTAAAAAAAAATATATATTCAATTTTTGTAACACCAAGTGTGATGAATATAATAAATTTTATTGTCGTTGAAAAAAAATATATATATATTAAATTTTATTGTCAATATAATCTAAACATATATAATTTGACTTGTCGTGTATTTGTTATAAATATCAAATGTTTGAATCTTTATCTCTACATATTCATCTAAAAAAGAATTGGATATCAATTTTAATTACTCTTTTAAATGTGTATATTTGGACTTAAAAAAAAATATGGTTTGTTTAAATAGTACATCACATTTGTTTTAAATTTCATACTTAAACATAAGAAGAAGATAAAAAAGTAGAAGTCAATGGGTGAAGGCGAAAATCAAGTATGTTATTTCATAATATTACATGAAAATAGATTTGAATAGGGAAATTGTAGTAAATGACAATTTAAGACTTATTGTTTGCAAATATAGCATGTTTTTAAAATTTTTGCGGATATAGCAATTTCTATCGCTGATATCTTATGACTGATAGAAGTCTATCGCTGATCACCTCAGCTTTTTATAGATTTTTGTCAGTGATAATAGTCTATCAGAGATAATAGTCTATCACTGATAGAAGTCTATCAGAAGTCTATCAGTGATATAATAAAGTCTATCAGTGATAGAAACGGGTTTTTTTGCCATATTTACAAAACATTTTAAAGTTTGCTAAATTTGCAATTAGTTTGGGTCTGATTGCTATTTGTGCAACCAGCCCATTTGAATATGAAATGCATAATTAAAAATATACTAGTATAAAACTACTTGTTAGGTTCAAGTTGATTATTTATCATACTCTATACTGGTTGAAAGTATGGAGTATGGTATAAATATTATACTTGCAAACTTAGAAAGATTTTTTTTTTGTTTTTTTTTTTTTTTTAATTTAAATATAAGACCATCAATACAATACCATAAAAGATATAGTTGTCAATACCCGAAAGGTAAATTTGTATTCGAAAGAACGAATGAACCTGCAAAATCAACAAGAGTGGACGATCTAGCACTAGTGTGATGCTAAGTCCCATATGGAAGTTTATTTGGACCGTCCAAATAAACTCGCATATGGGACTTAGCATCACACTAGTGCTAGATCGTCCAAATTGGACGTGCCTTTCCATTTCATCTCTCATCTCTATTTATTTGCAATGAAACGAAAAGAATTGTATCCTTAGAAGGGGGTTAACCCTTCCTGGACGACAAGGGCCTAGGAGGGGTCAGTCCTCCTTGGCGACAAGAGCTTGGGTGGTAAGGGTCTAGGAGGGGGTGCGACTCTCCTCAACGACAAAGACCTATCAATTGATTGTAATTTCCCTCAACATAGTTTATTTGTCTTTAAATTTTTTTAACTAATGATCGAGAGGTTAGAAATTTGATTCTCCGCCTTACCCAAAATAAAAAAAATTAGGCTAATCCTTAAAAAAAAAAATAATGGTTTTGTAATTCCAATTTTTTGTTTATTTACTTTTATAATATCTTTCTACTTTGAAAAAATAATTATTTTTAAATTTATATGCAAAATTCTATTCACAACTGCAAATCCTTAAATACAAAGTTTCAAGAAATTTATTAAGTATAGTATTTATGTTAAAATTGTAATTGAAATAAAAATAAGGTATACAAGAAAATGAATTGATAAAAAATGTCATTTTTTTTTAAGTATAATGACTGTATTTTAAAAGTAGTTGGACCTAATTAAATAAGAATTAGAATGGTATAAACCAAAATAATTTTATATTATAACAATTCAATCAAAGTGAATATAATTTACATAACAATTTTAGATCAGTCAACCAACTAACTTACCTCATGTTTTTATTTTTAAGTGGATATAATTTACATAACAATTTTAGATCAGTCAACCAACTAACCTACCTCATTTTTTTATTTTTACGACGTGTAGAAATGAAGATTGAATTTAAGATTTCTTAATCACTAGTCAATACCATCAATTGAACTATACTTTTGCTGATTTCACGTATTGTATTTGAATATTACTCAATTGATTAAAAAATATGTATTATCGACCAAAAAGTTAAAAGATTTGAAACTTTCTTTCGACGTGTTTGGTTTTAAAAAAAAAAAAAAACCGACATGAATTCAAAAGTCAACTAATATCTTCACTCTTGAATCTATTGTGTTGTGAGGGTGGCCAACCATTCCATTTGGATAAAAGACAAAAAGAAAAATAAAATAGAAAAGAAAAACTCACGGGCCCACCACAACTATGCGAACTTGGCATCTACATCACAGGCGGTCAAACTATCATTTCCCAAACCCCAAAAGACGTCACTGATTACGTCACCGACCAAATCCACTACTCATCTCTATGGATTTAAAACTCGCGGATCCGAGATCCTTATACGGGCCGGGCGAAACCGAACCGTCGTCGTCTTCAAAAAACCGCCCGATTCCCCTCCGCCGCCGCCACTGTCGGTAACTCGCGAACCCGAGAACCGCCACCGCAATTCCGACGATTCCGATCAGAATTCCGAGCCCGATCTCGAGACCCACCTTCGATTTCGTCCTTTCCGGAGCTTTCCGGACTTTGAAGTAGCCGGTTTTTGCCCCGTCTGCCACCGCCACCACCGTCCGGACCGGGTAGTCGACCAGATAGCAAAACCCGGTCGCGTTATAGTACAATGTGCCCCAACAGGAGCAATTGGTTTCGCAGAAGCTCTCGCATTGGTCCATTGTGAACCCGGTTCGGTAGCTCATTAGCTCTTTGAACGGTAATTCAACTCCGCTCCTTCTCAGAACCCAAAAGTCGTTTTTTGCTACCCCGCCGCCGCAGAAGTCGCCGGAATACTCCGAGAGACAGTGGCCTGAGGTGTAAACCGTTCGGTTGTCTAGACATGAGCAGCCGGAACCCGGTTCGCATAAACCGTATGAACCGCAGGGACTCGGGAGCTCGCACTGCTCCGATATTGCTTCGTAAACCAAAACCCATTTGGAACCTGTTAAAATATGGAAAATATTTATAATTTTTTTTTTTGTTTATTAGTACATACAAATTTTATGTTAAATTACAAAAAAAAAATTGGTTATTGAATTATGAGATTTGTGTTAATTTAGTCCTTTGAATGTTTTAAAATTAACAGGCTAAAGACAAACTTAAGATTTTATAGAGTTTTATTAGACATAAAACTTAAATTTATATCCATTATTATTAATTTTTTTTTTTTTTAATTTTATTAGAAATAAAATCTTATTAAACACAAATATAAAAAAATTAAAAACACTTTTTAAAAGTTGATTACTAAAATTTTAATTTAACATAGATTTTAAAATGTATATACCTTTAAAACTACAAGTTCTCATTTTTTTTTATTATGTTGTCTATTTCCTATGTTATTTAATTTTAAAATGTTAAGGCCCAATTGAAGGTTTTAGACAATTTTGAAACTAATAAATTATACTCAATACTCCTAATGTTTTTAATATAACCTTCTCTATTCTGTCATCAACTTAGTAAAACTCAATTAATTAAGACGACATGATAGAGTTTTAAATTCACACGGTTATATATAGAGTTTTAAATTCACACGATTATATATATATAGAACTGGTTGCACAAATAGTCATCAGACTCAAAATAATTACAAATTTAACAAAGTTTAAAATCTTTTGCAAATATGGCAAAAAATCAGTCGCTATCACGGATAGACTTTATTACTATTACTGATAGACTTTTTGACTATTAGTGATAGACTTCTATCAATGATAAACTTGATAGACTATTATCAGTGACAAAATTATGTAAAAAAAACTACTATCATCGATAGACCATACTATCAGTAATAGAAATTGTCATGTCCGCAATTTTTTTAAAAAAATACTATATTTTTAATTATTTTACTCTAAATTGATATCTGTTACATTTTCTCATGTCATTTCAGTTACATTGGTCACCAATATATATCTATTATGCCAATAAATAAATATATATATATATATATATATATATATATATATACTTTAAACATTTATTTATTCATTTAGGTTGGAAATTCTAATGTTCATCCTCACCGGGTTGTACTAAAAAAAAAATGTTTTTTAGAAATGAAATTATAAGATTAATAGTAAAATTTAAACTTAAAATCATGAAGGGCAAAATCAAAATAAAACAAATTATACAAAATGTTCAATTAACCTATCTAGTTGATTTCAATTTTGCATTAAAATTGTAAATTACACTCAATCTCTTGCTCTTCATTAGACATTCAATCCATCAAACGAATTTTGTATAATTTAGCCGAATTTATATGTAAAATAACGTTTTTATTTTTTTTCTTTTTGCATTAAATTTTGACGAACCTTCCCAATAGAATCCTCTGAGGTTGCCGTCGGGATCCAGCCGGAGCCGGAGGAACCCATTCGCCGGCTTCTGAAAAGTGTTAAAGGCTTGTAAATCCACCGGAACGCTGCCGTTCTGGTACATACCGAGATACCCATCGGCGTTCAGCCGGAGATAAACCGGTCCACCGCCGGGAATCACCTGAGCTTTTGCTTGCAATGCTCTGTGTCTATAATAAATTTGTCTCTTCCCTCTATTGAATTCTGCATAAAATCCAATAAAATCAGCCCCCAATTGGGCCGAAAACACTTTATTCGAAGAAATCAACACCATTTCCGAACTGAAATTCTGATTCTCAACGAGTGTATCAGCCGGAAAGTCGAAGCTCTGCCACAGAACAACCGGCGGATCACGGCGGAGCTCAATTTGCAGATTCGACGAGTTCAATAACACCGCCCGGTCTCCAGCGGTGTCAGTCGACCAAAACACCCTCCCATCCGTATCGGAAAGTACAAAACCGCCATCAAACCGGAACAGAGTCCGGTCGGTCCAGGCCGGAAAGACGGTGGAATTAGCGGTCCAGATTGTTTCCGACGACGCCACATGGAGAATCACGACAGCGAGTTGAGTCCCGTCGACCCGGAGGAAACCCAGTGAGAAATTTCCGGTTGGGTCGTTTAAAATAGGCTGAAACGAGCGGACCGCCGTGTCCGGCGAGACTGTGAAGCCGGCGACGAGTTCCTGCCGAGTCGCCGCCGTGGATACCCAAATGGGAAAGTGGAAAAGAGTGAGAAAAACAAGATTTAAAACGGCACGTGATTGAGTCGCCGCCGAGTTGCTGGTGAGTCCGTCCATTTTTCCGGCGGATCAGAGGACAAAACCGAATCTAATTTTTAGAAAGTCAAAAAGTTAGGCATCAAAAAAGGAATGAGCAAAGTGCCACTACGAGAATATATATACAATCCGGCCACTTGATAAGCTCTAAGCACGATGAACCAAAAAAGGCAAAAAGTTTAATATTATAATATTCTCAAATTCAAAATCTATAATACTTTATAGGGAAATTGTAATAAATAAGACTTATTGTTTGCAAATATAGCATGTTTTTAAAAATTTTGCGGATATAGCAATTTCTATCGCTGATATCTTATGACTGATAGAAGTCTATCGCTGATCACCTCAGCTTTTTATAGATTTTTGTCAGTGATAATAGTCTATCAGAGATAATAGTCTATCACTGATAGAAGTCTATCAGTGATATAATAAAGTCTATCAGTGATAGAAACAGGTTTTTTTTGCCATATTTGCAAAACATTTTAAAGTTTGCTAAATTTGCAATTAGTTTGGACCTGATTGCTATTTGTGCAACCAGCCCTTATGAAAAATGTTTTTAAAGTATTAAAAAAAAAAAAGATAAAAAAGATGATAGAAATGAAATGGAAACCTAAATCCAAGTTGCAGCCACCAAGCACACAAGTTGAAATCTTGTGCTTAGTGCTATATATTGTTTGTGATAAAGCCCCACTTTAGAAAGTGAATCATGGATTTTCTTATCATGTATTAAAGATTTGGAATAAATCGACCTTATCAAGAAAATATGTAAATATAGCAAAAATTGATATGTATACTTCTTTTGAGGTCGGACGTTGGATCGCTCACCTCCACATTCGTTGTAATTAAAAAAAAAAAACTTTGTTATTTAGGTAAGTTATAGTGTCTTTTTTACTCTAATAGATAATGGTTGGAAATACAAACAAAATCTCATATTGACTAGAAAATGTGAAGACAACTATCTTCAATGATATGTGTCGAGGCAACCCATTAACTCTGCAGTCCAAACCTATTCTTGGTTATTTTATGTATTTGTTGTATTAGTGTCAAATCCACAAAAGTTGTTGTTTTGATATTCCTTTGTGTCATGTGTTAGGATGAGATTGAATATCAGAATTATTAGTGTGTAAGTGAACATAGGGTAAGGAGTTTTACTTTCATTTCTTATGTACATAAATGGTACATATATGATCAATTAAATAGATAAGAAAAATGGTTTCTCATCTCTTTTTCTTCATTGTTCTATTCCTATTTTTAGGTTTTTCAGTATGAGGTCTCTTGGATGAAGTCAAAAACAAAGTCACTAAGACTATACTCAAAGTGAACAAAATCATATTATTGTAAAGATATCTAGAGTTGTTGTCCTCTTATAAGTAGTATCAGAGTCATGCTCCTAACTTAGCATTGTTGACAGAAAATTTCGTGTCAATAGAATCTTTTAGTATTGAACATCTGGAACAAAAAAGTGAGTAAGCTAAAATAACTTAGTCATAGTGAATCTGTAGTCGAGCTAAACATGAAAGGTTCGATAAAACTTTGTTCGAGGGAGAGAATTGTTGAGAATACAAATAATGATAGATGTAAGACTATATTTCGAATCTCCAAAAAAAATATGGATGTAAAAGAATTGCAAAGTTAAGTAACAGTGACTATGATGCGTTCATATTTCTATCTATCCTCTTAAATTCATCATCTCTTTGATTCGATATTGATATTTTGTCGATATTTAGATGTGATAAAATAGTTGGGTAAGGGTTGGTTGTGGCCACAAGAGTAAATATATATGTATAGTAGTCAAACCAAAATTAAATTTAGAGTCAAAGGCTCTCTCTCCTTCAATTTCTTCAACCACCCAAAGAAAAAAAGCTTAACGGTTGGTGTCCAGTTGAACTAATTGACTCGTGATCAATATAATGGCCCGACTGTGTGTTTGTGTCAACTCTTTTCAACACTCCATTATTATTTCATTTATTTAATAATGCATGCTTCATATGAAAACTAGGGGTTGAATTTTCAATTACAAATCGAATAAAATGTGATCCAATTATTTGCACTCATAAGAAGGTGTCATTAATATCGCCAATATGAACCTAGTTGAATCAATATATTGTAAAAAAAAAAATATATTGTAAACAAAAAAATGACATAAAATCATTCAAGTTGACTATATTGAATGATTTTTTCATTAACACGAACTAGGGAACTGGTTTAATTTTTTTTAAATAATAATGAACTACTATTTAAATGAGATATTATATAAAATGTACATTAAATATTCCATTGTAGTTTCCAACTCTCTCAAACCGTTGAGTAAATTGCAGGTCGGGAGAATTTTTAGTACATCGGTGGTATGAAGTTTTTCTATATCACTACCTTAAAATGAATGACAGGCCAAAATGGTTGTTTGAGTGGGACCCACTCTATTAAATATATTATTTTTTTAAACTATTTCATCCCGTGTCATCCATTTAAAGGCAGTGGTATGAAAAAACTCCATATCACCCGATGTACTAGAAATTCTCCTGTTTTCAATTTCATCTCCCACTTTCTCTTCCTTTGTCTGCAATAAGTATTTTTTTTCTTTTTTTTTGTTAACTCAGTAAGTTTCTCAAATTAAAAATGATTATCATTTGCAACGAAGAATTGAGGAATTGGACTATAAAGTTTTTTCCTATAAAAAACAATCAAATTCAAAAACTTGTTATTTCCAATTTCGCGAGGAGAGTTATTTTGAAGCAAAAAATTCCTCAAACTCTTTAATCCATTTCTCGAATTTTTTCAAATTCAAAGACTTGTTATTTCCAATTTCGCGAGAAGAGTTATCTTGAAGCAAAAAATTCCTCAAACTCTTTAATCCATTTCTCGAATTTTTTTGGTGGTTTTTCTTAGGGGTGTTCAAAAAACCCGCAACCCACGAAACCCAACCCAACCCAACCCAGTTGGGTTGGGTTGGGTTTTTTTTTTAATATGGGTTGAGTTGGGTTGCTATTTTGAAAAACCGAATTTTCGGGTTGGTTCACGGGTTGAACCAAATTTGGCTCGGTTCAACTCAAACCAACCCGAATTCAATATATTAAAAAAAAATTATATATATAATAAATATATTTTTTTAAAAAAAATTGGTGATTTTGAAAGAAAAATCAAGGATTAATGATGATTTTGAAAGGAAAATCAAGGATTAGGGAATTTCATTAATGATAATTTTGAAAGGAAAATAAGGATTAAGGAATTTCATTAATGGTGATTTTGAAGTTAATTAAAAAAATCAATATTTAATAATTAAAAAAAAAGTCAACCCGTCAACCTAACCCAACCCAACCCGAAAATTGAAGGGTTGGGTTGGGTTGACAGAAATGTTGGGTTGGGTTGGGTTGAGAATTCACCAACCCGAAATTTTCAGGTTGGGTTGAAAAACCCTCCAACCCAACTCATGTACACCCCTAGTTTTTCTTTAAAAAAAATTTAAATCCAACCGACTTTTCCCTTTACCAACCTCTCCGCCACGTGGTCTAATTTCGTTGTTAGTGTAAGTTTTTTTTTTTTTTTTGAAGAAATTGATTATTGAACCCGAAATTGAAGAATACTAATCGCACTACCATGACTGACCGAGATGAATCCATCCGTGAAATTTTCCACTCTTTCCTTCACTTCCTCTAAAAATTCACTTGAAAATTTATGCATATATAACATACAATCAACCCTGCAAATTTCAAATAATCCGAATTGAAATTTCATGGCTTTGAAGTTTGGAGTGTAGAGAAATGAAGAGAGTGAGAAAGAGAAAATAGGAGAAGTTGTAAATTGGATGAAATAAGGAAATGAAGGTTACCAACAAAAACCAAGTAAAAGGCATAAAATTTTTTTATTATTTAAAAAATGGTTTAAATATTTAGTCCATAAAATCGAGTGGTTGGGTTGCAAAAGATACTTGTAGCCCACGCTGCAAGTAAGTTTTACTCCGGTTACGGGCAACTTTAGCCTCATGTCACCCGCTGACGTCACGCCCACTCCCCAAGGAGTGGGGGCCACCACGCCCGAGCCCCAGATGAATTACCCATCGAGACAGACCCCAAAACTTCGGTGGCGGACGATGCTCTCTACACCTGACGAAGGCAGGCTGACATCACTCCTCGATTGGCGGGAGATGTGACCGACGTGACAGTCTGCCACGACTGACGAAGAGGCGGCACATCAGGCGCCCTCAATTCCCTCGGGAACCGGGGGACGACGGTTGTCGCAATCATCACACAGCGCGTGGGCCCAACCCCGGTTGGTTCGCGTCCCCAACCCTGGTCCAGGCATTCGTCCGAAGGCCAAGGAACCGGGCAACTCGAGTTGCTCTCCTCCATCGTCAACTATAAACACCTCTCCTGTTCAACAGAGGAGGGGGATGGACAAAAGACACATAACACTACCCTAAACTCTCTTTCTACTCCTACTTATGCTCGGATCTCTCTGACTTAAGCATCGGAGACCCGTGGGCCAAGCCCACCGGTGCAAGTTTATTTTTCTCTCCGTATACAGGTTCGCGGTGCGCCTGGCGGACACCATCGCGCGGCGGAACACGAGACCAAGGGGGAAGTCCAAAATTCTGCATCAACAACTACAGGTTAAAATATCATTCCGATTTTGTACATTGAGATTTGTTCTATTTTATCCGATATATTTTTTAAATATTTAAATTTAGTCGTTGTACTTTTAATAAATCTTAAATTAAATTGAGTCATCCTACAATTAATTTATTATAGGTTAATTTTTCCAAAAACAAAATTTAGGCATAGGTTGACTAAATTTTTTCAACACATTAATTTAGTCATCATACGATTAATTTAGTCATGCTACAATTAGTTTACTACTGCCAAACCGAGCATAACTCAATTGACATAAGCTTCTTGGCTAAAGAGGTCAGGGGTTCAATCCCCGCATTAATTAGACTATATTTTAAGATTTATCAAAAGTACATTGACAGTCAATTTGAGCATTTGAAAACATAGAAATTAAAATAGTATGAGACCCAAAGTACATTGACCAAAATGATGGAGCGCACGTAGCGCAACGGAAGCGAGTCAGACCAATTGACACTCTCCGCGAGCCGGATCAATTGACACTCTAATTTCATCAATTTAGCTAAACTAGAAACATGTTCAAAACATGGAAATGAAATAAATTAGAACACATACCTCTTGCAGTTCTAAAATCTTCTAATCCCGATACTCGAATCTCCTCACGAACTCTTCGAACCTTCTCTCGAACTCTTCGAGAACCACCTCCGGTAGTCCCGCTATCCTCGGGCCGAGCAACGAAGTGGTGAGACTCCTTTACAAGAGAGAAACTTTGGAAGATGAAGATGAGAAAGTGAATGTGAGGAGGGTTTTGTGAGAAATATCTAACACTTAGATTTCCAATTTCTCAAGTAACATGAACTCTTCATCAACCCTCATCCATATATTCAAACTATTTGAAAATTCATCAACCTAAAACATTTGAATTTCATCCAATTTATAGGTCATCCACATGTAACAAACCTTTTGCTTAGCAGACACCTCAAATTGAATGGTTTAGTCTTCAACCTTCCACAATTGATGAGTTTATGCATGTGGTTGGTGATTCAGAGTCCACTTCGCAACTTGTATAAACCCACTCAACTTGGATAATCTCACTTGTAATTTTTTGTCATTTTAAAATTATTTCATAATTAATTTTAATAAACAAAATAAATTTTAATTAATTAATATTATTATTTAATTCAATATCAAATATTAATCAAATAATAAGACTAATCCCGGTTTCTTAAACCGAATCATCACACATGAATCCCTATTCATGTTTTAGACCGATCCCATATTTAAATCATATTTAAATATGTCCATTATTCTTCCAAAAACGAATTTGAATAATTTCAAATTCTTTTTCTCTCATATTGTTACACGGCTTAATCCGAGCTAGCTAGGAGAACCTAAAGGACCTACAGATCATGAGCTCCAACGATACGAGATTAACCGGTCAAACTCTTTAGCCAAGCTTAACCAACATTCATTAACCCCCAGAGACTCCACTAAAGTCCAAGGGTTGCACTCTCCTCACCGTAGATATATTTCTGTCCTCTTGATATAACCATGATTAGTAAGTCTACTCTTCACAGGTCGTTCGTAATTACAGTTGGGTCAAAATAACCGTTTTATCCCCGTAATTACATCTTGTTCCTTAAGTCCCACTGATTCTCTAAAGAACTATTGGTTTGTGGTCCAACCACCAAACCGATTGGTATGTGATCTTATCACTATACGAAGTCCCTCTCAGGCCAATGAGAGGGTGAGATCCTTAGTTCAAGACCCGGAGTCAGCACTTAAGGGAACAACCTCTCTACTATCCCTAAAGGCGGGTAGGAGTGAATTTCATCTCGCAAGACTATGTTCTCAGCTCCCTACTTGGTATTATCCCCAAAGTGGTAGGCATATTGAGTCGGTGAACTCGAGCCACTCTCACCCATACAAATCAAAGGATAATCCCGAATAAACAGGAGTTCATAGTGTGCTGAGGATTCAGATCGAGTTACCTAGGTCATCATATGAAAAAGTCGGTCTTTACAGTAAACGAAGTTATAAAGAAAGAACAACTTGATTTCGCGGTTCAGTCTTATGCAAACTCATTACACAGGACACCCCCACTCGCATGTCAACACATAAACGATTTCGGATCACGTCGTTTGTACTATGCAAAGCGAGTCGCGTCCAATAGTGTCCCCAGGATAAGGTACCCAACCTTATCCCTATACTATAGACCGTTCTGGCTATTACTTGAACTTAATCCACAATCATGTCACACATGAAGTTCAAGTATACAACCTAGTCATGTGTTCTTTGTTTATTGAAATTAGGTTAAAAGTAAACATTATTCACTTTATTCAATAACAATTTTATTGAATAAATCTGAATAACAACTTTATTGCAAAATAGAATATACATTCAGTTTACCAACCACGAGTTTTAGGACATAAAACACAAGTAGTTATTTATTTTTCTTTACTCTTCCTTATCTCTTCGGATCAATTAACAAAAACTTGGAGTCATCCTTTTCACAATCAACAATAAATAAAAATGGTCAAAATAAGTATAAGTCAGCAGTAAGTAATTGTGGTATCCTTTGAATTCATGTTCAAATACTCATATAACAACTCACCTATGTGTCATTAATGTGTCATTAAGGAGAAAAAAAGATTTATCTATTATATATGAATATAATACTTGACAAATCTTGAAAGCATACAGTGATATTAATATAACTAAAACCAAATCTATAATTCAAGGCCATGCAAAATGAGACATGTCTAAGTCTAACCATAACTCTATAAAAATAATCCTACAAAATAAATGGTCAATCGTAAATTCAAACATTACATATATGTGTGTCAACTGTTACATAGTTTTTTTTAATGAGGTTTTTCACGAAAATCCATTTGTTGTTTATATTTTGTACTTTCCATATATTATTATTATCAATTTTCAACATTTTTCGAGGGTGATGACTTTTTTTTGTTTTTTTAATAAAATAATTAAGAGGCATATGTTTTGAGGAGAAAGATGATGCAAATCATGGCATTTGGAATTTTAAATATTTTAAAGATATTATTTTTATTTTTCCTTTTTTACATTGAAAAGAGAGATTATTGGGAGGGGAAATTTATTGAGTTTTTTCAATAGCTCACATGTCAATGGGACAGTCTGCAGAGTTGACCAAAACAATAGACGTGGGGTGAGCGTGCGACATTTATTGAGTTATTTTTAAATGGAGGGGTTGACTTGGAAAAGTAAATTATAATTTTTTTTTTTTGGTTAAAAAACATTTTAAACTCTTCAACTTTAACGAAAGTAATAATGTAGCTCACCAATTTAGTTTATAATAATTTAATTTATATACTTTTAAACTTGTAACAATTAAGAAATCAATTGATTTTTTATTTTAAAAAATGGTGTTTATTTTATATAATTTTTTTTATTTTAGAATTTATTAGGATACTGAGTTTATAGATAATAGTAATAAGGGTGTCGCTTAATGATTATATTGATCTACAATATATTATCATAAATGATAATTGGTAACGGGCTACAAGAAAACAAGTGATTTGAGGTATTTGTATCTCTTGTGAAACTCTTATCTCTACTTTGCTCTTATCTCTCTCTCCTTTTATAATGAAATGTTCTAACTAACTCCCTAACTAATTATCCTTATGTCTTTATTATTATTATCCATAAACCCTTATTAGTTAGAGTTACCCTGACACTACTTCGTCCTTCAAAAGCCAGTTTGTCCTCAAGATGTGCTTAACAAAACATATAATAGGTACATGTTCGTTAACCAAAGAGCCTAGATGAAAACAGTACGTTGATTGATTGTTGGGCAGCTGCGAACCGACGTAAGGGGAAACAACGAGGGCGTGCAGCGGTGGACGGCGACGATGACGATGGTTGACGATGTACGACGGCGGCCAATGGTTGGTGGTGTACAATAGGGGTTGCGTTGAACCATTCCTTACATTCTTAGCTAAATTCAAAAAAAATATATATTTTTTTTTTCCAAAATTTGGCTTGATTTTTAAAACACTTATAGAAAGTATATTACATAACAAAGAAACTTAGAAGTAGAAGTATTGTTTATAAATTTAATTTTTAAAATTTAAATGATTATCAAAACGAGGTTTAAGTTATTGAACTTGAGTATGTAACAATTTAGTTCATGTAACTTAAAAGAACATTGAATTAATTTTAAAACCATTTTTTTTTTTCATTGAAATTTTTTTTGACACGTGAATTATCATAAACGACTTTATAGTAATTAACCGAAAACACTTCAAATATGAAGTAAGAAATAAAAACATATTTGTAATTAAATAGAATCACTTTTGAATATAGCCAAACAAATTTGTTATTTAAAATACTTTTGAAAAAAATATAAGATATAATAATATTTTTATTGAAAATATTTTGAAAAATCTTTCTAATTGTCCTTTCTTACAAGTCGGTTTTGCAAAAAGACCAAACAGATTTTTATTGAAAAAATGGGCAAAATTGAAATTGAATTTTACCTTATTTGTAGAGTTTAGAGCGTAAGTATTAGGGTTTTAGGGTTTAGAGGGATATTTTAGTTCACGACATCGTTTTAGATTATAGTATTTCGTCATTTTTCAAATAAAAAATATGTTTGAACTCTTTTCAATTAAAAATGGACATTCATCTAGTTATCTCAATTTTTTTTCTTTTCAAAAGTGCTTATATTAGAAGGTCTCCCAATTCGTTCGAGTTTACAAATACATTTGGTTTCTAATCAATTTATCAATCTACCTTACGTAAGAATTTTATGATAGAGAATAAATCATTACAATTTTTAAAATATATGAACTAAATTATTAAAATTTATGGACTAAATTATTATAAAATAAAAAATAGAAGGACTAAACTCTTACAAACTAAATACGGATATTAAAATTGTTAATTGCATCAAAGTTTTAGGCACCATAAAAGTGATTGTTAATTCCCTTCGTTTTCTAAAATTTCTCGTGGGCCAGAAAATCGAAGGCCCAAATCTTGGTCTTGTAAGGCCCAAAGCGTAAGGCTACTGTCCATAAACCTGTAGGGTATAGTGGGCCTTTTGTTCTGATTTCGACCCAATCCAACGCATAACTTTTAAAGTTTTAATATATTGCATTTATTTTCCTAATTATAAAAGAGCAATAACCATTTATTAAAAGAGGTTTAGTAATTAGTGAAGCATATTATAAATAATATCAAGTGATGTTTCTTTGGGTCTAATTTCCGCAATAACCAAATATAAGTTTTCATGAAATTATATTAAATTTTTGTCCACATATCCATAAATTCGACATGGACATAAAAGATAAAATGACATTTCCATCATATCGTACAATGATGAAATATTAAAAAAAAAATAATAAAATATAATTTAAGGCAAATATAATATTATAATAAATATATTTTAAATCATTTAAAAGTTAAAAATATTTATTTATTAATTTAAATATTTTTAAAATAATTTATAAAATATTCATCCACATTTTTTGAAAGGAAACTACGAATGCTCATTAATCAGAAGCCACAAGGGCAGAAGAGTCTTTACATGCTAAGGCTAAAAGCCAAGGAGGAAAATCAGAATCCCAAAAAATCGAAGAAGGAGAACGATATTAATATTCATCCACATTTAAATCTTTAAACTTGCGATATTAAAATATATTTTCAATTTAACTAATAATTGTTTTTTCATAAAATTATGTTTTTTTTTAATTTTATTTATTTATTTAGAGGGTCAAATTTAGAATTTGGCAGAACAAAAAAAAGACTAGCAGCAGCAATCCCATCAAAATTATTTGGACTGTTGCTAAAACCAGATCCTCCGAATCTCACTTTTCCCAAGTTTGTTTTTTTTTTTTTTTTTTTTTTTTTTTTTTTTTTTGAAGATAGGATCTTTAAATTATCATTAACAATATATCTTAGTGTTTGATAATTAATATGTGCAAAGAAAATTACTACCATTTGATATGTTTTGAATTGTATTTTTTTTTTTTTTTTGCAACGGTATTTAATTAATGCGAGGATTGAACTCATGACCTCATAGGTCACAGGCACAACCTTATGCCAATTGAGCTATGCTCGGTTTGGCCTTTGAATTGTATTTTTAACAACTATAAATTAATGGAAGTTTGATTTTGATTAAACTCATCTCCCTTTTGAAAATTCTTATAATATCATGATAGATATGGATAAGATAATAGACCTACTAGTAATGTGTTGACTAACAAAATTAAATAATTTAAAATTTATGTAGAATTTGGGTCTTCTTATCTTCATTCATACTTTCTTTTTTCATTATTTTTTAAAAAAAATATATCTCGAATCTTCAACTTTTAAATACTCGTAAAGATAATATACCATCAGTTTTCAAATGATTTTATCTATAATTTAGTCTTCAGTTTTGGATCACTTTTAAATTTTGGCCTCTTAATTTTTAAAAGTTAAATTGAAATCGTGCCTAATTTATATGACTTGACCGGTAATAATCAAATCCAACATAAAATAGTTTGTTGTTATAAAAAATAAACCAATTAAAATATGCATTTTACGAAGAGTTGACTTAATAGTCATAAAGAGTTTTGTGACGGTTAAAGCGAATTAATTTTCAACAGATTTTTTAGTTAAATAATTTATCTTGTAATATTAATCGTACTTAGGAAAAAAATATATATATATATATTCACACAAATAAGTCTTTTGCTAGGGTTCAAAAAGCAAACCTACCAAATATAATGCAAGGATGAATACAAAAAAACGTCAATGTTAATAAAATTTAAAAATGGATATATTACAACTTTTGAACCGGAAACAAAGGATATATCTTTATTTAACAGTTTTAACTATATTTGATAATAATAAATAAATAAATATGAGGCACATATATAACTTTACATCCTCACACTTTCTTGAGTTCACACTGCTTTATTTTAGGGTAAAGTATACCAAATATTCATAAATTTTAGGGTAGGTTTTAATTATGTAAACTTTAAAATGTTTCATTTTTATTCATTCAACTTTTAAATTTCTTCAGTTTCAATTAAAATTTTTGAAATTTATTCCTAAAATATATTTGAAGATACATATATATATTTTTTTAAATAAGATAAAAATTAAAGACACATGTGACATCATTTACAACATCATTCACGTAAATGAATTATATGATATCTTTTCATATGAAATAAATGATAATAACCATCTTAGTTTTCTATATAGTCGTAAATAATATAATGTATGTCTTCTAATTTTTACACGTTAATTTTTTATCCTTTATTTTAACGTTTAATAGTAGAAATGAATTTTTTTAAAGTTTAGAGACATAATTGAAACAATAATCCAAAATTTAAAATACTTTTGAAACATAACTAGTTAAATTATGCTTATGTTCGCTTTGAAAGAAAGATAATTTGATTATATTTTTTAAAAAATTTATCGAAAAAAAAAATTAAATTAGTAGATAAATGTTGCCAACCTTTATCGTTACTTGAATTAATAATAATTAATTTAATCATTAAATTAAAATGATTTGAATTAATAAATAAGTGTTTCACAACACAAGATATATATAAACTTTTATTGTGTTATTATTTTTTTTTTTGTTAAATATATATCTTTTCATTACTAACACTTTGGTAAATATTTAAAATGATATAAATTGGTCCATCATATCAATGGAAAAACCTTTAAATAATGGAAATCCTTTTCAAAAAAAAAAAAATCACTTTGGAAATATGACATAAAACAAAGTGATTGTCAAAAAGTTATGATTACTATAAAGGAAATTTCAGGCTCTAACAAATTAGGGATCGAATATATGAAAATGTGAATTGAACTTAATGGAAAAATGTCAAAAAAGAAATAGAACTTTGAATAATTGTACAAAAAAGGGAAAGGAAAAAAAAGAGAAAAGGAAAAGTGAGAACAAGATGCTTTTTTAAAAAAAAAAGATTTTATGTGATAATAATAAAAGTATCTCTCCGTAATATACACATCGATTGAAATACCATTTTCCCTCTCCAAAAGAAACAAAAAATACAAAAATAAAATTAAAAAAATAAATAAAATATCAATTCGAATCAATTCCCAATGTAAGAAATTGACATGCATGCATGGATATGCCATCATCATCTTCTCTTTATGTAACTTTTATTCTTTATGTAACTTTTGTCACAAAAATGTTTAGGGGACGTTTGGAGCGCAAGATGAGTTATTATAGTTGGTGGATTATAATAGTATGTGTTTGGGGTGCAAAGTTGTATAGTCTGGATTTAGTAAGTCTGTGTTTGGAGTGCAGAGTTGTTTAATCTGAGTTTAAAATACAGTTTTTTTTAACATGGAGTTTGAAATATGTGTTTATGTTAGTTTATTTTTTTTCTACAATTTTTTTTTTTTGTTGTATTTGTATAGTTAAATGTATATTACATATTAATTTTTTAAAAGTTAAAAAAATAAATATTATTTAGGAAATCATAAATAATCGACAATAAGAGACTCGGTGGAGAGAGAAATTTTGGATGAAATGGAAGATAAAAAATTGTGAAGTGAGGAAGACAAAGAAAGAAGAAAAATGTGTAAATTGGGTGAAAAAAGAAAAAGAACAAGATAAAAGAAATAAAACAAAGAGAGAAGAAAAATCGACAAATTAAAAAAAAAAAGAAAAAAAAGAAAAAGAGTTCCCAACTTATATAGATGGAGCTCCATGGGGTGGGCTATTTAAGCCCACCCCACCCCAGTTGGGGCCAAATAGCCCATTAAATTAATTAAACAGCTATATTTAAAATAAAGGAAAAAAATTAATTTATATTCTTAAACTTTGAAGGTTGTATCAATTAAAACTCTAAACTAACGATTGTATCAATTTAAACCCTAAACTTTCATAAATGTACCAATTTGCACCTTCTGTCATAATTTTATTTTAAAAACGGTAATTTAAACACACGAGAACTTATAATTTTAGCAATTAAACCCCTAAACTTTCATAAGTGAATCAATTGTATGAAATTTTAGGGGTTTAATTGATAAATTATAAGTCGTGAAAACTAACATTTTTCTAAGAGAGAGTGTAAATTGATACACTTGTAAAAGTTTAGGGTTTAAATTGATACACTCATTAGTTTAGAGTTTTAATTGATACAACCTCTAAAGTTTAAGGATATAAATTGATTTTTACCCTAAAATAAATAAACAACTATAAACCAAACACATTTTTGTGTGTTTACTTTATAGTCTATAAATTTTAATAAAACTTCCATTAATTTTAAATACTATTTCTATTAAAATTTAATAAAAATTAGAGACAACCACACATATATTTCTATACTCGCATTAAACTCATTATCATTTAAGATATTAATAGTTTCAAGCACTTTTATGACCACTAGGTTAATTTTTGATAGTTTTTTTTTTCAATCTCTTCTCTTTCTCTCACTCCTAACCATGGCCTCCGTCGCTGCCTCCGTCAACCAGCATTTGTCGCTGCCACGAGTCCATACCGGCGTCGCGTAGCCCAAAATCCAGCGACCTACATTTATACCCACGACGGCGCACAACCCATAATCCGACGACTCTACATTCACATCCCAAATCCGACGCGCGGCGAGTAGGACTTCAGCACTGGCGAGGTACTCCCCTAGTTCTCTAATTCTTCCTTTCAAGTGATAACACGACTTCTGGCGATCTCCGAATCCAACCCACGACACCAACTTTTATCTTCTCCTTTGTTATTCTTTATAGGTGAATAACTTTTGAAACGATGTGTAGCTTCTTTTTTTTGGGGGGTTAGAAGGAGAGAGGAGGAGGAGTGGGAAGAGAAGAAAAGGAAAAGGAGAAGGAAAAAAATTAAGAGAGAGAAGAGGTGGCAGCGACGGGTAACGGTAGCGTCGGCGGTGGCGGAGGCCATGGTTGGGAGGTGAGAGAAGGAAGAGTGATGAAGAAAAAGAAAGAAGGAAATTCAAAGGGAGAAATGAGATAAAAAAAAACATATTTTTTAAATAAAAATATGTATTAGCATTCCGTTAATATTTAACTGACAATTTGGACCCTAAACGCATCAAATACAAAGTTTAAATAAAATTGTTGAGTTTGAAAGTTTAGAGACTAAAATGTTACCAAATTCAACCTTCAAGGACCAACAATCTATTTTTTATTTTATATACCACGAATCTTTCACTTCTCTATCCGATTGCACTCCTAACAATAAAATGATTTTTGATCAATAATTTTGTGTTCAATTTTTTGTTGGTGTAAATTACGTTCAACACTTGAGCAAAAAAAAAAAAAAAAAAAAAAACGTTTGGACCTAATCAAAATTAACCCACGACTCAATTTTTAAATAATATAATTAACATCTCATGTAAATATTATAAAATAACAACATAGACACAAAAATAAAACTTCACCATATAAATTAAAATTATAAAAAATTATAAAGTTAAAAAACTTTATCACAGTAATTAGATAATTTAACCAAAAAATAATTTTCTAAGTTTTTTAGGCTCTGCAACTCTGATAGCTCTGTCATGGGATTTGATTCGTTAATGTTTGAAAGAAATAATCAAATTCCCATTATAAATTTCTAGGTTTTTTTTTTTTTTTTTTTAAAAAAAAATTATTTATTATTAAACTGTTTCAAAATTGCTTGTCACGTGCATCTCTGAATATTGTTTGATTTTGTCCATGGCGGACAGCTGTCGTCCATGGCAGTCCTAAGGTTTGACTTCTTCAACAACTTTTGTTTTTTTATTTAACAACCACCATTTTTGCTTCTTTATATTATTTTATTTCGCTTCTTTTTTTAAAACGCCTAAAATTAATTTTTTTTAACATTTTTTTTTTTGACGGATCACACTTAGTACTACTCTTGTCCAAGCGTTGAAACCTCTTTTTTTAAAGGTGCAATACGAAGACGCTTAGAGTTTTGATGGGATCCAATGCATTAGTGTTGGGACGATCACATTTTTATTTTTTTAACTTCTTTAAAACTTCTATTTTGTATATTAATAGAAAATTATAAGTCAATTATTTAAAATTGCTCAAATTTAAAATTGAAATGCCTAGATGAAGCCAAAACAAGGTTAAATTACCCCTCAATTTAATGTCCTCTTTTTAAGCATAATACAAAATATTAAATACTAATATATACCCTTTTTGGTTTCTCTTTGGTTTGGAGTTCACATGTAATAATACTTTAACCTTTGATAAAGGAAGCAATATATAATCCCAATACAATACAAAAGAAAACACCTTTCTGGTTTCCCTTTGGTTTTGAAGTTCACATGAAACCCTAATTTTTTTTTCATAAAAGTATCAATCTTTTTTCCCTCTACTTTAACAAAGCAAAATTGTTGTTTTTTTTTCCTTGTCATGCATATCAAAATTTGTATTTATACTATTAATAAAAATCTAATGCAAAAAATTATTTATAAATGTGATGTATGAGTATCATGGTGTGTTATTTTAATTTGTTTGAATGGCCAAAGATTTGGTAGGTTTATATGGTTGGAAAATATGAATTTTGATCATATTTGAAGACATAATTTTAGTTAAAAATGGGGGGAAAAAAAATACTAAAACTATTATGATTTAAAATGCAAATAATAGTGTTGGTTGAATATGTGTAATTCATATTTAATTTCAACTCTAAGAACTTGTTAAGTTAGTAAGATGAAATGTTTAAGATGTCAAACGGAGCATAGCTCAATTGACATTAGGATGTGCTTTTGACTAAGAAGTCATGAATTCAATTTCTGCATTAATTAAAATATTTTTACAAAAATAGATATCTTAAATGTTGATCTATATATATGCTCATATTGACGGTATAACTCAATGATTAAGACATATATAAAAAAAATGAATGTTAAGTTAATTATGTGTGTTAACGACTAAGAGGTTTGTAGTTTGAATCCACTCATCCTCGTACTCAATAAAAAACAATGACATTAAAAAAAATGAATGTTAAGTTACAAGTTTAGTCATTGAACTTTCACGTTTGTGTTTAATAAGTTAATCGACTTATTGGACATCTTTAGAAATACAAGTTTTGGACTTTATTAGTCTCAAAATTCAATTATTAAAAAAATAATCTTCAGTTACAAATTTAGTTATTAAACTTTCACGTTTGTATCTAATAAGTTAATCGACTTAACATCTTTAGAAAACTAACTTTCACGTTTGTGTCTAATAAGTTAATCGACTTAACATCTTTAGAAATACAAGTTCAGGACTTTATTAGTCTCAAAATTCAATTTTATGTATTCAATAATTTTTTTATAATTTTTTTTAAAAAAATACTTATTAAACACAAAATAAGATATTAGATCATTTTGAAGTCTTTCAAAAAAAAAAAAAAAAAAAAGTTAAAATTAAAGTGGGTATATGGCCCACCAAGAGTATTGGTATTTGTAACATTGTTGGCATATTTTAAGGCCATAACTCCCTTGTTTGGGTGTCTCCATGTGACTTGAAAAAGGCAACAAAGACACAATAATCTCTCTATTCTATTCTTTTCTTTTCTTTTTCTCCTAATCTTCTCTCTTTCTCACTCCATTAACATTAAGAACTCACAAAATGAACCAGAATTCCCATGGCTTCTTCTTCTTCTTCATCATTTATTTTCTCTTCATTTTCCTTCTTCTTTCCCAATCAACCTCTGCTCGTTTCCCACCACCCAAACAAGGTAAAACCCACTTACAAAAATCATTCCTTTTTCACTCCAACTTCCATTTTCTCACTCTTCTCTCATTTTCCTTCAAATTTTGCAGGTCTACAACAAACCCACAAGAAGCTCACCCATCCAATTCTCCAAGCAGATTCATCGCCAGATTTCCCCCATGTATGTAAATTGATTTAATGCCATACCCATCTCATTTTTTTTCAATTTTCTTTGGATTTAAATGGGTTTTTTTTTTTTTTTTTTTTTTTTTGGTAGATAATGGGAGGAAGAGAGAATGATGAAGAAGAAGAAGGGGAGATCGAGAGAAGAATGATGGAAGAAGCACACTTGGATTATGTCTACACACAAAATGTGAAGCCTTGAATTGAAATTGAATATATAATTATTGTCAAGATATGTTTTGTGTACATATCCAATTACTAAAAAGAAATGTTCTTGTTTTCATCGTTTTATTATATGATATATAGTATTATTTACAAGGGTTTATATTTTCATTTCTTTTTCCTCTCTTTTCTAGTGTCTTCTTAAGTTAATAATATAAAAAAAAATAAAAAATTAGAATATTTGTTTATCAATTCAAGTGGGTTTCTTTTTTGTGAGATAAACATTACTATAAAAATTTTAAAAATTAAAAAAGTGGAGAAATTTGTATCAAAATCAACTGATGTTAGTCAATGAAGCTAGGAGAATGAGGAAAAAAAGTGGAAGTTTTTGGGATAAGAGATGGGAAGAATAGTGAGATTGAGACATTAAGAAAGAAGTTTAGAGACAATTGACCATTCATTTTGAACACGGAATCTTTTGATGAAGACTAAAAACTTCCTCAACTTTCCATGTGAATGCCACGAGCCAATCATATTAATCAATAATTATTTCCAACATCCAAATTTCAGATGATTATTCAAAGGATAAAAGTACTCTACTATTCAAAAATTAATTATTTTATAAAAAGCATTCGAAACCAAAGCACTTGGAACACTAAAATAATCTCAAAACATATTTTTAATCAATCAAAATTGAATTTACACTAAAATAATCTCAAAACATGTCTTTAATCACTCAAAATCAATCAAAATTGAATTTACACTAAAATAATCTCAAAACATGTCTTTAATCACTCAAAATTGATTTTGAATCTACTTTTAAATATGATAAAAATAATTTTAAACATTTTAAAATCACTCCCAAACATTTGTCATTCACTTCTCTACTTAAAGTGTTACTAGAGTAGTTGGTAAGAATTGGAAAAAAACCCATCTTTCAAGTTCCAAGTAATAAAGACAATTGTTGGTAAGAATTGGAAAAATACCCATTTTAAGTTCAAAGTAATTAAGCCAATTTTATTTAGTTCACATGCAATTCTTTAAAGTCGACGAGCTAAATTTATTGACGGATTGTTCGATAAAGGAATAGGCACAGGCTTATGTCCAAAGACCAATAATGAAAAGAATTATTACATAACCAACAAGAGCATAACTCTGACATGATATATCGACTAATAACTATGAAATCTTAAGTTCAATCCCCAAATAAAAAACTTCCTTTTTCTTCACTTTTTAATTTTTATTTTTTTTACATATATATTTGTGAGTGTCCAGTTTAACTTGCACGCACCACACACCTCGACTAATCTAGCGAGACAACCACATAACCTTGATTTTTGGTTGTCAAGAAAACATATCACTTACTTACCTTCTTTTTCAAGGCTATAAAAAATTTCTCATAATTCCACAGTTCATACAATTATTAATAAATCTGCCATAAGTATCACAATATCTGCCATGGCCAAGCTTGTCTAATCAGCTAAACAAGGTGGGGGCAAACGATAGAAGCAAAAAGAAGCAAAAATCCAACATCATCATAGTCAAATCCAGATCAGACCCGCACGACATGTGAACAACCCTTTTCTCAAAAGCTGAGAGAATCTTAAACAACTCTCCATTACTGTCTAACATGATATGCAGAGCTAAGAGAAGGCAGAATTACAAGAAAAAATGGAAGAGAGTGAATCAAAACCACTTTGCTAGTACAATTTCGATAATACAAAGGCTTGTCGATACAGAGATGCCAAGCAGCCAGGATTTGGAGTGCACTGCCTCATATTTATATCAACAGATATTGATGTTAAGTGAAAATTCGCTGAGAAACAAGACAGTAAAGATCTGAATGAAAATGGTCATTGCATTGATGTATTCTCAACTATATATCTTTAAGAGAAAAAGAAAAAAAAACAAAAAGAAAACAAAAAGGAATTTGGAAGCTAGAAAATACCAGTATAGAGCTACCACTCCCTATTATCTCTTTTGGCACTCAACAGAACTACCACGAGCGAAGCATTCATTATTCATACTCCCTTTTCGCATCCCCGCCGTGAATTGCACGAGCAGGATGTCCACCAGAGTAGTTCCTATATGACGTTTTGCAGGGACCGCATCACACATCCATTTCCTGTAGAAAGTTGGACAATGCAAAGAAGCTTAGATTAATGACATGCAAATGCAAGCAACCTCATGCGTAGCATCCATACAAGGCAGGGATACAGATTTGAGCATATTTTCATGTGCAGTGGCAGTCATAAACCAGAATATATATATTAACGCAAGTAGGCACTATATCATGTCATTTGAAGCATCTGCTTTATAGGTCCTAAATGTCAGTAAACTGAGCTCACTATGGAAAAGTAAAAGAAGAAATTGATTATGATTCAGCACATAAAACTATCAGGGAGACCAATGGATGGTAGTGAAACCAAATCAAGTCCTGCAAAAGTATAAAGAACCAAGAACATTACCATCTTAATATCAGTTGTTGCCAGTCCCAAGTCATATGCTGAACTTTCTGTTAAACAATCTGTGTGCACAATGGGTCCTCTAGCAACCTGCTCATTCGTGCTTCCTACCTCACTACCCGCCGATGGGATGGTGATATACATTGCCCCTTTGAACATCCACTTACCCAACTCCTGACTATAAAAATCTTCAAAAAGTTCACCACATAAAACACAAGCATATTGATCTTCATCTGCAGGAACCATTGGCTCGTTATCTTCTTCCATCATGTTGGATGTGTCCAGAGAAGTGGCAGCGTCAAGTAGAAGTCTAGCATTTCCAGAAACCCAATCATCTGAACTTGGATACCATCTTCTTGGTTCCCTATTTGAATTGTCTGCCTCAGTTCTTAACGTGTGCCACTGCAAGTGCGTATCCAACTGTTCTTCAAGTTTCAATCTAAGACCACAAATCTTACATTGATATGGAATATCCTCAAAGAGTCCACTGATCACAGATGGATGAAATTTGCGAATAACATGTGAACTAAATTCAAAGCCTATGAGGCTGTTTATCTCAGTTGTGGCGGATAGAGGTGGATTAGTGGAGCTCTTAGCAGCAGCTTTTGAAGGTGATTCAGGTCTAATAGATGATAGACTGGAAGAGGAAACAGGGATGGAAGGAACTGGTATAGAACAAGTCACAGCATCACCTGACTTCAAAGTTTCAGGCTGTGAAGGCATCTGAGATGTCTCGCTATTTGTTAATTCTCCTTTTGAAGCAGATATGAGGCCCTTTGCAACCAATGAGCTCAAAAGGTTAGAAATTGGACTAGAAGCGTCGTTTGCCACATTTGAAGTTTCAGTGGATGCACTAATCATAGGAGATGAAGGTGGAAGTGGGTCAGATGGCAACATTGTTTCTTCAACCTTAGTCTGAGATAGCTCAACCAGAGCTGATGGGCTTTCAAGAGATGGAGGGCCTATTGAAGATTCTCCCCCAGTCTTTGGCTCTGAGAATGTAGACTGAGTATGGGCAGGAGAAGACCGGCTTGGTAGAGGAGGTTTGATGCTTGAACGGGGTTGCATATTGCCCACGTCTTGAAAGTTGATATTCTGCTGCATGCTACTGGTTATTGAATGGTTGGAGAAAATTCCACTCTTCATTACAGCAGCCAACAAACTACTAGTGCTTGGCTCTCCCAAAATTCCTGCAGGTAAATGATCTGGGACTGTCCCAGCTGATGAGGGTGGTCCAAATTCGGTGCCCGGAATTGATACTGCATGCTGACTAGTAAGTTCTGACTGCGGGACGTCAGATTTTAGTGACTCGGATAAAGAGAACTGGTGCCTGGGTTGACAAGCAGGTATGGACGAAGCTGAAGCTTGAAGGTCCTGAGGCTGTGATTTTTTAAGGTTATCAGGCCGAACGCTGGGATGCAAGCCAAGGGAAACATCCTGTATATGCCTTTTGCGTGGGTCAAGACTAGATAATGAATAAGTTTTATGGTCGTGCATTTGGTGAGGAACATGATCCACTGACAACGGTGAACGGGGACGTTGGTGCAAGGGTGGCTGTCCAGATGGGAATGCAACACTTCGTGATGGAAATCTTTGATGGCCTACAGTCCCAATGGACCCTGAAACTCCTTTATTGAGAAACCCATGTCCTGAAGCTCCAATATTAGATGATGTGATCTGTGGTCGACCTCCCATTAGATCTACAGAAGAGTTAGCACCTGACAGTGCAGTAAGAGTGGCACCATAACCTCCTGACTGAGCTGAACTCTTTCTAGGAACCCCGCCTCTCAGCCCATCCAGAGATATCGACTCCTGCACTTGCCACATTGATGACCCTTGCTGTCCAGAATCCCCTACTTCTCTCTGCTCAGATGATTGTGAATCACTGGAAGCTTCTCTATCAACACTTGCCCCAGTATCCCGGACGCTTAATGGCCTATTTTCAATACCCTGCACATAGAAACGAATTCAACAATCAATCACATATGACATGGTCAATGGTCCATAATTGCACAGCCCTGAAAGATGCACCACAAGAATGGAAGTATGAAGCAAACACTTTTTTTGCTTTCTGCCAATGAAACTGGTGAAGTTATTGGTATTATAAGATATCATTGACCAGGAAAAAGTGGTCCCCATAAATTATATTCAAGCTTACCGAATTGTCAGAATCCTCGGGAGTCCATTGATCTTTTCCAGTGCTACTGGCGATAGCTTGTGCACCATGACCTGTCAACATAGGGTTCATTTCACCCCACATAAACTCCTCTTCCTCAGAGTTCTTCCAGTTAGTAGACATTACTCTGTTGCTACTGCTGCTTGAAAAATTTTGCATGGGCAGTAGACGTGCACCAGTGTTTGCAGACTTAGGTGCAGGGAAATTTTCATATCCAAGCTTGATGTTGAACCCATTTCTTTGGCCAGATAACTTCTCTGCCAAATTGCTTCCAGCTGAAGACCAAGGTTTGTCTCGCCCTTCATCAACAACCCTTCTTCCGATACCTGGAGTCCTTGAAAGATCAGAACCATATTCGTAGTCTGCATATGCAGCCGTGATGTTCTTCTCCTGTGCCATATCATTTGGTGCAGTTCTAAGTGGACGTTGAATGTCCTGCAAAATTTATATCATGGTGTGGTGTTTATCATAAGGGAATGAACAACCATGAACTAATGTGATTTTTTATTTATAAAAAAAAAACAGTACTTACGAGCACTTTAATTGGAGCATCCGCCCATGGACGTCCAGTACTAATTTTGGCTTGGGCACCATCCTGAGTTACATTTGTTGTTGAGCCAGTAGCATCACTAGTCATTCCTTTCCCCTTCAACGCGTAAAAAAATAATCAGATAAGGACAAGAAAAGAGAGTAACAAATCCACTTCACAGATTAGAATATTCTTAGGTTCAAAAAAAGTATAGGTAAATACCCTAGAAATTTTTCAGAAATCTATTCCTACATACAAGCAAAGATGAATGGGTTTTCAATTTATGTCAATGGGAAGAATAAGGACATAATAGTTTTTATGAAAACAGGAAAACATCACCAAGTATCAGTTGTCCACTTAATATAGACAACATATTCTCAATTTATAAGGGCACATAAAAACTTTTAAAAAGCCAAGAATGACTTCAATCTTTGAAAAGGAAAAATGGACCATTGTAAGGATCAAAACTGAGCGTGGTGGCAGAACTTCACTAACCCTGCCTGACTGCTGAAGCCGTTGCCTCTCTATATACTTGGGATTGACATGGATACTATGGGGTGGACGTTGTGCCTGCAAATCTGGCTTCGAGGTTATGGTCCCAGAAGAAGAACCACTGGCCACGAAGCCAAGTTCTTTCTCAATAATCTGCAGAGTTTGAAGAGGAAACACTCCTTTCCAGGTGCCAAAAAGATGTCTCATACTTTGATGTACAGCAGGGTCAACTTGCTTATAAGCTTTGCAGAATACCTAAAAGAAGATGGGAAAAACTATTATAAATTTGGAATAATCCATAGACAATGAATAGTAATGAATAATACTACTATAGAATTGTTGTACTTGATAGGGACGCAGGTTACTGGTCAAATAATGGTGGAAAATGACATTCACGTTGATATCTTCATATCAGTTGAAGAAAATGAACAATGATACTGAAAGAGCATCGAGGAAGCATTCTGAAGCATTACTTATGGTAGACACAGACATAAATTTTGTTTTGTTCAGCAGGGGAATTGGGGGAGAATCTCTTGGTAGGGAGAGGTACACATAACAAAAATCTAACCTCGGGCAGTCTTGTTGCAAAGTATTTTATATAATCTCTTCCAATATTCTTTACAATACTGTCCAATAGATAAAGTGATGGTAGCTTCTGGTCACTGGAAACCTGGAACATATATAAGAAATCAATATAGCATCAATATTGCCAGATGAACAAAAATGCCCCATAAAAAGGAATTGAATTCTCATCAGCAACCATATTGTACATGCAGTATATATGCATACATACACACACAGAAACAAGTTACCAACTGCTTAAAACAACTTAGAGAAATGACCTTATGTAACTACCAACAACACTCATACCCAGTTTTAGAGAAAAAATAGTACAATATTAGGAGGCATATCATACTAAAATAAGAATACATAAAAAAATTACACATATAGATGTGCATCGAAGTGTCTGTACCCATAAACGGAGATAAATATCACAATATAATATTGGTTTATATCTTTAAACAAGGGAGAAAGGTTAAATCTTAAGAGCCAAGGCAGCAAATAAGAAACTCAATTCATCTGTCAAACATAAATGGAGATAAATACTGCATTACTGTTGTATTTAATGGCTATTCATGCTTCAAGGCAGCAAAAACTGCCTTTTCTTGAAATATTAAAATGATCTCCTACAACTATACAAACAAGTTAACTGCTCAAGATTATTCCAGCAGCAAACTAGTTACGTGCATTGTGCATTCACAGACATCAAAGCATGCTACACATATCAAAGGAATCAAACCTCAGCAGTCTCGAAGGTCATCATTCTAATTATACCAAAGAAGTTGTAGATCGATAGTTCTAATGCTCAATCATTACTCCAAAAGCAAACATAAGAATGAGGAAACTAGGAGCAAAGTAGCCATAGAATCAAATCTAAATGTTAAAAACCAGTGCCTGACTATATCCATTTTCACTTACTGGAACAATATAATATGGGGTGCACAGCACATCAAAACTCTCTAATCCTTCTCTATTAGAATTTTAAGCTTCACTAGGATCAGGAGAAGAAAATAAACACCACAAGGAACCCATAAAAAGAAACAGGATTAGCATGAAAGGAAGAAGACCTAAGGCATCAAAACTTCTACGACAATACAATTCAAACTTGCAACTTGCAACTCCAAGCATCTGGATAATTTTTTGCAGCATTTTTTCTAGTTGAATAGAGAGCTTCTTTCAACATACACAGAATCACCAAAACCACGAGAACTATATCTACTATCCTAACCTCAAACCTGCTAAAATTTTCCCAGATCAATGATCTCTCATAGAGATGAAAGATCGTTAGCCTCCTGTAAAAATGCAATCACCTGTTAACTCAGATTGGAGCTTATATTTCAATTAGTAGTTTTAATGGGTACAGTTTTTTTTATCGTCCCTGAATGATGGCTTTAGGAACAATTTAATTAACAGCCAACCAACAAATATAACCATCAATAAGTACACAAGGGAGTCAATCAACTACAGATGACAAGCTCCAGAGTTGTTTTAACTTGTTTTAGAAATTAAATCTTCACTTAGCTCAATAAATAATCAACCTTGTAAGAATTACCAGGTTATTCTCGCAAAATTTCATTTGATACCAGCAGCGTGAATGACAGCCACACCAAAACCACCATTGAAAACAAAGCTTTTACTAATAAAAATCATGTAGCTTTAAGTACTAAGATGATAGCGGATTAGAAACATAATATGGAAGGTATTTATATATTCCACAACCAAGACATTGCACTTTCTACAAAAGACAATAAAAATCGCTGTAAAAACGCAAGGATTTCATTAATACCAACACACTTACAATTTTACTCCTGCACTTCAACAACAAAAACATTTTCTGTAATTCCTCTTTTTTTCCTTCTACGCTAATTCCCCATACAATCATATTCACACAATAAGATTAAAAAAAAAAAAAAATCAATCAACGGAATGCAAAACGCTGCTACACAACACAGTTTAAACTGGGTTCACCTCGAGAATGTTGGCGCAAACGGTGGCAGCAATCGATTTCGCAGCGAGGAGATTTTCACCGGCAATTATGGTCAAATTCGTGATGATTGGTTTGGAATTGAAAGTCAGCTCAGCAAGGGCTGTCCTGTACTGACTCACAAGCTCCTGATGCTGCGGCGGCTGAGGCTGATACGCCCCTCCTCCTCCTCCTCCTCGACCGGAATCACTGCTTCCTGAATCTCTATCACTCGGTCGAAATCTGGGTTGTTGCACGAGATTGGTCCCGGAAACAACTGGTCTCTGCGGAAACGGCCGGCCATTAATGTTCCCACCGCGCTCGGCCTCATCGGCGAGTCTAGGCTTCTTCAAACCCGGTTCCCTGGTTCGATCGAAAGGTCTCCGCGAGCTCTCCATTTCCATTAGCAAACGAAAACCCTAATCCTAAACCTAATTCCCAAATCTCTACAATTACATCATCGATACACAAACGAAAAAAGAAATTAACAAAACAAGCAAGAGAAGATCTCAATAATCTTTCTTCCTAACAGCGACTAGTTTAGGACAAAAGCAACATGTAAAATTACAAAAAGGAAAACCCACTGAAACACTGAAATTGTACAAGAAACAACCAGAATCAAAACCCTAATCCTACAAAATTACAGAGAATGAAGAAGATTTACAATGATTACTAATAACAAAAGAAGAAGAGCGAGAAGAACAAAAAAAAAAAAAACACAGCAAAAATTGGGCGGAAGATTGAGGGGAAGATGGAGATTCAGAGTGGCTTCTTATATAGAGATGCAAAAACGCTTAGCCCCAGTTTGAGCTGTCCCATTTTTATATTATAATTTAACCGTTAAATTACAAATTTAGTACTTTAATTTTTATATATTTGTACGGATGACTCTAAACTTTAGTCTATTTGAGAGAATGACCCAAATATATAAATTAGTTAAATTGACATTCTGCTGACATTATTAATTATATTTTTTAAATTATTTTGTTTGTTCTCGCTCTCGCTTTCTGCTTGCTCCATTTTTAAATTGAAATTTACTATTCTCTCATGAGTGTGAGCGAGAACGAGAAAAATAGTCAACTAGAATTATTAAAAAAAAAAAAATTAATGATGTCAGCAAAAGATGAATACAACTCAATTTTTAAATTCGAGTCAATATTTCAAAGTGCTGTAAATTTAAAGTTACCCGTATAAATATCTCCTTCAATTTTTAGTTTTTATTTATTTTTTAACTTCAAAAAAATATTTAATAATAACTGCTTTCAATTTTGTATCTAATAAGTTTTTAAATTTTTAATCTTTTCCTCTTATTTATTACATATAAAATTAAATTTTCTATTTATTGAAATTTTAAACTTTCACTAGATTCATGAATTTTATAAAATTATTAGACCTTTTTATTCTATAGACCAAATAGACATTCAAAAAAAATTAAAAAATTAAACTTGGAACTTAACCTAGTTTAATTTAGTGGTTTTTTTCAAAAAAAAAAAAAAAAAAAAAAAAAAAACTTTAGATTTAGTAAAATTACCCTTTTTCTAGTTTTTATCTGGTGCGGTGATGACTATCTGGAGCGTTGAACCACTCCAAATAGTTGGCGGCGTGGCGGGCGATAAGGAAAGGTTCAGTTTGGATACTTTAATTTAGGGTTAAATTATAACTTTAGTTTCTAAAATTTCATATTTATGTCAAATATAAAATTTCGAATTTTAAAAAAATCGTCGAAATGAATATAGTTAGTATAAACTAATAATTAAAAGGTTAAAAGTTTGATTTCTATAAAAAAAAAAAAAAAAAAAAAAAAAAAAAAATTTATCTCGGTTCTATTCATTCCACATTATTTTTTAATTTACAAATATATTTAACACAAAATTAAAGTTTTAAAATTTTATGTCCAATAAATTTATTAAATTTAAAAAATATTATATATGTCGGAGATCTATTAGAGACAAATGTCAGACTTCAATGATCGAGGATTGAACTCATGACCTCATAATCATGAACACAACCTTATGCCAATTGAGCTAGGCTCGATTTGACTAAAATTAAGATACTTGTTAGATACAAAGTTTGAAGTTCATGGACGTATTAGACATAATCATATGAAAGTTGAGTAATTAAACTTGTAATTTAGGCTCCATTTATTTGGTTTTTTTGTTTCTTATTTTTGTTTTTGAAAATTAAATTTATAAACTCTACTTGCTCAAATAAACTCAAACTTCAAAATTTCATGTTGAACAACTATCAGTCTCAAACACACCACAAATTTCAGAACTCTAAACTAAATAACTATCGGCTTCAACACACAAATTTTAGAACTCTTCGGACTAACTAACTCCCCAACTAAACAACTCTAGACTAAACAACCGTGCAAGTTTGGCTGACTTATGTGTGGATATTTAGATATAAAAGATATTTATGGTATTTGCAGGTAGTAGAGAATTTAAATTTTGCTGGGTTGGACCGTGTGTGTATGTACAACTATCTCACCAAATAAGTGCATTGGAATTGAAGAAATCGAGATCACTAGTTCGAAGAATGGAACTAGTTTAAGTTGGTTCTTCAATGGATATGGTGGTTTACGGACATCGAGTTCCTAGTGATGGCCTAAGGAAGGAAGCCTTGAAAACATCCAAGGATCAGACTAAGAAGAAGATTTAGGGGTCGATTGGTTTGAAGATTTGCAGATGCCTGGAAATAGGGGATGTTTGGGAATAAGATGTTTGGGAATAAAATGTCTGGTAATCAATGATGTCTGTGTTTGGTGCTAGATGAGAATGTCATCGAATTTCAATGGGAATCAATGATATATGTGTTTGGTGCTGCATGAGAATGTCATGAGATTTTCATGGGAATTAAATGATGTTTGTGTTTGGTGCTCATGTGAATGTCATCAAATTTGCAAATAAATTTTTTAATTGTAATTAATTAATACAATAATAAAATTGAAGAAATAACGATAAAAATTATATAATTAAAAAACTAAATATAATTTATCATTGATACTAAACATAACATACACAATATGAAATTGATCCATATCCCAATAGTTTCATGTTCGTAGACCTGAAAATTACAAAATATTGTGACATGCTAATTTGAATGTTCATCCATAGCATGTCAACTCAAAATAAGTATAATATTCCAGCAGTCAATCCATATCCCAAGAAATATTACAAATTCATATCTCTCCCAAAACCTCCATTATAGATTCATATCTTTCCTCCATCGGAAGATTAAAGAAATAATCAATCTGGGATTGATCTTTGGTGATAATCTTACCGGCTCGAACTCTTTGTCGAACAGTCAATCCATCCACATTTCTGATTTCACTAACTAATAAATTGCGTCGTTCCTCTCGTGTAGATTCTCGTTCAGCTACCTGTCGATAAAACGAAGCAATTTCTTGAATATTTTCATTAGCATTTGAATGATGACTACACATAACATTCTCAAACCCATTCACTACCGCTACTAATGGATCCACACTCCTTACTCTTCCCATTCACTACCGCTACTAATGGATCCACACTCCTTACTCTTTTCTTACTGGACCTATTTGATGTATTTGCAGTAGATTGTGTATTTATTGGTGTTTCACTCATTGAGGTCAGTCCATCCACTTCTTCCATTCTGCATAGTGGTGGATCAGGCACATAAAAACTAGTTCCTCCCCAAAATTCATTGTTTGTCATTTCTCTTTCCACTGCTTCATACATATCAGCGGACCTTCTGCACCAAGTTCATTGGCTCTATCTTTCCCAAAAACACGGGCTAATTGTTCGAAGAAGGGAAAAGGCTTATTCCTAAGGCCTTTTTGCGGTTGGATGACTCTGTGAAAACAAATATACATCAATATTAATACATATTTTGATAATAATATGTAAACTTACAATAGCAATAAAAAGTTTTTTTTACTTACCTTTACCCATTCATCAAATATATGTTGTTCTGCTTCTACGCACTTGTCTTTATCATTCTATCCAAAGCCGCTACAATTTGGCCCTAACATTTTAGATATTGCATTATAATGCTTCTTAAATAATTTAACTCTGGACCATATATGTGGTTGAGCCTTAAGATCTCAGTCATTCATTTTTCTATTTGACTGAGAAATCCTGATTTGAAAATACCATTATCAGCCTTCCAAGTGCCAATATTGGATAAGTCCAATAAACATTCCACTAATTTTTCATCTTCTGCTTTACTCCACCATGTGTTTCTTACTTTAACTAGCCTTAGCTTGTTCACTATCATCATTCATATCTATGATTCACATAAGATATTAAACTATTAAAACTCAAATTTTATATATAACATTGCATGAAAATGAAATGTGCATGAATACATATCATGAATATGAAATAAATAGCAAACTCATAACATCTCATAAAGTCTTACAAGATCTAAAAAAACAAGAACCCGAATGTTTACATCATCCATAAAACTTTCCCTAGATAGTAACAATACTAATAGTTAATGCCTCTCCACTCCTCAAACATTTCAATTGCTAAATTATCTCTCCAATTCGTCCATTCATTTGAACTTTCAACATGTGTTATTCGATCAGTATCCATGTCAACAGTACTTGAATTAGTGTCTCCAAATTCGTCTTCTAAAGGATCTACAAGCATTTCTCTTCTTATAAAATTATGAATGAGGCAACAAGTTGTGATCATCCGACATTGAACTTTTACTGGATAATAAGATTTCCCTCTAAGAATAACCCATCGACCTTTCAATAGTCCAAATGCTCGTTCTATTACATTTCTTGCAGATGAATGCTTCATATTAAAAAATTATGGTGGAGTTCTTGGTTGATATCCTTGCCTTCAATCATTTAAATGATATCGTTGTCCTCTGTAAGGTGCCAAAAATCCTTCACCATTTGTATAGCCAGCATCACATAGATAATAACAACCTAAATAAACCAATTAAATACTTGAGAATGTACATAAATTGTTTTTCTAATCCAAATGTATTTATAGAAGTCTACCCTAAACTATATACCCAAACACTATACATGTTACCTTTTGGAATCTTTAATCCATTCCTCCTAGACACAACATCTCGTAAAACTCTCGAGTCGGAAGTTGAACCTTCCCATTCAGGTAAAACATAGATGAATTGCAAATCTTGGGAGCAAACACCTAACTCATTGGTAGCAATTTCATTCTTCCTCGATCGGTACCTAGGTCTATCAAGAATACCTACGTTGACTTTAATGTAGATTCCATCTAATGCACCTAGACAATTCTAAACACAAAGAAAACTCAACTTTAATTAAGGTCACATTTAATATAAACCACTTATTACTATTTAAATAAGATTAGAACTATAACAATTGTACCTTAAACCACTTCCACTTTTCGTCCAAGCAGTTGGCTGACACCGACTCAGGTTGTTTAAGTAATAACTCATGTAGGCGTAACACAGAGTTAAGAACGATATTAAAATGTCTACTAATTATTTCTCCTGAACGGGCTAGAAGTCGACGTATAACTCTATTTTTAACATCATGTGCAAGGATGTGTAAAAACATTGCAACCATCTCTTCCAATCCTACATGTGTTGTGCCTTGTAATTTTCCAGTTGTTTTGAGCATATGACATATTATACTAAAGCATCTCATATTCATACGTGTCATCTCAAAACATCCCAAATCACTCTCATGTATCAGACGAAAAAAAGTTATTTCTCTAACTTGATGTCTATAGAAAGAACTTTCACCCGTAAGTTTTCTTTGTGTTTGTCCTCTATGCATAAACATTACTACTAATAGAAAACATGTTTTCATCATCTGTTTTAGCATCTCTAAGGTTATTTCTCTAACTTGATATCTATAGAAATAATTTTCACCCATAAGTCTTCTTTGTGTTTGTCCTCTATGCATAAGCATTACTACTAATAGAAAACATGTTTTCATCATCTGTTTTAGCATCTCTAAATAGAACAACAAGATAACTAGAATTTGTTGTTCGGTAGCTGAATATATGTGAGTCATATCTGCATAATAAACAAAATGTTCAAAATCATCACACATATATGATTAGTTATTATAGGGTAGTTTTAGTTCAAACAAATCATCACATCACACTTATAATTACTTATTATGCATGGTTCTAGTTCTCTTTCAACTTTGATGTTACGATAAATCAATAACAAAGAACCAAGTAAGCACAAAAGAAAACGACATATATCAGATTTTTCCTGTTATGACCTTCTAGTGCGATCGCACATCTATTTGATTGTTTGTTTTCCTCACTAGGTTGTTGATTTGTCGATTTTAGCAATTGATTTGATTTGATTTGATTGTTATTATGATTTATAATGAAGTTGATGTACAATCTCTCTTAAATCGTGGTGAGAAGTAGTTGCTTGGAGAGGCGGACAGATCTATTAAAAGGGAGTCGTAGTGAAATCTAACTTAGTAAAAATATTCATGTTTTGAGTGTCCCTCCCTCCTCATTATATTTTGTAGAAGATAGATGTTTATTTCTTGTTAAGTTTTTTATTTTTTTATTTTTTATTTTTAATTATTATTATTATTATTATTATTATTATTATTATTATTATTATTATTATTATTTTTACAACATGTTGAAGTGAGGGATTGAACCTAGGACCTCATGGTTACCATGTCGGTTGAGCTATGCTCTTGTTGACATTATTATTATTATTATTATGAACGTACTGGTGTTTCAAACTCTAAACTTATCTTTCGTCATTTTTCTGCCATTTTTCTAAACTTCTCGTGGATCTCGGTACTTTTGTTTTACTAACTGAGTTGTTGATTTGCCGATTTCACCCGTTGATTTGATAGTCAACCTCTGCAACATAGTCTATCAAAAGTCTTGAGAATCGAAATGCAACAATATATCAACCACAAGAATTGGTTGTAATTGGTTTTACTCACACGGTTGTTGATTTGCTGATTTCAACAGTTGACTTTATTAGTGTTTGAGAGTAAAATACAAATCACTTTTTTGATCTTTTATTAATGCCTAATCAGTCTTTTATATACAACCAAAGAAAGGAGATGTAAAATAGTTACAATAATGGTTACAATAATAATTGTGTAACTAAAATGTAACTAATTATAAAACTAATACTCCCCCTCAAGATGGACTGAGGAGATTCAACACACTCATCTTGGATAACAAAGGGAAGAGAAGAACAAGGCAAAGCCTTTGTAAAAATATCTGCCAGCTGAAAAGATGTCCGAATAGGAAGCAATTTGACCACACCGAAGATGATCTTGTCGCAAACGAAATGACAGTCCAACTCGATATGCTTAGTCCTTTCGTGAAAAATAGGGTTAGAAGCAATATGAATGACAACATTATTGTCACAAAAAAGTAAAGATGGCGTGGGAGAATCCTCGTGCAAGTCTTGTAACAATTGTTGAAGCCAAACAATTTCACTGGTAGTAGCAGCAAGAGCCCGATATTCGGCTTCAGCAGAGGAGCGGGAAACGATACTTTTCTTCTTAGCTTTCCAAGATACAAGAGCATCACAAAAAAAAAAAAAAAAACCCCGTGTTAGATTTTCGGGAATCCAAACAGGAGCCCCAATCTGCATCAGTGAAACTGCGAAGCTGAAAAGAAGTAGAAGCGGGCAAAAAAACACCTTGTCCACAGTGGCCTTTCAAAAACCGAAGCAAGAAATGAACAGCAGCCAAATGAGGCTGGCGAGGTTGAGCCACATATTGACTCAGTTTGTGGACAACAAAAGTGGTATCGGGGCGGCTGACAGTAAGATACAACAGGCGCCCAATCAAACGACGATAAGTTGTGGGATCAGGCAACAAAGCACCATCAGTAGCATTCAACCGAACATGAGGATCCATAGGTAAAGAAGATGGTTTAGATGCCAAGAAACCAGCATCTTCGAGGAGGTGAAGAACATAATGGCGTTGTGACAAAAAAAATACCCTTGGTTGAAAGAGCAATCTCCAAACCCAAGAAGTATCTTAGAGGACCCAAGTCTTTCAACTTAAAAACAGAGTTGAGATGAGCCTTCAAAGAATCAATAATTGGGGAAGATGTGTGATGACAACGTAGACTAAAAGAGCAACAAAGGAAAAACCATTGCCTCGGGTGAAGAGAGAATAATCCGATTTAGACGAAGAGGTTGGTGGAACTAGATCGGCCATAGAAGTCGAAGGAGACGAAGAGGTAGGTGAAGTTGAATTCGCCATGGAATACGGAGAAAAAAAAACGAAGAAAGAGAAAAACCCTCTAGGATAAAGAGTCAACTGATATCATATTAGTGCTTGAGAGTAAAATACAAATCACTTTCTTGATCTTTTATTAATGCCTAATCAGTCATTTATATACAACCAAAGAAAGGAGATGTAAAATAGTTACAATAATGGTTACAATAATAATTGTTTAACTAAAATGTAACTAATTATAAAACTAATAGACTTGATTGTTTGTTTGTTTTCTTCTCTCGTTTTTATAATTATTATTTTATATTATATTTTATAATGAAACAGTTGTAGAACCTCTCTTAAATCGTGAGGAGTAGTTGCTTGGAGAGGCCGACGACCGATCAAATCTATTGAAGGGGAGCCATAGTGAAATCTAACTTTAGTAAATATCTATTATATGATTTAGTTATTTACATTATTTTTGGAGTGCCCCTCCCCTCTCATTATATTTTGTAGAAGATAGATGTTTGTGTTAAGGAGTCGTGAAGGTGCCAATAAGAGCATAGCTCAACGACATGATGTATCGCCTAGTGACCATGAAGTCCTAGGTTCAATTCCCCACCCCAACATGTTGTCAAAAAAATAAAATGGGTCGTATTCTTCTGCCATTGATAGTCTGTAATTGGTTGATATGGGAAGGGGAGGAGTAGGTCCCAAGTTTATTGGGACGAGGTAGGAGAGCGACAACTGTTGGGACCCGAGCTGGTCCAAGTCACAAATGAGGCAATTCAGAAGATCAGGGGGCAAGGATGTCAGCGCAAAGTGTAGATAGAAAAGTAAGAGTTTGCAGTGGGTGATCATGTTTTTCTGAAGGTAGCACCCTGATACTAGGAGGAGAGACTTGAAGTTTGCAGTGGGTGATCATGTTTTCCTGAAGATAGCACCAATGAAGGGGTTATGAGGTTTGGACGGAAGGGGAAACTTAGCCCACATTTCATCGGTCCAATTGAAGTGTTGGACCGGGTTGGCCCGATGGCTTACCGGGTGGCCTTACCGCCTTCTCTACCGGCGATCCACAATGTTTTTCACGTCTCTATGCTACAAAAGTATTTGGCGAACTCATCCCACATAATTGACTTCGAACCCTTACAGTTTAGTGAGAATCTGAGCTATAAGGAGAAGCCGAAGCAAATTCTTGCAAGACCACCAGTTTGAGGAAGCTACGTGGTAAATAGAAGACGATACGAGGAGCATATACTTTTTCAAGACTAGCCACTTTCGAAGACGAAAGTTCTTAAGGTGAGGAGAATGTAACACCCGTACCCTATTTTATCGCATTGAATCGTTATTTCAGATTTAGAACTAAATTAATATTTTAAAATACAAAATAAAATAAAAGAAAGGGATTGAAGTGGAAAAAAAAAAAATAGAGTAATAATATTAATAATGTTAATATTATAAAAATCTCTTTATAATATTAATATTAATATTATTAAACTTATGTTTAAGGTACTAGGGTTACAGTTCTTTTTCTCCAATTAGTGTTCACAGTTTTTTTCTCCATTCGTGTTCACAGTGAGTATTCTCATTTCTCTTTTTCTTTACTTTCACCGGCACTTTGGGCAGTAAAAATTGGTCATAGTCGTAAAAATTGGCCTCGATCCACGCACAACCCAGAAATTGTCATATCCGCAAATTTAAAAAAGTGTTATATTTTTAATTATTTTACTCTAAATTAACACTGTTACAATTTCCCTTATTATTATTATATTTGTTTTTTTTTTTTTGGAAAAACAAACCCAATATATTTGTGATCTAATTGATTTTTTTAAAACAAAAATCTTGGTGGGTTAGTCATGAGGTGATTTTAGGGAATATGCCAATGGATTTTTTTTTTTTTTTGGTTGTGATTTTAAAAATTTATTTGGGGGAATGAATTTCTAGCCCTAAACTTTTCGTGTTATATCAATTTTCATCCCAAAATTTGTGCATGTTTGAGAGTAATCTTGAAATGACTAAAATCACTTTTGTCGGGTTTAAAATTAATCTGAAACATGTCTTTAATCCTTCCAAATTAATTTTATGTTTGATTTTACACTTTTAAACATGATTTTCATATAATCAAAATTGATTTCAAATTATCAAATGCATGTTTCGAAGTGATTTTGAATCAGACAAAATATGATTTTAATAATTTTAAAATCACTCACAAACATATAATTTCAATTTCATCAAATTGGACTATAAACCTCGATAAGTGTTGCAATTTTGACCCTCAAGTCAATTTTTCATTTTTAAACAATTTTTCATTCGAAAACTTAATAGAGGGTTTAAATTGCAACATTTATTAAAATGATTACAACAAGTATCTAAATTTGAAATGCAATTAGATGAAATTAAAAGTTTAGAGTAAAAATTGATACAATTTCACGTGAAATTTGATTTTTTTCCCTGCCAAATTTCACTGATGTTGGAAGGTTGGGTCTCTTCCTCAATTCAAAATGTCTTTAAACAAACATTCCACACTGACATAAATTATAACTGGTTTATCCTTAATTTTTTGTCAAAAATCAACACTTTCTAATGTACACTACACTCCCCTAAAGATGAAAAAAGAAAACTGAGGACCATCAGTTTTTAACAATTGTAGGATGAGAGATCGAACCACGACGGTAATGTAATTTATGCTTATCCCATTTTCAGGACTTAAAATACAAGACTCAAATGAATATTAATGGAATGTTTGAAGTGCCTGTTAAATAACAAACAGTTATGATATTTCCCCAGCAAACAGGCCAAGTAAGAAGTTTGACTGAATATATGATTGTATCCAGCCACAACTAATTAGTGTAGTATGTACAAAATCAGTTCCTGGTCCTGTCCCCAAAATAAGACCAATAGATATACAAAACAAATAGGCTGAAATGGAGTTGGAGCTTCCTTATCACCATAGCAAAAAAGTTGAAGCTTCCTTCATTGTGGACAATGAATTGATCAACATCCTTATAATATAATCTTCTCTACATTTTGGTGATCATGAACTGAGAATAAGCTCGGTGGGGACTATGCGGCAGTCGAAGTTTCCCAGCACTTCTCCCTCCATCCCTTCACAAAAACCCGAGAGAAGCGCGCGCGATACAAGATCTAACCTTGAAAAGGGGAACTACTAGTAATGACAAAATGGAAGATTTGGCTAGGAGCACCTGAAGATCATTTGGATTTGGAGTATCATTTTAAATCTGCCAGACATACATCTCTTGAAGGATACCGTAATTAGCACGCGAAAACGTCAGGCATTCCTATGTTCCATATCGTCACATGTCTGCACGACCTTGTTGAGGTGGTGCTTGTCTAGTCATTGGCTTCAAGGTTTCCATTATGCTGGAAAAAGATGGACGTTTCCAGGGCTCGCTGCAATTTTATCACTTGGTAATATTAATTGAAAAACAAAAATGCAAAAAAGAGCCCAAGATTAGAACTCAAGTAGAAAAACTCACTCGGCCCAGCAAGCCACTATTAAGGAAGCCAATCTGGGATTTACATCACGTGGGATTTCAAGCCTTTTGCCCTTAAATCCAACAGCTGCAACAACCTATTCAACAAGAAACTGTTACAAATCTAGCTACTACAAAGTCAGCCGACAGTTTTTCATTATGCAAATTGAAGTAGATTTATACCTGAGCAACAATGTATACTACAAACACCAAAATCCCACGCATCACATAAGCGAAAAGTGTAGAAAAGAAAAAGAAAAAGAAAAGTAGATTTATACTTGGCAGCTTTTATTGAGAGAAAAAATGAAAGAATACAAGGGCATCCAAAAAACCAAACCCAAAACAAAAGGCCCCTACAAGAATGGGGTCCAATCAAGCAAAATAAAACCTATAAGATAATTACAAAATAAACGCGTCACCGACCCCACAAAGAAATGTAAAACCTAACAAGAGACCAAATAGTGTTAGACTCCCTCTCAGTCCAGTCCCTCTAAAGGTACAAAGAAGTCCTTGGTTGCATTTAGAAACTGAACTCCACCAAATCCCATCTCCACTGTTTTTCAGGGTATATTTGTTGTGATATTGAGTTCTTTTTTCACAAGGCTAACAGAACTCCATCTATGAGAAGTTCACACTGCAAAAATGGAGAGCTTACATCATGTGAGGTAGGAAACTCCTCATTTTCGCCGCTCTGACCAAAAATGTTGGAAGTATCTAACAAAGCAAAGGAAATTAGCATGGGGCATTAAGGATGGCGCACAAAATTATTACAGTATGATTTTGAAATCCAATATCGCCGAGGCTTGGAAAACAAAGGCGGATTCTTTAACCCAATTTCCATTAATTGTAGTGTGCCGTGAATATCTCAACACTATCAATTGGCACTTGGCAGGTGGAGGCTTAATAGGAAGTTATTGAGAAACTGAGCTTATGAGAGTGGTAAACTCAAATATATTTTCTATTGTTTCTTACTTCCAAACAGAAGTACAGTGAGGATGTAACTTGCTCATTCATCTTTCTTAGACTATAATAAGCACAAGCAGAGTATGAATCTTCGACCTATTTTCCACCCAAAAGAAGATAGCATCATATGCTTATTGAACATGAGAAATGTGAATGTTTAGACAAATGAAAAATCCTTCGGAATAACCATTTTCTACATCTTTCACTAGAAACTGCTTAGTCCTCAATCAACACAAGAATGAAAGAAGAAAAGGGATCACCTAGCCTCAAGTCCCTAAAAGTGATACTTTTACCCCTTGGCTGGCCATTGCTTCCAGCTTGATCCAAAAGCTTTCTTTCCTAGCATCTTGTTCGAGAAAAGTGCAAAATTGAACCAATGAATTATCCAGTAGTAACAAAAGCCGAGAAAAAACGACAGTAGAGGGAAGAACCTCACTGAGCCTATCTACCAAAACTTTAGCCAAGATCTTCTACGTACCAGTAGTGCGGCCTTATCAGCCAAAAATTCGCAATTTCGGTAACTTTTTCCTTTTCTGGAATAAGAGCAATCAACCAACATCGCATTCAAAACTACAGTTGATAGTCCTTTATGAAAATTTTGAACATTTTCATATTATCCTTTTTACTAATAATATCTCAGGGCTTAGAGAAATTGGGTTCAAGCCAAGGTGACCACCTACTTGCGCAACCAAATGTAGTAGCGCCAGGTGGTCCCAATGGGAATAGTCGAGGTGAGTGCAAGCTCGCTCAGACACTTCCGAATACCAAAAAAAAAAAAAAAAAAAAAAAAAACTAACAATATATCAATCTCCTAATCAAGAGTTCCATGTTATAACCATAAGTGCCCGGAGTTTTATTGGCTCCAAGGTTTTCTTTTATAGCCATTCTCACTTCATCTTCAACTTGCTTCTCAAGCCATGCCTTTTTCATCAACAAAACCAGGATTCCACAGAAGTCCATAGGGAATCCCAGACACGTCTCAAATTAGGAGATAATCACCTTTCCAAAGTTTTCTTGGTTCAGCAATCTCCGAGCCAATGATGACATTTTTCCTTCTTCCAACAATCTTGTGAAAAAAGTGAAGTTTTCATCTCCTCCATTTAACCATTTCTTGACGATCTATCGTCCCTCGCTATCAATCGAGGTGTTTTATGTATTTGTTCTTAGATAAATCTCTCTTTTGTAACTCATTTCATCATATCAATGAAGGCTTACTGTTTTCTATCCCAAAAAACAATATATATATATATATATATATTTCTTTTTACATTTTTAGCGCCAAAATACCTGCAGCCTTGTTTTAAGAAAACTTCTTTCTTGTCTTTTGTCTTCATCTAAACCCCATGACTCATTTAGATTACTAGGGCTATTAAAGTCGGTAGTTAACTGATTTTTTCTGGTAGGAAATACGGCCAAATTCCTTTCTGTTCCACTTCCAAGATCTAATATTTTATTGAGAACAGTTATTCCATCCAGACTTTTGGCTTGTATAGTAAACATACTCTGGTGTTTTTGAAATATTGCAATGGCTAGTCTCTTTGCAAACAGAATGAATCTCAATACCACTTCTTTCCCCACTGCTGCTTTGCTACCATGTTGTGGAGCCACGCCTTAGTCTCTTTCAGTTTGGCCTTGCCAATGGAGAACAAATATCCCTCAAACCTTCAATCTCTTATGTCTCACCAGTTCAAAATGAAGGCTAAAATGCTTTGGCTCAATATCATCAGGAGCTTCTTTTGGAATATTTGGCTAGACAGGAACAACAGACTCTTTAGTGGAAAGGGAAGAAACTACACATATCTTACTGAATACATCTTCGCTTCGCAACCGCCTCATGGTACAAGCTTAGCAATATGTTTTGTAGTTATTCGGTCAATGATATTTGTGCTAATTGGAGGGGCTTTTTTCCGTACATTTCATTACATTGATGAAGTTCCATTAATCTTCAGAGAGGGAGAGAGACCGTTTGATATTTTAAACCAGGAAGTTATCTCTAGAATACTTACAAAAGATCAAAGCTTAAAGAGAACATTTGCCTTTGATAACAATGTGATCTTCTCATCTGACAACATAACTACAAGAAGACGGGAAAGAAAAAAAACCTGAGCTGGGTTTAGATTACACCATGGCTGTTGCAAAGTTGCCAACTCCCATAAAATCACTCCAAAGCTGTAAACATCTGATTTTTCATTTGAGGGCTCATCACGTAGTACTTCTGGTGCCATCCATTCAGGCTAACAAATTGCATAGTTAAACATTAGAAATTGCATAGACATCTTGCATGCATAGTGATAGTGTGGCAATATATTGCTACAAAGTCAAGAACTCACTGTTCCAGCTGCGGATTTTGATGAAAGAAATGTGCGTGCCTTTAAACGGGAGAGACCAAAATCACAAACCTGAACGGATAAAATGAGGACATTCAAAAGCAGAAAACCTGAATTCGAATCATAAAGACCATACATCCTTTCAGGTTACTTATCAGAAAAAATCATGCTCTCAAATAATTCCTCTTGGACTCCAACTCTGAGCTCTGTTTTGTCAAGCATATCATCAGAGCATGGATTTTTTTTTATTTTGTTTTCAATATTGTAAATCGACATTCCCCCTCCCTCCCTTGAAGCTTTAAAATTATAATTTTTTGCTTACAGATTTTGGAACATTTTTTTTTTTTTTTGAGAAGAAACAATTCATTGATAAATGAAAAGAGCTTAAGCTCGGGCACCAAAAGGTGAATTACAAGAATGACATCCAATTATAAGTCAGATAAGAGAGACTATAATTGGAAAAAGGCGATTTACATTTACACCAATATAAAGCGTTGAAAGTTAAAAGATCCATGAACCTAGCGAAGGAGGAAAAAACGTCCTTGAAAATACGGGCATTCCTCTCACACCAAAGGAGCCAAAGGAACAGCCTATTGAAGGCCAACCAAATTGTTTTCCTTTCTCCCTCAAAAGGATGATGAACAAAAATAGAAGACAACAGATCAACAATATTGTTTGGCAAAACCAACGACCAATCAAACGCTCTAAGAATCATGGCCCAAAACTTAGAAGCAAAGGGGCAATGAATGAAAAGGTGGGCAGGATGTTCTGAGCTTGCAGATTTTGGAACATTCATTATCATTTATTACCATGTTCTACAGTTGAGAAGTATATTCCAAAAAATGCAAGTCAAAACACGTTTCAAATTTTCAAACAATTCATTTCAACTCATGTACCTTGGGAGTTGCAAGTTTATTAACAGTGGTAACAAGTAGATGACGCACCAGGAAGTCTAGAAACAGTTTTGATGGACCAAAAAGAATAGCGGGGGTTCATGCCAGCAAAGAATCAACTTAACAAGAGATAGAGGGCCAAAATGCGGGAAAGTAGTGTCCCCAGAAGAAACCTTTTTAAGCTGAAAGTTCAAAATTTATCTACCTTTACTGTATACTTTTTGTCGACTAAAAGATTTGGTGATTTTAAATCACGATGAACAATTGGAGGATCACGTCTATGGAGATAGTTCATTCCCTTTGCCTGTATAAAAACAAATGACCAAGTCCTTTACCAAAAGATAGATGACATTGAAAATGAAGGTAAACAACACAGCACAAGATAAAAACGTGGGGGAGAGAGTTACTAGAATACATAGTGAATCATTAGAATAATACATACCACATCAAAAGCCATATTTATCCGACGTGTTTCATCTATGTCTTTGACACCTGACTTATGCATAAGCCTATACAAGCTACCTCTGCAAATAAAACCAATTCTTCAACTCTCAAACATTTTCTATCTGTTTTCTTGGTATATGCATAACAAAATTCACTAAATATTTTATGCTAACTTTTTCAACTTTGATTAGGAGAAAGAAGATGGAAAAAGGAAACCTCGATAGATATTCAGTGACAATGGACAGGTTTGGTGGCTTGGTCACCGCACCCATAAACAGTACAATATTAGGATGTCGTAAAGATTTCATGATAGCAACCTATCATACAAAAACAAAACCAGAGTCAACAAAATAATGCATGCCTCTAGGATGCATATAATTGAGATTTCCACCACTGAATACCTCTCTCAGAAACTCATTAACACGTTCAGGATGGTAGTCTTGTTCTGTGAGGATCTTCACGGCAACTTCCTGACATGCCCATGATAAAATCTTAGAAATAATGACGGTGAGCACATCATATTGATATTAAACGATAAATGAAAAGACACCATTTGAATTGAGGCTTTATGCCAAAATCTTCAATTACTAAATAACTGCATATAGCTAGATAAGAAGTACAAGACAGGGTTTCCATTCGAAAGGAACAGCAACATACAAAAATGCTCCCAACAGTGGCGGATATAGGCCTCACATTATATTACATCATAATAATATGTTCTGGTGCAATGGGAAAAGGCAAGTGTATTGATAGGACTATAGGAGGGTAAGATAGAAATCATACTATAAGTTTGTTTTTGTTTTTTGAAAAAGAACCGAGCTTTCATTGAGAGAAAAAAAAATGAAAGAATACATGGGGCATCCAAGAAACCAAAGAATTTGTACAACATATGTTCGTGTATTAAGTAAAAATAAGAATGTATATATTATATGTCTTAAATCTCAGACTGACCAAAGAGTTCTCCGTCACCGTCACATAAAACAAGAACTGTGTTATGCATCACAACAAACATTTGACTCAAAATCCAGTAAAAAACATGCTTGCATAGCAGACTAAATTTGGGAATTAATAATCATCAACCATTTCTTGCATGACTCACCGATCCATTCCAATCAGCACGATGTACAGTTCCGAAGGAACCTGAAATTACACCAATAATACGCTCAGAATGACCATAAAAGATTAATTGCAATGAATTCTATAGATAGATTGACATAATTTCATTGTGAGCCCAATTATCATATTAAAAAATCCATATTTTTTTCAAATTTGCAGGACAGATACCTGCACCAATTCTTTCTTTTAAATCAAGATCCTTCCATGGAATGTCCAAATCCTCTGCACTAAAGGGAAGTGTTTGACTCCGAGTACTTGGTATTAGCTGACCTCCCTGTGCAAACCTTACGTCCATAGTAGAATCCATCCTTGGCTGGGGCATATCCAAAATTGACTGCACACTTCTACGGCCAATTTGAGGAACGTACTTCATTGGGATTGGATCCTCAACCATGGCAGTTGATTGTATAACATTATGAGAATTATCACGTGGTTTAAATAGTTGGAAATCTCTGTCTTGGGAGTTAGGTTGCTTCTGCTTTAGATACAAGGGGAGTGCGCCATCTTCTCCATCCACAGTAATTTCTGTAATTTCTGTGATGGTAACTTATAAAAACTTGTGAACAAAAGCAAATAATATACAAGAAAGGCTTGCAAGATTAAGTGTGACGGAAATTTTTTCAGAGTAAGAAAATGCATGCCATAACATGAATTATACAATTTGGTGATATTGCATACTAACTGTGGCCTTTGTAAATACTATCTTTGGCCATATATCGTAACAACAAACTTTTCACAATATCTATCTTGGGGGGGGATTGCTCAACTCAGGACATTCTTGCTAAAAAGTCCCTCGATACCAAGAATTTTTTAGCACGAGGCACAAAATAACTGGACTTCCTATAATTGTTAAATTTGAAAATGTAAAGAGAGAATTCTTTTATCCCCTATATATATTTTCTAAAAAATATCACACTGAATTAAAAATTGATTCTATTTTTTCAATCTCGACGATTGAATAATAATAGGTTATCATTTTAGTTTGATTAGACTGTAACAAAATATACAGCTGTCTGGTTGCACCAGCCTTTTTCCCCAGGTATCAAATCAGTACTGGAAGTGAGTATTAAGACATACGAAGCACAAACTTGGGGTTTACTAATACCAGAAATAGATTCGAATAGTTTTCCCCCACAAATGCTCTGCAGCTACAAGAAAACTAAATGTTGAAAATAGCCAAAGTAACGCCCCAGCGTAATATTAACCATTGATGAACTGATGATCCTAAGCATCTAATGTCTAATAAGTATGACCATCCAATGTAATTTTCAGGAACATTAGAAAATATCTCTGGTTATAACTTTCAACAAGGACTTCAAAAGAGGAAAATGCAAAATGAAATTATAAAATATGATTTGCATAGTCCTAAATTAATGTTTGAAGAGTCAAATAATTACCTGAGGAAGCTTCATCAAAAACAACATTAAGCAACTGGCAATCTGAAAAGTACTGTTTAGCCAGTGACCTGAAATCAATAGCAGGCTCTACTGGCTTTAGTCGTGGAAATCGCAATGGTGAGGAGATTGAAATGGAGGATGGACCATTGAGCAAAGAATCAGGCTCATATAAGCAACCAGGATTGCCAATCAAGTCAACCATATACTCCCTAAAAAGAAATAAACCACACCACATATAACTGTATTAATACAATGAGGAACAACAATCAGTTCCTCAACCTTTCCAACATCCATAGCCACAAAAAATCTCAATAGATGGCAAAACAATGATCACTACAAAAATTTGAATCAGCAAGGAACAATAAGAATCAATCAATTTGAGGAGGGTTGTCACTGTAAAGTGCAATATACACATTTATCATTAAAGGAGGAGCTCTAAGCTAATAATTGCATGATTTAGAAAACAAAATAAGTGACAACGTAAAAACCAACATTTCAAAGGAGAGTAAAACCAATAAAAAAACATTGCCTCCAAGTCATTTTGTTTTCTACCTATATCGCCCCATTTTGAAAAATTTCACCGTAATATTGTCTATAACCCATTTTGATCTTAATTGGATCCCTCTGCTCTTTCATTATCCTACAGAATTTTTTTTTCTCGAATGACGATGGATATTGAAATAGTCTGTCTGAATTGCATTATTATACGTCAAGTAATGGCAGGCACCAGCTTAATTTAAATATGTTGTTTGAGCTGCGTATTCTATAAATGCAACAGTAAAAGTATAGAACTCTTATGAATCAAGTGGTATTGCAGAGAGAGCATACTTGTCAAGCCCAAACTGAACAAGACAAGAAGAAGAATCATGGCATGAGCAATATTTACAGCCCTTGGCTACTCGACATGGTAAATCAATTGTGTCAGCTAACACCTGCAAATACCATACTCTTGGATAAGCAAACCCTGAACTATATCATTTCACTTGATAAATTTAAAGGTAATTTATATCAAATAGTAGCTATGCAAATTGAAAATACAAGATTACAAGTTTACCAGAGGCCAGATGCAGTAAACAAGCAGAAATAATATATGAAATTAACTACTATAAGGCGACTGCAGGAACAACAAAGCCTATACAAAAGGAAAACTATTTAAAAGAGTCAATAGATGTGCTTCAAAACTGGGATCTCACTTTGAAAAGAAGAGCACGATGCCGGCAGAGTCCTACAGAAAGCCCACCAAGAGGAACAACCACTGAGCCTAAGGACTCCTTCAAGTTATCACTGCACTCCCTCCAGATGGACACCAACACATCTTCTCCAGAAACTGAGCCACTATTGATACCAATAGAAAGGAAGTTACAGGTGTTGAATGAAATAGACAAGTTTCCAAATGAAAAGTGTAGATGTCTCACCCCAAACTCCTACAGACAAGTTTTGCAAGCTGGTCTACAACCTCTTTTGTGGTTATAGAGCTGCAAGAAATGTTTTGGACCCGATTTTGGAGGTCTTTTAAGTTGGGATCAGCACGTCGATCAATCAGAACAACTTCAAATGAAGAATCCATGCTAGGATCAACAGACTTTAGAGATTCAATAGATGGCATGCGATCATTATCAGGCAAGCTGGTGCACACAGTCCATACATATGGATCCATTCCATGGATTAGATAAAACCCATCAGGAACTTTGTCAAAGTATGATAGACAGCCATTCACCTGATACATATAATAGCATGACAGAACATCACTTAAAGAAATGATACTCTGTTTTGCTAGACCTAAGAATATGTTCCTTTACCATATTCTCAATGTTATTGCAATAAATTAAAAAAAAAAGGTCAGATCTTCAATATTAGCCACACATGTGAGTATACCAATAGTTACATTACATGTCCGTATCGTAGTGGCAACTGGCATTGCTCATTCAAATCTCATCTTTCACAACCTAACCTAATTTATATATAAATCTTTCATGGCCCAGAGAAGAATCCAGCCAACTTGAATAAATTAGGAACTAATCGACCTACAATGGATATAGCCCATACCTAACTTTCATTCTCAAATAAATATTGACATGACAAAGCTTAGATGGTTAGAGCTATCCATTTAGCGCATCGACCACCAAAGACTAAGACTAACCATAAAAATTGGAAAGAAGTAAACAAAACATGGATCAAAACTCTTTATCGGTTTTCGAAACTTATATCTTCACTTTGACCATAGTACTCTAGCTTAGACAGCACTGTTTGCCCCCTTGAAAAACTTCATTCATGTGAATGCCAGAGAACCAATATAAATTTAATGTTAAAACACAAAACTAAACTCGTGTTTTCTTCGTCTGTTATCACATCCTAGATCAATAATCCCCTTTCTACTTCATCAGTCATAAGCCTTCTCCTAGGAAGCAACCGATGGCCTAAGCCGCTTCAGTAACATCTACAGCAAAGGTCTATCACACTTCATGAGTATAGATATAAACTCAAATTCGTGTTTTCTTCATCAGAGATCTACACTATGCCCTATAATTCATCATCGGACAGTTAACAATCTATCTACACTATCAATGTCAGGATAAACAGAACGTGAATTAGCACTACTACTGAAGTCAACGCAACAAAACCATAAGCAAACGAACTAGAACATGTGATAACTGGAAAATAAATTCTACCCAAAATCGATGTGAAACAGCCTCGGCAGAGCTTATCGACCTTCTTAAAGAAGAATCATCCTGAAATGGATTTAAGAAATTCGGATCGTCAGCACAAGTCGCCTCAGAGGAAAGCCGAAGTGCCAATGCCAACTGCAGTTGATAACTCTCTTCCGTCTGTTGCGCCCAGCTCTTACCGGAAGATCCACCAGTCCCGGCGGCCATCTCGGCCGCCTGTGCTCTCGAATCGCCTCCAATCCTAAGCATATCATCGTGCGTAAAACCAAACGCATCCGTCTCGTTAGCCACCGTAGTCGACGGCGTCGGTGCATAGTACTCCCCGGATATCGAACTCTCACCAAAGCTGCTTCCACTGGACTGCCTCTGCAAACCAAACGCCGAGTACATATTGCCGATCCAATTAACCTGCTGGTGCTGGACCGCCCTGTGATCACCACCAGCTTCCCAATCCAACTTCCTCTTGTCGTTCTTCCCCTCTCCCGATGATGATTCTTTCAACGACGTCGAAGCTCCGGCAGCACCGCCAACACCACCACTGTATTGGTCGTCTGGAATCTGACTGAGAAGAGTATAGTTCAACCTCCTGCCGGGCATTTCCATCGAGATTCTGAGAATTCCGATCACATGGAATCCATTTGGACCTCAAATTCCACCATCGAAGCGATGAAGAATTCCCCTCTCTTCGATTTTCCACCTTTCTGGAATTCGATTGTCGGAGAGAGAAGCTGAGAACCATACAGGACTTTTAGGCGTAGTGGCGTTTTCGTAATACTTTATTTTTCCAATCAATTCTTATTTTATTTATTTATTTTGCCCAAGATCTGATATTAATATTCGAGACGCACACACGCGCCTCAAATTCTTTAGACTCGCAGTCGCACGTGCGCGCGGTTGTGATCACTCGTGGATTAAAATTGGTGGTTAAATTACACACAAAAACTAGGACGGTGGAATTCCCTGTTTTTTTTTAATATTGTATTTTTTAAAATTTATTATAAAAATATTGTAACTTTCAAACTATTTATAAAAATATAGCAATTTTAAATGGAGGCCCCACATCTTGTTATCTTGCTCCACATGGGATGGAGGTAGTCTTTTCAAAAGACGACTTTCATCGTTATCTACCTCATTTATTAAAAAATTCATATCTTTTTAACCAGATATTCAAAATTTTCAAAAAAAGTATGGTTGGAAAGCTAACAGCGAGAGCTTCAATTTGATACCTGGTTTCACTATTTTTAGAGTTGTGTATCAAAAGATAAAAACCATCGAAGTTGGACTATAACTCTGCAAATTTCAAAACGGAAGATTGTTTTGAGGAGTGCATTAAAAAATTGACATCTTTTTACCCAAATATTAAAAAAAAATCGAAAATGGTACTGTTGGAAAGTTAACACAGACAGCTTCAATTTGATACCTAGTTTCACTATTTTTTGAGTTGTGTATCAAAAGATATATATCGTCAAAGTTATGAAAACTTCACTAAACCCAAAACTGAAGATACAACTGAAAACTTCAAAGTTGTAGCTAAACTTCGACGATCTGTATTTTTTAATATTGTATTTTTTAAAATTTATTATAAAAATATTGTAACTTTCAAACTATTTATAAAAATATAGCAATTTTAAATGGAGGCCCCACATCTTGTTATCTTGCTCCACATGGGATGGAGGTAGTCTTTTCAAAAGACGACTTTCATCGTTATCTACCTCATTTATTAAAAAATTCATATCTTTTTAACCAGATATTCAAAATTTTCAAAAAAAGTATGGTTGGAAAGCTAACAGCGAGAGCTTCAATTTGATACCTGGTTTCACTATTTTTAGAGTTGTGTATCAAAAGATAAAAACCATCGAAGTTGGACTATAACTCTGCAAATTTCAGAACGGAAGATTGTTTTGAGGAGTGCATTAAAAAATTGACATCTTTTTACCCAAATATTAAAAAAAAATCGAAAATGGTACTGTTGGAAAGTTAACACAGACAGCTTCAATTTGATACCTAGTTTCACTATTTTTTGAGTTGTGTATCAAAAGATATATATCGTCAAAGTTATGAAAACTTCACTAAACCCAAAACTGAAGATACAACTGAAAACTTCAAAGTTGTAGCTAAACTTCGACGATCTGTATCTTTTAATACACAACTCTACAAATAGTGAAACTAGATATCAAATTGAAGCTCTCTGTGTTAGCTTTTCAACCGTATCTTTTTAGAATTTTTTTAATATCTGAGTGAAAAGATGTCAATTTTTTAATGCACTATTCAAAAGAATCTTCAGTTCTAAAATTTGCAGAATTATAGTCCAACTTCGATGGTCTTTATCTTTTGATACACAACTCCAAAAATAGTGAAACCACATATCAAATTGAAGCTCTCGCTGTTAGCTTTCCAACCATACATTTTTTGAAAATTTTGAATATCTAGTTAAAAAGATATGAATTTTTTAATAAATGAAGTACTTAACGATGAAGGTCGTCTTTTCAAAAGACGACCTCCATCCAATGTGGAGCAAGATCGTCTTTTGAAAAGACGACCTTCAAAGACGACCTTCATCCACGTGGAACCAGATGTGGACCTCTATTTAAAATTGCTATATTTTTATAAATAGTTTGAAAGTTACAATATTTTTATAATAAGTTTTAAAAAATACAATATTAATAAAAAACAGCCGGGATTCCATTGTTAAGTCTGGAAATAAGTCGGAACTACTTATCTATTTTTCATATATGCGTAGAAGTGAATTTCATTCTGTGAAACTTACGTTCTCAGCTTCCTATTTGGTCAAGTCTCATAATGGTTTATCGACTTATCTATTTTCCCTCTATGGGAGTAAACTTCGTTTGGCCCACGGGAGTTATTGAACTCGGATAAAAAATATCAACTCCCAAGACTTCAACAATAATTACTATTGAAGTCTGCCCCAGACTTCAACTGTAGTTACTATTGAAGTCAGTCATATTTTGCAAGGCATCACATTTCTCTGTCATTCTAAAAGATACATAAATCATATAATGTATGATTAGCAAATTATATATTCTATCGACTCCCATAAATCATATTTCTCTCACTTGTGAGGTAGAAATTGCTATGTTGTACACATATTTCTAATTTTTTTTTTTTCTTTTTTTTTTTCAAAAATAGCCTTTTCTTTTTAACCAACATTCTTATACTCTATGACTTGTAACTCTTAATGTGAGTAAATATTTGGTAATGTCTAGTTAATGAGTTTTATAAGTTGGGGATTTAAGTTAATGAGTCTTATACTCGATGACTTGTAACTCTTATAATGAGTTTTATGTGAGTAAATATTCTTATACTCATGACTTGTAACTCTCATGTGACTCTAGGTCTTTGAAGCTTAGAGTTGAAAAGTCTTTAACTCTATAATTGGGGATTTAAGTTGTATCAAACTGGTTTGTTCGTTATTAATGCATTTTTTCCTCGTCGAGGCCGATGATACTGATTATAGACTCGATTGAAACTCAATAGAAACCTCTTGAAAAAATAAAGATAAAAGAATGGGCTAAAAAACTCGATGAATGATGCATTAATAAGAAAATAACTGAATTGCCAATTGACCAAGCTGAGACAAAATGAGCAGACAAGAAATAACTTAACATAGACCTTATAAAATGCAGACAATCATCCATGAACATGAAAAACATATGGAAGTTGTGTCCTCAAGATGGAAGAGTATACCAGACAAGAAGAAAACAAAAAACTCGACGATAAGAGTGTTCACATTACTCGCAGGTGGATATTTGTCGATGTTAATATACATAAGGCAATATTCTCCAAGGGACGAGTTTGGTATACTCTGCCCAAATGTCTTTATATTTCTCAGCACAACGAGCTTCGTCTCGTCTCTCTCTCCATATTAGCAGAATGAGAAGGTACATGGGATAAAAGTATGGAGTTGGGGAGCTGCAAAAATGAAGGGAGATTTCTCTTCATGGGATTGATTTTTTTTTTTTCTTTTTGATTACAAAGAATGAGGAACCAAAGAATTACCTTATCCCACATGGTAAGCTGAAAGAAAGCGCCAGTAACAAGTCTCCAAGATAATTGCAGTGCCTAGCAATTCCCCTGTTCAAGAACAAGTATTAGAAAATCTAATAGTGTCCAAACAATACCCATGATTTTCCAAATTTAAGATCTCAACCAGACTCGGGTTTGAAGATTGAAAAATTATGGGTTCTTGGTAACATCCCCGTTTCTCGTTTTCTATTACTTATTTCTAGTTTTTGAGAGATATGTGTTTGGTAATTGTTTTGTGTTTCTTGTTTTTTTTTTTCATTTTTAAGAATAGTCTTAAAAATAATGAAATTTTGAATATATTTGTTTAAAGAATTTTTTCAAGGAAAACTTTAATTTCTTTTAATTTTAAAACCTGAGATAACAAAAAATAGTTACCACTATCAAACAGTCCTTCTGTCTTAAAAAATGGAAAACAGGAAAAATAGATGAAAACAAAAAAGGGAACATTACCAAATACCATATCACCTCCTATCGGAAGAGTATTTTTTTATTTTTTTTATTTTTTTACATCCGTGAGTGTTCGGGTCAGCTTACGCGCACCTCGACTAATCTCACGGGACAACCGTCTGACACTACAACATTTGGTTGTCAAGGAAATCGGTAGGAAATTAATTCCTAGATAAGTGGCCACCGTGGATTGAACTCATTCCCTCTAAGTTCGAAAGAGTCTTATCAAGGACAAAAGCTGATCATCCAAATGATTTCTTGGTTTTCTTTCAGTTTTTAATAGTTTTTTTTTTTTTTTTTTGATAAAAAGGTTAAAAGAAATATTTGTCAAGAAGTCTAAAGTTTAAACTGATTGGATGTAGTGCCCACGATAACAAGAAAACCAAATAGATGAAAATCTTACCAATAGCCAGAAGCAAGCAACTTTCCTCCAACAACTTTTGGAGGCTTACCCCATATAAGGGCTTTGTTGTTCTTTTTAAACATGTGTTTTTGCTTGTTAGATCCTCTAAACACAAGATATCTGCCCAAATTAGTACACAAAAAACTCACGTTTAGTGAACCTTCAAAACGAGAAAAGAAAGTGTCAATTATAAGTCACGTCGTGGTAGCTACCCAATTAAAAAAACTAAGCAGTTAGCTATGGTAGCAGCTGTTGTTAGCTCCGCCTTGTTTGTCAAAAGCCACCAACCCTACAACAAAAGCAAACACAGACAATCTTTTACAGAAACCACGTTTTTTAAAGTTTAGGTACACCATCGGATTTTGCAGGCGTGCATTGACAAAATTTTCTGGAATATAATTTTTTTTACTATCCTTACAATATTGAATATACATATACTTTAGCATGCATATAGAAAAAGAAGTAACAAATTATAAAAAAGAAACAGAGCTTGCATTAAGCTCTAAAGATAAATTGAAGGATGAAGACGATGTTCAAAGGTTTCAGTGGTCAAATGCGCAAGACAATCTGAAATCATATGGGCGAGTCTCAATTTGAAATTAGAGAATTGAGAATCCATTTTGACACAATAAAGTGAAAAGAAGTGCAAAAATGATCCTGGCTTCATGCAAAAACTTAGTCATTGAGATGATTAATAAGTGCATTTGCAAAGTTTTTGTGGCGGCAGGAAAAAGAAAAAAAGGTGAGGTTGTTTTCGTAGAAGAGGTTGCTGACAGATCTGGTAATGAAGCAAAATTTAAGGAAAACTTGGAATTCCATCCCTTTTTGAATAATAGAGGTGGATTTTAATGAGCCGATGAACGTCTCTGTGGAATAGCCTCCTAGATTGAAAAATGTTAGGCCTCATATTGTAAATGTTTACGCGAGAAAGGATAAAAGAGGAAATTGAGTAAAAGTTAGTTACGTATCTGCCTTTTTAGTAGCTTGGGGACTAAGGGAGTGAGGTATCTGTTATTTTGGGAATAGTGGAGCGTTTTTGGGAGAGAACAACCCTCTAGAATTGCCTAAGTGTTGTGTGGTGAACTTTCACCTATTGTCTCAGCTTTTTACATAAATAATACACTATAGATACCTATCAAAAGATAAAGGTCTTTGTGGGAAGTTCTCGAGTATTCTTTTTGGTTGTACTTTCATGGGGGTTTTGCATCTCTAGGAGGTTTCTTGAATAAATTTTGTCGGGAAGAAAACCCACCCGCAATTTTTTTTCTAGTGGGGATGTTGTTTTGTATTTCATCTGTTCATTTAGTTTTTCTGTTTTCTTGATGTATCATGTATGAAGTGATCTTTGTCCTAATAGAAGTTCTGCACTTGTAACTTCTCACTATTTTAATGAAGATCAAGGGAATGTGCATGGTTAAGTGGCAGTAGAGCAACTGATAATACCTGAATGCTAAATGTAAAAGGAATCCAAACAAGATCTCCAAATACCAGCATGAAGCCTAATCTCTCAGCAATTATGTCCCATCTACAAAAGATAAATCAAGCAGTAATATTCAGTCTGACTGCACAAAATTGCAAGTGCAATGAACTGAGTGCTCCGTGCTTAATATGTATAATGAGCACAACTCATGTGCAGACAACAATTAAGAATTCACGATGGCACAAATCTAATCGAGACTATTTCCGACATTCAGGCAGAGCTATTATTCACTGCATAACAGAAACTAGTCTTTTGAAATAACACGTTCTTCGTGTAATGCATTTCGCTTTTTGATTAGTGTGCTGGTGAAGAGCAGAACCAGATTCATGACTGTCCCCAAGTAACCAATTAGGCTGAATAAAGTTTTAGAAGCTAGCTAATATGGGTAAGATCCATTGTTTTAAACACGACCGAGATTCAACAAGAAACGATAGCCTAGGTAGCAACATATAAGCTTCAGCTCTTAGACCACTAGAACATTTTTATGGATGCCATTCACTTTTTTGTTTCCCTGGTGCTCAAGTAATTGGTAAGGGTTATCCATTACTTGCCATTGGCAGACTTACTGACGTCAAAGAACTTTGGCTCTTATACAATCAAGAGCCAATAATATGTGACAATCAGGCATGAAATTTCACCAATTTAACCTCTACTTGCTTTTACATTGCAAAGAAACTGAGGTCACAAGCATTTCAAAATATGTTTTGAACAATAGGAAAGAATGATCTGAAAATGCACTTACGTGGAGGTCATGTACTCCTCGTGAACGAAGTAGTCCAGGACATATAACTGAATCAACATTTAAGACCAAACATCCAATTATTAGATGCCACCCAAATATAAGAAAATGAAGGAATACTTTGGACTGCCAGTTTACCGCACAAAATGTCTGGTAGAGGATCATCGATTGGCTCAAGGTGACGTCCAAAACACTTCTTGCAAGAACTGATAAGTTAATAAGTAGCCAGCCCATCATTCCAGCTCTCACAAAGAAAAATCTACAGGAGGAATTTTCAGCATACTCGTCAATATATATAATAATACCACCAAAAGTGAATCACCAGAACTTGTATTAATCAGTAATGATGAGAAATCACGTGCAAAGGACCATCTATTAGAGAAGATAATAAGAGGATTGAAAATCAATAAACGTAAGCAGCCTTGGGCATCATCTCATGAGATGTGGTGATTAAACTAATAACATTATTCCTGAATGACATAATAAAGTTCGAAGTAAGTAACATACTTGAGGTCAATGCCCAAAAAGTGAGGATTCAACTGTATACCAAACCACCTGTTAAGCAACATAAAGACTGATATTTAGATAAGTGGTCAAATAATACTTCAAGAATTTAGCAAACATCAAATCCAAGTCCCATTTGATAACCATTTGGTTTCCGAAAATTAAGCCTATAAACACTACTTTCACCAATGTCGGGTTTTAAAAACTAAAAAAAGTGGTTTTCATAAACTTGTTTTTGTTTTTTTTAAATTTGACTAAGAATTCAAATGTTTTCTTAAGAAAAATGAAAACCAACGTGTAGAAATTGTGAGGAAATGAGTACAATTTTAAAAAATAGAAAATTAAAAATGAAATCGTTCTCAAACAGAACTTTAACTGTTAGTTTTTTGGAAAATAATAGTTAAATTTAAATAGTTATCCAAATTAAACCATACTGATTTAGGAAAACATAAGCAAAATCCTGAGGGCCTGGATGGGAGTGAATATAAATATGAATGATCATCTTTTCTCACAAATTTCTCAAGGTAAGTATGAATGATCATGTAACAGTAACACTAACAAATACACCCAATTCCTTAATTTTATATAAATATGAATGATCATCTTTTCTGACAAATTTCTCAAGGTAAGTATGAATGATCATGTAACAGTAACACTAACAAATACACCCAATTCCTTAATTTTATATAAATATGAATGATCATCTTTTCTCACAAATTTCTCAAGGTACTTACATTCATGTTATTATCTGCCTGTAACTAGTAACCTTTTCTGAAACTCAAATAGGGTTTTACAACAAACGATAAAACTAGAATGCTCCGTGATATATGATCATGTAACAGTAACACTAGTCATTGACAGGCATTCAGCTAAGAAACAAGCTGGAAGTCCTAAAGTCATACACAGTAAGCCTCAGTAATTAAGTTCTAGCCATTAACAGGACTCCTCAATAGAATATATATATGTAAGATTTGGTGTTCATACATGTTATGGAAAAATGTACAATAGCTAAAAAATTTACATGTGCCACCATCTCTTTCTCAAAGGGTGATATATAAAGATCTCAAAAGTCAAAACCAATATTTCTTTTACATATGTAATGAGAAATGACAATGTTACTGAGTAGAAAAGTTAAACCAGTATGCACCCAATTCCTTAAATTTATTTAAATATCGTAGCCAAACAAACACACCACAAAATGAGAACCAATGACATTATACATATATGAAAAAAGGAACAAAAATTGAGTAAGTACCAATCATGAATAAAATTTCCTGTGATATGAGGCTTTAGAGAAGAACTTTGACTACTTGAACTGTAGCCAGCAACACAGAGTAAAAATGTTGCCTGAAAGTGAGACATTAAGGAGAAGGTTAAAAAAAGAAGTTAGAAATAGAGAAGTAATTGATAATAGAAGGCCAGAAGATTCAGAGACCAAACTTGATGAACAGTGAAAAGGACATATTGTTATTAAGAATAACCTCTCAGTACGAGAATCATGGTACTGGTTTTTTTTTTATAGGATTAAATTGGGGAAGAGTTGAAAATCATGGTACTGGTATTGTATTTTAATGATGCAAATCAAATAATTATCAAATTCTTGCATGGCAGTTCTGGATTTGGGGCCATACAAACAAATCTTATTGATGACCATTGTAGGAAATTTTCCCAATAACACACGTAGAAAGTTACAAGTCGAAAAAATCTCCAATTGAAATCCTCTTTTAACATATAGAAGGCCCTCTCAGAATTAAAATGGGAAACCTTAAGAAACTAACAAGCGTATTCTAACATTAACTAACTATTTTATCACCGAGTGACAATAGTTTTGTGTGTTGAGGTACAGAAACAGTCATAATTAATGTTGATCGTAGAAAGAGAATGATAGGAGCGGGAAATGATTAAAAAAAAAGGTGTATGTGAGGATTGTTGTAGGGGGGTCATGTGATGGCTATGATGTAGGCTTGAGTAAACATGTGAGGATTGAGGAAGTATATAAATACAAAGCTTTGGCTTAGAGGGGTATCTTTTTGGTTAGTTATGCTTCTAACAGGAGCTCTCTCCCTCGGCTTGTTCCTCTTAATTATCAATAATAATTGGTCTCAGCAGGGATGCAGATATGCAAACGCCCATTACAGAAAAATGTCAGAAAGCAAATAGTATTTCTCTAATTATAGTCTTTCATTTTTTAATTTGAATTGGAAAGCTTACATGTAATACATCTTTAGCTGTATGGAGTCTTTACTCCGTCTATTTCATTCATCAATAAATTATGTTTCTCTTCTCCAAAAGAAAAGAAAAAAACAAATAGTTCAAATGTTCAGCTTGAAGTTTCACATACCAGGACACTAAACCATAAGGTTGCTGATAGCAGCTCCAATCCTCTATCTGATATAGCCTACATATGAGTTGTATTATAAGCTACTAATAAGAACAGTTACCAACAGCAGGGAAGAAAAACGACTACAGTGAAAGAAAGGTGTATGAACACTCACAGTGGGTGAAATGTAATTCATCTTAACACCAATTCCAAGAAGCGCAATGAGTACCAGAAGAGAGAGTAGACCTATAGCAGCAGAATTTCAAAACTCATTGGCAAAGAAATTACAATCACAGTGATATCCAAACTTAATAAACTGCATTTACGTATGAGATTACAGAACCATTGCAGCGATATTGAAGCTTAGTCCGGTCTGACAAAATCGCTCCAGGGATGATTCTTCCAGGTAGAACAGATCCAGCAATCGCCAAGTAGAAAAAGAAGATGAAAAGTAAAGCAACCTGATTGCCCAACAACAAAACAGCAGGGAGAACTTCAAACCCATTGAAGCAGAAATTGAAGTTATAACGAATGCTGATTAACACTTACAGCTTCCCAAGATGGAATTGAAAGTTGAAGAAGAAAACCCAGATCCATATTCCTCAAGAAATTGAATCTTGATAGCTTGCTGGGATTTTCTCGCTCGAAAATTGAGCAAATTTCAACTATGGCTGCCTTTTGCTCGAGCCCTGAGTTTGTTCATTGCTTTGCTACTCCTAAATCCATGGGCGCTGGTTGAACTGCTAGCTTGCAAATCTTCGCCACCAGGCGGGAACCTTCTGATAATTCTTAAAAAAAAAAAAAAAAAAAAAAAAAAAACACTAATTTTATGTTATAAATTTTATTATTTTATAATATTATATAATTTATAGAAAATTATATTATACATATTTTAATTAACATTATAAATTTTGTATAATTATTATTATATAATTATTAATTTATAATATTATATAATTTATATTTTAAATTAACAAAAATTAATTGAAAAATGAAATAGTTTGTTTATTAAATTTTTTATAATATAATTCTACATTTTAAATTTTTAAATTCAAAATTTAAATATGCAAGTAAATAAATATGTTTTTCAAATTTATATGGTTTGAATCACATAATCTAAAAATAGTTTTCAAAAACATAATTTATATTGCATACGAAATGCATAATGTATTAACGAATTTGAAAACATAAAATAAAATTTGAATTTTGTACCAAAACGGACTCTAATTTACTCAATTGGGTCTCAAAACTTTCTTTATTAATTTGTTTAATAATTTTTTTAAAATTGAAACTATATTTTTTTTTTTGAAAAATTGTAACAGATGTCAATTTATAATAAGATAATTAAAAATATAGCATGTTTTTAAAAAGGATATGACAATTTCTATCGGATATCTTATGGCTGATAGAAGTCTATTGTCTGATCACCTCAGTTTTTTATAGATTTTTGTCAGTGATAATAGTCTATCAGTGATATCATAAAGTGTATCAGTGATAGAAACGAATTTTTTTTGTCATATTTGTAAAACATTTTAAAGTTTGTTAAATTTGCAATTAGTTTGGGTCTGATTGCTATTTGTGCAACCAACCTTTTTTTTTATAATAAAAATTGTTATATTTATAAATCATTTTAAAATATGTTATATCTTTAAATATAAATCTTAAATCGAAATTTCTTTATATAAATAATGTAACTTGGAAGTAACTTCGCTTCCCTATATTTATTATCTTATATACCTTCCTAAATTTGAAGAGATTCTAGTTGTTGTCTTTACCATATTTTGCATTTGATCAATATGTCATATGTCTCTTTCTTTAACTGTTTTTTTTTTTTTACAACATGTGAGAGTGAGGATTCAATTCGCATTGAACCTAAAACCTCGTAGTCAATACATCATGTCCTCTTGTTGGCTTGACTTCCTTAACTTTTGTTGATCTGAATATATAAATTATTAATGGAATTTCATTAATGTATAAAAAAATAATTTGTTTTTGTGAATTTGTGTGGCATCCAAATTTTCAATTTAGTGATTAATTACAATATTTATTGTGTTTTAAAAGTATTTAAAGCTCACTTAAAAAAAATAGATTAAAGCTCTCAATAGTTTTAGTCCTATTGATTTTATATATTAAATCCTTTTTTCAATTATGTGGATTAAGACAAAATAAATTACCATTATGTCCCTATAGTTTTAGTCGTGGATTTTATGATTTTGTTAAAAAAATTGTGGTATTTTTTTGAATGTGTAAAGTAGGGGTGTTCAAAAAAACTCGAAACCCACGAAACTCAACCCAACTTTTCGGATTGGGTTGAGTTTTTTTTAATATGGGTTGGGTTAGGTTGCTATTTTGAAAAACCGAATTTTCGGGTCGGTTCGCGGGTTGAACCAAATTTGACTCGGTTCAACCCGAACCAACCCGAATTCAATATATTAAACAAAAAAAATTATATATATATAATAAATTCAATATATTTTTTTAAAAAAAAAATCATTTCGTTATTTTGAAAGAAAAATGGTCATTTTGAAAGAAAAATCAAGGATTAATGATGATTTTAAAAGGAAAATCAAGGATTAGGAAATTTATAATTTTGAAAGGAAAATCAAGAATTAAGGAATTAAGAGTGATTTTGAAGTTAATTAAAAAAATCAATATTTATTAATTAAAAAAAAAGACCAACCCGCCAACCCAAACCGAAAATTTAAGGATTGGGTTGGGTTGAGAATTCACCAACCCAAAATTTTCGGGTTTGGTTGAAAAACTCTCCAACCCAACCCATGTACACCCCTAGTGTAAAGAAAAGCCCTGGCCCTATCAAATTAGCAAAATACAATAGCTATTGCAACTATTATTTTTTTTTTTTAAGTATGCTCAAATGAGCAAATTATGATACTTATTTGTGATCCAATTGTCATAAGACCCTTTATGACGACAATTCTAAGTCCATCTTAGCAAACATTTACTCCAGATTTAGACCATTAAAGAACAATCAACTATATTTACTATATGAAATTATAAAATACTATTTATTTTTTAACTAAAGATTCATTTGATAACGTTCTTGTTTTTTGTTTTTTGTTTTCATTTCTCATTTTTTAAGAAACAAACTTGTTTGATAACGTTCATGTTTCTCGTTTTATGTTTCTTATTTATTTTTATTTTTTTTTTGTTTCTTGTTCTTTATATTTTGAGAACTAAAAATATAAACATGTTTTTTTTTTTTTTTTTTTTTTTTTTTTTTTTTTTAAATACCTTATTTTTTGCTTTTTGAAAAAAAAAAAATATATAAAAAAAAAAATATATTGTTATAACTATTTATTTATTTGTGTTTTTGTTTATTTGTTTTTTTTTTTTGTTTTTTTGGTTCTCTATAATTTTTTTTTTTCTCTTTTATAGTTTAAATAGAATTTAATTTTCATAATTAAAAAATAATTATTCAAAGTTTACATAATTGAATACAAATAAGTTTCAATGCAAAATTAAAAACAACCATAAAATACGTATTTATCCTTTAAATGTTGTCCAAATTTGACATGCAATGTCATTTTCCATTCGAGTCATTTTATTTTAAATGATCGACTTGGATCCAATTCAATTTTATAACTCTGTAAATATCTGATTGTAAAATATTAAAGTGAGACTAAATGGTTTAACAGGTTTTAAAAATTTAAATTATATATATATATATTTGCAAATATATAACGAAAAAAAATGTCAGTTTAAAACCCAAGCACATGGGTGGAGGACTTCAAACTGACTACCAAAGCAACACCAGTTTTTTTAAAAGTTTAGGAATGAAAAACAAAAATCTTATAAAAGAAACAAAATAAAGAAAAACAGCATTTTGTAGTTTCTAAAAATTTAGAAAAAAAAACGAAAAATAATAATCAAACAAGTTCTATAATAAAAAATGAGGAAACGAAAAAAAATAAAAAAATAACATGAAACAAAAACGTTATCGAACGCGTCCTAAATTAATAATTTTGAAATTTCAAGAGATGTTAATACAAACTATCTAAATAATAATAATAATAATAAAATACATTCCAAGTCAGCAAGTTTGGGAAGATTGCGGTGTTACGCGCAACACTTGATCATAATTTCCACGAGACTTCACTCTGCGAGGCTTCCCCTTTCATCTCATAATTCCCTCAAATTAGAAAAAAAAAAAAAAAAAATCGCCATTCGCAAATTCAATCCTTCGTCTTCGTTGAGATAGAAAACGAAAACGAAAACGAAAAGCTGACCAAAAACCCTACCTGCGGACTTCACACTGATCTCTGGTCTTCACCAATGGAGTTTTGGGGTAACTTCATCTCTTCCCTTTTCTCCTCTGTTTGTTCAATAATTCACTGTTTCCTCTGCGCTTCTTCTCTTTTGCCTTCTCTTGCATCTTTTGTGTTTTCTTGTTACTGCCTCTTTTCCATTTTCCATTTCTCTCTGCGTTGAGCGAAGAAGATACATACGAAACACCACGATCAAGGGTTTTTTTTTATTTTTTTTTTATGTGTAGTGGTTGAACAGTACATTTAGCTTCAGGAATTGGTATTTTTGTTCATAGAAGCTTCTGGGTTTTTGCTAATGCTATCTTTTTATGTTGTTGCTAAGGAAATTATGGGAGCTAATTCGATTTTAACTGATATTATGTTTTGTTTCAGTTCATCCCAGTTGAAATTTATGTGTATGTAACGTGTTATTTGAATGTTACGATACTGAAGGCTGAAGGTACTTGTGAGCGGTTTTAGACTTGCTTCTCTTTGTAGAGACGTGATTGTGGACATGGGTTGTTTGAATTTTGAAGTGCATTGTTAATTTACATGGGTTTTGTTTAACAAGATAGGATTACTTCATCTCAGTCTTTAGTCTTTACGTTTTTGCTCTTGCTGGTGGATTTATTTGATTGTTTATGTGCGGCTGTTTAGTCATCTCTCTTATGTTGGCTAATTAATGAATTTTTCTACTTAATCATATTGTGAAAGAGTTCTTTTAACTAATAGTTCTGGAAAAAAAAATAATTTGAGCTTCTGTTGCCTGATTTGATTCGATATTGTTTGTTGCTAATAACTATCTTGCTGGAGATGAGAGATCAAGAAAACAGTTTCTGCTGGAAATCAAGAGTGGTTTTGTATGTCATGTGCCTAATATTTCTTGGTGGATATGTTGGATTTATGTGCTCAGTTCTCTTACATGTCGATGTACCTAATTGAAGCACATTGGTATATGCGTATTCAGTTATGTGGTGGCTCTATGCTTTTCCATGACCTAGTGTTATTGATTATGTCATGCAGGTGCTGAGGTTAAAGTTGGTGAACCTCTCTTGGTGAGTCCTGGGGAGGAGAAGATATTGCATCTGTCGCAGGTATTGTCTGTGAGCTAGCTTGTATATCTGTTCATAAGAAATCGGTAGGGCAAGTCATTGAGTTGTATATGTTTTTCACAGGCTTGTCTTGGAGAGTCCAAGAGCAAAGGAGGTGAACAGGTTTTCCTATATGTCAAGATCGGCAATCAAAAGCTTGTTCTGGGGACACTATCCTCAGAGAAATTCCCACAGGTGTCATTTGATCTGGTGTTTGACAAAGAATTTGAGCTATCTCATAATTGGAAAAATGGAAGCGTCTACTTTACGGGATATACATCTCTCCTTCCAGAAGAATATCCTTTATCTGAATTCTTAAATTTATATATATATATATTTTGTAATTCTTTTTCATATTATTTAGTTTAATTGCTTGGTTTGCATTTTCTCGTGTTGTTTTCTTGACTAGTTTGAGTTTTTTTCATTGCCACGGACGAATCTTCTTGTAAGTTATTTCTCAAAATGTTGTCATTGGTACTTTCTTTTTATTTCATTAGAACCAATGGGTAAGTGGACTGGTTTGATGCTATTTTTCAATTTCAGATACTGATTCTGAAGAGGAGTTGCCTCTAGCTGCCATTGACAATGGTAATGTTTACTCTCTGATACTGACTTGTGCATTTGTCATTTAAATTTAGTGACATAGGCTATAATACTTTGGCGCAGGAAAGCCAGAGCCAGAGCCACAGCCTAAGAAAGAGGCTAAGCCTGATACTTCTGGAACCAAGAAAAAGGTGCAGATTGTAGAACCAAACAAAGGTGGTTCTAATTCAATTATTGACAGTAAGAAGAAGGAAGACAGTTCTGATGAAGATGATGATGAGGATGAAGAGAGCATGGAGGATGAGGTACTCTTATTCTTATATGCCATTTTACTTTCTAAGTGCGATATTTTTAAAATAAAAGGTTCATGATAAAAAAAAGGGAGCAAAATTAATTAATTTTGTTCTCCTCATTTTCATTCCATGTGAAGCTCTCCATGCCTGTTCCATGACGATAGGTTTACAAATCCCGATTAAAAGAAATTTCGCTATTCTTAAACAATTTTACTATTTCTATTAAAAATTTGTAGCTAATCTACGCCACTTCGATTTATCCAGTATTTGTCTTACCTTATCAAGTGTAGTAGTTTGACATCTTTCAATCTTTGTCCTGTACTATAGTCATAACCGCTGGAGCATTGTTTCTTCCTGAGCTACTTGATATTTGCTATACCTATGATCTAAGGCATATAAGGAAGTTGGTATCTTAGGATTTACTCTACTAATATGACCATTGAATTCCAACTTTCTTTATCATCTGTCTTGGTTTCCTTTAGAATGCAAATGGAGGTGAAGAAGATGACAGTGATGATGATGAAAATGAGTTTTCTGGGGTCGATAGCGAAGATACTGACGATGAGGACTCGGATGACAGTTTGGAAGAGGAAGAGCAGACACCAAAAAAGGTACGAGGCTGCCATCATTCTCTTATTGTTAGAGATTTCTAATTTTTTTTTGGGGGGTAAGAATCCGAGCTTTAATTGAGAGAAATGAAGAGAATCATGATTGCATTGAGCTAGATATTCTTTTCTTTTAAATTGCTGTATTTTTTAATCAAATAATTGTTGGAACCATTGAAGGCTGAAGCAAGCAAGAAGAGGCCTGCAGAGTCTGCTAATAAAATGCCTGCTCCTGGTCCTGATAAGAAGGCAAAACTCGTCACTCCTCAGAAGACTGGTTTGTTTCTTCTGTCTTTTATGAACCTGATTTACATTCTGATTTATTAGCCTTTATATTGCTATATAGACCAGCAATTCTTATCATATTAGTTTTTCTTGCTTGGAATTCATGTTATTGCATTTGCATTGCAATTCCATGATTGTTGACTATCTATAGGCTTACTTTGGGGGTGAACTTCAAATTCTTGAACTCTTAAACAAATTGCTCAGATGGTCTTTTTTTGGTGACAGATGGCAAGAAAACAGTTGTTCATGTAGCTACTCCTCATCCTTCAAAGCACGCTGCGAAAACGCCTGCTGCTAATGACCAAAATAAACAGCATACTCCCAAATCAGCTGCCGTCGCATTCCCTTGCAAATCTTGCAATAGGTATCTCTTGCTACCTGTTTTTCTAATTGCTTGGAGAGTTGAATTGTTAAACGTTAATCTAATTGTGGCAATAAACTTTTTTGAAGGGCATTTGGCTCAGAAATTGCGTTACAATCCCACTCAAAAGCTAAGCACGGTACTGCTGAGAAGTGACCAGGTTAATATTTCAGGAAGAATGTGTTGGTTTTACTAATGTGGGATTAACACAGCATGGATTAGCTAAACCTGGCTAGTATATTAGATCAGAACTACGATACTGGATGGTTGTGAATTTTCTACCCCCACCCACCCTTTTGAGATTCATTTTCTAAATGTTCTGGTGTGATTTCAAACCCTATTATTGTTCTAAGCTTTAATGTATAGACACTGTCTTCCTTGTGATGGTTCCTTTTAGACATCGCGTATGCTAGTCTCGACGTGTGCTGTAGGATTTTTTAGATTCATCCATTAGAGTGTTATTTCATGTTACTTGGCTCCACTTCTCTTTATTATTACCTTTTCTCCCATCTTTTTTTGGTAAACATTGGAAGAGAAAAATGTAGTAAGGTGAAATAACCTGTCTTTCAGATTGCTCTATTGTTTTTTACTGTGTTTAGGGCATGTTTAAAAATTATTAAAATCACTTTTGTTTTTGTTCAAACTCACTATGAATCATTCAAAAACATAAAATCATACCATCAAAAGTGATTTTGAATAGTTATAGATGTTTTGGAGTGATTTGAATTTGATTTTAACTTTTTCAAAATTACTTTTATACATGCCCTAAGTTCTTTTTCTTGGATTCTTTGGCCTCTTGAATTAATCTTGTAGTTGTTGTGGGAAATTTTCTTAGGCTTTGTTTGGATTGGGTCGCTAGATGAGCTTTTACATCACCAGAAAGGTCAGTGTTGTTCAAGAGACAAGCCATGTTAAATTTTAGCTAAGCTTCCTTTTAGACTTTGGGATACGATTAATTTTTAAATACTTTTCAACTACTCAAATACAAGTGTTTTTCCTTTATGGAGTTGTAGGTTCCAACTTTTTCCTTATATAATAATAATATATAATATAATATAATGCATAATAAGGTTCAAATTCTTTCTTATAATGTTTCTTCGTGCAACCTTTCTCCATCTACACAAGTTTATAACAGCCTAAATTTGAATAAGCAAATTATATCATCAACATTTCAAAGTTAAGTTTCTCAAAAAAAAAACAAAAAAAAAACAAAGCAAAAACAAAAACAACAAAAAGAAATGACTTTTTTTTTTTTTTTTTTTTTTTTTGTGAGATTATAACATTACAAAAGAAGAAAAAAAAAAGATACAAGATGAAGAGTCAATGTTAGGAGGGAGGTAGCCAACTTGAACCTAACTCAACCGGTTTAGGAGGTTTGATGTTCAAATTGTTGAACATAAAGAACATGTTAGGAAATTGGTAGGTGTAAGCAAGTAGGGAGTTGTCCGTTAAGATATAAATAATCTTCAATACTAATAAATGTCTCTCACCTCTTGATAAAAAAATAAAAAAATAATTATTAAAAAATTAAATGAAAATTGTCCAAAGGTCCATTTAAAGTAAAATAATTAAAAATATAACACTTTTTAAAAATATTTAAAAATATGACAATTTTTATCATGGGATAGTAGTCTATCACTTTTGTTTTTTAATAAAATTTTGTTAGTGGCTAACCACTTATAGTAGTCTATTACTTATTAGTTGATAGTCATTTTATTATTGAATATTAATTTTTTTTTGTCACTTTTGTTTTTTTATAAAATTTTGTGAGTGGCTAATAATTAATAGTAGTCTAATCATTTTATTAATGAATATAAGTGATAGCAGTCTATAAAGACAATCACTAATTTTATTTTTATTTTTATTTATTTATTTATTTTTTTGATATATTTATAAAATATTTTATATTTTATTATATTACGTTATTTATGCAATTAGTCCAAATTTAAAAGCATAAGTATTAGAGTTTAACCTACTCTCAACTAAAATAAAATAAAAAATTAGAATAATTGATAATAAAGTGGATTCCATTTAAAAAAACTCAAAGCTTTACATTTTTTAAATCAGAAATACATTAAACAAAAAAAAAAAACAAATCGGGCGGTGAATTTAATAGGGCGGCCCACATTGTGCTGTCTTCTTCCATTGTATTTTCCGCTTGAAATACTGAATCAAAACCACTCGAAATTCATCAGATCTCTCTCTCAACAACAATGGCGGTCACTTTCTCCATTTCCAGGCTCTCTCTCTCCATCTCTTCTTCTTCCGCCACTTCTCTCTTTCCCTCCAGAGCCACCACCGCCGCCGCCCTCTCTTCCCGTCTCTCCTTCTCTTCCCTTTCCCTCAAATCCCCCCTCCGCCGTCTCTCCTCTTCTCCCACCTCCAAATCCACCATCTCCGCCGCCATTTCCCTCGGCGACAACCTTCCGGAGTCCACATTTTCCTACTTCGACTCCGCCGGCGAGCTCCAGACCACCACCGTCTCCGACCTCACCAAGGGCAAGAAAGCCGTCTTCTTCGCCGTTCCCGGTGCTTTCACTCCGACTTGCTCTCAGAAACACCTCCCCGGCTTCGTCGAGAAATCCGCCGAGCTTAAAGCCAAAGGAGTCGATACAATCGCCTGTATTTCCGTCAATGACGCCTTTGTCATGAAGGCCTGGAAGGAGAATCTCAATGTCAATGATGAAGTTCTGTTGTTGTCCGATGGGAACGGCGATTTCACTAGAGCTATTGGCTGTGAGCTTGATTTGAGCGATAAGCCGATTGGATTGGGCGTTAGGTCGAGACGTTACGCGCTTTTGGCTGAGGATGGAGTCGTGAAGGTCTTGAATTTGGAAGAAGGAGGTGCGTTTACTTTCAGTAGTGCTGAGGACATCCTCAAAGTTCTTTGAATGAGATGAGATGAAATGAGATGAGATAAGATAAGATTTCCTTTCTTGTTTTTTTCTACTGGATGCTATTATCATTTTCCTTCTGCTTGTTTTTGTTGGCGAATAAATGAGATGAAATGCATCTGTTGGAATAAGTTTCTGAGTTCATTTTCATGGTTCTGGATTTCTCTTCGCTTTTCTGTGCTTTGAGATTTATGCTTCATGTTCTATGATGAGAAAGAATGATTAATTTGGGATGCCTATAATCTGTTCGACCAAATGCCTCAAAGAACCCACCTCACTATCTCAAGGATGAATTCTCTCATTCTGCTACTTCTAATTTCATCTCCAAAGTTTTAAAATATTTCAATCAAGTCACTTCTTTAATCCTATTGAAGTTGTTGATATTCATGCCATGTCCGAGAGTGATTTTTTAGTGGTTAAAATCACTTTTATCATGTTTAAAATCACTCCAAAATATGTGTTTGATTATTCAAAATCAATTTTGATGACTTGCAAAATTAAAAGAAGATAAAATGAAAAATTACATAGGAAATATATAATGATTAAATGCATGTTTTGTTAGTGATTTTAACCTTTTTAAAATCACTCCAAACATGCCCTTAGCCTTTGATTATGTGTTATTGGGTTTAGTTGGCAATGAGAAACTCCTAAGCTATTCTTAGTGCATTAACTGCTAAGCATACTTGTATTTGTAGTCAATTGATCAAAAGCATACTAAGCATACAACTAAGAAACTCTTAAGATTTTGAATGATTAAATGCATGTTTTGGAGTGAATTTGAATATGACAATGAATGATTTTAATCATTTCAAAATCACTCTCAAACATGGCTTTAATCATAATCCTTTGATTATGTGTTATTGGGATTTTAGTTACCAATGAGAAACTCGTAAGGTATTTGTAGTGAATAATGAATTAGCAGCTAAGCATACTTGTATTTGTAGTCAATTGATCAAAAGCATACTAAGCATACAACTAAGAAACTCTTTAAGATTTTGAATGATTAAATGCATGTTTTGGAGTGAATTTGAATATGACAAGAATGAATGATTTTAATCATTTCAAAATCACTCTCAAACATGGCTTTAATCATAATCCTTTGATTATGTGTTATTGGGATTTTAGTTAGCAATGAGAAACTCGTAAGGTATTTGTAGTGAATAATGAATTAGCAGCTAAGCTACTTGTATTTGTAGTCAATTGATCAAAAGCATACAACTAAGAAACTCTAAGATTTTGAATGACTAAATGCATGTTTTGGAGTGATTTCAAAATCACCAAAACATGCCCTTATATTTAGTCGTTTGATTATGTGTTATTAGGTTTAGTTAGCAATGAGAAACGTATAAGGTATTTGTAAATTGATCGAAATCCAGTGAAAATTTCAACTTTTTTTTTATGAGTTGAACCCGTGCTTATATTGGAAGAGAAAATTGGACAATGATGAAATGAACAGTTCATTGATTCGTTCTTGTCAAACAAACAACTAAAAAGAAAACGAAAATCTTCACAAGTGGAGCCAAAAAAATAAAAGAAAATTTTCAGCTCCAGCTACACCCATCGTACAATCCCTACATTGCGATCTCCATTCATTTGTTTTCCGTCTATGTTCACAACTTAGCTTCCTTTCTGCCGTTTTGCTTCCACCTTTGGTTTTGTAGACATAAAAAGCTTCCAAAAAAACTTTGCTAAACACAAGCACTAGAATCTAACATCATGGTTGAGGTACTAAGAACTGGGAACAATGGTGCCAACATACCCGAATCCCACGATGAAAAACGAAAGTGATTGAACAAAAAGGAAAACAAAGAAGTTGGTTTCCCCAAATAACACACTATAGCATCCACAAAAGAAGAGATAGGCTCCGACCAGAAGCTCAGTCATATGAATTCTGTCAATATATAGAAACAAAGCTCGTGTTAGATGATAATATAATCGCTTTCTTTAAGAAAACAACTGTTGTAGAAGATGGTCGTTGGTCACTTTGAGTTTAGCGATAGTATTTTATTTGCCTATTTGTAGTTTTTACTTGTTAGGAAAGAACTGAAGAAGTGAAAAGTACCTATCCCCAAGTCTGAGCATTGGCTTCTTGGTTGCTTTTGAACCTGGTTTGACCTTGAGAATATCTCCTAACTTCTCAGTGACAACCCATTCATTTGCTCGACTACCCTCAAATAAGCCGATGAGGGTGGCCTTGGCTCTGTGTAATGACATTACATTTTCGAACATGATCCAGAAAACCGTCAAGTGGAATGACCTGAATAAAACAACCGAATTGAATCTTAGAATTAGGAACAACATTCCAAAACATTTCCAACTCTTGTCAATACGAGGTTCATTGTTGTTCTAACAGTAGAAGTTTGAGAAGAAACGTACTTTGGAGTCCCGATCGCATTAATAATGGTAGTTGCTGTAGGAATATACACAGCTCCCCATCTCGGAATTTCAACTTCAGGCACCATCACAGTTGCCGGCAGAACGATACAGAAGAAAAGAAAAGTGTTGATGTGAGCTATGATCTTCCTAACGAAGAAGAAGCTATAAATCACATACACCTTCTTCCACAATGTCACTTTCTGCAATAGGAAATTCCCACATCTTAACATATTGCCCAGAAGTTTAAAACCTTTATTAGTCGGTTTCGATATTAATTTGATTCACTAAGCCAAACAAGAGTAACATCGACGGTCGAGGATACCTTATTTCTTGCTATCTCCATGACCATTTTCCTGAAAAGGTTTGCAGGGCCACAAGACCATCTGTGTTGTTGAAAACGGAAGGCCTTGAAAGTGCTTGGCAATTCATTTTTAACCTAATGGTATGAAACAGTTCCATTAGACATGAGAACAATATTATACATCCATGTTATTGATTATCTTAAGAAGCAAAAGATTGTTAGAAGTTAGAACTTAGAAAGTTACCTGAAGGTCGCCGAGGTACAAGAATTTCCAGCCCTTGAGACCAGCTCGTACGGCTAAATCCATGTCCTCCACCGTCGTTCGATCCTTCCACCCTCCGGCCTCTTCGATTGCTGCAATTCTCCAAACTCCTGCCGTGCCTGGTGTAGATTGAATGTTGTGCAATGATTTTAGAATGAGGTACATGAGTTATTTGGATATGAGAAAGAGGAGTTTGTACAAACCATTGAAGCCGAAGAAGGCATGGGTGGCGGAGCCGACTTCTTGTTCAACCGTGAAATGGTAGTCCAACGACATCTCTTGAAGTCTTGTCATCATACACTCGTTGGAGTTCACTGCAAAAAACATAGCCAAAAAAGTGAAGAGGAGAGTCATTACTCCACATATTGTTGAACTCAAACAAAGAAAAAAGAGTATCGAGTATGTGAAAGTAGAGTTACCAAATATCCATCGAGCTTGAATGAGGGCGAGTTCAGGGTTATGAACGAGATAAGGAATAGATCGTTGAAGAAAATCAGATTCAGGTTGAAAATCAGCATCAAAGATGACAACATAATCACAACTCTTAGCATAGCTTCGTTTCATGCCTTCTTTCAAAGCACCTGATTTATAACCAGTACGATTGTCTCTTACTTCATAATTTATGTTAATCCCTGTACTTGCCCATTTTTTGCATTCTTCCTCCACCAGTACCTGTTCATCAATCAACCATTTTCCTTTTATTTATTGTCGAACAAAATATTCGTCGATGTGTCTATATATCTGTAAGTCGAAGGGTTTGATATAGATGAGATTTTATTATCTACCTTGATCGATGGGATTGTTGAATCGTCCAATACTTGTATTATGATCCGGTCAGATGGCCATGAAAGCCCACAAACAGCTCTAATCGACAATTGATAAACCTAAGATCAAACCAAGTTAAAGACCATTTTTATGAATGAAGAACAACATGTGAGAGATCAAATATATAATTATAACAAAACAGGCAAACAAAATATATCACCTCTTTTTCATTAAACATGGGGATTTGAACAAGAACCATAGGATAAACCAAGTTTCCAAGCTCGCTACCATTTTCAATGGCTTCCCATTTGTACATTTTCTCCGGCGTTCGACCGAGCAGCTTCACTGCAACGATCACAACGCCCATATAAATCCTCTCGACGAACTGCATTACCGACAATGCAGAACAAAGCGTCATTATAATTGTAAGTAGAGGAGCAATAAATGGCGCTCTGACGGCGTTCCAAATAAAAAGGAGTTGGGCCGGAATTCCATCTCCGACCGTAGGAAATCCCCCGGGGAAAAGCGCCGCCGTTGAGAGTTGCTCCATTTTCCAGATGAAAATTGGAGCAGGGGAAAAATTGTTTAGTCTGCTCCTGCGATCGAGACGATTGCAGAAGCAGATTAGCAATGAAGGATTGAAGGATGGATGTGTGAAATGTGAATGTGAATGTTGAGAGTGAAGAGGGGAATTTAAAGGAAAAAGTTGAGAGAGAGATAGAAATTTGTGGAGGGTGGGATGAGCTATAATTTCTCTTTGAACAACAAGTGTTTTTTTTTTGCTCAAATCAGTGTGGTTGTGAGGCTTTTAGAATTGGTATTAATAGGATGATGGTTTATAACCTTTCAAAAAGGAGGAGGAGAGAGAAGTGAATATGTTTGATCATTAGAGTTATGTTTAAGGAGGATTCTATTTAGGTTAAATTACAAATATAGGACCATATAAATATTGTTTAGTTGTTAAGTACTTCTATTAAGATAGAATGTTCAAATTTTCAACCTCACATTTGTTGTACTAAAAGAAAATAAAATAAAATAATTACAAGTCTAATTTTTTTGAACTTTTGTTCGTGTTTAATAGGTTATTAAATTTTTAATTTTGTATCCAATAGGTTATGAACTTTAAAAGTATCTAAGCTTTCGACCAATAAGAGCATAACTTAATTGATATGATCTATGAATTAGTGACTATGAGGTCCTAGGTTCAATTCTTATCCCTAAAGACACATTTTAAGTTTTAAAAGATCTATTAGATACAAGATTGTAAGTTTCAAAACCGCACATTTTAAATTTATGTACTAAACTTGTAATTTATCTTCTCTATATTAAAATAAAACGAGGGACAAACCAATAAGCCTGGAAAAACTCTGTAAATCTTTTTTAATCTAAACAACGAAGAGTAATGCTAATTTGAGGTTAGCTCAACTGGTTAAGACATATGTTCTCGACCAAGAAGTCATCAATTTGAATAGCAAAAAAAATAAAAATGAATAAGATATTGCATTTATTATATCAACCATTTTTTCAATTTTGCATATGTAGAAAAATATTCAATTATATCAGTTGTAACTGATATACCTTATATTTGGTGTATCGTTCAATTATAACTTATATTTGATTTATCGTTCAATTATAAGGTAAAGTAGTTCGACTGATATACCATCAAAATCAAATAAAACATTCGTAAATAGAACTCATTAGCGTCAAAACCTAATTCAGACTAGCGGAATCAAATTAATTGATCTAAAATTATTTCAGTTGAAACGAAATCAGTTATATAATTGGTTGATTACTTATATACTTTTTATTATATTTGGTGTATGAGACAATTGATGCCATATATTTTGTATATACAGCTGATATACCTCTTTTTTGGGTATATCAGTCCTTATATTTGGTGTATCAGTCACAAGTAATATACCTTAAATTTGGTGTATCAGTCTATCAGTCACAACCGGTACACCAAATTTAAGGTATATCAGTTGTGATTAATAAACCGATATACCAAATATAAGGTATATCAGTTGTGACTAGACCGATACACCAAATAGAAAGTATATAAGTTGTGACTGATACACCAAATATAAGGTATACAATTGTGATGAAAAAAAACAGAAAAAAATATCAAAATTTGAAAATTTTACTATATTTGCAAAATTAAAAAACAGTAGCTAGATTTACAAACACCCTAATTTATTTTGCTATTCACGCCAATTTCTTTAAAAATATATATATAAATAAAATGAGGAGTAATGTAATAACAAAAAAACAGATAAAACATGTTTTCGTTTTTTTTTTTTTTTTAAAGGTGAGAGGTACAATATGTCGTGTTGGGCTGAATGAGCTTTAAGCATTAGGGTGTGTTTGGATTGACTACTAAAAAAATGTTTTTCAAAGAATGCATTTTTTTTAAAACATTTTTTCTAGAAATGTTTATAATTAAAACACTCATGTGTTTGGTTACATTTTCTCAAAATTGTTTTTATCTACAAGTGTGATTGGTTTGCTCTAGACTAAAAGTGTTTCTCTTAATGTCAAATTACTATAAGGAGCAATTATTAATATACAAATATGAATTAATAAGTTTAAATTTATATTTGTCGTTTAGGGTTTAGGGTTTAATATTGTTGATGGTTGGGGTCGGGGTTTGGCGGTCGGGGTTGGGGACGAGTGGCCGGGGTCAGGGTCAGGGTCGGGATCGGGCGGCTGGGTTCGGGGTCGGGGTCGGGGGCCGACAGTGGTCAGTACCGAGGCTGGGCTCGAGGTCGGGGCCGGGGTTGGGGCTGGGGTAGGGGTCGGGGTCGGTGTTGGTGTCGGGGTCGGGGTCAGGGTCAATATCAGGGTCGGACGGTCGGGGTCAAAGTCGGGGTTAGGTGGTCGAACTGACGGTGGTCAGGGTCGGGTGGCCAGGTCGGGGGTCGACGGTGGTCAGTGGTCGGGGTCGTCTGGTCGGGTCCAGGCCGACGGTGGTAGGTTCGGGGTTAGGGGTCGGGGTCGGGTAGTTGGGGCTGCGGGGGTCGGGGAGACAGAGGTGAGGTGGTCGGGCTGGGGTGGCGGTGGTCGGGGCCGAGGCCAGGTTTGGTGTCAAGCGGTCAGGGTCGGGGTCAGGGTCAGGTGGTCGAGCCGACGGTGGTCGAGCCGACGGTGGTCGGGGTCCGGGTCGGGGTCGGTGTCAGGGTCGGGGTCGGGGTCGGGGTCAGGAGGTCGGGGTCGGGGTCGGGGTTGGGGCCGGGATAGGGGTTGGGGTCGGGCGGTCAGGATCGGTGTAGGGGTCAGGGTCGGGTGGTCGGGGGTCAGGGTCGGGTCCGGGGCGGCGCGAGTCAGGGTCGGGTGGCCGGACTGGGGCGACGGTGGGCCGGGTCGAGTGGCAGCGGTGGTTGGGGTCGGGTGGCGGCGACGGTGGTCGGAGCGGGGCGACGAATGGCCGAAGTGGGGAGGCGGTGGCCTGTGACGGGTGGTTGGAGTTTGGAGGCGGTGGCCGGCGGCGATCGAAGATGGTCGGTGAGGGGCGGTTGTCGAAGAAGGTTGGTTGGTGGAGAAAATTTAGAAGAGGAGTGTGAGGGTATTTTGGTAATTTTAATACAAGATGAGAATTAAGTAAGTTTTTCAATTAAACACCCAAAAACATTTTTTTCAAGAGTTAATATCAAGTGTTTCTTCCAAACTACATTATTTCAAAAACTCATTCTCCAAAAATTCATTTTGGATGGTTGGGAAGCACTTCAATTTATTCCAAAATGACTTTTTGCAAAAATTAAACACTTAGGAATCTAAACCAAACACACCCTTAATGAGCCAAATCTTGAAGGATGAATTTTAGTTGTTTACAAGTGTAAAATGCAAGACTCTCCTTCCAACATGTCTCAAACTCATGCACAAGACAGAATGCACACTTTGGAGAGAGAAAATGAAGTATCGAAGGTTTTTGGTGTTGGGAGTGCGACCAAAATCCCACAACAGTTAGAAGAGAGAAAGATCATGGGCATATAAGGAAGGACAACATTTTCCATTGGGGTGACCAAAAGCAAAACCATGCATATTTAGGCTCAAAGTGAACAATATCGTACCCGTAAAATATGTGAAATTATGTCATCCTTATCATTTAGTTTCATAATTTCTACCTGTCGGTTGAGCTAAAGCTGCATAGGTAGAATGAGCAAAATGCATAAAAATCAAATGAATGCACAAAACCTTTCTTCATCTTCAACTAAAACCAAAAGATATCAACATTATTTACAATCACTACAAACAATCTCATGAAAATTTGTACCAACAAGAGCATAGCTCAACGGATCTGATGTATTGATTAGTGACTAAGAGATCCTAGGTTAGTCAATCTCATCTCTCTAACTCCACGTGTTGGTAAAAAAAAAAAAAAAAAAAAAAAAAACTACCATCAATCTTCTTATTTTGCCCTTGTCAATTCTTAAGATGCATCCAGCAACCTATTTTATTTATCAACATTTTCACTTTTTGTAATATGTACGGCCACGTAATTGCATTATCCAATTTACATTTTTTATATTTATCAAATAATTTTACTTATTTTTTAATATAAACAACGTACTTGCATTATACATATATATATATATATATTTTTGCATGTTTATATTTATCAAACAATTGTACATTTTTTTTTGAATGATATTTTATTACAATTTGTTTTAGGGATGGAGTATGACTTTTGACCTTTTGTTGGCTACAAAATTATTATAAGTTGGTTGGATGAAAATATTGGTCGAAAATGATTACAATTAAATCTTAAAAAAATGTTGAATAAAAAAAAACTTAGAAATTTATCAAATTTAGGGGCCGGTTGGCCATGGATTTGGAATTAGATGAGGAGGTTGGCATTGAGTTCTAAAACCAAAATTAAAATTGATGTTTGTGGCAAGGAGAGTTTGGCCCTCAAATTCATGATTTCCATTTCTTCCATAAAAGTATGATTTCCATTTCTTCCATAAAAGTATTGGCTCACCAGAGATTGTGTCTAAAGTCGGGTGCTTTTCTAACGGTTCCGTGGAAGGATCCTGTTCACTCGAATTTTTTATCGAGAATCCTGTTTACGCCTGAATCCTGTTTACTCGAAGGATTCACTCGAACTTTTTATCCTTTTATGAGTCTGATAGTCTTAGAAACTTGCCGTTTGCAGGTTGAACTATTTATCTCTCAGTTTTTCTAAAAATTCTTTTATATATATATAAAAAAAATCCAATCAACTCTAAAAAAAAATCCAACCCAACTCTGAAAAAAAAATCCAGCCAACTAAATTCAGTCAAAACTCAAACTCTAAAAAAATTCGACACACATTTATGCATCATGTTAACTATATCTATGAAAGAGAAAAATACATTTTAAAAAAAGAAAAATATTATTACAAATAAGAAATAATTACACGATGACATATATGACACTTCTAATACCCTAATACAAAATGGAAACTCAAAATGAATAGTAAATTCAAAATCAGATTTTTCTCGGACTCCACCACCTAGACACTAGTAAAATCTAGACTCCGATTCGAACGGTGAAGCGACATAACATATTCAAGACATTCCAGCGCCGTAAGTATTATATATCATAAAATTTAATTCAAGGATGAAGAGGAAACGATGTTAGAATTTAAACTATTTAACCATTTAGATTTACACTACCTCTTAGAACCATTTGAGCATTTACAATAGTTCTTGTTTATTTATAGAAGTGATCACAATGAACATTAAAATAAAAATAAAAAATAAAAAAAAGAGAAAAAAAAAGAAAAAGAAAAAGGTCTTCAATATTTTATTGAAGCTGAGGATCCAGCTCCACTCTCGAAACCCCCTCTCTCGCCGCCTTCGCCACCTCCACTTCTCCGGCCACCGCCTCCTCCTCTTCATCTACATAGTTCGGATCCTTCTGATCAATCGCAGCCGGCACCGGCGAGAGCTCATTCTCGATCGCATCGCCCGGTCCCTCCCAAGTGAACTTCCCGCCGCGGCCGGACTTCGGCGGCGGCTGGGCGATTCCAGTCCGTCCATGGACCGGATGGCGCTCGAGCCGCTGAACTCCCTTATCGATCAGCTTCTTCTCGACGTACTTGATGGTGTCGATGTTGTGAGAATCGATTTCGGTCTTTTCCACTCGCTTTTTGCCTTCCTCGTCGCGGCTCACCGCTCGGATCGTCACTTTGTCTTTGTCCTTCTTGTCGTCGATCGGCTTCATGATTTCTTTGCTGTTTGTTGCAGAATTTTGAATTTGGGGATTAGGGTTTTAAAGGGAGAGGTGTGGGCAGCGCACGGCGGTGGGTGCTACAATTTTCTGACACGTCCTGCAATGGTTTCTTTTGACGTGCAGGATAAATTCTAATTTCTTCTACACCAAAATTTTGTTAAATTACCCCCCAACTATTCTTCTATTTTCAATTTCGGTGTTGGAACAAAGTACTTTGTTGAGGGGAAGATTTTGGAAACAAAGTTGATTTAAGTGTGGTACTTTATTTTAGGGGAGGATTATTAGAATACAAACAATATTTCACATTAGCTAGAAAAAGTAAAGATCATGGTATATAAGGGAACAATTAATCTCCAATTGGTATGAGTCTCTCATAACATATTCTTCTATTTTCAATTTCAGGTAGTTATGATTTTAAAATTTGACATATGATATCTCCACATTTTCTTGAATTGTATGGATGGTTGGATTGAATTCATATTTTTTTTCTTCAAAGTATTTAATTAATGTAGGATAGGGGTCAACAAGAGCACAGCTCATCCACTCAACATGTTGTAAAAAAAATAAAAAATAAATAATTAATGTAGGATAGGAGATTGAATCCTTAACCTCTACAACTTTATATCAATTGAGTTATCCTCAATTTGACCATACAATCTTTATTTGTATTGTAATATTAAAAAAAAAATAACCTACTATAATATAAACTCATAGTAACCAACAAATTTTTAAATAGAAAAAAAAAAAAAATTATCTGGAAGGGCAGACACCCATATATATAGTAATGTTTAGGGCCCAAAAATAATAAAAAAATCATAGGTCGGAGTTTCGAATACACATCTACACGTTTTGACCTAAAAAATAGTCAATGGTGATAAAAATAGAGTTATAGGTGATAAGAATAGATAGGTGTACCAAATATTTTCTAATTAAGTTCGAATAACACTTTTAGACCCCACACGATGAGGCATTTCTGCTTCGACCAATTTATATCCACTTTTAATTGAGTAGATGCCCCGTCCGTTATAATGCATGTTTGAAGAAAATGTCTTGTGTCTGATATGACACAATGGGATGCGTCGAATAATTTCTGAATATGTAGGGAGTAACATATTCTTCAATTTCCTCAAATCCGACCATGCTCCATCGATAAACTTGTTACTAACAAAGTAGTTAGTTAAAGGTTTAAGGGAAGTAAGAAGCTTAAATGTTTTTTTCTCCTGGTATCAATTGATTTGAATTCTCAAGTCAATAGAGGTATTGTTGAAATATAAAAGGGAAACCAGAGGAATGTCTACAATCAAGCCAGCCAACCTAAAAAATGTCTAATCACTTTTTTATTTTGAATTATGTCTAAAACCTATATTTAGTAAAGAAATTTAGAACCAAATGGACCCTTTGTCAATTTCTCCTAATTTTGAGAATGAAAAATATAATATTCTAAAATATAAAATGTTGGGAAGAGAGAGAAAACAAAGTTTGACGTGGATTTAACAGAGAAGATTTAATAGAGAGAAAACGTTAAAAATGATAAAGGACACTTATCTCAATTTCCATACATGGTTATACTCCACCCCAAATAATCTAGAAATGGGTCTATATACCTGAGGAAGTAATATAGGCATAATAAATTCATCAGTGGCGGTGTGTGTATGCCTGCAGACAAAGTAAAAAGAATACCCAACAGTGGCTGTGTATAACTACAAGAAGTGTTATAGCCACCCAAGAAATCATCAATGATGGTGTGTGCATGACTGCACACAGAGTAATACAGAGGCAGGCTGTGCCGTGTGTGCAGCTGCAGACAGTTAAAAAAGAGCATCAACGGTGGTGGTGTGTGCATGCGTGCACACATAATAAACATGAGGCATAAACGAGTTTGGGAGTTGTGTGCATTACTGAGTAATAAAGACACCAACAACTTAAGAAAAGGGAATTGATTTTTTTTTTAAATAAGGTATCGATTCCCAAGAAATGGGTATGATGTATTTTATGGGTAGATGAAGAGGCTTCAACACGCTACCTGGAATTAAATCCTCCTCAGGAACTCGCTCTTTTTAATAGGTTGTTAGGAAAACTCGTAGGTCGCAAAACTCAGAAGCCAAAAAAATCGCAGTTCTACACCATATCAGTGATCAGAAAACTCATACCGCCGCAAATAGAATCGGCAAACACCTCCAAATCGAAAAACTCATACCGAAGCTCTACACAGTACCAGTGATTCCATTCGACCTACAGGCAGAAACACACAGAAACACCAAAAACGCAGTTCTTCTTCAGTTTTTCCATAACCTTCTTCGACATCCTTCAAAGTAAACACGACGCATTCGACGGCTACGTTCAACCTAGAGTCTTGGTAAGCATTTTCCTCTCTCGCAATTCTTCTTCATCCCTATTTTACCAACGAACGACTTTAATGGTAATGTTAGTTTAGGTTAATTTGGTTTCGAGTTAGTAGGTTAGTATTCTAGGATTTTACCTTGCGGGAGCTGTAGATGTTTTTGTTTTATGATTTGTTTATATTAAAAGCAACGAAAACTCCAAGATTTCAAAAAATCTAAATAATAGCTGGTGATTCCTTTTTTTTGAAGGATTCGGTTGATCTCCCAAATCCCATAAAAAAACACTATAATAGAAAGGACGACATGGTTGGTTGTTATGTGGTTGAAGGTTTTTTTGTTTTTGCAGAATAACTGGAAAATGATGCTAGAATTTTTTCTCCTAGATGGAGGTTGCAAATGAAAAAACAAAAAACGAAGGGTTCAAGAATCAAATCTGTCAAATGAAAGACTTTACCTAATTGTAGGGGATTTGTTGTGTCATAAATTAGATTTTGACCGATATCTACTCTAGTTGGCCAGTGTATGCGTGGATCCCTAATTTTAGGGAACAAACCACAAACTTAAATGGACCTCCTAGTTACACACGGCAAGTACAGTTCTATAACCCCACGTAATATATGTGACGTAATATATGTGTGTCGCAATGGCTGTATATCCCCTAGTGTGACAACCGTATACCTCACAGACGCGTGGGTGTGGGATATACTCATCCGGTAATACAAAGATACATAATGACAGACAATACTTAACGGAAAAAAAAATCCGTCTATTTTAACGTAACAAATTTCAAATCTAATATTATTAAACAAAACAAATCTTAGAAGGGTATAATAGAGAATCAACCCAACCAGATTTTCTCCTAAAAAAACTCTAGCCATACATTACAAGCTAAACACATATTTAGACATATCTCAGGTATTTTTCTGTAGACATTCCTCTGATTTTCCCAAATATAAACTTGATTTTGGGTAATTAATATTTGGGCCTAGTATAAATAAAAGCTCAATTTCTAGAAACACTTTGAGTACTAGAACATTCTAGAGAAATCTTCTTTAGAATATATTTTAGAGTCTTAGGTAGAATTCTCTAAAGTAAGATGTAGAATTTTCTAGAATGGGTGAGGAAAAATGTATTTGTAAAGAATATTCTAGAAAGTAATGTGTGGCAAATTCCTAGCCATAAGTTTAGGAGTATAAATAGGAGTGAAGTCTCAAAGTTTGTATCAAGTTTTCCAGCAAGTTATTAACAATACAAGTAGCTTCTTCCTCCAACTATCTTTCAAAGTTTAGCCTCCAATCTCCCAAAAGTTAATTTTCCAACAAAGTGGTATCAGAGCTTGAAAATCCTTTCTAAAAAGAGATGACAAGTAATGACATGATCCCATTCCAAGTTCCAACGCTCAACAAGAGAAACTATGATAATTGGAGCATCAAGATGAAGGCTCTCTTTGGCTCACAAGACGTGTGGGAGATAGTAGAGAAAGGACACCGAGCCGGAAAATGATGATAGTCTTTCTCAAACACAAAGAGATAGTTTGAGAGACTCAAGAAAGAGAGACAAGAAGGCTCTCTATCTAATCTATCAAGGATTAGATGATGATGCTTTTGAGAAGATTTCAGAAGCAAAGACGGCGAAGGAAGCATGAGAAAAACTTCAAACATCGTACAAGGGAGCGGTTCCCGTCAAGAAGGTACGTCTATCTTCAAACTCTAAGAGCTGAGTTTGAAACTTTGCATATGAAAGAGGGGGAAGTCATCTCCGACTACTTCTCTAGAGTCTTGACGGTCACCAATCAACTTAAGAGAAATGGTGAAAAGCTAGGTGATGCAAAAATTATGGAGAAAATACTTAGATTATTAGATCCAAAGTTTGAACATATTGTTGCCATAATCGAAGAAACAAAAGACTTGGAGGCTATGACTATTGAGCAACTATTGGGTTCGTTACAAGCAAATGAAGAAAAGAAGAAGAAAGAAGGAATCGTGGATCAATTACTCAAGCTACGAACAAAATTTTATTTGTATTGACAATCGTGGAGGCTATTATCAATTGAGTTATGCTCAGTTTGACCATACAATCTTTATTTGTATTGTAATATAAGAAAAAGATAACCCACTATAATATAAACTCATATCAACCAACAAAATTTTAAATAAGAAAAAAAAAAATTAGCTGAAAGAGGCAGACACCCATATATATATATAGTAATGTCTAAGGGGCCAACAAATTATGTCATATAATAAAAAATTCATCACCAAAATGTCAAAGTTTCGAATAAACATCTTCATGTTCTATTGACCTAAAAAATAGCAAAATATAGTTATTGGTGATAAGAATAGATAGGTATACCAAATATTTTCTAATTAAGTTCCAATAACAGTTTAGGCCCAATCTTCTACATGTCAAGACCTCCATTATAATTGGATGACGATGAGGTCTTTCAGCTTCGACCAATTTATATCCACTTTTAACTGAATTAGATAAACCAACCTGAGCTCACTGACTTCCTCAATTTAAAAGGAGCATTCCACCGCCACTGGATTTAGCTTCTTTTTTTTTTAGGTCCAGACGATACATCATGTCGTTGAGCCATGCTCTTGTTGGCGATATAACCTCTTTGTTAACCAATCAAAAAAAGTTACTCAACTTTGTCATTTGAGCCTTTATTTTGAGCTTCAATTTCCTAACAATCCGAACTTGGCATTTAAAAAGTTGTCATTTGGTAAATATTTAGCTTCAATTGAGTTCACAAAAAGTAGTTAAAACAGTTGAGAGGTATAAGTAGGGATATCTTGGGCAATCGTTGTCCACTAAAACCTCTCTGCCTTTACCAGAGAGAACAATCTACCCTTCCAACTTTAAAGCACTTTTTATATAACTTTTCCTTCAAGTAGTTCAAATATGATTTCCTGTTTTTAGACATAGCTGAAGGCACTCCCCGAAACATTTCCATGATCGAGCAATTTTTGGGCTAGAATTCTGTTTACTTAATTCTGCCTTACGGAGAAGGCTCGACAGATCTTCAATAAAAATCAAGAAAATATAAGAATATAGTAGATCTCATTAGTCTTAAGTCTCGTGTTGGTTTGAAGGATTTTGTGCTTTCCCCATTTATGAGAATTTGAAAGGAAACAAATTCAATACATATGCGAATAAGATCAATCCCACTTAGCGCTAAAATTCGTTTTTTCCATTATGCAACACAAAGTTTCACTCTATTTTATCGTATGTTTTACTCATATCCAATTTCAAAGATGCAAAATCAAATTTAGGCGAAGAAATTTTGATGATGAAGACATTCATAAGCGATGTTATTAGCTATTAACCCACTAGAGACAAAAGCACTTTTGTTTTGGGATATGACACTATCCAGAATAGTTTCAGTCTATTAGCCAAAACATTATCATTTATTTTATAGCTAACATTACATAAATTGATAGGTCGAAAGTCGTTCACCATTTTTGCGTCATTGCATTTTAAAATAAATACAATAGATGTATGATTGAAACTTTATGGGAGAGCGTCATTATTTATTCTAGAAGATAGGGGTATACACGAGTTGAGTTGGGTCGGGTAATCGGTTTTTTCCCGAAACGATAGATTTGAAGAATAGAGGGTGATAGTTGTCGTCGAGAGAAGAAAGGGACGATGATGGCTGGAAGAGCGAAGGGGGGAAATGACGAGACGTGAAGGCGAAGAGACAGAGACCCACAAAGGCAACACACAAAAAGGAAGCAACGACGAGATGAGAAAGAGAAGCGACGATAACGATCAACGACGAGATGAAAAATAAAGGGACGGCGAGGAGCGAGGGGGAAACAACGCGAATCAAAGAATTGAGAGGCGTGACTCTGCGATTGATTGAGGGTGAGAGGCGTGAGAAAACAAGTGAAAACCCTAAAATAACATTATATATAATTAAAAAGACTAGTTCGATTCGGGTCAAACTAATAATTTTTAATACTCTGGAACCAATAAACCGAACCAAACTGTCAGTTCTTGAAAAAATCAACCCAACTCAAATCGAGATTTTGCCTGACTCAATCCAACCCTTATAATTTGGGTTGAGTTAGTCCGATTTTTCGAGTTGTCGAATTTTTTGAACACACCTAATAGAAGAGTAGTGACAAAGACATGGTCCAAGTGCTTTAGATAGGTGCATTATCTGGTTGAGAGTTACATGGATTTGATCTTCCTGAAAAGGCTGGCCTATAATTGACTCTTTTTTAGTTAAAAAAAAGTGTGGGATGAGAGATGAAACCTTGACTATAGGAATTAGATATAGAGATGATTTGAAATGGCTTGAATAATGTGGTTGACAATTTGATCTCTAAATTTAGATCGTGTCTAAAATATGTTTAGATTTTATTTTGGTCGATTTATTTTAAGATTTTTTTATATATTTTCAAAAAGTTTATTTTAGTCATCGTCAAAACATCAATTTTAGTACTTGTTTAAAAGTTAAAAAGAAAAAATAAATATGTTCTTAGAACATGCAAAAGGATTATAATTTTTGCATGGAGTGAAGGGTCACAATGTATCATGTTGTTGATTGGGACAAGAATATGCTCTTAATACATTCCCAACTTAGTCTTACTTAGCAAACAACGAATCAAAAACATTGAAAAAACAACATAAAAAACATTACAACATTTTAATTTAATTCAACATTGTTTTGTTTCATAAGAACTTCCAAATCATTATTATTCCTCATCTGATGGAACTTCCAAAGCTAATTCATTTATTTATTTATTTTTAAAATTTTCACTTTCATTTTCACACATGTTTCTCCAAATTTCCTTCTTCCAAATTTTCTCGAGTCGTCGCGTTCATTTTGAGGTCAATTATTTATGTCTCTCTCTCCTTTTTATATATGTTTTTTCTACCATTTCTTCAACATTCATTTTTCAACTTCTTCTTCTTCTTTCTCTGTGAGATTTTATTTTTTTACTGAGATTCTTCTTTGAATTTTGATGAGTATTTGAAGCTGTGGAAGCATGAATTTTGATGTTTATCAAGTAACTTCACTCCTCAACTTTACCCATTTCGTTAATTAGTTCATTTTTTTTTTAGATTTTCTCAGCAGCCAAACAGGTACGAGATATTGCCTTCTTTAAATTAAGAGTGTCATTTCTCGTGCAATAAGTAATAAGTATTTTTAAAATGAATATAAGATATAGTAGTTTTGAAAAAAACAAACTTTAATTTTTGTTTTTTAATTAAAAATTTAAATTTTGATAGAACAAGAACTAGTAGAGGACTAGTAAACATTTTTTTCTTCTCTTTCTTAGATAAAGAAACAGAAAGAAATTGTTTTCAAACTCTTTCGTTTTCGTTTCCTACAAAAGAAAATAAGAGAGGCCGAGGTTTCTAAATAGTTATTTTAGTTATCGTTTCTTATTTTTAATTTTTAAAAAATAATTAGGGATGTTTACGAGTTGAGATGGGTTGGGTTGGAGAGAATTTTTGGACCAACCCGAAATTTCGGGTTGGTTGGGTCGACTACACAAAAGAATCGGAGAGTGTTCACAACCCAGCCTAACCCTTTATCTTCGCGTTGGGTTGGGTTGGATATCTTAGGGTTGTTCAACGTTTTTTTTTTTAAACAGAACATATATCATACTGTATTTAGGCAATGACGATCAGAGAAACCAACCGACAACGACGATGAGATTCAATGTGGACGACGACGTTTAGCGATTGGGTTGTTTAGAGCAACGATGACGAGAGAGTGAGAGTTTGAGAGAGGAAAGACGTTGAACAATTTTGAGCGACGATGTCGTCAAGAGATGGTTGCAGGGTTGTATTGCTTTAGGGTTCACGTTTGTAAGGGAAGAGGAAGAGCTTGCATGAGTGAGAGTGAGAGGGGTGAAAGAACCGCAACGACATTAGGGTTTCAACACAAATTACATTTATATTTATATATATTAACAAAATATATGAATTCGGTTCGGTTCGAGTTGAACCAAGCCAAAATAATTTCATCTCACGAACCGAAAATTCATATTTGCAAAAAAAAAAAAAAAAAACCAACCCAAATCGAATTTTTTTTAACCTAACTCAACTCTTATGGTCTAAGTTGGATGATCCAAATTATTCGAGTTCCCGAGTTATTTGTAGATCCCTAAAAACAATCACCATTACAAGTTTCTCTTTGGTTATATTCAAGAAATGTTCTCAAAATGGTATGCAAATTTGAAAACAACAAATTTTAAATTTTGAAAAAACAAGAATCAACCAAATATTACCAAACACATCTTTTTTTTCCAATAAAAGAAAAAACAAAACAAAAAAAACTCTTACTAGACCTTGTTATAAGTTTTAAGTTTCATTGAGATTCGATGATACTTATGTTGTTAATCTCTTGTCTCAGGACATCTATTTACAGAATTAATCCGAAACTCGTCGCCGGAAAAGATGGCAAAAGAACGGAGAAACACAAAAATTTCAACTTTCACATGGGTTTCCCGGAAAGTGGTGCCGCCGGATCCGGACACGGCGGCGATCGGTTTCTTATCATTCGAAATCACAGCTCTAATGGCAAACCTCGTTCATCTATGGAATAGATTAGAAGAACACGAATTCACAACCGCAAAACGAAAGCTCTCAAATTCAACAGGAATCAAAAAACTAATTTCAAACGACGAACAATTCCTGATGGAACATTTCATGAAAGAAATCGTCGAAGATCTTCAATACATCGCAAAATCAATTGCCAGATTTGGGTACAAATGTTCGGACTCTGTTCTTCGCGAATTTGAAAACTTCGTCAAAGACCCATTAAAGAACGAATTTAATTGGTTTGGTTGGCAATACAGATGGAAAAAAATGGACAAAAGAATGAAGAAACTGCGGAGATTTGTTGTTCTGACAGCGGATCTGTCGAGAGAAATGGAGATTCTGGCGGAGGTTGAACGCGACTTTAGGCGGTCGACGGCGATTTTATCCATTACCGGCGAAGGTGGAAAATCGTTTAAGTACCGGAAGAAAATTTCGTGGCATCGCCGCCATGTTCAGAGCTTGAAATTGATCACGCCTTGGAACAGAACATTTGATTATATTCTTAGGCTTTTCATGAGATCGATGATAACAATTATAGAACGAATCAAAATTGTGTTTGGAGTTAAGGAAATTCTGAAGCCGGAGGACGGCGGAGAGAAATCTGCCGGCAGCGGTAGGTCGGAATTAGAAGAACAGGGGAAGATACAGAATTATAATCAGAGTCCGCCGTTGATGAATATTTCTACTGGGAGTAAAAGGGTTTCTCAATTTCCCCATTTCCGATCATTTCGAACCTGCCAGGAAGGCGGATTTGGATCTCCGCCGTCGTCTCCGACGGTGCGCAAATCGTCGTCGTTGAAGCTGAAAAACAGAGTGGAAACCAGAGCATCATCATCACCAAAACGAATCAACGGCGGCCATTACTCAATCTCATCATTCTTTGTCAAAGAGAATATATCAAATCCCCCTCCAAATTGCCTCGGCGCTGCCGCCTTAGCGATTCATTACGGCAAAATTGTGATTACAATCGAGAAAATGGCATTGGCGCCTCAGCAGATCACCGGCGAGGAACGAGACGAGCTGTTCTACATGTTGCCGGCGAGTATTAAGACGGCTCTGAGATCCCAGCTGAGAACGGCGGAGAAAGATCGACAATCGTCTCCGGTTCTCGTGGCGGAGTGGAAATCGGCGATGGCGAATATATTGCAGTGGTTGGCTCCAATGGCTCATGACATGGAGACATGGCAATCGGAGAAGAGCTATGAGAAGCAGCCAGGCGGCCCCGGCGGCGGTGGTTCGAGGTCCCATGTTTTGTTGTTGCAGACTCTTCATTATGCAGATAGGGGGAAAACAGAGGCCGCCATTGTTGAGCTGCTTGTGGCTTTGAGCAATATTTGCAGTTCAAGTGAAGATTGTGAGAAGAGATTGTCAAATCCAGTTGGAGTTGAGGCTGGTCGGAATTTTATCTGTAGGAATGATGGAAATGTTTGTGGTTCGTAATTTTGATTTATGAACTTTAGAGGAGGAGAAATTATTGGGGATTTGTAAGATAGCATACAGCATAATAAGGCGAGTTTTCAAAAACTTGAGTTTATGTAGTTTGAAGACTAGTGAATAAATCAAAATATTGCTTCAAATCTCAACAAAATGTGATTATAAGTTAGAATATTTTGTGGGGTTTTTTTTTTTTTTTTTTTTTTTGGGTTGTTGTTTGTACCGATGACCTTTTTGAGAGCGTAAGGTTTTTTTTTACCTTCACTCGAAAATTTATGTTTTGTTGACATTCTCCGGTGATAAGCAAGTCTCTTCCCTTGTGAAAAGTTATTTGTACTCTTCGTTGAACATTAGGGCACTATAATTGTCTCCTCGTGATCGTGCTCAGCGAAGGATACTACAATTTTTGTGGGCTTGCTTATCACGAGAGATGATAAAAAAAACATAAATATTTTAAAAAAACAGGTCAAAAAATCTTACACCCGAGGGGAGTTATCCGTACAAAAATTCCATGTTTTGTCATTAAAAAAAAGAAAGAAAGAAAAAATTGTTTTGACGTTTTTTAATCTCACCTAGGGGTGGGGACTAATGATTTGCAAACAAGTCTATAGTTGAAATTGGATTTAAAAAAAACATAAATTATATTTATATTTATATATATTAGAAAGAAAAAAAAGTGACCATAAACTTATTTGGTTGTATCAATTTTAACCCTAAACTTTCAATTTCATCAATTTAAACCTCAAACTTTAACCGATTGTATCAAAAGTATGACCCACACGAAAACAAACAGACTCTTGTGTTCCCCTTGCCTCCAGCGTCGTTACCAGCGACGACAAATGACAGGAAGATTTAAGCATCGCGACCAGGGCGATTTTTCTGACTTCGGTGGTTAGGAGTTTGAGCTTGGCTAAAAGACACTGATGGGTAAGAAAAGGCAATGAACTTGTTATAGCCGACCTTGTTGACCCCGTAGACGGTCTTATAGAGAATTAGGGTGACACCGATGACAGCGAGGAATGGGACAAAGATTTCGGCGAGGGAGATTTTGAAACCCTAGCACCCACTGCGACGGATGGAGAGTGCTCCATTGGGAAAAATTATGGTGCAAAATAAGTTTTGTTTCTACTAAAAGCCGATGAATGATGTAGAATCTTGCACTAAAAATGAAAAACTCTCAATTAATGAAATGAAAAAAGCAGCACGATCGATAATCTAAGAAGTGAAAAAAACAAATATTTCCTTAAAATGAAAAATACTATAATCATATTCTACTCTAATTTTCTTCAATATGTATTAATTTTTTAAAAATAACCGATAAGGATCTATCATGGAGCAACACATGACTTTGGACATATGTATGAAATCTTTTTTATAGAGATTGAAACGGAAACTTATCTGAATATGTGTGAATTAATACATTTTCTTTCAAAACTTGCAATATTACCATTCACATTTTATATATGTTTCAAAACTATCTTGAAGTATAAATTTGTTAGAAAATTGAACGATTAGTTGACGTGGAACGACATGGTAGTTTTGAGACGTATATGAAAGGTAAAAGTAATATTACAACTTTTAAAAGAATAGAGGTATTTTTTTAAACAAATTTAAATATTGGAATTGTGATAAGTCTGAACACTTGAAAAGAAACTGCAAAATCCCAAAGAGCGGAAAAAGGTGCAACTATTTAAGAATCAATTGCAAGAAAGTTTGTAAATGTAGGTTCCATTGAATAATTATTTGATTTTAAACAAATAAATTTATAAACAAACTATGAATTTATTTGTTTTGTTATCTATATTTTGAGAATATTTTCAAAATTCAAAAACAAGTTTTTTAAAAAAATAATAATAATAATAATAAATAAATAAATAATTGAAAACTTGTTTTTATTTTTAAAATTTAGTTAAAAATTCAAATATTTACTTAAAAAATATAAAAGTTAATGTAAAACAATCGTGAAAAAACAAGCATAATTTTAAAAAATGAAATGGGGAGTTCATAATTTTTCTATTTGCTAGCCTTTGTCACCAGAAAGGTGGTAGAATTCGAACCTATGGTCGGCCCGCCCCTGCTGGATTGGGTGGCCGGAATAGGTCAAGATTGCTAAAAAAGTATATTTTTTATTTTATTTTTAGAGAAAAAATGATTTAAGACGTGTGATATTACCATGCAAAGTATTGATTTAGATGATAGAAAATAAATAATAAAAAAACAATTTGATTTTTCTGAAATTGCTCCTCCACAAAATAACAACTATGACGGTATTAAAAAGTCAACAAAGAAAGTACATTATATCAAAATGTTTACACCTTCTTATTTTTACCATAGTAAAAGTTACAATATTTATTATACACCCTTAACTAATAAATTCCTACTTACTTTTACACATTACTTATTTTTTTACCGTCGGGTAAATAAATATTATTATTCTACAATTTTTTATAACTTTTCAGACAGTAAAAAGTTCATCAGAAACGACGTCGTTTATAAGGAGTCGGAATGGCCTTCAAAGGAACTTTCTTTCGAAGAGTAATCCCCATTTGCTCGGACATGTCCATCTCCGCCGGCGACATTCCGTCCGGCAGAGCCCAATCAAACGACAGAAGCAATGAACCCAAAGCTACAGGAAGAACCCTCGACGCCAACGGCACCGCCGGGCACATGCGGCGGCCGGAGCCAAACGGAATGAAGTCAAAGTGATGTCCTTTGAAATCCTTACCGCCGCCGGCCTCAAGGAATCTTTCCGGCGAGAAAATCAAAGCGTCTTTCCAGTTTTGGGGGTCTCGGCCGATGGCCCAAACGTTGACCAGAACTTGGGTCTCCGCCGGAATCCGGTAGCCGTGGATTCTGCAGGGCTTCATGGCCATTCTCGGGAAGAGGAACGGCAGCGGCGGGTGGAGGCGGAGAGTTTCTTTGATGACAGCGTCGAGATATGGGAGGTTTTGGAGATGGGTTTCTTCGAGGTTGTCGTCCGGTGGAATTGTGGATCGTAGCTCTGCCTGAAGCTTCTGCAGCGCCGCCGGGTTGTGGAGGAGCTCCGCCATTGCCCATTCTAGTGTGCTGGTTGTTGTGTCCGTCCCCGCCGTGAACATCTCCTGAAAAAAAAAAATAATTAAAAAATCATTTTTGCGAAGCATTATTATTATTATTTTATATTTTTATTTACAATAAAGTAAGATTTAATAAAAGTATAATTATTATAATAATATTCCAAAAATACTAAAATACAAGAGTTTTATAAAAGTGTGACAACATAATTCAATTGTGATTGAGCATAATTCAATTCGCATCAAGTTGTGTATGATTAAAAGGTCATAAGTAGAATCTCCTCATTTATTAAAATACATTTGTAAGAAATTTTTTTTTTTTATAAAATACGTTAGGAATGGTTGCACAAACAGTAATCAAGCCCAAAATAATTACAAATTTAGCAAAATTTAAAACATTTTGTAAATATGACAAAATATCAGTGACTATATTGATAAAAAAGTTATCGTTGATATATGACTATCACTGATAGACTACTATCATTGATAGACTAAAATTCTATAAGAAAAAATGAGGTGATAGACTACTATCAGCGATAGACCATACTATCACTAATTGTCATATATAAAAAAAAAATTAAAAAATGCTATATTTTTAATTATTTTACTCTAAATTAACATGTTACAATTTCGTTTACTCCAAAATTGAATACATTATTTTTTAAAAGATAAGAAAATAATACAAACAAACAAAACTTAAATCTGATTCTTCAATTATTTTAATAATATTCCAAATTTACTAAAATACAAGAGTTTTATACCTAAATTTAATACATTATTTGTTAAAAGATTAGAAAATAATAGGAACAAACAAAATATAAATCTGATTCTTCAATCTTCGTCTATCTACTTCTCATATAATCTGATTTGTTTCAACAATATAATAAATTAGCATATCTATTACATTATTTCTTAAACATGCATGGCACGTGAGATACGCCATCTCTCATATTTTGAAGTTTCATTCTCAACTTTTGATTTCATATAATTAATTCCCTTTCCAAAAAGATAATTAGAGTTTGTTTGGGTCGTGATTTGAAAACAGAAGTTTGTAAACAAAAAATTCAATGAAACCGGAATTGTATTTTGTATTTTCGAATTGTGTTTGGTAATAGATTTAGAAATTAGATCTCAATTTCACTAATTATTTTTCATAAGATTTGTATAAATCATAAAACTAACCGTGGTTAGCAACTCAATATTAAGTTGAATATAAATTTTTATTAATTAATTTATGAACATATTTTATGTTTTATAATTTTCTATAATTATTATTTTACATTATCATATAATTTATAATATATTATATTATACATATTTAAATTTAACAAAATGAATTGAGTTTATAACATGAAATATTATATTTTTGCAAGTGTATCATTTAAAATATAATTGTGTATTTTTAAATTTTAAATTCAAAATCTAGATACACTCAAAAACAAAAAGAATGTCGTTTTCAGAATTTATACTTTTTGGATCATAGAAATCGAAAATATTTTTCAAAAACCGAATCCAAATTGACTACCAAATAGAGAAATATACTTGTCAATCTAAAAACATAAAATAGAATCTGAATTTTCTACCAAAAACATGATCTCTTACCAAATTCAATGTTGGAAATGAGATTTATACCCTTTAAAAAAAACTTATCTATTGATTGGGCCGAGAGGGACTTTCTCTTCATTTTTTAAAATATTAAATTTCAAGTTTAGTTCTTAAATTTTTAAATTGATGTAGACCTCGACTTTAAAAATTGACTATAACAAAATTCTACACTTTTAATTTTGTGTTTAATTAAGTCCACAAGTTTTCAATTATTTTGTGTCTAATACATTCTGAACTATATTAGACATTTTTTAAAATTCATACTGTATTTCGACACAAAATCAATAGTTTAATGTCTTATTAAATTGTGTCAGATAGATTCTTAACTCTTAGAATATGAACAATACTTAACTACACATCGCCTTTCCAACATGGCTTATTTTTTTTCGCCAAATCGAGCATAGCTCAATTGCATAAGATTGTGTCGTGACTATGAGATCATGGGTTCAATCTTTGCTTTAATTAAAATACCGTTGCAAAAAAAAACATGGCTTATTTTGATTAGTCTATTTTTACTAATATTATTTTTGAATAATTAGTATTTTTTTTTTTTTTTTTTGTAAAAAAAAAAAACATGTCAAAAACTTGGTTGTAGGTAGAAAATTTCCCACCACGTGATTTTTTTTTTTCTCTCCAATATGGATTGAATTATTTCCAATTTTTATCCCCAAAAATCTCCAAGAAAATGAAAAAAAAAAAAAAAAAAAAAAAAAGCTTACTAAGACGATAACGTTGATGATCCATGAAGAGAAACTGGAGGGTTCTTCAACGCCATCGCCACGAAACTCCAAAAGCACATCCAAATAATCTTTTCTTCCTTCTTCTTTTTTCTCATTATTACTTTCTTTTTCCCTTTCTTTAATAAACTCCCCTGCAATTTCAAACGCTTTATTCACATGAAACTGCGTCGTTTTCCTTATCCCCTGCGGATCCACCCACCGGAGCACCGGCACGAAGTCCGCCACATTCGGCTTTCCGGCCATCTCCATCACCCTTCTCGCATGGTAATAAAATCCCTTCCCCCTCTTCGAATTCGGCTCCAAAAGATCCTTCGAAAATATCAAATTCCCAATTAAGTTAAATCCCATTATGAAGAAGAATTTCCCCACGTCGATGGCCGGCGCGTTCCCCCACGCGCCGCCGTGTACGGCGGTAGCTGCTGCTGCCTCCTCCTCGACGAACCGGATCATGGTCTCGACGCAGCGGCGGCGGACGTGACGCATGGCGTCGAGGCGGCGCGTGGCGAAGAACTCGGTTGTCGCCAGGCGCCGCAGCATCCGCCAGTGGGGCCCGTATTGGGAGGCGATTAGGGAGCCTGCTGTGCCGTGGTCCCCTTTCATTGCCTCGTAGATCATGCGGCCTGACAGCGGCGCGTCGTGGTTTTTGAACATCTCACGCGCTGCCGTGCTTGACGAGACGACCACCGTGTTCATCGACCCGAGGTGGAGGGTCATGATTGGGCCGTACTTGGCGGCGAGTTTTGTGAAGGATTCGTGAGCGGAGAAACTGAGCTGGAGTAAGTTTCCGACCACCGGCAAACGTGGCGGCCCCGGCGGAAGTTGCTCCTCCGCCGCCGCTTCACGGCGGCGCCACACCCACATTCCCCACAGAATGGACAATAAAATAAACCCTGCAATTTCAAATTCCATAGCTTTAATTAATCAATCCGTATAAGATTTATAAATCTCTCATCCCTTTGGTTTTTAGTTCTTGTTATTTATAGTGACTGAATGAAGTGTTCCCCTCCGCCCCGTCAACGCCGGTGGTCGGTAAATAGGACTGCTATTTGTATTTTATGTTTGTATTTTATTTTTTAAAAATAAATAAATAAAAACTAATAATATATTTTTGATATAAATTAAAGAGCTGGTTGCCAAACAACAATCACGTCCAAAATAATTGCAAATTTTGCAAAGTTTAAAACTTTTTGCAAATATGACAAAAAATCAGTAGCTATCACTCATAAACTTTATGACTATTACTGATAGTCTTCTATCACTAATTGACTATTATCACTGACCAAATTCTATAAAATTTTGCTATTATCAACGATAAACTTCTATCAGCGATAAACGTCTATCAGCGATAGACAATACTATCCGTGATAGAAATTGTCATATTTCCAAATTTTTTAGAAAAGTGTTATATTTTTAATTATTTTACTCTAAATTGATACCTGTTACAATTTTCCTAAATTAAAACTAGCTTGCTTATTTAAAATGCTCAACTTTAAGTAAGTTGTTTTAAATTGTCTTAAACTTTGGATAAAAATGAAAGAAAAAAAAAATTGAATTTTGAAATTGTTTCAAATAATATTTTTGTGATTTTTTTATTCAAATGATGAATGAAAATTAATAAGACAATTGATATTAAAAGTTGAGATTTGAAAGACATACACATACTTAATACTATCATTCACATTATCATTCATGTTAAATTGACATAACATCTCTTAATAAAAATAATTTTGAAACTTATAAATCAGGCATCAAACCGAGCATAGCTCAATTGACATAGTGTCATCGATAAAGAGGTTTGAGGTTCAAATCTCTCCCCCTCAAATTGAACTAAAAATGATTTGTAATTCATGTTTATTGAACAAGAAAATAAAACTTCCCTAGTTTTAAACAATTTAAAAGTTGAAATTATTAGGGACATAATTTAAATTATGAGTAATGCATGCAGTTTTTTTTTTTATATGTTTTTTTTTTGTCAACATCACTTTTATTCATTGAAAATGATTTATGATGTAGCTGATTTTTAATTTATTTATCAAATCGAGTATATGGTCGACTAGTAGGTCTGATGTTCGAATAAATTGTAAAAAATTAAAATTTCTAGATTCACCCCTAAAAACAATTTAACTTATACATTAGTTTTATATTAACGACTTTTAATTTTTCTTTTTAATTTTTTAAAGGTAAGTTTGAGAATTTCAATAGATGAAGGACCAAATTGACTTAAAAGATTAGGGAATATATGATATATTTACTATTTAGTCTTTTATTTTATGAACTATATTTGCTTATTATTGACCAACAAGAAGACGCATTTTCTAATGTGTACTATTTTCAATGGATAGAATTTTTAATAAGTAACTGATTTTATTAAATGCAAAACTTCTTTCTTATTTCGTGTATTAAATACAATACTAATAGAACACTACAATAAATCCAACAACCACTTGATGTAGTGGGTGAGCGATCCGCCTAAGACAGCAGAGAGTGGGGGGTTTGATTCTGCCCTAGGGAAGATTTTCATATACCGCCCATAAAAGACAAATTTTTAACCGAGCATAACTCAATTGACATAAGGTTGTGCGGTTCAATCCTCGCTTTAATTAAAATACAAAAAAAAAAAAAAAAAAAACTAAATAGTAACTTTTAAAATAATTATTATGAATCGTGTCTAAAAAATTCATTTAAAATAATTATTATGAATCGTGTCTAAAAAAAATTGAGTTATGATAGGAAGTAAATTAATATTCGATAAGTTTCAACTTTAAAGATGAAAAACACTGATTTTTTTTTTTTGTAATATTTGCAAAATGTTTTAAATTTTACTAAATTTACAATTATTTTAAGTTTGATGGCTAGCCCTAAAATATTTACTAAATTAATATTAAATTATTACAATTTAAAGATGAAAAAGTAGGTTAAAATATTTAGTAAATTATTATTACAGCTTAATTATAATAATTAAAATACACATAATATTTTAATAATACATAATGTTATATTGATATTAATTTCAAAAAATTTATAAGATAATAAATTTAAATTTCATATGTTATAAATTATGAGTTTATGCAGATATTTCTATATTTTGATAAGAAATATAATTGCTGTAAAAAATGTTATTTCAATATAAATAAAAGTCATGAGAAAATAAATTTAATTGTATTAAAATAATATAGAAGCAACAAATTAAAAATGAAGATTGATGAATCATGTCATCATAATCGCGATTATGATGCATGAGAGAATAAATAGTTAGTTCAAAATACACTAAATTTGAAAAATTAAATTGAAAAGTTATCATTAACAACGTAATTGAAACAATACTTTTACATAAATTAATTTAGAATCCATTTTATCCACACATGCACCATTTTTTTTTTTTTTTTTTAATATAAATTTAATTTAATTTGATTTTATGTCGTCAAAGTGCTATTTGTTCTTTTTTTTAAATGCAATGTGTTCGGTTTAAAAAAAAAAAAAGGTTGTTTCTTTTTAAACAAAATTAATAAGGTCTCGTTTCATAACCTATTTGATTTTTAGTTTTTTAATTTTAAATATTAAGTTTATAAACACTATTTCCACCATATAACTTTCTTTGTTTTGTTATCTACTTTCTACCATTTCAAAAACCAAGTCAATTTTAAAAATTAAAAAAAAAAATATAATTTTTCAAAAATAATTTTTGTTTTTGGAATTTGACTAAGAATTCAAATGCTTTGATAAAAATTCATAGTAAAGAAATTAAAAGAAAACAAACATAAATTTCAAAAATAGAAAACTAAATTCGAAAATAGTTATCAAACGGGCCTAAGTTATCATTGATTATGTTTTATTTTGGCTAAATTATAAAAAATACTCTTGAACTATGGGTCTCGTTTTCAATAATACCCTTAAACCTTAACAATTTAAAAAATACTCATAATCTTAAAAAAAAAACGTTCCAAAACACTCTTACCATTCAAAAAGCTTTAAAAATAAACTTATTCGAAAACGTTATCTTCTTTATATCTCTCTACAAATTCTTTCTTCATGAAAATTATTGAGAAGTTTTTCTTATTTGTGTCATATATTCATAGACTATAAGTTCTTCTCCTTCAACACAACATCCTAAGAGTCAACATGAACATAACTCAACTGACATAATGTATGAATTATTAACTAAGAGGTCAGATGTTCGTATTTTTCATCCTACATGTTGTAAAATAAAATAAATAAAATAAAAATATAGCATTCTAAAAATCGCATTATATTCTTATGTTGAATGAGTTATGCTTCATTATTGTTGTTGAATATTTGATTGAATGTCCTAAAGATACATCCAAACTCATATATAATTAGAGGTAAAAAATGATGAGAATGATAATTAAATCACTTATAATTATTTTAGTCAAGTTTTGAATATTTGATTTATGCTAGTCTGAGAAGTAAAAGATATGGATGGCAATATGATATGCTCTTAAAAAGTCAATTTATCTAAAATAAATGTTTGGATGAATAATTGTGCAACATTTATTTTAGGTTTATTTCATCTTCATTTCCAAATCATATTTTTTAAAAAATTATTTTTAAATATTTTTATTTTTCAAAATATTTAATTAATGCGGGATGAAAATTGAATCAATTCTCTCTTAAAAGAAGCACAATTTTATGTCAAATGAGCTGTTGGATTTCACTTTTTAAATCATATTGGCATAAAAAAAAAAAATATATATATATATATATATATATATATTATAAATTTATTTTGTATTTGAAACACGTTTAATTAATTTTAAAAAGTTTCAACAATCTTACCCTTTAGTAAAAATAATAATAATAATAATAATAATAAATAAAAAATAAAAAATAAAAATCTTACCTATTTATTTAGTTCCTATAATTATTATGAAGAAGAAAAATTACACCATTAGAAGTAATCATTGTTTTAGAATCTTCTTAGAATATGTTTTTTAAAAAATAAAATAAATAAAAAATAAAACTAATAATAATAATAATACTCTTCTAGTTTTATAACAAAAATTCAGGTAAATTAAAACTCCACCTAATGAATAGAAAAATAGAGGAAAATATTAGTTAATAATATAAATAACTAAAAAAATTAAACAGAAAACTGTTATTAGATATATGAAAACATTTTTGGCATATGTATTAGAAGACGATTTATTTCTTTTTAAGGTTATTCTTATAAAATATATTTATTTCCCAAAACAACTAATTAATTGTTATCTTTCTTTTTAAAAGTTTATTCTTATGAACTACTTTTTTCTCCAATAATAATGATAAAAAAAAAAAACTAATTAAGTTGTTATCTTTCTTTTTATGAATGGCTTATTTCTCAAAATAACTAATAAAAGCTATTATTCCTTTTAAAACTCTTAGTGCACAAATAATATTTTCTCTTTTTTTTTTCTTTATTATTATTATTATTTTTTTTATAAAGTAATGCATAACAATTTAATTTATTTTTAAGTGGAGATTTCAGAGGACATATTTTATGTAATCATCTTAATTATTTCTTACCATTTCCAATTTTTAAGATTTTTTTTTAATTATTTTGAGGCAAGGGCCATAATAACCTCTGCATTTGCAAAAATCCCTCTTTATTTCTACAAAATTTGTAAGTAAAGAATAAACGTAATTAAAATTTTAAAAAATTATATATTGTAATGATACATTGTAAGAACGGATTATACATACAAATCCAACAACAAATAATAATAATAGATATTGTAATGATACATATTGCACTTGCCATTAGTATACTAGTTAGCATTATAAATTGAGAAACTTGAACATTAGATAATGTTGGAAATATCGCTCGTATTTGAAGAGTACAGGAACAAGTTCTAGATACTTATAGAAACGAAACATGTATATACTTTGTACCTTGTATGAGGTAAGTGTTGAGAGTGTGACCAAAGTCTCACATCGGTTAGAATAGAGAAAGATTATGGATATATTAAGGAGAGAGAACATTTTCTATTGATATGAGGTCTTTTGGGTGGAACAAAAAACAAAGTCATGAAGGTTATGTCAGTTTCGAACAAAGATATGATGAGCCTAAAAAATGCGTAGTCATTGGTAAAGATCCGTGGTTGAGCTCTATCGGACTGGTGGTGTGCTCCAGTGAAGGAGTTGACATGGATAAGAACTAGACAAATGACGGTATGATGAGCCTCAAAGGCGATCCATGGTTGAGCTCTATCGGACTGGCGGTGTGCTCCGGTGAAGGAGTTGACATGGATAAGAGCTCTATCGGACTGGCGGTGTGCTCCGGTGAAGGAGTTGACATGGATAAGAGCTAGACAGATGACGGTGTGCTCCAGTGAAGAAGTTGACAGGTGACGGTGTGCTCCAGTGAAGAAGTTGACAGGTGATGGTGTGCTCCAGTGAAGAAGTTGACAGGTGATGGTGTGCTCCAGTGAAAGAGTTGGCATGGATAACAAATGACTATTTGAGGGGAGATTCGGTGGTACTTCGTTCGAGGGGAAGATTGTTGGGAGTGCGACCAAACTTTCACCTCGATTAGAAAATGGGAAGATCATAGGTATATAAAGGAGGGACAACATTCTCCATTGGTATGAGGTTTTTTGGTTTGGAACCAAAACTAAAGTCGAGAGCTATGTCTAAAATGGACAATATCATATTAATTTAGATATATGTGGAGGTTGATTATCTTTTAACATTACCGAGATATATTAATATGATTGAATAACAAATATTTAGATTCATATCTTTATACACAACATATATCATTTATTAAAAAGACAAAATAATTATTTTAAATTGTTGGATACAATTTCTAGTTAATGGTTAGAAGATGTTTAGAAGTGATTCAAACAAACTTTTTGCCATTTTAAACAAAAATTTAGCTATCATATATTTGGTGGATTGTTTTTTAAAAATTTGTTTTTCTTATAATAAACATGGTCCATCTTTTAGAATAATTAAAATGGTGCCTCATTCCAAAATTATGAAATTATGAAATTATGAATAGTGATTTAAAACAGACAACAATAGTTACCAAATTCTTTTTTTTAATCATTTTAAAATTTTAAAACAAACAATTGCTTTTTTGAAAACAGAAAAAGCTAATTCTCTTTGCTAAAAAAGAAAGGAGACAGGGACCATTTATTAACTTATTGATTTTTTTTTAAAGATTTTTTATATTTTTATTAATTAAAGGTACGAAAAATATGATATATAATGTTTATAATTGTACCGAGTAATTAAAATATATTTTTTTGAATACGGTGTAATTAAAATATATTATTTCTTTGGAAAAAATGTATTAATATGTCAATTTTGTTAGTTGTTAATTACTCTACATTAGTGAAGGGATATTAATTTAATTTTCACGGCAATTTCCGCATGCATTTTTTTTAAAAAAAATCATATATATTAAACGACAGAAAAAGAAAAAAAAAGGCCACCATCGTTAAAAATAAAAAATAAAAAATAATACTTCCAACTTGGTGAGTTAAATTATAGGGCTAGTAACTATCAACTTTTTTTTTTTTAACTAAAAAAACAAAAAAAAACAAATAAAGATTGATCTCAATGATGATATAATTAGTTTTCTTTAATTTATCGCTCTCTTCCTCCAAACAAAAAAAAAAAAAAAATTATCACGACCAAATCGAGCCTAACTCAATTAGCATAAAATTATGTCTTTCTCTCTTCCTCTAAAAACAAAAAAATGTTAAAAAAAAAGAAATTATCACGACCGCATAGCTCAATTAGCATAAAGTTGTGTCTTTAAATAAGAGGTCACGGTTCAATCTCCATCCAGATTAATTAAATACTTTTAAAAAAAAAAAATTGTCATAAAACAATTTGATAAAACACTTGATTATCTAATTTTATGTCTAAAATAAATACTACATGAGATATATGCTTCTGGTAGTAATACTTTTCTATTTTTTTTTTTTTTTAAATAATTAATGCAGAGTGGGGATTAAACCTCTAGTCAATGGCACAACTTTATGTCAGGTATGCTCGATTTGACTACCTTTCTAATTTTTATTCAATAATTAAGTATTTAAAAAATTATAATTTTAAGAATTAAATTTAGTTCATTTTTAGCTGATTTTTAATAAGAATATTTTTGTACTAAAAATAAGAATATTTTTTTCTCCATCAAAATAATTTTTTTATTCAACCACATTAATTTTATTTTGTCACTACTTAAATATAAAAATTAAACACATATAGGCTAAGAAAATCCAAACTAGTTTTTTTTTTTTTTTTTTGGTATTTGTAATTTATTATTGATTTGAAAATTTTCGAATTTGACAAAGTGGGCATAATCTCATGGTGGTGATTGGTCTTTTCATACGCAATCGTGGGCCTGACAAGTTGGACTGGATCTGGCTGGTCCCAACTTTATTGGGCCCAAACTGTTTTTTTATTTTAATTTAGTTTTTTTTTTTTAATTTAGCTTTTTTTTTTTTGGCAAAATATTTTTATTTTAGGTTTGTGGTCCATATAATTTTGTATCCTAATGAATAATAGATATAATTGATTTATGCTTCGAGACAACTTAATGATGTCATTATGAAATTATTTTCAAGGTTATTCGTATTTTTTAATCTACATGATTAAAAAATATTATTGTCAATGTTGATGTAAACTAATAAAATAATAGGCTTAATTTTGGAGTTAAAAAAAATATATTTGACCCTTTGTTTTTTCTTTTTGTAAATTGAAATTATTTCGTTTTTTTGTTTTTTTTTCATTTAAAAATACTTTCTAATTCTTATCTAAGGTTTTATTACCCAAAAAAAAAATCTGAATTTAAATTGAAAAGAGATTTGTTCCCTAACATTTTTTAAATACCTTTTCCCCTTAGTTTCCTAAAATTTTGGTTCTAAGTACTATTTTCGTCGACTTATTTCATTTTAGTTTTTATATTTTTAAATATAAATTTAGTCGTCAAATTAATAATAATGATTAATTTTAAAAAAAATAAATTTAAACATTTAAAACTATAAAAAATCAAAATGAGATGAATCCCAAACTACATAAAACAAAATAATATTTTAACCTAATATTTATTTAATTTGTAATCATAGATCTCCTAGCTTCAAATTTCACCTTCAAAATAAGGTTTAAACTCCCACATGTGTTTGTCTATTAAAATTTTAGTTAAATTAAAAGTTTCGTATCTAAATTTTAAAAATATTTTTTTTTCAACAAATACGGGTGGAAGATGAGATCAACTTTTAGGATGGTAATGAATGCTTTATTATTTGAGTTGGACATTGACATAATGTCTATTTAGTTTTTAACGAGTCTTTAAACTTTTAAAGGTGTCTATTGAGTTTCTATGGTTTAAAAAGATTTTAATAAATCTTTGTTCGATTATGTTAATTTAATGTTTAAGCCATTAAAAGCCTAAATCTATTCGCTCCAGTGTATAATCCTTAAATAGTATACTCAATGTTATATACTAGCAGTGTTATATACTCTGATTATGTTAATTTGAATCTTAAAAGACAAAGCTTAATACATAGACAACCATATGAAATAGGAAGGGAATAAATGTGCAAAGATCATATTTGAACGGCTAGTTTCATATTCTTTCGAGTTTCGACCAAGAGGTAAGAGATTTTCAAATTTTCCACCCTCACATTATTGAAGTAAAAAATATAACATTTAATAATAATAAGAAGAAAAAAATCTAAATAATGTATTTGTGTTTTAACATATAGGCATTCTATTATTTTTTAAATATGCTAGATCTCGTGTTATCCTCAATTGAGTATATCCTTTATACATCTCTTTGAATAAAATAATGTAATGAAAATTATAAAATAAGCCTGTTTAATTTATAAATATTTGAATTCACTCTCGTGATTTGGTATTATGTCACATCCAATATTTTTATTTTATATGTGTGATTGAGAATTACACCCTAAACCCTAGATCTTAGACACCAAATTTTTTTAGAATATGTTTGGGACATTAATTTAAAGTTTGATCGACTGAATTATTATTATAAATTTTGGCCTACGGTATTATAACTAACAATCAATAAAGTAATTCTGCTGACTTCAATAATATTTAGGGAAAAAATCAGTTTATACCCCTAAACTTTGAGGGTTGTATCAATTAAAACCCTAAACTAACGATCATATCAATTTAAACCCTGAACTTTCATAAGTGTATCAATTTACACCTTCTATTAGAACTTATTTGAAAAAAAAATCATTTAAACGAGTGAAAACTTATAATTTTAACAATTAAACTCATAAACTTTCATAATTGAATCAATTGTATGAAAGGTTAGGGGTTTAATTGATCAATTACAAGTCTCCACACGTATGAAAACTAACATTTTTATAATGGAGGGTGTAAATTGATACACTTATGAAAGTTCAGGGTTTAAATTGATACAATTGAAAGTTTAGGGTTTTAATTGATACAACCCTCAAAGTTTAGGGGTATAAATTGATTTTTTCCCTAATATTTATTATTCACATACTATTATAACTCACCGAGCGTCCCAGTCAAATCTTTAGAAAGTTTATGCAATTTTATTTTTCTTGTTTTGTCGTTTTTAACTACTCGAAATGAAAAAGAAAAAAAAGAAGATTGAAGAGTCTTTATTTGTTTTATTCTTTTTGACAATATATGGAGAACAAGATTTGAACTTGAAACCTCTTGTTCATAGTTCATACAGCTGGTTAAGTTATGTTCAGGTTAGTCCAACAAAGAGTATTTATTCACTAATAAAATGAAATAATGTATTTTTAAATTTATCGGAATTTTTGTATATTTACAAAAGTAACCTAATGTATTATCTTTAAAAATATATGCATGATGGTGTTTGGTGTGGGTTGTTTCGTATTTTATATTTTGTGTGATTTTATAAATTAAAAATGAATTGTTATAAATACGTGTTTTTGTTATATTATTTTTATAATTTCGTTTTTTTTTTCTTCCCATTTTTCATTTTTATTATATTATCTAGTCAATCATAAGAATCACTTTTAGAGATGTGGGTCCACTTTAAAGATCATGAAGATTTTTTTTTTTCTTTTTAAAGAATTTTAAAAGTAAACATATTCTCAATCTCATCAAGTAAAAAAAATTATGATTTTTGAATTAAAATTACTTATTAATCATGATTACTTAACTGTCATTAAATTTAAGAGTTCAAATTGTATTTTTGAAAATAACATCGTAAATTTTAAATATCAATCTAAATATTATTCAATTAGTTTAAGTATTATTTATTTTTTCCCATTCAAAAAAAAAAAATAAAGAGTTTTTTTTTTTTTTTTTTTTTTTTTTGATAAGTTAATTTTTTTTTTCTTTAGTACAGTTTATCGTTTTGGTCGTGATGGAGAAAGAGCTGATTATGGGCTTTGCCATTAAGCCCACAAGAGAAGCCCAAATATTCAAATTTCAACAGAAATTATGTCATTTTTCTTAAATATTTTGGCTTTAACTAATCTTAGTCAACGATTTAAATGTCGATGTCGAAGATATCGAATATTGATAAAATATCGATGTCGATGAATATTTTTGAAAGACTTAAAAATAATTTTTTTAAAAAAAATATTTAAATTAATAAATAAACATTTTACACTTTTAAATGAGTTAAAATATACTTATTATAATATTATATTCACGTTATGTTACATTTTATAGTTATTTTTTTTAATATTTTATCCATTTTGTACGGTATGATGAAAATGTAGGTTCATCCCTCATGTTGATGTCGAATTTATGAACATGTGGAAATATTGATGGAAATGTCGACATGTCGACGAAAATTTAATATGCGGGTAGTTTATATATTTTTTTTAATTTCACTTTTACCCTTTAATTATCTAGACATTTGTATATTTATAAAATTATTTTAATTTTATTGGTTTCATGTTTAGATATTCATGTTTGAGTGAAAATTGACCCAAAAAAAAAATAAATATTAAAATTGGTTAACCATTGGACTAGTCAACCTTACCAATTAATCCTTAGGAAGCATAGGCTATTTTTTCTATTTTGCAGGTAACCTCTTCCCTAATCTACAAATTTATCGTTGCTGCACGGGTCGGATGATTTTTCTATCTTTCGGGTAATTTCTTCTCCAATTTATAAATCTATGGTTGATGCACGTGAAAGTCAGGTGAGATTTGTGTGGCTCGGACTCATGTATCAACAAAATGTATATTATTGTTCTACTTACTACAATAATTGATGATTTTCTTTTCCTTAATCATCTTCTCGTTTCATTACTGCTCCTTTTCAAATATTTGAAAATGACAATTAAAAGATTCTTCATTTTAAAAAAAAATCTCATTTGAAGATTCTTTCAAAACTGTTTTGTGTGTTTTTTTTTCTTAACAATTTTAAAACTATCAAATCTGTTTTTTATTCAAATTTATTTATTTTCAAAATATTTGAAGGAAAAACAGATTATCATTGCTGTGGAACTTGAGGGGAAAAATAACAGATTATGCCAAATTATGTTTCAAAATTGTATGGTTAATTTAGTATTGGCTACAAAAATTAATTGAATTTTTCTCTTATTAAATCTGCATGGCTGTCGGTATGAAAATTGATTGTTCTTTTTTTCAAATATATATATATATATATATATATATATATATATATATATATATATATAATTCATTCTCTCGATTGGACTTAAAGTTTTTTTTTTTTGTTTTTTTTTTAAAGAAACCAGACCGACATTGTGCGTAATATAAGGGGGCGTTTGGCCCAAGAAGTTAGGGAGTTGGAGTTGTTTTGTCTGGAGTTGTTTTGTCTGTAGAGTTGTTTAGTCTGTGGAGTTCAAGTATGTCTGATTGGGGCAGTGAGTTGTTTAGTTTGGAGTTCTGAAATCTGTGGTGTGTTTGGAGCAAGGAGTTGTTTAGTCTGGAGTTGTGAAGTCTGAGTTTATTTTAGTTGTTTTCTTTGCACAATCTTTTTCTACAAACTTTCAAAATTTTCTTATTAAAGTCTTCTTCCAATTCCAATAAATTCTGAAATATTTTATTTTTATTTTATCTATCTTGACAAAATTCTTTGAAGACAACAAAAATAATTTTGAGCTTCACATTGATTATCAAAAAATATATATATTTTTTTTTGTTATGACTCATATTTAATTTTATGAATTATAAGATTGTCTACCTATAAATATAGTTTACTCATGGGTCAAACACGTCTTCCTCCACCCTCCTAAACTTGTCATTCCATCTAAATTTACTCCACCTGAACATCAGCATCTCAACAAAAAAAATTGGTTTATTTTAGCTATTTTTTTTTTAAGAATGTGATTTTTGCTTTTTATTTTATGTATCCTTCACAAATTTCTTTGAGGATAACAAAAATAATTTTGACCACAATACTTCACATTCTTTTTTCAATATCACTCACACTAATTATTCATTTTATTTGGATAGTTTTGAAATAAAAGAAAGTCCTACAATATTGTGTTAAATATTACACGTGAATTTAAAAGATTTTAATCCATTCATTTAAACGGGTCCAAATAAGTTGATATCTCATGGTAAGAATACTACATTTTGAATTTGATTTAATTACTAATTTTGATTAAACAACCTAAATTATATTTAAAATAATAAAAATAGGTTGAATTGCAATTTTAGTTATTTTACCCATTTAGTTTAAATTGGGTTTTTTTTTAAATAATTAAAAATATTGTGGGAGGGAGAGAGAGGAAGAGAGTGAAATGTGTTGCCTCGAAAAATGAGACAGACTTTAATAGTAATTACTGTAGAAGTCTGGGGAGTTCAATAGTAACTGTTGTAGAAGTCTGAGGAGTTGATATTTTTTATTCGAGTTCAACAAGTTTGTGGACCAAACAGGAAATTAATTTCTCCTCCCAACTCCTTGTCAAACAACTCCTTGGGCCAAACACGCCCTAAGTGTCTAAAAAGGCTACCTATGTAGTGAACCCAAATTCTAAGTTTCATGTTTCAATGAGTATATAATACAAACGGAAAATTATATCCGATGAATTTTTTTTATACAATATTTTCACAAATTTCAAGTGTTGATGCAAGAATCTGGACACTCCTCATAGGTGGGTTTCGGCTTGCAGCTAAGTAGTGTAATACGAGGTCGACCTACAAAGAGAGAGAAAACTTGCACTGGTAAGGTTGGGCCCACTGTACTCTTATGCTTTAGACGGTAAGGAGAGATTCTAAACTTAAGTGGAGTGTGAGTAGTGCGAATTGCGTACCTCCCAATGAAATGTGGACTTTGATATATATAGGAGAGGAAGGATGGGATAGTCGGCGTCGGCCCGTACACTCTCTCATCATAAAGATGAGACGGTCTAACGGATTAGCAGGGATTGTCGTATCGCCGCCCATAATCCAAGGTAGGAGCGTCAACGGACATTCTTTGCCCCGATTTTGTGGGGTTGATTGCGGCGAGACTTGGGATCTTCAGACTAACCGGAAAAGGATCCTGCAGGTCCCTGATCGAACCCTAAGGGTCGACCCTAAGCCCTGGACAACATGACATCAGGCCTGAGACCTCATACTGAGGTGGCCTACAACATCAAGTATTTAAAAAAATTCACTTTTACATTTGAGGTATATTTTCTTACTATTATGCACCTTTTTTTTTTCATGATTGAGGGATATTTCCACGACTTTAGCATCAATTTTAGGGTTTTTTTTTTTTTTTTTTTTTTTTTTTATAGCAAAAGGAAAACTAATAAATTAAGAAAAGGCCATGCATATTTGTGAAATACTAGGGAGGGTTTAATTGAACTGAATTTTTTATGAAAAAACTCTAGCGAGATTTCGCCATTTATGAAATAAATATGGAGTATGAACATAAATAAAAATCGGTCATAATTTAAAAGTTCGCTGTATATTTATCTCTAATACAAAACATCCTAATAGAACCAAATAAAAGTTTTAAGAAAGTCTTAAATAAAATATCTTTACAAAATTATAAAGATTAAATAAAATAAGTATAAAAGTTTGGAGAATAAAATATATATATATATATAGACAGACTAGAAATAGTTAATTACTATATATGTCGGATATACTATATATGTAAGTATTTATCTCATTTAAATTGAACCAAATTTCATGAGGTAATTTTGTAATTTTGTTAAAGTTTCTTATTTTGTTTATAATTAATTTTATTTAGTAGATTTGATTAAAATAGGATAAAATCAAATGTCAATATTTTAATTTGATTGAGATGTTCCTACAAACTAATTGAAAACAAAATATCAATGTCTAGAAACAATAGATATAATTGACTTAAATTACTATATGATTAGTAATATAATTGATGCAAATCAAAATTTAATTTGATTATTTTTACAATTTCATGGTTAAATCTACTCTTTCTTAACAAGGCAATTTAAGTAGCAAACCTAGTTTTATTTAGGGTTAATTAACTACAATTTTTTTTATATAAAAAAACTTGTAGTTAATTTTATTTTATTTTTTAAAAGATTGTCTGCAACAACTCTGCTGGTCACATAGCCATTAGGAATTTGTCTGTTGGAAAAGCCTAAAAGTAAAGGAAGAAAAAGAAGATTCTTCTCATAATTAATCGACTTTAATATATATATATATGGGGCCAATGGGTACAAAAATTTTCAACCGATCATTTTGCGTATCTATTAAAATCTTGAACTTTAATAGGTACAAAATGTTAGTTCACATGTGCAAAGACTTATAATTATATCAATTAAACTCTTAAATTTTTATAAGTGAATCAATTTAGATCATTTTCAGTAAAATAAAAGAAGTATAGAAATGAAAAACAACTCATTTCGTTAATCCGACATTTGAAGAAGAATACACACGTGTGAGAATTGATGCATGTGCGATTTTTAAATAGATAATCTAAATTGATTCCCTTGTTGAAATTTAGGGGTTGATTTATACAATTATAATTCTCCACATTTGTGAACTAATGTTTTTCAAACGAAATCTAATGAAGAATGTAAATTTGATACATTTAGAAAAGTTTAAGGTTTTAATCAATATAATTATTAGTTTAAAGTTTGTTTAAAGTTTGAAAGGCATACAACTTCAAGTTTAAGGGTATAAATTGATTTTTGAAATTAATTTTGTTTTTTATATAAGGAAAAGAGTTTTTTTTTTTTTTTGTAACGGTATTTTAATAAATGCGGGAATTGAACCCATGACTTCTTAGTCACGGGCACAACCCAATTGACCTATGCTCGGTTTGGCATAAGGAAAAGGGTTTGTTGGATAAACAGTCATCAAGCCCAAAATAATGATAAATATAGCAAAATTTAAAACATTTTACAAATATGCCAAAACAAATAGTGACTATCATAGATTACTATCACTAATATATGATTATCACTGACAAAATTCTATTAAAATTATCAAATTGACATGTATTACAATTTCTTAAGGAAAAACTAAACAAGCAATGTTTATGATAAAACAAAGTATTTATTTGATAAATATTCAACTCCTAACCAACTTTAAAAGAAATAAGTTTAGTTTATTATATCTATTTAAAAAAATGTTTAATAAGTTCTTAAAACTTTTATTTTTATGTCTAATAGGTTATTAAATTTAAAAAACGTCTAATAAATTCTTAAACTTTTAATTTTGTGTCCAATCAATTTCTAAACTTTCAATTTTTGTCTAATAGACTCATAACATATTCAAAATTTTAAAAAATCACAGACATTCTAAACACAAAATTAAAAATTTAAAGTCCTATTAGAAACAAAATTCAACTTTATATCAAATAAATCTAATTTTTAATTTTTTTTAAATATGTCAAAGATCTATAAGATACAAAATTAAAAATTCAAGACCTGTTAGACATTTTTAAAAATTGATGACTGAAAGTTCAAGAACCTATTTATTTATTTGATTTTTAGATAATAGTTCAAGAATTTATTAGACATTTTTTAAAGTTCAAATAAACTTTTGGATACAAACTTAAAAATTGATAAAAATTAAAGAGAGACTAAACTTGTAATTCAACCAAAGTGTTGGAATCTCTTGAATATGTTATCGGATGCTACGAATGACCAAGCACGGGTCTCCCTAAACTCTCCAATAAGTTTACTCTATTATGTATTTTATTTTGAGTCTTATTTTAATCAATTATGGTTAGGTTAGTAGGATGTGTCATATTATAAACTTTTTAATGACTTTTATCCTCCTTAATCTCTGTAATCCCTCCTCATAAGATAGTAAAATATTTTCTTTTATTTGTAGACGTAAACACGATTAATGAATCACATAAATTTGTGTTAAAAAAAAAAACCCGACATATTCGAAAGCAATGTGGTTTAACCTTTATATTGAGGAAGAAAGTTCTAAACCTATGAAAAAAGGAACGTCAATCCCGGCTTCAATCACTCTTTAAATTTAGCCCTTTTTAAAAAAAATGTCAATTTGAGTAATGGTTCATTGTTTTGTAGGTTAAAAAAAAAGTATGGAAAAAAGCTGAAGCAATTGCTTTACTTTAGTCGACAACATCACTGTGCTCGTGAAATATATTGAAGCCTTTTTATGCAAAGATGAAAATAAAAAAAAATAAAAAAATAAAAGTAAAAATTTAGGGATATGTACCACATTTTGCCCCACATACCCATGTGGCCCTCTTTTTTTCTCTCTCCCTCTAAAAGTTCAAGGTGTTATGAAAAAAATTATGGCCAAAATTTTGATCTTCAATCAAGTTGTTGGGAAAATTTGATTGAATCTTATTTGATTTAAGTTGATTTAGGGTGTGCATGGGTTGGATTCGAAGGTTTTCTGACCCAATCTGAAAATTTCGGGTTTGTAGATTTCCAACCCAACCTAACATATCAGTCAACCTAGTTCAACCCAACTTTTTAATTTTCAGGTTGGGTTGGGTTTCGAGTTGAACCGAGCCAAAAACAGTTCGACCCGCGAATCGACCTGAAATTTCGAGTTGGTAAAAAACTAACTCAACCCAGCTCAATCCTTACAATTTGGGTTGGGTGAGTCAGATTGCACGGGTTGTCGGGTCATTTGTACATCCCTAGATTGACATATATTACAAGTTTCTGTTTTTGTCGACTGTATTTTTTTTTCAAATGCTACTAAATATGGTCGATAGAAGTGATATTGTCGTCACGATTCGTTTTGGTTAGTTTGGATTCAGCTTGAAAATGGGGGTGAAAATTTCAACCTTTTGTTTACTACTGTTTTTAACTAGTGATTGCTTCGTTCTCTTGGAATTTAGTAGAAAGTTTTGAAATTTTCAAAAAAATTGATTAATTCAATCTTCCATTCTAAAGGAAGGTAATAACTAAATAAGTTTCTTTTGGTTTACCTTTAAATTGATTTAAAAATATTTTCATGATAAATTTACTTAGCATACATTATTTTTTTTCTTTTCCATTTCATTCAATAATATATATTTTTTATTTATTACCCCTCTAGTTATTTCTAGAGTGAGTATTATTTTCATAAAAATAAAAGGTGATGTTGAATTGCTAGTTTTAATCCAATATATATGATAATACATTAATAAAAAAATTAAGTAAAATTATTTTTAAAATAAATTTTCAAAGAAAGTAATTTTAAAATTTCCTAAACATTAACGAATAGTGTGAGGGTAAAGTTAACCACTTAAACATATCATTTGAATTAAATGAATGAATATGTAGGTTTTTACGTGTCGAGAAGGTAATATATATATAACAACTTGTGTAGCAGTTCAGTGCATCGCCTAACTAATACTTAGAGGGATGGTTCGATCTTGCACTAAATTTATCCCTAAATTTATATCAAACAACCACCCCAACGGTTTAACGCATTACCTAACCTACTATTCATGGTGGGGTTCGATTCCTAAATTTCAATCCTTCCACTCACATTAATTAAATATCTTAATTAAATATTTTTACAATATATATATATTATCCATTAAATTAAAGTTAGTTTAAAATGAGAAAATTTGGAGCATAAAGAGAATAATTTCAATTGCTTCGAGTCATTTATTATCATCTCGCAACTTAATTATTTCACTTTATAAGACTTTTAAAAAAAGAAGGAAAAAAAGTGAAAATCATTAGATTAGATGTTGAAAATTGACCATAATTACAAAGAAATTCCTCTTGGGAAGAAAAAAAATAGGAGTATAATTTTTGTTAAAGTTCAAATGATTTTTTATGATTGGGATCTAATTAATTTTTTTTAGAGACATGTTTTCTAATTATTAAATTTGAAGAACATATTTGAATTACAATCATCTTTTGAGGTTTGACTCTTATTCCCAATTCCTAAATTTTTAGGCTTCATTTTAATTTTTATATGTATTTTAGTATTTTCATACTTTCACGTACCACATTTACTATTAATCTTACATTTTTTTTCAACAATACGTGTGGGGTGGGAAAATCGAAATTCTAACATCTTCGTTATTATTATTTCTTACATTATGTCATCTTCGTTATTATTATTTCTTACATTATGTCAGTTAAGTTATGTTTATATTGACACCAATAATTTTATATTATATCACATAAGATTTGTAATTAATCACATATTATTTAAGAGGCAAACATATGATTATAAATTTATGTTAAATATTATGTCAAATCAAATATAGTTTAATTGACATAAAGTTGTGACTTTAATTAAGAGTTCATGAGTTCAATCTTCACATTAATTAAAATACTTTTGAAAAAAAAAGGACGTACCAATTAAAAGAAAAACATGTCTATAACATGAAATTTTATTCTTTGATGCCATATAGTATTTTACGTGTAATTTTTGTTTTTAAAATTAATTCATCGACTAGTAATAAATTTACATATTTAACATAACTTTATGAATAAATAAATAATAAAGAAAAAATGTGAGTAAATTTAAAAAGTTTATGAGCGGAGAATGATATCCATATTAATCATTACAAGTTGGTAGGGGGGAGAAGCTTGCTTTCCTCTGACTTAAAGTTGTGACTTTTTTCATTTTTTTCCCATAGACCATAACATATAATAAATAAATAAAACACACAATTCCATTTTTTTTTAATTTTTTTTTTTTTTTTTTTACTGTGAAGCTGGCAAAGTGACTTTGTCTAAGTATGGTCGACCCAAGAACGACTCAGATTGAGGTCGACCTCCTAGAAGACGGCCAAATTCAGGACCTCAATTAGAGGCAGGAGAAGGAGCTTCCGTGGGCCAAAAGCTCACAAAACGGAATCGGCCATGTCAAGGCCGATTTCATCCCCACAAGTCAAGTCATCCCTCTTAGGTCCATAAACCATTATAAATATCATCTCACACCAATGAAAAAGTAAGTTCATTTTGGTTCACAAAACTCCTAAAACCTTGCTATTAGTAGAACTGTATTAGAGTCACTGTGGCATGCATCACACCCGTATTTTTTCATTCTTCGTCTTGGAAGTCACCTCTTTATCTATTCTACAAAATTGACCGTTAAAGTCACATAAAAGTTATGTGAGATTTTTCCGTAGTCGAAAACCCTAAATTCGTCCTATTCCATACTTTATTTTTTCTAGCTATGATTTAAAGATAGAGTCTAGCAAGTTGATTATAAGGATGTCACATCACATCATTCAACTATTTGGATTATATATTAATTTATTATACATTTTGAAATTAAAAAATTGTAATTCCAATATGACTTGTTAAGTGTTACTAATTTTTTTAATTGTTAAACTGATCATAGTTTAATTGACATAAATATGTGCTCGATCATGAGATCTGTCGAACCCCCACCCCAAATTCAACTATAAAAAGTAATTTTTTCGATTGGTTGAATGTTTGAATTCTTACTCCACACATTTATAATGTTGTATTTTTTAAAAAAGAAAAAAAAATTCATTTTATTTTAATTTATGTACTTTCAATCAAGTTTAAATTTGGTAGTACGGTTAGTCAATATTAGTCTTTTTTTTGTAAATTTTTAAAATATGTTCACATTGTGTATTTTCTTGCCCGAAAAATTATTATTATTATTTGACCAATTTTAATTAAAAAAAAATACTAACTTAAGTTTTAATAGAATTACATAACTTAACATTGAATACTTTCAAATACAAAAACTAAAATAGAAGAGAACGGAGATGAAAATAATATTTTAACCTTTTGTATTTCTAACACATATTTGCTGACAAAAAAAAAAAAAAAAAAACTCAAACTTTTTTATTTGACTTTGTCTAGACACTCAATTATTTATTTTTTTTATTATTTTTTTTTTTTGGACTCATTGACCCCCGTTGAGGAAATCCTGTCAAAATTTTTAATACACAACAAAAGGTCAAAACATAATTAAAAAAGGGTTGAATTGAAGATATATATTATAAAGTAAGTATTTTCAAAAAAAAAAAAAAAAAAAAAAAATATTATAAAGTAAGTAAAGTAAGTAAAATTTATAAGTTGAAATAAAGATTTTTTATATTAATAATGTACTTTTAAATAACTTATTATAGAAATATAATAGTTTTAAAAGTATTTACAAAACTAGTACATAAATTATGTACCATGATCTGTCCATGTTACACGATTTAAGTACCATAATTTTATAAATACTTTGCAAACTATCTTATTTTGTAATAATTTATTTAAATTACATTATTAATATAAAAAAATCCTTGAATTAGGAAGGGTATGAAATTAAGTCTCAATTATTTAGAAATTTATAGAAATTGGTCACCTTAAACTTAAAGACATGTAATATATATATATATATATATAGGGCCCTACAAAAGGTAATAAAGCTGATGACATTACTTTAGCTGAGAATAGTGATGTCAGAAAATTTTGGTATATTTTCCTATTTCCTTCACTTCCCTTTTTGCTTCTCTTTCCATTATCAAAGAGATATGTCCTTACAAACCAAACCCTCTTCCATTTCTAAACACCATTCTAACAAGCTCAACATTTTTTTTAGGGTTAATTTCACAAACAAACTATCGAATTTGTTATGCTTACACTCCTGAACTTTTAGTTTAATTAATTACCTCTTAAAATTTTATGAGCGTTGCAATCAGTCATCGGAATTCAATTTGAAAAAGTGCAAATTTATCATTTGGCAAAAATAAACTCCAAACTACTATTCTTCTTCCTCTCTTCTTCTCTTATCCTCCGACTAACCTTGTCGTCGCCACCCAACTCCCGAAGAGGAAGGGTTTGGGACGGCTACGATTATGACTTCCGACAAAGTTTTCAAGAACAACTCAATTCTTTAAGATGTCGATAGAAATATGAATAAAATGTTGAAAATAAATATCTTACGAGTATTAATCTGGCATCGAGTCTAGATGTTGAACTTTCAAATCTTACGAGTCTCGATGCTAGATACTTTGATATTTACTTTATATTAAGGCATCATATGTTGGAAATAAAAAGCACTCTCATTTAAATAAACATACCATCTTTTTTTTTTTTTTTTGCTTTATTAAAATAAAGAATCAAACGGTCTTAAATACTTCAATATCATAGATTATAGGGAAATTGTAACCGATGTCAATTTAGAATAAAATAATTAAAAATATAGCGTGTTTTTAAATTTTTTTTTGCAGATATGACAATTTCTATCGCTGATATCTTATGGCTGGTAGAAAACTATCACTGATCACCGCTTTTGATAGATTTTTGTAAGTGATAATAGTCTATCAGTGGCAATAGTCTATCACTGATAGAAGTCTATCAGTGATATGATAAAGTCTATTGGTGATAAAAACGAATTTTTTTGCCATATTTACAAAGTTTGCTAAATTTGCAATTAGTTTGGATCTGATTGCTATTTGTGCAACCAACCCTAGATTATAATCATAATGATATCTTGTTCATTTTAATTAAGATATTAAATATCTCACAAAATTTCTCTAGATCTAGTCAAACAAGATACTAAGATAGTTATGTAATTGTGCATTAAGATATTTTTTTTTATATATAGAATTTTAGACAACTCCCCCTCAAATACAAGAATTTAAAGGAGGGAGCTACTATTCAAATATCTATCTTTTTCAAAAAGGGATTCTTTGCAATGTATAGCCTTGTACCTATTCCACACATATGTATTGACAAAATAGATTAAATGAAAATTTGTCCACAAAAAGACAATTTTAATTACTCAATAAATTCTCCCTCTAAAAAAAACAATTTGAATTTTAAATTATATCTATTTCAAAAGTTATATGACAAGGTTTAAAATGTCGACGTGGATGGATATCCGAAAAATATATAGGGATTGAACTCATAACTATAATCATTTAGGGTATAGTCTTATGTTAATTGAGCTATACTTGATTTGATTAAAATATTTAATATTAATAGTATATTTACATTAATTATATTTTGTTTATATTTTATTGATTTTTTATAATTGTAATGTCATGTCAATGTAGATGTCGAACCCAAGATGAAAATTTAATACATTACAAAACCCAATATTCTTTTTAGTAAGAAAAAAAAATCTCATTCTAACATTCAAATTTAGAATTTGACCACCAAAAGTTCTCAAAGATTAAATTTTGATGATACCCATAAATCAAACTTTAAAAAGAAAAAAAAAAAAAAAAAGAAAAAAAAAATCCCATTCTTCACTCATTTCATTTTATGAAGAGTGGAGGACAGCAATGATTCAAACAACCCTTCTTCTTCCTCTTCCTCCTCCTCCTCCATTTGCTCAAACTTTGAAATCATTCCCTCTCTCAGTTTCAATCAGTCCCTTAATTTATTTTTCATAATCATAATCACTTTTCTTAATTAATTATCTCTCACACTCTTTAATCATTCCAATTCCAATTCCTTTTTCTCTCTCTGTGTGTTGATTGGCAGATCAAACAGATTCTGTTTCTCTGTCTTCTTCTTCTTCCTCAGAGAAAGACAAATCAACAGTATATTCCTTTGATTTTCTCCATTTGGGTTTGCTTCTTCATTCAAATTCAAGCATACCCATCTCTTTCTTGGTTCTTCCCAACCATTTTCAGACCCCCAATTTCTCAATCATGATGATGGTGATGATGGAGAAGATGAATCAGGAGAACCAGAAGAAGGTGAAGATTTTCAGTTCTGCCATAGCTTTTTTTCTTACCATTACCCTTTTGGGTTCTCCTTCTCTTTGTTTGAATGATACTTCTGCTCTGACTCTGTTCCGTCTTCAAGCTGATTCCCATGGCGGCCTTCTCAGAAACTGGACTGGTTCTGATGCTTGTGATTCTTCATGGTTTGGAGTTCAGTGCTCTGTTAATGGCCGCCGTGTTGTTTCTCTTTCTCTTCCTTCTATGAACTTACGAGGTTCTGTTGAATCTCTTGCGCCGCTTGATCAACTTCGTCTTCTCGACCTCCATGATAACCGCTTGAATGGAACCGTTTCGCCGATTTTGAACTGTACGAATCTTAAGCTACTGTATCTCTCTGGAAATGACTTTTCCGGCGAGATTCCGCCGGAGATCTCGTCTCTTAGGAGACTTCTCCGGCTGGATTTGTCTGATAACAACATTCGCGGTGGAATTCCTGAGGATCTCTTGAAATTGTCTCGGCTTCTCACGCTACGTTTGCAGAACAATGTCCTCTCCGGTACGATTCCTGATCTCTCTGTTTCGCTTGTGAATCTCACTGAAGTTAATTTAACCGACAATGAACTGTACGGGCGGTTACCGGACGGGATGGTGAAGAAATTCGGCGAGGGGAGTTTCGCCGGTAACGAAGGGGTTTGTGGATCGAGTCCGTTGCCGATCTGTTCGGTTACTGGTTCATCGCCGGCGTCGGATTCCGGTAGAACCGTACCTTCGAATCCAAGCTCATTGCCGCAAAACCCTATCATTAGTCCGAACCTTAAAGAATCGCGAAAAGGACTCAAACCTGGAGCGATTGTCGCGATTGTGATCGCAAATTGCGTAGCGTTGCTAGTGATTATCTCGTTCATCGTCGCGTATTACTGCGCTCGTGATCGGAGTTCGAGCTCCATGGCCGGAAGCGAGAACGGGAAGAGAAGGAGGAGCGGAAGTAGCTACGGAAGCGAGAAGAAGGTCTACGCCAATGGCGGTGGCGACAGTGACGGCACTAACGCGACAGATAGAAGCAAACTTGTGTTCTTCGATTGGAAGAAGCAATTCGAGCTTGAAGATTTGCTGAGAGCGTCGGCGGAGATGCTCGGAAAAGGAAGCTTGGGGACGGTTTACAGGGCGGTGCTGGACGACGGTTGTACGGTGGCGGTGAAGAGATTGAAGGATGCAAATCCATGTCCGAGGAAGGATTTCGAACAGTATATGGATGTGATCGGAAAGCTGAAGCATCCAAATGTTGTTAGATTGAGAGCTTTTTACTATGCTAAAGAAGAAAAGCTTCTGGTTTATGATTATCTTCCTAATGGAAGCTTACATTCTCTTCTCCATGGTTGGTTTCTGAAGCTTTTGAATGCTTACAATCTGTTTGATGAAATGCCCCATTGAAGAATTTGCTTGATTTTTCTGGTTTTTGTTGATTGAATCATAGGTAATCGAGGACCAGGGAGGATTCCATTGGATTGGACGACAAGAATCAGTTTGGTTTTGGGAGCTGCTCGTGGATTAGCTAGAATCCATGGAGAATACTGTTCTTCAAAGATCCCCCATGGCAATGTGAAGTCTTCTAATGTTCTTCTTGACAAGAATGGACTTGCTTGCATTTCTGATTTTGGGTTGTCTCTACTTCTCAATCCCGTCCACGCCATTGCTAGGTTGGGAGGGTACAAGGCCCCGGAACAAGACGAGACGAAACGACTCTCTCAAAAGGCAGATGTCTATAGCTTTGGAGTCTTGTTGCTCGAAGTCTTGACGGGGCGTGCACCGTCGCTCTACCCGTCGCCTTCGCACCCACGAAACGACGAGGTGGAGCAGACGGTGGACCTCCCGAAATGGGTTCGATCCGTGGTGAAGGAAGAGTGGACTGCGGAGGTGTTTGATCCCGAGCTTTTGAGGTACAAGAACATTGAGGAGGAGCTTGTGTCCATGCTTCATGTTGGGTTGGCTTGTGTTCTTCCTCAGCCTGAGAAGAGACCGACAATGGCGGAAGTGGCGAAGATGATCGAAGATATCAGGGTCGAGCAGTCTCCGATCGGAGAAGATTACGACGAATCGCGTAATTCGCTTTCGCCTTCTCTTGCCACCACAGAAGATGGTATGGTGTAGCCAAAAAATTTCAGGTGGTTGGATTATTCATTAAGATGATGGTTAGTTTAAATTAATCTTCTGTGCATTTTCTCATGCAAATTTATGGTATTTATTAGAATCTATCTTTTGGTGTTTATTGTAAAACTTTGATTCATGTTTGCTCCTTGTTGCAGTGGGAAAGATCCCTTAATCTTCCCTTAACCTGTTATTAAGCTAATTAATTTAGATTTCTATCTTGTAATTTAAGGTTGGAGTATATATATTTAATTCCTAAGATCTTGAGGCTCTCAAGAAAATATTAAGAGGAAAATGATGGATCATTGGATTTTTTTTTTTTTTTTTTTTTTTTTTTTTTTTTTTGGACAAAGTTGAAACTTGGATATCTAAGGAGAAGCGTGAGTATATGATAATTGAATCACTAGAGCGTTTGATAATCATTTGATTTTTAGTTTTTAGGTTTTGAAAATTAAGTTTATAAACACTACTTTCACCTCGTAATTTTCTTTCTTTTATTATCTACTCTCTACCAATGTTTTCAAAAATCAAATCAATTTTGAAAATTAAAAAAAGTAGCTTTCAAAAACTTCATTTTGTTTTTGGAATTTAGTTGAGAATTTAAATGTTTTTTTCTAAAAAAAAAGTGAAACCCATGATAAAGAAATGAGGAGAAAACAAACACAAATTTCAAAAACATAAAACTAAAAACGAAAGGCTTAAGAGAGCCTTCATATTACAAATTGAAATTTGTATTACATTATATAAAGTTTTAAAATAAGGTCAAATCGAGCGTAGTTTAATTAGCATAAGGTTGTGTCATTGACTAAAAAGTCATGAATTCAATCTCCACGTTAGTTAAAAAAAAAAACTTAGTCACCTTATCAATTTTATATATAAAAAATCTCATTAAAAGTTAATAATATTTTTCACGATAAAAACTTAAACGTTACAAATTTTAAAATACATTGTTTAAATTGTTATATACTAAAATTCAAAAACTAAATTATTGCAAAGTTAAAAGTACATAGACCAAATTGTTACAAACTAAAATTAAGAGTCTCCTTACTTCTACAAAAGTTTGAGGCCAAACGTGTTTTTTAACAAAATAAAATAAAATATTAATATTAATAAATAAAAAATCATATTTGTTGAAAGTCGTGAATTTGGGTTGTATGTTAAGAGTAGGGGTGATATCGGTTCGATTTTCTTCGGTTTTGGGCCAAATCGAGAACTGAATAAAAAATATCGATTTGGTCAACTGTAAAACTAAACCGATGTCCAATAAAGTGTATACTATTAAGTTTTTTTTTTTTTTTGCCCTAAGCCAAAAGGTGCGACGGCGGTGGGCGAAGCGGCGTGCGATTAAGAGGTGATGGAGGCGTGACTAAAACAAAGCAATATTATACCCTTTTTTTTCTTGTTCTGAGTTCATATTGTACACTATTTACTTCAAAAGAAAACAAATTCCTTCCAAAATCAAAACGCAACCGAAAAAAAAAATGCACAAGAACAGAAGAAGAATAAAATTCAGATTTCTAAGAGAACATTTGATCCAAAAGTAAAACCAGAGACATAACCATCCCGGGATAGGAAGAACCACCAGAAGAAAAACCTATGCCCAAAACAAACTATGTGAGATGAAGACGAGTTGACGACCATTGGTACGAAAAGCCGAGAGATGAAGGAGGTGCGATGTCGAAGTACGACGGATCTGTGATTGGAGATGAGGGGGGTGTGACGCCGAAGTACGACGTATCTGCGATTGGCGATGGCAATGTGCGATGACGAGGTGCAACCACACGATTTAGATGGAATTTCAGAGATGAGAGTAGAGAGAGGTTGGACGGCTCAAATGAAAAGAAAAAAAAAAAGAAAAAAGCTAGGATTTCTCAAGAGGATATATATACTTCGGTTCAGTTCAGTTTTGGCTGGATTTTTCAATTGAAAATCGACCGAACAAAAAATAACGTTTTTTCATAAATACAAATCGAAGTGTCCAAATTTGTACTAAAGAACCAATCTGAACCACGGGATCGGTTCGGTTTGTCGATCTGTCGATTATGATTATCACCCCTAGTTAAGACATTTATTTTGACCAAAAAGCAAAAGTGAAATTAAGTTTAAGGGTTTGGTACACAAATAATCACTTTATGTCTATGATTTTATATTAATGCATGTCCACAGTTCCTATTTTTATCAAAAATGTCCAACTACTCTAAGATTTTTCATAAAAGTTTGGCTGCAATTACTTTCAAAATCTTCAACCCCACGTTTTAAAGTAATAAAATAAAATAATATTTCCTCTTTTAAAGAAATATTAGAATTTAAAAAGTAAAAACCAAGAGAATTAAAGAGATTATATCCTCTATTCCGATGTCTTCTTCTCACTAATCACTTCTCCCTCCTCATTAAAATTGTCCTCTGGCCTAAAAAATTATTTTTTCGCAATATATATTCATATATGAAATATATAAGGTGAGTATATATAAAAACATATATATTTTTACTTAAAAAAATACATAATATCTATAAATATATATGAAATATAAAACCATATGTACTCATATATGAATATATAACAATATATACTGTGAATATACATAAAAGATACATATATGTTCTAAAAAATAAATACATATTACCTATAAGTATATATACGATATATATGAGTATATACTCACATATGAAGTATATATGATGGGTATATATAAAAATACATATAGGTTTTTAAAAAAGTTAAAACATATTATCTATAAATATAAATATATATTATATATAGTACAAATGAATATGAGTATATATTCATATATAAAGTATATATGATATATATATAAAAAAATAAAAAAATGCATATATTTTCGTGGAAATAAATCTCTAAAATAGTGTAAATCAAATTAAAAAGCAAAAAAATCATATAAAATATTGTTACGTAAATGGAGAGAGAAAATTGATATTTATTATATAATTGTGATTTAAGACACAAAATGAAGAGAGAAAATGAATATTATTATAAGGAGAACACATCAATGAAGACATAATAGTAACTAAAAATAATTAAAAAAAAAAAATATATATAACATCTTAGGACATATTTAAAAATATGTTAAAGTTGTCATTTGAGATAATTTCTCTAAGTTCTATCATATTTTAGGGTAGAGTGTTTTTTTTTTTACATCACACAAGTAGAGAATTCAAATTTTTGACCTCTGGATTAATAATTTTGTTGGGTTTTATGTCCTAAAACTCGTAGTTTGTAAACTGTTTGAATGTATATATTCTATTTCAATAAAGTTGTTATTGAATTTTAGTGAATTGTGTTTGTATTAACCTATACCAGTAACTAACATCCATGGCGATAGTGTGAGTACTTGAACTTCGTGTGACATGAATGTGAATCAAGTTCAAGTAGACAGCCAAAATGGTCTATAGTATAGGGATAAGGCTGGGTACCTTATCCTGGGGACACTATTGGACGCGGCTCACTTTGTATAGTACAAAACGATGTGATTCGAATCGTTTCATGTAGAGACATGTGAGTGAGGGCGTCCTGTGCAATGAGTTTGCACAAGACCGAACCAAGAAATAAAGTCGCTCTTTCTTTATAACACCGTTTACTGTAAAGACCGTTTTTATTTCATATGATGACTTAGGTAACTCGATCTCAATCCTGAGCTCACTATGAACTCCTGTTTATTCGACCTTATCCTTTGACTTGTATGGGTGAGAGTGGCCTTATCGCCGACTCAATAAGCCTACCATCTTGGGGATAAGATCGAATAAGTGGCTGGGGACATAGTTGTGCGAGATGAAATTCACTCCTACCCGCTTTAAGGGTTAGTAGAGAGGTTGTTCCCTTAAGTGCTGACTCCAGGTCTTGAACAATGGGTCCATCCTCTCCTGATCAGGGAGGAATCTGATTTGATGGTTGGACCACAAATCAATTGTTCATTAGAGGTGTCAGTGGTACTTAAGGAACAAGATATAATACAAGGGTTAAACGGTATAAATGACCCGTTGTGATTACGAACGACCTGTGAAGGATCGACTTACTGTTGATAGTTATATCAAGAGGACGCAATATATCTACAGTGAGGAGAGTGCAACCCTTGGACTTTAGTGGAGTCCCCGAGGGTTAACGAATGTTGGTTAGTTCGGTTGAAAGAGTTTTGACCGAATAATCTTGTATCGTTGGAGCTCATGATCTGTAGGTCCTTACGGTTCTCCTGGCTAGCTCGGATAAAGCCGTAAAACAATATAAAAGAAAAGGAAAGAATTTGAATCGTTCAAATTCGGGTTTGTGGAAGAATTTGGACATATTTAAATATGATTTAAATATGAGATTGGTCTACAATATGAATTGGATTCATATGCAAAAAGTCGGTTTTCGGAAAACCGGGTTTAATTATATTATTTAATTAATATTTGATATTGAATTAAATAATATTAATTAATATATATATATTTTTTATTAATTAAAAAGTTTAATTAATAAAATAATTATTATTATTTTTAATAATAATAATATATAAATATATATATATATATATATATACACATGTGTCTTACAGGCAAGATGAGGTATATATATATGATTCAAAAAAAAAAAAAAAAATTAAAAAAAAAATAGGCATGAGTGCCTTTGGGGGTAGACAATTGAATTAAATTTGAATTTCTTCTTCCGTCTTCTTCCTCTCCTCTCTGTTTTAAAGAAAAATAAGTTTTTCTTCAGTGAGTTTCTTCCTTCTTTTCTCTTGTAAAAGGAGTCCCACTACTCCGTTTCTCGGCCTGAGGATAGCGGGACTACCGTGAGTGGTCCACGAAGATTTCTTGAGAAGGATCGTTGAGCTCGTGAGGAGCTTCTGGCGGTGAAAATTGAAGAAATTCGAACGACAAGGGTATGTGTTCTAATTTCTCTTTTTCATTGTTTTTGCATGTTTCCGTTTGTTTAAATTGATGAAATTAGAGTGTCTATGATCCAATTCGCTTCCGCTGCGTGCCATGCGCTCCATCAAATTCATCTACTATTTTGTTGAATTATGTTCGGGTTGACATGTTTTTTTAATTTTTTTTTAATATTTATTTTGTAATTCATAATGAGGTCAACCATGTGTGTGGGATATTGTGATTTGTGAAGAAAGGACATTTGTGAGCTTTTGTGTTTTTATTTGGAAAATTTTAAACCAAAAACAAATAAGCCAAATAATGGAAGATTGGGTGATGTCTTTTAAAGTACTCTTTGGGTATCCTTCCTACCAAACTGCCTTTATATTTGGGGCTTCATTTATTTTGCTTCAATAATTAATAAATAATGCAATAAGTTTGGTTGGATTGGATTGGACCCCAACTTCAAAATTAATCAATTTTACAACTTTGGTCCCTTTAACCAAAAATAGTTCAATTTAAATGTACATGACCCATCAAAATATTACTATGGCCCATCTTTTTATTTTTTTTATTATTTAAAATTAATTGCTTGTGTCTTAAGTTTTAACCATATTTGAGATAATAATTTGAGCACAACTTTTATTAGATGATATATGTTTTAACTAGTTGAGTTAGGTTCAAGTTGACAATAAAATCAAAATTTGATTAACTCGTACATTAAAACTAAATATATTTCAAATAGTTTTATTTGTTGTAAGTAATTCTCAATTTGATACTTCTACTTTTTAAATTCTCATTTTTACCTTTGTCGTATTAACAAATTCAATGAAACATTTTTCTAAAAAATATATATGTTAAAATGTATCATTAAATTATTATTTTATATATTTGTACACATTAACATATCACTATAAAGAAAGACAATTTGTTGATAGGTAAGTTAAACTTTGATGATAGAGAAATCGAAATTCATGGATTGAATAGTACTATTACAAACAGTGGCGGATCCAGAACGTTAAATCGGGGAGGGGCTAAAATAAAAATAACCACAAAAAAAAAAGGTTGAGACTTGAACCAAGGTGGTGAGGGAGACTAATCATGCATTTACCACTAAGTCTAGAGGCAATTTAAGAAAATTGTCACAAATTATATACAAATTAAGTATACTGTCATAGTTCAGAGGGACTCGAGCCTCCCCTAGACCTAAGGTAAATTTGTCCCTGATTACAAAGTCATGTGTCCAAATACGTTACAAAATGACCAATAAACACTTGGGAAGCAATGACAACACAAAAAGCAAAACTCTCAAGATATTATTCAAGAAACAGATTACGAACCTATTTAAAATGACTTTTTAAGTGCTTAAAAAAGCATTTTAAAGATTTACAACACTTAAAAAGTCATTCCAAACGAATCCTAACTTTCACGAGCAACATAAGATTTCTTTGTATTTTATACATTATGAAAAACAGCAAAATGTTGGGTGTTGAATCATGGATTGAAAATGGTGGCAATGAGCCAGATTGACATTCCAACTTACAAACACTTGAAATACATTACATGACATGACATGTATACCTTTATTTTAATACGATAACATGACCACCAATATTACTTCAAATCTGTCATCCACATCCATTTTCTTAACCTACCCTTCTTCTACTGAATCAATAATAATAATATACATTACAAATACAAATACAAATGCAGAAGAAAGATCTTCAAATCAGTAAACAGAATCTGCTCTATTTTCACAACACCGAGTTACTAAGCAAGTAACATAGCAAACACTCCCATCCTTGCCCGGAACGAACCCAGAAGCTGAAAGGAGGCAGCTACCATTTCACCGAACACTCTACCGACTCGACTCGACACGACATACCTAATACTAAATATTTGAAGTATCACGAACACTAGCTAATTCTTCCATTTTGATCAATCAGTGTGCCCACTTGCTCTCCGCATAATGCTTTTGAGATATTTCCAGGCTCAAGAAGATTAAAGACCACAACTGTAAAAATAAAATTGGGTTGGATTTCAATCGGATCCTTCAAAAACAACCCAAAAAAGGGAAGGGGGCAAAAAAAAAAAAAAAAAAACATTGCAGGATGATTTTACCATTACCAACTTAGGGTTCGTTTGGTAACATTCTTGTTTCCTGTTTTTGAAAAACAAAAGCGTTTGGTGACTGTTCTTGTTTCTTGTTTCTCATTTTTCAGAAACGTTGTAAATTTGTATAGAAATTTTGGAAACAACAAAATCAAGTTTCTTGTTTTTGTTATTGTTTCGAGTTTTTTGCAAAACATAAATAAAAACATTAATTTATCATTTTTTACTTATAAAATGCATAATAAATATCTAAAGAAGAAATATAATATAAAAAGTTTGGATATTTAATTTTAAAATCAAATTTCATATAAAAAAAATTAGAGAACAAAAACACAAGAAACAAGAAACCCAAACGTGTTTCCTTTTTCTTTATTAAAAAAGAGGAAACAAAAAACAAGAAGGCCCTTGATTCTAACACTCACTCATCAAAACTTATATTTAGTGCTATGAGATTAAACCAGAACTTTTCTGCCTACTGCTGTATGAAATTGATATCGTGAAATCTTTAAAGACTGCCCTTGAATGTTAAATTAATAATATAAACAAGAAAACGTACCGGGAATGTTGTTCTCTTCGCAGAAAGTTAATGCTGTCATGTCCATGCTAATGGCACCTCGTGATACCAACTCTCTGAAAGAGATGTGCTTGAATGTAAAATTGTTGTCTTGTGAATTGCAGTCATACACCCCATCAACATTGGTACCCTTGAGAACGGCCTCAGCATGAACTAAAAGGGAAAGGCATGTAAAATTATGTAAGCATTCAAGTTTCTGCATTGCATACCCGTGCATAGAATAGAAAAATGAAACAACGAAGCTAAAAGAGACAGGATGGTAGGCACGGTCGTACTCTCGGAGGCTCGAAGAGCCGCAGCTGTATCGGTGGAAAATAGGGGATTTCCGGTGCCAGCACCAATGCCACCAAATATAACTACTCTGCCTTTTTCAAGATGCCTTATAGCACGTTGCCTACTGTATGGTTCGGCAACCTCCTGAAGCATAAATGCCGATTGGACACGAGTCTGAACTCCCATCTTCTCTATTGCTGACTGGAGAAGTATTGAATTCATCACAGTAGCCATCATACTGTAGATATGGTATTCAACACATCAACATCAGTCATACATATAGTAACACAAAATGATGTTTATCCAGTAGGTTTTACTATCAAACTAAGGTCAGCATATACTATATACATGATAAACCTATCCTTCTTAAATGACACAGCATTTTATAAGCTACCACTACCAGCATCTATCCAGTCTACAAACAGCATATGATACGTTCCAACATCTTTGTACAAATTTAACAATCTTCTATTGATCTATCCCACTAAACCTCAGATGCACTCACTCAACTCAAGGATACAAATACAACATATCCTATTCAGGTGAAATCGTTTTCGAGCTTGAGATACTAGAAGGTGGGTAGGTAGGTAGCCTTCTCAACCCCTTCATTTGCTTCCTAAAATACTAAATTACTTGTTTCTTAAATATACAAGGCCCCTTTCCTAGAGTTCAATATCAGAAAATGAAGCCAGTCTCACACAATTTCAGAATGCCAGACTGCACCCACGATACATCATAGTAATAGTATCAGTGTCAATGAAACAGTTATAAAAAATTAGAATGTTTTTGTTCATTTATCAATGTACCAACTTCTTGATTTTCATGATTTTTCCCATATCTCTGTGTTTGGGGAAAATCCTCTTGCTTCCTATTCTAGATGACAAACATCTAAATTTTCAACGTCACCAGAATGTCGCATAAAACACAGTATGATTGAATCAATGAAAAACATAAAAACGGCCTACTAGATAATGAGAAAGAGGATTTAGTATTGCCACGGTGGTGAGTGAAACCGTACCCAATTTGGTATGCTGTACATCTATCTAAACCTGTTGTAGTCACCCAAGAATCTCCACAGAAGAAGTTACGACCTCCAACAACAATTGCCACCTGCAATATTGCAAGTTATAACCAAGAATATAGTCAATCATGAATAAATGGAAAGAATCAATTAAAAGTGGTTAAACACAAAAAAAAAATTAATACCTCCACACCCAGGCGACAAGCCATTACAACTTCCCTGGCAATTGCCATTGCGACCTAATCATCAGAGAAACAAATTTGATGCTGGCAACTATCCAATTATCCAAATGATATAATGTTATAAACTCACTAAGAACGTCACAAACAAATTCTATTAACCTTTGAGTCGATGTTGTTAGGACCAGTCCCTGCAAGAGCTGTACCACTTATTTTAAAGACAACTCTTCGCCACCTTGGACTCGAAACTGATTTGGGTTTTATATTATTCACGTGACCAGCAGTACTGCTGGGTGTGGGAAGAACATACCTGCCGGATAGAAACATGGAACTATAAAATCAAACTCAAGAGAAGAATGAAAAACCAACTCGTCGTTAACAACAGGTTATTTAAACCATTTAAAAGATGAAAGCAAATCAACCTGGCATGTCCCAATATTTGTTTCTTATATATTCATATAAACCAAGTAACTCCAAACTACACATCAGTCAGTACACAACAAAACACACCAAATTGGTAACAATACGCCATGCGAATGAAAACTGAAATCTGCTTCCAATAGCAAGATTGGTTCATCCCGACAAACATAACCAGTTTCATTTTCACATCAAAAGCCTTTATTATCATAGCCAGACCAACAAATTATGAGTGGATTAACACACCTGCAAGCTGCAAAACACAACAAATCAAACTGCACGAATGGCATTGCCAAACAGAGGAAACACCAGACAGAAGTTCTAGTGATACACTAAATGGATTTTTCCAGACAAAGCCATCACTAGACATCTGAAAACTTCAATGCTGCTAGTACTGTTTTGGGACAAATTAAAACTTTTCATCCTTTGCTTCAATTATTGTACTATCTTGATCCATATTATCTGCGCACTGTTACTAAAGATACACCCTTGGAATTTCAAACTCCTCCTTTCACTCCAGAGCCATGACCAGTAAATACAAGATTTCAAGGATGAAAGAATTGCAGATATACTACCAATTACAACCCCCATCAGCAAAAACATGTAAAGAACTCGTGTTTCTTGTAGAGTTATCATTCAAATAGACAATTGACTGTGCAATCAAGAACTCATGGTCACCAAGCAAGCAGGTAATAAGTAGACAGATATTTGAAAAACAAACACGGCACAGATCTGAAAGAAGAACACCCATTTTTCCAAAATATGTTTTGTTCTTCCAATAGTAGTTTTAGAATGCTACCTCTTTGATATCCTCGGAGTAGTCCCCGACGAGGCAACACTCCGATCCTCGTCCGACACAACCTTCATTGTCAAAGAATTTCCAACAATTTGCTCCATCTGCTTAAACCAAGGCCAGTGACTGATCGAAATTCCACCGTTACTCATCCTATGCCTCTCCAACTTATACCTCTTTTTCAAGTTGTCCACTTTGTTCTTACACTGTTCTACGCTCTTGCTCTGCTTCTCGCAGCGTTCACTCACAGTTGCAGCCACTTCCTCCCAATCCCTCCCCCTCAAATTCCCCCTATTCAGCTGCGTGAATTTCTCAGTATACGCATCGAGAAGGCAGGAGATAGCCGCATCGCTCCACTCCTCCCGATCCTTCCTGTATTCTCCGCCACCACTGGAGGAAGGTTTCGCTCGTTTATAGTTATAAGAACCGCCGTCCTCCCCAAGCTCATCGGACTGATCCTTCCTCTTCTCGACCCGCACATCAACACCAAGCCGATTCGGATCTCCATTATCAAACGAACTGGAGCAGAAAGCAGCATCGCCATAATCCTCCCCATCGTCTTCCTCCTCCTCCTCATCTATCGAAGCGCCGATCTTCTTCGGACTGCCGGACGGTGCGAGAACCGGCTGAGTGGAAGGAGGAGGAGGAGGCGGCGGCGGCGCGTGAACGGAAGAAGAAGCTCGAGGCGTGAAGCGGTGAGAAGCGTAGGATTGATGGATGTGGTGAGGAGTTGGAACATGATGGTGGTTGTTGGCGGCGGTGGATTGGTGGTGTTGGTGGTGGTGGTGATCGTCGCTGAGGAGAGAGAAGTCGTCGTCACAGGAAGCCATTAGAGGACGTTAGGGTTACAGATTCAAAGCTTCCCACCGGGAACGACGGCGTTAGGGAAGGAGAGCGAAACGTTTGAGGGCGTTTTCAATTTCTGACGGAACACACACTACCGTGAACATTTCAAGACTGTCTCGTCACGGCTTCTAACGGTTCCGTTAACTGCTGAGAAATTTTTATCGTCTTTCCCACATGGTGGGGTCCTTCTGGTTGAGGCTCCGTCATGATCGTTAGCGTTCTTTTTTTTCTTTCCATAATTACCCTTTTTAGTTTTCATAATTACCGATACTGCCCCCACACATATCAAATCTGTCGCGTCGGACAATATGGCATAATTTTATTAATCAATTTAGGTTATATTTTGAAAAATACTCTTAGTATTATAAGTTATGTTAAAAAAATACCATTATGAAAAATGTTTCAAAATATTTTTAAATTATGGAAAAATTTCTGCCAACACAATAGCAAAACGGCATGATGTATCGCTTAGTGACCATGAGGTCTTAGGTTCAATCTCTCACCCCAACATGTTGTAAAAAAAATATATATATAGAAAAACTTCTAAAATATCTCTAAACTATGAAAAGCGTTTCTAAAATGCCTTCAACATTAAATATACATACGAAATTCTAATAAGAGCGTATACAAATGAAAATGTGGAAGTTTGAGGTGTTTTTCACTGATTTTGTCCAAATTTTATTCTATTTTCCAATCTTTTGAACCGATAAAATATTATTTCCATAATTTTTTAACACCTAAAGCGCTTATGTTTTCACGTTTTTTACATGTCACACATGTACAAGTTAGAATTTAACCGTTCACATTAGACTTTTGTGTGTGGTTAATTGTGAGTGCATTTTTAAAACATTTTTCATAGTTAGAGGTATTTTTTTTTTAATCTTTTTCATAGTTCAGAGATATTTTTAAAACCGAATTCATAGTAGAGGAGTATTTTTTTATAATTTAAATCTAATACCACTCAAAATTCAAAAGTTTTAGTTCTTTTAATAAATAGAAAAATATTTTTCAAAAAATAATAATAAAGAGAAAAACAAAGGGTTTAATCACAAATTTAGTTTGAGTTAAAATACCATTTTTGTAGTACAACAAAGGTGAGAATTGAGAATTTGAATCTTCGACTCCAAATAAATAAGTATATGTCAATTATGGCTATGTTGACATTATTTTGGTCTTTGTACTCTTATAGGGAAGTGTTTGATCTTTAGTAGTCAAATGTAGACTTGTCTATTTTGGTTCATGTACTTTCAAATGTAGAGTGTGTTTGGATTGACTTTTCAAATTTAATTTTAAAAGAAAAAAAAAAGTCATTTTTTTAAAAAAAACTCCTATCAACTTTTAGAAAATTGAATTTTTAGTGTTTAATTGAAAATTCTCTTAAATTTTTGTAATATATTAAAATGACCAAAATATTTTCACACTACTTCCATCAAATATTTTCACCTTCACTTCCACTGTAGTTGTCACGGAGACCTCCACCGCAGGTAAATACCGTCGTCGCCCACCTCCGACAACCGGTAACAGCCCTCGGCAACCACCACCACTTGTCTACCTCTACTCATCATCGCCCTCACCCCGTCGCCGACTACCGACGATAGTCAATGTCGATCATAGTGTTTTAAATCAAATTAGATTTTTTTTTTTAATAAACAAAGTTGAATCCTAAATTTAGTCTCATTTTCAATAAATCTTAAAATAAGTTTATGTTAAGCTTTTATGATTTTTTTTTTTTTTTTGAATAATAAGTCACAAAAAAAAACAATAAAGATTACGAGGTGGAGTGTCGAACCCATGACTTCTTAGTCATTAATCTATACAATATATCAGTTGGACTATGTCGGCAACCAAAATAATATTTAAATTTTTAGTTTTAATATATATAGATTCCGACATCCATACATATATGATTTTGGTTCTTGAACTTTCAAATTTGTTTTATTGTCCATTGGTTAATTTTTAAGTTTGTTCCATTTTGACCTATAAACTTTCAAAATGACTATTTTAGTCTTTGAACTTTTAAAAATTAATTACTTTGGTATGTGCTATATTATTTTTTTCATTTAATATCCACTGTCAAATGCTTGTCTCTAATTTATGTGGCTTGAAATAATGTTCACATTAACATGCTAGTACACATACTCAAAACTATAACATTAATTTGTTTTCAAGGCAAGGACTAAAATGGACACTTTAAAAGTTAAGAGACTAAAATATAAACAAATTTAAAACTTCAATGACCAAAATAAACATTTTGAAAGTTTAAGAAGCAAAATGGAACAAGTTTGACCGTTGAGGGACCAAAAATGAGATTTAAAACTTTTTTGGTACAATAAATGTGGAATGACTTGAACATTCGATCTCATATTGGCATCACCGGTTTTTTTTCTTCCAGAATTTGAAACCTATGAGTGTTTGGTTGGTGATATAATGTTTTGACTAGTTAAGTTGTGTTCAACTTATAGATATAATTGTTAGAGACAACGAACATCCACATTGATATGATATTGTTCAGTCCTCAAATAGTCATTTATCGGTGTTTAGACCCTCGAACATTATAACTTTTAACCAGGTCACTCTTTATTGATAAACTCAACCACGAATCAACTATGACTAATATCATCAAAGCACATCGACATGGTTAAGTTCAGAGCATGACTCTAATATCAGAATAAACCCTCATAGCTTTTATTTTTTGTTGCATTGAAGATGTTGTCTCTCTACTTGTATATTCACGATATTTCCCTTTCCTAACCAAAGTGAGATTTTGGTTGTACTCACAATATTACTTTTAGTGTTTATGGTCTTAGTTTAATTTCAATTTGATTCATATCATTTTAAAAAATCATTATCGCCTTGATGATTATAGATTTAGTTTTATTTTGGCCTCTATAATTTTAAAAAGTAATCGTTTTGTTTTTCCTATGATGTTAGGCTTAGTTTCAATTTGACATTTATAGTTTTAAACTTTTAATTTTGGTATTTATATAGTTTGCACTTAGTTTTAATTATTTTCCTATAATTCTATAGTTTTATTTTGGTGTTTATGATTTGATTAAACTTTATAAATCACCATCCCAAAACTTACTTATTTACCCTTATATGTTGGAAATTAACTTTTAATGTACTCTCCACAAACTTTACTTGTCATGCCCTAAATCAATATAATAATAACAAAGATAATTGAATTTATGAAGTTTAACCAATGTAGGAATAATCAACTTGAAAGTTTTAAAACTAGAAAAATCAAATTAAAATCAAAACCCATACTATAGGGGATAAATTGAAATGTTTAAAAACCACACATTAGACTAAATTATATAGGGCTAGCATAGTTAAGACATTAGTTACATTTAAAAAAAAAAAAAAAAAAAATTAACACGAGTAACAATTTGAACCTTGGACATTGGAGTAATGAATACGGGTACCCTAATGTTAGCACATTTGTAAAAGTTGTATTCAAATTTTGATTTTCTTCATTGAATTATGATTAAACAAAAAGAAAAAGACTTTTATATTATATAATCTAGATTTATAAGTTGATTTTCAATTAATAAAAGAAGTTAGTTTGAACAATGGCCACAATACCATGAGCCAACTAACACCACCTAACTTAACCTAACCTAAATACATTTATGTTGAGTTGGGTCGTATTGTAAAATTTGACCTTTCAAATTAATAATTATTAATATAAAATTTTTGATACCGAACATCAGCATAGTTTAAGTAGTTAAAATATTGTACTCTTGACCAAAATGTTAAGGTTGAAAATCTTTTGAATTAAACAAACATGAAATTAGATTGGTAAAAAGTTGTATTTAAAAAATCTCAAAACCATCCATCTTGCGACTATTATTTGGACTATTCTTTTTATTAAATTAATATTATTATTTTCAATAGTATGTTTGTTGATTTTTTTTTTAATTCATTGATTTTCTATGAAATAAGGCAAATGGCGATTCAGATATTTTTTATATCGACGTCAGATGTGTGGACATATGAAATTATCAATATGTCGATGAAAAATTAATAGCCTAATATCAATAACCATTATACCATTTTTTTAAATCATCAAGTCAATTTAATGTAATTAAAAAATTATCACAATGATTGGCCCTTCAATTGGTAAATAGTTAAGAGTAATCTTAAATAATTTCTTTGAAAAAAAAAAAAAAAAAAAAAATTCGGGCTGGCACGCTGGATTTGAGCCCACAGATTCAAGGTTTTGTTTCTTTTTGGGCTTAGCCCCAAGATGATGGGCTGAGTACACCAATAGTACAAAAATGAAGAATTCTTAAAAATAGCTAGAAATAAAAAAAACTTAATTGAAAGGTAACTAACAAAGTTGCACGTTCCGGTTATACTACGGGTAGATAACCTTATTTACGGCAATCCACCTAATAGATTTTAGATTTTTTTTCGTTTTTTTTTTTAAATAACAAAAAATTAAAGTGTCAAAAATCCAGAGGTTCGAATTCACATTCTAAGTTATGTTGACATTAAGAAAAAGTTATCAGTGATAAACATATGTGAGTGTATCAAAGACTTACGGACTAAGTTTAAATAAACTTAATACCATCATATAATTTTGCTCATTTCTATATTAAAAAAAAATAAAAAAAATAAATAAATTATTGAGTCCCTAAACTCTAAAAAGTCTTTAATGCGTTCATATACTTTCAATTTTGTTTCTAATAAATTCCTAGATTTTAAAAAATGTCAAATAAATACAAGGATATATTAGACTTAAACTTGAAAAATTTAAAGACCAATTAAATACAAAATTGAAAGTTAAAAAATATATTGAACTCTTTTTGAAGTTCGTGGTCTATTAAACACAAAATTAAAAGTGCAAAGATTTATTAGACATTTTTAATAAAAAAAAAAAAAAAAAAAAAAACAATATAACATATGAATTTGTTTCCAAAATTTATAAAAGAGAGGTTAATATAGTCTAAATTACTTTTGAAAATGTTAATAAATAAACTAATACTAAGAGTTAATAGATTTTTTTAAAGTATGAAGAATACTAAATTTAGATATTTGAAATTACAATGACTAAAATATAAATCATGCACAATGACCACTGCAGCAGAATGAGATTTTGTTAATTTGGAGGGGCCAAAATGTATTTATTAACAATAGTATATATTTAAGACATTATTTTTGCATACAAGTATAAGAAAATAAAAAATTTGGCTATATTTAAGACATTATTTTTGCATACGAGTATAAGAAAATCAAAAATTTGGGGGTGGGGGCGTGACCCCCTAGTCCTTTCAGAGGTCCGCCCCTGCACATAACAGATTTTAGATTTCATTTTAGTTTTTTTTTTAAAACAACCTCCACCTTATATTCAGATCTTCAAATGTCACAATATATTTTTCATATTATAGCAAACAACCCTCTGAAAATTATGAGTTTCCAAAACACATCTCATATTACATTCATTTTCAGTATGAAAATGCTCAATTTTCCTAATAGATTTGTTTCTTCTTCATCGCTCAATCCATTAGAATTCATCTATCTTCATCGCTCAATCCATTAGAATTCATCTGTCTTCACTAGCTCAATTCATCTGTCTTCACCACTAATTTAATGATTTCTCATCAGATTAGTTTGGCTTTCAATGGTGTATGGGGTGACAAGAACATCTACAACAACTTTAAGGTTTGCACCGTCCATGTACCCCGCGATTTAACCCTTGATAAACTCCACAAGTTCATCGCTCAACTCCTTTCACTAGATGACCCAGAAAGAATCTCACAGTTGTTCTATTTGGAAACGAGGAAGAGAAATTGTTGATCATGAGGCTTGTTGAAAACAGAGACCTTGTGTGGGTGCTAGCATGGGTATTCAAACCGTATATACAACGATTGTTGTCTGGTTGTCCATATTCGAATTGTAGATATAAGCACATACAATGTTAGTGAGAGTAGCAAGCCGAAGAGAATGTCATCTCTGAAGACTCAAAACTTGGGTATTATCAGCGGATTCATGGGTATATACATGACAATACACTTCATCGATCCTCATCATTTTCTCAGAAACCCTTCTTATTGGATGATCATGATACTTCCCCAAATTTGAAAGCATTATTTAGTAAGCCCAAAGACCTAAAATTGTGTCATAAAATTGTGTCGGATTATCACAAGAGTATATCCAACGAATTCAGGAATATATACTTAGCAATTCACTAGTTGTGATTTTTCAAAACCCTCGATTTTAAAAATTTTAAAATTGAGAATACAATTAAAACTATAATAAGAAATATTTTGTAATTTAGAGTTCTACCCAACTTACATAAACACATGTTCCTACGTTTGAATCCACCTCCATTTATTGTGGAGCTAAAAAAAAAACATCATTTAAAAAAATATTTACAAGAATGGAGTAGAATTGAAATAAAATCAAAATCAATTAGCTTAAATATTAACTACACTTCTTTAGTTACCAAGTTTCCTCAACTTTCAAAATTGTCAATTAAAAAAAAAAAAATGTCTAACAAATCTCTATTTTTTTTCATTCAATTAAACGTCTAAATAATCTCTAGAGTTAAAAGACTAATAGCTTGAACTTTTAAATTTGAGTAGATACAAAATTAATCATTTTAAAAAAATATTATAGATAAGAGTCTATTAAATATAATTTTTTTAAAAAATTTAGAAACGTAATGTCAAATAAACAAGAGTACTCTCTTATAAGACCGATAATATTTTAAAGTTAGAGAAGTATTAAATTAAAATGAAAAATTTAAGAATATAGTGACGTTTTTGAAAGGTTAGAGACTTATTAAATACAACCCTAAAGTCAATCTAACACAGTTTTACTAGAAATATGCGTTAAAGTGATATAGGATAAAATAATATCTTGATTTACTATGAAAAAAATTGAAATTATTGAAGGTTCAACATACTCTGATACATAAGTCTGCATAACATTCAAAGAGTAAGACTCGATATAAGAAAAATGATCTCGAGTCAATTTGATTCAAATTCATGACGGATCTCGTGCGATCCATATGCTAAACTATTGTCACCCATAACATAGTCAAAATTATATACGAAAATTAAAAAAAAAATTGTAATATACATTGAAGTTTACGAGTAAGAACATACATAAAAAAATTAAATTGAAGAAAAAAACAAAATTAAAAATCTTCTAGAAAAGTCCATAAATTGATCGGGGCAACTTCTTGTCTTGTATCCTTATCCAAGATCATCCGACATCTATAAGACAAAAATGTTAAATCAATAATAAATAAAAATCCAATTTCTAAGAATTTAAAAAAAAAAAAAAAAAAAAAAAAAAACGCAATTTTACAATTCTTCTAAATTACATTACACCCCCAAATTCAAAACCCTAACCCTAATTCCTTTCTTCTTCATCATCTTCATCCTGTAATCGACGATGGATCCCCTCGCTTATTCGAAGAATTCTGCTGCTGCTGTTGATAATGGAGGATTTCCATCAAATCCAACTCCTTCTGCTTCACCATTAACACCATTCTTTCATTCTCCAGCCTTCTCTTCTCGTTCTCCAGCTTCGCTCTCTCCATATCCCTCTCCTTCTTGCTCCTGAACTTCATCCATTTCAGCCTCTGTTTCTCGAGATCGAACGCCTGCGATTGATAGCTCACTTGCTGTTCTTCAAGCTGAATCAATCGACTCTTCATCCACTGCTTCTTCTCCCAAGCGCTCCTCCCTCCGTCCTGCAAAATTCCGATCGCTTCCGCACTCAATTGCTCAATCGCCGCCGTATTATTATTATTCCCCCCTTTCCTCGCCCGCTTCCTCGATTCCGTTTCCTCCTCGTCTTCCTGTCCTCTCGAAGTCTCCTCCTGGTCTTCCTCATCGTCATCGTCCTCCTCCGATTCGTCTTCCTCGTCGTCCTCTTCGTCGTCGGCAGCGGCGGTGTCTCTCTCGTGGAAGCATTGTTGTTGTGGTGGTGGTGGAAGGTGAGATGGTGGTTCCGCTGCTGTATCCGGCGAGGGATGAGTACCTCCACCGCCGTGACGGCAACTGTTGTGGTAAGCGCACATTTCTCTGAAGAATAGATGTTTAGAATTGAGTAATTTCCGAACTTCTTCTTTGATTTTTGGTGTTAATTCCATTGAATCCAACAACGATTGATTCTCCACAACTCTGCAGGCGATCCCCTTTCCCAAAATGTCGTTAACTCGTTTGTATCTTTTATTCAAATCGTTGAATTTATCTTCGCATTGTTGTGGTGAAACGTAGAATCCTTTCTCCATCATTGCTCTGGACACCGATTTCCATTTCCCTTTCTTCTGCAGAAACCCCAATGATTTCTTCTTGTGATCCGCCGTCTCCGTCCCCGTCCCCGTCCCGCCTTCATCGCCAATGTAGAACACCGCCGTGATCAGTAGCCGGACCATCATGTCCGTCCATTTCATCCTCTGCCACGGCGAGATTTTCTTCTTCCCATCGCCTCCGCCTCCGCCATTGCTGTCGTCCCCCGCAAACCCCTGCGACGACGGCTCCTCGTCGTCGCTGAGATTCAACTGCTGCGGCTTCGGCTTCACCGGGAAAGGGTATTTCACGGCGGAAGGTTGCGGTTGTGGGACATAAGACACCATTGAAGAAGAGTGATGTAATTGGTGAGGATTTGAGGGATTTGTGGGAAGTGGTAATTCTAATCCCAACATTGCCGGATTCATGCCGGGAAACATCCCTTTACCCCCACCCCCACCGCCGCCGCCGCCGCCTAAACTATTGGATTCCATTAGAACTACACCCCAATTCTTTCGATTTGCCGTTACTAATTCCAGAAATTGAACCAAACCCAGAAGCAGAAATCCCTCGATTGCTATAGAATGCAAACAGAAACCGTCTTTAAATTCCAAAAATTGAAGAATCTTGCTAGAGAGAAAGAAGAATGGTGGGTGGATTTATGGGATCGAGTGAGAGAGAAGAGAGTATATAGAAAGAAGAAGAAAAGGCAGGGCAGCCGGTTTTGGTAAGGCGGATTTGTGGTATTTGGGTTGACAGAAAACCGCCCATGGTTTTGGGAGCAGCGGTGTTGTTAGACGGAAAACTGGAAACCCACAGGATTTAGAATAAAACTTGGGAATATTGGATTTTTTTTATTTTTTTTTAAGTAGCTTTTTTTAAGGAGCTTTGTGATGGTTAAAGTCACTTCATTTTAAAAATGTCTAATTAAGTCCTTAACCAACTAATGATCTATAATAAGTTGCAAATTCAGATCGGCTAATTGTTTTCGTATAGCACCTGCTCCGGTAAAAAAATGTAGGATGCTATATTTCCACGATTGGATTTCATATTTGAATCAACTCCGTAATCGTAAGAAAGTAGGTTTTTTAGCTATGAGCCTAGGGTTTGAGATTTAGGGTTTAGGGCGTATTTCGAGCATTGGGTAAAACTGGGTTATTATAACTCAATCTACCAAACCTGACTATTATAACTCATAATCAATAAAATAACTCTAATGACTTCAATAGTATTTATAACTCATAATCAATAAAATAACTTTAATGACTTCAATAGTATTTACTACTATAACTCATAATTATAATTCAAAAACTATTATAAACATCGACTATTCTAACACACTCAACACTCTAAATACTCCATTCAAAAAATTTAAAAATTAATTAATTTATTAGATTTAATGCTAAGTTGTATGTAGGATATGACCCTAAATTTTCTATTTCGTGTCTAGTAGGTTTCTGTCGAATAATTCAAGGACCTGTTAGATATAAAATTAAAAATTTGGGGACTAATTAGAAACAAAAGTGAATTTAAAAATTTATTAGACATTTTTTAAAATTTAAGATATTTTGTGATATATTATACATAAAATTGAAAACTTATGACAAATTAAACACCTTTCAAAATTTAAGACCAAATAGAGACAAAATTTAAAGTTCGATAACTAAACATTAATTTAACACTTTTTTTTTTTACCACGAGTGAGATGAAGATTCAAATCTCTAACCTTTTGATCCCTAGTTCGTATTTTATTGTTGCCGGTTTGGTAAAAACGCCAAGTCCATTACAAAGTTTCTTTCGCTTTCTTCCTCCTTTCTTTCTTCATTCTTCCTCAGTCAAACTTTTATTTATTTATTTTTTTTTTTTCTCTTTTTTTAGGGTTTAAAGTTTAGTGGGAGTTTATCATTGTTTGGGGTTTAAATATATTCTTCTGCTTTAATATCTCTGTCTTCCAAATTTGACTAATTTAGAAAAGTCGAGTTCAAAAAGCTTCAAGTGATTTTGCAGGTAAGAGTAAATTAATTCCAAACGTATCTTAAATTTATTTTTTATTTTTTTTTGAAAAGCCGAACGTGTCCTTAATTGTGCTTAGGATAGAAATGAGTTAAATTAGCATTTTTATTTTAATAATTATAGTTTGTATTGAGTTATTATTATTATTTTATTTTATATTTTGTTTACATTCTTAGATGAAAAATATGGCATGTCTTGTAATGTAACTAATCATTTTTGTTTAACGATGTTGGTGATGTTTTAGGAGATTTAACACAATTATAGGGATGTGAATCTGAACAATTAAGGTATATATGCTTGGGAGGTCTTGCGTCCTCGCCGTGATTGTGTTAGATGAGTTAGTTTGTTGTGGTTTGATGGTAACATCCCCGTCACGCCTTCGTTGCATGGTTGGCGATTCGTGACCGGTTATTTACGAGGGCCCGCCTCCATAGTTGGGATCATTTAATTCCGTCAGGGTGTGTGTTTTGTTCAGCTGCTTTAGAGACGCGAGATCATCTTTTCTTCGAGTGTTCGTTTAGTTCGCATGTGTGGTCTGGTATGCTTTGTTGGGGTCGGTCCACTCATCGTATTGTTATATGGTCTACTGAGTTATCTTGGATTTGTAGTATGGGGCGGGGTGACCGTCGTAGGCGTCATGTTTGGAGGCTTGCTTGGTGTGCAACCATTTATCATGTTTGGAGAGAGCGAAATTCTCGGGTTCACGGGGGTAGGAATCGTTCTCCCCAGTCTGTTCTTATTAGTGCCCAGGCTGACTTGTCTTATAGGTGTGCCTCGTGGTTAGGTGCTTTGATGTCTCCTATGTCTATTAGTGCTCCTCCGTGGGACTTGTTTCCTTGAGTTTTTTTCTGTTTCTTCGTTCTGCGTTGTTGAGTGCCTTGGCCCCGGGCTGTGGGGCCCCCTCGCTTGCTTTTTGTAATATATATTACCTTGCAAAAAAAATATGTTCGACCCAGTATATGACTGTGTGAAAAGAAAAAAAATCAATTTTTTTTTAAGTATTTAATTAATGGAGGGTGGGAGAATTAACCTATGATCTCTTAGTAAAAAACACAAGTTTATGTCAATTAAGCTATGCTACTGGTTTCAATTCTTTAAAATGATTTTTTTTTTTAGTTAAACCGTACATAGCTCAATTGGCATAAGGTTGTGCTTTTGACTAAGAGGTCATGAATCTCTGACCTCTTAGTCAAAAACACAAGTTTATGTCAATTGAGCTATGCTCAGTTTGGTTGGTTTCAATTCTTTAAAATGACATTTTTTTTTATAGTCAAACCGTGCATAGCTCAATTGGCATAGAGTTGTGCACTTGACTAAGAGATCATGAATTTAATCATCGCATTAATTAAAATATTGTTTTAAAAAAATGACTTTTTTAAAATAAAATAAAAAATTAAGACTTGATATTTCTAATGTTTTTTTTTTCTTGCAACGGTATTTTAATTAATGAGAGAATTAAACCCATGACCTCTTAGTCAATGACACAACTTCATGCCAATTGAGTTATGCTCGATTTGGCTTGATATTTCTAATGTTGTACTATGAAAAAATTATAGCGTGCAACATAAGTACTCTAAATACCGTGTATTTTGACAAATGTAAAATTAACATGTCGTTTATTGGATGGGAATCTAGATAACCGTAGTCTTTGGATGTCTGAAATTATAGTCGTCTGGAATTATAGATGTCCGACATTTTATATTATCATGTTTGTTTTGAACGAATAATTTATAAGAATGTTTTAAAATATTTAGATAATTGTGTTTGTTTTTTCAGGATTTGTGTACGGTAATGTCTTAAGATTATGTGTTATGCCAATAATGTGCGTACTAATCTTTTAATATAATTTACATTTATATAGTATTTTGGTATTTATTATTTTATTATTTTAATATTTTATTTTAAAATAAATTTAGTTTATAAAAATAACTAAAAAAAAAAAATCATTTCAATAGTTGTTTAAGAGAAGAAAGAAAACTCATTAAATACAAGTATTGTGCACTATTTTTTTAGAAAATAAAATAAATATTACTCTTTATATTTCCATTGAAAATAAATTGAGATATTATTCAATTTAACTAAAATTTATTCTATATCTAAATGCAAACTATGACTATAGTTAATTGCATATGGTTATTTGTTATTGCATGCATTCATTTATTTTTAACCACAAAATAAAAAATTGTAGAATAAAAGTGATGTAAAATAAAAATGAGGGCAAAATTGTCATGATAGGATGCGAGCAGTTGTCACGTCATCATCCAGAAAGTGGTGACAAAGTTACATTATCCCAAATTGACATATGTCTCAAATTAATTTTGAAGTAAAAATTCAAACTTATATTTGGAATGAATCCCAAATTGACATAAGTTTAACCTATCAAGTTGGATCATATTGCAATTAGGCTCAAAATTAAATTGGCCAGCTATTTAAATGTCAATTTGACCCAAAACCCAAATTCATATGACTGAGCCCAAAAGCCCACTATGTTCCCATGGGAATTCTATAAATAGAGAGTCCACCCTTGGGGTTCAAAATTTTTTTACTCCAAAGTGATCAGAGAATTCATAAGCAACGAAAATCTCTAAATTCGAAGACTTTGAAAACCAAAATCTCTTCGAAGATCTCAAGACGGTGAAGACTTTGAAGACCAAAATCTCTTCAAGATTTCGATCAATTCTCCAAGAAGTTCGACCAGTCCTCCGGTCAATAGCTCATATATTATATTTATTAAATTAGACTCATGTTATCTAGGAATCAAACATTTGTCTCAAATTTTATTTTCTAAAATCACAAGGGTCGATCATCGAAGAAGATCAGGGAACAAGCGCTTCAGCTCTCGAGATAAATTTACGTTTGAGAGAGAAAATCAGAGATAAATACTAGAGATTGCAATCCACGCACTTACATACAAATCAAGTTCATATTACACGTATCAATTTTCCGATCTGGTGTGAACAATCTGGTGTGAACAACAACTACCTTAAATATAGGAGAGGAAAGTGAATTTTTTTCATTCCAATTATACCCGGTAGATTTGGGTATTTACCGCCAACATAACCAAATAATTTATTTTTCGCCAACATAACCAAATAATTTATTTTTTTTAATCCACCATCGATGTATAATAAAATCCCTAACAATTATACAATATATCATCCTAAAATATCAATCAACCCTCCTAAAATCATGTTTTTCCAAAACCTTTTGAACTCATTTTACGTTTGAGTATTAATAGATCCATTTTCCTCCAAAAAAATCGGCTCCTTCCCCTTCTCTCATACCACCAGAATCTTCCGTGAAGAACACGATCAAAGCACACTATGAAATGCATTGAAAACTCGTCAGTGAAAAACACTAGAAAATACACTAGAAAATTTGTCCATTTATCGATAACGGTGTTTTTTACAGCAAAGTGAATTTAAATAAGGTTGTTTCCCGGATAGCGTTGAAAGGAAATTTTTAGTTTAAAACGAAAAGGTCAAACAAAAAGCAATTCACTGTGAAATGCATCCTCGTGCAAATGGTCCATCTATCGTCTGTGTACGACACCAGAAAACTGTGGATGCTAGCCATTTATTCAAACCAGGAAAGAAGCCTATAAAATGCGCACACAACACGAGTATCCCTTTACAATATATATATATATATATATATATATATATATATATATATATAATACATTTTATCGAAATATCTACAATTACATACACGGGAGAAAACACGTATTTGAGGGGTATGTAACGCACAACAAAATACACACACAACACGAGTATCCCTTTACAACATACAAAATATATTTTAACTGAAGATATATATCAGACTCCGTCCCAGATTGTCCTACCGAATCTAGGACGAGTTGTGACGACAACAGACCTCGAAGTGTAGTGAAATCTATTGCCAAGTCTCTTTTTTAACTTATAACTTAACTCTATCCCAAATAAATACAATGCATCAAACTTTACACTCCTTACAACAATAAATGATATGCAAGGATTCGATGAGATTAGTGACAGATATTGATCTCAACTATCTCTGGTTGAAACTTAAAAGCAACCCGGTGGAAAAATGAGCATAAATGATGAATTAAAAAGCCCAATGAGTGGTACATTCGTAATAAAATAACTTTAGAAAACTCTTCCCATAAACAATCGTTATTCAATCAAATAATTCGAAATAATCATAACATCGTGCTCAGACTATGAATAACATAACAATCTCTGACATCTGTAACGTCTTAGGTCCAAGATTTAGAAACCAGATTTGACATTTGTTAGCTCCGACATTCTCCTGCATCCCCTGCCCTGACCACACCTAGGTCCATGATTTGCATGGAATTCGAATTCAGCACTTATTGACTCTGGCATTCTCCTGCGACCATATTAACAATTATCATATCTCAAACAAGTCTAAAACTCCCTTTACAAACAAAAAATAAAAAATAAGTCTAAAACTTTAATTTCAACTAAAATCATAAAATTACTAGAATATCTCAATCTCAAAACAATTTCTCTAAAATCAAACATATTATATTCTTTTTTAAGTTCCATAACACATTTTCATAAATTTAACAACTCAAAAAATTATTGTTATATAATTCAGATAGTCAACTATTCTAATTTCAGTTCAATCTGAAATTTCAATAACCATATAAAAATTCATTCTTCAAATCATTGTAATTAGAAAACCATTTCACCAATTAAACACCCATTAATCCATTTTTCAAATGACACATCTTTTCACATCTCATTAATTTTAAGTATTCTTTTGTCTTTTTGTCTAATTTAATACATTTTTCTTAATTCTCATAAATAATTCATCGTCTTGTCAAAGCGAGCATGACTCAGCCGACATATGTATATGTTGACGACTCAAGAGGTATGTGGTTCGAATCTCACACACCAATTTACTTAAAATAAATAATAATAATAATAATAATAATAATAAAAAAAAAAAAAACTCATCTCAAAAGTGAATTACTCACCCAAAATTAAATTATCTCTCTACTTTAAGTCAAATCTCTCTCATTTGACATTTGATGTGACCCTACTTAATGCATCTTTTTTTGATATATCAAAACACTATCCAATTCCTTTCCCACATTAACATGATTTGAGGCTTGTCTTGGAAATATATTTCTCTTTTTCTTTTCTTTTATTAATTTATTTATTGTTGGGTCATTTTCCTTAACTTTTTTTTTTTTTTATTCTTCTTTATCCGAAAACTCCTCCACCAGCCATGGTATTAAATTTTTGTCGACATATAAATATTTTCATGTTTTCACAAGTTCGACATCGACATGAAGAATGAATCAACATTTACATCCAACTGTACAAAATCGATGAAATATGAAGAAAAAAAAAATAACAAAAGATAACATAAGTTGAATATTAATATTATAACAAGTAACTCATTTAAAAGTACAAATATTCATTTATCAATTTAAATATATATTATTATTTTTTTAAATCTTCTATAAATATTTATTGATATCGACATTTTATCAATATTTTCATCGACATTGTTATAAAATTGATATTTCGATATTTTCGTCGACATCGACATTTAAATCCTTGCTTTCCGACCATATTTACCAACATTTGAAGCTTTTTATCCCAACACTCGATTCTTTCATTTCTACCTAACTAACAACGCCATAAACAAACCTTAGTCTCCATGGTGACCATTTGGAGTATCAAGGACAGATTCACAAACTAATTTTAGTTTTTTTTTCAACTTTATTTAAATTATCAATAAATTAAATATAATTATTTAAATTATCTTCAAATGTTTATTTATTTATTGAAATTCAAATCAAATTGTCATTAATATTATTAATATATTTAAAAATAATATAATATTAATATTTTTTAGTTTCAAAATATTATTAATATAATATATTATAATTTTATTTAAATAAAATTTTTTTAGTATATTATATTTTAATATTACTGTGATGTTACACGAATATACATATTCAATTTACACAATTAACATATTTTATTTTTCTGGCTTTAGAGTTATAAACGTCAACTTAAAGATTATCTAATATATTCAACTATCGACAAAATAAAAAAAATTATTTAGGAAAAAATATTTTTACCCTAAATTTTAAATTTCATTAAATAATTGGACCTTATTTAAATTTTGATAAATGTTACCCTTTTTACATTCTAATAAATTAACATTATTTTAGAAAAAACAAATTTTATTTTATAAAAAAATACAAATCAAATAATAATTATCCAACTACTTTCAACTTTTACGTTTTCAAAAACCAAATACAAAAACCAGTTATCAAATATATATGATTTTTTATTTTTAAAAAATAGAAAACCGAAAAACAAAAACTAAAAAAATCAAAAATAAAAAACAAAAACGTTATGGGACCTCAATTTTCAACTCTAATTTTTTTTATTATTATTTTTACTTTCTTTTCTTTTAAAAAGTAGGTCTTCACACTATGCTTAAGAGAAACACGTATATCAAAGGTAAACACAATAATATCAGTATGTTGTTTTTTAACTCTTTGAATTTTAACAACTAATTTGAATTAATATAATATTTTATTAATTTTAAGTTTTTGGATTTGCCCACGTATTTATTTCTAGAACCATTGTTTTTTTATAAGAATTTTTGTAGTATTATTAAAAGTATAAATTTTAATCGGAGTATTTTTGTTCAACACGTTTTAAAGATAATGCTAAATATAGTGTTAGCGCCAAACCGAACATACCTCAATTAGCATAAGATTGTGTTTTTGATTAAGATGTGAAGGATTCAATCCTCGCATTAATCAAATATCGTTGCAAAAAAAAAAAAAAAAATAGTGTTATAGCTATTTTTCAAAATTTTATTTTATTTAGCTATTTTTCGGGAACGACAATCAATAGTTTTCGGGCTGCGTAATTAATCTACGTTAATTTTTGGACAGATCATCTGGGCCTCAGATTGGACCCAACGTTAACATGGGCCCAATATTCAAGCCCATAACCCAAAATCAAATATGTTAACTTCCCCCTATGTTATATATGTTAGGTTACATTAAAATATCATTTTAGTATATACTTGGAGTTTCATTCAATTTTAATTCATAAATTTTTAAAATGTCTAATTTTATTCTTTATACTTTTAATAAATTTTAAAATTAATTCTTACATATTTTTTTTTTACAAATGTATTAATTAGGAGAATGGAGATCAAATCTCTTACTTATTGATCATTAGTTCACATTTATATCAATTGAACTATGCTCATGTTGACAACTTTTACATTAAAATATAGAAACTAAAATGAAATGACACTTATAATATATTCATCAATGCATTATTTTAACCTATATATTATCATATTTTAGTTTATATATATATATATATGTTAATTGTACATAAAGTTGCAAGGTGAGAAAATTAAATATCCCAAATGTTAACAAGTCATATTCAATAAAAATGGCTAACAAGAGCATAGCTCGATGTATCGCTTAGTGACCATTAAGTCCTAGGTTCAATCCAACATGTTATTAAAAATTAAATTGTTTTATGAATTTTTAATAAACGATTATATATTATTTATTTTTTTATTTCGTACACAATTAATTTGATAATTGGTTTTAATAATAAATTTTAATAGTTTATCCCAAAAAATCAACTTGAATATAACACAACTGGTTAAGATATATAAATTGATCCCACCTCTCATAATTGTTGAACCATAAAAATATAATATAGCTGAACTAGTGTGAGAGTTTCGAACTTCCAACCTGTAATCGAGATAATTTTTTTTTTTTTTTTTTTTGTTAGTGCAGCTATGATCATGTTGACCATGCAAATTCAATCCATATCATTGAATGGATGGAGACGATGAATGCTCGATTATTATACCCAATAACTTTCCATCACAAATAACTTATCTTATTAAATATATTTCCTATGATTTATTGAAATAGATATTTCTTTAATGAAATAATATTATATGTGACACACATTAGACTATGTTTGTGGAACTCATGCCACTCATTTTAAATGGGACATCAAAATATTTATTTGGATCTTCCCATCATCAATCAATTTTAAATTAAAAGTCATGACCATGAATCTTTGTATTCAACGACATGTCACACTATTTTAATTAATTTGGACAAGAATTATTGAATTCAATTAAAATATTAGTATATTACCCTCGTGTTCTAGTAATACCCAAAATTCAAACATACCATTATTTTCCATCAACAAAATTTATGATAATCCTATGTTGTCTATTGTGGAAGAATATAGATTTCATTTAACACATCTTTTTTCTCATAAATTATCTCTTACTTTTTTAAAATATATTCATGAAATAGCCTATAATTTTATTTTATTTATTTTGTAAAGAAAAAAAATAAAAAATATAAATTGAGAATATATTTCAAAAGTAACTTGCAACTTGCATGGACTACAAGCATCTTGGTTAGGTGTCTCATTTATTGGTTTGATTTTTTTTTTTTAAATAAAAAATTCAGTTAGTTTTTCACACTCTTTCAACTCTGAAGCGTTTTTTTTTTTGGAATGGCTTCCTTTTATTATTTTTATTTTTCGTTTTCATATGCGTTAAAAACCATAAGCTTCTCCTTCATGCTTCCTGTGTCTTATTCCCTAATCCCAAATCGTTTGAGTTTTAGAAGGAAAAAAAAATCTCATAACGTTTTATTCGTGTTTCAACCTCTTCTGTTCGCGTATGCGTTAAAACTGTTGGTTTCTCTTTTTCATTTTTACATTCTTCGTCCTCTATCTGCGTCAACCCATCATCGGTTTTTTACCATTTATTTTTTTAAAAGATGAACGATTTAGGATATTAGCTTCAGAACAAAAAAAAAATAAAAAAAATTAAAAGAACAGGCGGCGTGAATAAGTTTGGCTCTATTTCAAGGGAATAATGATGTAATGTAGGTCAAAATATGGATGCTATCTTTTTGTAATGAGTGGGTTGTTTAATTCCAAATGGAAATTTGGTTAAAAGGTCTTAAAATATGACTATAAATAATTTAATCTTGTCGTACTAAATAATAATAATAATAATAATTTAATCCTGTCAAATTTGAATTGAGTTTGAGTTTTTAAAAGGTGTTTATTTATTTTATTTTGACAACGGGTTAGGGTGAGGATTGAACCTAGGACTTCATGTCACTCATACATCATAACAGTGTTTTGTTGGCTTTTAAAAGGTGTTAAGAATGAGAATTTTGATAGATTTTTTTTTTTTTTTTTTTTTTTTTTTTTGTTTTTTTTTTTTTTTGACTAAAATGAAAATAATTAAGACTATTTGTATATTTAATATTTTAATTAGGGCTCGTTGCACAAACAACAATATCCAAAATAATTGTAAATTTAGTAAAATTTAAAACATTTTGTAAATTTGGCAAAAAATCAGTACCTAGTGATAGACTACGATATATGATTGTCACTAATAGACTTCTATCACTGATAAACTTCTATCACTGATAGACTATTATCACTGACAAGATTCTATAAAAAATTGAGGTGATAGATTACTATCAGCGATATAAATTGTCATATCCGCAATTTTTTTTAAAAAATGCTATATTTTTAATTATCTTACTATAAATTGACATCGATTACAATTTTTTTTTTAATTATACGACTTTTACTACTTATTTAAATATCTAACAAAACATAGTATCATCCTTTCTAATTATAATTATAATTTTCTCTCTAACATATATATATATATATATATATATATATATATATATATATATATATATATATATTTTGTTCATTCGAGCCTAACTCAATAGATATAACAGATATTACCAATAAAACGATGGGATCTTTTATTCCACAATTATAAAACTTCAATATATAAAATAAAAAAACTTAAATATTTAGATATAGACTCGAAACCAGTCTTTGAGCTCGAAGAAGTATACACAAAATTAAAACTTAGGTCATAACTTATTACAAACTTATTTTTTTAGCTAAATTATAAAAAATGCATTTGAACCCTTTATTTAAAAATTATCTTAATTCTTTCAAAATTTGCAATATTACTTTTAACCTTTCGTAATCGTTTCAAAACTATCATTGAAATATAAATTCGTTAGAATGTTGGACAAAAAATCAACGTGGCAGTGACCTGGAACGGTGTGACAACGACTGAGACGCTTGTCTGGATAAATTTGAAAGAACGAGGTTTCGCCATGTATGTTTTTAAAAGATCAATAGTAATATTGCAACTTTTGTCAAAACATAACTCAATTGACATAACGTTGTGTCATTGACTAAGAAATCAGAGGTTGAAACCCTCGACCCCACATTAATTAAATACATACACATATTAAACTATTATTTTTAGTTCAACAATTGTGAAGATGAAAATTGAATCATCTACCTTTGAAATGATAATTGATGTCTTATTTTATGCTCGTGTTGAGTAAATTTGTAATTGAACGTAAAGATATCAACCATATGGTAGAGATATTTGATTCCATATGTCACAAAATCATAACACACTAAAAATGGTCGAAACAAAAAAAAGAAAAAAAAAGTACAAGAAAAGATCTCTTGTTCTTTGGCTTTACCATCACTAACGAAACAAAGACGATCGCATTAAGACAATCCATCCACGATCCATAGTGCCACAGTGGGGCTTCGAAGTTCTCCAATGGCCGAAATCAAAACAACCCAAATCCAAATCCAACTCATTCCAATGCTGTAATTCCAACCACCACCCACCACTCGATTCATTCCACGTCTTCTTCGAATATCTCACGCTCCATTTCGAAACACCTCCCAAAAAGTTCTTCCATTTCGTCGATTCCTCGTTTCGTTTCGTTTCTCTTTGATTGCTTTTGTAGCTCGCCAACACCCTTTTGCCCAAATTCCACTTTCCTGTCCGGGAAAGGCAAAAATTCCCTTTAGAATTTGTATTCATTTGTGGGTTTTCATCGAAATCCGTGTCCGATGATGATGATGCGATGACCTGAAGAAATTGCCGGGAATTTTGAGGTTTTGATTTGGGATTCTTCCGTCGGCGGCGATGGGGGCCTCGCTCTCGACCTTGAGTGAAGTTGCGAATGGCTCTACCATCAGTCCTGGCCTCGGCGATATACCGGAGTGTTGCGTCGCCTGTGTTTTTCTTTACCTTACTCCGCCGGAGATTTGTAACCTCGCGCGGCTTAACAGGGCGTTTCGCGGCGCCGCCTCGTCGGATTCCGTTTGGGAATCGAAATTGCCCTCGAATTATCAAGATCTTCTCGATTTTTTGCCCCCCGAACGGTACCAAAATCTGTCGAAAAAGGATATATACGCACTGCTATCTCGTCCCGTGCCATTCGATGGTGGAAATAAGGTGGTTCGTCGTCTTCCCCATAGCAACATTTCGTTTGGTTTCTGGGTTGGAATTTATTTGTTAGGGGTTTTGTGGGTTATTCTTTTTTGAGTTCAATGTTTGATTTTTCTTGTGGATTTGGGAGTTCTAAGGGATGTTTGTTTATGAAATTTTGAATAATTTTTACAGGAGGTGTGGCTGGACAGAATTTCTGGAAGAATTTGCATGTCGATTTCAGCGAAGGCCATGGCTATAACTGGAATTGATGATAGAAGATACTGGAATTGGATTCCTACTGAAGAGTCTCGGTTAGACTCGGATTATCCTTAGCTTGAAACTTTTAAATATCAATTATTCTTTGTCACTCTGAGGTCAATAGATGTTTAATTAAACAAAGTTACTTACGCCCCCATTTGATAACCATTTGGTTTTTGAAAATCAAGCCTATAAACAACACATTCTCCTATGAATTCATTTGTTGTGTTATCCATCTTTTTAAGTGTTTCCAAAATTCAAGTCAAAATTTGGAAAAAAAAAAAGAAGCTTTCAAAAACTTGCTTTCGTTTTTTAATTTGACTAAGAGTTGTAATGTTTCATTAAAAAAAAATGAAAGTCATTGTGGGAATTCGTATATGAATGTATTGTTTATAGACTTAATTTACAAAAACCAAAGACTAAAAATGAAATGGTTATCAAACGGGACCTTAGTTTTTCAGTTGGTGTTTGTAGGCTTTTTGTTCTTGAATTGGGTTTAAATTAGCTAATTGATTCAAGTGATGAAAAGTTTTAGTCATGGTTTGCTTGCAAAAGAGGTTGTTTGCCTTTTGATGGAAGATGTATCTATGGGGACAGGGGAGGGGTTTTTGAAATCTTTGACATCCTTTGGTTCCTTCTGACTATTTTGTTTCTTTGTTTCTGCAATTGCTAGGATAGAATGAAAACTCGTTCTGTCATAGGTGACTACAGTATTGTGCGATTCATCGAAATGCTTTTTTGTGAGTAATATGACAATTGATGGAGGCATTTGATGAAATTTTGGTCAATAAGGAGTGATATTATTGAAGAATTATAATGTGTTCCTTTGCTATGATGGGCTTGAAAAATTGAAATGCTGGTTTTGCTAATTGCTAATTCCTTTGCTATAATGTGTTCCTTTGCTATTTCGTGTTTTAGACTTCTTACTGGTGCTGCTAATTCCTTCCCTTCTCATTTGTACTTCGATGATGACATGGGCATATTTTATTTTAACATACCCATCGTTTTTTATTTTAATTTTTCTCTGAGTTTCAATAAATGGTTCGGCGTATAGTAGTTCTGTCATGTTTGGTTCGGTTTTAAGATATCTTTTGAACCAATTTCTGAATTATGTTTTTGCTTTTAGGTGCTGCTCTGACTTTCAAGTCTTTTGTGGGGATTGTACATCTTGACTCTATGAATATTGCCTTTTCCTTTTTTCAGCTTTGGGTGTTTTTTTCTTTGGGGGGCCGGTGTCGGCGGGCAAGTGTGCGGGGTTAACAAAAATTTCCATGTGATTACACAAATGTAGAAATTTTCAAGAAATTAAGATTCTCTCTTAAAAAAGGGTCTTTTGCTTTAATATTGAAGCATCCAAACTAAACCTTTCCAGATTTTGCATAATGTTGCCCTGTGTTGGATATCTTTTCTTCTGGATGTATGGTTGTGTTCTGGTAATTTATGAATGTCTATATGTGTAGTTCTTCCTGATCAGTATATTCAAAAGTGAATGAAGTGCTTGAGAAAGTTTGAGATGAGTCCTTTATATTTACATGGGAATGAATTTAATCAGAAACCAAGAGGAGGGTCTTTATATTGTGTGTGAAGTATCAAGGAAAGAAAATAGACTTGATAATACCTTTAATGAGTGGGTTTTGTGTGCCCACGGCCCGAGCAATGTGATTTCCATCAAGCAGGGTTGCTAGAGTTCATGTTTGTTCGGTTGTTATTTAGCAAAGCGTTATGATCTTTACAAAATAGCATGCCTCTTATGTTGTTCGATCTTTTCAGGTTCAACGTTGTGGCATATCTGCAGCAAATTTGGTGGTTTGAAGTAGATGGGATGGTGAAGTTCCCATTTCCTGCTGATATCTATACACTGACCTTCAGGCTTCACCTTGGAAAGTTCTACAAGCGGCTCGGCCGACGTGTAAGCAGCTTCGAGCATACTCACGGTTGGGATGTAAAGCCAGTACGGTTTGAAATGTCTACTTCTGATGGACAGCAAGCGACATATGAGTTCTGTTTAGACGAGCACGGATTTCTTGATGTAAGTGGACACCGTAAGCGCGGGTGTTGGATAGAATACAAGGTAGGTGAATTTTTGGTCGACAAGTCGGGATCAGCCACAGAAATTAGATTTTCCATGAAACAGATTGACTGCACGCATTCTAAAGGTGGGCTTTGTGTAGATTCTGTATTTATCGTTCCCAGTATCTTGAATGGGCGTAAAAAATGAGGAATTCCAAAAAGTAGTCAACAGAAGATGTTTCTGTAATTCTTCTTAGTTACCTCAAAAGATTATAACATGGAAATTTACAGGTTATACCATTTTTAGGCTTTTGATATTTCGGAGGTTGTCGTCTCGGTTTTCCCCGATAGGTATGCGTTCTTTTGTTTTTGGTTATGTACATTCTGTTGTCATACAAACTGATCAGTTTTGTTACATTCTGTATACTTAACTTGAGGCAGACAAGATTTAGGAGGATTTGACTGATTTCTTTGCTTATTCGAACTGGTTTGTCTCTGTCTTCTGTTCGGTTTATCGAATAGTATCAGTTTTTTTTATTAGAAACTTCGACTTTTGTTCGGTTTATCGAATAGTATCAGTTTTTTTTATTAGAAACTTCGACTTTATTGCTTTTATCTTCTCTGATGTGAATACTCTCGGTTATCTGATAACCAACCACCATGTGAATAATAAAGAGTCAAACGGTTATCCCATAAGATTAGTCAAGGTGTGCGTAAGCAGGTTTGGACATTCACGGTGTTAGCTAATGCTGCTTTGTTTTCTTTATATCATACGAATTGGAAGTTCTTTTAGGATTTGTTTTTGCATACTTCTCCTTACACAGATATCTCTGATGAAGTTGTAACTTTTCAAACCCACATTCAGATGCCTTTAAGGGAGGCTTGAAAGCAATAGAAGAAACAGGTTCTTCTCTTTGGCATCTTCAAAAGTAGTATTAATGATGGACTGGTTTGGTTATGGTGGGGGATGATGTACTCTTGTCTTTCGATTTCGTTGTCATCGAACGAATTAAGCATTTATCGTCGCTTTTGATCGTTCTCGATGAATAAGGTCGATTGGTGTAAAGTTTGGTTCATTTACAATTATGTTTGCTCAAATCAAGCTAATAGTTTTTTTTTTTCAAACTTGAAAAGGGGATTTTTGAATGAGAGGGAACATCATACATGATTCTAGGTCTATAAACAAATTCTCAACACAAAAGATATTACTCAAAATAGTTTTTTAAATTAAAAACAATGAAAAACTTTTGGAAAATTAATCTTCAAAATAATTTTTGTTTTAAAAGTAGCACTTCCAAACCGCCCTAAGATTCCTTCAATTTTTTATACTAATCATGTGGCGGAGTTTTGGAAAATTAATCTTCAAAATATTTTTTTATTTTAAAAATAGCACTTCCAAACCGTCCTAATATTCCTTCCATTTTTTATACTAATCAGGTGGGGTGGTGCGTTTTGAATATGTTTGAAAAAATTGCACAAACCACCCATAAACTATGTGGTTTGTTACAAATCACACCCTTAAACTTTTAATTTGATCAATCACTCCTATGATTTGTTACCACTCCTATGATTTGTTAAGTGTTCCATGACTCGTGAATAAGGATGAGCAAACTTGTCATTGGTAGGTCTATAAAAGAAGAAAAAAAGATTTTACCTTTTACCTTTTAGAAAGAAAAAAACGTATAGAGGAAGTTTTTTCTCGTTCAACCCTAATTTCTTCTGAATGTTCGCAAAGTAAAACATTATCGAACGTTTTCGGAGTCGTAACGTTGAGAAAAATCTTTCCCTACTCACGTATGAGTTACACATGTGAAGTCTAATTAAACGATAATTTAACCGAAGAGGCTAATTGCAGTACTTAACATACTACAAAAGAGCGATCGATCAAATTAAAAGTTTAAGAGTGTGATTGTAACAAACTTCATAGTTTAGGGGTGGTTTGTACAATTTTCCCATTTTTTAGAATATCACATTATTAATTTTTTTCCTTCTATTTAGATGTCCCTTTAGGCTTTTCAAGTTTGAGGCCTTTGCATTTAGAGACCTTTTATTTTCTCTTTCTTTTCATACATTAAACTAATTAAACTCTTTCATTAACTAGATATCTCTTATTTAATATGACATATTTTTTTAAAAATTCTTATCTTAGTCATATTAATTTAAAATAATTCAAATGTGACTATTAGGACGATTCTCTAATAGAGTTTTTATCTTGGTCTTTAGAAAAATAACTCTTCTAAAAATATGTCATTTTCTCTCGAACTCCTCGAAAACTCATCAATTTTCATAACATACCTCACATGATATGACGTGTATGATTCTATAAATGGACGGGAGAGTAATGAGAGATTGAAAGAGATAGTTGAAAAGTAAAGAAAAATGTGCAAATTACTCAAACATCAATACAATCAAACCATCTCAACAACACGACACGCTCATTATTCAATTGTATTCAAACAACAAACGATTTGAATTCATGAATCAAATCGACCGGTTCCGAGAACAATCGTCCTAAATATCTCGAACCAAACCGCCCGCATTAATAAATAGCGAAAAATAAGCAAATATTGTACAGAAAAGAAAAAAAAATCCAAAACAAAGTAGTAGTTTCAAGTACGGCGCAGTCCATTGCAGTCACTGCACTGTCCTTTTTTGCTGCGTTTTCACTTTTCAAACACCCAACAAATTTGAGTAATCTTCCCTTTAATGCATTCAACTCAACCCTAAAACTGTCTTTTCACTTTTTTTTTTTTTTTTTTTAAGGCAAAAAATATTGTTTGGTCTCTAATGTTTGTGACATCTTTCGATTTAGTATTTAATACTTTTAAAAAGGTTTCGATTTTATTTCTTTGTAAAAGAACACAACATCATAAATGTAGAGATGAAATTCAAATATTTGATATTTACTAAATTTGTTTTAAGTTTTAACTAGTTGAGTTGATTACATTTCGTAATTTTATACATTAAACTATTTTTAGTCTAAGTCTTTATCGTCATGAAATGTTAAAACTTCATGGTGATATATTGTCGTACTTGAAACTAGATCGAACCTCTGCTATGTTCATGTGTTCTCATGTTGGTTGAAGGACGGTAATAATACATTTTAAATTTATACACAAGTGCAAAATCGAACTCACACTTTGGACTATCTAAGCGATGTGCTTACTCGTTATACCAAGTGGTTGTTTCTCGTTATACCAAGTGGTTGTTTGATCTAAACTACTACTTTGCTCTCGACTATTTCTTTCTTTTTTCTTCATATACAATATTGCAAAAAAAAAAAAAAATGAGATTTATTTTTTATTTTTTTATTTTATAGTACAACAGAGGTGCGAGAATTTGAATATCCGACTTTGAGGGAATGAGTATACATCTTAATTATCACTAAATTATGCACTTCCTTTTTCAATTTATGAGTTGAGTTGAAAATATAATATGTTTGAGTTTAATAAGTTGGATATGTGTTTAAACATGAAATAATAATAATAATAAAAAACAATCACGATGAACATAAGCATAATTAAATATTTAAGACATCTACTACTTTTTTAAGATGAGAAGTTCAAATCTCCGATCTTCCATTTATTATACTAAATTAAAAAAAAAAAACTATAAGAACACATAACATATCAAACCATAGTGGGTTGTTGGTGATTATTTGTATAGTAAAAAAAACACACCATTTTGAAGGTTTTACATTATTATTATTCTCAAAACAGCTCAATTTTGAATTACATCTTTTAAAAATTTAATATATTTAACTCTATCTAAAGTAGAGTTTACTCGATGCAATCATAATCGTACACTATTTAAAACAAGCAAAAATTCTCGAGTAACAAAAACATCTAAAGTAGAGTTTACTCGATGCAATCATAATCGTACACTATTTAAAACAAGCAAAAAATTTTGAGTTACCAAAACAACGACGGATCAATTGATACAAGACATTCTAGGTAAAACTCAAAAGTAAAAAAAAGAATTCACATTTGAAAGCAAGCTCAAAATAGACAAAAATAAATACAAAAGTAGAAAAAAAAAAAAAAAGAAAAAAAAAAGAAAAAGGAAAAAAGGAAAAATGTTTAATTTGAGAGGGGGTTGCGTGTAAATATAAAGTATAGGGGGTTGGGAAATAAATTTCACCAACCCCATTGCTGGACCAGCCAGCCTCAAATGTAATATAATGTATTGATTTTGCAATGTGAATCTTTAGCTTTTAATATTTGTTTTTAAAGTTTGTAGGCATTAGGCACGGCTATGTCTGCACCCTCTCTATTTTTAATTTTAATTTTAATTTTTTTTTTCATCAAACCTTACTCATATATATCTCCAACCCCCCTATTGGTAAATTGGTAGTTGATTTATAATATATTTTTGGTTCCGGAACTTTTATGAAAATAATAATTTAGTCTTTGAATTTTAGTTTGTAACGAGTTAATCATTGTATTTCTAATTTTGTAATAATTTAATTCATGTACTTTAACATTTGTAGTGATTTTTTTCTAAAAAAAAACAAAAACAAAACATTTGTAGTGATTTAGTTCATATTGTAAAAAATATTGTTAAGATTTTATGAGATTTCTTACCTTTGTAGATCAATGGATTGATTAGGGATCAAATATGTTTATAAACTACAAAGACTAATTAGTCATTACATAATAAAAATTCACACTCAAATTTTATAGAATTTTCATGGTAGAGATTTAATTGTTACAAATTTTAAAGTACATGGACTAAATTGTTAATTACATAAGTTCAGAGGCTAATTAAAATTGTTACTTTCAGGAAAGTTCATGGACCACCAAAAATGTTGTTTTTTCTTCTTTTCATTTTGTTTTCTCTTAGGTCACGTTTACTTTAATCAGATAATTCTGACTGTGGGATTCACATCGATTACGTTTACCAAAATCTGCAAACGTAATCAAAATGTGGGCCTCACCTCAAAATATGTAATCTTATTACTTCATTTTTCTACCACCTTAGGGTTGCTCAATCAGATTATCATTGATTATTACATTGTTCCCACAACTTTTTTGTTTATTTTTCCATTTTTGCCCCTTACTCTCTCTTCCTTGAAATTCCAAAAGAAGTCATGACCATCTCCTTCACCTTATCCTTCCCTCTTCCGACCAATCTTGTCGCCACCCACCTCACTCCAGCCAATCTCGCCGTCGTCGCCGTCCATACGTTAGAAATGATTTTTTTTTTCTTTCAACAAATTCTTTCACGCCTCCTTGCCAATCACATTTCTTTTTTTTTTCTCCACAAGTTTTTTAATCCAAAACTTCTGGAGAAGAAAGAAAAATTCACTTTGATAAAAAAAAGATGAACAAACGGTTGGTATTAGATAAAAAATGAACAAATTGTGGAGAAAAAATAGAAACTCATTACTTTAATGTTGAAACCCTTACAAATTGGGGGTTGTTTTTCTTTTGTGAGGAAGAAACGTTAATAGAATAGGATAGATTGAAGCAACAATGACGAAAAAAAAAATAAACGAAGCTCCAATGACGAAAAAAAAAATAAACGGAGGGAAGTGAAGATTCATGTTGAAAAATGGTTTACGAATATCCACATGAGTCTCTGCACACGAGTCAACACACGAGTAATGCTCGGACAACGACGCACGATTCTGAACACGTTTAAAGTGAAATGGTATTATGATAAACTCACAAATGATTTCGTGCAACTAAACACTATCGCTGAAATTTTGAATTAGCCTTAAGTGGTGTGGCAAACATGGCCTTAATTCATTGATATGAATTTGAAAGGGTGGTTGGTGGTTTCGTTGTTTTGATTTTGGTGTTATATCTTCTTGTTAAAACAGATTTGTTGGAGGTATATAAATTGGTTGCACAAGAAGATGCGCTCATCGAACCCCCACTCTCTACTTCTTAGGCGGAGCGCTCACCCACTGCACCAAATGATTGTTCGATCTCCAATTTGGGCAGTAATAATGCATTTAAATTTCTGCCCCGTGTGGTTTTTTGCACAAGTGCAGGACCAATCAACCTCCACTCTTGACTATCTAGGTGTGTTACCCGTTGCACCAAGTAGTTGTTTGATAATTTGTTTTTAAAACGTTCCTGCCTCGTGCGTGGTTGCACAGGTGCAAGATCAATCAACCCCTACTCTGGGCTATCTAGGTGAAAAAATTTGGGCGGTAATAATGCATTTAAATTCTTGCCCTGGTTTTTTACACAGGTGCAAGACCAATCAACTCCCACTCTGGGCTATCTATGTGTGATACCTGTTGCACCAAGTGGTTGTTTATGTTTTGACCCTTAAAATTTTCAATTGTTTTATTTTAGATAAAAAAACTATTTTATTTTTATTTTTAAATTTTGGCTAGCCCTTTTAAAATAGATATCAAAATTCAGAAAGAAGTAAAACTATTGTTTAATTACAAAGATTAATTTTTAAAAACTAAATTAAAATTAAGGAGGCGTTTGACTAAAGGAATTAGAGGAGTTGGAGTTGTTTAGTCTGAGGAGTTGTCTAAAATATGTGTGTTTGGGGCAGAAAGTTGTTTAGTCTGGAGTTCTGAAGTCTCTAATGTGTTTAGAGCAGGAGTTGTTGAACTTGAAGTTTTGAAGTCTAAGTTTATTTTAGTTGCTTTCTTGCACAATTTTTTTCTACAAAGTAAAGATTTCTTTTCATTCCAATAAATTTTAAAAATGAATTTTTTTATTTTTATTTTATCCACGTTTACAAATTTTTTAAATACAACAAAAATAATTTTGAGCGAACTCACATTATTTTTTCACATTGATTATCAAATAAATAAATATATATCCATTTTTGTTAGAACTATCTTTAATTTTATGAATTATAAAATTGTAATTTTTTTGTTTTTATTAATGTAGGTATATTTTACAAACTCCTTTAAAGAAAAAAAAAAAACAAAACACATAAGTATAGTCTTATCTTGACCCATATGTCAAACATATCTTTCTCCGCCTCCACCCTCTTAAACTCGTCATTCCATCTGAATCCACTACACCTGAAAACCAACATCTCAGCAATGGCGATTTATTTTAGTTATTTTTTTTTGTACAATTTTTTCTATAATTTCCATGTTTTCATTATTAAGAACTTTTTCCAATACATTTAAAGAATGCAATTTTTGCTTTTTATTTTATGTATCCTTCACAAATTTCTTTGAAGATAACAAAAATTAGTTTGACCATAATACTTCACCTTCTTTTTTTCAATTTCACTCACATTAATTATTCATTTTATTTGGATAGTTTTGAAATAAAAGAGAGTCGTACAATAATGTATTAAATATTACATGTAAATTTGAAAGATTTTAATCCATTAATTTAAACGGATCCAAATAACCTGTTAAATTACGTTTTTTTTTAAATAATTAAAAATATTGTGGGAGGGAAGAGAGGAAGAGAGAAATATACTACCTTTAAAAATATGACAGACTTGAATAGTAATCACGGTAGAACTCAATAGTAATTACTGTTGAAGTCTAGGGAGTTGGTATTTTTTATCCGAGTTTAACAAGTCCGTGGGCCAAACGGAGAGTTAACTTCTCCCTCAACTCCTTGGATCAAACACTCCCTAAATGATTATCAAATGAGGCTTAAACAACTCTACATGACTTCAAATATCTGTTCATGTGATCCGTATCTATTGATAAGATTAATATATAAAATATAAGTTTAAAGACTAAATTAAATGTCCAAATGTCCAATGTTTAGATCCAAAATTAAACAAATATGAAAATTTATAAAAGGAGAAAAAATGTTAGACGAAAATAAACCATTTCTCAAATTTTTAATATAGTCCCTAGTGTTTTATTTTTTTTTAATCGTACCCTTTCCATTAGTAGATGTTAAATGTGGTTGTTGATAAATTTATGTGGCATGGTACTTCTTAAATTGGCATAAATTTGGAAGATGAATTAAGTTACCTACAAGACAAAAAGCTTAATTTTTTATTTATTTATTTTTTATTATTATTATTTTTTTTGTCTTCTTAAGCATTTGTGGCACAATACAATTTTTCTTCCTCTTAAATTCCTTCACTAAATTTGTGTCGACTCAATATGTATTATGTATTATGCATGTAATTAAATTAACTCTCAAAGAAAACGTATAATTGAAAAAAATATATTAAAATGCATGAGGTTACCAAATTTTTTTAAGAAATAGAGACTAAGGCTCCGTTTGAGATTGCGGTAGCTTTTAAAATAATTGCTTCCAACTTTGCTTTTAAAAAAAATCAGCTGATGAATCAAATTAGTGTTTGGTAAATTTTGGTTGTAGACTTAAATAAGTTGGTTATCGTGTTTGGTAAATAAGTATTAAATTATTGTAATTTAACTATAATCACTAAAATAGACATATTATAAAAAATTGTATAAATTGTTTTAAGAAAAAATTAGTAAAGTATTATTTTTTAAAAAAATATTTGCATTTGATTTATTAATTTAAAAATTATAAAATAAGATTTGGTGGTGTGAAATAGATACTAGATATATAAAATAATTTTTAATTTTGGAAAGATTTGAAAATTTGTTAAAAAAGTGATTGTTAGAGAATCTAAAAGCTACAAATAACAGCTTTTGAAAGCTGTACTTAATGAACGTGTCATGCAAAATGATTTATTTTTAATCGCTTCTAACTCCTTCAAACGGCTTCTAACTCCTTCAAACGCAATGTCAAACGGAGCCTAAGTTCGGTTTGGAATTGAGTAGAGGGTGGAAAATCAATTTTAACAAAATTTTAACTGTTTTTATTGTTTGGTAAAATAATTTCTTTTTAATTTATATAAAATCACTTTCTAAATGTTTGATTTTGAGAATTTCTAGTTTTAGCTTCTCTATTAATGTGACGCTTTTTCTGACCACTTATATCCTTCCACATCTTTTATTATAAAATATTTTGCTGACCACTCATATTCGTCCACATCTTCTATTTTTTCATGCAACCAAGTTCTCCTCCCAAAATACGGGTGCTAGACACCCTTTGATTGAGTTTTATATGAAGTTGAAGCAAATTACATAAGAACATCAAGATTATTTCACATATTTTTTTTTTGGTTATTTAGTCTTGATTTTTTTACTCTCTTTCTACATACATCTTTCTACATACATTTGGATGGAGAAGTAGAAACAAACGAGAAGAAAAAATTGTCACTCAAAATTTGTTTTAGATACTATTTGATGTAACAATTATTTTTCCTAGCCTTTTATCATATAAATCTAAAGAAATATCAAAATATTATTTATAATTTAAACTATAAAAATTATAAATAATTAACTTATAATCATTCATATATTGAATATTAACGTATAAATAATTGTTCTAAAAAAAAACATATAAATAACTAAAATAACATGTCTATTTTAGTCTCAAGCCACAACAATTTTGTTTGAACTTACCCAATGTTGTGATTGTGATGTGCTTCTTTTATATTTAAAATTGAAATTTACCAAACACTAATTAACTTCATATGACAGCTGATTTTTCTAAAAGCACAGCTGACAACAATTATTTTAAAAGCTACTACAACCCCAAACAGAGCCTAAATATATTTATAGCCAAAATTTTATTAGAAGACTTTGAGAATTCTAAGGATAAAAAAAAAAAAAGTTAAATAAATATTTTAGTACTCAAACAGAGAGCGTGTTTGGAGCATCAACTTGAAGTTAAGTGGACTAGATTATTATAACACAGTCTATGTTTGACCTACTGATTATTATAACCACAGTTAAGTCAATAGAGTAACTATACTGACTTGAATAGTATTTACTATTCACAGCTATATTATAACCCACAAATTATTATAACCACCGACTCTAATAACTCATTCAACACTCCAAACAGTCTCTAAGTGTTTTTTCAATATGATCTTTATTGTTTGAATTTTTTTAATTTAATCTTCATATTTTAATTATACATTTTTATTAGTGAAAGTCAAATTTGGCTGATAAGCTTGCATGGCATACTAATTTGAGAGTTGACATAAATTTAGAAAAGAGAAATTAATCCACTTGAGAGTTTCTAATTCTCTAAAAATAAATAATAAAAAAACAAAAAATCTTAGAAGTTGGCAAAATTTACACATTTTAACATTTTAAATTAAATGGCCTAATTCATTCACTAAATTTCAGTCATATCATATAACTTTATCATCAATCACTCATTACATTTACTGACAGGAACAGTTTAATATTTAAGTTTTTTTTTTTTTTTTTTTTTTTTTTTTATTATTATTATTATTTATTATCTATGTGAATCAATCTTGAATTTATTATATTAATAAGGTACTTTAAATAACTTATTATAGAAATATGATAGTTTTGAAAGTATTTAGAAAATTAGAATACCTAAATCGTGTACCATGGACACGATTTAGACACGATTTCTCTAAATTGTGTTTATGGTACACAATTTAGGGTGTAACTCGTATCCATGGTGCACGATTTAGGAAGTAACTCGTGTACCATGGACACGATTTACATGACGTGTCAACCTAAGTTGTGTAATATGTACACGAGTTACCCCTAAATCGTGTACCATGGACACGAGTTACCCTTAAGTTGTGTATCATAGACACAAGTTACATGTGACGTAGCAGATCATAACTCGTGTCCATGGTACACGAGTTACCCCGAAATCGTGTCCATGGTACACGAGTTACCCCTAAATTATGTACCATGAACACGATTTAGGTACCCTAGTTTTGTAAATACTTTAAAAATTACTTTATTTTTGTAATAATTTATTTAAACAACATTATTAATATAAAAAATCCATTAATCTTACTATATATTTATCAATGTAATTGAAATAAAATAAATAAAAAAAATGGTACCGTTTGGAGTTGGTCCTGTCTGTATCCTCGGCAGCGAGTTGTATTGGTTGGTAGTTGCGAGGTCTTGTCTCTATTCTACACTTACTGTTAGCTGTTCGATATTTACACTTAAATTTAATTTTAAACCTTTTTTCTTTTTTCTTTTTTCTTTTTTCTTTTTTTATTTTTTTCCCGACATCCAACTCGAAATACACTGTACTTATCCATAATAAATACATACAATATTTGTTCAGTCGTAACTGTCTGTCTCTAAGATTATATTTATATATATATATATACACACGCAGTATTAATTCTTAAAAATTATTTCTCAATAAATAATAATATTTTTAATAAAAATTTTGCAAAAAGAAAAGTGTTCTATTCTTTATTTTGTTTAATTCAAATTCATGATCGAAAATATATATCTTCACAACTCAAAGTGTTGTATTGATTTCGTTAAATTTAAAATGTTTTATTTATGATTTTATACTCAACATTAGGAATGGTGTCGCTCACGCTTTAGTAAAACGTGCTTTTTTGGAATCTTCATCTCTGGTTTTACACTCATTTTTGCCATGACTTACACGGAAGATGAGTTTTCCATTTCGATTGTAGCCCAAGTGACATTTTTATTTCAAATTAATGAAGTTTTGTTTGTTATAAAAAAAATAAAAATACTCAAAATTAAGATTATGCATTTATTTATTCTCTATTTCTAAAATATATATATTTCTTATTAACTTTTTTAAATATATTTTTATTAAAAAATATTTTTAATATATGTTAGTTGAGTGAGCTTGATATATATTAATCAAGTAAAATTTTAATAAAAAAATAAAAAAAATAATATAATAATAATAATAATAGTTAATTAATTAATTAAGTAGAATTACAAACAAAGTTCTCAAATGTTGTTAAAACCTTTTATAGTTTGCAATATAATAATAATAATTAATTAAGTAGAATTACATTACAAACAAAGTTCTCAAAATGTTAATTGAAACCTTGACACCGTGCTTGAAGTATATAAGTTAAACATATAATTTAACATATTTTATTATAGCTTTTGCTTGGTTTCATGGAAACAAAATGTTAAAATAAAAATTAATAAATTATAAGCTTCAGTCTTAGTCTTATTATTCTGATGATTCTAATTATAAACTTCATCTGTCAAAGCGAGCATAGCTTAGCTGGCATATGTATGAATTGACGACCACGAGGTCTGTGGTTTGAATCCCCCACCCCAATGTAATCAAAAAAAAAAAAAAAAAATTTTAAACTTCATCTCATTTTTTATTTATTTATTTATTTTTATTTTGTTTGAATAACATAAGAGTGAGAAATCAAACTTCAAGAGAAAATGTAAATTTGCTTTGAGTTATGCTCATGTTAGCGTGCGCATGATTCCTGTTGTTAAATATTTATTGTGTTTAAGTAGTGTTGATGCAAGAATCTTGACTTTTCGGAAGCGAGCTTCAGATGGTCAAGTAAGTTGGGTAGTCTGAGGTCGATCTGCAAAGAGAGAGAAAATTTGCACTGGTGTAGGGTTGAGTCCACTGTACTTCGATACTTAAGTTAGTAGAGAGAGTTCTATGCTTAAGTTGGAGTTGTGAGTAGTGCGAATTGCGTATTTTTTTGGTGAAGGTGGACTTTGATATATATATATATATATAGAGGAGGAGCGATGTGACGGTCGGCGTCGGTTCATACACTTCCTCATCATGGGGATGAGACGTTCCCTGAGCCTAGAGCGGATTTGCAGGAGTCGTCATACCACCACCCACAATCTACGGTAGGAGTGTCAGCGGACTCTCCTCGCGCGGGGAGAGGTTGATTGCGATGAGACCAGAGATCTTTGGACTAGCTAGAGGAAGATCTCATGGGGTCCCTTAATTAGACCTTAAGGGTCGGCCCCGAATCTTCGATAGTGATAACCTGACGTCAAACCTGTACATTCATGCTGAGGTGACATGTGACTTCAGATCGGTGAAATCTCGTGCTGAAGTGATCAATGACAAGTAGGAATAATACATAGCACCACGTAAACTTTTAAACTAAATGTAACAAATATTTTCTAAAAACAAGGTATCCAAGAATTTCTTATGAATGCAATAATGTAAATTAATATAGCCGATTGAATACATAACATAGAACAAAAGAGAAAATTAATTTTCATTGATTTATGAAGTTTTGGAAGGATCTGTTTCGAAATAAATACTTTCTAATATTAGAATACTTTCATAGCACTGAAATTCAGCTATGATCATTTCATTCACTTTTTTGCATATTCATTTTTACACTTCAAATATTCAAATTAATTACTCAATAAAAAGTAATTATTAGGTTTCAGTCCTAAACTTCCGTATAAAAAATAATAATGATAAAAGGTAAATACCATATTGAAGTCATGTTTTTTCTTTGAATTTTCATACCTATTTTGTTCTATCATTCAAATTTCCAAATATTTTCTTTTAGTTCGTGTATATATATATATATATATATATATATATATATATATTTCAAAAAATATTTAACTAATGTAGGGTTGAGTGATTGACCATTGACCGGTCAAAGGTCAATGACACAACTTTATGTCAATTGAGTTAGGTTCGATTTGACAAAAAAAAAATTGGACGATAATAATTCATTTAAATTTCTACAGGTGCAAGATCACTCTAGGCTATCCTAGGTGGAGCGCTCACACACTGGATCAAGTGGTTGTTCAATTTGGACGGTAATAATGCATTTAAATTTTTGCACACGTGCGCGGTTGTTTGCACAGGTACAGTATCAATCAACCCTCACTCTGTGTTGTCTAGGTGTGTTGCTCGTTTTACCGAGTGGTCTCGATAACAATTATGTTTTTTATTTTTTGAAATTTTAGTTTATACATAATTTTCATCTATAATTGTTTTTTCTTAACCACTTTTTTGAAAACACTTTCAAAATTCTAGCTAAATTTTTTTAAAAAGATGTAAGATCCCCTTTGGTAATGATTTTATTTTTAATTTTTTTGTTTTTAAATTTTATGTATGTTTTCTTACAATTTCTTTACTATCATTTTAACCTTTCTTAAACAAACCTTACAAATTCTAAAAACATAAAACAAGCATATAAAAACTATTTTTTTTTTAGTTTTCAAAACAACCTTTAAATTTTGAAAATAGTTTAAAAAAGTATTAACAAAACAATTAAATTTTAGTATTTTTTCAAAAATCAATTGGTTATCGAATTTTCAACAACTTTGCTAGAAGCTTTCAGTGCGATGATATTATTGTTCTTGCGGCTTTTTGGTCTAAAAAATTCTCTCTCTTCTCTAGCTATAATATCTCTAATATCTCTTTGAACTGAATTGAGTTTCAGTCTTTGTATGTTTCTCACATACTAATGAAGTATCTTTTTTTAAAAAAAAAAAAATCAAATGGTTATCAATAGAGACCATAATTTTTTAAAATTTATTTTTGTTTTGAAATTTGATTTAATTCTAATATGTATGCAAGAATGGTGAAAAAATATATTATAGAAATAGAGAGGAAGTAAAACAATGGGAAAAATACACTTTTGGTCCCCAGGTTTGAACTTAATGTTTATTTGGTCCCGGAAGTTTCAAAAGATATATTTTAGTCCCCAAGATTGCAAAATAGTTTTAAATGGTCCTTGACTTAACTTTAACCTAACAGAATGTTGATTGGACCGTTATGTGTATGAGATGACATGTCTATTTTATTTGATTACTTGGTAGAATTAATTAAAAATAAATAAATTATTAATTAAGTAGAAGCTAAAATTGGTTTAAAATATATTTAACTTCTACCTAATTAATAGTTTTTTTTTTAATTAATTTTGACAAGTAATCAAATAAAATAGACATGTCATCACACACATGTCAGCACAGTCTAGTCAGCATTCCGTTAAGATAAAGTTTAGAGACCATTTAGAATTATTTTGTAAACTTGGGAGACTAAAGTGCATCTTTTGAAACTTCAGGGACCAAATAGACATCAAGTTTAAACCTGAAGATGAAAAGTGCATTTTACCCTAAAATAATTTATTAAAACAAGAAAACTAAAATCCATTCACTTTTTATTTTTGGGCATTGAGAGCATATTGGCTTTACATGTCCCTTCATTTTTTACCCAATTCAAACCCTAATATGAGAAAGAGAGAGAGAAATTTGACATTTAAGATAATAAATTGATGAAAGTGGGTTAGATTGTTGAAAAAAAGTACATAAATGGGCAACTCTATTATTAGGTTATTGCCCACTTTCTATATATTAAATAGCAGACTCAACTTTGAATGAAAATTCAAAACTCTCACCTGAACACTATTTTTGCATATGCATCTTACCACACATCATCCTTCTCCCCTTCAATATTTATGTAATTTCAACTCTTTATTTATTTCAACCATTTACTTCATTTTTACCCTCTTCTTACTAATGACTACATTTAAAAAAAAAAAAAAAAAAAAAAAAAAAAAAAAAAAAAATTAAACTCCCTTTTACTTGAGGAAGAAATAAATATTGTAACGGTTAAATTATGCTCACACTACCCCGCGTCTTACATCGATTTGCCTAAATCTAAATTGGTGTGTGCTTTGCCGAGGGAATGCAGTAACTGTGGATCATATTTTTTTTTAAGGAAAAAACAATTTATACCTTTAAATTTTGGAAGTTGTATCAATTAAAACTCTAAAGTAATGATTGTATCAATTTAAATCCTGAACTTTCATAAGTGTATCAAGTTACACCATTTCATAGAAACATGTTAGTTTTCACACGTGTTGAGACTTATAATTTATCAATTAAACCCTTAAACTTTCATACAATTGATTCCCTTATGAAAATTTAGAAGTTTAATGGCTAAAATTATAAGTTTTCACGTGTTTAAATTGAGATTTTTAAAATAAAATCTTAACAAAAGGTGTAAATTTATACACACTTTTGAAAGTCCAACCTTTAAATTGATACAATCATTAGTTTATGATTTTAATTGATACAACCTCCAAAGTTTAAGGGTGTAATTGAGTTTTACCTATTTTTTTCCATTGCCCCATGCTAAAAGTCTTTAGTCTGTTCTTTTAAATGATTCCAATATCGAGAGTTTTATTTTTCAAAGCTTTGTTATGCTTAGGTAAAATGTAAACATATTATGTGGTACAACATCTTAGGAGTTATTTTATGGTATATTTGGTTGGAACGAAATGACATAATTTTTAGTGATAAGTCAAAGTCTCTACATATGAAAAGCGATTATCAACAATGTTGCATCATGCTTCAAATCGAAGTTGTTTTGTAATTATGATACTTCTATTATAGTAGCGCTTAATTGGAAGACTTTCCTCTAGTCTCTCATTTGTACTTTATTTTGTTTGATAAATGAAGTATCTTTTTAAAATAAAAATAAGATCGGGAGATGGTAAATATTGAAATTCTTGTAGTTTTATATTGATAATCTATTGAAACATATGAAAGTAACAAGAGAAAAGAACCTACATGCAACATTTACGTAAAGTTACCACATTATTTTTTATTTTGTAATAGAATGTATAGTGTATAATTTATATCAATTAAAATTTGGATTCCTCTAATTGAATCTTTAAAAAGATTTAAAATATCCTTCCACGGTTGGATTTTAAATGCAATGGTTTATCCCACGACGAGGAGTTATGAGAGTGTCTCCATTGAAATCGAATTATTATTTTTTTTTCTTTCTATTTTATTATTATTATTATTATTATTTTTCTATATATATGTATATACTCTACAATTGAAATAAATTTAGCTCAATTGAATGATTTTTTTTTTTTAAAGATATTTTTATTAAAGCGAAAATTGAACCATAACCTCTTAGTTAAGAGCACAACTTTAATCTTATGTCAATTGAACTATGGTTGATTTTGACATGATTTTTTTTTCAACTCTTGATTATGCTTTTTTCAATATACCAGAATTATTAGATTTTTTTGTTCCTTCGTCAAAGTTTAGCATAACTCAACCGGCACATACTCTCTCACTCGAGGTCGGAGGTTCAAGTCCCCCTTACACCATTTGGTTAAAAAAAAAAAAAACCTTATATATATAGGGCTGGTTGCACAAATAGCAATCTGGCCCAAACTAATTGCAAATTTAGCAAACTTTAAAATGTTTTGCAAATATGGCAAAAAAATATGTTTCTATCGACTATTATCACTGATAAAAATCTATAAAAAGCTGAGGTGGTCAGCGATAAACTTCTATAAGTAATAAGATATCAGCGATAGAAATTGCTATATCCGCAATTTTTTAAAAAACATGCTATATTTTTAATTATCTTATTCTAAATTGACATTTGTTACCATTTTTCTATATATATATATATATATATATATATATATATATATATATATATATATATATATATATATATATATTTGGGAGATAAATGAAAGCTTAATTTATTTTATATTATATTCTTTTAGTAAATTGAGATCAGCACCTTCTACATAAAAGCATAGACGAATAACATTATGTGATATAAAATCATTTTAGGAAATTTCTATTTGTCAATAATTCAAATCAAGCATTATTAGAAACCAAACCAATTTAGATTTTTATTTTTTAAATTCATATATTTAAGTGACACATTAATTTAGGACATTACCCAATTAAAAGAGTTATTGGGTTCAACACCTAATAAAGTGAAGGCTTCAACTCCTAAGAATATTGGGCAAAGGGAGGCTTTAAATCAACTAGCTACTCATATTATATTATTCATCTTTGGATTAAAATTTTATATGTCTCCCATTTATATTACAATTTTACTCCTTTTTCAAGACTTGTGATTCTATCACATTAATGCCTTTTTATTTTATTTTTATATGAAAATAACATGATTAAATGATTTTTTTTTATTAAAAAATAAAGGGTAATAGTTTTTTTTTTTTAATTTTAAAATTGAAGTGTGGAGATTAATATAAACCCTAAATAAATATAAATGAGAAGTGGACGGAATGAGTCCTTAATTTATCAAACTAATAATTGACTAATTTAAAAATTAATTAGATCTCATGGCCCAACCTTGAGAGGATTTTTAATTCCTCCATTATTATTAAACTAAACAAGTTTACCAAATCAATTTGACTCTAATCTAAAAGGAGTGATTTAGTATGATATCATATAGGTTTCAAGATTTTCAAGTCAAATTTAGGGTAAGAAAAAACAAAGCTAAGATGGGAGGAAAAATAAAAGTCAAAGAGATTTGCTAATTTTTAGGCCCACCTAAGAGTAATTTTATCAAAGAAGTAATCTAATTAATTAATCATTTTGTTTGAAACAAAATTTACAAAATGAAGAATCTCAAATGAGTTTTATTACTTAAAAGGAAAATGGGATTAATGAGGTAAATACAATTTTAAATTAGTTACCATATCAAAAGTAAAATTGAAGGTAACAAAAAAAAAAATATATATATTATAAAATAGTGCAAACATCTCAACAAAGGTCAAATCGAGCTCAATTAACATTAGATTGTGTCATTCACTAAGAGATCATAGATTCAATTTCCACATGGATTAAATACCTCTACAAAAAAAAAAACAATATTTAAACAAATTAGATAAATACAACTTTTAGTTAGAAAAACAAAACAGCACAATAAAAACAATAATATAGTATGTCGTATACAATAATTCATTACTTTCAATATATAAAATTAAAACTAAATATAAAGTAAGAAATATATCTCACGTGTTTTGTTATGTCAAATAATTTTCGATGATCAAAGCGAGCATGACTCAGTTGACATATGTATGTGCTAATTAGAGATGTGTGTGGGGTGGAACGGGGTCGAGTAGTGTCTTCTCCACTCCCGTCTCCATCTCCTATTTTATTATCCGTTCCCGCAAAATTTTCCGTTTAATTTTGTGGGGATGAGGCTGTTATTTCCCGCAAAAAAACAGGTATTCTCTGCGGGAAACGGATATTCCCCGCAGATAATTTTTACCGAATAATTTATTTTTTTAATTAATTTTTAACCAATAATTTTTAAGTTATGTTATTTGTTAAGTTGATTAATATTATATATTTATTTAATAAATTTTATCGGCAAGATGTGTGTGTGTTTTTTTAAACCAAAGGAGTGTGTAGTTATTTTTTTTATGAAAATATTATACATATATATATGTATATATATATATATAAAAAAAAAATTAAACAGGGTTGGGCAGGTATTCGGAGCGGAGTGGGTATGTTATTGCTCGTTCCCGCCCCCGTTTAATTAACGGGGCAAAAAAAAATCTCCATTCCCCGTGTAATCGAGAATTTTCGTTCCATTCGGGGCGGGACGGTACAAATGAACATCTCTAGTGCTAATGTCTCATATTCCTATTATAATAAATAAATAAATAAAAAAGAAAATCAACGTCATTAATTTATGGGTGACAGATAATATTTCGAACAAAAAATGGGAAACTTAATAATAGAAATATTTAAAAAGGGAGACATTATTAATTAATTATGGTTATGATTTTAATCAATCTAAAATGCAACTTTATACTATATACGACATGCAAACAAAAATCTTAGGGAGGCTACGTGTTTGAATCTTACCCTTAATCATCTTGGCTTTTTTTTTTGTGGGGCCCATGAATTAATTACACAAAAAAAAATGCACAAAATCATTAATTCTTATAATTTCTTTTTAGAAATTGAATGCAAATTAATAAGATTTGAGATAAAAATTCAATGGATTTAACCTGTCTCCATATATTATATATCTCTACCCTAACAAATTTATTGGTCTCATCCATTCTAAAAAAAACACACGCACACGCATAATTTTTTTTAAAAAAAATAATAATAATAAATAAAAATAATATATATATTTTTTTTTTTATAAAAAACAATTTATATCCTTAAAAGTTTAAGATTGTATCAATTAAAAGTCTAAACTAATAATTGTGTTTTATAAGTGAATCAATTTACACCTTAAATTTCTGTTTGAAAAATATTATGATCTGTTTGGTTGGAGATTTGAAAACAAAAATTTAATGAAAATAAAGTTGTATTTCATGTTTTCATATATATATGTTTGGTAGCCGGTTTAGAAATTGAATTCTAATTTAACTATTTTTCAAAACGTGTTTAGTTTTATTTTTTATAAATCATAAAACTAGTTTAGAATCACCAACTAAATACTACATATTTATAACATGAAATACTTTATTTATTTTATAATAAGTTCATTATCTTATACATATTTTAATTTAACAAAAATGAATTGAATTTATAACCTAAAATATTTTATTTATTAATGTTGTTTTATCATTCTAAATATAATTCTACATTTTAAAATTTCACATTCAAAATCTAGATACACTACAAACAAAAACAAAAACAAAAACAAAAATGTTGTTTACAGAATTTACCGATCATAGAATCCAGAAACAGTTTTCAAAAACATAATAGAGATTGCATATCAAACGTATATTTGCTAGATACACGGCGAATTTAAGAACATAAAACAGAATCTGAATTCTCTTCCACACAGACCATTAGTTTTCACATGTGTGGAGACAATTTAAAATTACACAAACTTTAAATTTATGTTAGTTTATCATAATTTCCTTGGTGTAACAATACGATGGAGGTAGAAACGATATATTGAAGAGTTGACCTGAACATCGTTCAAGAGTCAAATATATGTCGTTTCCTTTGATGGGTTACTATGATCGGGTTCTAATGTTCTTGAACAAAATATTCAAATTATTTTTTATGTTCTTTTAACAATAGCAAATGAGAGAGCAGAGGAATCGTTTAATAAAGTACAAGTATGAAGATTGAACTTTCGATCTCAAATGATACAGTAGTACATGTTATCGTTTAAACTATGCTCATTTTAGATAGGACTTTTTAGATCGATGAGTCCTATAATTACATTAAGACTTTGTGACATAAACACCACACGTTTCATTTTTGCAATACCCAACAGTTGGATAAAGGGAAAACATTACTCTTGAAGTTGACATTAATTATTCTGGTCCAACTATACAAAAATTGGAGATAATAATGAGCTTAATTAAAACTCATGTCAGAATGTGTATAATAGAGATTACGTGGTTAATTTAATTAATTGGATTATGTCACTAACATGTAGCTTTGAACTATATAGAAATACTCTTAATTAAGTACATGATACATAATACATCTCAAATATTCTCTCTCAATTCTTATAAAAAAAATACACTATGTCGATTGAGCTATGTTCAACTATAAATCTTACTTCTTATATTTCTCAACAAAAGTTATTTGAAGAGACCGGAACAATATAGTCACTACAAGAAAATTAGTCTATTGCGACAATTTTCTTACTAACGGTTTAGAAAGTGCTGCAAAAACAATTTCTAGAAACAAATAAAAAACTGTTGCAAAATATATGTATTGCAACGATTTTCTTGCTGCGATTTTAAAATGTGTTGCAATAGGGTGTTCATTTTTTTTGGACAATTGGCAAAGCCCAAATAAAAAAAAAATCTTTAAAAAATTTGAAGCTCAAACAAATAAGGAAGTGTTGCTATTTATTTCAAAAATGTTGTAATATGATGGGTGTTATTGCAACGGTTGTGAGAAGTTCTTTAAAACGTGTTGCTAGATCTCTTACAACACTGGTTTAGTCAGGATTTCTCAAGCGTTGCAAAGAGTGTTGCAGCAGTTTAAAACCGGTGTTATAGCTAAAAAAAAAACCTCTGCAATAGTCATGTTTTCTTGTAGTGAGTTAGCCATTCTACATCATTGAAATTAAAATTTTATTTCAAATATACATAGAACGATAACTAACGATTGTTAGAAGACAGTTATATACATTGTGACAACCATATTGAATAATTTTTCTCCGATACGTCTCTCTTTTCTCTCTCCTCCTTTATGTGTCAAGTTGGTGGAGAGGTGACAAGTTTGCGTATAAAATTTTGTGCCAGCTTCATGACGAGTACTAATATTTATGTCTCTATACATACACTAACTATATATATATATATATAGTTTTGGCCAAGAAAGAGAAAGGACCAAAAAAAAAAAGTGATGAACAGTAGAAACAAGGGATAGAAACACTTTTCAACTCTGCTGACTCTCACCTCAGTTTGTAGCCCTAAATTTCAACTGCCCTAATTTCTCTCTCTTTTTATTTGTACTTCATTTTTCCCACTCAAAACCCTCACTTCCCATCTTCCACACATTCTTCACATTATATCTCATCTCTAATTTTTCTTCTTCAATCTCATCGGAGCATTTCGCCGGCCACCGGAAGATATGGAGTGGGCTACCGGAAGTTTCAGACCCTTTGTTTCTCGACCACCGGATTCTTCCTTTGGATTTCTCTATAACTATAATCTTGAACAGTATCAGGGTAATATTCCCACATCTTTTTAGGGTTCTTCAAGTTTTTTTTTTTTTTTTTTTTTTTTTTTTTAATTCAAAGAAATTTGTTGTCTTTCTTTTGTTTTTAGTTGTTTTGACTATATAATAGTGATACCCAGATCACAAAAATCAAATCTTTCCACTTATTTAGGGTTTTTTCATGCCCATTTTTTGAATGTTTTTTTTTTCTCTTCCCAACTAATAAGTGTCATTAAACACTCCGAAAATCGAAGATCTGAAAGAAAAGTGGTTTGTTTTTAACCGTTTCATGTTTTGGAACTTGATTTCTCTTGCAGATCCATGCAGGACAATTACTTTTTAAAATTTTAAAATAGGAAAATGGTATACATAAAAAAGTTCGAGTGTAAAATTTTGTCACTCTCTATGAAAATTTCTAAATCCTCTATCTGTGTTTTGCTTTCGATGAGCAGGTGTCGATGTGAAGCATTCGGGGATGGCGGGGGCATCGGAGTCGGTGCTGCAAGGGCTGGTTCCAGGGCTGGACATGAACAGCTATGGCAATTTGGAGAAGAAGAAGCGGCTGAGCAGCGAGCAGCTCGAGTCGCTTGAACGGAGCTTCCAGGAGGAGATCAAGCTCGATCCCGACCGGAAGCAGAAGCTGTCGAAGGAGCTCGGTCTGCAGCCACGCCAGATCGCTGTTTGGTTTCAGAACCGCCGTGCGAGGTGGAAGGCGAAGCAACTCGAGCATCTCTACGATACTCTCAAACAGGAGTTTGATGCCATTTCTAGAGAGAAACACAAGCTTCAAGAGGAGGTAAACTTTTTTTTTTTTTTTTTCTCTTGATCTATGAAGTGTGTGAGATGTTTATGTTAGGGTTGATGTTTTGAGGGTTAAATTGTTTGTTTTATAGAAGGCAATTGAACTTTTTTAGAGAAAAAATCTTCTCCTTTTTCAAATCTTGTTAAGATCTCAACTTAAGGCTTTCATTATTTTAGTGGAAACTAGGGTTTGTTGAAGAACTTTTTTTTTTTTTTTTAAATTTATGAATGAAGTGTCTGAGATGTTTATATTAGGGCTGATATTTTGAGGGTTGAGTTGTTTGTTTTATAGAAAGCCATTGAATTCTTTTTAGAGAAAAATATAATATTCTTTTTATTTTCAAATCTCTCTTGAAGATCTCAAATTAAAGCTTTCATTAGTGAACTAAGGTTTTTTTAAGGTCTTTTAGAAATGTTTTGGAAAGTAGTTTTTAGTGCTCTATAGATAATTTAACAAATATAAATATATAATCTTTTTGGATGATTGTTTTTATGAAAAATGTTTTCTTTTATTTATTTATTTATTTATTTATTTATTTATTTATTTTCAAATCCTTACTTTGTGATCATAAAGCTTTCATTAGTAGACTAGGGTTCGTATGGAAGAAAATTATGAGCTCTTTGGAAGTGTTAGAAAAATAACTTTTGTGCTTTTTATAACAAAAATATGTTTGGAGATGATTGGCAATGTGAAAGTTGTTTTCTGATAATGTAGTTTTTAATTATCAAATCTTACTTGTAATCTTAAAGCTTTAATTAGTAGATTAGGGTTCATTAAAGAAAATTAAGTTATTTTTCAACATTTGTATTCAATATATGAAGCTTTGGGTTTTATTTTAAATGAATAACTGCATAATATATATATGCTAATGGAGTAGTGATTATGAAATTTATACACAAGAAGACTATATATAACTACTTCAACGATTAAGGGAGATTTTGCCTTAAAAAACAACGAAATGGAAGTTTTATTATACAAAAGTTCTTTGAAGACCTCTTGCTTTCAGCTTACCGCTTAACTAAAAAAACCATTAAAATATATTGGAAATACGTCTTTTTTTTGTTTTGGATAACCTATCCTTCTAAAAGAATTGAAGTCGGGTCAAACCAAACATAACTCAATTGACATCAAGTTGTGTGGAGGTTAGTGGTTCAATCCCCCACCTCATGTTAATAATATATATTCTTAAAAGACAATTTGAAAGCAAAAGATGAAGCCGGTTTTATCCGCCAAAAAATCCTTAGATTACGAGTCTCTTTAGAATGACTCTCTAAATGTTTAAAAATATTTTTTTACCTTTAAAAATAAATTTTTAAACGTTTAGAAAATCATTCCAAACATGCCCGAAATTAGGGTTTCATATCTCCATATCACATTGAAATTAGGGAAGGAAAAATAATCTTTGTTGATGGTTGAAATAGAGAAGAAATGAAAAGGCATGAACTCAAAACAAACCCCATTTGATTGTCATGTTCAAAGAAGTAAAATTTCAGCTCTAAGTTACAAATACAAACCCCTTACAGGTAATGAAGCTCAAGAGCATGCTGAGAGACCTTCAAGCTGCAAGGAACCAAGTGTCGACGGTGTACACCGACTTATCGGGCGAGGAGACGGTGGAAAGCACCTCGGTCGGAGCTGGCTGCTCGAGCAAGCCGAGAGCGGTGGCAGCGGCAGCGGCAGCAGGGACGGCGAATCACTACCCGACGCCACCGGATCAGCAGTGCAACTATGTGTTCAACACTGAGGATTACAACCCCATGTCCCCAACTTTCTGGGGGTCTCTCCCATCTTCTTACCATCCCCAGTAGACTTGTTTGCTTTGGCTCTTGCCCTTCTCTTTTCATCATTTTTAATGTTTCCCAACTTAATTAGCCTTTTTTTTTTTTCTTTTCAAGAAAAAGTTAAGATTGTGAAGTGAGAAGTTAAATTAGGGTTTAGAGAATACTCTTGAAATTTGACAGTTTCTAATATCATCAGTCTTTTTCTGGGGTCTTGGGGATCAGTTTGGACAGTTCAGATCATACCACCTCAAATCTGTTTTTTATTTTATATATAAAGGAGGAAAAAAAAGGATAATTTTATGAAAAAATTATTGAGAAAGAGTTGAGGTTATATGATCTGAACTTTCTGTGCTGATCTAAGAAGATCCCAGTTTAATAAAATTGAATCTCTCTTTTATGCTGATCCATATTTGTTCAATGATTAGGGTTTGTATTTCTCTCATTTTCCCATGGTTGTTAACTAGAGTTTAATTTGTATTCACGTTCGATAACAATTTTGTTTTTAGTTTTTTAATCTTGAAAAACATTTTTTTAAAGTTTTTTTCCTCCCACCTTAATCAATTTCCGCTGAGTTGTGCTCACTTTGTCAATGTTGAAAAACATTAAAGTTATAACTATAACTATGTTTGGTAATTTTCTTTGTTTAATTTTTTAGTTGTAATTTTTCTTTTTTGAAAATCTTAGCTATATTTTAGAAATGAAAAACATAATTTCCCCTTGAATTTCAAAACATTTTCTAAAGTTAATTGTTAGGCAAAGAAATATGTTTATACACAATCTTTACTTCTCTCCTTGTCAATTGATTTTAGTACCGTATTCTCTCAGGATCCAATGAAATAACTTCACAAACTTTATAAGATAGGTGAGTTACTTCTCTAGTCAATTGATTTTAAGGCGTAATCTAATGATATTAAAGAGTATTTTCAACATCGAAAAACATTTAATTAGGCCCAATTTTTTAGAACATTCCAACAAGAATCCATTTGTCTCTTCTCTCCTTAATGAGTACAATTTTGAATCATTTTGGTACAACTCTTTTGCATTGCTCCATTTTTATTATTATATTTTTGAAAAAGATATTTCGTTAGACGAAAAGAGGAAAGTCTTTCAATTGAGTACAATAGTTGATAAACCATAAATTTATATAAAACAATTGAGATTTAATACACCATGAGGCAACACAAATAGTAATATCTTCTCATAGTTGGGAGATAAACGTATAGAAGAATCATTAAAGACTCTATTGTTCCGCTCAAGAGCCAGATATGTTCCAAAAGATTGGCTCCAACAACTTTCTGGCATTGCTCCATTGGGACAACTCTTTTGCATCTTTTAATTTTATGAAAACTTTTAAAGCACATTTCCCCATGCTCGATGGTATCGGTGAGCTTATTGAAGGTTTTGTCTTTCGCTCTCCCCATCGAACGCGCGCCAGAGACGTTTTATGGGTTAATGCGGTCAAAACCTTCTTCTAAAGATTATGTTAATAAGCATACTCTTCAACTTTTGGTTGTATTGTGTTTGTCTATATCTTTTTTTAATACATTTAGGTGAGGGATTCGAACCACATATCTTTTGGTCGTCAACACATACATGTCAACTGAGCCATGCTCGTTTTAGCCGTGTGTCTATATATATAGAGAGAGGGTCATGTTTTTTTTAAGATAATAATTAATATTTTTTTTGGGAAAAAAAAAGATAATTTAATATTGAGAACAATTGAAAGTTTACAAGTATCTCTAAATTAAATTAAAAAACAATGGTGCCACGTGCAACTTTTATGGCTATATAATAATGCAAGTTAATGTCGGAGAAATTAAATGGAGAAATGAAAAATATTGGTGGGGAGAACTTTAAAAAGAAAAAGAGTAAATAGGAATGTGTAGAATGAAATTCCTTTTGATAATATTTTGGTTCATGTTGAGAAAGTAAACGAGTTTAGAAACTTAACCTAAATCCCCAATTATAGAAATGTAATTTTTTTAATAATATATAAATTTCCCATACCGAGGTAAATAAATCTCATAAAAATGCTTGATTAATTTTTTTTTTTTTTTTTGAAAACATATGGGTGGAGAATTGAACTTAAAACATTTTAGTCATTGGTCGATACATATGACAATTGAGCTATGCTCTTGTTGGCAATGTTTGATTAATGTTAGAAACACAATTAGGATTCAAATTCTTATGTACTCAATTTACTTTTACAATAAGGAGAGTGAGAGATAAGAGAAAATAATTCTCATTTCTTCCGAGTAAAAGGATTTAAGAGATTGCAATCAAAACAAAGCTTAAAAGAGATGTCAATCGATCAAAACAAAATTTAGTGGTTAATTAAGATATATCTAAACTCTACATCTTTTAAAAGAGATTGTAAGTTCTATTTTATACTCTTACAATAAATCAATAACAAAGAATCAAGTAAGCGCAAAAGAAAATGACACAGATTTACATGGTTCACTAACGTCGTGTTAGCTACGTCCATGAGTAGAAGGGGAAGCAGTATTATTACGAAATAGGAGAGATTACAAATGAACAAATAGGGGGCGACTGAAGTCATTAAAAGTTTTATATATGACATAAAGCCCAAAACGAATAAGTAAAACCCAAAACAGATTTTTCCCGTACCGACCATTCGTAGAGGGTCTCATAACAGATTCAAGTCATTCCAACATTTACCATTATATTTCTGATGTAATAATTAAAATAATACTCAAAATTAGAGAGGAAGAAAGAAGAATAAGAATGAGTTGTGTGGTGTAGACTCTCATTCCCTAAGTATAGATTCATCCTTGGAGATGGTGAATTCTCAGTTGTTGACCAGAGGTAAACTTCAAACTTCAAAAGTTGCAAATCTTCATTGTTTCTCCGTATTGTCCGGTATGTACTGATTTTTTTAGAGAGTCATGACCATTTATTCTTGTCTGCCCTTTTTTTTGTTGCATTATTACGGTTCATGGGTGGCTGAGTTTCACAACTTGGTCCTTGATTTTTTCTGATTGGAAGGGTTGGATTGGACAATTGGAGTCTGATTTACAACATCAAGTGTTGTCTCATGTCATTGTTGTGGTTGTCTACTACATTTGGTGCAACCGAAACTTGTGTGTTTTTTAGCAAAGATCTTATACTGTTAAGTTCGTTAATAATTTGATTAAGCAGGACATTAAAGATATATTTGATTGTCTTGGTAGAAGAAAGTTGACCAATAGAGATAAGATTTTTGTTAATGTTGTAACCAATTGGTAAGTTTATGCTTTGGTTTCTCTATTGTGAGTTTTGTTAAACTTTTGTTGTAATTGTGTTGTTTGATTTGATGAGAATCTCTCTCCTTTCATAAAATTTAAAAAAGAAAATTGTGTTGTTTGATTTAATGAGAATCTAACTACACTTTCATAAAATAAAAATTAAAAATTAAAAAAAAATTAAAAATTAAAAAGATGAGAAATTGTGTCAAGATTGTTTTTACTATCCTATTCTTCCAATATAAAACTTATTTATTACTTCTAGATTTTTTTTTTGGTAACATTTAATGTATTCAATAAATAATGTTTTCCTCATTTTTCTCTGGGCTCTTTTTTTCAAAAAGAAATATTTTTCATACAAAAATACTTTTTTTTTTTTTTTGCATCTAATAAATTAAATCTCTTTTATTATTATTATTATTATTTTTTTTAAACCTTTTTGGAAAGTATGGAATTTTAAACTCGCAAATAAATGTGATAGATGGACTTTTCAATCATATCACAACTTGGTTTCTACCATTTTCAAACTGGTTGACGTTCCTTTATGGTATTCAAAACATAACCATTTGGCTATCATCTTTTTTTTTTAAATCACAAAATCTCTTCTCCTCCATCAATTGCAAAAAATAGGGTTATTTTCGAAAATTGTTCCTTTAGGCGACAACAATTTTGTTGAATGACTGGATTTTTCGGCGAAATAGACAAACCCACCCCATCTTTACCAATAATTCTCTTTCTTCTTCCTCTCACGTAATGTCTTCTTGGCTAGTTGACGGCGAATATACATCAGTGTCGTCCAGGGTCGTTGTGGGTTTTCGCCGAAGATTTGTTCTGTTTTCACGTCGTTGTAGGTTCACGAGTCGTTGTACCACTGCCTTGACGTGGATCCGTCGAAGTTTCGGGTCTATTTGACGGGGACTTGTTCAGCCGCTAGTTCGCTGGAATCTGAATGCATGGGTGCTCGCCGTTGAAGCTTTTGTTGCGTCGCCATCACATGAATTCGCGCCAAAGAAGATAAATAGTTGGAACTTTGTCGTCAACCTTCACAATTTTTTCCTTTATCTTCTAAAATCGTGTTCTTTAATCGTCCCCCACCATTTTTTCCTTCCACTTTGCTGTTTTTTCTTTATATATATATATATATATATATTAAAGAACGAACCACTACAAGAATTTAGCGTTTTCTTGACGAAAGTTCTCTCGACGGATTGTTTTTCGACGGGAAAAACTCTTTTCTCGACGACTTTGTGCACCGTCGAGACAAAACCGAATTGTCTCATATATTTATATATATTAATCCAACATATATACTACATTTATATATATATATATATATATATATATATATATATTAATCCAACATATATACTAAAAAAAAAATCAATTTGAATTAGGGTAAAACACCTTTTTGGTCCCTCGGGTTTGAGATTTGTGTCACATTAGTCGGGGTTTTTGTACGGAAGACCCACCCCTCGGGGGCCGCGAAGTTTTTTAACCCAGTTTTTGAAAACTTATGTTTTTTTACCTTCTCTCGTGATAAGGAAGTGCACAAAGTCATTCGTACTCTTCGCTTATCACGAGTAGATCACACTTGTCTCCTCGTGATCGTGATAAGCGAAGGGTACGAATGACTTTATGCACTTCCTTATCACGAGAGAAGGTCAAAAAACATAGGTTTTCGCGACAAAGGTTAAAAAACCTCGCGGTCCTCGAGGGGTGGGTCATCCGTACAAAAACCCCCACATTAGTCCCTCCGTTTCAAAATTGAACTATCAAATCTCCAAGGTTTAGAAAATGCACGATTTTGGTTCCTGTAGTTACAAAATTCGTTAAATAGTTAACGGTAGTGACGTGTCAATTTTTTAAAATAATAAAATATGAAAATAATAATAATAATATTTTTTTAAAAACTGAGATTGATCTCGTTTCTCCTTCATCTCTTCATCCTGTTGGGATTAAAAATAGCGAGATATAATTAAATGCGGAATAAACTAGATTATATCTCAACCTCCCACTTCACAGGTTAGAATCCAAAAGTCAATCAGTCACAAAATACAATAATAAAAGATAAGGGAAAGAGATAACAACACCGAGAGATATACTGGTTCGCCCCGATCTCGGGACTACGTCCAGTCTTCTGCAACTGCAGGTTCTACTATAATGGAGATTACAATTGGTCTCTCAAGCTCGCGCTACAAAACTCACCCAAATAGCTCAACTAGAACTATTTGCTTCCAAGTACCACAACCTGGTAGCTTGGGATAAACAAAGAAAGAAACTCCAACTCTAGAGAAAAATACTCACTGTATTTTTACCTAATTACTTACTGCCGCACGAAAGAAAACTGAACAAAAAATCTTATAAAATATATGTTCAGCCGCAATATCCTTCCCATCAGCTTTTTGACTATATGTATGAAGGTTGGTGACCTAATATAAATGGGCCTCAAGCCCATTAGCTTGCAAATCCATTAATTCCATCACGTTGAATTAGGTGAGTTTCTAAAAATAATTTATATATAATATAATATATTATATTATATTACTATATTATATATATATATATATATATATATATATATATATATATATATATTTTCCATGAGATTTGTCTCCACAAAACCTAACAATCTCCCACTTGGAGACAAAACGACGATCTTACTCCCACTGCAACGAACTGATCATCTTGGCAAACTCCAAGGCTCTACTCCCACTACAACTGTTATTTCTGATCTTCTTGGTAAACTCCAAGGTTCAACAAAAAACCTGTAAAACAAAAACTAACAAACATGCAACCATCAGAAAAATAATTGTAGCTCATCTGTGCTTGCCCCGAGGTATGAGCAAGCTACGTGGAACTGTCCCCCAGACATAAAAGACAGTCACGTACTCCCACTTCAGCTAAGTGGTAACAACTGACATCTTCTTCGATCCTGAACACATGTTCCTGAAGAAGATATATTCTGCAAATGACTTGACTCCTTCATTCAAGTTTGCTGCCAAGCTAGAGACTAAACATGTGACCATAGCAACTGCCTTGGTCTTCAACTTCGATGCCCTTACTCGCCTAGGCGACTTCATCAATTCATTCGAATGTCTGGAAATTGGGGATTGACGATAGCCATCATCTTTCTCTCTCGGGCTTCCCAATTGTTTCTGAACTGATGGATCTTGATCTAACTGATCGAAATTGGCTATCATTGCTGCTGGCTCAACTATACCTCTACACCTACCATCTGCAGCTTTAACTGGCATCCACTGTTTCTTTGATCTTTTGGCAACACTAAACTGACATTTATATAGTGTGGAATTTCTGTGGCCAACTGCCACTACCTGGGATCCTAACTTGAGTTTACACTGGCGACTGCCAAACTCACAACTGTAACCCTCATCCTCCAACTTGCCAATAGAGATGAGATTCATTTTCATCCTAGGCACAAACTTGACATTGCGCAACACCAGAACACTGCCACATACTGACTTCAGACTAACATCCCCAATCCCACAGGTCTTGGAGACTCTACCATCACCCATTCTCACTAGACCATGATGTCCATCTGTGAATGATGTGAACAAATTTCTATCTGAAGCTATGTGAACTGACGCTGCACTGTCTACAACCCATTTAGATGAGTGGTTACTACTCTCTATGTCACTCTCAACACAGACATAGGCATCATCAACTATGTTTACCTCATGATCCTCTTTTAGTTTCCTACACTGACTTTTGTAATGACATTTCTTGTGGCAGTAAAAGCATTCTACCTCCTTATTCCTATGACTCCACTTTTTCCTATTGCTATTCAATTTATTATCTTCATAATCAATTTTGTCTTTACCCTTAGTTAAAGCTAAAGCTGATCCTACAGTAGATTCTTTACTACTCCCCTTCCTACGAATTTCCTCAGCTATAGCTAAATCACAAACCCCTGAAAATTTCAGAGTGTTATCTCCAGTCGAATTAGACACTGCTGTCTTCATCGTTTCCCAACTATCAGGTAAAGACATTAATAATTGAATAGCATACACTTCATCAGTAAAGGCTATCTTGACAGACTTCAACTGATTAACTAAAGTGGTAACTTCATTAATATAGGAATTAACTGATGAATTTTCAATCATTTGCATGTTGAAAAATTTCTTAAGTAGATATGCTTTACTATTGGCAGACTGTTTCTCATACCTGTTTGTAAGCGCTTCCATTAGCTTGATTGCAGTAGTCTCGTTGGCTACAAGACTAGCCACATCCATCGACAGACACATCCTTATATTTGCAACTGCTTGTTCATCCATATCCAACCAATCTCCATCTGACATCCCTTCCGGTCTCTCCTTCAGTGCCTTGTGCACTTTCTTGCAGGTTAGGAAATCTTTGATTTGCATCTTCCAATAACCAAAATTTTCCCCATCAAATTTTGTGACTCCCTCGAAACTTTTTGGATTCGTCGCTCCCATGATTCCTGAACCAAAAGCTCTGATACCACTTGTTGATATTAAAAATAGCGAGATATAATTAAATGCGGAATAAACTAGTTTATATCTCAACCTCCCACTTCACAGGTTAGAATTATCCAAAAGTCAATCAGTCACAAAATACAATAATAAAAGATAAGGGAAAGAGATAACAACACCGAGAGATATACTGGTTCGCCCCGATCTCGGGACTACGTCCAGTCTTCTGCAACTGCAGGTTCTACTATAATGGAGATTACAATTGGTCTCTCAAGCTCGCGCTACAAAACTCACCCAAATAGCTCAACTAGAACTATTTGCTTCCAAGTACCACAACCTGGTAGCTTGGGATAAACAAAGAAAGAAACTCCAACTCTAGAGAAAAATACTCACTGTATTTTTACCTAATTACTTACTGCCGCACGAAAGAAAACTGAACAAAAAATCTTATAAAATATATGTTCAGCCGCAATATCCTTCCCATCAGCTTTTTGACTATATGTATGAAGGTTGGTGACCTAATATAAATGGGCCTCAAGCCCATTAGCTTGCAAATCCATTAATTCCATCACGTTGAATTAGGTGAGTTTCTAAAAATAATTTATATATAATATAATATATTATATTATATTACTATATTATATATATATATATATATATATATATATATTTCCATGAGATTTGTCTCCACAAAACCTAACACATCCCTCCCTCCTCCGGCGAAGACACCGTCGTCATCGCGACGACCACCATCTTCGTCGCCTGCTTCTTTTTCTCCCTTTCCTCTCCGATCTGAACCTACAACAACAAAAATCCTCACACAAATCTAGATATGGAACGGCGAACGCCCAACATTGCCGTCCTTGCGCTTCGAGAAACAACACATCATCGACTAAGAGCCTTGACATCACCGATCTTGTTGAAAATAAAGAGAAGAAGAGGATAGGGAAGACAATCAAAATGGTTGATGGGCAGCAAGAGGCGGAAATGGAGGCAGAGTTGAGAAAGGACACATAATCGGGTTATGGGTTTTTGGTGAAATCAAAGCGAGGGAAGCGGAAAACAGAGATGAGATTTCTAGAGGAGGGGGAATATTTTATTAATTTGTGAATTGAGAGAGGGGAAAATGGAAATCGAAGGAATTGAGAAATGGGGAAAGAAGAAGAATGGGTGAGAGAGAAAGAATCGATGGTGGTGGTGGTCGCCGCAATAGCACCGACAGCTTCACTGTAGGAGAGAATGGGGGAGGGGATGAAGAAGAAGGGAAGGAGTCCATTTTTTAAAATTATTATTATTTTAATATTTTATTAATTTTAAAATTGTCACGTCACTAGCGTTAACTATTTAACGGATTTTATAACTCCAGGGACCAAAATCGAGCATTTTCAAAACTTTGGGGACTTGATTGTTCAATTTTGAAACGTAAGGGACTAATGTGACACAAATCTCAAACATGAGGGACCAAAAAAGTATTTTACCCTTTGAATTATATACCTCATATTATTAAGTATAACGCACAATTATTGAAATATAAACATCGAATAATACAAGAATATATACCTCATATAATTAAATATAAGAATGAAACAACATATTGTATTCCTCATAGTATATATGTTGGATTAAAATTATATATATATGAAAAGAAAAAACAGCAGAGAGGAAGGAAAAAATGGTTGGCGACGATTGAAGAACACGGTTGCAAAAGATGAAGAAAACAATGGTGAAGCCCGGGGACAAGGAAATAAACGAAAATTGAGGTGCAATCTGGTAGCAAGAAAAATGAAAAATATGGAGAACAAAAAAATAATAAAATAAAAACAGAATCAAATGTCATTTAAGGAAATAACCAAATTGGGATATGATTGAAAAGTCAATCATCAATCACAATAACGTTCATGAATGGTATCAACGAGAATGAGCTACTACACATTTGGGACCGACCCGACATGATTGTAAATTAATGTTATATCATACAATTTTGACAAATAGACCCTAGTTTAGGTTCATTCATGTAGTTGTGTTCGTCCATAAATGAACGACCCAATTGTTCGGACAAACAATTTTATTAACATAGATAGACACTTTATAGATCTAATTACACAAATGTCAATCTTCTAATTAAATTTCAGCTTTGTCTTGGCTAATGTAGGTCAAAAAAAGAATTGAAATTACTTGAATGTCCTTATACTAGGTTTAGTTGTAATTACAATTAATAGATTTAAAATATTAGAAAAAAATAATGAATTGTTTAGGAAATTTTTTAAATAAAATATATTCTCATATTCTAACATAACAACTTCTCGCCTCCCCCTATTCTTTTTTTCCAAAATCATAAAATCTAAGTTTGGAGTTTTTGTGGTTCTAAGAAATAATCGGTTCTGATTTTGGATGACGACGACGTGGAATGAAGAATTTGTGTACGGGTTAGAAGCTTCGGACTAGCAGATTGGAGGCGTCGAGAACGACGACTGCAGATCTAAAGCACGACGAGAGTGACAATGAGAAAGATATAGAACACGGTGATTTGAGGTGGCGAGAGCGGGCGTGATGGAGACCATCGAAAGTTGTAGAGGAAAAACGAAAGTTGCAAGATCTATACGATTTTGGAGGCGGCGAGAGCACTTCGAAAGTTGATGCGAAAGGGAGGAGGGGAGAGGCGAAGAGAGAGAGAGAGAGAAAAAAAATTGGAAGTTGCAGCGACTTGCATGAGGGATAACGGTGTACATGGGTTGGGTTTGAAGGGTTTTTTGACCCAACCCGAAATTTCAAGTTGGTGGGGTAAACAACTCAACCCAGCCCAGCATACGAGTTAACCCAACCCAATCCAACTCAACTCTTCTATAAGTATCTTAAAGGGTCTCCCGGACAAGACATTTTTTTACTGCCGGCATACTTCAGTTTTTCAACTTCGGGCATTCATTGATGTTGATTGGGGTGTTTGTCTTGACATTAGACGATCACTCACCGATTTTTGTGTCTTCTTATGCGACTTTTTGATATCTTGGAAATCTAAGAAACAACCGATTGTTTCACACTCTTCTGCAGAGGCAAAATATTTAACCTTAGTCGTTTTCATAGTGAATTACTATGGATCTATCAGTTCTATGTTGATTCTCTACTCCCTGTAGTGGTTTATTGTGATAACCAAGCTGCTATATTCATTGCTTTGTGATAACCAAGCTGCTATATTCATTGCTTCCAATCCAACATTCCATGAACGGAAGAAACATATTGAGATCAATTGTCCCTTTGTTCGTGATAAGACTGTTGATGGTTTTCTGAAGTTTTGCTCATTAGTTCTCACTTGTAGCTTGCTGACATGTTCACAAAAGTCTTGTCTTCTCCAATTTAGAAATCACTTATGTCTAAGTTGGGTGTTTTCGATATCCACACTCCACCTTGAGAGGGAGTATTAATTATATATATAGTTATAGTTAGTCTTATATTCGGTCAGTTGTAAATCAGGTAGGGGTTGTTGGGAGGCGCTCAATGGGTTAAAATAGTTAGTGGTTATAATAGTTTGTGAATAGCAAATAATATTGAAGTCAGTGTAATTACTTTATTAACCGTGAGTTATAATAGTCGTGCATCAACCGTGGACTGTGTTATAATAACTTAGTTCACCCAACTCCGAGTTTGTGCCCCCAACCACCCCCTTAATTTCATTTTGTTAGGTTTGTTAATGTGCCTCAAATAACGATATCCTTTAATCATCTTTTGAGTAATAAACCACATGTCTCTTTAGATCATAGGAATGTCTTTTCTTAATAAAAGACCTTCACAACCATAACATGTTAAAATATGATATGACAGATCCAAATATTAATTGAAATATATCAATTGTCAAATATTAGTCGTATTTTGAATCCTTGTATAAATTTTCAATCTTAGAAAAAACCCATTTCTTGGGGTCTCCCGACCATAATCATAATTGGATTAACAAGTTAAAATTAAATACGTTTCCTTGTAGTTCCACTTTTTACTTGTAAACTAAGACTTGTCGAAAACCCATAGATATAAATAACCATATTCTTTGGGCATTATCACTAGAGCCAAGTTGAATACAAAATCTACACAAGAAAACCAAAACCATTCTCACAATTAAATGTTACTTCACACACATGCAAAAACTTAAATTTGTATTAATTAAACTCCTAAACTTTCATGAAAAAACTTAAAATTGTATTAATTAAACTCCTAAACTTTCATCCAAACATTTGTAAAGCCTAAACTTCCATCCAATCAATTCTTTTACAAAGATTCTTTCATGAAAGTTTAAGTAAATTAACATTTCAAACAAAGACATAAGGAAGGTATAACTTAATACACTTATAAAAAATACAGCATTTTAAATGATACCCCAATTCTTTTATGAAAGTTTAAGAGTTAAAATTGACCCATGTAAATTAACGTTTTCAAACGAAGACATAAGGAAGGTGCAACTTAATACACTTATAAAAAATAGTGTTTTAAATGATACACCCTCCCCCTCCCAAAGTTTAATGATACATCTCAATGGGCACAAAAAGGAGAAAGATTTGAATGGATGAAGTCAAAAACCAAAAAGAAGTGCATAGCTCGATTGTAAAGCTTCTCCAAATACAACTAAGTGCACAATGAAGTTTACCAATTAATAACACGTAAAGAACTCAATTATCAGATGTCCTATCTACCAAACCTGCCAACAATTTAAATAACAAAACAAAACCAAATACGAGATCAACGCTTTCCACCACCACCACCGAGCTTTGGACCCTTGGGTGCAGCTCCCTTAGGAACGTTACCCTTACCTGGGGCCTTCTGTGTCTTGGATATCACTTCGGCCTTCTTCGCCTTCTTCTCATCCTTCGTCTTCTTAATCCTTTCCTTGATTTCACTGCAATTCAATCAAAACCCATGGATTCAGTACAGATCCTATGTTTGAATTATAACATTTCTATTCTAGTTCAATCATTCGTAAGAGAACCCACCGCAGAGCAGCTTCTCTAGCAGCATCACGCACTTCTGGCTTTTCAGCTCGCTTCTTCTGGATGATTTCCAAAGTTGCACCAACAATGGACCTTGAGTAGGGCTTCTTGGTGGCACGCCTCCTCTTCTTTACAGCCTCTTGTGCAATATCCTATGAATGTCCAAATAAGAGGATAAATATCAATTGCACACAGCAAACCCACAAAACAATATGAGAGAACGACTTCATAGCAGGTTTAAGTGAGGACTAGGAAATCATTTGGTTGTAAAACTTAAACATGTGTACCATTAATCTTGAATATAAAAAATAGTAATGTTAGATCAAAATTTGTACATACACAATGCCCCTTGGTAAGACTGTTAAATTACTGCTATAAACTCTAGGGTTGGATCTAGTCATTTAAAATGATTGTTTTTATAGGAAATCATTTAAAATGATTGCAACACATAGAATATGAGTAATGTGACTGCAAATATAATTAAATGTGGAACTTAAAACCACATTAGACCCCATTAGTAGACCCCCCCCCCCTTGAGAGATTGTTATGAGATTTACTATTTTCGGTGGAATGAGTTCAAATGAAGTGGATAATTACCCAAGTGATGGGGTTTGTATTTGGTATTTAAAAACAATATTAACCCAATGGTCCTACTTCAAGTCAAGAAAAATGGACAAAACATAAATGATAGAAGCAATGTCGGTAGAGAACCTTCTTATGCTGCTTCCTAAACATGGCTGTCCAGGTAAGCTTCGATGGCTTCAGCCGGTTGTGGAAGTACCTCTTACATTTCGAGTTAACAAAGAGAAACACCTAAAGCAGATTGCAGAGAAAAAGTCAGACAAACAAGAGGAAAAAAGGTAAGAGTAATTCAAATAAATAAAACGAAGTGTTCACAGAGTTTTCTATAATAATTAAGAAATATAAATGATGTGTTCCTCTCCAATGATATACAAAATATAGTAATAGAAAATCACCTGAGAATCACCCCGGATGAATCTGATGCCCCTTCCTGGGTATATCTTAGCACCACTGAATCGACAAAGTTCAGTCCTGAAAAGCAAGTATCAAACTTTAAGGGCGGAATTCATATCTCGAGAACATATATATAAAAAAATCCAGGTTCATCAATACTGGCCCATGTACTTATTTTCTCACCTACAGAGTCCTTAAACAAGATCGACCACATGAATATCGAAGCTTTCAAATTGAGTTTCAACGGGTACCCATGATACAATTATCCAAAGCACCCGCTTATTCAAACAATGAATTACAATAATGGTTCCAGAAAGCAAACAACTCTCTATAAAAACCATCCCATTTAATCAGACTACAAACCTCGAGATGCAAATATGTTGCTAATAACAAACGTGATTACGCTTCATAATTCAATATTTTATTTAAACAGAATGTAAAAACCCCACCGTCAGAGATTAAAAGTTTCTCAAATGGAAGATTTTCAAGGATAAACCTAATCCTTAGGTTCAAAGACACGAAAAACCCTAGATTTCTCCAGCATTATGAAAGTAAGGAACAGAACCAGAAAAACATGTCGATATATCTAATGAAAGTAGAAAAAATGGAATCAAAATGGGAATCAGATCTAAAAAGACATGAAAATAGAGAGTAAAGATTTGACGAACTTGAGAACCATGGCCGCTGCGTTGCTAAGCTTCCTCCTGCTCGAGCTGCTGTTGATGAAACCCTAGAGACAAAACCCCTCCGAATGACTAGCTACCTTATATTGCAATTGTTGGACAATCTTTTGGGCCTGACTCTCACTTTGGGCTTGGGTTGGGCTGGGCTATAACGTATTTAGGGAGATTCGAGAGTTATTGTCAAGAATAGCGTTTTCTCTTCGTCGTCGTTTTTTATCAATATCAATTTTAGTATTTTTTTTTTGGTGTAATTCAGGCCAGGATCGAGCACCGAAATTTCTATTAATTATTTATTTATTTTTTTAATGTTCGATTGAGGAGAGGAAAAAAAAAATGATCAAGGCCAAGATTGTGTCATCTCGATGCTAACTCAATTTTTTTTTTTTTTAATTAACCTAAATTTATAGAGGAGAATTTAAAGTTAAAAAAAACAATCGTATGGATCTTATTGCAATCTTTAGATTTTTTTTTCTCTCTATATTTTAAAATTTTCTTAACAAACAAGTCCGATAAAACACTTAACAAGCAAGTCCGATAAAACGTCATCATAATTTGTAAACAAAAGGAAATCTCGGTGCTTTTATCAACACTTAATATATAAAAAGCAATAGTTATGACTTGCTTGTTAACTCTAAGTTTTTGCATCCTGTTGACGTGGGAATCTCGGTGCTTGATCTTGTTGACGTTTTATCAACAATTAATATATGAAAAACAATTCTCACATTCTCTATGAGCTTTCGCATCGGTTTACAAATTATCCTATGATGACGTTTTATCGGAGTTAAAAAAATTTCAAAAAAAAAATTAAAAAAAAAAAAAAAATCTCAAAATTGCAATAAAATCAGATTTTTTTTTTTAACTTCAAATTCACCTCTATAAATTTGTGTTAATTTGAAAAAAACTATATAAAATAAAATAAAAAATTCTGAGTTGCAATCTGGCCAGGATTGCAAGGCCAAGACTGACAAGGATTTTTTTTTTTTTTTTCAAATCAACAAACATTTATATTCTTTAAAAAAAGTGGGAATCTATGTGCTCGATCCTGGCCAGATTGAATCGAGAAATGCTAAAATTGATAATGACAAAAAACGCTCTTGATAAAAAAAAAATATGCTAAGGAAATTATTCCTAATAATAACCCCAGATTGGACCATGACCAGAAATACAGAAAGTCAACTCCAAATTTTAACTAAAAAAGGTAAGTGAGTATTGAGGAGGGGACTTGAATTGTCCTCCAAACTTTAAGGGGGCGTTTCGACCCTGTTTTGGAATTAGAACTCTGTAAATCATAATCTTCCGGCTAAATCTCCCTCATTCGATTTCCCCATCCTCAGGCGCCGACGAGCAGCGCCATCCACGCACGCGACGGAGACTCTGGCATTTCTGGTGAACCCTGTAAATCAGAATCTTCAGGTATTCTGAATCTCCCCCATTTGATCTCCCCATCCTCCATCCTCAGGCGCCGACGAGCAGCGCCATCCACGCACGCGACGATCCAACGCGACGGAGACTCTGGCATTTCTGGCGATTCGCGGCTTGAGAATCAAGTGTTTGGGGTAGGGTTGAGAAACCTCGGAATCAGAAATCAATGTTTGTGGTGCAGTATTCTGAACCCCGGGTTGAACATTTTTTTTTTTTTTACTATTTTGTTTCTTTTTTTTATCCTTATTTTCTAGTGGTTGTTTTGTGAATTGTAAATCCATCGTGTAACCTGAGGGGAACTTGTGTAACCTGAGGGGAACTTTTGGGACTTAAAAATGAAGCATTTAATTTATATTATGGTCTAAGAATAAGAAAATTGTTTCTAACACTCAAAACGTTGTTTATCATTGAGAGGGAAAACATAACATGACAATATTAAAATCATGAGTTCAAACTTGGAGATACAAAGTCTAGAAATAAGATATAAAAGCATGAATAACAGTAATTCACTATTGTTGATGAAAATGATGTAGTATTGAAATAAATTCATATTCGAAAGTAGTATAAAAAATTGAACAATTTTCATAATTTGTGCTCATAAAAAAAAATATATATATATAAAATAAGATTAAAAAAAATAATTAAAATTTAAGAAAATAAAAAAAAAAAAAAAAAAAAAAAGAGAAAAAAAAACTACAAATAAAACATTAATGTAGGGAATAAAATGGAAACAAATATATTTTAACAAAACAAAAAAAAATCATTTAACAAAAACAAGAAACATGAGAAAGAAAAAAAAATACATTGGCAAACCGAGCATAGCTCAATTGGCATAAGGCTGAGCTTGTGACTAAGAGATCATGGGTTCAATCCTCGCATTAATAGTCTATGTATCAAGTTTGTGCCCCAAACACCCCATTAAAAAGGGTATTTGTCCTAAAATTGAGTTGGGTGAAGCCATTTGTATTTTTAGTTGAGCACGAGGCCACTATAGATGTCTCTTCATAATCACACCGATTATTTAACTTCACAAACTCCAACTACAAACTAACTTCACAAACTCCAACTACAAACTAACTCAAGCCATTTGTGGCCACTATAGATGTCTCTTCATAATCACACCGATTATTTAACTTCACAAACTCCAACTACAAACTAACTCAAGCTAACTTCACAAACTCCAACTACAAACTAACTCAAGCCATTTGTATCTTTAGTTGAGCACGAGGCCACTATAGATGTCTCTTCATAATCACACCGATTATTTAACTTCACAAACTCCAACTACAAACTAACTCACACCCCAAATACGTATAGAAATTGGAGAATGACCGGAAAGACCATAAGATGACCAACTCCAAATTTTAATTAAAAAAAAAATGGTCAACCCAACTTACTTCATTTTCTTTCACTTCTACCCTACATGCCCTCTCACTAGTGATGGCAACGGGGCGGGCAGGGTCAGGATGCAATCCCCATCCCCGTTCCCGCGAGATTTTCATAAAAATGGTCAACCCAACTTACTTTATTTTCTTTCACTTCTACCCCTACATGCCCTCTCACTAGGGATGGCAACGGGGCGGGCAGGGTCGGGATGCAATCCCCATCCCCGTTCCCGCGAGAATTTTCATCCCCATCTCCGCCCTGTTCCAGTTTTGAGAAGTCGGAGTCGGGGAATCCCCGTTTGGGGATCGGGTCCCCGCATAAAATACTCTGTTTTTTTTTTGTTTTGTTTTTTTTTAATAAATATCAATAAATATATTAAAATTGTGTATTTAAAATTAATATTATTATTCTTTTATTTATTTAAAACTAATTAAAAAAATATTAAACATTATTATTATAAATTTAGTAAAAAAAATATTATAGTATGAAATTAATTAAAATAAATAAATAAATATATAATATACTGGTAGTAACTTAATTTTTTTAAAAAAATAATATATAAAATATTACTATTTTATATATATTTTTTAAACAAAAAATTAATAAAAACTATTCGGGGCGTGTTCGCGGACGGGCCCATCCCGCACCGTCCCCGACCGGGCACCCGAATAAAATTCTCGATTTGACCACGGAGAGGATTTTACCATTCCTACCTCTCACTAGATTCTCCATTATTTTTTAAGTTTTCATATTTCATTTTACGATTACCTATCTATTATTTTATTCGATTTTAAATAATAATTATTTTGAATTATCCTTTTGATTTGTTACGTGATCTTATTTAATTATAAATCGAAATTAAAATATTAAGATTTTTAATATTTGAATTCTTAATCACAACTGTGCTCTTTTTTATGTCATCCATCCTCCCTACCATTTCCGGGAACAAGGACGGACCTATGTGGAGACTAGGGTCACCATAAAAATTTATATTTATTTTTTACGTACCTATGCAGAGACTAGAGTGATTTTTTTTTGCAAAATCAATGCCTTATATGTATAGTATTAACATTATAATAAACGAAAAATTTACCTGAATTTGAAGAGTTGTCCCAACACCCAATTTTTTTACCAGCATTTATATTTTATTTAGGCTTTTAGAACACTTTTTCTCCTTCAAATTACTTTTAACGAAGATATTCTTCAACACATCACAATATTATATATGATGGAAGATAAAGTGAGATAATAATATAAACTGGTACCAAAATTAATAATTGATGTCGATATTCAAATTTCCGATGAACTAAAAAACGATTCAATACCTTTTCTTTTTTAGTTATACTTTATTTTAGTTTAGTTTGAACGGTCTATTTGATCTATCACTAGTCCTTAAACTTCAAAGCTTAAATTTTTATGTCTAATATCCCCATATACACCCAAATTTATCTATCATACACAAAACACTACACTTCTTAAGCCAGAGTTTTTGTACGGATGATCCACCCCTCGGGGGCCGCAAATTTTTTTAACTCAGTTTTTGAAAATTTATGTTTTTTGACCATATCTCGTGATAAGGAAGTGCACAAAGTCATTCATACCCTTCGCTTACTACGAGGAGATCACAGTTGTGTCCTCGTGATGGTGATAAGCGAAGGGTACAAATGACTTTGTGCACTTCCTTATCACAAGAGAAGGTCAAAAAACATAAGTTTTCGCGATGAGGATTAAAAATCCTCGCGGCCCCCGAGGGGTGGGTCATCCGTACAAAAACCCTTTCTTAAGCCTCATCTAATAGGCAAACATACACATATTTTAAGGTTCAACTAATAACTAATAGGTAAACATAAACAAGCCTGACTCACTATAACTCTCATTATAACTCAACACTTAATTACATTAACTTTCTGTTGACCCATATGTCAGCTAACAGACCTTTTGATCGTCAAAAAATACATATGTCAGCTGAGTTATACTCAACAATGCATATGTCAGAGTTATATTCGCTTTAAACCTTTCTCATATGTCAGCTGAGTCATACTCGCTAACAGACCTCGAAGAAATACATATGTTAGCTGTCAGAGTTATATTCGCTTTAAACCTTTCTCATATGTCAGCTGAGTCATACTCGCTAACAGACCTCGAAGAAATACATATGTTAGCTGTCAGAGTTATATTCGCTTTAAACCTTTCTCATATGTCAGCTGAGTCATACTCGCTAACCGACCGAGTTATACTTTAAACATTTCCTTAAAATAAAAGATTTACTTAAAAAAAAAGTTTTACCAAGTGATCACCCAACTTAGTAATTTTATTAATTTATTAACTTTATTTATAGTATTTAGTACTAACTTAAATTAACTTTATTTATAGTATTTAATAGTGTTATCTAGTATTTAACTATTATGAGTCACAAATTCACAAACTAAGATTCAAAAAATTCATAAAACTAAAGTCCTATTAAAAAAAAACCTAAAATTAAAGTTGAGTGATCTTCGCTCTTTTGTAAAATGATTTATATCAATGGGCTAAACTTTGATCTTTTATCTAATATAGAAAAAAAAATATCAAAACCATTCCAATTTTAATTTTTTAAAATAGCTTATTTTCTATCATTTCTAGAAATTGAGTTATTTTCTATCATTTTTCTACCATGAAATCATATTTTTAATATTTAAATTCTTTAAATAAAGACAATATTCATAGGCTTAATTGAAAAAGAAAAAGAAAATCATAAATCTCATAAACCACATTAAAAAAAAAAGTCTTGAAAGGAGAGAATTGCATCCGTTTTTGCTTACGAAACATCAACATAAACATAAACAGCATTAACGTAAACATTTTTTTTACACAGTTCTTCGATATAAAGGAGAACCAAAATAAGCAGCAACTGTACGGTTCTAAAATATGAAAATTATTATTTTTTTTTTTTAAAAAAAGTAAATTGCTGCCAAAAACAGACGACGATCAACAAACAAAATGCCCCCCTCTCATAATTTTGATATCAAATTTCACATCTTGCCCTGCCGATCCTTACGGACAGCCCCCTCATCGTCGTCGAGGTCCATCCGACCGACATCATAGAACGTCTGCCCCGCCATGTCGTCAGCCGCCTTCAAAGTCGAGGCCAGCGCCCCCGCCCGCGTCTCCTCCATACCTACAACCACCTCTCCCTCCCCACTCCGGCCTCTGCAAGATAATTCATAGAATTTAAAATACAAACTATTGGAATTGGGACTAAAAAGTATAGTTAATGGTGAATTTGTTTTTACCTATCACGTTGGAGTGTCAATTTTGCTTCCTCTCTGCCCTTTCTTCCTTCTCCTTGCAGCCTCAGCTCCTCCATTTTCCTTCTTGTTTCCTCCTCTGCTTCGCCCATTTTTTCCTGCCATTATGGAAGGTTATCACAATTTCGAACCGGTGTGGACCGAGAGAACGGAACATAACTCAACTGATATAAATGTAAGCTAATGACTTCGATCCCTCAACCCACCAACATACGAACATAACTCAACTAATATAAATGTAAACTAATTACTTCGATCCCTCACCCCACCAACATACGAACATAACTCAACTGATATAAATGTAAACTAATTACTTCGATCCCTCACCCCACCAACATACGAACATAACTCAACTGATATAAATGTAAACTAATTACTTCGATCCCTCACCCCACCAACATACGAACATAACTCAATTGATATAAATGTAAACTAATTACTTCGATCCCTCTAATTACTTCGATCCCTCACCCCACCAACATACATACGAACATAACTCAACTGATATAAATGTAAACTAATTACTTCGATCCCTCACCCCACCAACATACGAACATAACTCAACTGATATAAATGTAAACTAATTACTTTGATCCCTCACCCCACCAAATTTTAAGACATACCTTGATGATCATTCACTTGTATTTTGAAAATAAATATAATATGTGGGGGATTATGTAAGATAAAATTAAATATTTTAGAAGATTAAAATTAAAAAAAAAGAAGATTAAATCAATCTCTAGTTACCTTTGTGGCTTCTTTAGTTTCGTATGTCTTCTCCTTGGCTTCCTCTTTCTTTCCAGCCAAGAATCCGATGGCTCTCTTTGCAGCATCGGCCGCTGAATCTTTCAATTCCCCAAGTTTATTTACAGTCGTATCTTTTCCTTCTTTTGCCTTCTCCGCCGTGTAGTCCGTCGTCTCTTTCGCCTTCTCCGCCGTGTAGTCTTTGTATTCACCGGCTTTCCTCGCCGCCGCGTCCTTCGTTTCCACCGCCTTCTCGGCTGTGTAATCTTTATACTCTACCGCCTTCTCCTTCGCTTGATTTGCCTTCTCCGCCGCGTAATCCTTATACTCGCCGGCCTTTCCTTTGGCGGATTCTGTCGCCTCCGTCGCCTTCTCAGCCGTGTAATCTTTGTATTCTCCTGCTTTTCTCGCCGCCGCGTCCTTCGCTTCCTTCGCTTTCTCGGCCGTGTAGTCTCTGTATTCTGCTGCTTTTCTCGCGGCGGCATCCTTTGCTTCCACCGCTTTCTCTGCGGTGTAGTCTCTGTATTCTGCTGCTTTTCTAGCGGCGGCATCCTTTGCTTCCCCTGCTTTCTCAGTGTATTCTGCTGCCTTTCCTTTAGCGGATTCTGTCGCCTCCGTCGTCTTCTCCGCCGTGTAATCTTTGTATTCCCCTGATTTTCCCGCTGCAGCATCCTTCGTCTCCCTTGCCTTCTCGGCCGCGTAATCCTTATACTCGCCGGTCTTATCTCTTGCTTTCTCTCCATATTCGCTCACTTTCCCCCTCGCCGAGGCCGCCGTCTCTGCGGCAGCTTCCTTCGTCTCCCTCGCTTTCCTCTCTGCCTCCTCCTTCGTCTCTCTAGCTTTCTCCGCCAACTTGTCCTTCTCCTCTCTGCCTCTCTCCGCCGTCTCCCTCGCTTTCCTCTCTGCCTCCTCCTTCGCCTCTCTGCCTCTCTCCGCCGACTTATCCTTCGCCTCTCTGCCTCTCTCCGCCGACTTATCCTTCGCCTCTCTGCTTCTCTCCGCCGTTACCTCCTCCGCTTCCTGGCTCTTTCCAACCACCGCTTCCTTCGCATGCTCGTAAGTGTCCTGCACCGCCTTCAACACCGATCCGATCACACCGGACCTCTGCTGATCATGTACCGCCGGCCGGTCCGCTTCCGTAACCTCCACCGTGGCTTTTCTCTCGGTTCCACGCGCCGCCGATGTCAACGGCGCGTGCTGTTCATCTTCTCTGTTAATGTCTCTCAAATCGGAAGCTGCGAGCCTCGCCGCCGCCTCTGCTCTCTCCTTCTTCATTTCCCTCGAAGATGCCATTGAAATCGAGCTTTTTCTCTGATCCTTCACCGGAAATTTTGTTTTTCAAATTGCGATTTTCTTACTATAGCGTTGTTCTTCTGGATTTTGTTGGTGAATTTTTGAGTTGCTGTTTGGCAATTGGTACTGGAGTTATATAGTCACCGATTGCGTACTTTTTGAGTATGAGCACTATTGGAACGACACGTCGTTTGGGAGTGCTTGATGGGGAGGACACGTGTTCGTTGGAGACCAAACGACACGTAGTTGAGCTGCTTATGTCCACGTGGCTGATGACACGTCCCGTTTTATGGCGGAGGTCGGTGGATTGATGCTTTGCGGTGATTGACTTCCACGTATGCCACCACGTGTCGAGCTGGGATTTTATTTTTTTATTTATTTTTTTTGTAGATAAGATAATTGATAATTCCAGCCAGCTTTATCTTTGTTCGACTTTTACTTTAACAAAAAAAAAAATAATAATGAAAGATTTTACTTTTTAACAATTTTGAATCTATCAGGTTAGACTATATTTAATTAACTGAGTTGTTTATATTTGAATTTTTTTTTACTTGTTTTAGAAAATCATAGTTTGGTTTTAGTATTTTAAATTTTTGTCTATTTATTTTTATGTTTTGAATATTTATTTTTCATTTTATCTCATATTTTTAATCATAATTTAAACACTTATATCAATAAAATAAATATTTTAGTATAGATATAATGATATATAGTTTACTAATTCAACCTCAAACGTTACTCAATGTATAAGTTTCAACTATTATTTTAAAAGTCGATAATTTTTCTCAACATCATAGTTGTTGAATTCAAAAAATAAAAAATATATAATTTAGTGGATATGAAATCAATTACTATCTAAAAAAAAATTGAGAGTTTGATCTCTTAACTAAGAAGAAAATATTACAAAATTGATACATTTAACTTGATTTAACTAGAAAAGTTTTTGGTGGGGATTGAATCTAAAATGTTACTATTTTTAACTTGAAATTAAATTTATATTTGTATATACATGTTTTTTTTACAACAATGAGTGAGGGAGAGATTCAACCTCTAATCTCTTCAATGATTAAGATATTATTACAGTTGAATTATGTACTATATATAAAACATAATTTAATTAACACCGTACATGATTTTAAAAAAAAGTAAAAGGAAAAAGAAAAATATAAACTATATACTAAAAGTTGTAACGCCAACATAAGTATAGCTCAACCGACATAATATACGAATTATGAAAACGTTGTAATTGCACTTGCATGAATGTTTTTTTTTTTTTTTTTTTTTTTTTTTTTTTTTTTTGACAACATGTTGGGGTGGGGATTGAATCTAGGATTTCAGGATCACGATACATCGTCGTTGAACTATGCTCTTTTTGGCGCATAAATGTTGTCTTAATTTGATTTCTGTTATATTTTAAAGATAATTATCTTTTCAAGTAATTAAAATTAAATATATCAACTCAATTTGAAAGATTAAAAACTATAAAGTTCAAAATCTCTAATTACTTGAATTAAATAATGAGACAACTCATCATAATACACTTGAATTAAGTAATGAATACAACTCAACTAAACAATTACAAGTTGTTAATACTAATTTTGATGTCAACGATAAATTTGTATTTGAGCACGAATAAATCTGTAAGACGACAACAAAATAGTGACCTAGCACCGATGTGGCGCTGTGTCACATAAACATTCTAATGGTCAAGTTAGCTACAAGACTAGAGAATGTTTGAAATAATAGTAATTTGTTCGTAAAATAGAGTCTACCTTTCTTTTATGGCGTTTTCCTAACTTATAGTAGATCATAGTGTATCTGAAACGACATAATCAATATACTCTATTAATGGTGTCCAGACAATTACGATTTCAAGAGAATTCTGTTACTATTCCGACCATTTGAGGAATTTCGTCGATCCACTATTGGGGTTGATACGAGAGTCAATTCATCGTCGAGCCATAGGTTGACATGTTGGTCCGCCTTTATTGGCAGTCTGGGGCTGATGCGAGGATCAGTCCTCCATTGGGCCATGGGTTGTCCTGCTGGACAACATTTTCTTGGCGGTTTTGGGTTGATGCGAGGATCAATCCTCCATTAGGCCATGGGCTGACCTGCTGGTCACTTCATTGGCGATTTGAGACTGATACAAGGATTAGTCCTTCTTGGGGCCATGGGTTGTCCTGTTGGTCAGCCCTTTGTTGGCGGTTCGGGATTGATGCGAAGATTAATCCTCTTTTAGGCCATGGGCGGACCTTCATTAACGATTTGTGGTTGATACGAAGATCAGTCCATTGTCGTGGCCACGGGCTAACTCGCTGGTCAGCCCTTCGTTGGCAATCATCGGGACTCTGGTTGACCCGTGAGTAGATTTCGTTTGCGCATGGATGCTTGTGCACGGGCTGACCTGCGGGTCAGCCCTCCCCTTTGGCTTGCACATGGGTTGATCCACGGGTCAACCCTCTCCTTTGACGTGCGCATGGGCCTTCGAGTTGGTTTGATGTCGATTCATTGCTTGGGTCGAGATGGGTCAGACCCATTTTAAATTTTAATTTTTCACCCATAACACAAGTCAAGCAGGAAAAAGATTCGATTAAAGAATATAGCAAAAATATAAGATATTTTTTTAATGGTGTTGTAGATAAAATGACCATACAAAAAAGATGGACCGAAAGTTGGTTCAACAAGAGCATACATCAAGAAAGAATATGTCCTCCTTGATTGACCTTCGGCCTAAACAACTTAAGGCAAGCTCACAAAATAAGTTTCAGGCCCAAAAGAACAGGGTTAACCATAGTGATAGGGTCGAGGCCGACCCCACAAAAGAAACAACTCAGGCCCAAGATCTCAATTAGAGGCCCCATAACAAACCCTAATAGACCCGATAAGCCCAATCAGGACATGGTCGGCTTAGCCGAAGCCAAACCCACCTACTCCTTGACTTATGAATGGGTGGAGGACTCACAAGCCCGATCCATTTCCTTTAGGTTAAACCTATAAAGAAAATGAAAGACTCGGAGACGACACTTATAAATACCATCTCATACCACGAAGAAAGTAAGTCAATTATAATAAAAAAAATAATTATAATGTTTCGTTGAAAATAACATAAAAAAAGTAAGTCAATTCTAATAAAAAACAATTCTATTACTTTGAAAATAAATTATTATTAATTAATTTATGGACATATTTTTTATTATAAATTTTATATAATTATTATTTTACAATATCATATAATTTATAATATTATTATACATATTTAATTTAACAAAAAAATAAATTGCATTTATAACATGAAATACTATATTTATTCAAGTTTTTATCATTTTAAAATTTAAAATTCAAAATTAACAAAACAATTTTGTTTTTCACAGTTTCTGATGTTTCAGTCATAGAATGTAGAAACAATTTTCATAAACATAATTTAGATTACATACCAAATACATATTTGTTAGTATTGAGAGTGCGATGAGTGCGACAAAGTCTCGGAAAGATCATGGACATATAAGGAAGGACAACATTCTCCATTGTAATGAGATCTTTTGGGTGACCAAAAATAAAGTCATGCGGGTTTAAGTCCAAAGTGGACAATATCATACCATTGTGGAGATGTGGAGGTCTGATTTTTCTTCACAGTTGGGACTCAGTAAATTTGAAAAACATAAAATATAATCCACAAATTGTCTTCTTAACATAGCGTAAAGTTCGATAACCACTTGGTTTTTTAAAATCGTGTTTTGTTTCTTACATATTTTTTATGGAAATATTTGAATTCTTAGTTAAAATTTAAAAACAAAAACATTTTTATTATTATTATTTATTTATTTTTAATTTTTTTTTACAAAACTTAATTTGGTTTTTGAAAACATTTATAAAAAATAAGATAACTTGAAGTTTAGTCTATTTTTAGATTTAGATTTGTGTCTATTTGATTCTTAAACTTTAAAAAATATCTAATAGGCTTCCGAACTTTTAATTTTGTGTCTAATAGATCCATAAATTTAAAAAAGGTATAATGAATTCTTAAACTTTCATTTATCAATTAATTTTTAAAATTTTCTAATATGTCAAGGGTATATTAAACATAAAATAACCTATTGATACATTATTGAAAGTTCAAGAACATATTAGACATTTTTTAAAGTATGAAAATCAGATAGATACAAACTTAAAGAATTAGAGACTATACTTGTAATTTGAAAAGTATGGTAAAATATAATTTTACTTCGTGTGTCTTGAGAATATTTATTTAGTCATTAGATTTCAAAAGTGACATTTTAATCTCTACAATTTGAATAAATCGTCTCTAAAAAAAACAATGTTGCTTAGAACATGACCAATTTTAAATTAAGTGAAAAAAAAGAAGTATTTTTATATTAACTTTACTGAATTGTGATGTTGCACAAAAAATTATCTCTCTCTAGTCTTCCTTCTCTCCTTCCTCTTCTTCTCCATTTTCAACAACCTTACCATCGATTTGGGTCTCGAATTTCATTTTTAGAATAAAAAAAATACCACATCATCCTAGGCAACATTTGTTTTTTTTGCAAAGCAACACATGCAACGCCCAAGATCGATCTCGAGGCTCCAGTAGATTAACGATCCCCCAACCATCGAACTGCAATACATTATATACAAAAAAAAAAAAAAAAGGTGGACAAGGCCCGTAGCCAACATTGTTAACAACATTACATTAAATAGTGGTGGCCATAAATAGACCGAAAATCTACTCGACCGACCGAACCAGGTCGATCGGTCGATTTTCTAACATTAGCAGTTGGAGTCAATTTTATCCATTGACAAAATTGACCGTAGGTCGTAGAAGCCAATAAAATCCCAAACCACCGATCATTTTTTTTTTTTAAAACATAAAATAAAGTTGTACGGCCCTTGAGAAACAAAAGAAGGAGATGACCAATTTAAGGCTCTTCCCCTTCTTGAGGCCTTTTAATTATTAGAAAATTCTTTTTTATTCTCCCTGTTCTTTCCATTTTTTTTTAAAGAGTTTTCTCTTCATTCTTCTTCGTGTAAGATCAACCCCACTTTAGACTATCTAGGCGATGTGCTCACCCGTTGCACTAAAGGATTGTTTGACAAATTGTTTTAAAACTCCGCACAAATGCAAGATCGAACCCCAACTTTAGACTATCTAGGTGATGCGTTCTCTTTTCTTTTTTTCTATTTTTTTCTTATTTTTCAGGTAGTTTTTTTTTATTCTATTTTCTTCATGTCTTCTTATTCCTTCTTCATTTTTTCTCTTTTCCCCATTTTTTACTTTTGTTCCCACGGTTATTTTGTTTGGTTCACCGAGATTAAGAAAATTGATCAAAGTCAATTGACTAACTGTCGGTTGGTCGGTAGACGTCTTCAACCACCCTTTGACTGTCGATTTTTGACTTACAAAAATCGATATTAGTCAGAGTTGATTTTCGTCTAAAACCGACATCGATCGACCGATGATTATCCCTAACATCAAGTAAACTAACGATCATATGAATCTAAAAATTATTTAGAACTATTTTTCAACTTTTTAGAGAATAAAGTGCGGTTTTAAAATTTGAAGGAATGTAGACATCTAGCTCAAAATCCGGTGACTAAAAAAAATATTTTACCTTAAAAATATTAACACAAGATTTTTGTAGAAGTAGAAATAGTTAAAAGTTAAAACAACCGAGTTTTTAGAAGAAAAAAAAAAGAAAAAAAGCATAAGATTTACCGAAGAGCGCCACGTCAATCCAATACGCAAGCAAAGTTGATATTGATAGGATTATTTTATTACATTTTATTATTTTCTCTCTTTATTTCTTTAAGCTTCCAATTTGTTCTTTTCTGGATAAGCGCAAATTTCCTCAACAACTGGACCTCCGGCGCCGGAAATATCGCCGGTGCGTATCGTTCTCCGTCGGGAAACTGACAAGTTCCTTATGGCGTAGCGCCAAAAAGATCACTCATCGATGAAACAAGCTCGCGACGAATTTTTCATCATCTGCATCAGATCAGAAATCTTGACAGCAGGTATCGTTGATATTTGTTGATCCATCGCGTTATGATCTCTGCAATACCGATTCCAGTTGCTGCTCGGGATTGAATTTGGTATGCGCCGATAATTAGCTGAATGTGGATTCGAGCTCTGCTCCAACAATCTTCAGACGTCCATGGACAAAGCTTCAAAGCATCAGGTTCTCTATCTCTCACCTTCTTTCTCTAGGATTGAATTTAAAGCATCCGCTACCAGAATGTTTACACAAATTCATCCGTTTCATGAATTTATTCTCTTACAACGATCTTCTATTCTCCATGGTAGGTAGTTATTATCGAGACGAAATTCTAATCGTGGATTTGAGTAGGACATTTTCTTTGGATTAGCTACCTCTTTTGTTTTGTTCCCTGATTTGTGAGGAATTAGTGTGGGATTGATATGGAACTTGGTGATTGGTGTTGTTAATTTGCTATGGTTAACAAATTACTGATTCTGAAAGCATATAATAATCATCAAGAAGTTTTGTTAACTTCCAAGCTCTTTATGTTCCTAACGAGACAATCACAGGTATCATTGAGGGGAGCGAGTGCAAAAGAAATTACGAGGGATGCTCTTGTTCAGAAGGTTATCCAGGAGAGAGAGCTACGCCAATATGCAAGAAAAGCCGCAGCTGCGGCTCTCTTTATTCAGGTGTAATTACATTTACTTCTCTAGCCGTCTGCTAGTGCATTCTTAGTTTATCTTGCACGTTATACAGCTACTGATTAATTAAGATGTAGAGACAATGGAGAATGGTTTGGGGGTTTGATCATTTTGCCTTTATATCTATGTCGTTGAATTAAGTGTGATGTTTTGTGGAGTTTTGCCTCGAGAGCCCTACGTGGGGTTTATGGCTTGAAAGAAATAAGAGGATTTTTGAGTATAAGTCTACTTCTTTTTCTAATTTTTGGTCTTTTGTACAGCTAAATTCTTCTAGGTGGTGTCTTAGCTTTAGCAAACTCTGTTGTAATTATCCTCTTTCTTTGATTATTCTTGATTGGAAGGCGTTTTGTAAGTAGTTCCTTGGGCGGGGAAGTCCTCGTTCGTCCCCCGGCCCTTAGGTTGTTCTTCCGGCTCTTTTGGGTTATTATATCTCTGTTTCTTATAAAAAAATAAAATAAAAAAAGTATAATGTCTACTCTTCACATCTATGCAGCTTCTCCTGGTAACAAAGACAAGTTCTCAAAATTTGAAATGACAATCTCGTTTCTTAATTGATGCAGAGAGTTTGGAGGCGCTACAGAGTGACTAAGATTGCTGCTTTGCAGCTTCAAGAAGGATGGGAAGAGTTGGTGAAGCGTCATTCTGGTGCACTGGCTGGCACATTCATTTCCTATAATATTTTGAGACCGTTCCTCTTCTTTATCTCGTCTTTTCTGAAACGACCTCAAAGTATCCAGACTAGAGATTTAGACTGTATGAAGAATTGCTTTAAAATCTTGTTTGAAAGCATCAATTCTACTGGTATGAAATTCTTCACCAATACTCATTTATTATTCTGTTATTTTTTAACATGTCATTTTAGACTTCCAATACATTTTTTTCCCCTCACTTTTTTCCCCTCGCTTTTTTAAGATTCAATTGATTAATCTAGTTATTATGTCAAAAACAGCAGAATATTGTGAGTTATTTCTTAATCTGGCAAGTTGAGTCACAAACTGATATTGCACGATAGGTGTGTTGGATGTTTATTTTCTAGATATATATTAGCTTCAAAAGTGGAAACATGTAATTGTGTGCGAAATCCAGCCAACTGTGCAACATAAATATAACTGAAAATATTACATACTAATCATGGTTCTTAATCTGGCTAGTTGAGTCACAAACTGATATTGCACGATGGGTGTTTGGGATGTTTATTTTCTAGATATATATTAGCTTTAAAGTGGAAACATGTAATTGTGTGCGAAATCCATCGAACTGTGCAACATAAATATAACTAAAAATATTACATACTAATCATGGTTGTTTAACTTGGTTTGATAGTTTCCAGAACATGGAATTAAATAAACTGGAAAAACATCATCTGGATTCCTTGGAGACATTTGTTAAAAACGTACATACATGGTTTTGAAGGAAGACTTTGTCGACTTGTTTCCTTAGCAAACACGATTAAAATGGAAGCCTCTAAATCCTCAGATATTAGAAATCCTCACAATATTAAGAGGAAGCTTGCTATACTTGATTAGTGCGTGGGGTGGGGAAATTGATAAAATGTGTGAGAAGGAGAGAATAAAATGTGTGAGAAGGAGAGAATCAGTCCATACGGAAACTATTCTTGATGAAATCTCCATTATCCGGACTCATTCATCAGTCATTTATCTTTTCATTCTTTTTTAAAAATAATTATACATCTATTTCGGACTTAACATGCTATAACCAATTTTCGTGTGAAGAATCAAAGAACAACTTTTGCTCCTTCGCCACTGGTACATCTGAAGAAAGAAGAATGTGGACTTACCAATCAAGGAAGCTTATTTCTGTATGCTTATTTATTCTTGTGCATTTTGACAAGTTGCAAGCGAAGGAGCAAGAAATTGTTGTTACGACCTCTTTAGCCATGCGCCTGATAGTCGTCTTAACTGATCATAATGGGTGGAAGAGTGTAAATGAGAATAGTCGTTTTGATGCTGATGCAGCATTGAAGGATTTAGTTCATTATTTGGGAACTTCTGAAAGCGGTCTTTACTTATCAGTCAGAAAATACATGTATAAATTGAGTGTTCTCCAGTCTTCACGGACCACCAGTTCTATCCAGACAAAGGATTTGTTAGTTATTACTGTGAGTGCAATAACTTTGGCTTTACGACCATTTTATTTAATAAATTTTGATGCAATTGGCACTACTTCGTGGGAAGGGCATTATGTCGCTGAACAGTTCTGCTTGCTTCTACTTACAATTCCTGGGCTTGTTCAAAATTTGCCACAAGTTCTCGTGCCAGCTGTAAAGCATCGATCTATCTTGCTACCATGCTTCTGGACTCTATTGGTAAGGGCCACTGAGGTTGAACAGATCTTTATGGTATTCATTTAAGTTTGTTACTATGGAAACTGAATAGCTTACTTGCTGCCTGCTGATAAGGCCCGGTGCTACTTGTGTATTATGTATGTATCTGTTGGTTATTTAATTACTTTGCTTCCTCAAGTTTAGGATTTACAAAAAATGAGTTACTTCTTTCTGAATTCATGGAAAATTTAGATGTGTTCATTTTCTCGATTTTGCAAACTTCCAGCTCGAGGATCAAGTACCTATCTAAAAAATTTAAATTAGAATTTCATTGTGAACCTTTTTTTTTTGTTTGGGGGGGTGGGGTGGGGGTGGGCATAATGCTCTATTGACAAATTGACAGTTCTTACATTTATAACATCTCGATCTGGCACTGATTGATTTGTGGCAGTTGATGGCAGACCAAGAAAGAGACAATTTTGTTGAGAATGTCGGGCCTGGACCAATTATCAGTTGATTGTGGCTCGAAGGTTTTTCCGGCAGTTGGGTGGGCTCTTGCAAACATTATATCTCTGGTAGCAGGGAGTGAAACTAAGGCAAGGGATTCTGGTTGGTTCAAGCAGAGTTTAGACTATGTGTTATATGCTCGTGTGGTTGTCACTTTGGCGGAAAGCTTTTTGGCTTTGATTGGGGATGTTGGATGTGGTAAAAAGGAGAATCAAGATATCCAAAGCAACGAAACTTCTTATGAATGCTCTGATGCAGGGGTTCACAAGAATGAAATGGCATCTATGTCTTTAAGCACATCATTCATAGATATGTTTAGGCCTATTTGTGAACAGAGGCATCTCACAGATCTTTTGACTATAGTAAATACAGATGTTTATTCTGAAAATAGAACTGCACAATCAAATAATATGGAAAGTATGAAAAGCTTGAAACTGCTTGATGTATCATACTTTTACATGTACATGCTCAAAATATTCTCACTATTGAATCCGTTGGTTGGATCCTTACCTGTTCTTAACATGTTATCTTTTACTCCTGGATTTCTTGTTGATCTGTGGGGAGTGTTAGAAAGTTCCCTTTTCCCCAGTGATGCCAATGGAGCTGAAGATCACTTTCCTGGCTCAAGTAAAGTATCAAGTAAAAATAAAGATGAAGTTTTTGGCAAAAAGCAAAAGCCAGTCAGTAAGGATGGAAGTAGTAAGTGGGTAACTGTCTTTAATAAGTTCACGAGCAAGTCACAGCCAGGTAGTGATCACGTGGACACAATTGAAGTTCAATCAAGACAGGGGAATGGCGACTTATGTGATTTATGGGACATAAAATCTTTGAGTTGTGGTCCACAAGGTATTTCAAAAGATTTGTCATGTCTGCTCTATCTTTTCAGTGCCACATATGCTCATCTGCTGTTAGTTCTAGATGACATTGAGTTCTATGAAAAACAGGCAAGATATTTCGTCTCTCCCCTCCATTGTATGATTTTTTGAAATGTGAGATGCTTTATTTGTAAACTTCATTATGTGGACTAGGTTCCATTCAGGCTGGAGCAGCAAAGAAAACTTGCATCAATGCTCAATACACTTGTGTATAATGGTTTGTCCTATGGTACTGGTCAGCAGAACACATCTCTTATGGAATCTGCAATCAGATGCTTGCTTCTGATCTATGAGAGGGATTGCAGACATCAATTTTGTCCTCCTACGCTATGGCTTTCACCTGCTAGAACAAGTAGACCACCTGTTGCAATTGCTGCAAGAACTCACGAAGCTTTATCAGCCAACTTACGGGCAGATGATACTTTAACAGTTCCAACTGTAGGATCAATTATAACTACCACTCCACATGTGTTCCCATTTGAGGAAAGGTGAGACTCAGACTGATAACTAAAAGGATTATTTTCTTTTTTCCATGCAGCTTTGCTACTCTCATTGATTTGGATTTGCCTCCACCTCAGCTTAATCAATATTTCAATCTAAGTTGAACTTAAATCTATTACAGCTCCTGCTCCATAATTTTCATACTTCATATCCTGTACTTTTTCTTATAAGAAAAAACCTGTCTTGTTCGACCTGGTTACTTTTACTCTAATGAATCTTCAAAACCCTTAAATATGTATGCAACATCATTTTGGTGATCCATCCTAGGAGACCATATTTACAACTTATCAATATAAAATATCATTTTCCCTCCTCAGTTGCTACCTAACGTGGAAAAGTATAAAGCTTGATATTGTGCATTTTGGAGTACTTTTCATGGGTGTTGAGACTTTTATTGCTTACTTTTTCATCTGATTTATTTTTACTTGTTGCACAAACTGCTATGCTTCTTGCCCACTGTGCATATCTTGACTAGAAAGGATATGTATATTAGTATATATGAGCATGCGCAGAAAATATTGGGGCATTTGCACATCAGACATGAATGCATATACTGCGATGAAATTTGGCTCGTCATTGGAATTGGTTTGACCTCCATATAATAGAAATCGAGTGTTATGGCCAACATATTTGATACCAAGTTATTTTTTCCTCAGGTCGAGTAGACCTTGTTGCGAGAATTCTTAACTTGTTCAAAAGTAAAAGTTATCTTGTTGATGGTATAAATTCCACTCATCACTCGCATTTTACATTTTTCTAGTTTAATGCTATCATTTTTCTCGTTAATATTTTCCTCTGAAATATTAATTTTTCTTTAATTCTTTTCCAAGAAAAAATTGTTTTGAAAACTTGGTCATTCCTCTTTCCAAAGCCATTATATAGTACAAAAGCTTTCTTCCCATCTTTGACTAAAATGTGATGTGCTTCTCTGGTTGATGCTCATTGGAACTTCTAAGCATAAAAAGAAGTCTGAAATTTTGTCTTGCCATATCAAAGGCTTTTCATATCCTATTCTTTTTATTTCTGGCAGAGTTGAGATGTTCAGAGAGTTTGTCAAGATGGACAAAGTCTCCCGAAAAATGGCAGGTGAAATTGGTGGACCTGGGTCACGATCATTTGAAATTGTAGTTCGTCGTAGCCATGTTGTTGAAGACGGATTCAGACAGTTAAATTCTCTTGGGTCAAGACTGAAATCAGCTATCCATGTTTCATTTGTTAGTGAATGTGGCCTTCCTGAGGCTGGCCAAGACTGTGGTGGATTATCCAAAGAGTTTTTAACTGATATAGCCAAAGCAGCATTTTCGCCGGAGTAAGTTACAACACTTACACATACTACGTAGTAGGATCATTGTGGTCTTCCTTTCTTGTCTCCAATAATCTAAAGTAATTTTGTTTACCTTTCCTTTTAGATATGGACTGTTCACTCAAACCTCTACTCCAGACAGGCTTCTTATCCCCAATTCATCTGCAAGATATCTCGACAATGGTATTCAGATGATCGAATTTCTTGGTAGAGTTGTTGGGAAGGCTCTCTACGAAGGAATTTTGCTTGATTACTCATTTTCACATGTTTTTGTCCACAAGCTCTTAGGCCGTTATAGCTTCCTTGATGAGCTGTCAACTCTTGATCCAGAGCTCTACCGGAATCTCATGTACGTCAAGGTAAATTCTTTTGTAATTATAGCCTTGCTCAAATCCTCCGTAATTGGGAGGTTGTGCTTCATTAGTTTTTTGTGTGGGAGGGGTCTTTCCCTCGCCCTTAGGTTATAGCCGTTCTTTTATATTTATATATTTTAGTTCTGTCTCTTATAAAAAAAAAAAACTACAATAGTATGATGATTCCCTAATGACTACCTAGCAGTATTGCAGGTTTTCTTTACCCTCTTGTATTCTTTATTAATATATCTTTTTTTTCTGTCTGAATATTTTTTACATGATTAGAATGGAAAGATACGTAAAAGGCATATGCTTTCACAAAGAAATAATGTAAAAAATATGTAAGGATTCTCCTTTCTAAAAGAATATTTTATTACTTGTTAATAGCCCAAGGGAAAATACAACTGCTAGTCAATTATAGAGGACTGCTCTCTCCTAACTCTCTTGAGTTCCTAAATTCTCTCCTCCCTCTCTTGGTAATGAAAAACAGCTTATATAGACTAAGGTCCCTCTCCCCAACAGAACATAACAAACTAAACAGACTTAAAACAGATTTACTACTTAACAACCAATCTCTACAAATCATTTTCCCTTCTTACCCCTCCGACTATAACACTTGATGATTGGGGGCCTAACAAAATAATGCTAGTTTATGTTAATAAACAATAATATATGGTAGACTTGTTTGATACATGTTGAGATGGTTTTGGATGAACATATATATCTATGAAAGAGGAAGAGAGTAGTCTAACTCTGTATGTTTGATCTGTGCTGGAGTTAAAAATGTGGTGTGATGATTTACTGTGTGTGCTGGAACTGACAGATTGTGAAAATATTTTGTGAGAGAAGTATTAATTATTATGATGGTGTAAGGACTGCTTTAAAGACAGTCTTCAAAATTTGATGCTTACATGAGTTTATGAGATGATTATCTAGTCCTTCGGTTGGGTTAAGGCTGAACAATGAACAGGCAGTTCTTCGTGTAAACTGATTAAGACCCAGGTTGTTAGGTCGGGGTGAAACCTCATCAGACAGGCAGACTGTTCCGTATAATGGGAATACTGTACTACTTCCATTTACTGTCCAAGGTCAGGCATGGCAGTGGAAAGGGAAAAAAAGAGAAAAGTATCAACCAAGAGGTCATTAGTTTGAAGTTGATTAATCTGTTTAGCAGAATATGAGGTGAAAAGAGCATGTAGATGACTAAATTGGACGATGCCGATTTTTCTGGGTAAAATTGATGTGCAATAAGTGAGATAATGTTCGTTCTTGATTGGTTTTTAAGCCTTGGGTGCAAGTTATTTTAATTTTTTTGATTCTCTAGGCCCTTTTTTGTTTAAGATGATTAGTGAACTATGCAAAGTTGCATATTTACCTTTGTGATAACTATTTTAAAAACTTTAATTGTTATGACTCTTGTTATGGCAGTCTTATGAGGGTGATGTCAAAGAACTCTCGCTGGATTTCACTGTTACTGAAGAATCATTTGGCAAACGACATGTTATTGAGCTTAAACATGGTGGCAAGGATGTTTCTGTTACAAAGGAGAATAAGATGCAGTATGTTCATGCCATTGCTGATTATAAACTTAATCGACAGGTAATTGGTCGTCTGTCATGTACTCTATTCCTTTTTTGGTGATAATTCATATCTGATGGTAATGCTGCTTATGAGAGAAGTGAACCTGACCGGACCTATCTTTGTGTTTAGTTGAATCTTTTCCATATATTGATCTCTGTAGGAAATATTAATTATTCACTCAACTCACAATTAAAGTTCAGCAGTGGTTTTTCATTTTTTCTTTGCAAGGAAGTTTGTTTTGATTCACATTTATGTTAATTCCCTGTTAAATTGCAGATACTGCCTTTTTCAAACGCATTCTACAGGGGTTTAACTGATCTAATATCACCGTCTTGGTTGAAGTTGTTTAATGCAAGTGAATTCAATCAGGTATATGTCATTGCCCTTGTTAATTGATGTGCATCATTTATTCTCTTCACTATAGACTTGGCTTCCTGTATTAGCTAAACTATAGCAATGCATGTGATTCCTCTTAACCTTTAAAAGCTAATACTAATTCCTTAAGAATTACGAGCAGGAAAAACGTATATGTGAGGGCCTCCAAGGGGAGTTCTATATATCTCAAGCTAATAAGGAATGGTTCGAAAGTCCCTTTCATGGATGATGAGATCTATAGGGCTGTCAAAAGTCTTAGGAGTCCTTAGTCTCCAGCCTCAGGATCCAATTGCAATAAACACAAAAAAAAAAAACTGTATTGCAATATCAAAAGGGAAATTACAATACCAATAGCCTGAGTGGAACATATATAAGTTTTTTATCAGCAAGTTTGAGTGCTTAGGCCGTGAAAGTGCCCATTTCGAGACATTTCTTCTACTTTCTATCACTTTCTTGATTATGTTATTTGTAATGCTCTTTTTTGTTGCAAAGGAAAGCATCCTTTTGTTCATTATAGTTTATCTTCTTTAGTCTCCAATTGGAGAGCCATTATGTAACTCACCTATGGGTGTTTTTCGTTTGGAGTTTTCTCCATCATTTCATTTATCAATGAAGTTGTTTCCCTTCTAAAAAAAAAAAAAATAGTGATACAAGTTTCCACGTTTCCAATACTCAGTATCAACTAGTTTTCAACACATGTTGGTTCCGCTGGTTCCTCCCATTCCTAAGAGAATTCCATTGGGGTGCAACTAGTAATAGAACTTTATAATTTCATGGACATATGTGCTTGTTGGATTGCCTTGAATCTGTTATGACCCTCTACGTCTGGTTCGGTACGGGGGTCTCGCTGGTGGGGGTATGGGGGCAAAAAGAAAAAATATGATTTGGGTTTTACTTATTCATTTTGGGCTTTGACCCATTTTGAATTAGGTCATTAGAAGGGTGCCATATGTAAACCTTCTAATGACTTCAGCAGCCCCTAGTCTGTCATTTTGTAATCGCCTCCTATTCGTAATAATATTGTTCTCTCCTTTTTGCCTGTGGACGTAGCTAACACGACGTTAGTGAACCACTTCTCTCCCTTCTGCCCGTGGGCGTAGCTAACACGACGTTAGTGAACCACGTAAATCTGTGTCGATTTCCTTTGCTTATTTGTTCTTTGTTATTCGATTCTATCGTAATAGTGCTGAATAAGCAACCAAATTGATTATTGCACAAGATAGCAAAATTAGTGTAATGATTGGATAAAGCGACCAATAAAGGCTCAAGTCAGTTTTTGTTAGGGTACTACCTAATGGGAATACCGAACTACAATATATTGCAATATAAAAGGTAAAGAACTTACAAGTTAAACAAGTAATTCGAGGTACTTGCACCCTCCTCCTTGAGAACACTCTCTCAAGCCCTAAATTCACTCAACAATTGCCTCCTTGCTCTCATCCATCTCCCTCTATTTATAGCAAAGAACATAATAAACTCCTTATCTAATTACTAATATCCTCCCAATCTTCCCAAAATATCCCTTACTAGTACCCTAACAGTTTCCATTGTTTTGGATACTCGTACTAACCAGTTCATAACATGTTTGATACATTTTTCAACCATGTCATTCTCATAGCTATGACTTGGTGTAAATTGTCCGAGCTTTTTCATCTTTATAGCTTTTGATTCTCTTTTGTCCAATTGGAGAAGTCTTTTGTAACTCTCTTGGATTGGAGCCTTTTCTCCTCTTTTGTAATTTTATAATTTTATACATCAATGAAATTGTTTCTTATAAAAAAATAAAAAAATAAAAATACCTTAAGAGGATTTCATTCGGGTAGAACGAGTAATAGAACTAAATAATTTTATAGTGGTTTAAATTTGTGACTTTTCACGTTCTAATCTTTACTACTTTGGTTAAATGCAATTTTTTCTCTCTCATTTTCATTTTGTTAGTCCTTTTAATATAAATCCCATTCTGTAGTTGCTTTCAGGTGGAAACCATGACATTGATGTAGATGATTTGAGGAATAATACACGTTATACAGGAGGTTACACAGAGGGCAGCCGAACAATTAGTATTTTCTGGGAGGTATGAACTTGCGGAGTGGTTAACCTGCAATACTTTGTTATTATTCTCATATCTAACTTTTCAGATTATTTCCGACAGATTTAATTCCTTTTCAAAAATTCTTCTCAAAATAAGGCAAGCTACATTTTTTTTTGTTTGTTTTTGCCTTAAATTTATAATCATTGTCAACGAAATTGTAAATCTAGGAATTATGTCATAACTTTGTAAATCTAGGAATTATGTCATAACTTAATAACGTAGGAACTTTTCGAAAGGAAGAAAACTTTTATTTCATGTTATGAAAGAAATGATTTCAATTAGTTTATAACGTACATGCAGTGCAATCTACATTCTTTTATATTTCACACAAAAAATTATTAATTGAACTCAGCCAAGATCTTTCAAAAGTTTATAATGCACATGCAGTCCAATCTTTCTATGGCTTTCAAACTTGCAGATAAAACGCATGCATATGTTTTTGGTAAGGGAGGGTCGCGGTTGTATACTTTATACAATTGGATAATTCTATGATCTGATGGTAGAATAAAGTTGGAAAAGCGATCTTTATTAAATTGTCGAGATATTATATAACTGCTTGCTGATGCTTAAAATATATTAATGGAGAAGAAGGTTACTATTCAATGCTTCAAAATTGCAATTGCATGACACTGTTTCCTTAAATTTGCTTTTTAAACTCGTGTTATAGGGAAATGCGTATGAATCATGCTCAGGCGAATGATGTATTCTGTTGCAATTCCCAAGTCCTTTCCCCCCCCCACCCCCCCCCCCCCCCCCCACCCCCCCCCTATGCTGCTCCCCTCCTATTTGCTTTTTGTTTTATTTTTGTTAATTATTCTCGGGCTGGGGTTGGGGAGAATGGTACAGGTTGTTAAAGGACTTGAACCAAAAGATCGTTGTTTGCTTCTTAAATTTGTCACCAGTTGTTCTCGAGCTCCATTACTTGGATTCAAATATCTGCAACCAGCTTTTACCATTCATAAGGTGTGCATTCAATCTTAAGCTTCTGGTAACATCTTTAGTCCGTACTTTAGAGGACTTCTATTCACTATTTTAAGGACATGTTTGGGAGTGATTTTAAAGTTACTAAAATCACTTTTGTCATGTTCAAAATTAACCCAAACATGCTTTTAATCATTCAAAATCAATTTGATGTTTGATATTACACTTCTAAACGCAACGCGATTTTCATACGATCAAAATTGATTTTGAATTATTAAAGACATGTTTCGGAGTGATTTTGAATATGACAAAAGTGATTTTTGCCATTTCAAAATCACTCCAAAACATGCCATAAATCCCAGAGTCAACGGTTCTTCTGATTCTGATCAATAAATAAACTGGTAAGAACAGTTGAACATAACTGTGTGACATCTTGCTTAACTTTAAATGAGCTGGTTGGAGTACATAGAAAACGGTATTTATTGTAAAATATGAGATGGAAATTTAACTTCATGTAGGTTTCATGTGACGTACCTATATGGGCTTCAATAGGAGGACAGGATGTCGAGCGGCTTCCAACAGCTTCCACTTGCTATAATACTCTCAAGGTATGAACAAATGGAGTGAATCTACTCCAATCAATTTTTTAAAGACCAAAGTTGTATCATTAAAATACGAACAGACTTCATTACCGACTAGATAACCAATAGTTGTGCTAGTGTAGATAGATTAGCCATTGATAATATCCTAAATTCCTCTGTTTTCTAACTGCTAACTATCTGCACCCTTCATAGCTCCCTACATATAAACGTTCGAGTACTTTGAGATCAAAACTTGTCTATGCGATCAATTCCAACTCAGGATTCGAACTTTCTTAAAGTATCTGACATCAGGTATGTAGAGTACCTCTTCCCTAATTGAAATTTGATCCTTGTTTGCACTATATACTGCTCAGTAACTCTTCTACCAACTCGAAAATTCGGCTTTCCAGTACTGTATTTTTACACGCATATAGGGAAATTTTTTGGTACTTCCATAAGACTCCCATTCAGCAACATTTATGTGAGTTCTTATAATAAATTGATATATCAACTACTTATGGTACGGTCAAGAACGTGACCAGCGAGAGTAGTTATTATGGGAGAGTCGTAAATATTTTTTTCCAACGAATATGTAAGTTCAATATATATCGATATCCTATTGATGTTATTATAAATACGTCAACCAATTTTGGTCCTCTTTTATGGTTTCAGAGAATCTGACATTTGGAACAGCTTACTCTGCGCAGGCTGGCAGCTGGTTGGTCAGTGCACAATGTGTGCGATAATCGTTTATTTACAAGTCTGTGGGACATCGAAGGCTGGCTTGTTCCTTGATCTCATCCATCTCAGGCCACGCCACAGTTTCACCCTGTTGGAAGGAAACGTTTGATAGAATTCGATAATAATTTCTATGGAACTGTCAATTCCTAAATGATTTGACTTGTGGTCTGGTTTGGTGTTGTTTTTGTTTTTCTGAAGTATAGAAGATCAGTCTCCATTTGAGTCATTCTTGAAAGCTTTTGTAGAAACAATGTATGAGAGATCAGATTCATCCATCACAAACTTCAGGTGAATATTTTTATTACAATCCTGTTATGCAACCTCCCCTTCCTTTGCAAGACTGTTTCTTTTATGTATTGTAAATGTATAACTCGCCTTTCAACGCTCGGGTTTTGAACTTTCAACCACTTCGCGGATGGAGAGGGATTCGAACCCGGACAAACATTATTGTGTGGAGGTATGGATAAAGATTAAGTATCTCATTTTTTAGAACATCAAATATGGGTGGAACCTTCAATTTGAAGAAAGTGAAGGGTAATAGGTGTTTTTTATCCATCAAGCATTGGGCATAAGGACCTAGTCTATTAAGCTAAGCAACTAAAAATATGGGTGGAGCCTGGAGGAGTGATTCTTGGGGTGCTTTTATCCACCAAGTAGAGGCGTAAGGACTTGCTTTAGTAAGCAAAACAATTAGCCTAAAAGGACAATTTCTTCTATAGCAATAAATAGTCTTTTGCTATAGTTTTATGGTTAAGTTATATAATTTTTGTGAACTTTAGAGTTTTGTGTTTCAATTATGTTGTTTAGTTTCAAAATTTTCATTTTTGACTTTTCGAAATAAAAGGAAAAATATGTGACATGAGTTGTAAAAAAGAGAAGTTACATGTGGGTACAATACAAATGAGAGTTGAAGGGATTTATTTAAAAGGAGAAGCCACACAAAATCAAGGATTGGTAAAAAAAAAGAAAGAACTACACATTGCGAGTAAAAATGTGTGGTTAAATATCATAAAATACAAAGAATATATACATAAAATCCTTTATGAGCATCATGTGTGATTGGACAGTGTAAATGAAATAAATAAAAATCAAATCAAATCAATTGGATTTTGGACGTTTTTTTTTAATATTGTAATTTTTTAAACTATTTATAAAAATATAGTAAAAAAAATAAACTAAAAATATAGTTGTTTTAAATCAAGATCGAAAGACGATGTGTTCACGCGAGCACATATCGTCTTTTCAAAAGACGATGTGCATCCAGGCCAACCACATCGTCTTGCAAGACGATGTGCGTTAAAAAATTGATATATTTCTACTTAGATATGCAATTTTTTTGAAAAAGGTATGACTGAGAAAGCTGATACAGAGAGTTAAATTTGATACATGATTTCACTATTTTTGAAGTTGTATATCGAAAGATAAAGATCGTCGAAATTGGGTTACAGTTCTAAAATTTTCTGCAATTTGCAGAACCATAGCCCAACTTCGACAACCTGTAACACACATCGATTTTTTAATGCACGCGGCTCAAAAAAACGATGAGCTGTCCTTTTCATGATAAACATCATCTTTTGAAAAAACGATGTGTATTAGCGCGTGAATGTACATCGTCTTTTCAAAAGACAATGTGTGTTGGCCTTGATGGACATAGTCTTTTGAAAAGATGATATGTGTTCACGTGGGCACATCATCTTTTCAAAAGAAGATCTTAATTTAAAATAACTATATTTTTATAAAAAGTACAATATTAAAAAAAAACGCATGAATTTTGTACGTGTTGGTATGCATTTTTTTAGTACAAGGAATATAAAGATTTGAATCTCAACAAATGCTATAAACATGCCAATGGCCGGAAGCGGGTTATTTTTTATTATTTTGGTTAAAAATTACTCAATACACCACCGGCTAAAAAGGTTATGCTAAGTTTAAATTATAAGAATAGAATAAGAGGAAATTTGTTTCACCCCTTAAAACCAAAGAAAGTTGATTCAACTCAAAGAAATTCCCTATTCCCCAAGCTTTAAGAGAAAGTTTCGAAGCCTTGGATTGGCAAAAAAGCAAAGGATTATCCACTCAAGAGATTGGTAAAGAATCTTTTACACCATTTTGATCAAGAAAAGTTCAAAAAAAAAAACTCAATTCTAAATCCATTTCTAAACAACAAATCAAATGGAGACGAGGTGCGGTCTACGGTATCAGAAGTTCGAATCCCTCCATCCTACAACCGACCAATAAGGGAAGAACTTTTATGAAAAACGACGAGATATCCGACGCAACCTAGCGATCGAATCGGTTTTCCAATGGCGAATACATCTTCAAAAACTAGTCATTTGGAGCCAATAATGCTTCTAAAAATTGGCATTCCTCTAGCTCTATCAGCAGCAGGTGGCATAATGATGGCAAAATGGTCATTTCCACCCTCCTTAAATCTTTTCAAACCCAAATCAAAACTCATTAAAAATGAGAACTTTCACATCCAAAATCACTCAACTCCACTTCCTTTGGAGGAGGAAGAAATTTCAGTAACTGAGGGACAAAATCCCAATGTTGAAGAAGTGCTTTTAGCCTTAAAAAGCAGAGTTGAAGATCTTGAAAGAAAAGAATTGGGAATAGAGAGGCAATTTATTTGGTACCAAAATTTAAAAGAGAGAGAAGCTTTGCTTGTGGAGCTGAGAAACACTTTGGTTTTGGATATGGCTCAAATCACTTTCTTGGAAAGGGAGATTTTGTTAATGGAAGAAGAAAACAAGAGGTTTGAGAGTTTGGTGAGTGAATATTTGGGAGTTTCAGAGCAGCTTGAAGGTCAAAAAACAGAAAACAAGTTACTTGAGAGAGAAGTAAAGAAACTTAAGAAGAGATTGAAGGAGCAATCAAAGATCATAAGAGAGAAGAATTTGAAGATTGAAGAAAGTAAAACAGAGCTTTGGAGGAATAATGAAGAAATGGAAACAAAGAAAAAAATGATTGAGAAATTGGGGAATGAAGTAAAAGAGCTGAAAATGCAAATGGATCAATTGCAAAAGGAAGAGGAGAACAAAGCTTCAACTTCAACCCAATTCAAGGTTTCATCTTTCTTTCTTTTTTGCACTCAATATTGTTGTATTTTATCTTTTACTATTGAAAAAAAAAATTCCATGGCCAAACCGAGCATATTCCAAGATCAAACCGATCATAGCTCAATTGACATAATGTTGTGTCCTTGACGAAAAAATCAGGGTTCAATCTCTCACCCGTTCCAAACTTTTGATTTGGAATCAAAACCCATATCATAAAATTTATGAATATTTCTAGGAGGAGAATTCATACAACTATTCTTAAGATATTGATTCAATTTTGGACCTACTTAATTTATTGTTTAAAGATCATATTTGGACTAGGTTAAAATATCATTTTAGTACCTAAGTTTCAATTTTAATCAATATACTTTCGATAAATCTTAAAATTAGTCGTTGTTTTCAGTTTATTGTAAATTTTTTAAGAAAAAATTAGGCTCTTTTAGTCGTCCCTCTATAAATTTTGAAAACACATGCACATTGTGTACTCTTTTTTTGCAGGAAGACTAATTTTAAGATTTACTTAAATATAGAGACTAAAATTAGACATTTGAAAATACAAGACTACAATGGAACGAGACTCAAAATACAATGACCAAAATAGTATTTTTAGTACAATTAGGGGTATGGAGATTTAAACCTCGAACTTTAAGAGAATGAGTGCATGTCAATTACTGTTGAACTATAGTCACAATGAATATGAATATTTTCACCGCCAACCGATGTATAATTTTGACCGTACCCTTGACAATACGTTAACCGAGTATTTGGCTAAATCACGAGGTTTCTTGTGTTTTGCAGAATGAAGCAGAAAAAACAGTAACAATTGAGGATTTCAACAAGCTTTCAAATGAATTCAATGAGTTGAAAGAAGCATTTGAGGTATTAAGAAACCATGAACAAACACTGCAAGGCCAGAAAGAAAATAAAAAAGATTTGGATCAAAATGAATCCTCATCTGATAAAACCAACTCCTCAAGGCCAAAGCTTCTTCATAGGATAAACTGTGTTGGAGGTAGTGAAAAGATGAAAAGAAAAATCAGACCAGAATAAGAAGCATCACAAAGCTTCAAATTGTACAAATTCTTACTTATCCATATAACTTGTATTTAGGTAAAAAATGTAACTTACTCCATTTATGTGAATTACTTTTTACATTATGACATGTAACACAATGGGTTATCTATTATCATTGTTTAGTCTGTTTTTGTTCCTTGGATGAAGAAATAATTTCACTGCAATTCTGATTGAAACTGGTCTACAAGTCATAGTATACTAAGACGGGAGGAGCTCAGTTGTTGAGTCTCGACTAAAGGAAGAGTTTTTGTGTGAACAAGATTCGTTCCCAAACCTCCCGTTTTGCCTACCGACCTTTAGTTCTCTTTCTAGCCCCTCTACGCTTACCAACGCATGCATTCCTTTGATTGTTTTGTTCTTCTGTGTAGGTTTGACGTTCTCCCTTAACTTGACTCTCTTAACGTCGAGCTAAGTGACTTTGTAACTTTGCATAACTTAGTAGAATGAAGGCTACAATATAAATGTTATTAAAAAAAAATATGTTATTCCTATAATGGAAAAAGTCAATTTTAGAAAGATTTGAAAGATGATAAAAAAACACCAATCAAATAGAAATAAATCACTAGGATAGGTGAACACAACTCAACAAGTTAAAATATATATATATTAGATTGAAGTCAGAAATTCGACTTTCATCTCACATGTTGTTAAACTAAAAAAAAGACAAACAAATTGTGAATCGTCAACATGGGTAATGTCAAATGTGTTGATCCTTAAGTAGTTCTGTGAATACGACGCCAATTACCATCACAAAAGTCAATAGTTCGATCATGCACCCTACCATTGTTGAATATGGGTAATGGGTAATGTCAAATGTGTTGATCCGTAGGTAGTTCTGTGAATACGACGCCAATTACCATCACAAAAGTCAATAGTTCGATCATGCACCCTACCATCGTTGAATATGGGTAACGTCAAATGTGTTGATCCATAGGTAGTTTTGTGAATACGACGCCAATTACCATCACAAAAGTCAATAGTTTGATCACGCTCACTACCATCGTTGAACTCATAAAACTGTGTAATAGAATTCCAAAATAATGTCAAATGTGACAGAAAATCATTTGGGCCACCTGAAATTGTGGATGAGATTGTGGATATCATCTTCCTTTTTCTCTCTCAAGTATCAACACGAAGTTTCAGAAGAAATTTAATTTCCTTGAATCCCATTTCATAACTGTCACTAATCGACCCAATGGAGCTCTTTCTTCTTCCTTCCTACAAACAAAACCCCACTATTTTCAACAAGCCCCTTAACCCTTTCGCCATTATTGGTCTCTTTTTCTCTCTCTCTTTCTTTTCTTTGTTTTCTTTTTGTGGGTTTCTTTCAGAATGAGTTAATGTCTCTGAATCTGCAGGGAAGAGACGGCCATCTCTTTTCCCTTGTCGATGCTCATTATCGTCCTCACATGAAGAATCTTCAGAACAAGCCAAAGAATTGCTGCGGTGTGAGGGAAGAAGGGCATTGATTGGTTCTTTCCTGTCGACGGGTAACTCTATGATTTTTTGGTGTACTGTGTTTTGAATTTGTAGATGATTGTTTGTTATTGTTTGAATCTGTCTTGAAGCTGTAAAATGTATGGAGTGTTCTTGTTAATGCTGGCTTTTGTGATCCTATTCAGTAGGAAGTTTAATTTACTGTTGCAATGGATACTGTTGTAATCTGGCTTTTGTTGTGTTTACTCCTAACCGTTGATGGTTCGATCCCCAACCCCACAATTGTTGAACTCGAAAAAAAACTGGAGCCAAACTTAGCTTTTACATGTCTCTTTCAAAATGGTAAGGTAAACCATGGTCTTTGAGGTCTGTTGATGTATCTACCACATAATGGCCAACAATAGACAACTCCTCCCGAACACATCTTGCAACTTCTCCCATACTGTACTAAAAAAACAACCCTTCTCGAAATCTAGCAAGGAGAAATATTGTATCTTATGTATTCTATACATCACGCTTCGGGTTTTGGAGAATGGAAATGGTGTAAAAAGAGGGGTTTTGCAATTTGCATCATTATTATTATTTTATTTTTTTTATATTGGGGAGTGTCTGAGCCAACTTGCACGCATCTCGACTATTCTCACAAGACAACTACTTGACCCTACTACATTTAGTTCAACAACAGTTTTAGGATTCTTGCATCATTGAGGTGTAAATTTCTAATTTTGTTTTCCTCGGGAGAAGGGCAAGATTTTGTGGCATGCTAATTTTTTTTTCTATTTTATGGAGTGTGTGGATCGAGAGAAACAATAGAATTTTTAGAGAGGTGGCGCGGTCTGGTGATGATGTTTGGAAGTTGGCTAAGTTCAACGTTTCTATGTGGACGTTGGTACTAGGCCTCTTTATATTTATGGTCTTGGTTTGATTTTGCTGGATTGGAGTACCTTGTAATTATTGAGACTCCTTTTGTTGGGCTTGTTTTTTTGTATGTCCTTCAAATTTTTCATTATTCTCAATGAAAGTTCGGTTTATTACCCAAAAAATAAAACAAAAAAATAATTGAGAATCCTTTCTTTTGTTTCAGCTGCTGGTATATATTTCTGCAATGTAGCCGAAGCTGTTAGCACAAGTAGAAGGGCTGTAAGTTTTTTTTCTCCCCTGTTAATTCACAAAGAAGAATTTTAACATCACTTTGTTCCTTTTTCCATCAAAGAAGGAATGTTTTTTCCCTTCAAATTTAGAAGTGTTTGAAAAGCTTCTATTTTTACAGTTAAGAGGAGCAAAAATACCTGAAAGTGAGTTTACAACTCTCCCAAATGGTCTGAAGTAAGTTCCATTGCCATTACTAGAAAAATTTCTGCTTCTTCTTGTATTTTACTTCTCTTCCTCATCTCTTTTGTAGTTCTTTATTGTCTCTTATGATGCTTTAAGCTTTTAAATAATATGCGGATGCATCTTCATCATCAGTGATAACAATCTACACAATTCTGCTTTTCATTTCTAAAACCTTCTTCTCTTGGAATAACACTTTCAGTTGGAGATTATCTATCTTATCAAATATTCTTAACTCATGACCTTGCTAATTCCAAGATGGGGTTGGTTGTGGTCTTTTTTTTCTGCAACATATGCTGAAACTCAGAAAAGAAATGTATCCTTCAGGTACTATGATTTGAAGGTTGGAGGAGGACTTAAGGCTGTGATTGGATCCCGTGTTGCAGTACGGTTGTGAGCTAGCTGTATTTTTATATTCAACTGACAAGATTTTGTACCTTTTTTTTTTCTCAAAAAGAAACAGAATGGCCAAAACATCGACTTTGTGTAACAACCACAAATTTTTTAACACTTGGGAACCTATTATGCACAAAATGCACATATCTTGTCTTTGATTGAAATTTCTAAGATGCCACCTTTTAGAAGAATAACTTCCAAGTCATTCTGGGATGTCTGTTTATTCTCTTCTCAAATCTTAGACAACCAAGGAGTCTTCTGATGGAGTCCAATACTGGTCCTAGAAAATTGCTTCTCAGGTTCAATGTGCTTCCATTGCCCCAGTAAATGTCTACTTCTCTTTTTGCTCTTGAGAAAGTTTTTTTGTTTATTCGAAGAAAACTTAAACAATCAAACAAACTTTTCATTGATATTTTAAAAGTCACAAGCTAGAAACTTCTATAGAAACATATCAACAAAACCTCCAAAACCAGACTAAACAATCTACAATATGAAGGATTACAAAAAAAAAATTACTCCAAGAATTAATCTAAGAAAATGGATAGCTTCCAAAAACTTTGAACATAGCACTCCAAGAAGCTGCATGAACCTTGATTAGGGTACTTTTGGTCTTGAAATTCAGCTTCTTTCAAACAATTCCCCAAAACAAAGATTTAATCATTGGCCCGTAACACTCTTGTTTTTCCTTTTAAAACCATTGCCACACAAAAAAATGAACAAGTTGTTCTTGGCCCTGAAATTCTCGAGAAAGTTCTATGGGAAAAAGTATGAATGGTAATCAATAATTTGTATTATATCTCAAGGTTGCTTGTATTCTTCAGCCAGTAAATCGTATATACTGGTGCATACTCAAACTATCCTATTTGATTCGAAATTTAGTATGTGTTCTAAGATCTACCAAGTTCCAACTTCATGGAGTGGTAACCCTAAAAAACCAACTTAATTCTATGCATAACTAAAAATATGTGTCATTTTGTAGGTTCACTATGTGGCTAAATGGAGAGGGATTACCTTTATGACAAGTAGACAAGGGCTTGGTGTTGGTGGAGGAACGGTAAAATTAACCAAAAAAACAAAATTATTTTTCTTTCATTCATTTGTTCCCTCGGGCTCTTCTTTTTTGGATGCCGTTGTATTCTTTCATTTTTTCTCAATGAAAGTTTGGTACCTTATCAAAAAAAAAATAAAAAAATATTTTCCTTTCATGTAATCTGATAGAACCCATCCTTTCATAATCCACCAATAGGTGTTTTGGAGTCTTTACTCCTTTATTTCATTCATCAATGAAATTTATTTTCCTTCTATAAAAAAAAAAACAAATTTATTCAGATCTTATGACAGTGTGAATCTTTTGGTGATTTCCAGAATATTTCATTTTTTCTTTAAGTGGGTATTTTGGTTTGCTGCAGCCTTATGGATTTGATGTAGGCCAATCAGAAAGAGGAACAGTCCTCAAGGGATTGGATCAAGGTGTTCAAGGCATGAGGGTGGGAGGCCAGGTGAGTTACCATTTGAGTATGAGAATTGATTAAATGATCACTTATTACAAATGCCTATTGCTTTTCAGTTTTTGGGTTTTTTTCTGAAATACTTGGTCTGTTTTTCACAGAGATTGCTTCTAGTTCCTCCTGAGTTAGCTTATGGAAGCAAAGGGGTTCAGGAAATTCCTCCAAATGCAACAATAGAGGTAAACTTTCTTTAGCTAGATAGAAATGTTTGTTCATTCTTGTATCAATGGTAAAAGACATCATTATTGAAAGAACTTCTACCTAATAAGAAGGGGAACATAAACAACAAGAACATTTTTTACCTTCCTGTTTACTGTTCAACTTTATGGATTTACTGTTGTGATCATTTTTGGATATGTAGTTGGATGTTGAATTGCTATCCATCAAACAAAGTCCATTTGGGTAAGTAGTGGTGCTTGATATTCTACAGTATTTTGGTGGATTTTCATTTCTACTATGATTAGTTTTACCCCTTTTCGTGAGTGTAGGTCTCCGGTAAAAATCGTTGAAGGTTAATAAAAAGAACTGTTCTGGCCTGATCAGCACGATATCTCAGTGTGATGGATTAGTAAGGATTGCAAATACGAAAATTGGTGCTGAAGGGAAAAGCTTACCTGGTTTGAGTCTTCTTTATTCAGAAAGATATGTCCATTGCCATTTTGTTTAATATTTAATTGTTAATGAAATGATAAATTCATTCTCCTATCTTATTGAATATCGCTTGTACTTTATGGAAAACAAAACAACCGAGAGAGTTGGTAGTGCAGGTTCCATTAGAATATGGATTGCCTTGTTTAATATTATAAATTGTCTGGTTTTCTTCATTGTCATGATTTGTTCCTCAACTATATTAAAAAAATGAAGAAGAGATGAAAATTTTCAAGGAATTGGAAGCCATTTCTGGAAGCAGCTTGCCTTATGGGGACAATGCATCTAGAAAAACCTCCTTTATTGTGACCATTCAAGAGGAATCCACCAGTTTGTATAAAGCCAAGACATCTTATACAGATTCTTTCTTCCACCTTTTTAATGTTCATGTCTTCCTACTTTATTCTCTAGTCCCGTCTTCTATTTACGCCACCCTCTACCCAATCTGTTCCATAAATCAGCTCTTCCTCATTGGCCCTTTGATACATGGTAACTATGAAGATCCCAACACCATGCTTGTCAGGAAGCTACCTTTTCTTTCTTCTGTTCTTTAGTTACTGCTGCTATTCGCAGAAAACCTGCCCGAGCTGTGGCCCCATTGAGGTTCCTTATCCTCTGAGTACCAATTCCAACTGTGGTGACTTAGATTACACTCTCCGCTGTGATTCTCATTCACAGAAACTCTACTTCGATGCACTCAATGGAAGTTCATATCCCGTCCTCAAAGTCAATGCTTCGAGTCAACGTATGGTGATCCAACCATCTCCATGGGTTCCTGGCTCCTGTGTTACTCAAGACATGTTGGTCAGTGAAGGCCTGTGGTTAAACCAATCACTCCCTTTTAACATCACTTCATCAAATACAGTTTTCCTCTTGAACTGTTCTCCTCGCCTGCTGGTCTCGCCGCTCAATTGCACTGCTTCGAGTCTCTGTCACCACTACTTGGCGAGTTCAGGACGAGTTGATGGAAAAAAAGCATTTCAGTGTGCAAGCGTTCTTGATCCTTGTTGTACCTTCATCCCTGGTGGGATGCCCTCAGCATATAAGATAAGGCTTCATAACTCAGGCTGTAGAGCATTCAGGAGCATCCTTCACCTAGATGTAGAAAAGCCTGCAAATCAATGGGAGGAAGGTTTGGAAATTCAGTGGGCTACTCCACATGAACCAATCTGTAAAACTCAATCTGATTGCACTGGAGCGTCGGATTGTCTTCCTACTGGCGGTTCCAACAGTCGTTCTCGTTGCCTTTGTAGAAGGAGCTACTATTGGGATCATATTCTCGGAACATGCCTGAGAACGAATAGGAAGAGCATGGTTGGACTCAGTATAAAGCTTTCGGTATGTCTGGTTTCCTTTTTCATTCTGGCTGCGATTATAGCTCTAATTACAGTCAGGAAGTCCAGAACTTCCAGTAAACAGGAAAAGCTATGTAAAGAAAGAGAAGATATGTTGAATTCAAACAATGGCGGAAGACCAGCCAGGATGTTTCATCTGAAAGAGATGAAGAAAGCAACAAATGAATTTTCGAAAGACAGGGTCCTAGGGTGCGGTGGCTTCGGAGAAGTTTACAAAGGTGAACTTCAGGATGGGACTGTTGTAGCCGTGAAGTCGGCTAAAGTGGGCAATCTAAAGAGCACCGAGCAAATACTCAACGAAGTCGGAATACTATCTCAAGTAAATCACAAGAATCTTGTGAAACTTATAGGTTGCTGTGTAGAAACTGAGCAACCATTGATGATATATGAATACATTCCCAATGGCACCCTCCATGACCATTTACATGGTAAGTTTCCCACTTTCTTGGACTGGAGAAAAAGGCTAAAAATTGCTTCACAAACCGCTGAAGCATTAGCTTATTTGCATTCAGCTGCATATCCTCCCATCTATCATAGAGATGTCAAGTCAACAAATATACTCTTAGATGATAACGTTAATGCCAAAGTTGCAGATTTTGGACTTTCTAGATTGGCTTTGCCAGGAATAAGCCATGTTTCCACTTGTGCTCAGGGTACATTAGGTTACCTAGACCCGGAATACTATCGAAATTACCAATTAACAGATAAAAGTGATGTATATAGTTTTGGAGTTGTCCTGCTTGAGCTTTTAACCTCTCAGAAAGCCATAGATTTCACAAGAGATGAAGACGGTGTCAATCTAGCAATCTATGTGATCCAACAAGTGCATAATGGTGCATTCATCGACACCATCGATAAACAGATTATCAGTCATGATCCGTCCAGCAATATACTGATCAGTGTGAAGCAGTTCTTGGAACTCGCCCTCGCTTGTTTAAAGGAGAAAAAAGTGGAAAGGCCTTGCATGAAGGATGTACTCCAAGAACTTGAATACATAACTCAGATATTGGACAATCCAAAAACTGTTTCTGAAGAAGGCAGATCTTAAAAAGCCTTAGAAGTTTTAAACTACTAGATTTGGTGTTAACTTTCCTGTAATCTTTGAATATTCATGATTAAAAAAAAAGGCTTGAGAAGGAGATTGAAATGATTCCATGAAACACTCCTAGAATGAGAGATGCCAATGATGGATTCTGGGATGGTAGAAAAGAAAAGTAAATAGACAATTGGGATCAGATGCCTACTTTGTGGAGAATGTGGATTTTTAAAGACATTTTGAAGAGGAATCTGTGAGGATTTAGATTTTTATATCCCATGGTGTTCTTATTGTTGTGCATTTTCTTGCAAATCAACATCAAAATTGGTCCACTTGCATTTGAATTTAACTTTGCTCATATGAATGAACCTTTCACTTTGACTAGACTCAAATACTCCTTCGGGTGCGTTTGGCGCACAATTTTGGAATCAAAATTCTGAGTGGGTTCTGAACTTTGAGAATCAGAAAATTGTGTTTGGGATTTTCGAGACCTTCTGCAGAGCTAAACATCTAAAATATTTGTTAAAACTTTTCGTCACTTTTTTTATACCTCCACCTTTGAAAATAAGTGTCGAGATCCTCAGGAAAAAAAAAATCATAATCATCCATAATTTCTATGAAAAAGTGGTGTAAATTTTGTGTTCTAACCCATTTGGAAAGGAATTTCAGTAACCTTCTGCTCAACACTATAAACATTTGAAATATTTGTTAAAACATTTCGTCACTTTTTTCATACATCCACTTTTGAAAATAAGTTCCGAGATCTTCAGGAAAGAAGCGTAATCATCCAAAATTTCTAAGAAAAAGTGGTGTGAATTTTGTGTTATAACCCGTTTGGGAAGAAGTTTTCGAGACCTTCAACAGAGCACTATAAACATTTGAAATGCCCGTTAAAACCTTTCGTCACTTTTTTTATACCTCCACCTTTGAAAATAAGTTTCGAGATCATCAAGAAAGAATCGTAATCATCTTTTTTTTTTTTTTTGAAAAAATGGTGTGAATTTTGTGATATAACCCATTTAGGAAGGAATTTTCAATACCTTCCGTAGAGCACTATAAAGATCTGAAATTTGTGTTAAAACTTTTTATACCCTTTGGGAAAGAATTTAAGTGACTTCCGTAGAGCCACTATAAACAATTGAAATATCTGTTAAAAATATTTGTCACTTTTTTCATATCCCCACCTTTAAAAATCAGTTTTGGATATCCTCATGAAAGAATAGTAGTCCTCCAAAATTTCTATGAAAAACTGGTGTAAATTTTGTGTTATATACCCTTGGGGCGGAATTTTTGGGACCTTCCACAGAACACTATAAACATCTGAAATATCTATTAAAAAAGTTTGTCACTTTTTTCATTCCTCCACCTTTAAAAATAAGTTTCGAGATCCTTAGAAAAGAATCGTAATCATCCAAAATTTCTATGAAAAAATGGTGTGAATTTTGTGTTATAAACCTCTTAGGGAAGAAATTTTTGGGACCTTCCGCACATCTAAAATGTCTGTTAAAAAATTTCGTCAATTTTTTCATACTTTCACCTTTGAAAATAAGTTTCGAGATCCTCAGGAAAGAATCGTAATCATCCAAAATTTCTATGAAAAAGTGGCGTGAATTTTGTGATATACCTCTTTGGGAAGGAATTTTTCGGGACCTTCCGCAGAGCGCTATAAATATCAGAAATGTCTGTTAAAACTTTTCGTCACTTTTTTCCTACCTCCACCTTTGAAAATAAGTTCTAAGATCCTCAAGAAAGAATCGTAATCATCCAAAAAAAAATATTCAAGAAGTGGTTTGAATTTTGTGATATAACCTCTTTGGAAATGAATTTTTGGGACCTTCCACAGAGCACTATATACATCTGATATTTCTGTTAAAACTTTTCGTCTCTTTTTTCATACCTCGACCTTTCAAAATAAATTTTGAGATCCTCAGAAAAGAATACTCATCCAAAATTTCTATGAAAAGGTGGTGTGAATTTTGTGATATAACCCCTTTGGGGAGGAATTTCTGAAACCTTCTGTAGAGCGCTATAAACATTTGAAATGTCTGTTGAAACTTTTCGTCACTTTTTTAATACCTCCACCTTTGAAAATAAGTTTCGACATCCCCAAGAAAGAATTGTAATCATCCAAAATTTCTATGAAAAAGTGGTGTGAATTTTGTGATATAACCCCTTTGGGAATGAATTTTTGAGACGTTTCGCAGAGCGCTATAAACATCTGAAATGTCTACTTTTACTCGCTTTTTTCATACTTCCACCTTTGAAAATAAGTTATGAGATCCTCAGAAAGAATCGTAATCATCCAAAAAAAATAATTCAAAAAGTACTTTGAATTTTGTAATATAACCCATTTTGAAAGGAATTTTTGGGACCTTCCGCATAGCACTATATATATTTGAAATTTATGTTTAAACTTCTCGTCACTTTTTTCATACCTCCACCTTTCAAAATAAGTTTCGAGATCTTCAAGAAAGAATCGTAATCATCCAAAAAATTTAAGAAAAAATTGTGTGAATTTTGTGTTATAACCCGTTTGGGAAGGAATTTTCGAGACCTTCAACAGAGCACTATAAACATTTGAAATGTCCGTTAAAACCTTTCGTCACTTTTTTTATACCTTCACCTTTGAAAATAAGTTTCGAGATCATCAAGAAAGAATCGTAATCATCTATTTTTTTTTTTTTTAAAAAAAATGGTGTGAATTTTGTGATATAACCCATTTAGGAAGGAATTTTCAATACCTTCATATAAAGATCTGAAATTTGTGTTAAAAAATTTTATACCCTTTGGGAAGGAATTTAAGTGACTTCTGCAGAGCACTATAAACAATTGAAATATCTGTTAAAAAAATTTGTCACTTTTTTCATATCCCCACCTTTAAAAATAAGTTTCGATATCCTCAGAAAAGAATAGTAGTCCTCCAAAATTTCTATGAAAAACTGGTGTGAATTTTGTGTTATATACCCTTGGGGCGGAATTTTTGGGACCTTCCACAGAGCACTATAAACATCTGAAATATCTATTAAAAAAGTTTGTCACTTTTTTCATTCCTCCACGGCTCCACCTTTGAAAATAAGTTTCAAGATCCTTAGAAAAGAATCGTAATCATCCAAATTTTCTACGAAAAAATGGTGTGAATTTTGTGTTATAAACCTCTTAGGGAAGAAATTTTCGGGACCTTCCGCAGAGCGCTATAAATATCAGAAATGTCTGTTAAAACTTTTCGTCACTTTTTTCCTACCTCCGCCTTTGAAAATAAGTTCTAAGATCCTCAAGACATAATCGAAATCATCCAAAAAAAAAAATTCAAGAAGTGGTTTGAATTTTGTGATATAACCCCTTTGGAAATGAATTTTTGAGACCTTCGGCAGAGCACTAATAAATACATCTGATATTTCTGTTAACATTTTTCGTCACTTTTTTCATAACTCGACCTTTCAAAATAAGTTTTGAGATCGTCAGAAAAGAATCGTACTCATCCAAAATTTCCATGAAAAGGTGGTGTGAATTTTGTGATATAACCCCTTTGGGGAGGAATTTCTGAAACTATCTGTAGAGCGCTATAAACATTTGAAATGTCTGTTGAAACTTTTCGTCACTTTTTTCATAAGTTTCGAGATCCCCAAGAAAGAATTGTAACCATCCAAAATTTCTATGAAAAAGTGGTATGAATTTTGTGATATAACCCCTTTGGGAAGGAATTTTCGAGATGTTTCGCAGAGCGCTATAAACATCTGAAATGTCTACTTTTATTCACTTTTTTCATACTTCCACCTTTGAAAATAAGCAATGAGATCCTCAGAAAGAATCGTAATCATCCAAAAAAAAAATTCAAAAAGTGGTTTGAATTTTGTGATATAACCCATTTTGAAATGAATTTTTGGGACCTTCCACAGAGCACTATATATATCTGAAGTTTATGTTTAAATTTTTCGTCACTTTTTTCATACCTCCACCTTTCAAAATAAGTTTCGAGATCCTCAGGAAAGAATCGTAATCATCCAAAATTTCTATGAAAAAGTGGCGTGAATTTTGTGATATACCTCTTTTGGGAGGAATTTTCGGGACCTTCCGCAGAGCGCTATAAATATCAGAAATGTCTGTTAAAAATTTTCGTCACTTTTTTCCTACCTCCACCTTTGAAAATAAGTTCTAAGATCCTCAGGAAAGAATCGTAATCATCCAAAAAAAAAAATTCAAGAAGTGGTTTGAATTTTGTGATATAACCCCTTTGGAAATGAATTTTTGAGACCTTCCGCAGAGCACTACTATATACATCTGATATTTCTGTTAAAACTTTTCGTCACTTTTTTCATACCTCGACCTTTCAAAATAAGTTTCGAGATCCTCAGAAAAGAATCGTACTCATCCAAAATTTCTATGCAAAGGTGGTGTGAATTTTGTGATATAACCCCTTTGGGGAGGAATTTCTGAAACCTTCTGTAGAGCGCTATAAACATTTGAAATGTTTGTTGAAACTTTTCGTCACTTTTTTCATACCTCCACCTTTAAAAATAAGTTTCGGGATCCCCAAGAAAGAATTGTAACCATCCAAAATTTCTATGAAAAAGTGGTGTGAATTTTGTGATATAACCCCTTTGGGAAGGAATTTTCGAGACGTTTCGCAGAGCGCTATAAACATCTTAAATGTCTACTTTTACTCACTTTTTTCATACTTCCACCTTTGAAAATAAGTTATGAGATCCTCAGAAGAATTGTAATCATCCAAAAAAAAAAAAATTCAAAAAGATGTTTGAACTTTGTGATATAACCCATTTTGAAAGGAATTTTTGGGACTTTTCGCAGAGCACTTTATATATCTGAAATTTATGTTTAAATTTTTCGTCACTTTTTTCATACCTCCACCTTTCAAAATAAGTTTCGAGATCTTCAAAAAAGAATTGTAATCATCCAAAAAATTTAAGAAAAAATTGTGTGAATTTTCTGTTATAACCCCTTTGGGAAGGAATTTTCGAGACCTTCAACAGAACACTATAAACATTTGAAATGTCCGTTAAACCTTTCGTCACTTTTTTTATACCTCCACCTTTGAAAATAAGTTTCAAGATCATCAAGAAAGAATCGTAATCATCTATTTTTTTTTATCTTTTTTTGAAAAATGGTATGAATTTTGTGATATAACCCATTTAGGAAGGAATTTTCAATACCTTCCGGAGAGCACTATAAAGATCTAAAATTTGTGTTAAAACTTTTTATACCCTCTAGGAAGGAATTTAAGTGACTTCCGCATAACACTATAAACAATTGAAATATTTGTTAAAAAACTTTGTCACTTTTTTCATATCTCCACCTTTAAAAATAAGTTTTGATATCCTCACGAAAGAATAGTAGTCCTCCAAAATTTCTATGAAAAACTGGTGTGAATTTTGTGTTATATACCCTTGGGGCGGAATTTTTGGGACCTTCCACAGATCACTATAACATCTGAAATATCTATTAAAAAAGTTTGTCACTTTTTTCATTCCTCCACCTTTGAAAATAAGTTTCGAGATCCTTAGAAAAGAATCGTAATCATCCAAAATTTCTACGAAAAAATGGTGTGAATTTTGTGTTATATAAACCTCTTAGGGAAGAAATTTTCGGGACCTTTCGCACATCTGAAATGTCTGTTAAAAAAATTCTTCACTTTTTTTATACTTTCACCTTTGAAAATAAGTTTTGAGATCCTCAGGAAAGAATCGTAATCATCCAAAACTTCTATGAAAAAGTGGCATGAATTTTGTGATATACCTCTTTGGGAAGGAATTTTCGGGACCTTCCACAGAGCGCTATAAATATCATAAATGTCTATTAAAACTTTTCGTCACTTTTTTCCTACCTCCACCTTTGAAAATAAGTTCTAAGATCCTCTAATCATCCAAAAAAAAATTCAAGAAGTGGTTTGAATTTTGTGATATAACCCCTTTGGAAATGAATTTTTGGGACCTTCCGCATAGCACTATATACATCTGATATTTCTGTTAAAAAATTTCGTCACTTTTTTCATACCTCGACCTTTAAAATAAGTTTCGAAATCCTCAGAAAAGAATCGTACTCATCCAAAATTTCTATGAAAATGTGGTGTGAATTTTGTAATATAACCCCTTTAGGGAGGAATTTCTGAAACCTTCTGTAGAGCGCTATAAACATTTGTAATGTCTGTTGAAACTTTTCGTCACTTTTTTCATACCTCCACCTTTGAAAATAAGTTTCGAGATCCCCAAGAAAGAATTGTAATCATCCAAAATTTCTATGAAAAAGTAGTGTGAATTTTGTGATATAACCCCTTTGGGAATGAATTTTCGAGGCGTTTCGCAGAGCGCTATAAACCTCTGAAATGTCTACTTTTACTCACTTTTTTCATACTTTCACCTTTGAAAATAAGTTATGAGATCCTCAGAAAGAATCGTAATCATCCAAAAAAAAAAAAAAAGTTTGAATTTTGTGATATAACCCATTTTGAAAGGAATTTTTGGGACCTTCCGCAGAGCACTATATATATCTGAAATTTATGTTTAAACTGTTCGTCACTTTTTTCATACCTCCACCTTTCAAAATAAGTTTCGATATCTTCATGAAAGAATCGTAATCATCCAAAAATTTGTGTGAATTTTGTGTTATAACCCCTTTGGGAAGGAATTTCCTTCAACAGAGCACTATAAACATTTGAAATGTCGGTTAAAACCTTTCGTCACTTTTTTTATACCTCCACCTTTCAAAATAAGTTTCGAGATCATCAATAAAGAATCGTAATCATCTATTTTTTTTTTTTTTTTTACGGAAAAAATGGTGTGAATTTTGTGATATAACCCATTTAGGAAGGAATTTTCAATACCTTCCGCAGAGCACTATAAAGATCTGAAATTTGTGTTAAAACTTTTTATACCCTCTGGGAAGGAATTTAAGTGACTTCCGCAGAGCACTATAAACAATTGAAATATCTGTTAAAAAAAATTGTCACTTTTTTCATATCTCCACCTTTAAAAATAAGTTTTGATAAGAGTAGTAGTCCTCCAAAATTTCTATGAAAAACTGGTGTGAATTTTGTGTTATATACCCTTGAGGCAGAATTTTTGGGACCTTCCACAGAGCACTATAAACATCTGAAATACCTATTTAAAAAGTTTGTCACTTTTTTCATTCCTCCACCTTTGAAAATAAGTTTCGAGATCCTTAGAAAAGAATCGTAATCATCCAAAATTTCTACGAAAAAATAGTGTGAATTTTGTGTTATAAACCTCTTAGGGAAGAAATTTTCGGGACCTTCCGCACATCTGAAATGTCTGTTAAAAAAATTCTTCATTTTTTTCATACTTTCACCTTTGAAAATAAGTTTCGAGATCCTCAGGAAAGAATCGTAATCATCCAAAATTTCTATGAAAAACTGGCGTGAATTTTGTGATATACCTCTTTGGGAAGGAATTTTGGGGACCTTCCGCAGAGCGCTATAAATATCAGAAATGTCTGTTAAAACTTTTGGTCACTTTTTTCCTACCTCCACCTTTGAAAATAAGTTGTAAGATCCTTAGGAAAGAATCCTAATCATCCAAAAAAAAAATTTAAGAAGTGGTTTGAATTTTGTGATATAACCCCTTTGGAAATGAATTTTTGGGACCTTCCACAGAGCACTATATACATATGATATTTCTGTTAAAAAAATTCGTCACTTTTTTCATACCTCGACCTTTAAAATAAGTTTCGAGATCCTCAGAAAATTATCGTACTCATCCAAAATTTCTATGAAAAGGTGGTGTGAATTTTGTGATATAACCCATTTGGGGAGGAATTTCTGAAACCTTCTGTAGAGCGCTATAAACATTTGAAATGTCTGTTGAAACTTTTCGTCACTTTTTTCATACCTCCACTTTTGAAAATAAGTTTCGAGATCCCCAAGAAAGAATTGTAATCATCCAAAGTTTCTATGAAAAAGTGGTGTGAATTTTGTGATATAACCCTTTTGGAAATGAATTTTTGAGACCTTCCGCAGAGCACTACTATATACATCTTATATTTCTGTTAAAACTTTTCGTCACTTTTTTCATACCTCGACCTTTCAAAATAAGTTTCGAGATCCTCAGAAAAGAATCGTACTCATCCAAAATTTATATGAAAAGGTGGTGTGAATTTTGTGATATAACCCCTTTGGGGAGGAATTTCTGAAACCTTTTGTAGAGCGCTATAAACATTTGAAATGTCTGTTTAAACTTTTTGTCACTTTTTTATACCTCCACCTTTGAAAATAAGTTTCGAGATCCCCAAGAAAGAATTGTAATCATCCAAAGTTTCTATGAAAAAGTGGTGTGAATTTTTTGATATAACCCCTTTGGGACGAAATTTTCGAGACGTTTGCAGAGCGCTATAAACATCTGAAATGTCTATTTTTACTCACTTTTTTCATACTTTCACCTTTGAAAATAAGTTATGAGATCCTCACAAAGAATCGTAATCATCCAAAAAAAAATCAAGAAGTGGTTTGAATTTTGTGATATAACCCATTTTGAAAGGAATTTTTGGGACCTTCCGCAGAGCACCATATATATCTGAAATTTATGTTTAAACTTTTCGTCACTTTTTTCATACCTCCACCTTTCAAAATAAATTTCGAGATCCTCATGAAAGAATAGTAATCATAAAAACAATTCTATGAAAAACTTATGTGAATTGTTTGATATAACCCTGGGAAAGAATTTTTGGGACCTTCTGGAGAGCATATATAAACATCTGAAATATATGTTAAAACATTGTCATTTTTTTCATACTTTCACCTTTGAAAATAAGTTTCGAAATCCTCAAGAAAGAATCGTAATCATCCAAAAATTCTATGAAAAAATGGTGTGAATTTTGTGATATTACCCTTTTGGGAAGAAATTTTCGGGACGTTCTGCAGAGCACTATAAAAATTGATTTTTTTTTTAAAAAAAATCGTCACTTTTTTCATACCTCGCCTTTGAAAATATATTTCAAGACCCAGGAAAGAATCGTAATCATCCAAATTCTTTTTGAAAAATTGGTGTGAATTTTGTACTATAACCCATTTAAGAAGGAATTTTCGGGACTTTCCGCAGAGCACTATAAACATTTGAAATGTCTGTTAAAACTTTTTGTCACTTTTTTATACCTCCACCTTTGAAAATAAATTTCGAGATCCTGAGAAAAGAATCATAATCATCCAAAAACATTATGGAAAAATGATGTGAATATTGTGATAATCTTTTTGGGAAGAAATTTTTGGGACCCTCCGCAGAGTCATATAACCCCTTAGTGTTTTCACATCAACGAGGATACCAAATCAATTTAAAAAAAGATAATATGGGAATAAAAAAATCCTTTTACTAAATTGTCATACTTGCAACTGTTTTCAAAATGTGTTATATCCGCAAAATAGAAAACTTAAATTGACATGATGTCAATTTCCCTAAAAAAAATTTGTTTCAAAAAAACTCTAAATTGAATACTTTTAGCATTCATGCAATTTATTGTAAAGATTAATATTAATAAACTTATAATGTAAAAAAATATATTTTCATCCATCAAAGAAAAAAGGTTGGTTGCACAAATAACAATCAGACCCAAACTAATTGCAAATTTAACAAACTTTATAAGTTTTGCAAATATGGCAAAAAAATCCGTTTCTATCACTGATAAACTTTATCATATCACTGATAGACTTCTATCCGTGATAGACTTCTATCAGTGATAGACTATTATCACTGATAGACTATTATCACTGACAAAAATCTATAAAAAGCTGAGGTGATCAACGATAGACTTCTATCATCCATAAGATATCAGCGATAGAAATTGTCATATCCGCAAAATTTTTAAAAACATGCTATATTTTTAATTATCTTATTCTAAATTGACCGTTACAATTTTTCAAAGAAAAACAATATAGGAGACTTTTCAAAAACAGTTATTATAGAAAAACAATATTGGAGACTTTTCAAAAACAATTATTATAGAAAAACACAATTATTTAAGAAAATACTTTTAACAACAAACTTTTTTTTAATAAATTATGCATTGCCATGCTATCAAGATTTACTCGGAAATCCACAATCCAGCATGAAGGGATTAATTGGATGCGGGATTTTATTGAAATTTACCAAATCACATTTTACTTAATAAATGTGATTTGGTAAATTTCAATAAAATCCCGCATCCAATTAATCCCTTCATGCTGGATTGTGGATTTCCGAGTAAATCTTGATAGCATGGCAATGCATAATTTATTAAAAAAAAGTTTGTTGTTAAAGTATTTTTTTAAATAATTGTGTTTTTCTATAATAATTGTTTAATATTTATTTTTATAAGTACTTCTCTTTTCTCCTCCTTATTTTACCAATCTAAACATAGTTCAGACTTCAGAGTTCAAACAATCAACCTCCAATAAATTTCATTATTAAATATAAAGGTCTTTGTATTCCACTAGAATATCATACTTTTTATTTCAAAAAAAAAAATACATCATACTTCCTTTCATCTGGACAAATAAGTATTTTAGTAATAAAAAGGAAATGTTACTTCAAGAATGTGTTTGACATACCTACTTTTTTTTTTTTTTTTTTTTTTTTTTTTTAGAACAATTAGCTTCTTATGGCCATATAATATGAATAACGATAATTGATAGCATGCACCAACATGAACATAGCTCAATCGACATAATGTACGACCTAATGACTAAGAGATCACATATTCGACTCTCTCCACCCCATACCCCACATGTTGTCAAAAATATATATATATATTAATAACTTGCAACATTAACTAAATGATTAAGTGTTTTCTGAAAGTGGGGATTAAGAATTAGTTATTTTTTAGAAGGGAAACAATTTCATTGATGAATGAAATGATGGAGGGTAACCTCCGAGCACCTATAGGTTTACATAAAAATTCTCCAATTGGAAGATAAAGATGATAAACTATAATGAGAAAAAGGTACACTTCCTTTACAACATAGGAGCGCATGACAAAGCACCGTGTCTAGAAAACGATCAAAAGTAGATACTTTGTCCCGAAAAATTCGGGCATTTCTTTCTCTCCAAATACTAAAGGAAAGTCCTGATAATTGCAAGCCATAAGGTCTTCTTCGATCCCAAAAGGGAATAAGAATTAGTTATGAATGGTAAAATAGATGCTTTTAGTCATTTTTCCACTACCAAACCATAAATTAGCCACCCCACTTCATTGGTACATAAATAAGACAATCTAAAAAAGCAGTAGAAAAAGAAAATACAAAAAGGGTGGAGCATCAAACCTGGCAGCTGGAGAAGAAAGATGCCTGAAGCAATAGTTGCAAAAATTTCAGGTCCCAACTATTTTGTGTATTTACAGCTTGGTATTTGGATGTATTAAATGAATGACTCAAGAAAGGGAAGTTAGAATATCTACTATTGGTCATATCATTAACTTACAAGGAAAATTTTGAAGTTACAACCGGGATCTCGAATGAGATCGTAACAGAGCAATGTACGCCATCGCAAGTGACAATTGCCATGAGTAGCCTTGTGTTACCTTCGATAACGATATCGTTTAAAGTTGAAGTATACGTGCAAAATTCCACGCTCAAATGTGCACTTAAACCCCTTCTTATGAGAGTACTCCCATTCTTTGTTTACAATTCGGAATGCCTGTAATAGGATTAAAGAAAATGATGTAGTTAAGTATAAATAAATAAAATAGGTTAAATTACAAATTTAGCACCTACACTTTGAGGTTTGTATCTCATTTGGTCCATAACTTTCAAAATTACAAATTTAGTACCTGGACTTTTGAATTTTTAAAGATTCACGAATCTACTAGACATAATACTGAAATTCTAGGATTCCATTAGACATAAAATTCAAATTTATATCTAATAGATCAATTAACTTTTAAAAAAATTGAATTTGTCAGGGACCTATTAGACACAAAATTAAAAGTTTAAGGACTTATAAGATACAAAATTGAAAGTTTAGGAGATCTATTAGACACTTTTGAAAGTTCAGGGACCAAATAGACACATACCTCAAAGACTCAAAGATAAGAGACTAAACTTGTAATTTAAACAATAAAATAAAACTAAATGTCAAAAAAAAACAATTGCAGATCAAAAGAAGACTTACAATATCCTCATACGGTGGTCCTGCATGGAACCTTATGATACATGTCTCGCTGTTGTTTCCATCCTTTTCAATGGTGTAAGTTGGAGCTTTTATCTTGTCAACGAGGTCTGGATAGAAGATGTTAAATTTATATCCTTGCACAATCTTTGGAGGTGGATTGTCATGATCATAGTGAGTCTGGTTGTATTTGTTCCACTCGTATCCCGTGTGCACCCGATTGAAATATTTTGGTTTTCTTGGACGATATTTATCGTGCCACCAATAAACCTGCACGTTTTTCAGAGGCACTAATTAAGATCATTGTTGAAAATGTAGGAGCTTAAACAATCCAGGTATGAAGCAGACAAATGAAAATGACAGGGCACCTGTGAATCCAGGTTCACTTCAGCACCAGATCCGAAAACTGCATCGCCTTCCTCCATGACTCCCATTGCTTTTGAGGCTTTCAGCTCGAAGTTATCCTCTGGTGGAGCAGGTTTCGTAGCCATTGCTTCTTGAATTCGTCTCTGCTGTTCTTCTAAGACAGCGGTACGCTTACGTTCCTGCAGAATTTACAAAGTCATAACAATCTAACTTTTGATATTCATATTCATTACAATAAATAGATGGTGAATGTAATATCTGCAAACATACCAGTATGGCCCTATCCTCCTCAGGATCAACTGCCTCTTCATCTTCATCGCCATGCATAAGTTCTGGTGAAAATGATCCTGCCTCTTCATTCTCTTCTTCCTCAAGGAGATCAGGCGAATATGTTTCGGCTTCTAAAGAGCGGAAAAATATATATATTAGACTGGACATAAAATCAGGGTTGCAAGATAAAGACTCTGGACCACACCTTTAATATCAAGCTCATCATCCTCAGCTTCCACTTGTAAAGAATGATCGGAGTCCAACTTGACTTCCTGCTCCATCTTATCTTCATCGTCCTCTAAAGGCTGCTCAAGACGCACAAGATGCTCATGCAGTTTTTTGGTATGAATTTCTTTCAAGCAAGCCTGCATATGAAAAACTATAGTGAGCCTAATTCATTAGCTTTAAAAGAAAAGTAGAGGACATACAAAAGGAACATCTAACAATGAATACCTTGGCCTTGTATATATGAAGACGCTTGAGGACAGCCTCCCAATACTCGACCACCTCCTTTGCGGATCCAGATCGCATCTGTGACTCTATCTGAGAATGTAATGCCTCCAATTCACCATACGTCTTTTCTTCCAGGAGATTTCGGACATCTGTTTCAAAGCTAGAATGCAGACCCCTTTCTTCTGCAAGCAACTCAGCAGGGGGCTCCTCACCACGAACTCTAGCTCTATCCAGTGCATCCTTTTTTCGAGCTTCAGCTAGTTCCCAATCACAAACCACGAGAAGTGCCTGTTAAATTGCACACAGCAAGACATGGCTTAGCTTAGCAGACATGCTACACCTTACTCTGATCTGAAGACCAGGAAAGTGAGGAGGACTGAACCTCCCCAATACATGGTTCGACTTTAAAAGCTGCCTTAAAGCATAACAAACATTCAACCTTAAGTTAACAAAAAATTGTTTATTTGCATCAAGCTTTCGAGGGGCTCATTAACAGCAGCACATTAACAAGCATATTGCCTAATTGGTTTCAAGCTAGTGTCTATAAAAATTATAATTCATCGTAAAATCGCTAAATACAAGACCAAACGCCTTAGTCGTGTAATTATCTCAAGGAAACTACTGAAAAAAATGGTCAAACTGAATCATATCAATAACACTAATATCGAGTAAAACAATATCAAAGGTTGTATTATATATATATTCTTTTTTTTTATGAATTATATATTGAAATATAAAAGTAAAGGTTCAGAGTAAAATTTCAAATAACTAATCAAAGGACACATAGAGAACACTCTCTCAACGTGTAGGTGTTACTCTTCCAAAGAAAGGGGTTAAGAACTAGTTGTTAATACTCCATTGAGGCGTGTAGTTCTTCGACATAAAAGCTTTTCAAAATGTAAATAGGAAAATAAATAAATATTTTCACCTCCCAGTACTCGATATGTGTAGGTGTCGCCCTGTCCAGATCAAGATGCATTTTGATGTCATCACGAAGCTCTTCCATTTCTTTCACAGTCAAGCCCTGTATCATACATGTCAGTACCAATATGAGGAGTCAATTGAATATATTGTATTCGCCTGTAGTCAGTGAAAACAATATTGAGAATCTAATCACTACACATAAACCACAAACAACGAAAATAGAGAACAAATCAGATCCATAAATATGAATACTTCCGTTGCTTGAGTTATGACCATTCACTTAAAAAAATGATAAGAAACCTGTGAAATATATTGAAACAAACAAAAATGGAACAAACTGGGGGCAGGGGGAAGAGGAATCCCCCTCCCAAAAAATTAAAATGAAAGGAGAATTAATAGCACACTTGATGACAAGAAATTTCCATTTCTAAATAGCGCTTTTGGAAGTCAGAAGAGAACAACTTTGCTACCGCCATTGTAAAAGAATAATGGAGGAGATAGAAAAAGAAAAAACAAATGAATAAAAGAAAGAAAAGCTTTAGAGAATAACTTCAAGATATAAAACCCTTTCCTCCTGCTCTAAACAAAAAACAAGAATGGGTTGCCTGCAAGATAATCACCTAAGAAAAACATACCTAATTTATAAAAATTTAATTCTTTAGTGACACACTGAACAGAAAACACAAGTCATCTAAAACAACCATAAGCATTATAAGCAGAGAGATATTTACCTTGAATACAGTGTATGGCTCATTAATTACTATATCAAAATCATCCGATCCATTCAATTGCTTGGACAGAACATCTATAGGCTTCGTACGCCCATCACGAACTCTCATCTCTGATCTGATTTTGCTTTGATCAAAATGAAACTGTAGGCCAAAAACTTCATGTTAAGTAATTGTCCAAGGGGGGTCATGTACAATAAATAAAGGAACAAGCAAATAACGGAGAACCACATGCAATATGAAACACAAAAGAGTACACAAAAAGAAATTACAAGTGAGCATACTACCTCTTCTTCCTTTTTCTCCCAATCCTGAAATTCAGCACGAGCACGTTCTCTAGCCAGCAATGCCTATACCAACAAAAAATAGTTAATCCATGAAAAAAAAAACTACCACTGCAGATTATCTGAACTGACAAGAACTACTTAACTAAAATAAAAATATCTTCAGGTGCCATGTTCTGCTTACCATTTCTTCCTCATGTTGTGCTTTTTCAAGAGCCCTTTCCTCCCTCCTTTTCTTCACCTTTTCAATCTCTGCCTGCATAAGTACAAATATGCAATAAATACAAGTAATGAACAATCACACACATCAATTCACAGACTTTAGCATCGCTATAGCAGATCAAAGGAAGAACCTTTTTTTTAACTAAAGGTAAACATGTGGGAAACTTTTGTTTATAAGAAAATATGATTCCTTCATTTCATTGATGGTAGAAGAAGCCAATAACAATGGCAAACGAATTACAACAAACACTTCCATTGGGCAATAAGGGAAGTGAGACTAGCTATGAAAGTAAGGTGAGAATTTACACCAAGAGAGAGACATATAGATCAAGTGTTCAAAAAAGCTATCGAAGTCAGAAGCTTTATCCTCGAAGATGCGACGATTTCTCTCCAACCATAAAGACCATTGAAATGCTCTGATGAAATGTCACCACACGATTTCCTTCTCCTTACAAAAAGGATGACTAAAATTAATAGTTTCCAGCCATGTTAATATTTCTGCCGGTAAGGCAATGGACCAATTAAAAGCTGATAGAATAGTCTTCCAAAAAGAGCCAGCGAAAGGACAGTGAATGAAGAGGTGCAACAAAGACTCTCCACTGTTTTTGCATAAGACACACCAACCAGCTGGGCAATGAGACAAGCCAAGGAGACCTCCTCTGTAAAACATATGCAGTGTTAATGCATCCATGACTAAATTCCCATATGAAGAATTTTACCTTCTTTGGATAAGAAACCTTCCATAAGAAACATATATAAGGATCCATGAGCCTGGGACCCGCAAGAAGATATCAAAATGGCTGAGATATTTAGTAGAGAAGGTGCCTTTTTTTATCAATAGTCCATCTCCAGTGGTCTTCAAAATTTGTCACGGGTGAGGTGATAGTTAATAATCTTGACCATTCTTCAATCTCCTCACCCGTTAGATTCCTTCTCAAACCCAAATCCCAACTCACAGAATCATGGTTTCAAAGATCAGCCACAGAGCAAGCTTTCTTTAATGATAAGGTGAATAGCCTAGGGAAAGCTACCTTTAGGGGGATTCTCTAATCCAGATGTCAGTACAAAAAAAGGTGCAGACTTCCCATTTCCAATCACATAAGTAATGTTTTCGTAGACTAATGCTTGTTGCTGCATGATATATTTCCAACGACCTTTGGAGGATCTTTTTTGTTTTTTTGGTAAGAAACTACGCTTTCATTGAGAAAAATGAAAGAATAACATACAAAAAAACAAGCCAAAAAAAAACTAGAGTCCAAACCCTAACTACAAAAGAGGACTCCAATTCAAAAAACAAGACCAAAATCATAATTAAAAAAGGCCTAGTGACTGAGTGACGCCCACAAAGAGGCATTAAACCTCGCTGCCTACCAAACCTCCTCACCTGACCTCTCTAAAAATATTATTATTCCTCTCAAGCCAAATACCTCACAATAAATAACCAATTGTGGGAGACTTGAATTCTGGATTTATCTTCAAACCAATAGCCAATTGAATTCTTATTAAGGGCAAACTTATGACATTAGTTAACCTTAAATTGGACATTGTCAAGTAATGGATTAAGTGATCACAAAAAACACTATGAAAACTAGGAGGTGCTAAATTTAACTAGAAAAACTAGAACTTTTCTGCATTTAAGCAAAATGACACATAAGAATTCAACGAGGCAGGGCAAACAGGAAAGATGCTAAACTCAGCCACATTGCTTTCAGCGAGGTATTTCATATTTAAGATAACAACAAAAAAGATCATTAACATAGAAGGCTGGAAGGTGTTGAGATAATTCACCATCAGAAGTCATCCTTAAACAAGATAACCCAGTAGGCTGATACTCTGCAAACATGCGAATCTAATTACTATCACAACTTCCAATGAATAGTGGGAAAAATAAAACTCTGGTATGTGATACATAATCAGGGGCATCTCTCTCAGCCTCTCAGGCACAAACAATTAAGAAGACATTAAGTTACTACATCATTGAAGCACTAGAGGAGAGTACTTAAACAAAGGTACAATATGGTTGCAACTTGCAACCCCAGAACTATTTTATTAAGAAAAATGAATAACAATTGAAACCTTTTTCTACAAGTTTTTCTTTCTGCAATTTAGTTTGATCTTTGTTTTGTTGGCTCCCTTTCACTGCAGGCTTTCTTTTTGTCTTGCCTACTTTTGTTCTTTCATTTATGAAATTTTAGTTTCTCAACAAAGAAAATAAAATAATTAACATTGGGACTAGAAGCACATACCATTCTTTCTCTCTGTCTTTTTTTCTCAGACTTCACTGAAAAGGCATCAAGCGACACGCCTTGAGTAACATCACGCTCAATTTTCTTTCGCCACACAAATCTGCATATCAGATTGTCATGGACTCAGCAACGAAATCAACTACTAAATTATTGTAGTGGTCGACCAAAGATGCAGAGAAGTAATAAATTCGCTAGATTATATATTGAAATTTTAACATAATCCTCTTACAAATACCCAATAATTATAGCTAAAACTATATGAAAACAAGTAGACACAAAAAGAAAGCCCTAAACCCGAATGCTTCTTCATCGAACTATATATTTTTTTACAATAAGAGGGCCACTGGAATTGCTTCACCAGAATGAACAAATTTGATCACAGAACCTATCTATCTAACGGTCTTCGAAGTACTTCCCATTCTAGTGAATATTATAGGCACATTCGGAAACCAATTATAATCATACTACAAATGCCGTACAGCCACTAGCATGCTAAGTAGAACAGTACAATCCGAGCAAAGAGTTATGTCAATTTTAGCAAACGCAAAACAGAATAACCACTCACTTTTCATTCAGATTGGAATCGCCAAATGGATTAGAATCGTTGGAATAACCAGAAACCGTCTGCGACTTTAATTTCTTAGCAACTCGCAAGGCCTACACAACATAATAGAGTGCAGTAGATAAGAAAATTAGTATGAAAACGCCATAAAAATAGTTTTGAAACCCTAAAAATCAACAAAACTAACAAAATTACACTAAGGAAACAAACGTAACCACGACATGACCTTTTTCTGCGCTTTCTTGGCCTTGTATTCACTAATTTGCTCTTCGGTAAACTTAATCTTCTTCCGACCTCCATCATCACTGTCATAACTGTCATCCGCGGAATCCCGCCCACGAGAGGAACTCCGTCGCCTACTTCGGTGGCTGCTTCTGCTACCACCGTGTCTTTCCCTGTGCTTTCGGGAGCTCGCCACAGGAGATGAATCGCGGCTATCTGAGTCGTCGGAATCAGATTCAGAGTCGTGCGACCTTCTTCTGCTACGTCTCTTTGAAGACGATGTCTTCTCTTTCTTCCTCTCACTGCTTCGGCCGTGGGTGCCCATACTTGGAAGAGAATATCAACTGCGGCCCGTCGCCGGCCGGTCGACAGAGGAAGCTGCAATGGTTAGGGTCCGAATACGAGGATCCGACCAGAGAGAAATGGCCTTCAGCGGCCTTTTCGATAAATTCACTAAAAATAAAAGGAATGCAAAATAATCATTTCAAATTTGTAAATCTATTGAGGGTAAATCTGAATAGTTTGATGGGTTATAATTTCGTTTTTTATTTTATGTTTTTTAAATATAGAAATTTAGGTTTGTTCTTCATTTATTTACTTGAGACATTTAAATTTTTAGTGGAATTGTAAAAATTATTTAAAGCTAACTTTTTTTTTTATTTTCAAAATTAATTTGATTTTTTAAAACATTTGTAAAAGTATATAATAAACTAAAAAAAATCAACCATTTAGAAAATTAATTGAAAAATAGATTATTTGGCCGACATATCCAAAAGATTTAGGATGTGTTTGATTTGCATTCCTGTAATTTTTTTAAAAAAAGTCATTTTATAATAAATTGAGAATGAGTTTTGAAAATAATTCTTTGAGTGAAATACTTTTGATGTTAATTTTTACGAAAAAAAAAAAAAAAAAAAAAAATTATATTTTCATAATGTATTAAAATTATCAAAATACTCTCACATTATTCTTTTAAATTTTCTCCACCCACGATTGTTGTCGGTCACCTCCTCCGACAACGATGTCGGCCACCGTCTCCGATCTCGGCGACCTCCTCCGGCCACCGTCGCCACTCCACGGTGGCAGTATTCGATCTTCAGCCATCGTCATCGATCTTCGATGACCTCCGGTGACCACCTTCGTCGGTCGTCTCCGGCGACCTCCACCACTCTTACCCCGTCACTGACCACAATAGTAAATGTCGGAGGAGATTGAACATTTGACATGTTAGTTAAAGGTATAACCTTATGTCAATTGAGTTATGCTCACTTTGATAATTTATTTGGCAAATATAAATTTAAACTATTAATTTATATTGTTTATTAATAATTGTCTTTTATATAGTAATTTGAGAGAAACACTTTTAATATAGAGCAAACCAAATAAATAAAAATACTTAAAAAAAAATGTATGGGTATTTTAATTATAAACTTTTCTAGAAAAAATGTTTAAATTCTTTGAAAAACATTTTATTGTTCTCAATGTTTTTAGACCCCATTTTATCTCAATTCTTTCCCCATTTCTCATCCCCTCTTTTTCCTCTCATTTGGAAGTCATTTTCATAGAAGCCACTTACTTTCTTATTCTCCAAGCAAGTTATAATAGTCGGCAAGTCAAATGTATAACTCAGTCCACACAACTCCAAGTTGGTATCTTAATTTATGAATTTTCATCAAATAGGTCCATGTGAATTTTTCATTTTGTGCCTAATAGGTATTTAAATTTTAAATTTACGATGTGTACATCACTCCACAATCATAATTAATCAATCATAATTATGATAGTAGGATTCACACTGTAATCCGTCCAATAAAAATCAAACTGACTCATTTTCATTACCACATGACATTAGTATCTAAAAAGTTTTTAAAATTCCAATTTTGCATCTAATACATCATTAAATTATTCTACATTTTTTTTTTAAATTTACTACACAAAATAGAAAGTTTAGTCCCTATAGGGTAATAATTTTGTCAGGCCTTATTATTTTTATTATTTTTTGTTTGCTTTAAACAGAATAAACTAGAATTGTTGGCGTAAGCAAGTTAGCACACCCCTGCAAAACAACAAATAGACATCCTTTGGAAAAAGAAAATAAAAGAAAGAAAGATGCATTCAACAAATCCAATTTCCAAACAAGCATCATCATGAGTTTTGACAAAAGAAAATGTACTACTAAACTAGTAAAGGTTAGTAGTTTGTTTCTAAGCAAGGGAAGATCAAAATGTTCCTCAAAATAAGATAGAAAACTGACTGCAAAATCTGAAAAGAAATCTCTCCAGGCCAGAAATCTAGAGATAGTCGATCCATCGGCCAACCGATGTTCGATATCAAAAAATTTACCCCTCCCGGGATTTCGAGTTAAGCAATTATCTAGAATTCACTGAGAAAGTGAATTAAGTTCGATCAGTTTCACTTCTTTCAGCTGACTGCAACTTCTGGTGATAAGAAACCAAGTGTGTCTTGGTTGGACGACAGCTTAGTCTTGGAGATCATAAGCACCTGCACTGCTTCTTCAACCTTGGCAGACAGAGATTCAGGTGACTCTAACAGGAGCAGCAATTCCGAGTTGTCCATCTCCAGAAGCATCCCAGTAATTTTCGCAGCAAGCTCCGGCTGCAAGTTACAAGCGCTTAAAAACACTTTTTTTGCACTTAAAAATACTGTTTGAAATATTGAGAAATTAGAAGAGCTTGGAACTTTCAGATGCTGAACCAATGATCTACAAAATGTACAATATTATTTTGTGTTTACCTTGTGTTTTTGGACTAGTGGGTAGAGATGCTCCCCAATGATCTGTTTCTGTTGGTCTGAGGGAGAGACAGCAAGCATGCTGCTCCATATTTGAGATCCCTGCGAGACATCTCCAACAGAATTAAAAGCAGCGGATGAGCCTCCAGAAGCTGTGTTTGTTTCGCAGGGTCGAGCATTCGGGACATACTTAACCTGTCCGGTCCACTACAACAGAAGAAGCAAGTGAATGATTCGTAGAAAGAATAGATTACGAAAAAAACCATTCGGAGAAAGTCAATTCCACTCCAAAATCAGATGAATGGGACTAGTACGAGGCATCATAAGAAGGCAAGTGAATAATTCGTAGAAAGACCAGGACAGTTTACCTGCTGATTGCCGGATGATTTTGCAGCAACTACTGATTGATTGCCATCTTGTGAGTTTGGCATATAAGAGACAGATTGGATACCATTTTGATGAGAAAGCATTGGTCCATTCATTTTGCCTCTGTTTTGCCTGGGTTGCCTAGAAGCATTCGGAATCTGTGGAGTAAAAGTTAAGATGCTAAGAAAGACTTCGTAATTCACATCAAATAGGGGAAGGGTGATTTGAACCTCGACCTCAAGGGAGGGAGTACATATCAATTACCGCCGAGCTATGCTCACTTTGTCATTAGTTAACAAAGTTTAACTCCAATTTTGCTGAAATGACAAAATGCAGGAGTGCTCTATAATTATTATATAAAATCACATATGCAAAAACTGATTGCAGCAGAAGACATCAACTTACAATAGGTACAGGTGAAGGTTGAAAACCAGGTCTTGCAGGAGATGCAAAAGTACTAGGTCTCCATCCAGGCCTCATTCCTAAGGTGGGTAAAGGCTGAAACATCAGATTTGGACGAGATGGTACTTGTGGAACAACACCTGGTGCTGTGTAGTAATAAGGAGGGTATCCACCAGGAAAAATTGTAGTTGACGGTCCCGGTATCGCCGACAACCGTTGCGCAAACTGAAGCTTCAATTGCATTTGTCTATCCTCTTTTCTTTGTGCAATAGCCAAATAGAGTGGCTTGCCGTGAAACATACATCCTATGGGTATACGTTATCCAGTGTCAAAATAAAGGCAATTAGCAGAGGTTTCTAGACCAATAGAACTTAAGAAATGACAGGTTGACACTAAAACAACAAAAAGGATGCCAAGTTGTAAATATGTAAGTTTTTTCAATCCAATAATTCATAATGGCACATTCATTCTTAAACTCTGCTCAACTCTACCAGTATCACGGATTGAAGCTTTCTACAAGATTTCCTATACTGATGATTAGTTTCAGTAGGGAATAATGAAAACTCCCTTCGAAACCTAAACGGATCAGGAACAACACAACAATACCTTTGAAACACATTTAAAATAATGTATATTAATAGTTCAATGCACTCAGCTAATAATTTACCTTGTAAAGTGTTCACAGCTCTTTTAGCTTCGTCGGGATTAGAGAAGCAAACAAATCCAAACCCTTTGTTTATTCCCTTGTCATCCCGCATAAGTTTTGATGAAGTGATGGTGCCATACTGACTAAAATGTTCTCTCAGCTCTTCATCGGTTACAGCATCATCAATGTTCTTCACATACACATTTGAGCCCTACATGATAGGTGATATTGTTAGGAGAAAGAGACTAAATATACCAAGAATGAAAAAGGACAAATTTTGAAAGATACCTTGCATTTTAACATTTGCTCCTTTCGTTTTTGTTCGTAATGACGACGTAATAGTTGCTCACGTTCAGACTTCTTTTGTGCCCTCCCGATGTAGATAACCTTTGAACCTGATAAAGAAAGACCACTGTGAGATCAAAAGAACACATTATATTAAGTTCAAATTAAATAATCTAATTGAGGCCAAAGAGGACAAAGATGTATTTGTACCAAGTTGGGATCCATTAAGTTCTTCCAATGCCCGTTTGGCATCATCAAAGTTGTCAAAGTTTATAAAGCCAAAACCCCTTGACATCCCATTCTCATCCTTTGAAATAGCCAAGCTGGAAATTCTTCCAAACTCAGAGAATGTTTCCAGCAAAAGCTCTTCCTCAACTTCTGGGTCAAGATTTTTCACATACAGATTTGTAAATTTAACATCAGGATTAGCCAAAACTCGATCACTTTTCCTGACAAACTTTCCGACATACCTGTAACACACGTGTCCGGTGAGTGTAAATTAATACATACAAATAATTAATAAGCATTGCACAGTTACTTAAAATTGTGAACGTTCATGTATTTACATCTGCTTATCCCCAACGGTAAAACCATTCAGTGACTCTATGGCACCATTAGCAGAATCCTCAGACTCAAATTGAACAAAGCCATATCCTTTGCTCTTCCCATCATCGGATGTGGCAACTTTGCAGGACTGAACATGTCCAAATTTGTTAAATAGCACTTGAAGTCCTAAACTATTGATTGAATCGCTCAAGTTCTGCATTGTTTAGTCAAATTTAAAATGTAAATTTTATTAATAACGTGATATTGATTCTACAGGCCAATTATTCTCTATGTAAAAAGCAGCATAAACCTTAACAAACACGTTTCCAATTCCACTTTTTCTTGCATCAGCATCGCGACGTGACCACATGACTCGAATCGCTTTTCCATTCAACACACTGTGATTCATTACATCCATGGCATTGATTGCTGTTTAAAATCAGGCAGACAGAACAAGATCATGAACTCCAAAACATATTAGAGTTTCAAATATTATGCAAGAACTAATCACACAGAGGGCACCATTCCCAAATAGGCAACACATGGTGGATAAAACATCTTGAAATGACCAAACAGTGATCAGCAAACATTCTCCTGGTGCTAATCAACCTATTGAATTAAATAATAGCATTTCAACCAACTCGATCTTCATTATCAAATCTTCAAGATCAAGAATAAAACAGTGATCGGCAAACATTCTCCAAGCTTCAAATTCATCCATCAATTAAAATCGCAATAAATGTAAATCAATAAAACGTCTATAAATTCTACAATAAACTAAACAACAACAAAAGTTAATCCGAATGTCAACCAATCCAAAGACGACTCGTATAGTCAGTCTTACATATCGATCGTCATTTGATTTCTCAAATCAAGAAAGAAAAAAGAAAACACAAGAAAGATACAAACACGCAAGAAATCAAACAAGCAATGAAAGAAAGCAAAAAAAAAAATCAATATAATACCGTCTTGAGGAGAAATAAAATTGACGTAGCCATAAGAGAGAGAGCGTCCAGTGGCGGAATCTCTACAGATACGAACAGAGGCGAGACTCTTGAATCCAGAGAAAGCATCAAAGAGTTGGCCATCAGTGACATCAGGATGAAGGTCGCCAACGTAGAGAGAAGATGCCGGAGAGACATGAACCGTCGCCTGAGAAGCCGCCATTGTTACAACAGAGAAATCGCAAACACCTGCAGCAATCGATTCATCGATTAACAAAGAAAAAGAACAAAATCAAAACACAAAATCAACAGATCATAATAAAAAACGATACGAAACCTCAATGCCTGGTAATCGATCACTTTCTTGTTCTTCCTCCTACGATTATTACTACAGAGAAATGGCGATGACGGTTTTTGATTGGAATCTGGTTGATTATTATGGAATAAATGCAGAGAGAGAGAGAGAGATCAGAGAACAAAAAGGATTGAAGAAGAAGATGAAATGACGTTTGTGGAGTGAGGAATTTGCATGGAATCATGGAGATTGCAGACTGCTTGAGGCGTTTGCTATAAAGATTCCAGGCAGCTATGAAGTGAGCTCACGCGCTATATCCCGCAGTGGAATCCACCTTCCGGTTTCTTGATTTATTATTTTTTTATTATTATTATTAAAACAACAATTAAAGAATTTATAAATAGGTTCTCTATTTTAAATGTAATCTAACGTGGAAATTATGAATTAGTATAAGAAGAAAAAAATTCATTTATACCCTAAACTCTGTAGTAATTTTAACCCTAAATTTTTAATTTCATCAAATTGAATCTCAAACTTGCATGAGGTTCGATTCGGGTAAGCGTAATCGTGTTTTTAACATATTTAAATAAAAAAATTAACATACGATCTATATTGCAACATTTATACAATTTTGACGTTCCCAATTTGATGAAATTGAAAGTTTATAGTCTACATTGCAACATTTATGCAAGTTTGGAGTTCAATTTAATAAAATTCAACGTTCGAAGTTAAATTTGCTACAACCTGCAAAATTTAGAGTCTAGATTATTTTTTTTCTTCAAACTTGCTCAAGTGCTACAATGTAGACCCGTCCTACCATGCTTATGATTTTTTTGTACCCGAAACTTGCATGGTTATTTTTTTCTGATGGTTTTGTTGGGTATATAAAGAGACTCGATTTAGATAAACATAAGTGTATTTTTAACGGACGTAAAACAAAAAAGTTAACCTAGAGTCAGAGTCTACATTGCAACATTTATGTAATTTTGGGTTCACAATTTGATGAATTGAAAGTTGAGAGTCTACATTGTAATATTTCATAAAATTGAAAGTTGGGAGTTAAAGTTAGGTCTACATTATTATTTGATTGGAATTTTCTTTAATGTTTTTTTTGGGAGAGAAAGTTATGTGATGGTACTGTTATAGCCGGTAGCAGGTGAGAAAGTGAATATTTGGAAAATTCAACTGGGAGATGCATGAAAATAGGGGCGCATGTGCATGCGAAAAAGAAGTTAATTTTTTTTTAACCTTTTTGTGTGGGTCCCATGTTCCCTTAAAGACTGCTTCAAAGGTATTTTTTACCGGAAATTTTTCTTTTTTCTTTTTTTATTTTTGTGGGAGAATTTTTATCGGAAGCATTTTTTTAGGTGTCATGTGGTTGGATAGAATCCACATTGGAAAAGGCAACAAAGTCAAAGATGGAAATTCATTGATTTTTTATTTATTTATTTATTAATGATTGAAATCTTTTTACTTTTCTTGATTTAATTAAATAATAATAATATATATATATATATTTAATAATCTTGCATTTCATTTTCAAATTTTATCTATAAAAAAAAACTTAATTTTCAATTTAATCCCTATAATTTTAATTTTTTTTAATTTGATTTATATAATCTGGTCGAATCTCATGTTAAGGATCGCAACAGGGTGGGACAGGCCGACGATGCATTACTCACGTACATATGCCCTATTTTCGATTTTGGTAAATGAGAGTTGAGGTCAGAAAATTTTTGTTTAGGACCACAATTGTACTATCATGTTGCGATTCTTAAATAATCTCATATTAAGAATCGCAACGGGGCGGGCGGGGTCGATGATGCACTACTTATGCACATCCACCCTATTTTCGATTTTGAAAAATTAGAGTCGAGGTCAAAAAATTATTGTTTAGGACCACAATTGTACCATTGTTTTTCTTTCAAGAAAAGTAAAGTACAAAAGTACTATCAAGTTGTTTCTACACATTTTTTCCTTATAGTCAAATTTTACATAGTTGGTACCAAATTAAAATTTTATCATTTTTAATTTATTTAATCTAACCTTAAAATATCTAATAAGTCCTAAACTTTCATTTGTGTCTAATAAATTCTTGAACTTTAATAATTAACTAATAGATTTTTAAACGTTTGTGTCTAATACATCATTAACCTCTTCGATATTTTTTTAAAAATTCACAAATCTATAAAACACAAAATGAAAATTTTATCTAATAAAACAGTTAATATAAAAACTCAGACAAAAAAAAAATTAAATTAAGGACGTAGTAAACAACAAAATTATAAAGCAGTTAATATAAAAATTACAAATATATTAGAGACCCATTGAAAAAATAAAATAAAAAAATAAGGACGTATTACAAGTTTTTAAAGTTTAAAAACTTATTTATCACTTTTTAAAGTCCAACCCTCCAATAACATGTTAGACACAAACTTAAACTTGGTGAATATTAATTTGTGATTTAACCTAAAATAATTTATGTATTAAAAATTTAGTAAATTTAATATAATCAAGCAAGAGCATGAATGAAAATATCGATATTTATATCAATACCGGTACCTTCGATTTACGGATATATCGACGAATATTTGATATCTCAAAAACTTGTAAAAATATTATGAATTTTTTGTGAAACTTTAGAACAAGCTTTGTTAAATAATAAACTACACTTTTAAGCAAATATATCAATAATTAAAAGTCAAATATATGCATTAATACATTAATAAATAGTATTGAAGGTTGTAAAATAAATATAAACAGAACAATTTGTAGATAAAAAGATTTTGCTCAACAAGTACATCATTCATAATTCAATAATAAGATATGTTTTTGGTGTATTAGACCGACATTATTATAATTATTTTGATCAAAATAGTATTGTTTCAATTCATTCTATCTTATAACATAAATTAAAAGAGTATAGTAATAAAAAATTATGAATTTGTCAAATCGAGCATAGCTCAATTGACATAAAGTTGTGGACTACTGAAATGTCAAAGGTTCAATCCCCACCCACATTAATTAAATACATTTGCAAATATATATATATATATATATAACAAGACACAATAATTAAATTTATCAAATATATATATATATATATATATATATATATATATATATTTTTTTTTAAGGATGAGGATAATTTATTTATTATATTTAATATATTAAAGATTATATTATAACATTCACAAAATTTAAATTTATCAAATATATATATATATATATATATATATATATATATATATATATATATATATATATATATATATATATGGGAAATTGTAGTAAATGACAATTTAAGACTTATTGTTTGCAAATATAGCATGTTTTTAAAAATTTTGCGGATATAGCAATTTCTATCGCTGATATCTTATGACTGATAGAAGTCTATCGCTGATCACCTCAGCTTTTTATAGATTTTTGTCAGTGATAATAGTCTATCAGAGATAATACTCTATCACTGATAGAAGTCTATCAGTGATATAATAAAGTCTATCAGTGATAGAAACAAGTTTTTTTGCCATATTTGCAAAACATTTTAAAGTTTGCTAAATTTGCAATTAGTTTGAGCCTGATTGCTATTTGTGCAACCAGCCCTATATATATATATATATATATATATATATATATATATATATATTTTAAGGATGAGGATAATTTATTTATTATATTTAATATATTAAAGAATCTTCACAAAATTTACATAAAATGCAATATAAAACTTAGCAAAATAATGTTTATGTTTACACTTTATATTTAAACATGCAACATAAAACCCCTATTTTTCGGTCAATTTCGACCATTTTTTCATCGTGAACAAGAGCAATGAAACACTAAAATCAGCTTAAATACATTTATTTTTTAAAAATAAGAATATTACATTACACAAATGAAAAGGAAGAAATCCAAATGCAGTATATTTGTTCAAATGCTCAGGCTAAAATACAGATACCTTTGTTATCTCACTCATGAACCTCTCTACCACACACACTACACTCGCACATAATTTACAATTCTGCCATTGCTCACAATATGGGCCCTTTACAAGATGGAGGCCCAACTTCAAACCCAAAGAAGACAGGCCCAATTTAAGCAGTGGGCCAACTTTCTGGCCCATTGCATCTCTCATGGTCTAAAAACAGCCACTACCAATCATCATAAATATAGACTGGAGGGGCAAACAATTGGTGGAAAGAATGGGGTTTTTGAGAAGTGAGAACTACACAGTTAGAAGCTACAGAAACTTGAAGTTGATGAACAAAATGAAACTACTCATTAACAGAGCTAATGCTTCCATAGTTAGTGATTGAAGGAGCTTATCTCGGGTCGAGCTGCTCACGCTCAACTGTCCTGCATTGACAAACTCGTTCTTCCCGGACGTGACTGATACATTTACAGCTTGAGAACCTGGAAATGGAGGTTTTTTTTCACAAAAATATGAATTAAAGTTGTTCAATGGGGTTGTACAGATTTATGCACACTGCCTTGTATGTTTAACTTACAATCATAGTTTGCCCACCCTATCCGCTGGCGAGCCAAATCATATACAAATATCTTGTCTTTCATAACAAGATCTGCAAGAGGAAGGCATGTCAAACGAGGTTCGAAGACCATGTACAGCATGAATTGATTCGTGGAGTTGTGTAATACGTAATAATTAAGAGTCGAATCCTAAATATAATAGCGGATATTCACATTCAAAAAGAAGTCCAAGTTAAGGGACTAACCTCCTAAAATTGTTACTCCTTCCTGAACTTTCTGAATACCAATACACCACAATGCAGCACCATCCTGTAAGGATCAAGCGATATCACATATCCCGACATGGTTGGTAATACAATTGAAGAAATGAATCTCAAACAACTTACATAAAAGCCAAGATGCATAAGATATTCTTCGGGTTTTAACACCATAGATGCACTGCCTGCGAAGTTTAAGCTAACCAGAGGAAATATCTCGCCTACGCTGGACATAGAAGAGAATTTTGTCCCATTCAATTCTTGGATGAGTTTAAGATCAGAATTTTTCTTCTCAAAGATCAAACTACACCCTTTTTGATATAGTTAAAAGTAGAGACAGACCTGGTGGATACTAGATAACACTGGTTGCCCTTTGAAATAGTAGGAGTCACAGATTGGGAAACAGCAGCAGTTATCTAAACAAGTCAAAAGTAAGAAAACATATTGAGTAGATGCATATGTGTATATCAATAAGAATCTAGGTTGGTTTACATATGCACTTATTATTATTATTATTTATTTATTATTTTTATTTTTATTATTTTTATTTTTTTTGGTAAGAAACCGAACTTTCATTGAGAATAATGAAAAAATAGAAGAGCATAAAAAAAAAACAAGCTCAACGAAGTCCCAGAACTACAAGAAGAGACTCTAATCCAACAAAATCAAACCAAGACCATTAATTACAAAATGGCCTAGTGGTTGACGCCCACAAAGAAGCGTTAAACCTGACCAACTCCCAAATATCATCACAAGACAGCTCTACATTTTTAAAGTTCTATTTTAACCTTTAACCTTTAAAATTGTTTCAAAATGATTCTTTTGAAATTTTTTTCTTCGTTAAAATGAGTGATGAAAATTGACATGGCAGCTGAGTTGTAATTTTTTTAATTTTATTTCTTAACCTTATAAGTTATTAAAATTATTAGGTCACTGCGAAAATAAAAGACTGTGACATGGGGAAAAGAAACTTACAGCGCTAACAAATGGAGTATAAGCTTCTTCCACAAGGTAAGCCAATGTTGTCCCGGAGTCTACAATAGTTCCTCGATTGTTCGATGTTGCAAATACAGATGGATCAATTGGCAGCGTCTGACCATTGACAGTGATGCTTTGCAGATATAAGTTATAGTGAGGCCTGATATTTCAAATACAGTCAAACTTTCATCAGAAGAAGTACATTTGTCTATTAATATAAGCATAAATATGTAACAAAAACCTGAAACAGGTGAACCATGCAGTTGGATTCCAACACAGATTCATAACTTTGAAAGAAAACGTATTTGCCGGTAAAAATATGTTTAAACTGATAGAATGTTTAAATGTACTTCTTAGATTGAAAGAGAGGGGATCTATCTCTCAGTTATAGGAAAGAGATTGGAAGGGAGGTGCTTGCGAAACAAAACAACCATCAGAGCACAATCATTTGGGACAAAAGATATTTTATAAGTAGCTTATGCATTCCAAAAGGTTGATATCAGCACCCTCAAATTCGCAGTTCTTTGAAAAAAAGAATGAATCCAGTAACTTCCAATAATTGAAATTAGTTGCAACTTTTTTACTTATGGTTTTTCAGTGGTAAACTCTCAATTTAGTATTATGATTTCTGAAAATAATTTGAAATTTTGAATCTGCCTCTGAAGAGATGATCTACTATCTTTACTGTTTTACATAATAAAACAACCAGTTTCCAGAAGAAGAAAAAAATGATGAAGGTGGACGTACTGAGAGGGCACGAGTGGGCTATACACAATGCCTGGCTCCAAGACCTCACCAAGAACCAATATACCACCACCATTTCCTTCTCCTTTTAAACAATGGGAAAATACTTTCGGGGTTATCCCTCGAGCTGACAACTGTGATATGACAGACAAATCTCCAGGGCCAAATCCAAAAATGCCATCTACTGCATGGTCTGATTTAGTCAAATCTCCTGACTGATAGGTGCTACAACTGCATTTAAAGATCAGATGATGCATTCAGCTTTAACCAAAAAATGTTTAAGTAGAATGTATATCAGCATTGAACTAGGAGGAAATATATTTAGATCAAAAGCAGTAGACATGTTATTTTTCGTATCAAAACATTCAGTGTATGGTACGATGAGACAAACATTAACCTCATATTCTTCCTGACGTCCATAGACTTAGAAAACAACAGTCAGAATTCAAAATTTAGCACGTCCATGAGGTAAAAAGGTCAGTTCAAAGCAAATACTGGTTGAAAGTCAGTCCATCCAAATAGATAAATCTTTGTAATGTAATATCAATATCATATGTAAAAATTGTGCACCTAACAAAAATTGTGCACCTAACTCACCCAAAAACAACTGAAGCTGAAGCGTTAGCAATCATAGAATGTCCCATAACCATGTCGAAGTACATGGACTCAGATACATAATAACCTGATGTTCCACTTCCATCACCATACTGAAATGTGTAACTGCATTGATTACTCTGAGATAAACACTGAGTTGAAGTTGTTTGGAATGCAGAATTGCAAACTGGGTCAGAGCAGGAAATGAGTGAAGAACTTGACGAGCTGGATGCATCAAAGAAATTTAGTTGAATCTGCACAGGGTAAACTAAAATAAGGACTTCAACTAACAAAAGAGGAGGTAAAATAGAAAGAATCTTACTCCAAGTCCACTTGATCTGGGGCAGCCATTGCAAGAATTGCAGTTAACCCACAATATATCGCTTCCAGTGTCGATTTGCACCGTAAATTCCCTCGGGGGCGTGCCCAATTTGACTTTGGTAAAGTAAAGCCTAAACAAGCAATTAACAACGATAAAGTACAGAGAGTCAAAAAGAAACAATCAGTCAATGGAAATTCTGAAGGTAAGAAGACGACCCCCAAAAGAACAAACGGCTATATTTGCTTTTAACTTACGGAGTGAGTAAAGTAGCATATCCACAAGAAATATTTAAATTAAAGAAGAACAAGAAGAACCCAATAAAGAATTAAAGTATAATTTATTATTACTTCGCTGTTCGAACAAAAAGCATTTTTCCAGTTTTCAGTCAATAAGATCAATTCGACCGGATAAACAGAGCATCAGAAGAACGAATATATCACAAAATACAGAAATAGATTATAACCCATCAAACCAAAAGCCAAGAAATGCACAAAAATCCTAGTCTAGATACTTCACGAACACATCAAACTGCTATAAACAACAAGAATTAAAGAAAATTCAGATGAAATAGCAGGAGGTACCCGACGAGCATTGGATCGGAAGAACCTTCGACTGAGAAGTCGACGACGCCACTGACCACACCTTGCAAGATTCTGGCATGCCTGAGTCGGTCTCGAGCTCTAAGGGTTTCGAGTTCGACAGGGAGAGATGAAGGGAAGGACCTCTGTAGAGAGAGAAGACGGACGGGGAAGCCGCAGTAGACCACCGTCGCCGGCAGAACGACGGATGCTAAGGCAAAGATCAAGGAAGAAAAGGCCCGCATTTCGGTGGAAATTTGTGGGTTTTGAATTCTCAGATGATGGGTTTGTTTCTGCACATTGCAGTGACAAATTTTTGGATTTGAATTTAAGTAATAAGTTCGGTTTATTAAAGCTTAATCTTCAAACCGCCATGGATTTGCTCGAGCTTTATATACAGAGTACACAGTACAGCCAAAGGCACTCGAAAATTGATGTGAAAAGTCGAAACTATCCCTTTCATGTATATTTTCTTTTTTATTATTGCAAAAATATTTTAATTAAGGCAGAAATTAAATCCATGATCTCTTCCCACATAACACCAACCTTATGTCAAGCTATGCTCGGTTTAACAGCGTATTTATTGATAACATTAGTTAAAATAGCTCACGATTCATCACCATTTGATTTTTAATTTTTAATTTTTTAAAATTAAGCCTATAAACACTTTTTTTCATACTATAACTTTCTTTGTTTTGTTATTTAACTCCTTTTAAAAAATCAAGCCAATTTTAAAAATTAAAAATATAGCTTTCAAAAAATTTATTTTGTTTTTTTAATTCGATCAAGAATTCAAAGATTTCTCTAATAAAAATTGAAATACATAGAAAAGAAAAGAAATAAGAGAAAAGAAATCTAAATTTCAAAAACAGAAAAACATAAAATTTAAAACTAGATAGTTATCGAGTGTGGCCTATTTTGTCATTTTATTTTGAGATTCATTTTAAACTTTTAGAAGTAAACACGAGACTATAATTTTTTTGAAAAATTTAACAACCAATTTACGATAGAGGTTAATTGTCAAAGTGAATATCGCTAGTGATAATTGACATGTATAATTCTTCATTCCCTTATTTGTTGTAAAAAATTGGTAACGACTAATTCTAAGATTTATTGAAATTACGTGAACTAAAGTTAAAATTTGAGAGTTTAGAAATTAAAATGAAATGAAATTCAAATACAAGAGACTAAAATAGTAGTTTTTTTTTTTTTAATTGTTTTTTAGTACAATATAGAGATGAAAGATTGGAACCACAAAGCGGTGAGTAGTTAACACATATTTTATGTCTACTGAGGTGAGTTGACTTTAATTCTTTGAAATTATTGTTAAAATGTGGTTTTCACCCTCAACTTTTGTATTGTTTTTTTACACATTTATTAACAATATTTATTTTAGTCCTTCAATTTTTAAAAATTAACTATTTTAGTCTTTACATTTATTTTTCTTATTTTTCTTGTAACAAATTGATAACATCTTCTCTTGTGGATAGATTAACTTATTAAAGTTAACATATATTTAAACGACTATATGAAAAATTAATTTTGTAAAAACAAATATTTAGTGACAAGCTAAAGCGAGCATGACTCAATTGACATAGGTATGCGTAATGCGTTGATGACCAAAAAATTTGTGGTTCGAATCCCCACCCTCAATGTACTAAAAAATATATATTTAAAAATATATATTTAGTGACAAAATAATATACGAGGATTCAAATTGGTACTTATAAAAAAAGTCATATACTAAAATAAACTATTACATAATTTATTTGAAATAGGAGGTTTAATTTTTATTTATTTTTTTACAATATGAGGGATTCAAACCTATAACCTCTTGGTCAATAAGTCATACATTATGCCATTGAGTTATGTGTTGACAAAGTAAACGTGCTAGAAAACTGAAAGGTCTAGAAAGAACTGAAATTAGACTATTTGACGATTTTGATACAAACTGAAAGCATCACAATTGGTCTTCCAAAACCCCGGAGAAGGGTGAATCCACCGTTGAGCTCTAATACCATTTGACGCAACTATGGTCTTCAGGTTATGCACCTCATGACTCAACTCTTTAAGTTACAAAGAACACCCTTTGATATTCACATTCCTTTTTTAGAGAGATTGAGCCGGGTAGGAATAATGTCATTAAACATTTTCCAGCAACATATCTTGATATTTGGGGAACATTGACCTTCCAGAAATTCCTCCAAATTGACCGGATGAGGTCTGAACTTGAGGTAGAAGCTTCGTTTTGATAGAGCGTATAACGTTGCAGAAACGATTTGGATCATTGATACTCTAATTTCATCAATTTAACAAAATAGAAACATGCTCAAAGTAACGAAATAAACGAAATTAGGACATATACCTTTGTAGTTCTAAATTTCTTCAATTTCGTTTTTGGAATCTTCTCACGAATTCTTCGAAAACCACATCCGTTAGTCTCGCTATCCTCAGGCCGAACAACGGAGTGGTAAGACTCATTGTAAGAGAAGAAAAGAAAGAACAAGAAATGAAAACCGTATGAGCAATGGAGGAATGAAGAGGAAAAATAATCAATTACTCCATCATTCTTCCATTTTTAGCCAACATTCAGCATCATTACTCAAATAAACTTATCCCTTTGTATAAGCTTAAGAAAGCTTAAGGATTAAGCTTTGTAAAGATGGATGGTGACAGTGGCAAATGTCATCTCGGCCCATTTCCCACTTTCATAAATTATATAATATATATTATTTAATTCAATATCAAATATTAATTAAATAATATGACTAATTCCAGTTTACCGAAAATCGACTTTGCGCACATGAATCCTTATTCATGTTTTAGACCAATCTCATATTTAAATCATATTTCAATATCTCCATCATTCTTCCAAAACCGAATTTGAATAAATTCAAATTATTTTTCTCTTATATTGTTGCAGGGCTTAATCCGAACTAGCCAGAAGAACCTAAAGGACCTACATATCATGAGCTCCAAAGATACGAAATTAACCGACTAAACTCTTTTAACCGACTTAATCAACCTTCGTTAGCCCTAAGAGACTACACTAAAGTCCAAGGGATGCACTCTCCTACTGTAGATATATTGTGTCCTCCTGATATAACCATCATTAGTGAGTCGATCCTTCACAGGTCGTTCGTAATCACAGTGGGTCATTTATACCGTTTAACCCCTGCATTACATCTTGTTCATTAAGTACCACTGACACCTCTAATGAACAATTGATATGTGGTCTAACCAGCAAATCAGATCCCTCTCGGGCCAATGAGAGGGTGAGGTCTTTTGTTCAAGACCTGAAGTCAGCTATTAAGGGAACCAACTCTCTACTATCCCTGAAAGGCGGGTAGGAGTGAATTCCGCCTTGCTGTACTATGTCACCAGCTATCTATTTGAGTTTATCCCCAAGATGGTAGGCTTATTGAGTCGACGATCTGGTCACTTTCACCCGTGCAAGTCAAAGGATAATTTCAAATAAACAGGAGTTCATAGCGAGCTGAGGATTGAGATCGAGTGACCTAGGTCATCAAATGAAAAAATCGGTATTTTTAGTAAACGATGTTATAAAGAGAGAGCGACTTAATTTTGCGGTTCAGTCTTATGCAAATTCATTGCACATGACGCACTCACTCACATGTCTCCACATGAAACGATTCAGATCACATCGTTTTGTACTATACAAAGTGAGCCGTATCCAATAGTGTTACCAGGATAAGGTGATACCCAACCTTATCCATATACTATAGACCGTTTTGGCTGTCTACTTGAACTTGATTCACAATCATGTCATACATGAAACTCAAGTACTCATACTATCGCCATAGGTGTTTGTTATTGGTATAGGTTAATACAAACACAATTTCACTTTATTCAATAACAACTTTACTGAATAAAGTTCAATAACTCTTTATTGCAAAATATAATAAATACATTTATACAGTTTACAAACTACGAGTTTTAGGACATATAACCCAACACGTTTGACGTCTGACCATGGGAACATTCCAAGTATTTTTCTCTGTTAGCAACTATGTCATTAGACTTTCACAGATGGGATTCAAAATGTGCATTAGAAAACAGAGTCCCTCCCGAGGGAGCCAAAGGTCTTCTCCATCGCTCACAATATTTAAGTCGTTTCCAATTCTCCATCTATAACCATGTTGGGAAAGTTATCTGCCCCATATGATAGTTCGCAAAACGTAGGATTTCGAAAGTTCTCTTCCCCATAAGATCTTATTGTCTAACTTCGCCTTCAGAAAGTTGTCACGGTAGTAAATATAATATTTATATTGAAATGCTGCTTTTAGCAAAAACTTTGAAAAAAAATATGAAAATTGATGAAAATTATTGGAATTAGTAAAGGAAGCTTTATGTATAAATTAACTACTTTTAATCTGTCATATTAAAAGATATATATAAGTACTATTTACCTGAAAATGTAAATGTTGATTATAATGTGTTTTGAAAAATTAATAAGACTAATCAAACATGTTTAAATTAGTGAATGAGAAAAATATTGAAATATCGAAATAATTATTAAGATATTTTTTTTCTACTTTAATAATTAATTCAAATAATATCTTTATAAAATTTTAATTGATTAAGTTGATTTGGACTTCAAAACTTGACATAGCTCAGTTGACATTATGTATGTGTTGAGGATCTCTATGATTCGAATTCCATATATATATATATATATATTTTTCTTGGTTATAAATATCGCCAATTTCGATTTTTTCTTAGAAATATCGCCAATTTCTCGAAATTGCGAGATATTTTTGAATTATCGTCAAAATCGGGAGAAAACGAAGTTCCCCCATTAATTCCCTGCTTACCTCTACTCTTCCCCTCTTTTCCCACACTACCTCACGAACCTCCCTAGAATCACTGATGGCAGATTCCGCCGATCCAGACTCTTCCACCGCCACCGTGTCGTCCGCCGCCGCCGTCTTGAGTTCTTCCCCACCCACACCAGTGCCCAAACGTGCTTGGGGTGATGAAGAAGACGATGATGTTGATGATACTGATTCATCCTCTGCGCCTTCCGATCAATTGGATTCCCTTAAAATCCAAGAGGAAGATCCTCCACTTCATGAACCTGAAGACTCTAACATCACAGCAGTAAGTCTCTCACTCTCTCTAGGAATTAAGGAAATAGGAAAATGACGATGAATTTGATGAAACATTTAGGGTTATGCGAGGTTTCTTGTTATGCTATCCGGTTAATTAATTTTTTCATTTGGTGTAGGTGACAGCCGGTAATACTCCATATACATCAGCCAATACTTTTAACGATCTGAATCTGTCTCCGGAGTTGTTGAAGGGTTTGTATGTCGAGATGAGATTCCAAAAGCCAAGTAAAATTCAAGCTATAAGTTTGCCTATGATCTTGACGCCTCCCTACAAAGATTTAATTGCTCAAGCACACAATGGTTCTGGCAAGACTACTTGTTTTGTACTTGGGATGATGAGTCGTGTCGATCCAAACTTGAAGGCTCCTCAGGCTCTTTGCATATGTCCTACTCGGGAGTTAGCCATGCAGGTAAAAGCCCTCAATTGTTTAATTGAATGACTTCGACACTTATTTATGTTAGATTAGCTCTTGTTTTCATACATCAATGATGTTTCTTTAAAAAAAAAGGTAATCTTTATCATCTTTAACCATTATTTTTTAAAGGGTTGAAAACAAACTTTCATTGAGAAATAATGAAAGAGTACAGAAAGGCAATATGAAAAAGGAAAGTTCAAAACAGAAGGAGTTGATAACAAACAACAAAATGCTAACCAACTACCAATTACAAAAAAAAAGGGATGTAGTTCATGATAATGAGAGATAAAGGATAATAAAAAAGCCTTAGTAATTTAGACAGTTAGACTCAAAGGGAGGCATTGAACTTGGCTGATGTCCAAACCTCCTCAGCTCCTCCTTCCAAGAGCTCTACACATCTCTAAAGACCCTCCCACTTCCCCCAAACTAGATATTCCATAAGATCACAAAGAAAACAACATCTCAAAGAGCTATCCGTCTGTCTCAAAATGGAGGATGGTATAAGATCTTCTCCATCATACAACCTATTTTGCTCCATCTGAACACCAAAAGCCTCCAAACAGCTTCCCCATATTGCCACATCAATATTTGAATTTATTGATTTACCTTCTATTAGAAAGAATCTCATAGCCTTAAACATGACACAAACTTATAATATCTCCTCAGTATGTTTCTTTATGCAGAGCTTGAAAATTTGAAGGTTGTTTATGCAGTATGAGTTTTGGTAATGAAAGTTACATTTCTCTCACATCGGTCTTGAAAATATAATTCTGGAACTTTCGAGAGTTCGTCTGAATCTTTTTGGAAACCGATAATTCTGCATTAAGGTGTTAACTTTTAAAAGTTACATTTATTGTTCAACTTGAATTTGACTAATGTGTATTTTTTTTTGCAGAACATCGAGGTTCTTAAGAAAATGGGAAAATATACTGGGATAACTTCAGAGTGTGCAGTTCCATTAGACAGTGCCAGCTATGTACCTATGGCCAAGCGAGCACCAATATCAGCCCAAGTGGTAATCGGAACTCCTGGCACAATAAAGAAATGGATGTCTGCGAGGAAGCTTGGAGTAAGTAATGTGAAGATTCTTGTTTTTGATGAGGCTGATCATATGCTTGCCGAGGTAAGCGCAATATACTCTTTACTTGCAAAATAATTCTGTATAGATTTTGCATATTGTAGTGTGATTGAGTTCTAAGAAATTTAATAATGGTTCAAGAGTGAGACCACCAATGAGATAGCACTCACATGTTAAGATATTTTGTACACAACATTGAAGCAAGCCACGCACACATTCTGTTGTTCTGTCACGACTACTTTCTTATGAGTAATTGTTATTATTTTATATTTTTTCCTACAGGATGGCTTTAAGGATGATTCATTGAGGATAATGAAGGACATTGAGAAAAGTAGTTCTCATTGCCAGGTCTGTCACACTGAGTATATCATTCAAGTGATTTTGATGAAGATGTTTATTATGTTATTAAATAACTGTATGTATGTGTCATTTGTCCTTCTGATGATTTTACTTGTTCATTCAACCATTTTTTTTAATGTTTCAGGTGCTTCTGTTCTCTGCTACATTCAGTGAGACTGTTAAGAACTTTATTTCTAGGGTTGTTAAAGACTACAACCAACTTTATGTTAAGAAAGAAGAACTATCTTTGGAGGGTGTGAAGCAGTACAAGGTGATGTGTCCGGATGAACTTACAAAGATTCGGGTGATAAAAGATAGAATTTTGGAACTAGGCGAGAATGTGGGTCAGACGATTATATTTACAAACACAAGAAACAGTGCTGGCATGTTACATAAGGCACTAGTTGATTTTGGTTATGAAGTGACTACCATTCAAGGGGCACTGACCACTGAAGATAGAGACAAAATAGTAAAAGAGTTCAAGGACGGTCTAACCCAAGTTCTTATTTCAACTGACCTTTTGGCTCGAGGCTTTGACCAACAACAGGTACAGATATCAATTTGTTCCCCATCCTTCGTTTTCTTTGTTGATAGTACATGCCCATGCATGACATGACATCTTTTCTGACCCCTAATATATGTTCCCTTTCCACTAGGTCAATCTGGTTATCAATTATGATCTTCCTACGAAACGTGATTCGAGGAATTTCAGATCACGTTCAGAACCTGAGCCTGACTGTGAGGTGTACCTTCATAGAATTGGTCGGGCAGGTCGTTTTGGGCGCAAGGGTAAGCTTCCATTTCTATTTACTTACTTCTCTCTTTTTGATTGCTCAACTTTCCAGGTTTTGGTTGAAGATAATTTTATGCAGTAAATCTTAATCATACGATGTAGGGGTAAATTTGTGTAGTTACGATATCATTTTCATGTGGCCATTAATAACTGTTAAGACTTCTTTACTGGTTGTAGGCTGGTTTTGACTTTGATTATCCATTTCAAATTGAAAGTTTTTTCTTGTCTAGTATTACATAAAGTTTGAGGTTTCAAACTTCAAAGTTCTAGAGACTTGCAACAATATTCTTAAATTTAATTCAAGAATTCTATTTGCTATCCCTTATTCAATAGGGATATTGTGTTTATTGATTTCTCATAATGTTCGTCTCTGTTGATTCTAAGCATATTTATGTATCTACGTTTCTAGAATCTTGTAATTTGCTAATATCCCAAGAACTTCAAAAGTGCATCCATATTAGAACCTTTATATCTTAAGGATTTCAAATTAGTTCTGTTTTCTTTGTTCAAATAAGAGGGTGGGGAGCTGTAATCCATGTGACTACATTGGTGGTTGCTCTTTTATTTATTTGTATATTTTTTGCAATGAAGGATCACAAAGTAGATATTTTCTTGGTAGTTTTTTAATTGAAAATCCATGGTTGTTGTGTGTACAGGAGCTGTTTTTAACTTGCTCTGTAGTGATATGGAAATGATGCTTATGGAAAAAATTCAGAACCATTTTGGCTCTCAAATAACAGAGGTAAGATTCCTTCTCTAGTTAACAAAATTATTCGTCCTTGCACTCTCAACAAACGGCCCGAATAGCTTGACTTCGTTGCTTAATCAATCCTTTGCATATTTTTTCTTGTTGCTTTGGAATCGAAGGTCGACCCTAGTATTGTTCCCGATCTTATTGATATTGAATTTCTTATCTGTACCTTCTTTTGAAATATGAATTCCAGGTTCGAGACTCTGATGAAGACTTTGCAGCCGCCTTAAAATCTGCGGGTTTGCTTCGATGATTAGAAGTGAGTTTACTTGGTTTGGTTGTCTCTGGTTGTCTTGTGTTGTTTGGCATGTGGTTTTTTTTTTTGTGCCCGAGACTTCCGGCTGTGAGGTTCTTCTTTTGATCTAGTAATATGTTTCATTTGTATAAAAAAACCCAAAGAGTCTTGGTCACATTTGAATTGATGTTATATAATCCAAGGGAGGAAAGAAACGAATTTGAGACTATGATAAGATATTTTTTTCTCATCTCACGGTCTAAAGATTTAGGGGGCGTTTGGCCCCATAATGGGTTTAGAACCCTGAGAATCAAAATCCTGTGGGTTTGTTTGGGAGGGTTCTGAACCTTGAGAATCAGCAAACGGTGTTTGGAGTGCAGTGTTGGGAAGCCTGAGAATCAGAAAACAGTGTTTGGGGTGCAGTGTTCGGAAGCATGGGAATCAGAAGTCAGTGTTTGGGGTTCTGTGTTTTGAAACCCGGGTTTGGACAATTTTTTTTTTCTTTTTTTCCTTTCGCTACTTTTTTCTTTTTCTTTTTTTCTTATTTTTTAGTGGATGTTTTGTGAATTGTAGATTTTTTTTATGCAACATGTGACTTTTTTTCTAAATGTTTGAATGAAGCATTTAATTTGTGCTAGTCTAAGAATAAGAAAATTATTTCCAACCATCGAAACATTGCTTGCAATCAGATATATATTTGGATAAAGAATTAAAAAATTAAATGTTTCATTCAAACGTCTCAAAAAATATAACATGTCATGGTAATCGGTTTGATTTTTTTAAAAAAATACATATTTAGATAAAGAATTAAAAAAAAAAAAAAAACTAAAATGAAAAACACAAACGAAAGAAAACAATAATTAAACAACCTACTATTATATTTGAATAATATTCTTAAGTATGTATCCTTTAAATACAAACTGAAATTTCAAACTGAAACTTATAATTTCAAACATTTCATAAAGTTAAGTTTTCACATAAATTATAAAACGATTTTTTTTTAATTTATTAATTTAAAAATTAAATATTATTTTTTAAAATATTAACATGCTCAAATATTTTATTTTATCTTAACATATTTGAGCTATTGTTAATTAAATTAAATATAAATGAATTAAAAAAATAATTTTATTTAGATAAATATAATTAGAAAACTATATAATTATAATTAATAAGAGTGAAATTGGAAGAAAAATAGTGGGACCCACCATAACCATGAGAAAAATTGATTGAAAAATGTTGAGACCCACCGTAATCATGAAAAATGTGGAAAGTGAAATGGTGGACCCCACCAATATAGTGTAATTTTAAGAAAAACCATTGGTTTATTTTAAGAAAAATCATTGGTTTGGGAAGGGTTTGGGAGGTATAACCCATGGGTTTGGTTTCTCAAACCCGGGGTTCCCAACCCCTCGCCCCAAACATGGTTTTGGATTCTAAATCCAAAACCACTCCAACCCACGGGGGGCCAAACGCCCCCTTAGGATAAAACAAAATTTTGTGAGGGATAAGTAGACTACGAACTTGGCGTTCTATCTCACGATCAATTGACGAAAATTAATGTTAGTGCATGAATGGAAAAGAAGAAGAAGAAAAAAAAAAAAAAAAAAAATCAAAGACAATTGAAACTGGGGACATTTTACGACAAAAATGGTCTTCCACAAATGAATGCTTTTAGTAGACCAAATTTTCCACAGGTTTTCTCTCATAAACATATTTATCTCCTAAATCTATTTTCCATATGATCAAGACAATTTTGAATGTAATTAAAACCTTTCATTTTTTTTACAACTCGTCAAAATATACCCATTTGAAACTTTTATTTTTCAATTTATCTCCACATTATATTCTTTTGAAATGATATTGACATAATTGTAACGTATTTATATCTAAAGTTCTTCTAACTTCTTGGTGACTAGTAATTCATATTTTATACGTTATGTCATTCGATCTATGTTCATGTTGACATACCTAAACTTCAGAACTTAAATCACTTGTACAACTATTTTTCAAATTAACACCACGTCACTTTTCAAGCTAAAATGATAAAGTTCATAAAATTGACACTTAATCTTGATGAAAAATTTCACAGTAAAGATTAAATTATTACAAGAGTTTAAGTAAATAGACTAAATTAGTACGTATCAAAGTTCATAGATTAAATAGTTACAAAATTGTGACTACATAGATTAAACAATTTTTTTTTCAATTAGAAATCTTGGCTTTGACTTGAGCTTCCTTTGACTCTCCAATGGTGGAATGCAGGTCTTGAAGTAGTGATATTTAACATCTAACAATTTAGATCCAATATTTTCAAATTTTGTAACAATTTAAAAAATCTATCAAAATTAAGTGTCAATTTTTATTACTTAATAACTTAGTTTTTGTAGTTTATAAACAGATTTGCCAATTTATCATATATGTATAAGAAATTCCAAATAACCAATTAAAACTCAAAACTAATAATTGTATCGATTAAAATAAAAAATGTATCAATTTATTCATTTTGTTAGATTTTATTTGAAAAAACTTAATTTAGACGTGTGGAGACTTAGAATTTTAGCCATTAAACTCGTTAACTTTCGTAAATGAATCAATTGTATGAAAGTCGACGAATTTTTAATAAATAAGTTACAAGTCTCTATGCGTGTGAAAATTAATATTTTTCTAACAGAATGTGTAAATTGATATATTTATGAAAGTTCAAGGTTTTAATTGATATAACCCTCAAAGTTTGAGGATATAAATTAATTTTTTCCCTAATTTTTTCCATGTCAAGTTACAAATTTGAAAGTACATAGATTAAATTGTTATTTCATGAATGTTCAACCAATTTTTTATTTTGCACTTTGTTAAAGAGCTCTGCTTTTAATTTATATTGTTGATAACTCACAAAATAAACTATCTTTAGGACTTTTATTAGACTAGTTTTGGAGCTTAAAGGGATGTTTTAATGCTACTATTTGTGTAATTTATAGATTTCGAGCAATTGGAGCAAATCAAAGTTTTCTAGAAGTAAAACGGTAAAAAAAAAAAAAAAAGCTTAAATGTATTTTGATGACCTAGAGCCAAAAAAAAAAAAAAGAAGAAACCAAGCCAAAATACCCGAGAGCACAACATAAAATTGTTGGTCACCAGCCATGTGCGTCATGAAAGGCAAGTGTGCAACATGTCCGTCATTAAAAGTCGCATGCCCGTCATTACAACTCATCGGTCAACGCCTTTATCAGCCACCACCATGCCCGTCATTAAAGCATCAAAGCCCATCATTAAAGATCATGCTTGTCATTAAAGCCTAACGTCTCGACGCTAGTTTTCCAAAAATATTTTCATGCGTTTTCTAGGGCAGCGTCGAGATGATGCCCCAATTTTCCTATAAATATATCCTTAGTCTCATACGACTGGGGGAACCAACTTTGGGAGATTTGAACCCTAATTTCGAAATATAGGGATTGAAGAGGCTAAATAACACTCTAGAGAGTTGAAGAAGAGATTTGGAAGCTCGAGAACGAGGTTTGACACGCTACAAGAGTTTTTCTCCTTTACCTATGATTTTATTGCATTATTTTATGGATTCTAAAATAAGTTTAGAGATTGTTTTAGTTATGAGTAGCTAGACTCTTTCTTAGGGGATTGATGTAATCATTTTAGTTTTCAGATTAATCTAAGTCCTTTCATATTGCAACAATTATTTATGTGTTTGTTTTTTAATGTTTTTATCCTTCTTACCAAAGTATAAATTATTGGTTGTTTAAATTCTAGCTTGAAAAAATAGAGTTCGAGTCATGACTACTTGTAAATTCTTGCATGAACATGAAGAATTCTCTTAGAGATCATTAAATAAAAGTTGTGTAATGTCTTTCTTCTGTATTAAAAACTAGACAAACATGTTAGTTTTATATAAAAAAAAAAGATAATTAATTGAGCTCTAACGAGTCAATTATGATTTTATTTTTCTTGGCCTATAACTGTATGCATGACTATTATTTGGATTGTTAGATTAATTAAGAATAAATCGATTCGATGAATCAATTCCCTAAGTTATTCACTCCAAAAGGTTTCCCTTCCCATTAATTGTTAAGTCTTTTAATTTTCACTTCATCTCAATTGATCTAGAAAATCAATCCCGTAGACGATACTCTTACTTAAATCACTATATTAAAATCAGTACAAAGGTTCCTAAGATATTTTTTACATTATAATTTTTCAAATTAGTACAATATATATATATATATATATATATATATATATATATATATATATATATATATATATATATATATATTCCGTTAACTGTAGTTGATGAAAAAAGTAACATCGGAGACCTTTTAAACCTATTCTCAAAACTTATGGACTAAAAATGTACCTTTTGAAAACTCAAGGACCAAACCACACCAATCAATGAAAACTCCGGGACCAAAAAGTTATTTTCCCTATTGATTTCTATTTGTTGGGTCTTCTACAAATTTTCTAGAATATTGATATATAATTAAATTTGCCCTAACTCATCCACTTAAGCTTTTGGGTTGATTGATGATTTAACATTTTTCATCTAAGCTTTTAGTTAATTTATATTCTAACTCGTTTTAGTATTATATTCCACAACCATTTTGCAAAGGGGGCATTAAATGAAGTTTTCATTTGTCATAAAAATGTTTAATCGACCATGAGGTATGAGGTTTGAATCTCCCCACCCCCAATTTGTGCTTAAAAAAATGAAGTTTTCATTTGCTAAACTGAGCCTAGCTCGATTGCCATAAAGATGTGCCCCATGAAGTCTGAGGTTCGAATCCCCACCCCCACTTAAAGATCTCAAGTCCTCACATATCATGTTGACACCAACCCTTGTTGTATTTTCTCTTGAATGAAATGACAATTCACTTCAATATGTTTAGTTTGATTCCCTCGTGAAACATTAGATTAGATTCAATGTGAAGTACCACAATTTAGCTGGCATGGTAATACTGAAGTCCGTCTCTTTGAAAAGTTTACGTATCTACACTATTTCACATACAAACTGTGCTAGCTCTATATTCAAACTCAACACTCGAATGTGAAGCCATATTCAGCTTCTTACTCTTCCACAACTCCAAATTGCTCCCTACAAAGACCCAAACTCCAGAATCTATGACCATTTGGTAGAGGGTGAAAGAAGACAATAATGCATATTACTTTACTCAACCATGGTTGCAATATGGTTAGATGAAGATGATGCTCGAAGCAACCTGATCAAGTTAAGATCTTTGGCCCTTACTCAACGACTTCTTACAATCACGTTTCATATGACCGAGCTTATGACAACATACAATCTCATGTAAATCTTGTCTCTGATTATCATAATCAACTCTCGAAGTGTTGGTGCTCATTCCTTTAGTAACTTTGGGATCATTATGCTTACTAACTAGAGTACTGTTCGATTGACAAATGGATGACATGGATTGAATTATGTGATTTGGAGGTACAAACTTGCATAATCTTGAAGCCAAAATCTTCTCTGTCATCAGTTGGCAGATTATGAATTATGTGATCATTCATTTCGGTGCTTCGTAGATAAAATTGATTAGTCTGAATCCACTCAGTAATTTGAACCATTTAACTTATGTTCTTAGAACTTTGATGGAAGAGGAACCACACTAGATATCACCATATTTTTCATATCAACCATTGACACACAAATCGATGAAAAACCTCCATGGAGGAAAAAAATAGATTTGGACCACGATACAAAACGATTATTTTAAAAAATACTCGACACCTGGATGTACGTTGTCGAATCCAAACACATAGATAGGCCAAAAAACTCAACTCGAAAAAAAACCAAGTCGACAAAAGCTGATTCAAATAATCTACCCGTCGATGCGTGGCGACAAATACATAATGATTCGGCGGCGCGTCTCACGCGCGACTGCTTCCAACTAACAACGACAATCCGTGACGACGAAGCTCCTTCTGAGGTAGGTGGTGTTGACAAACGACCACTCTAATTGATGACCCCACTTCGAAAGAGAGAAAACCCTAACCGTCAAACAAAATTTTCTAAAACCCTAGAAGACCTACTTCTCTAATACTATGTACTAAATATTGAGAAAATGCTCAATATATTTCAATATATTTCAAATTAGAGAGTTACATATACATATATATAAAAAAGGTAAACAAGAGAACCCCAAACTAAAAGAATGTACCATTACAACAAAGGACAACTAATATATAATAACATAGTCATCCTACATTAATTCATTATTTGATTAGATAACTCCTCACATCACTGCTTTTACATTAACAAAGTTATATTATGGTAAAATTTGATTAGATAACTCTTCACATGAATACAATTAGCTGTTTAACAGAGGTGTTAATTCATAGATGAAATTAAATGATTTTCTAAATCTGGGGTAAGATTGCATAAGTTTAAAACTTAGGGACAAAATCAACCTGTTGCCCAAACTTCCCAAACTTCAAAGACCCAAAAGGTAATTTATCTTAAATTAATTATCCATTGTCCATGTCCATCAAGAAGGAGAAAGGGGAGATAAAGAGCTTAAAGAGAGAAAAAAAAAATTAATCAATTCACTAATCAACCCAAATCAAAATTGTTTTTGAGATTTGTTGATAATGTACTAGTAACTAAACTTGGATTTTTTCAAAGTATAGAGACCAACAGAACAAACACCAAAATAAATGGATCAAAATAGAATAAATATCAACTTAGAAAGTGTAACTACATAAGAGTACATAAAAATGAGGAAAAAAGAAAGGAGGGGAGGACTAGCTAGCAAATTGTAAAGTACGAATAGAAAAAAATGATGTGAAGCAAAAGAGGACAGATATCATTTTTACAACGATTACAAAGAAAAAGAAGAAGAAAAAACATCAAAATGAAAAGAATCAATTTATTATCATCAGTAAAACGAAGAACTGACATTCACTAGTGACACAACCTGGTAGAAAACCCATCTGGGATGATTTCAACCTCTACCCCTGAAAAAACACAGAGTTTGTAGCAGTTGCATAAGCAGTAAAGGAGTAAATTTTGACGGTAAGAATTTACATGACTGCCACTATCAGCAAGTATTCTGCAGTTCTTCAATTCAGGTGGTTCTGGCAGCAAGTTGGATGAGAGCTCGCCGGTGGTAATTTATACGCAGCTTCTTGTATTTTTGAGTAAAAGAACCCAAATCTATCTCTCTCTCGAGGAGCTGCCTGTGCAGATTGTCCGACTCGTCTTCTGTCTCCTTCATTCTCTCTGCAAACAAAAGTTCGATGTTTGAATACTCGAGGCAATTCAAGGCCAGATTTATAATGAAAAATTATATGGTGTGTGAAAATGGTACAACAGGAGAATCGTCTGACTCTACCATATTTGGTTGTCAAGGAAATCCGTAGGATATTACATACTAGGTAGGTGGTCATCACTCGTAGGATATTAAATCCTAGGTAGGTGGTCACCATGATTTAAACTCATTCCCTCTAAGCCTTTTATTACCCCCCATGGCCCCTTATTGACCTGGTCCTACTACATTTGATTGCTAAGGAAACTCGTAGGATATTAAATCTTAGGTAGGTTGGCCACCATGATTTGAACTCATTCGCAATCTAAGAATGTCTTAGTAGCATCTAGTTGGAGAGTTACACCGGGGATCTCTCAGTAACTCTATCTCTGCTTTCTTCATTAACATAGATAGGGAATGTTTCTTGTAGGCCCCGTTTCTTTGGCAGGAGATGCCCAATCTCCCTCGCCTTCAGTTTTGTGTGCTCCCTTCTTCTCTTCTTTTCATTGAAGAGGTTTGTATTCTTATCAAAGAAATGTTCAAGCTTTGACGGTAATTATCAATGATAACAAAATCCAATAAACTACTATTACAATATACATACCTTGAAGCCTATGGAGAAGCGAAGCAGGAGAACAGAGCTTCAAAATCTCCTGTTTCTTTCGGTCAAGCTCATTTAGCTTCTCCTCGGCAGCAGCCAGTTCAGTTGTCCGAATAATTCTGCACTGTGAGAGAATGAACAGAAGGGAGGAGCTCAGCATGAAGGGCGAGTGAATTCAACAAGCAAGAGAAATAACTAATTTCTGATAAACCCATACCTGGTTTCTGAGTTCCATGATGCGTGGTTCCTTTTCCGAGTTCTCACCTGTTCAAGTTAAAATCATGATTGACATTTGTCTCATAATAAAATGCAAGCATAAAAGTCTTTTTTTTTTAAATAAAATAAAGTAAATATATGTTACTTACTAGCAAGCTGAAGAGTTTCCTTACGCAGCTCATCTCTTAGCTGATGAAAATTATTACAAAATGAAAACGGCAAAGACCAAATCAGGAAACAGTTTAAATTTCGAAGGAAAAAAATATATATTAGAAAAGGCATGATAATATAATTCAGGGTAGAAGCTACAATGACATTTACATAAGAGAGACATAATATGGACCAACTACAAAAACCACATGATAAATATAAGAAACCATGAAGCAAACAGTTATTAAAATAATTGGTTTTGACGCATATACGATATACCCAACTGGTAGAGTTGCAAAGTTCCTTCGTTAACACGAAGCGGTTATGAGTAACTTGAGTTTTATAGGAATACCATTAGGAAGGTTATCAGAGTATTAAGGGTATATTGGTAATTGATTAAGAGAAGTTATGGTATTTGGTTATAAATAGAGAGTGGGAAATGGGAAAGTCAAGCAATTATTTAGGGACTTGGGGCTTGAGTGGTATCTTAAGAGTGAAGATTTCAAGTACCGAAAGGGGGAGTTGTATCGTAATTCCGTTATCTTTTACATTTGAATACATTTAGGTTCTATCAGAGTTGTATTCCAAAAGGAGCAGTCACTGTGGAACCTCCGTTTAGATTTGATTGGCTTGCTTTACAAAGCCAATAAGGATTTCTGATCAGACCTTGGAATAAAAGTAGGCTAGAAGAGACCCAGACTATGACAATTATAACTCACTCTATCGACACAAACCTTCAGGGTGTAATAGACTTCGGTGATCAGGATATAGCACTCTCTAAATTGAATTTTTTTCAAGATTAATATGCTATGTTTTCTTTGATAAAGAAATGAACTCTTCAATGAAATAATGAAAAGATACAGGATGAATATGCAATGCTTAAAAGCAGTATACTAGGAAAGAACAAGAAAATGCTGTGCATTTTGCTAGATGCTAGTACAGAATCAGAAGTAGTAAAACTGCACGAATAAATAATAATAATAAAAAATAAAAAAATCTGCTCAAGACATTGGAGAACCATCAGATGAGCAAGTTAGTTCTCTTCTATCAGAAACAACCAAATTAGCATTTGAACTTGAATTTCTTACATTTCAGCTTCACAATTGAGGAAGTTTAAGAACAAAGGGAGGGAAAATGTAACTTACATTGTTCTGAATTTTGACCTGGTCAAGTGAAAGGAGGAATTGATTATATTCATCCTTGTCTGACAAAAGCTTTCGTAACTCATCAACACTGACCAAATTTAAAAGGGGAGAAAAAAAGAGAGTGATCAATATCCTCAAATGATGAAACCAAGAAGGTTCTCATAACGAGCATTTGAAATCAGAAGCCACTAAATTAATATTATATAAAAAAAAACAAAATGTACAACAAGTACCCATAAACAGGCAAACAATCATTACTAACAAGAATGTAACAGTAAAAGTGTCCTTGTCCAGAAACTAAAAGGAAAATATATTCAAGGTAGCAGTTTGGAGTTCCATTTGGAAAGAAAGCAAGAAAAAAAGATTGAAACCAACTTTCTTTAACCTTTCATTTTCCTCAATAAGAAACAATTTAGCAGATGGCACAAAATTGCAAAAAAGGAGGAAATCCAATGGAGATTACAAAAAGCTCTTCCAAATGAAAAAAGAAAAAAGAAAAAAGAAGAGATTATTAAGACTAAAATTATTGAAAGGAGTTGAAATTTTACACCAAGAAAGTGCCACACAGAAGAGAGAGTCTAGGAAACAAATGGACTTTTCTTCGTTTAAGATGTTGACTTTAACACAAAGCTCCATATACAAACATGGTGGTAGTGCCTTCTACCAAAACTCGTAATATAAATTAGTAGGTTTACCTCTACTCATAATAAAGTCGGAAAAAACTACCCTTATAATTTTGTGGTCAAGCGTAAGAGAAGATGTCAAGGTGTCCTAACCATCAAAATTGCTAATGGGAGAACTCTAGTTTCTGGAACAATTGTTGGGTGGAACCTCTAAAAATTATCTCTACCAGATTATATCAGATTTCGAGTTCTGAAAACATAGTTGTAAGTATTCAGTGGCATGAGAAACAGTGGAAGCTTTTGTTTATAAAATCTTCATATGACAGGGGAAATGAGAATTTAACCTTATTCTTTTGGAAAAGTATAAAATTATTTTTTTTCCTTTTTTTTAAAACAAAAAACCCATTTTTTATCATCCCGATCTCCTATGGACACTAGATCAATCTAAAAACCACGCTTGCATCTCCTTTTCTTTTCTTACTGATAGAGCCCATGTTTTTTTTTTTTTTTTTTTTCATATCCGTGAGTGTCCGGGCCAGCTTACGCGCACCTCGACTATTCTCACGGGACAGACCGCCTGACCCTACAACATTTGGCTGCCAAGGAAACCCGTAGGAAATTAATTCCTAGGTAGGTGGCCACCAAGGTGATTAAATTTTTTGTATTCTCAATGAACTCTTCAATGAAATAATGAAAAGATACAGGATGAATAATGATAGAGCCCATGTTATGGATCAAAATCTCTATGGATGCATCTAGATTGCTGGAATACGAAATAAGATTAAATTTTTATGTAGGAATCTGTTGTTCTTGTTGGGCAGGCCTCAATAAGGCTGAAATGACTTCAAGGAGGCACATCGCGACACCAGTGTTTTACCAAGCTTCTGTCATGGGGAAAAATATTGATCATCTCTTCCTCCACTGTCCCTATGCTCAAGCCATGTGGTCTTCTCTTTTGCAATATTTCAATTTAGCTTGGTGCCTCCCCCCAAAAGCCTCAATGGCTCACAAGAAACTTCTAGGCCATTCGTTTAAGAGAAAAGGGCAAGTTCTATGAGAGGGGTGTTATCAAACAAATTGCTTCAGAGGCACGACTAGAGAAACTTTAGAACTTTTAATGAGATTTCTAAAGGGGGAGCATTTGCAGTACTATCCATTTTTAAGTTTCACTCTATAGCTATATCTCCTTGTTTTCACTAAAACTACTTTTTTATTATTGCCAAATAGAGGATTATTTTACAACCCCTTGGCAATTCCAGGTTGATTGCTTACACCCTTTATGTTGTAGCTTTTATTCCATTAATGAAGTTTGTTTCTTATAAAATAAAAAATAGAAAATAACACAAGAGGGGTGGATTTTCCACGCCTAAAATTAATGAAAATTTAGGCACTAAAATTTACTAAAAAAAGACTATATATGTAACAAACAGCCAGATAAAGGTCAACAGAACTGCACAAAAATAATCCAAAAACCATCAACTTTTAAATATGAATGTAGTCACTGCGAATCAAAGAAAGCAGTGGGCACAAGCATAATTTGTGGTAGTCTGGACCTCTTAAACTGTACCTTTTGTCCTTCAAAGCATTAATAATGCCAGCAGCTTCAGCAGGTGAAACGTGTGATGGAGATTGTGGCCTATCAGAAAGCCTGTGTGAACTGGAATGGTTGGAAGAGCTGCTACCTGGGGTTGCAGGACGAGAGGAGCTAACAGATGGTGGATACCATGATTGTGTGGTAACATCTTGTGGAGGACGTACCTGTTCCTCCTGAGATCCCCTGAAAGTAGATACAAAAACACTCAAGTGTGTCAATGACTATGCAAATCATTTAAGAAAAACAACAGTTTAATCGGAATCAGACCAAATCACCATTCAACGAAAATTGTTACAACTAAGAACAAAACAATTCCTACTAACTAAACAACGGGGAAGTATGAAAAATCCAAAGCTAAATGTGGTGGAATACAATGCTCAGTAATCAAAAGAACAAAAAAAAAGGTGATGCCAAATCCACATGAAGGCATGCTAGTCCTTTTCCACCAGTCAAAAACCATGTTCTTGATGAATAAATTCTCCCCAACATGAAAGAGCAAATACTCTCCCGCAAGTTATATGTGGTTGCTTTCTGAAAGTACAGACTTTTCCAATTGTTGCTTCAGAAAGATGGCAAGTGCAACGAAGCACTTCCAAATGATCTCTCAAATACACTATGAAGACATCATTGGAAATGCTTGAATGCGGTTCAACCAGGTCTATGCAGGGTAAATTTGTTCCTAAAGAACCCCCCAAACAAACGGGACCAACTTACAAAAATTCCAACAGCTAAAAGCAATAAAGATATAAGCTATTAAACCCCTCAATTCACAGCCACAAAAACCATAAACTATTTACCAATCAACCAACAAATCAAAACCCAATTATGAACTAGGTTCGATCTAAAATCAAGTCGTAAACGAAGTTGAAAAAACAGCTTAATCAAGAAAAATGATACACAGACTCACAATCAGAGTTGCAAACGAATTACAAAAGAAAAAACCCAATCCAAAAACATGAAAAAGAGATAAGAGATCATACCAAAACTTGAACATGGGTCGGAGGGATAATTGATCCTGGGGTTATCGGATGAAATGAGAAAAACAAAATACCCAAGAAGAAAAACAAAACCCTAGGATTTAGAATCCTCCGACCGGAGAGATGAAGGATCCGGCGGAGAATCAGACCTCAAAACCGTGTGTGTTCGCGTAATCGCTTCCTTAGCCGAGAATCAAAGTCCGAATTTTGATTGGAAGTGGCTGAGTTTGATGATTATTCCCACTTCTAAATTCTCTAAGCTGTCGATTTCTCAATCTTCCTAGTTCCTTCTACGCTATTCATTTGTTATTTTTCATCAAAATGGTATGTTGAGTAAATATCGTGGAAGGTGGAATTTAATGAGTAATTTTGTTTTTTAATTAAAAAATATATTTTTTATATTTTTTATTTTTATTTTCAACACAGGCCCAAAGTGAGCATAGTTAGACTGCCATGAAACATGTGTTAGCGACTAATAGGTCTGTAGTTCGAATTCAGGTCGAAATATTGTATAAAAAATATAATAAATATCGAGAAAGAGACTTTGACGTCGAGACACGAGAACATATAATATATATATCAATTAAATGTGAGTTATTTTTCTTGATTTGTTAAAGGTGAGAGATTTCTCTTAGTCACTCCTACTCAATTTAAGGTTAACACGTGTGAATTCCGTATTGAGCTAGTATTCTTGAATGAGCTCAATCCTATGTGAGTTTTATTGTATATTATTGTTTAATAAGTTAAGAGAAATAGTCTTAATCGTATTGAGCTTGTATTCTTGAATGAGCTCGATCTTATGTGAGTTTTATTGTATATTATTGTTTAATAAGTTAAGAGAAATAGTCTTAATCGGCTGTTTTGGCTCTAATTAATTTATATTACACAATATATTTCTTTAACATTTTATCTCGTTGGTGTGGAGTGCCACCAAAGTTTCACATTGGTTAAAAAATGGACAAATCATGGGTATATACAAGTGAGAACAACTATCTCCAATAGTATGAGGTATTTTGGGTAAAATCAAAATCAAAGACATGAATGAGTGGACAATATCATATCATTGTGGAGATGTATGCGTTCTTTGTTCGCAACAAGTGGTATCAGAGTCATGTCCCTAACTTAGCCATGTTAATAGAATCCTCGGGTGCAAAGTAAAGATATAGTCATTGGTGAAGATTCGTGGTTGAGTTTTATCGAACTGTCAGTGTTTTATGGAGAAAATGAGTTGACCTGAATAAGAGCTAAATTGATAAATCACTATTTGAGAGGAGGTTTCGGAGTACTTCTCCCGAGGGGAGGATTGTTGGGAATGCGACCAAAATTTCACATTGGTTACAAAATGAAAAGATCATGAATATATAAGTGATGACAACTATCTCTAATAGTACGAGACATTTTGGATGAAACAAAAAACAAAGTTATGAGGACTATGTCCAGAATGGACAATATCATATCATTCTGAATTCTTTGTCCATAATAGTTGAATTGTAGGTGAATAACACATAAGGACGAAGTAGAAACGAAGACATTTATATTAAAGTTTATAATTTTTGGATCAATTTTAGCATTTTTCTAATTTGATTATTAATACTGAATGTAAAAGAGAAAAGCCAACAAGAGCATAACTCAACTGACATTAGTGACTAAGAGGTACTAGGTTGGACCCGAACTCCACATATTGTTAAAAAGAAAAAAAAAACTGTGAAGATAAAGTATTAATGACTTCTCTTAAAAAAAAAAAAAAAAATGATATATATATAATGATGAAATTAATAAGAATAATTTAAGTATTTAATAATTTGCATTAAATTTTTTCTAAAACCAAAATTATGAAAAATATAATTTGATAAACTGAACATTATCATTTTGTTACTCAAAAAATAAAAAATAAAAACTAAATTTTATGGATAAGGTAAATTAATTTTCATATTTGCCCCCATTTTTTTACCATTTTATTATCAAAACCATCCATTTCCACCATGTTTCTAATAAATATTAAATAAAAAAATGTTATTTCATGTTATTGTCTTTCATATTAATAACTTATTATCATTTTAGAACTCAAAATTCTCATATATTACTGAAACATTAAAATAAAATAAGAAAAAACTATATTAAAAGGGTCATTCCCGAATACCCAATATCCCGGAGAAATGGGCTTTTAAATCATAATTGGGCCGACAGTACTCTCTTTTTTGTGGCCCATGACTAATTGCCCATGAATGATCCAAGTTTCCAACATATGTAAAATAACTGATCATTACAAAATTTAGGCACGAGTACCTAAACCCCATTCGATTTATTATGATTTTTTTATTTATGTCCACGTATTTTTTTTTTTCATAAAAATGATGATTAATTACTTTGAAATCTCTCTAACATTTTAATAAAATAAAATAAAAGAAATCTTAAAACTCATATTAATCCGTATATACATATATATTATATATATATATATATTATATTATATGAATATATACTCGTATATGAAATATACATAAATATTTATGATAGGTATATATAAAAAAATACATATATTTTTATATTTTTATGAAGAAAAAAAATAATGTTAAAATTAATGTATATATATATATATATAGAGGGTTGGTTGCACAAATAGCAATCAGACTCAAACTAATTGTAAATTTAGCAAACTTTAAAATGTTTTGTAAATATGACAAAAAAATATGTTTCTATCACTGATAGATTTTATCATATCCCTGATAAACTATTATCACTGACAAAAATCTATAAAAAGCTGAGGTGATCAGTGATAGACTTCTATCCGCTACAGAAATTGTCATATGCGCAAATTTTTTAAAAATATGCTATATTTTTAATTATTTTATTCTAAATTGACATCTGTTACAATTTTTCATATATATAATTATTTATGGTGGTATATATAAAAAAATACATATATTTTTATGGAAAAAAAAAACAATGTTAAAATTAATGTTTGAAACAAAATGTTCAAATACTAAAATGATAAATCAAATGCAACATTTTTTTTTTTTTTTTGCAACGATATTTTAATTATTGCAGAGTTATAAAAAGTAATTATGAAGTGAGAAAAGTAATAGGACATAGTGTTAAGAATTTTTTTCGAAAATCTACCCACGGGTAAATGTTCTTATATATATTTTTAATATGTGTGGAGGGGAGATGGAACTGTGACCTCTTTGTCACTAGTCTATACAATCCAAGACTGGCTCATAGTTTAATCCTTATGCCGGTTGAGCTATGCTCATGATAGACAGAATTTAAGAAATTAAAAACTGGGATAATGAGTGTATTATCTATTAAACTATATACTCCAATTGACATATATTTTTTTAAATTTTAATTTGAAGAGAAAGAAGTGGTAGATTTATTAAATTTTCTAATTTTCTAATACCAGTGTGTTTGGGACAAATTATGAAGGACAGAGAGGAAAAAGAAATAACAGAAATATACTTTTCTTTTCTTTTTGGAAAAGTTAGAAAAGGAAGGGAAAATGAGAGAAAATAAAATATTCTCTTTCTTTTTTAATTTATTTACTTAATTTAGAAGGGTAGATGTAGAAGGAAAATAAAAGCATCCAATTTTGTTAACTTGTTTGTAACACCCAAAGATCTAACTCCTCTTCATTGCTTGTGTAAATAAAATATATGCTACATTTAATTTTCTTCAAAAAACTTCATTTCCTTTGTATAATAAATGAGAATACGTGTCAAATCCAACATAACTCAATTGACATAAAGTTGTATCATTGATTATGAGGCCATAGATTCAATCATCGCATTAATTAAATACATTTGCAAAAATATAAATGAAAATATGTCAAATTGATCGTAGTTCAACTGGTATAAGGTTGTGCTTTTGATTAAGAAGTCATGATACATTTTTTTTTTTTTTTTATCTCTGTAACAAAAAAAATAAAACTTTTAATATGACTAAAAAACACCTTTTCTCTAATTATCCAAAAACAATTTTTTTTTAAAAAAATCATATTAAATATCAAACACATATTCATGAAAACATAAAACAAGATCTAGATTTTCTGGTGGATGAGCTTTAAAAATGACTTTTTAAGTTTTTTTTTTTTAATGTGGACAATACTAATTAGAATAACTAATGATGTTCTCTTATTAAAAAAAAAAACATTTTTTACAACAACTATAAAACAATGTACAAGTAACTCCTAAGGAATGTGTTTTGACTGAAATAGATTTGTATTGTTATCGGAGATCTTGATTGAGTGAGGTCAACATGACGCCAGTCCCTAACGTCACGCCCATGTCACACCCCAATTCTCAATATTGGAGGTTACAGAACCCAATTTGGCTACGACAGAGAGATAAAGTTGACCTAGTAATCATATTTGTGACAACTCCCAAACAATCATGCGATCACTGCCACCACAGCGACACAACAACCGACCAACACTGTCCAAGGTGCTCAGTCTGGCGAACGATGCCAATCCTCTCATCATCATGAGAAAGGCGACTGATCCCAACTAACACGTGCACTTCATACACCACTATATAAGAAAACATCATCCTTCTTTATCACGTAAGTGAAATTCTCTACTAAAAGACAACACTTGTTAACTCCACTCTTGTTCGGCTTCCCACAACCTTCTGACTGACTTAAGCATTGGAGCGTGCTGGGTCGAGCTTCATATCTTTCTAGGTCCGCTCGAAAATCGAACGAAACCAACATGAAGGAAGGATTTGAATATTCTTACATCAACATGTATCATCCAAGGCAAATAAATTAGCTTCTTAAATTTGTATATGCAAATTTTAAGTATAACATAAGTAGTTAAAGTATTATATATATATAATCCAAACACAAGTTATCCAAACACAAGTTATGCAAATTTTAAGTATGCCAAAGCGAGCATAGCTCAGCTGGCATATGTATGAGTTGACGACCACGAAGTTTGTGGTTCGAATCCCCCCACCCCCAATGTACTCAAAAAAAAATTTGGACTTTCCAATCCCAAATTGTCGTATAAATTCAGACTTATCATAATCTTAGGTCAAACATCTCCTTTATCGTATGTAGTTCCTTCCAACACCAGTGAAAATTGTGCCTTACAATAACAACAAATAAAATACAAAACAAAACAAATAGCTTTCCAAGTTCCATTGCCAAAAAAGAGAATCAAAAATGAAAAAAAGTGGTCCTCAGATGAGATTCCACTCAAAAATATTCAGTGTAATGTAATTAATTACTACATGTGCAAGAGAGATGCCAAAATTTTCTGCGGGTCTCCGAACTAAGAACTAATTGGGTACGGAGTCAAATCGAAGATTTTATTCGGCTCCATCCCCGTCTCTGGCTTCAAATTCACTCCCAATAATTTTTTTTTTCTTTTTTTTAAATATATAATATATATTATATTTATATAAAATATTAAAATAGTAATATTTTATAAGACCGGTTGCAATGAAGCCCAAACTAATTACAAATTTAGCAAACTTTAAAATGTTTTGCAAATATAGAAAAAAAATCGTTTTTATCACTGATAGACTTTATCATATCACTGATAGACTTCTATCAGTGATAGACTATTATCACTGACAAAAATCTTTAAAAAGTTGAGGTGATCAGCGATAGATTTCTATCAACCATGAGATATCAGCGATAGAATTTGCCCTATCCACAATTTTTTTAATTATGTTATTCTAAATTGAATCTGTTATAATTTTCCTATTTTATATATTATTTTTTTAAAAAATTAAGTTACTGTTTATATATATATGTTTTTTTAATTTTTTTTAATTAATTTCATAATATATATATATTTTTTAACTAAATTTATAATAAAAATGTTAAATATTTTTTTTTATAATTAGTTAAAAATAAATAAAAACAATAATAATACTAATTTAACTAATACACAATTTTAATATATTTATTGATTTTTTTTAAAAAAAAAAAAAAAAAAGAAGAATCCGGGATTTTTTCCCGCGGGGATCCGATCCCCGAACGGGATTCTCCGACCCCAACCCTGACTTCTCGAAACGGAGAACGGGGCGGGGATGGGGATGAAAAATCCCCGCAAGGACGGGGATGGGGAGTGCATCCCCGACCCCGTCCCGCCCCGTTGACATCCCTAATGTGCACCGTTGGATGTAAATATATGGTGAAATATTCTCCAATATTTAACGGTATAAAATTGCGAGTTACATTATACCAAATTTCTGTAAATTTTTTTCATAAAATAATATATATATATATATATATATATATATATATATATATATATATATATATATATATATATATATATATATATTGTTTTTTAGTACATAGGGATGGGAGATTCGAACCACATATCTTCGTCAACACATACATATGCAAGTTGAGTCATGTTCGCTTTAGAAGAGATGATATACCAACTAGGTGGGGGTGGTGATAAAATTATTCAATGTAGCTATTAAAGGCATAAAAAGCAACGCGACAAAACTGCACGAGAGTGGCAACCATGATCAAATAGGCTTTAGACTTTTTTTTTTTTTTGCAACGATATTTTAATTAATGTGAAGATTGAACCTATGACCTCTCAGGCTTTGGACATCTTGACAAATAATTAGATGACATTTAGAAACCAGATACTTTATGTGATAGAGATCTCATAAGATCTTATGGAGATTTGATAAATGTGATTGAATCATAAAGTTGTCAATATTTAAATGATTGATTGAAGACAAGGCAAAGCAACTAGCTAATCATGTTGGTTGTTTAACATTTGTAATTAGCCTAAAGTTAATATTCTTTAATTTCATCACCACCCCACCTAGTTGTTATACCCTCTCATCTAATGTGCTTAAATTCTTTGTATTTTCATTATAGAATTTTTTAGTTAAGTTGTGGATGATTTATGATTAGGTAGAGATGTCAAAGTTGTCTAGTTAGTGAAAAGAAAAAAAAAAAAACTTTCATCTAATGATACATTTTCAATGATATTTTTAATGTTTTTAAAAAACGACAAAATGAGCATAGTTGAACGTATATTTCTTTTGTATGTAATCGTGTGATATTCAAATTTTAATAGCAAAAGAAATCAAAATATAATCATATCATATAGATTTTAAAATCAAATTTTCTTCGAATTAAAAATGACGGTGCAAAAAAAAGGATAATGTAACATTTGACCTAAAATTGGTCTACATTCCATGATGAAGAGACATATCAAAATCCAATGTTTTTGAAAAAAGTGATGTTCATAAAAGATAAAGAACAATGCATTCATTCACTCAAGTCCTTTCACATTGATTGTGCATATTATTAAATTGCACACCTCTTTTTCTCTTTCATTTTTTTAAATATATTTTTTCCCTTGCTTTTCTTTTTGTCAACTTTATTGTTGAAAAATAGGTCAATAATAAATAAATATATACATATATAGATATAGCTAACTTAGGACTAAAAAAAAACAAACAAATGTGTTACCATATAAGATATTTCTATCTATTTAAATATCACTTTGATATTGCTATTTATTGTTAAATCTCTCACTTAGTATAATTTTTTATAACAATAAAAAATTGATATTATGGCATATATTTAATTTTTTTATTATCGATTATTATAGTTAGTTACATAAATAGCAATTAGATCTAAAATAATGATAGCAAATATGATAAAAAAAAATATTGATAGTCACTAATAGTTTGTTATCACTGATGACATTGATAAAATGACTATGGGCATGTTTGGGAGTGATTTTGGAAGGACCAAAATCACTTTTACATGCCCAAAATCAATTATATTTCAAAATGGTGATGTTTGGCAATAGTATAAAAGTGATTTTGGAATAATTGAAAATCACTTTTAGTGATTCCCGGTCAATCACTTTAGAGGTGATTTTGGAGTGATTTTTTGCAAGTGATCGTGATATTTTGTTTTTAAAAATGACTATTTTTTTTAATTAAAAATATCAATTGGATATAAATATTATTTATGTTCACCTATTTATGAAAATTTGAATTTGGTTTGTTGGTGAAAGGAGAAAAAATTTTGCTTCTTTCTCACTCATACCAACGTTGTGCAACCTTTTAATTTTCAATTTTGCATTTGCAACCTTTTATTTATGATATATTATTTATTATAGTTTTTCATTTATGATATATTATTTATTATAGTTTCATGACTTTTTAATAACCTTTTATTTATGATATATTATTTATTATAGTTTTTCATTTATGATATATTATTTATTATAGTTTCATGACTTTTTAATTTTGTTTTTCATGATCTTTCAAGAATTTTTGTTTCATGATTTTAATTTTAAATAGTAATCATTTCCAAACAATTTTTGTTTAATTTTGATTTTCAATTATCAGTTAATTAATTTCAAAATACAATGTTATTTTTTTTTGTAATTTAATAATTCTAAAATCACTTTGGAACCAAACATAATAATTCAAAATCACTTCTAATTATATGAAAATCACTCCAAACCAAACATAAAAATGATTATATATAAATTAATTTTACAAAATCAATTGTTATTAAATCTCTTCCTTTAAAATCAATAATTCAATCATCACTCCCAAACATGCCCTATCACTAATACACTACAATCAATAATAATCATTGACAAAATTGTATAAAAGATAGAAGTATATAAATATCTATCATTGATAATCGTTAATTTGTTATCATGTTATCAATGACTATTTTATTAGGGATAAAAATTGTCATATTTGTAATTTTTATTAAAAAAAATATATATTTTTAATTATTTTACTTTAAATTGACATCTGGTGTAATTTACATCATTATATTATTATAGTGAGGTATAATTTTGAGTTTTCAAAATTTTATAACAAAATATTATATTTCTTGAGTGTTAGAATAAATTTTCACGTTTCTATATGAATTAACTATTGATTACACGTGAATATCAACTAAGTATAATAACATAAATTATGTGTTATTTTTTTCGCTAACTTATATTTTATTAATTTAAATTGTTTAAATTTTGAGAGATTAAAATAAAACTTTGAAATATATGAATGTCCATCAAAAGATAAATTTTATGAACTAAAACCCATATTAAAATATGGAAGTAATCAATTGATAAATAAAGTAAAGAATATAATAGAAACTTGAATTGTACACACAAGAGGAGACAACAATAAAATAGTTTGTTAAATTGAAGAAGAAAAGGTTAAAATAAAATTTAATTGTCAACTCCAAGTATTTTTTTTTTATTATAAAGTTTTGTTATTTTTTTTTTTTTTTTTTTTTGAATGCATATAATAATAATTTAATATTTAAAAAATATAAGTGTGAGGCATATGGGCTCATAATGGCTCCAACTGTAGAGCCGTTTTGGGAACCACAGCTTTCAACTTTCTTCGGCTGACCTTTCGGGTGTCCCACTCACTCTCACACGCCTCTCTCTTTCCTCTTAGGTTTCTTTTTATTTTTAATTTTATTTAAAAAAAAAAAAACATTCTTTACTGACACATTGTACTTCTAAGTTCTACTGCCCGTCATGGTCATTTAACACAATAAATACATAAATATATATAATTTTGATTATTCCATAACTTCAAAAATAGAAACTAAAATTGATATTTTTAAAATTTCAGACCCCTTATGCAGAGTTTTGGACTTCTTTCTTTCCGTCGGGCGCGCTTTGGACCTGTACACGGAGGAAAAAGTAAACTTGCATCGGTGGACTTGCCCACGAGCCTCTGATACTTAAGTCAGAGAGATCCGAGCATAAGTGAGAGTAGAGAGAGAGAAAGTTTAGGGTAGAGTTACTCGTATTGCTGATCCCTTTTTCCTTTTGAACAAGAAAGGTATTTATAGCTGGTGGTGAGGAACGGTTCCTCGAGTGGCCCGGTCTTTTGACCTTCGGACGGACGCCTGGACCGGGGCGAAGGGACGCGGTCCAACTTGGGTTGGGACCACGCGTTTTGTCATGATTGTGACAACCGTCGTTCCCCGATTCCCAAGAGGGTTGAGGGCGCCTGTTGTGCTGCCTCTATGTCAGTCATGGCAGATTGTCTTGTCAATCACATCTCGTACCACTCGAGGAGTGGCGTGATGACAGTTTAGTCTTCGTCAGCTTCGGTGAGCTTCATTCGCCGAAGTTCCGGGGAAGGCCCCTGGGAGACGATTCGTCCGAAGCCTAGTGCGGGGGCTCTCCGCTCTTTGGAGAGCGGGTATGACGTCAACGGGTGACGTGTGGCCGAAGTAGTCCGTAACAATAATTAACGAAATTAATTTAAAAATATAGGGACGAAAACAAAATACACCTAAATGATAAGTTTGAAAGTTGAATTAACAAGTTTTGTTTTCTATTTTTTAAAAACGGGAAATAAAAAAACTCAAAAATCAAAAATAAAAAACTAAATGCTTATGAAATGGTTTAAAAAGTTTTTTTTAAGAGCAAATTACATTACAAGCAATGAATAAAAATATTTAAACCTAACTTAAAGGCAGATAACTAATATTGACTGCGCCCATTTAAAGTAGGTTTAAGTAAATTCTTCAATATTTATTACCTAACCTCTCTCTACAACTTCTTTATTTCTCTCCTCGTTACATCATACATTAGTAATCTTTTTTGGCCAATGTTCTTGTCTTTATTTGTATTTGTAATTCATTATTATTATATTTTAATCTATCAACTCATAAAGGTTAAATTTTAGATGACAAAAATTAAAGATGAAGAAATGTGTAGTTTGAGATTAAGATGTTTGGATGAATTTGCATAAACACCATTTAAATAAACTATATTCTTTAATGTGTGCATTATTGAGAAATCAAATCATACACCACCATTTTAAAATATATGTAGACTAAAATAATATGTTAATCTAAAACCAACCATTAAATTTAAGTTATAAAAATTAAGTTAAACTATTATTTTGGTGGGTTAGTTGCATAAATATATAGCAATAAGTTCAAAATAATGACAAATATATCTAAATATAAAATATTTTGTAAATATAGCAAAAAAAATTAATGATATTCAATGATAGACGGTTATCTGGGACTATCACTAATAGACTACTATCTAGGGATGATAGTCGATTCGGTTCTGTCGGTTTTGGGCTCAACCGAGAGTCGAACCGACTAGGTCAGTTTTTTAAAAATTGGAACCAAACCGATGTTCAATAAAGGACAAAATCGACGGTTCGGTTTGTGCCCGGTTCAGTTTTCAGTTTTGAAAAATCGGTGACCTAAACGCAAATCACTTTGGACAACATCATCGTGAGGCTATTGTTGTCGGCGACTGGATAAATCGATGGCAAAGTGATAGCGACTTGGCTGAACGAAGCGACGATACGGTTGGACTGGATGAAGCGACGACGTGATTGGGCGAAAGGGAGACGAAGATGGTTGGGTGTGCAAAAATTGATGGTGATGGTTCCTGGTGTGCGACGATCGACAAAAAGAACACAGACGGAGAGAGAAGGGTTGTCGATTAAAAATCAGTGAAGGAGGTTGTCGGTGACGGTGTCGAACGAAAATCAACACAATGAGGGAGTGAAATCGAAAATCATTGGTTTCAATTATTATAAAATCGAAGAGGAAATCGAAAATCAGAGGGAGAGAGATGAGTTAAATCGAAGAGGAAATCGAAAATCAGAGGGAGAGAGATGGGTTTTCTCTGATTCTCTTGAAATAAAATCGAAAGGGAGAAATTTGTTTTCTTTGATTCTGTCGAACTAAAATCAAAAGGGGGAGGTAGAGGGTGTCGGCTGAAAGGAGAAGAAAAACAAAATAAAGTTTTAGGGTTTTATAATTTGTAAGGATATATATATATATATATATACTTCGGTTCAGTTCGATTTTGACTGTGTTTTAAAAATAATAATTGAATCGAATAAAAAAAGATCGATTTTTTATAAATCAGAACCGACATATCCAATGTTTTGTTAAATAATCGAAGATCGAGTGAATTGGTTTGGTTTTTCGATTTTTACTATCACTCCTACTACTATGAGTGATAGCCATTAACAAAATTATATATATAAAAAAAAAAAAATAGAAGTATATAGTAACTATCACTACTACTAAGTCATTGTCCTATTATTTACAAATCTTTTTAAAAAGTGCTATAATTTAATTATTTTCTTTTTAATGGACACTAGTTGCAATTTTCCTTATTTTAGTGTGTAATATGAATTCATTATTATTTTGAACTATATAGTGTTAATTTTTTATCGAAATTAGTTAAATAATATTAATAATTTGTATGTAAGTCTAATAATAGAGATTAAATTTTTTTATAAAAAAATGGGCTGGTTGCACAAATAGCAATCAGGCCCAAACTAATTGCAAATTTAGCAAACTTTAAAATGTTTTGCAAATATGGCAAAAAAACCCGTTTCTATCACTGATAGACTTTATTATCTATCAGTGATAGACTATTATCTCTGATAGACTATTATCACCCACAAAAATCTATAAAAAGCTGAGGTGATCAGCGATAGATTTCTATCAACCATAAGATATCAGCGATAGAAATTGCTATATCCGCAAAATTTTTAAAAACATGCTATATTTGCAAACAATAAGTCTTAAATTGTCATTTACTACAATTTCCCTAAAAAAATTAATATTAGTAACCAATTTTAATTTTGATTAGAATTATAAGGTTTAAAATAAAATAAAATTTAAAATATACTAACGAAAATGATATTTTAATTAAAAAAAAATTATAAAAGATAAAAGGAAGAAAGGAGGGAGCACTTTATGCGTCCACTCCCACTAAAATTGGTGCTTAACAGTTCATTGTCGCATATTTTTTGCTTTTTTATGGCAAGCCAACTAATTTTTTTATTTTTTCTTATAATAATTGATTATATTTTTTTTAATATATATATTTTTTTTTAAGAGAAATTGTAGTAAATGAGAATTTAAGACTTATTGTTTGCAAATATAACATGTTTTTAAAATTTTTGCGGATATAGCAATTTCTATCGCTGATATCTTATGACTGATAGAAGTCTATCGCTGATCACCTCAGCTTTTTATAGATTTTTGTCGGTGATAATAGTCTATCAGAGATAATAGTCTATCACTGATAGAAGTCTATCAGTGATATAATAAAGTCGTGATAGAAACGGGTTTTTTTGTCATATTTGCAAAATATTTTAAAGTTTGCTAATTTTGCAATTAGTTTGGGCCTGATTGCTATTTGTGCAACCAGCAACCAGCCCTTTTTTTAATTGGAAGGTTTTAATAATTATTGGTTTTGGATATCTATATGATTTTCGTATGCACTTCGATGACTTCAGAGAGTGCCACGTGGACAAATCACCGCTGCTTTTGGTATCAATCAATTTCAAAAGTAAAAGTGATCTAATTTGTATGGATGATGTAGTTACTAAACTTTTTCCATTTCAATATAATCCCAATTTAATCTCATTTAGTAATGTTATTTATTTCAATAAACGCCAACAAAAAATATAGTTCAACTGACATGGTCTAACGATTAGAGACCAAGAAGTTCTAGTCCTAAGTTCGATCCCCCACTCTCACATGTTGTTAAAAAAAAAAAAAATCAATAACCGTCGGAGTACTTCATTCTCTCATCTATATATCATATACAATAGGTCAAAGTCAGAATAACTCTGCCATAATGACACATATACTCATTTCTTTAATGTTGGAGTTTCAAATCTAAATACCCTTTTGTTTTATAAATGTACATTTTTAATACTATACAGTAATTAAATTTTAGATTTTAAATGTTAAATAACCCAAAAAAGATCAAAGTTAACTAAAAGATTCTTTAAAAAAAAGTTAACTAAAAGATAAAAGTCTTACCAACGAGTTGCTTATATATATTCAATACAAATGGGTGAAGGAAAAACAACGAGTTGCTTATATATATTCAATACAAATGGGTGAAGGAAAAACTTTGTAGGGTGGAGTACAAGTAGTTGCTTATATATATTCAATACAAATGGGTGAAGGAAAAACTTTGTAGGGTGGAGTACAAGTAGTGGGATAGTTACTCTCCTTTAATTTATCCATCTTTGTTTGTTTTTCTTTTCTTCAAAAATGGATAACGCCAAAAACAAACTAGGAGCTTAAAAAAACACATCTAATAAGATGGAACTCGAAACCTCCAGAAGATAGTCTTCTAATCGAACCTCGTTACAATGCTTTAGAAGACTCAACCTTGCAAGCTCATGAGAAATTTGATTCCCTTTTCGGTGAGTGAATACACAAGAACTCCTCTGTCGACCGACCATCAAAATGCGAAGGTAGAACAATAAAACTCCCCCCTTAGAAGCATCCTCCCCAGCCAGACACAACAAATTGTAGACACGCAAGGAATCTGTTTCTAACATAATAGGCGCGAAGCCTACCTCAACTGCCAACTTCCACCCCTCACAAACGCCTAACGCCTCAACAAGATCCACATCAACCCTCACAAACGCCTAACGCCTCAACAAGATCCACATCAAACACATGGTGTACAAAACGAAAGGCAGACAACATCATCTGCCCCTTTTTGAATCTCAAATAATAACGCACAACCTCGCACATCCTTCCCAAGTGTCCAATCCTGCATCCACATTAATTTTGTAGCAATCTCCGGAAGGCAGGATCCAACTCACACGGACCCGAGAGGGATCCAGATGGTCAAGAGCTAGAAACCTTTTATTGGCGTAACGAAAGTTCATAACATACCTTTTCGTCCCATTGTCCAAAACATCAACAGACATGAGACAACTGATTGAAAAATTAAACTGAAAAGCATTTCGAAAGTTCTAGAACGACTCACAAGGATGATTCTTCTTTGTTTATATATGTGATACAACTTCATTTGGAAAAGAAAATATTTTTTTACCAAGACTAAGAAAACTCACAAAATATATATATATATATATATATATATTTAAATATTGAGAGATCCAAACTTTACATAAAAGTTTGGAATCTCTTTCCACTTCATATGATTCATCATCCACTAATAAAAATTCCCTTGTTTTCGCCTTTTTCTTTCTTATTTTTAGGAACAAATTTGGCTTTCAAGAAAAGCATGCATACAAACACATTTTTTTATTTTTCTATTCCCACAAAAATAATAATTAAATAGAAAAAAAAAGGAAATGGAAAAAGATAGCTTTCTTTATGGCAGGGCTTTCCCCTATCCTTTCCCGTCGGCGCAATACATGCAAATGCTCCACACTTTCTTCCTTCCACCCTAAGTACCAAAATATTACCCACTTTACTTCTTTGCCTTCTATTCCACACCTTTCATTTTCTTACCCCACTTTAATTCAATTAGGGGTTCTTCTTGTTGGGTCGGGTTCGGTTAGGTTAAAGAATCTCGATCCAATTCAATTGTTCGAGGTGTGGAGTTGGAAATTAGCCGTGTAGATCCCAACTTTCACATTCTTATCTTCTATTTTAATACAACTTAACATTTTCAGAACATTTTTTTTATTGAGTTCAACAAGTGTGGATGTTTTTTTTAACAACAGGTGGGGTGAGGGATCGAACCTAGGATCTCATAGTCACTAGTACATACATCAGGTCAATTGAGCTATGCTTTTGTTGGCGCAACAAGTGTGAAATCACTAATCTCTGCTCAATTTGATCTAAAATTCAAAAATTTAAGTTGATATGTTAAGAAAATATATAATGTCTGTAATGTTTTATACCTATATAGTAGTCTTGACAAGTACGCAATAATTTAGATTAGGAGTGGATTGAGTTAATTATTTGAATCATTTGTTTAGAAATTTAGGAAAAGAGTAGTGAAAATGCTAGTTATTTAATTATCTTTTAAATATTGTGTTAGATATTCTTTAGTTGGGTTTAGACATTTTATTGTAAATTATTTAAAAATAATTTGGTTGATGTAATGGTTAGGTCAAGGTACTTTCATGGTTAGGTTTGAGTATTTTATAGTTTTTTTTTTTTTTTTTGGAAATGTTTTATAGCTTTAATTTGATTATTATGTTAGGTTGAAATTTGTGTGGTTTATTAGTAGGTTATAAGCAAATTTCAAACAATTCAATCTAAATTGATTTAGTTGAATAATGCTCCTATTAAGTTAATAGTTAAATCTTTTTCACCACAATGTTGAAAAATAATCAATTTTTAATTTTAATTTTGAAGAAATATTAATTTCACTATTTATTCAAAGTTATGACTATCATTAATTGACAATTGGAGCCAAAGAAAATGAAAAGTCAACATTTTTTTTTCATCATTTTTTTTTTATTTCAACAACTATTTTCAACATTATTAATGAACTAGAAGAAAAATATTGTAAATTGATTAGGTTATATGTTCATTTTAGTCGGAAAAAAAAATAATAGGTGGGGATTAAACTTAAAACTTCATGATCACTAGTTGATAAATTATGTCAGTTGAGCTATACACTTGTTGGTATTGATTGCGAGATTGGTAAATAAATTTTCAATTTTAAAAATTATTTTAGGATATTTCTTTAAATAATTACCAATAGATTATCAATAAAATTGAATATTTAGTGTCTTATTTGAAATAAAAATATTTTTTTTTAATATGTTTTTAAATTTGGTACTTGCTTATAAAAGACATTGCTTTCAAAGAAAAAAAAAATGCTCTCCTCCCCACATTTTGCCTTAAAAAATAATAATAATTACAATTGGGATCAAAGTTTCGAACTTGAAAAAGATAACAAATGTCTATCTACTAAACTATATTCAGATTAACATACCTATATATATAGTTAGTAACATTTATTTAGAGTTGTCAAACCGAACATAACTCAATTGGTATAAGGTTGTGTCATTGACTAAGAGCTCATGAGTTCAATTTCCGCATTAATTTGTTTTTTAAAAATTATGTTTGCATTTACGACATTATTATTATTATTATTTATTTTTTTTTTTTTTAAGAAGGGGGAGTATGAATGGAGAAAATGTGAATCTAAAACATTATTGTTTTATTATCTTTTGATTTTTTCTTTATTTTGTGAAATATTGTTTAAAGTTCTATATTAAACTTACTCAACCATAAAGGAAAGAAAAATAGTTGCTATTTAGGCAGCTTTGAATTTCCCAAAGAGACTCATTAATTAAACTTTATACATGAACATATTAATGGTAAAGAAATTATTTTTGAAACAATGAACCAACCAAAAACCAAACCATAGCCAATTTTTAATTGTCTCTTGCTACCAAACCTACCCACAAACCTTACCTAAAATATTTTTAATCAAGTGGAAAAGTATAACCCAAATTTATAAACTTATCTAACTATTCATTTCATTTCATTGAGACAAAAATTAAAAGTGACTTTTTTTTTTTTTTTTTTTTTTGGCAAACATAAATATAATATTTGTTTTCATATATATAGGCCAAATAAAGAAAGCATGTGTGATATTGGAATTTGATTGTACTTATATGATATGAACTAAACAAAAGACAAACACAAAAAGGAAAAAAAGTTATGAAAAAAGAGATGTGTGGGGGTAATTTGATATGATTTTATCCATCATCTAAAAAAAAAAGTACAAAAATAATTTTATGGGAAGGATAAGGAAAAAACAAAAGATAATTTTAAATTTTAGAAATGGCACCGAGTGTCAAATTAGGGTAAAATAATTATAAATATAACATTTATTTTTTATTTTTTTAAAAAATATATCAATTTTTATCTGGTCACAGAATTCGATTGGTGATAGCTACCGATACACTTCTATTTTTTTAATAGAATTTTGTGATTATCAGTCTATCACTATGAATCTTTTTTCATATTTACAAAATGTTTTTATATTTTGCTATATTTAACTTTATTTTGGACATGATTATTATTTATGCAACCAACATTTTTAAAAAAATTAAGTTTTTTTCCTTTTTTAAAACAAAAAAATTAAATTAGATTTTTTAGTTGTTTTAATGATATAAAATTTAGCTTTGTATAGTCGGTCGCACATATCTGCGAGAAAATAAAAAATAAAAAGTTTTTTTTTTTTTTTTTACAATATGTGGGACGATGGATTATAACATCTGACTTGACGTCAAACCGAGCATAGTTCAATTGACATAAAGACGTATTATCGACTATGAGGTCAGAGGTTCGAATCCCTCCACTCCAATGTTAAAAACTCAAAAAGCAAAAACAAAAAACACGATCAAGAATACATATTTTATGCTAATTGGGTTATACTTATGTTGATGAATTTATTCGTTTAGATCTTTAGTTCTCAATTGATTTATAAGGAATATTTCATTTTCCTCCCACCAACTATTTTTTTCACAATGACATGGTTTAAAAATTATATAGGCATGTTTTAAGAGATCAAAATAATGTTTTTGAATTTTTTATGAATTCTACTTTTAAAAAAAAAAAAAAACTCACATGTCCTACTCTGTCAAAGTCGGAGGTTCAATCATCATCCATGTATTTATTGAACTAAACAAATATAGTGTTAAAAAAATGTTCTTTTTTCAATTTCTAAAATTTAAAAATCTAAAATCCATAACAAATTTTAAATAGTTTAATAAATACAAGGTAAACGATTAAACGTTCAACCGACTCTAGTAACACGCGTGCGCGACGAATGACGACAAACGAAACTAGATTGAAGAACGACCGATTCAGACAAATCTCATTATTGTCGGAAAATTCGAGTTCATTTAACACCCTTTCTAGTGTTTCAATTCCATTTTTCGTACTAATAAATTCATTATCCACTAAATTATGTTCGAGAATAAATGAAATCAATTTATTATATTCCAAATTTTAAAAAAAAATTAACATCATCAAAGCAATTGTTATGCAAGAACCTCATGAGAGAGAGAGGAAAGAAGTAAACCGTCGATGATTCCATTTTCCATGTGTAGATCAAAACGTAAGAACACGACACGTGGCAAGTAAGATGAAACGTGGCAAATTCAGAGCCGTTGATTATTAAAAAAATAGAATAAACTCAAGCGTAGAGGAAATGCCGACCTCGTGCCAACGTAGAGACGCAATGAAAAGATCCAAAAGCAGCGTAAGTAAGGGCCAAACTTTGCCATCTCTGTCAACTCTAATCCAACGGCTGAGATCACTCATCAGCCACCAAATCAATCTCCACCGTTCAATACCCCTCCTCTTTCCCCAAACATTAATCCTTCGCTCCTATTCAATTTTGTTCCAATTCTCTCACATTTTCGCATCTCATTTTTTTTTTTTTTTCTCTCTCATTTCTCTCGTGAGAGAGAGTTATGATAATAAGGCAAAAAATCACATTGTTTTCAATACCATCTTTCATTTTCGCACATTGAGGATTGAGCGAGCTCCTCACAGAGAAATAATTATGGTAAGCCCAATGAAAAACTATTTTTTTTGTTTGTTTATTATGTGTGATTTATAAGTTTTAATTGCGGAATTAGATGAAGCAAAAATCAATAACAATGTCGGCGCCGCCGTGGTTAGAGCCATTGTTGAAAACGGCGTTCTTTTCTATCTGCCATACGCACGGCGACGCCGCCCGGAGTGAGCGGAATATGTATTGTCTTGATTGCCACTGTGACGCATTTTGCTTCTATTGCCGCTCATCGCACCACAATGATCACCAAGTCATTCAGGTTCAATTTCAATTTCAACTTTTTTTTTCTTTTCTTTTCTTTTTTTGAATTTTGAGAAAATGGGTATTGTTAAGCATTGACTTAAGAGAAATGGGTTGGTTTTAAATTTTGAAAATTGATTTTAGATAAGGAGATCTTCGTAAGTCATTCGGGTTCAATCTCAATTTTTTATTTTATTTTTTAATCTTTTTTTGAATTTTGAGAAATGGGTATTGTTAAGCATTGGCTTAAGAGAAATGGGTTGGTTTTAAATTTTGAAAATTGATTTTAGATAAGGAGATCTTCGTTAGTCATTCAGGTTCAATCTCAATTTTTTTTTTTTTTTTTTAAATCTTTTTTTGAATTTTGAGAAATGGGTATTGTTAAGCATTGGCTTAAGAGAAATGGGTTGGTTTTAAATTTTGAAAATTGATTTTAGATAAGGAGATCTTCGTAAGTCATTCAGGTTCAATCTCAATTTTTTTTTTTTTTTTTAATCTTTTTTGAATTTTGATAAATTTGTATTGTTAAGCATTGACTAAAGAGAAATGGGTTGGTTTTAAATTTTGAAAATTGATTTTAGATAAGGAGATCTTCGAAGTCGTCATTCAGGTTCAATTTCATTTTTTTTTTTTTTTTTTTTTTTTTTGAGAAATGGGTATTGTTAAGCATTGGCATAAGAGAAATGGGTTGGTTTTAAAATTTTGAAATTGGTTTTAGATAAGGAGATCTTTGTATATATGACCATCAACTCATTCATGTTCAATTTTTTTTTTTTAAAAAAAGTGATTTTGGGAAATTTAAGAAATGGGTATTGTTAAGCATTGGCATAAGAGAAATGGGTTGGTTTTAAAAATTTGGGAATTGATTTTAGACAAGGAGATCTTTGTATATATGACCATCAACTCATTCATGTTCAATTTTTAAAAAAGTGATTTTGGGAAATTTGAGAAATGGGTATTGTCAAGCATTGACTTAAGAGAAATGGGTTGCTTTTAAAATTTTGAAATTGGTTTTAGACAAGGAGATCTTTGTATATATGACCATCAACTCATTCATCAATTTTTTTTATAAAAAAAAGTGCTTTTGGGAAAATTGAGAAATGGGTATTGTTAAGCATTGAGTAAAGAGAAATGGGTTGATTTTGAAATTTTGAAATTGATTTTAGATAAGGAGATCTTCGTATCATGATGTGGTGAGAGTTGCAGAAATTGAAGATGCTTTGGATATAAGTGGAGTTCAAACTTATGTGATTAATAGTGCCAGAGTTATGTTTTTGAATGAGAGACCTCAGCCAAAAGCTGGTAAAGGAGGAGCTCATATTTGTGAAATTTGTGCCAGAAGCTTATTGGACCCTTTTCGTTTCTGTTCACTCGGCTGTAAGGTTAGCATTCCCCTATTATTTTTTATTTTTTTTATTTTTTTTTTATTATTATTATTATTATTATTATTATTTTCTCCTTCATTACCATCATCATTCATAATTCATGATAAGTTAGTGACCCATCACTCACACATCATCACCCACTTTTTTCCCTATTTTCCTTTCATCATCTTTTTGCATTTTACAATGACAAGATATTTTCGATTTTTCGGATCATCGAATCAGATCAGATTTGTATGATCATCGATATCGAAAATGAAAATTGATTTGGGTTATTGTTAATTTTGGTAAAATGTGGCGTGTATAGCTTGTAGGAGTTAAGAGAAATGGAGATGCAAACTTTAACTTGGAGGCAAAGAAAGAGACGATGGTAATAGAAAGACGAGAAGGAATTTCATCAAGAAGAAGAAAAGGCATTCCTCATAGGGCACCTTTTGGAACCTAATAATTATTGCCTTCCAAACCAATTCTTTGAAGGCTTTAATCATTCTACATACCATAATTTGAGGTCTTTGTCCATAAAAATATAGGGCACTCATGGTGGGTATGTCCCTAAAAATTAAAAAAAAATAATTTTTTTTTCTTCATATAAGGTATAGGAAAAAAAAAAGAAAAAAAAAAAGAAAAAAAAGGTCTTCTCTTTCTAAGGTTGGGGTCCCATATACAACAAATTCTATCTTGAGGATGTGAAGAAGCAATAATTGATAATTGCAAGGTGTATATTTGTTTATTGAGAAATTAAATTTCGAAAAAAATAAATAAAAATAAAATAGAACATGTCTTTGTGGAGTCCGTTTCATAGTTTTTTCTGGGGCCCACTGACCACATGGGCCGTTTATATAAATAAATACTTTAATTGTATTTTATTATATTTATTTTTATGGTTAAACAACCATATTCATCTTTATTTAATTATGTCATCTATTTGTTTTTTATTTTTCTTTTTTCATTATATTATTGTTTAATTGAGTTTAATTTTTAATTAATCGAACCTTCTGCTTCTTTATGTGAAATTACTGTCCAAATGGTAATTTTTTATGAATTATTTAAAGCTTTAATAATTAGTGGAATTTTGTCCAATGAAATATTGGGCAAAGTTTATCCATTTTTATTTTTTTAAATTTAAAAATATAATATTTAAACTTTGGTACAAACTTTAAGAATCTCTTGTTAGTAAAATAAATACAATTTCAAATGACAAAATTATTGGTGTTTATGTTAAGCATAGTTCAATCGATATTATGTACGACCTAGTGATTAAGAGGTCACAGGTTCAATCCTCCTACATATTGTCAAATTATTTATTAAAATAAAATAATAATCCAAAATTATATTTAAGGAAAATTGTAACATATGTCAATTTAGAGAGTAAAATAATTAAAAATATAACACTTTTTCAAAAACAATATATCATTTTTTTAAAATTTTTGCAGGTATGACAATTTCTATCACTAATAGTATGGTTTATCGTTGATAGTAGTCTATCACCTCCGTTTTTTTTTTATTATGACAATTTATATCACTAATAGTATGGTTTATCGCTGATAGTAGTCTATCACCTCCGTTTTTTTTTATTATAGACTTTTAGTCTATTAGTAATAATAGTCTATCACTGATAATAGTTTATCAGCGATAGTCATTTATCAACGATAGCTTCTATCAGTGATAACCACTGATTTTTTGCCATATTTGTAAAATGTTTTAAATTTTGCTAAATTTGCAATTATTTTGGATCAGATTGCTGTTTGTGCAATCAACCCTAAACTATTTTTTAATGACTTGGCGTGTGGTTTGATTTAAGAGGAGAAAATAGTCAATTTTAATATTGATTTTCAAGTTTTATTAATAAAAAAAAAAAATGAAGTTTACAATTACACCTATCAAACTTGCTTGTTAATCTTATTTATTTTGTAATTATGTATAACTATCTACAAGACCTTTATTAATTATTATTTAATAGCTTTTGCTTTCTTATGAGTTATCACATTTATATCTTCATTGCATATTGCAAGAAAAAGAAAATCAAAATATAGAAAAATAATAACTAAAAGAAAGATAGAGAAAAAGAAAATCAAAATATAGAAAAATAATAACTAAAAGAAAGATAGAGAAAATGATATGATGTAAAACTCTTCAACTAATTTACTAAAATCATATCATTTTACTACTTTTTAAATAACATTTTCCAAAAATAATATCCAAAAAAACTACTTTTTGTTTATGAAATTTGGAAGAGAAGAAAACCATCAATAAAAAAACAACATAAAACTAAAAAAAAAATATTATTAAATGGAATATAAAGAATTTAAATATATATAGGATTAATGATTAATGAAAAATAAAAAAAGGTGTGAAATAATAATGTGAGGTGAAAAAATATAATAAAAAAAATAAAAAATAATAATGTGAGGTGGAGGAAACAAGTAGGTAGGGTTGATGTGGATTGATGGATAATATAGGTTCTTAGACTACACATCTTCCACAATTTGGCCAAAGAATTAGGTATACTACCTTAGTTATTTAAATTGTGACAATTTGCCTTTTTTTTTTTCTTTTTTTTTTTTTTAATTTTTATTTCTTCTTTCTTCATTTGATTTGTTTTTGTTTTTTACTTCGATTTCTTTTAAAGGGCAAATAGTTTACAAATATGACAAAAAATCAGTAGCTATCACTGATAAAAGTTATCGTTAATATATGACTATCACTGATAGACTAAAATTCTATAAAAAACTGAGGTGATAGATTATTATCCGCGATAGACCATACTATCAGTGATATAAATTGTCATATCTGCAATTTTTTTAAAAAAATGCTATATTTTTAATTATTTTACTCTAAATTGACATATGTTACAATTTCTCTCATTTTAAATGATTTCGAAAAGGGGTTTTTTTTCTTCTCGTTATTGTAGTTTTTTTAGCAACGAAAAGTTTTTCCGATTCTCTTTTTGAAAATAATAATAATGATAAAATTATCTTTCATTTTAACCTTTGAATTTGAAAGTTTTTTTTTTTTTTTTAGTTGAATTTGGGTTAATAGGTCAACTTGAACGTTAAAATTTCAATTTCATAAAATTAAACTTTAAAATTCGTTAACAAAACCTACTCGAAATCAAGCTATTAAATTTTTTAAATTCAACAGTGAAAGTAACTATTAAGTTTAGACATAAAATCAATTTCAACCTTCAATTTAAATATTAATTACCACCATTATTGTCCTAAGGTCAAATATTGTTAATAAGTTAAAGTAATTGATGATTTGTACATTTGTTTACCATAAAATGGAAGATTTTTTTGTTTGGTTAGGACTAAAGAGAATTCACTTGCAATTAATTGGATTATAATAGTGGTGATAAAATTTTAAATTGTACAAAGATCATCAAATAAATTTTGTAGCTTTTGTATTTTGATTCTTTATCTCAATTTGATTTTTACAAACACAAAATTTTAAAGTGACATTTGGAGCACCAACTTAGAGTTGAGTGAACTAGATGATTGTAATTTAGTTTACGTTTAACCCACCAACTATTATAACACACATTCAATAAAGTAACTACATAACTCCATAAATGATTCGAACTTGAGACATCTGACTCATAATTCATACATTATGCCGGTTGAGCTATGTCCATGTTGGCAATTGTGTAGTAATGTTAGTTTGGAGTAATGCGATGAACTTGACTATAATAAATATTTTCAAAATATGAAGAAGAAAATAAAATTAAAGTTATAATATTAACATTGAGAAAAAAAAATATAATTTTGATAACTTTAAAAATGGAAAACCTTGAGAAACAAGGAACTTTGGGTTCTAAATTGCCATTTTTTCAAGTGGGCTTGCATCGTTGAAATTCCTCTGGGTCGTCCAGATGGGCTTTTGATATCTGAGCTGGCAACGAGTCACGAATATTAAAAGATTCTATCTTTTATTTTAATTGAAAATAAAAGATTCTCATTGACGTTTTTAATTTTTAATATATTTCTTAAAAAAAAATTCATATCAGATTCAGATTCAGATTCGGTACGTGTCAATATCACACAATGAGTAGAGAGAGCACAGCCGGCTCAGACTGTATTTATGCAAATATTTTATAATTTTTTTTTTTCTAAACAAGATATTTTATAACTTATAAAACCTTTTTTTTTACCGATTAATACTTGCATATACATTAACCTCCGTCTATCTTTCTTCAACCATGAGATCTAAGGTTTGAATTTCTTACCTACAAATTGAACTCAAAAAAAAAAAAGGTCGGTTTACTTTTTCTCAAACGTAATCAATTATACATAATTTTGACTGGGGTTCTCACTCTCATTTCCATTACATTGAAGTTGTTTACCGGAAACGCCGTATACGTAATCAATATGTGGGTCCCACGTCATAATTTGCAATCAGATTACACCCAACAGGCGCCCACACTACTAAATATACTATTTTTTTAAATCATTTCGCCACGTGTCAGTTTTGTAAAGGCAGTGGTATGGAATTTTTCCATACCACCGATGTACTAGAAATTCTCCCCCAACAGGGTGCCAAATCTGGTTTCCATTGCACATTATGTGGGACCCACCCTTTATTTGTTGTTTCTCTTCGATGTTTAAGTGCTTGAGCTAATTAGTACAACATTGTAGATCTGGTTTACTCCCTTGTTCTAGTGTTTTTAAAATGAGTTTGTCTTGAAATAATCTTCAGAATTATAAAAATCTTGCAGGAACCGAAATTGTGCAATAGTTTAAGTATGCTGAGAAAATAAATAAGAAAACAAAAAAAAAGTTTTTCCTTGTTTTTTAATTTTTGTTTTCAAATCACCAACTAAATAAGCTTTTAATAAAGATATCAATAAATTTAGAACGAATCAAAAGAAGCTTAAAAAAAATCATCTAGAAACTTAAATGACCGTCATTCTCAACATGCTTAATATTTTAATAATACATCTAACAACTAATTTACATCTTTTTTTTTAAAAAATAAAATAAAAAACTAATATACTTGTATTAATTAAACTATATTATACTCATACAACATGTGTTACGTGTATAGATTGGTCGTTTGCTAATAATTTTACAATTTCTAAAATATTTTCCAATCTTTAAATTATAAATAAATATCCCGCATTGTGGAAATGGACGAGGACATATCAGTAATTCTCCACCACTCACTTCTCATCTTCTTCAAAGTCCTCTGTTTTCATTTTCAATGACCTCATCGGAATCACCAAGGATTCCGGTCAAATAAATGGCGACTCAGTGCATTAACCTCCGTCTCCGTCTCCACCTCCCCCCTTCTCTCTCCGCCCTCCGCCACTGCCCCACCGTCTCTCCCCTACCCTTTTCTCCAATCACCCCTAAATTACTTCTCAAACGCCGCTCTAATCCCAACTTCACTCGGATCATCCCAATGGCCTCTGCCGCCGACCGACCGACGGAGGACCCACAATTCGTAGATTCTGGCAGCGAAGATCTCCGCCCGACGTTGCCGGCGCAGAGAACGCTCACCTGGCCTGAAATGGCCATGCTCTGGATCGGCCTCGTCGTCGGCGTTCCAGCTTATTACCTCGCCGGAAGCTTAGTTGATCTCGGAATGTCGTGGTGGCAGGGAATCGCCACCGTCGTCGCCGCCAACGCCGTAACCCTAATCGCCCTAATTCTCACCGGCCATCCAGGTACAAAATACGGCATCTCTTTCCCTGTTTTCGCCCGATCGTCGTTCGGAATCCACGGCGCGCATATCCCCACTCTTCTCCGAGCACTAATCGGCTGCGGGTGGTACGGAATCGAAACGTGGATCGCCGGTGAGGCCATTTTCCTTCTATTACCTGAAAGTATCAAGAAATCTTCATTTTCACAAATTCTTCCATGGCTGGGAACTTCCCCTCTTGCTTTTACTTGCTTTTTAGCGTTCTGGGTCGTTCAATTAGCCAGCGTTTGGAAAGGAATGGACGGAATTCGAAAACTCGAAACGTTTTCTGCTCCGATTCTTGTTTTTCTCACTGTTTGTTTGTTAATTTGGTCTTGTGTTCACGCCGGTGGATTTGGGCATATGCTTTCTTTAACCTCGAAGTTGAATTCCTCTGAATTTTGGGCTCTGTTTTTTCCTTCTCTTACTGCTAATATAAGCTTTTGGGCGACTTTGGCTTTGAATATCCCTGATTTCACTCGTTACGCTAAATCTCAAAAGGATCAAATTCTTGGCCAATTGGGTCTTCCAATCTTCATGGGGTTGTTCACTTTCGTCGGAATTGCTGTCACTTCCTCCACCGGAGTGATTTTCGGGCGTGTAATTTCGAACCCAATTGATCTTTTAAGCCATATCGGAGGTTTTCCCACTAAGGTTTTGGCAATTTTTGGGATTATTTTGGCCACTGTAACCACCAATGTCGCCGCCAATGTGGTAGCGCCGGCCAATGCGTTGGTCAATTTAAGCCCATCTTATTTCACTTTCACCAGAGGAGCACTTCTCACCGCCGTGATCGGCATTGTTTTTCAGCCGTGGAGGCTTCTGAGCTCGAGTGAGAGCTTCGTTTACACTTGGCTTGTTGGGTATTCGGCGGTGTTGGGTCCGATCGGCGGCGTGATGGTGACGGATTACTATTTGATTCGGCGGAGGGAACTGAGTGTTGATGATTTGTATTCTTTGAGTCCGACGGGGGCTTATTACTACTCCGGTGGGTTTAATTTGGCGGCGGTGGCGGCGGTGGTGGTCGGAGTTTTACCGGTGATTCCTGGGTTTTTGGAGAAGGTGGGGATTTTGTCGAAAGTTCCTAAAGTATTTACAGTGATCTACGGGAATGCTTGGTTTGTTAGCACATTTTTGGCCGGATTTCTGTATTGGGGTCTCTCTGTTTTGTTGAAACGGCGGAAAGTTTCCCGCCGGTTTGGGCCTCTCCTTTGAACTATTGAAAATGCCAAAAATTTGATTACATGTTAAAAAATAAAATTTGAATTGTATTTTTTCTAAAGTACCCTTTGATGATTTAAATTTCCGACCTTAAGGAGTAGATGTAAATTAAAGTTGTATTATACTACACAAAAAAATCATAAAAATAAAAATTTAGTTCATGAAATTCAGTGTAATAATATATTCAATATACTTCAAATTTTATAGCGATTTAGTGTGAAAAGTATTGTTAAAGTTTAATGAGATTTCGCCAAGAGCATAACTCAACCACTGTATTGATCATGAGGTCCTAGGTTCAATCCTCCACCCCAACATGTTGTCAAAAAAAAGTTTAATGAGATTTCTTATATATGTAGTTTGTTCATAAACTACAAAAATTAAATAGTTGCAGACTTTATTTTGATGGTATTAATTTAAAGTTTAGGGACTAAATTGTTACCGTAATTGCGCATGTAATATCTACATGCCCACCTACAAATAGCTTCAAGTGTGATACTTTATTCATCTTAGGAGTATAAGATTGTTGGGAATAAAGTAGGCTCATGTGTGATTAACAATATCTCACGCTAAATAAGAGAAAGATCATGCGACAATGTCACGAGAGTTATGTCTAATAGAAGAGTCAATCCCTGATTAATGAACATTTTGAATGAGGCAAAATGATCGAACCCTTACAATTAACTATTTTAGACAAAACGCTCACCCACTGCACCAAGTGGTTGTTCAATAAAATTTGGGCGAGATATTAATGCATTCAATAATTCAAACTAATTTCAGTCTATAAAAAAGATACTAATTTTTAAGAGTTAAAGTTGTGTTCAAATTTACACCATAATCTACTTGAATCCTACGACTAATGCTATTATGTTTATCTCGTTTTGGTCCATCAAATTTTCTTATTGAAAGCTATATATATGGCTAAATTATGTAGACAAAATTGGATAATATCCAATAGTTTTTTTTTTTTTTTTTGAGAAAATTATAATATCCAATAGTTATGAGTTATGACTTCTAAAACTTGTAAAAAAATGGTTTAACTAATTCGCTAATGTGTAGTACTTACTTGAATCCTACGAACTAATGCTATTGTATTTATCTGGTTTGGTCCGTCAATTTTTCTTATTGAAAATCACGTATATGGCTAAACTATATATATATATATGCACATAAAATTGAATATTATCTAATAGTTTCGACTTTTAAAATTTGTAAAAGTGGTTTAACTTATGTCCTGTCTACGAATGAAAATATTTTTTGTTTTTTAAAATTGTGTTTGTTTTCTTATATTTTATGTGGTATTTTTTGACCGGATGACCCCCTTCGAGGCGTAAGGTTTTTTAACCTCTTCTAAAAGATTTATGTATATTTGACCTTCTCGTGATTAGCAAACTCCCAATGAAAAATCATTCGTACCCTTCGTTGAGCACGATGACACTATACTTGTCTTCTCGTGATCGTGCTCAACGAAGGGTACTATAGACTTTGTGGGCTTGCATATCACAAAACAAGGTCAAACAACATAGATTTAAAAAACTGAATAAAAAAACCTTACGCCCCAGGGATCATCCGTACAAAAACGGTCACTTTATGTACTATAATTTTCTCTTTTTTTATAAAATCATTTGAATTTTTACCTAAATTTTAAAAACATTTTTTTTTAATTTAAAAAAAGGTATGGTTGCACAAATAGCAACCAGGCCCAAACTAATTGCAAATTTAGCAAATTTTAAAATGTTTTGCAAATATGACAAAAAAATTTGTTTCTATCACTGGTAGACTTTATTATATCACTGATAGACTTTATTATATAACTAATAGACTTCTATCAGTGATAGACTATTATCACTGACAAAAATCTATAAAAAGCTGAGGTGATCAGCGATAGACTTCCATAAGATATCAGCGATAGAAATTGCCATATCCGCACATTTTTTAAAAACATGCTATATTTTTAATTATTTTATTCTAAATTGACATCTGTTACAATTTTCCTTAAAAAAATTTGCTTGAATTTTGAAAAATAATTTTAAACATGTTTTTTTTTTTTTTTTTTTTTTTTTTTTTTTTTTTTGATAAAACGAGAAATATGTGAGTGATTACGTAGTAATAAGCGTAAAAAATAAGTTACATGGTTATATGAGACATCGTAAAATAAAAGTATTAAAATTTTGAGCGAGAAATAAATAGTTTATATCTTCTTCAACCTTGAAATTTGAGTTCTTAATTAGACCAAAATCATTTCTCGATTTGCAAACCGCTCCCTGTCATGTTGATGGTTTAAGTAATGGATTGTTTATATTTCTAATATTTAAAGATATACAAATTTAAAAAGGTAAAATTAATTACAAAATAATTTTAACAAAGTATTGGAAAATAAAAATATCGAAAAATGCAAGTGCTCTTCCCTCTCGTCATCTCCACGGCCCAATGAGTATGCTTCAATTGAATGTGGGCCGAGAAAGAAAGTAGCCCAACAAAACTGGGCCTAATCCATGTTCTGGATAAATCAAACCGGCCCATATTCACCCTTATAGGGCCCAAAGTAGCCCAATAAGGGTTTCAAACTAAAAGAATCCGTTGACGGAGAGAAGGGTTTTATGTGAAATCTTTGTATAGTTAATTTTATTTACATTTTATTTTTTATTTTTTAACTATTTACTTTTTTCCTTGTATTTTTGGATATATACAATCCATAGTACTTATCTAGGTGTATTGTCTAATATATACTACTTATCTAGCCTTTTATAGACAAATGTATCTCAATATTTATTAATTATTAGATGTATTTTTTAATATATACTATTTATCTTACGTCATCGTTTTAATAATATTACTTATCTTGTTGTATTTTCCAGTATATACTACTTATCCTAGGTCATCATTTTAATCGGTGTTAGTATCTATTCAGGTAATTTATGTATTTTAATTTTGCAAATTCAAAATGTGATCTATGCTTGATTTGACGTTGTTACGTTTGTTGAAGGCACAAATTACAGTTTTTTTTAATCGCATAGAATTTTATTTGAATTTAACTAAGAGATTTATCTACCTTGATACACTCCTTTTTAGTAGTTTTTCTTTAACTGATTCAAAAAGTATAAAACTCTTCTAGCCATATTTTCGTTACAATGAAATTCAAACATTATGTTAGAATGCCTTAAGTCATTTTTCGTAAAATAGTGGGTTATCTATATTTCAAGTTGTGGTGTTTAGATTTAGCTATTATTTTGGTTGACCATTTTTTAGTAGAATAAATGGAAGTATGAGAGATTTGAACACCTGATAGGGAGGGAATACATATTGGTAAAATTGTACGAAGGACTCTCTATTTTGGTCTGTTTGTCCGGCTAACCTGAATTTAAAAACAAGTCAAATTTACTTCGGCTGACATCATCACCAATTTTTTTAATATTTTTTTAGCTCGTTTTGTAGCTCTCTCGCTTTCTCTCCCTCTTTTGAACATATTTTCTTCTTCTTATATTTTTTTTCTCTCTCCTCTATTATGTTTTTTATTCCTCCTATTCACCCACTGCCAGTGATGACTCTCATCGACAACAATTCTCCCGTGACGATTCGAGAATCAGAATTATATCAGATCTGAAAAATCTACCCAATCTAAAATTTTCGGATTTGAAAAAAATTTCAGATCTGAAATGGAGCTAGAGCTAGAGCGAGACTAGCCCGAGTCCGTAACTAGAGCTAGAACGAGAAAAATGATATTAAAAAAATAAATGATGATGTCAGTAAAAAAATCAATTTACCTCATTTTTAAAATTTAGGTTAGTTTGACAAACTAGCCAAAATACCAGATCTCAATTTTTCCATACATATCAATCACATCAGAGTGGATATGAATGTTAAGTGAAAATAAAACGTCATAAAATTAAATAGACATAAATTTAAGGTTCCTAAAAAATGAATGTATATGATTTTCACATTATTGCATTAAATAATTCACATTTCACAACAATGTGACATAACATAAACAACAAAATATCAATTAAAATTTTAGATAATTGTATGAATAGACAAATCCTTCTAACTCTATCATAACATAAGTTAATCGGAGTATAATTTATAAATAAGACACTAATTATTATGTATCGGAGTATAATTTATAAATAAGACACTAATTATTATTGACATAGATTAATTTAAATATATTTTATAAATAAGACACTAATTACCATCTCAGACATAATTCTTCGACTTCTAGAAAAGTATTTTTTTTTTTAAAAAAAAAAAAATTATAATTACAACCATAAAATCGGGTTGAATTGACTTTAAGGTCACTTGTTATTATATGATGTTGTTTGGTTTTTAGTGTCTAATTTTATTTGTGTTTGTGTCAAGAGCCCTCTTGACAGCTAGAATTTAACGCATATATACAAAGAAATCTATAATATTCAAGAGAAAAAAATAATAATAAAAAAAATCAATAATGTAGTAGATTAAGATATGTTATAAAAATGATAGAAAATTCATGGGGGCCCACGTTTGACCTGGTACCTAAAAACGACACCGTTGGTCGCGGCTATACGTTACGTATTAATACCGGTAAAGAATGTGCTAAAAGTCAACTGGAACGGGTCAACAGAGATCGGGTCGAAGTCAAGAGAATGAGGCTACACGGGTCAACCCATCTCCGAATCCAAATAAAACAGCCGGACTTGACCCGATGTTGGACACCCCATATTTCCAACATTTTTGTTTTTGTAAAGATTTTTTTTTTTTTTTTTTTTTGAGTACATTGGGGGTGGGGAGATTCGAACCACAGACCTCGTGGTCGTTAAGACATACATATGCCCGCTGAGCCATGCTCGCTTTGGCTTGTTTTTGTAAAGATTCTTTTTATATGGAGATTTAAATTTATGTCGACATACAACTATATTTTCATATGTTTATTGATTATGGGAGATAAATTGATATTTTTTATTATAAGAATATCGACTAAATATAACTAAAATGTATAAAAACAATTTACCAATTTAGACTTAATACTAATATTAAGAAAATTAACTTTATTTACAAAGTGTATGCTTCTTTGTTAATTTTATCATCCACAGACATTTAATCGTTTAATCGTTTCTATCGAAATTTATATAAAATTGAGAACCTAGATATTTTTATAAAATTAAAATATTTTATCACATTGTCAAATATTTTTTTTTGGCATGTGGTTAAAGTAAGACAAAATATACCAAAAAAAGAGACTACTATGTACCAAATGTTAGAGTTTAGGGGGGCGTTTGACCTCCTGTTTTGGAATCAGAACCCTGAGAATCAGAACTCTGGGGTTTGTCAGGGCGGATTCTGAACCCTGGGAATCTAAAAACTGTGTTTGGGGTGCAGGGTTGGGAAGCCTCGGAATCAGAAACCAGTGGTTGGGGTGCAGTGTTCTGAACCCCGGGTTGAACAGTTTTTTCTTTTCTTTTTTCCTTTTCCTTTTACTATTTCGTTTCTCTTTTATACCCTTATTTTCTAGTGGTGAATTGTAAAACCCGACCTCATGTAACATGAGCAAAATTCTTTTGGAACTTAAAAATGAAGCATTTAATTTATGTTATATTCTAAGAATAAGAAAATAAATTGAACAATTTTCATATTTTGTACTCGTACAAAAAAAAAGTTTATGAAATAGGATGAAAAAATATACCTTTTAAAAATTAAGAAAAATAAAAGGAAAGGAAAAAAAGTTTTTACAACATGTTTTAGGTTACGCTCATGGTCACTAAGCAATATATCATGTCGTTGCGCTACGCTCTTATTGACACAAAAGAAAAAAAAGTTATATTACTATTGATGAAAAAAGTTGTATGGAAAAAGATATATTTTAATAAAATATAAAAAATATATTTAACAAAAACAACAAAAACAAAAAACAAAAAAGGAAAAAAATACATTATTGATGAAAATTTTGTATATTCCAACTAAAAAAAATATTATAAAAGGAAAAAAAAAGTTACAAACACAACATTAATTTATAGAATACGGTTGAAAAAATACATAAAATAAACAAATAATAAAGAGAAAAAAAAATTGAAAAAAAACCTTAGTTCAGATATAATGTAGATTCCAATAATTCCCTATTATTAATGAAAATTTTGTACTAATATTAAAATATATTCATATTAGAAAGTAGTAAAAAAAAACATTACAAAAGAATATCATTTTTCATAATAGAAAAAAAAAATATTTTAACTAAAAAAAATTACTAACACTGGAATAAGATGGGACAAAATATATATATAATATAAAAGAAAAATGAATAGACATATAACAAAAATTGATGGCAAAATTGAAAAAGAGATAAAAAAAAAAAATTGTTGGTGTTGGTGTCAAATGAATTAAGAGAGAGATAAAATTGTTGATGTGACGAAGACAGAGAAACAAAATTGGAGAAGTTAGGGGTTTAGAACCCAAAAGCATGAGTTTGGGTTCTAAACCCATGACTTTCCAATACATTCATCCAAACATGGGTTTGGCTTCAAAAGTCAAACTCACCCAAACACAAGACGGGGGCCAAACGCCCCTAGATAAGTTTCAATTTGGTGTTAAGTTTATACTTTGAACTTTTAAAGTAGTATCTAATAATTTTGTGAACTTTAAAAAGTCTGAAATAAGTCTATAAACATTCAATTTTGTGTTTAATAGATGTATGGTCTATTCAACAATTTTCTCATTTTTTTTTAAATCACATGTCATACAAAATTAATTAGTTAGTCTGTGTGAATTTTGTTGGTGCGAGAATTTGGATCTTTCCCTTCCTTTCGAATCTTCCAGCGAGCTTGGCCGCCGCTGGAATCGAAGTTGATCTGCACAAGAAAGAAATAACAACTTGCACCGGTGTGGGGCTGACTCCACTAGACTCTGATGCTTAAGTCAGAGAGAGCTCTATGTGTTAAGTAGGAGTGTAGTGTGTAATGTAAGAATCACATACCTAATGAGGACCTTTAGAGAGGTATTTATAGGTAGCGTGGAGCGGACGATCGTCATCGGTCCATACCAGTTATCATCATTTAGATCACTCACATCAGGCGAGGAGGTGTGGATGGTCTACGTTTACTTCGTACACTTTTGTCATGATGATAACCGTCGATCCTCCCGATCGCAGGTGGATTGGGGGCGCTATTGTACATTTGTCCTGTCAAGTAGGACAAGAAAGTCCAATCAGACGCTCATTACCCTGATCGAGCGACGATATGACAACGACGACTGTAAGGATGGCCTGAGAGCTCATATCTCGAAGGGACCCAAGGGTCGGCCCCAAGTCGCTGAGAAGTCAAATGATAACGTCATGACCTCGTCTTCGTGGTGAAGTGGGTCGTGACGTCAGGTGCTGACCTCATACTGAAGTTGTCCGTAACAAATTTTAAAAAATGTTGAATAACTCAATGACATTTTTGACTAAATTTAAATCCATAGTTCAATGATACTCTAAATTTTAAATCATTGACTTTTGAGATGATAATTGATGTCCTTGGAGCTAAGTTTGAATTTGCAGTTAAAAATTAATTACTTTCTTATAAATTACCAGAATAATAAAGATAAAAAGTATAACAAATGGGTTATTTACCAAACATTTTTCTTTTTCTTGTCTTTAGCAAACCAGAATTATTTGGTGGCTTCAAGAATTTCAACTTATATAAACCTTAAAGTCAAAAACATTTCTGTTTGTTAAGATGGCTTTGGGCTGTGTTTGACGTTAGTTTCTATAAATAATAGATTCCAAAAAATAAAAGAATTTATACTGTAATTTATATTTTTTTTATAACAAAGTTGTTAAAAGAAAAAAATATTACAATTTATTAAAGTTGAGTTTTTTTAAGATATTGGTAAGATTAGGCTGCTCAGCCTTTACATTACAGTATTTTAGATTATTTAACAAATGTAAGAATCTTTTCAAAGACAAAAAACAAATGTAAGAAAGGAAATATGGTTAAATTATATTCCTGAAAGGATTTTGATTGTTTGGCATTTTTGGAAAAAAAAAAAAAAAAAAACCCTTTGATTTTCTTTATTTTCATTGCTTTTTCTTTAATTATATCATGATTGATTTTGTTTTTTGAATTTCAATTTGAATTTCAATTTGACTTGGGTAGGTCTAACAGCTATATTCTCACTTTGACATTTTTTCTAATTGTTTCTTTAATTTCAATGGAGTAGATTGTGGTTTAATTGGATTTAACATTTTTTTTTTTTTTTGGTTGCAATTTCATTTATATATATATATATATATGATGATATAAGAGTATTACACAACATGAAAATTGGTGGAGCACATTTGTTTAGTCACTCTCAATTGTTCTAAAATTGTAATATCTTGTTAAGATTTGAGAGAAAGCGTTTTTATGTGAAAATTTAAAAGTGCGAATCATTTTATATTTGTGACAAATATTGAAGACGTATTCACCAATCACTATGGAAGGAAGTTCAAACGGTGGTCCACAACACAAGAGGAGCTTGTGTTTGAAAAGATTCAATCCGAAGAGGAGTCGATCAACTATTGCGACGTGATTGAAGAAAGAAGTTCTTTTATGCATAAGACAATAATTGATTGCAATTGTACTAATCTTTGATGGATAAATCTCTTATTCTCTAGGCGTGGACTCGTGGGGTAGGTTGGGGAACCAAAGCTCCAATGCGCGTATTCGAAACTACGCAGATGCCGTAGTCGCAGAACCACGTTAAAAACGTCGTGTGTCGTCCCTCCTGATTTATTTTAACTTTTTAATTCACCGTTACATTTGAAAGATAATTCAAATATTCATTAATTAAGTTTATAAAACTGAATTTATCTTTTCAGCATATATTTAGATCCTTACAATTACATTTTTACTCCCTACACTTTTAGATTTGCGTCTAATAATAGATCTCTCAACTCTAAAAACTATCTAAAGAATTTTTAAGCTTTCAATTTTATATCTAATAGATCATTGACATGTTTACCGCTTTTAAAATTAGACACCAAATTCAATTTTATGTATAATAGATCTGTTATTATTATTTTTTTGAATGTGAAATATATATGTCAAAGAATCTATTAGAAACAAAATTGAAAGTTTATGGACTTATTAAACATTTCCTAAAATTTAGGGACCTATTAGACATCAACTTTAAAAAAAAGATTGGACTAAACTTGTAATATAACCGTTTATTTGTTTTGAATATATATAGAATTACAAAGGATAGGAGAAGATTTGAATCGATCTTGACCTATAAGAGAAGCTTTTTCTTCTACTTTTTTTTTAGTTGAAATTATAACGTATTAACCCATTGAGTTATATACACTCAAGTTTACTGAGAGACTGTTTGAAACGCTAAGTAAGTTAAAATAATCGGTAGCAGGGGCGGACCTCTGAAGGGACTAGGGGGGGCCACGGCCCCCCCAAATGTTTTGATTTTCTCATACTCGTAGGCAAAATTAATGCCTTAAATATATACTGTTGTTATTAAATACAGTTTGGCCCCCCCCCAAATTAACAAAATTTTATTCTGCTGCAGTGGTCATGTGCATAGTTTATATTTTGTTGTGCTTCGAAACTCAACCATAACAATAATTTATTTGCTTTACATTTCCTTCCATATATGTATATTTTTTTTAAAAAAAATTGTTCTCTTTTAATGTTTTGTTTATATATATATTTAAAAATATATAAATTTTATTTTTAAAAATAATTAAGACCTATTTTTTTTTAAGAATTATATTATTTTAGTCATTGTAATTTCAAATATCTAAATATAGTATTCTTGGTAGAGTATTAATTTATTTATTAACATTTTCAAAAGTAATTTAGACTATATTAACCTCCCTTTTATAAATTTTGTAAACAAATTCATGTTATATTGTGTTTTTTTTAATAATGTTTTTTTTAAAATGTCTAATAAATCTTTGAACTTTTAATTTTGTGTTTAATAGACCAACTTCAAAAAGAGTTCAATATATTTTTTAACTTTCAATTGTGTATTTAATTGGTCCTCAAATTTTCAAGTTTAAGTCTAATATATCCTTGTATTTATTTGACATTTTTTAAAATCTAGGAATTCATTAGAAACAAAATTGAAAGTATAGGAATGCATTAAAGACTTTTTAGAGTTTAGAGACTCAATTTTTTTTTTTTTTAAATTATATGATGGTATTAAGTTTATTTAAACTTAGTCCGTAAGTCTTTGATACACTCACATATGTTTATCATGATAACTTTTTTTAATGACAACATAGCGAATTCGAACCTCTGAATTTTTGGCGATCTTTTTTTAATATTTATATACTCTAATTTTTTGGCCCCCCAAACATCAATGTCTGGATCCGCCCCTTATTAACGCTCACCTCCACCCCCAAGAGCTCAGTCAAAGAAAAGGTTAGTGTTCTATTAGACAAAATTATTTTTTTATGTTTAATACTACAATTTACATGTTGAATTCCCTAAACTTAGTAAAAAAAAAAGTTTAGGATTAATTTGTCTAATAGATCATTGAACTACTTTACATAGTGTTTAATATAGGTCTTTAAACTTCCAATTTTAATTTGTATTTAAACAATTTTTTTTTTTTAAAAGATATTTAATTAATGGTCATTAAGTTATACTTAATGTCATATATGCTCATGTTGGTTGATGGTTGTATCTAGCCAAACTTGAAACTTTAAAAAGTTTATACATAAAATTGTCGTATTACAAGTTTAGTCTAGTTTATGAACTTCTAGGATTGTGTCTTAATAGGTACCTAAACTTTAAAAAATATCTAATATGTCTCTAAACTTTTAATTTTGTGTCTAAAATATAATAGATATCTCAATATGTATTTTTTTTAGTACATTAAGGGTGGGGGATTCAAACCACCAACCTTTTGGTCATCAAGTCATACATATGTCAGCTGGGCTATGCTTTGGCATCTCATTCATTTTTCTTTTATCTCTTCCTTTATAAAATTTAATTTTTGCCATATCTATTTTGTAAGGTTATTTTATCCTTTTCTTTTCGTATTTTTTTATTTTTTTTGACAACATATGGAAAGGTGAGAATCGAATATATAACTATTTAATCATTAAATCATACCTTATGTCAATACAACTATCTTCAAGTTACTTTTTTTTTTTAAGAATTTTCCATCAACTACAGACTCCTTAGCTAAATATTTTTTTGGCTGAAATTTATGTGGCTATTAGTAAATCTATCCTCAAATTTAAAAATAAAATAAAAATTTGAAGGATTATTTCTTTACGAAACTTTTTTGTGTTTTTTTTTCTCCTCTCGTTCTTTAAAAAAAAAAAACAATGATAATTTAGGTAAAATTCAAAACAAAAAGACATTTTCCCCATTTTATTTTGGAAGCAAGAATAGAAGAACAAATTATTTCTTTACGAAATCTGATGTGATGATCATATTATATTTTTGCATCTGTTTGAGAGCCTTCTTGTAGTGCCTAATATACTTCTTTTTCTTGTAAGACAGGTTAACCAATATAAAGGTATACATTTTATAGATAATTATGAATAGTGTACAATAATTTACTAAAAAATGGTACAACCAAACTGATATTATTGGTTTCGTACCAATAATTTACAATAGTAATCATAGTGTTTGCTAACATATTTTGCCAACGAACCCCAACGACGATAGGACGAAAGACGGCACCGAGCATTTCGGTGGCAGTGACGACGGTGGAGTTGGATCGACAATCTTCACAACTTGTCGAGATCGAACCGGGTGAGGCAGTCCGTACAAAAACCCCTCACATTGTTCTTCTGGAAGCTTGAACATCATCTTCATCTTGGCATAAACAGAGGCGGTGAGCAAACTATCAGAACCAGCAAAATGTGCATTACCGATTCGATTAACGTAGACCAATTTAGCAAGTTTTTTTAGTCCTAAGTCGCCGTCGAGCAAGCCGTAGCAATATCGAGCCATGTGTTTGAGATCGACGATCGTCCCCAACATTAGTCCAGCGAGGGTTGCGAACGTACTCATGGAAGGCGGCATGACTCGGACCTTCACAAGCTTCATAAGGTACGCTATGTCGTAAAATCCATGGAATGTAATCCATCGATCGATTTTACGGCTGAGAAGAATCGGTCGGAACAATTTACCAAATTCCTCTCGTAAGATTCCGTAATTTCTCAGGTTTTCGAAATTGAATCCCTTGTTCTTCAGAAACGAATCGAGCGAATAAACTCCTTCCATATTTGAAATCCGATCAAAATCTCTAAAATTAAATTCCCAGGTCATTCCGATTTCCCCGTTGGCGTTCATGAGTGTGAGACCGAGTTGAAGTATGCTCAATCGGTTCACATTAAACTGGAGGCAACTATAGAATTCTTCCTCTGAAACGCCTTTGGGAGTGTATTGAAGGAAGCCTGGAAATTCTGTATCGAGGGCGATGATAGGGAACTCTGTCAGAAACGATTTCAGCAGGTCTAACTCTTCTTTGAGGTTGTAAAACCAAACCTCTCGCTGCTGACTTTGAGTCATCGTTTTCACCATTCTCTTCGGCGATTGAAAGTGTTCTTCCGTTCTCAAAATTTTCGAGATAGAAATTGTAAGTTGAAAATGAAGGAGAATGATATTAAATATTGGTAGGCACCAGCCGTTTTCTGTTTAAAATCGGACTCCATCAGCCTTTCCCTTTCCCTTTCCCTTTCCCTTTCCCTTTCCCTTTCCCTTTCGAAAAAAGAATGGTGTGAAATATTTATTATAAATTATATATATATATATATATATATTTATTTATTGAACATTCTAATATTTATTGTAAATTGAAAACATAATTTTTAATATATAATATTAAAAAATAAATTTTATTTTCACGAAAAACTTGAAATACATGCCCAAAAAATAAAAAACAAACGTGCTCATCTACCACCAAGATATTATTTACTAAAAAATTTCTTAAATTATATACCAAAGTTGCAGTGTCAAACTTGAGGTCAGGGGCGGACCTCTGAAGGGACTAGGGGGGGCCACGACCCCCCCAAAAATTTTGATTTTCTTATACTCGTAGGCAAAAATAATGCCTTAAATATATACTGTTGTTATTAAATACATTTTGGCCCCTTCAAAGTAATAAAATTGCATTCTGGTGCAGTTGTCATTGTGCATGTTTTATATTTTGTTGTGCCTGAGTTCGAAACTCAACCACAACAATAATTTATTTGCTTTACATTTCCTTTCATATATGTATATTATTTTAAAAAAACATTGTTCTCTTTTAATATTTTGTTTATATATATATTTAAAAATATATGAATGAATTTATTTGCTTTACATTTCCTAATTAAGACTTAAAAAAAACATTGTTCTCTTTTAATATTTTGTTTATATATATTTAAAAATATATGAATGAATTTATTTGCTTTACATTTCCTAATTAAGACCTATTCTTTTTTTTTAATATTTACTTCTATAAAAAAAAAAAAAATTAATTGAAATGTCATTGTAGTATCTCTACTTGAGAGAGTTATATTATTTTAGTCATTGTAATTTCAAATATCTAAATTTAGTATTCTTCATACTTTAAAAAATCTATTAACTTTTAGTATTAGTTTATTTATTAACATTTTCAAAAGTAATTTAGACTATATTAGCCTCCCTTTTATAAATTTTGTAAACAAATTTATGTTATATTGTGTTTTTTTTTTTAATAATTTTTTTAAAAAATGTCTAATAAATCTCTGAACTTTTAATTTTGTGTTTAATAGACCACGAACTTCAAAAAGAGTTCAATATATTTTTTAACTTTCAATTTTGTATTTAATTGGTCCTCAAATTTTCAAGTTTAAGTCTAATATATCCTTGTATTTATTTGACATTTTTTAAAATCTAGGAATTCATTAGAAACAAAATTGAAAGTATAGGGATGCATTAAAGACTATTTAGAGTTTAGAGACTCGATTTTTTTTTTTTTTTTTTTTAATAATATAGAGATGAACAAAACTATATGATGGTATTAAGTTTATTTAAACTTAGTCCGTAAGTCTTTAATACACTCACATATGTTTATCACTGATAATTTTTTTTTAATGTCAACATAACTTGAGAGTGTGAATTCGAACCTCTGGATTTTTGGCGATTTTTTTTTAATATTTATATACTCTAATTTTTTGGCCCCCCAAACATCAATGTCTGGATCCGCCCCTGATCGGTAGTTATAATAATATGTGAGTTATAATAGTCTATGAAATAGTAAATACTATTGAAATTAGTATAGTTACTTTATTGACGGTGAGTTATAAGTTGGTGGATCAAACGTGGATTGAGTTATAATAACTCAATTCACCCAACTCCAAGTTGATATTCCAAACTCCTCTTAATATTTTTTAATTTTTTAATTATTTATTTATTTATTTATTAATTTTTTTTTGTGTAAAATACAGTTTTGAACACCAAGGTTTGAGTTAGTTTCTATTTGGTCCATGAAATTTAAAAACTCTAACACTTTAGTCCGAGATTTAGAAAAAAATCACACTTTATGCAACGTCAATTGAGAAAATATAATTTGTAACGTATTAAGTTTTAGAGTGGGTTTGATCCTGCACATGTGCAACAATTTAAAAATGAATTATTATGGTCCAAATTTTTGTGCATCGCCTAGCTTGACTCAGAGTCGGGGTTCGATCCTGTGCACTTGTGCATCAATTTAAAATGCTACCCAAATTTTAATCAAATAATCATTTTGTGCAATGACTCAACGAATCACCTAGCTAACTTGGAGTGTGTGTTCGATTCGATTCTGCACTTGTACAACTATTTAAAATGGTTTATTCAATAAAACGACCTATTGGTCAATAGTTTATACATTATACTAATTGAGCTATGCTCATGTTGACTTTTACCTTTCGATTACAAAAACGACAATTTGCCATTATACATCTCATCTAACTTGAAAAGGAAAAGGGAATCACAAACTAGGGTTTCCTTGGCTTTTACTTTTACTTTCTTCCAAGTTGACCCTAATGATTACATAACCAATCCAATCTCTAATTAAAAACTTAATTAAATTCCCTCTTCCCAACTTAACCCTTGACAAAATATATCAACACCCTTTTTTCCTTTATTTTTAATTTTTTTCTCTTCTTCTGACATTGTACTAATATGTCAATAAATAATTTTCCTAGACTCTAAGAAATTCTTCCTCTTAGGCTCACAAGAGGTAATGTATTCAAGGAAGGTACCAAAATCAGTGTCTTTATAAAGCCTTGGATTCTCTTCATTCACAAGCTTAGCCCATGGCTTAATTGTTGAGTCATAAGGAAGACTATGTAATGTTGCCACTGAGATTCTTGACCTTTGTGAATTCACCACAACCCTATGTAGAACACTCTTGTACCTTCCATTGCTGAATATCTGTCAACAAAATAAAAATTATTAAGGCCCCAATTGCAAATTATAAAGATTTGTATATGTGTAGCTAAAAAACAGAGCTATCACGAAATATATAGTCAATCCGAGCATAGCTTAGTAGATAAAATATCAATTACCAACTTCATAATTGTCGAATTGAAGAAAAAAAGTGAAATATATACTACTCTACATATATAACCTAAATAGATCGACTCTCGTGGATATATAACGAATTAAAATTAGAAAGTAGATTGGTATATGTCGATACAAAATATCGGTATAGCCATTAGTAAATAACTATAATTATCTTAATTGGTTAAATATTTTAAGGAAAATTGCAATGGTGACTATTTCACTTTTTTTTATTAACAAATATAGCACATTTATAAAATAATTGTAAATATGACAATTTTTTTATAGCGATAAACTTCTATTATATCTCTATCACTGAGACTATTTTTTGTAGCTATCACGATAGACCATTTTTATAGTCTATCAACTATAAACTTTTATCACGGATAAAAATGTGTCATTTTTAAAATTACTTTTAAATTGTGCTAGATTTGTTATTATTTTGTGTTAGAATGCAATATCTAGACCAAAATCGTTAATCATAAAAATTAAAAATTATTAAAAAAAAAATGAACAAAAAGAAATACTTACTATTATTAACTAAATTAGTGATTAATGGGTTTTTATATAAAAAAAATATACACATGTTTATGAATATTTTAGAGAGAAAAAAATGTTACCCAATGAAATTTTTTCTTTTCATAGAGTAAAACACATAAAAAGGAATGTACCATATACTCATAAGTACATTATTCGACACCAACAAGAGCATAGCTCAATGACATGATGTATCGCTTAGTGACCATGAAGTCCTACATTATTCGACCTATTTTACGTTTTAAATGAATTAAAAAAATTAGCGAAACGAAATCCATGTGTTTTTTTTTTGAGTTTAACTTTGGTAGGAAAATGAGACTCGAACTTCAGATTTTATGGTCGGGAGTATATCGATATGTCAAATGAGTTATGCTCGGTTTGGCGAAATCCATGTTTTCTAAACATATCGTAATCTCAAAATTTGTTAATAAATTAAGGAAGAAAAAAAAAAGCTACCTCAAGATGATCACCAATGTTGACAACAAAGGAATTGGGCAAAGGTTGAACAGTGACCCATTTTTGTTGGTAATGAATTTGAAGGCCTTCAACTTGGTCTTGAAGAAGAAGTGTAAGGAAGCCATAATCAGAGTGAGGTGGCATTCCTAGGGTTAGCTCAGGCTCAGGACATTGTGGATAACAATTCACCACCATTAGCTGACTCCCATCTTCAAACTCCTTCAACAACTCATTTTCCTCTTTCTCCATACCTCCCAAGCTTTCAAGAATGGCTTCCACAAGATTTAGAAACAGGCCTCGGGTTTGTTCGGCGTAGGTCGATGCCGAGTCCTTGATCTCCGACGGCCACCCGGAAAGAAGGTGGTGTAGATTAGGGTTGCAAGTCAGCTTCAAGAAGTCCCTCCAGCAGAAAACATTGTCTTTGTTTTGGTTGAAACTTGTCCCATAACGCACTTTCGCATGCATGTCGGATGACATGTATTTCGCTCTTTCCTCGTACGGAAGCTCGAAGAATTTTGAGCAAACTTCTCTCATGCTTGATATCACTTCGCTTGAAATTCCATGGTTTATCAACTGCATATGTATATATATAAAATCAAATCAATATCAATATCAATCGGAGAGGAAATGACATGACATTACAGGAGTTCGAACACAGATCCTCTATTATGATACTACGTTAAATCACCAATCAATTCAAAAATTTGAACGGATAGAATCCATCAACTCAATTGAACTGAATTTACTTATAGATTAATACGATTTAATTTAGTACAATTTGAACAATACTTCCCTTGGTGTGTACGTAACTAGAATTATTCTTGCAATCCACTACTAATCTTTGACACGGGAAAAGATAGATTGTAAATACGTGTCAAAAATACTTTCCTTGGTGTGTACGTAACTAGAATTATTCTTGCAATCCACTGCTAATCTTTGACACGGGAGAAGATAGATTGTAAATACGTGTCAAAAATTGAGTGGTGGGTAGCAGAACTATCTAGATTATTCTTGCAATCCACCACTAATTTTTGACACGCGAGAAGATAGATCGTAAATACGTGTCAAAAATTGAGTAGTGGGTAGCAGAACTTTTTACTGTCGAGTTAGCAGGAAGTATTTGTCATTATTTTTTGTATAATCAGTTGTTGGGTATCATATTGAGGTAGTTTATGTATTCAAAAAACGAAGAAATAAAAGAACAAATTTACTGGAACTCATTAGCCTACCTGAAAGAAGCCATATTCTTCGCAGGCTTTGGTGAGCGAACGGAGGGCGTGACGGCGGTTAGGGCCACAAAGTTGAGCGAAGTCAATGACGGGAAGTTCGACAACGCCGCCGGCCGCCACATTAGCGTGGCTAGATTTGCCGGCGTCGGGGCGCTCCGAATTCGGTAGGACATATTTGAAAGGGAGCTTATTCAAGCCCTTGTCACACAGATGCTTCACACCCTTTTGGTACATTTGAGCTTCTGATGCATTATTCGTCTCCTTCTCAACTACCATTGCCGGAGTCATCTTCAAAAACTGCAGAAAAAAAAAAAAAACCATTAACAAATTAACAAACAGTTCATGAAACAGAGAGAAAGATAAAAAGAACAGCCACCCACCTGATGAAAAATTAAAGGTAAGAAAAAAAAAATAGAAAAAAGGGGATTTGTTGAGTGTTTAGTGGAGAATTGGAGGCAAAAGTTTGAGATATATATAGAGAAAAAAAATAAAAAAAATAAAAAAATAAAAAGAGGGAAATTCTTGGAAACCAGAAATGGTAATTTTTGAACATCAAGATGGAAATGAAAACCGTTGACAAAATCCAGTCAGAAGCTGGAGGAATGGTAGGGACGACAAAGGAAATTTCATTACTTTCCACAGCTGCTTAAAAAAAGCTTCATTAATGGAGCCAATATTTTTATTTTTTATTTTTATTTTGTCATCTTCTTAAAATGTATAAAGAAATTGAATAACGCGGCTGACTTTTTAGGGCACACAAGGGCAAAACTAGCCTAGGCCCCACCCATCTTGTTTTTCTCTTATTTGTGTCTTGCCTCATCGACATCGATGTTAAATTATGTATATTCAATTCATCGATCTAAGATGTCAAATCATAATGTTGTATCGATAAGACACTAATTATCTTCTCAAAAGTTGCAGAACTCAATGTATATTGATGTGTTTGAGTTATCGGAATATAGCATCACAAACAAGAAGAAGGATTTGAACCTGAACGGTAAAAATGAAGTGTATTAACGGTTAAAGCTACTTTTTTTTTTTTTTTTTTTTTTTATTTTATTTTATTTTATGTAGTATGAATGGTAAATACTAATAGTTTCGAGCATATGTACTAACATGTTAATATGAGTATGATTTCAAGTCATATAAGTTAGAGGTACACATTTATGACCCGTGAATATATATTATATATGTTGAAAAATAATACAGTCCAATGACCAAATTGAGGGTTTTTTTTTTTTTTTTAAGTCTATAGATGAAAATAAGCATTTTGAAAGTAAATAGAACAGAAATCAAAGTTCAAGAACCAAATGGAACAAAATGTTTATTTATTAATTAAATATTTTTGTATTTTTTTTAGTTCAATACCATGTCAACATATCATGAAGAGTTTTCGAACTTCAATGTGAAAGAATGGGTTCAATTATTGGTGACCACCTACCTAAGAATTAATTTATTACAGGTTTTCTTGACAGTCAAATGTGGTACGGTTCAGGTAGTCTGTCCTAAAAAAAAAAAAAATTACCATGCCAACATGAAAATTCAAATCTCTAATCACTGGTCCATGATATATGTCTTAACTGGTTTAACTAAGTTTAGGTTGACCTATATTTCTTCGGTTCACATCTACGTTTCCATAAAAATAAAACGTTATTTTAGTCTACGTCCCCGACCTCCTAGTCAATTCCAATGTATTGAATCTAGATGCCAAGAATAGGTCCCAACATCAACATCTTTTGTTTGTCTATAATTTTTTTCCCTAACTAAATTCATGTACTCTTGTTATTTTCTTCCTTTTTGATTTAGACAATTGCATCAAATAGTTCACGGGTTTTTAAATGGAGATATCAATTGAATTAAATTTCAAATTCTCACATTCACATTCATACTAACATATGAATATGCAAAAGTCCCAAAAATTCATACAAAATTATTTAAATTAATTATTTTTCCTTGAGTAAATTATAACATTTTTAATACTTTTAATCACATTAGGACACATTTCTTATATTTCTTAACATTTTCAACAATTTAGAAAAAAATTAGAAAAATAATTAATGTTTTATTTCAAGTATAGAAATTGAACTCTTCAATTTATCTAAATATGATAGATTCCATGAATGATAAGTAAAAAACAATGGAATAACACAATAATCCATTTCACAAGCTTGAATTTTGTCTTCTCATATCTAATACATAGTAGCTACTATAGCTAGGCAACTATGGGCTCGTGGCATTGGTTAGCATATATGCCAACTTGTATGCTCACATGTTTTCTTATTTATTTTTTTTAAATTATGAAATATTTAATAAGATAAAAGTAGACGCAATTTTTCTTTTTAGTCGTTGAACATATGTATTGGATGAAGATTTGAACTTCTGACTTTTTCGTCAATGATATAATATTTTAACGAGTGGAGCAAATTTCATGTTGGCAGAGGTAGATATAATTAATGTCCAATCTCTTATCTTTAAATTCTTTTGTGTTTAATGAAAATTTTCACTTTGGTTTTATATATATATTTTTTTTAATTAAAAAGTTTAACAATTTAGGTTAACCACATACAAGTTTAGTCTTAAACTTGTACGTGTCAAATAGATTCATGAACTTTAAAAACCGTCTAATAGGTCCCTAAACTTTCCATTCTTAATTTTTTTATTTTGGGTCTAATAAGTATTTGAGTTTTCAAATTTTTGTCTAATAGGTCTCTTTAATATGTTCAACATTTTTTTAAAATTCACGAATTTATTTAACACAAAATTTAATGTTCTATTAGACAAAAAATTTAAAAACTTTATATCTGATAGATTCGTTAATTAAAAAAAATGTTGAATGGGTCAAGGACTCATATTAGTAATGGCGGAATCCATGATTTAATGTTGGGGAAATTCATATAAATGTAATTTTAGATGTGTATTGGTGCAATATTCAAATTTAAGTAATATCGATTAAGTTAAATTACAAGTTTAATCCATAAACCGTCTCTAAAACTTAAAAATGCCTCTAATGAAGTCTTAAACTTTCAAAACAGGTGGCCGCCGCCCTAGAGATCTTTTCGTCGCTCTCCTCCATGTTCTTCTAGAATAACCTAAGGCTATGATACCATGACAAATTCACGTAAATATCTCTATCATTTTTCTCGTTTATTCCTCATACCAGCAAGTGCTTATATATATATATATAATAGATATTTTCTCCTTGAATCTCTCTAAAGAGCTAAATATAGCCGAAAAATAATAATATCAAGTAGATATATCACAAAAATATATCTCATATATCTCAATAATTACCATTAAAGGTGTTGTATATCTCCGGTCTACTTCAGCCAACGCCGTAAATTTTAGTGTATATATCCGTAAATCTCGATGTATACTCGTAAATCTCGGAGTATATCCTTGGCGTATATTGTTGTATATACTTTCGAGTTAGCGATTTATTTTCCATATTTAGCTTTTTGTTTTCCCGATTAACGCGGCTAGTTATGTAAAATAGTTTTAGCATACAAGATATGTATGATTAGGGGCCGTGTATATAAATTCGTGGATTTTGCTCATTCTCAATAACATAAAATTTCTTGCACAAAGTTCTTTTAAGACCAACTTTACAAGAAAATGACTTAGGTTAAGCATCAAAAACTTTTGAATGGAGATACAATTTATTATTTAAGACTAACTTAGATTAGCCATCAAGACTTTGGATTATTATGAAGATTCATTTTCTGATAATATTTCGCACGTGCAAAGTTTGGCAAATTAATTACCTTATTCAAATTTTAAATGAAAGAGGGAGGCATCTTGAAGAAACCTTGAAAAAGTTATTATTGATGGCTTTCCAAAATAAAAAAACGAGAGGTAATTATATATGAAGGTTCTGAGAAGCATCCATATTCAATAATATAATGATGTAATAATATATTAGGTTAAACATCTCGGCCAGACGTTAAATTTTCATTAACATATCAACATTTTCATTGATGTTTCATATACATCCTTAAGTTTGACATGGACATAAGAAATAAATCGACATTTTCATTATATCATAAAATAAATATTAACAAAATATAAATAAAATATTAACAACAATTTTAACTAGCAAATATGCATGAACATAGTTTAAGTGACATAAAGTATGAATTAAAGATTTGGGTAGACCTCGGTATTAAACATACATTTTCCACTAAATCAAAAGATTTTTATACAAATTAAGTATGTTGTCATAGTTAGGGGTTCGAACCCTGGACTTAAAGTAAATCCACTTTTAACTCCGTATGTTGTAAAAAAAAAAAATAATAATAATAAATAAATAAATTTTTTAATTAATTTAAAAGAGGTGAAATGATTATTTGTTAGGTGAATTAAGTTAGCTTGGGTTTGACATCATTTCTTATCTTTGTTATTATATTCTTAAAAGTTTTTGGATTTTTAAAATATTTATTTGTATATATTTTTAACATGTAAGATTGTGTCACTTAAATTCACTTTTTAAATTTTAATATATTTTTTTTAATTTTAATACACTCTTTAATTCAATAATTGTGAAAGTAGAGAATGTAACCCTCCAGTAAAAGTTATTTGAATATATCTTAGTTTTTAAGATGATATACTCAAATTTAATTATGTTTGTTAATGTAATAAACTAAATACTATATATATATGTACTCACAAAAAAAATACTATATATATATATATATTACCTTTTATCATTATTTTAAAACTATACATTATTTTTTAAATTTATAATTTCTTTAATTTGATATTGATGACCACTCCTATCATATATATATATATAGTTATTTGACATTTGGATCAATCAATATATTGGGAAATGGATGAAAAAATTATAATATTTGGTCACACTTAAAATTTATTAGCCAAAATATTATAACTGGTATAATATATAAACTATATAAAATTTCAGAAGTGAGAAACCCTCCACCCACATGTTCTCAATTTTTTTTTTTTTTTTTTTTTTTTTTTTTTAATTATCAAATTTTCTATAGCCACGAAAGTTGTGTAGTATTATAGGAGTGTTGTAGACTTATATGAGTGGTTAAAAAGGCTTGATTTATAATAATATTTGCTATCCCTAGCAACTATATTTTATATAATAATTGACTGTGCGAAATACACTAAAAAACTAAAATAAAATCTGGATTTATAATAATATTCTATCTCTCTTAATTTTGTAACTTGCAAGTATATACTTGTTTTCCAATTCAATTATTGAATCAAAATAATTAAAAGGTTTTGTTCAAGTTTTACCAATAATTTATTAGTTGATAGTTTGATACCCACTTAAGTCTAGAATTCAATTTCATGGAAATTTAAAGTTAATTAAATTAATTCACAAGCCTAAGAGAAAAGTTAAATGTAAAAAATCTTTAATGATTCTTTTTAATATAAAAACAATAGAGTAAAACTACATAATCAGAATTTGTGAAATTAAAGTATTAAACCATTTAATGTAGAGGATAGGGTGTAAGCAACTCGATTCGGCTCGATTACTGTGTAAAATCGGAGTTGAACCTATTAAAAGTGCGACCAAAGTCTCACATTGGATAGAAGAAGAAAAAATAATGAATATATAAGGAGGGACAACATTCTCCATTAGAACAAAGCCACGAGAGTTTAGACTCAAAATGAACTAGCTGTCGAGGTAGGATCCTCGGGTGCCGAACAAAGATATGGGTGAGCCTTAAAGGTGTAGTCATTGATGGATATATGTGGTTGAGCTCTATCGGACTGGTGGGTGTGTCTGGTAAAGGAGTTGGCACCAAGGGACTTGATATATTTTGATAAGTTTGTGCAATAGAAAATGATGCATTAGTTGAATTAGGTAGGGCTCGAACACAAGCAGGTGTCCAGATAAGGGGGGTTGGAAGCTTCTTTATTACTGAGCTAAGGTGAAATTTGTTTAAATTATTAAGTTTTCAACATACAAATATGATATATATTAAAGTTCATGGGGGCTCGAGCCCCTCCTGAGCCTACTGTAGCTCTGCTCCTGGTTAGACAGATAGATGATTGTTTGAGGGGAGGGGAGGCTTAGTGGTACTTCGTTCAAGGGGAGTATATATTGTTTGGAGTGCGACCAAAAGTCCCACATTGATTAGAAGAGGGGAAGATCAGCTCAGTGGTACTTCGTTCGAGAATAGAATTGTTGAAAGTGCGAAGAGAAAAAGATCATAAGTATCTAAGGAGGGACAACATTCTCTACTAGTGTGAGACATTTTGATTTGGAACCAAAAGCAACAATGAAAAAAAGTAACTTCTTTATTCTTTATTGTTTAGTACGTAGTTTGACCACTCTCAAACAATCAATCACATTGCCTAATTAATATAGAGTTGTAGGAAAGATCATTAGAAACAATAATGTAATAAAAAAGTTTAACTTTAAATAACGTGCAAGTAAAATGTTAACTATTTTTATAAAAAAAAAATAAAGAAAACAAAATGAAAAGTCAAAGAGTTGACCTAAAAATCAAAATCTAAAGTAGCTACGTACAAGGTTATAAAACTAATAATAATAATTAAGTATGCTCTAATACGTAGCATGCAAAATTTAGGATAAAAATGAATTAATACTCCAAAGTCAACTCAAAGCTTCATAATAAAAAAAAATGTCCTTTTTTTTTTATTTATGTCATTAAGATGATGCCAATAATGCAACCTAATTTGATACAATTTCCATCACGCTCAATTTTTTTTATTTTTTTTTTTTGGGCATTTTTTATTTCCTTTTTTATTTATTTATGTCATTAAGATGTTTGTTTTTTGCTTCTTTGTTCATTGCATTTGCCCTATTTGAGGCTTTATTATTTATTTAATAGTGCATGATATGGTTCTTGCTTTAATATACTTTATATTCTATAAAGTTATCGTGATTTTTTTAATTAAAATAATCATACTTAAAATTTCAATAGAGTTTTAATTTTCTATTAAAAAAAAGATTTAAATAATACTAAGTTGATGATGATTTAACACGGTTTTGAGGATGGAGGAGTTCAAAGTTTCGATCTTTGGTCATATATATATTTTCGTTCACCAACTAATTGAGTTGTTAATTAAATAATTACATACTCAATTTGGTCAATCAAAATAAATTCATTTTTTATATCAAATGTGATAAAAGATTTGATTTTTTACTCATCTACTCAAATCCAAGAATAAATTTTAACATTAAATTTCTTCGAGTTCTTTAAGTTTAGATTTTTTATTTCATTAAATCAAGAATAAGTGATGAAAATTAATACTCATGGTTAAATTTTCTCCCTAATATATATATATATATATATATATATATATATATATATATATATATATATATATATATATTTTAATAATTAGTACAAAGGATTCGTGTGGTAGAATACACTAGTTTACGTGATGGTATTAAATGCTCTCTAGTTGATTTTTTGTGATTTATAATCATTAAGGGTTAGAGTTGACGAAGTGTTCATGAAGAGCCTTGAGAATATTAATATCATCTCATAGAGAATGAGTTTAATCGGTCACTTATTTCAAAATTAATTTTCTATGGGTTTTCTGACAACCATAAGTTAGCCCGGACACTCACAAATATTAAAAAAAAAAAAAAAAAAATTGTGATTTATTGTTGTTTAATTTCTTTGCAGGCTTGGATTATACATTCCCCAAAGTTTATATAGACTAATATTTGGTTTTTGAGCTTGTAAAAGTTAATGCATGGTTGAAAAGATTATCATTAGTCTATCTTAAGTCTATCGTTAACTTGATAATTAAGATATTATATCATCAACCAAAATGTTAGAGGTTCAAATCTTCGACCAACACGTTATTGAACTAGAAACCATCTGATAGTAATTGATATTTTATATCCTTATTGTACCATACTCGAATCGATAAGAAGCTTGTTTAAAGCTTATTATATAATCCTAACTTTGTGCAAAATTTAATTTATTTTAAAATTTTCATTGATGGTGTTGTACAACTTGTACTGCATACTTAACTTAAAAAAAAAAAAAAAAAAAAAAAAATCCAACTCTATTTTTTATTTTATTTTTTCCTTCAAAAGTTAATTAATAAAATGAAAGGATATTCAATCATGGGCTCCTCTACTCAAACAGTGTGTCAATGCCTTTAATAATATTATTCTTAATTACATAAATAATTTATGAAACTAAAGTTTGAATTTGTATTACCAATGAATTATGAGTCAAGTGAAAGTTGATGCACTTTCAATCCAACATGCTTTTATTTTATTGTTTCCAATAGCAACCATCAGTTTTAGGGTTATTTCATATTAACAATCATCAATTTTAGGGTAATTTCATATTAACAACTATCAAATTAAATTATTGATGTGTTAAACAAAAGGATTGACCACATCAATATACTATATTTAGTCTGTTTTTAAACAATTTTTTTTTATTACATGTAACAATATATAACATTGATAATTGCAAGTACCATATATCATTCATTTTCTTATCAAAAAGTTTGATACCCTTTCAAATAATTGTCTCTTAACTTTCAAACCATCATATTTTAGTTTTTTAATTTCAAATAAAAAAGTATTTATTAATTATAGTTAATTATTTGTAAATTTTCTAATAGAAACTTGATATGCTTACCTTTTATTATATCTAAGTTAGACCATTTTTTTTCAAAAAAAAAAAAAAAAAAAAAAAGTGGACCCCTTTAAAATAAAAAAATGATAAATGAAAGATTAATGGTAAGGATAAAATATTATTTTATACGAAAACATAATTTTAAGGAGGATTTAATTTTGACCTTAAACTTTTAATTTCATCAATATAAACTTTAAATTTGGTTGTATCAATTTTAACCCTACACTTTCAATTCATTAATTTAAACCTCAAAAGTGTCCGTATCAATTTACAACTCATTTAATTTTCGATTTCAATCACGGTTAGAAAGGTTTCTCACGCATACCCAACATCACGTGTTGCTCTAAAATAGACACTTGTTTTTTTTTTTAAAGTAACCAAAAAAAAATTACTAAAGCATTTCAGATTCACGTCACGACCATCATGAAAATCACGAACTAGACTCTCGAAAGTAGGACCCACACGAAAGTAAATGAACTCTTGTGTTCCACCTTGCCTCTGATGCCGTTAACAGTGACGACGAGTGTGAGGAAGATCCCGACAACAACGCCGTTAAAGACGACGTGGCCATGGAGGTTTCGTTGACTCCAGTGGTGAGGAGTTTGAGCTTGGCTAAAATGCGAGCGAGAAAAAGGAAGACAGTGATGGATAAAGAGTCACCCATGAATACAATGAACTGGTCGTAGCCGACCTTGTCGGCCCCGTCGACGGTCTAACGGAGGGTGAAGGCGACACCGATTCTGGAGAGGAAGGGGACATATATTCAGGTGAGGGCGATTCTGAAAGTCTTGCGTCCGCTACGGCGGATAGAGGACAAATCAAGCTCGAGGGGGACGAGAACTAAAGAGAACAACAAACCAATATTGGCGACCGATTCAAGAGTGGGAGTACTCCATTGAGGGGAAGTCTAGTGCAAATAAACTTTTGTTTCTACCAAAAGTTGATGAACGGAGTGTAAAATCTTGCCTTGAAATTTAAAAATCTTCCATTAATGAAATAAAAAAAGAAGCAAAATTAGAGAAGATAAAAAATGAAAAAAAAGCTCGCCCTGAAATTGAAAAACACTCCAACGAATCTACTCAAATTTTCTTTTGCAATATTTTTTTATAAGAAAATTACAAATAAGTACCTATCATAGAGCAACACGTGGCTCTCTGGACATGTGTGAGAAATCTTTCTAATGAGGATTGAAATTAAAACTTAATTGATGGTTTAAATCAATACACTTTCAAGATTCAAAATGATGAATTAAAAGTTTATGGTGAAATTGATACCATATGCAAAACTTGAGGTTTAAATTGATCAAGTTTAAGGAAAAATAAAATAATGGTTAACCTAATATTTAAAATTTGGGACTAAACATAAAAACTTTCAAATAGAATGAACAAAAATATTATATAACTTAAATGAAATCTTTAGTATGTTCTGTGTATTTTTTTTTTTTTAAGTAAGGCAAGAAATTTTTCGGTGTTTAGGATTTTGCCTTATCTGATGGTGTGGACTTGGTCATTGACACCCGCTTCACACTTTTATCGATGAAAGTAGACTCTTAAATCTGGTAAAAACTTTTGATTGATCATGATAAAATCAGATACAATCTTTTATAGACACTTTACGTGCAAAGAAAATGTTGAATAACTTTACGTGCAAAGAAAAGGTTGAGACTTATTCATGATTGTTTGTCATACGGGAAGAATCCATAACTCAAAATTTAAATGGAACAGAATTACAATTTTATGTCAATTCATCAACTATTCGCTAAAATAATAAAAATATGTTATTAAAGCCTTGACGATATAATCAATGCTCAAATGAGCAAATATTGGCTTGTGTTAGCAAAAATGTTTTTGTATGAAGTAGTTGAGTTTGGATAACATTATTAAATCTATTATAAAATTTGGCTTTTAATATTTGCATTGCTGAATTGGTATAATATATAAAGGATATTTAATTCAAATTTCAATAGATAAAAAAAAAAAAAAAAAATTGTTTGTTGGGTGTTTACTCAGGGAAATATTTTGTTCCCAAAATAATTATTATTATGAGAAAAGGTCTCCTGTGAAAATGAATTGTTTTTAAAAACACACTTCAATTATTTTTTTTCATTATAAAAAAAAGGTCAAAAGACATTGTCAAAGAAAAGGCTGAAAAGTTTGAAATTATCAAACATCGTGAAGAGACTTTAATTCAACCAGCAATTTTCTTTGTTAAAAAAAAAAAAAAATAGTCGCAACATTCTTTTTCCCTTTCTTTTTCGTTGAATAACATGCGGGATGAAAATTCAAACATCCTCCTTCTTCGTCGGTAATATATATTTTAACTAGTCATTATACATTTTTCTTTTTAAACAACATTATATACAGATTGGACGTTGAATTAATAATTAATTGAACATAATTTAACTAGTTAAAACATCATACATACTTTTTAAAGGTTGAATATTAAAATCTCTACTCCGTAATATTGAATTTAAAAAACAACTAAAAATTATTGTAAATATAGTAAAATTAAGGAGATAGGTCCCCTCAAGTTTAGGTTAGGACTTAGGATGCATTTAGGTCCTTGAATTTTTAAACTCAACAATTTTACGCATGAAGTTTGCATTTGGTTCCATTTTAGTCTCTCAATTAGTAATAAACGAAAAACTGGAGGATGAACCAAAATTGAACCAAACACAAACTTCAATGACAAAATTGTTAAGTTTGAAAATTCAGAAACCCAAATGTAATCTAATCAAAATCTAAGGGACCAAAAATGTATATTTCCTTAAAATTAAGCTACTGATGATAAATAAATAGTTTTATATAATTATAGTAAATCAATATCTAAATTAATCATCAATTTATATTTTTACCTTGAACCTTTGACTTTTTGGTTGAAGATATTATATCTTCACTAGTTGAGCTAGATTCAAGTTTGCTCAATCATCAATTTATATTTTTACCTTGAACCTTTGACTTTTTGGTTGAAGATATTATATCTTCACTAGTTGAGCTAGATTCAAGTTTGCTCAATTTATGTTGTTAATAGTTGTCATATAAAATAAAGACACGTTGATTTTGTCAACATGAACATAACTTAACATAATATATGGATTAGTGACCATTTTTTTTTTTTGAGTACATTGGGGGTGGGGGATTCGAACCACAGACCTCTTGGTCATCAAGTCATACATATGTCAGTTGAGCTATGCTCGCTTTGGCTATGAACTAGTGACCATGCGGTCAGATACACGTTAATTTGTATTATTTAAGTTAATTAATAATTAATACTATATTCAGAGATTCTTGCTCGAAGTTAATCAATAGTTAATATTTTATCTTGTACTAAAAAATAAAAAAGTTTATTCCTCCACTCCTACCTTCTTTTAATGTAGAAGAGAGAATTTATACCTCAGACATTTTGGTCGAGTATATATATATAACAAGCAGTTGGATGTTCATCAATCGCCCAATCCACTCCTACCTATATTGGACTAAGAAAGAAAACTATATATTTACCGTTTTTTTTTTTGTTTTTTATTAAGAAAAAACACATCTTCACAATTATCTTTTTAAAGTTCGACAAAAAAAAAAAAAAAAAAAAAAAAAAAAACCATTAAAATTTTATTTTTTGGCTGCGGTGCATCAAGCTCGTCGTTAGAAAGATTGGGCCTGGTAATATGGGCCAATTTTCTATTCGGCCCTTCACAGTAGCAATAAGATGGGCCTTTTGCTGTCTTTTGGGCCTGTGACCAAGTGGGACGACCCTCCCAAATTTTTTTGGACATGATCGTGAATTTGTCGCTCAATGATTATTGGAGGGTATTTTTGACAATATATAAAAATAATTTTATTATATTTTTAAGCTAGATATTTCTGTCAACATCAAGGTAGCTCAACCGGCATAACGTACGAACTAGTAACTAAGAGGTCATAGGTTTGATATACTCCTCCCATATGTTATCAAAACAAAAATTAAAAAAAAAAAACTAAAAATTTCTCAATCATAAAATGTTTTGGTTAAAAAAAGGTAAACCATATTAAATGGTCGGAGCCCATTTAAACGAATTTCTCAATCATTTTTTTTTTTGTTTTCTCTCTATCTCTCGTCTTTTTTGCAATTCCTTATTTAGTCGGTTCTTCTTACAATTTTTTGTTTTGAAGAATATTTCCGTCCTTCTTCCAAAATTTACTACGATTTTTTTCTTCTTTTCCTTCCAATATTTAACAAGATATTCTCATCTCTCTCCCAATATTTATTAAGATCTTCCTCTCTCTTCCAATATTTACCCGCCCATCACCCTCCCTCGTTGCCGGCAACCAGTCGCCAGACCTCTTCATTCTGGAGCAACAACGTCTCCGGGCAACAGTGTCATCACTTGCACGAAAACAAGAGAGACCCACAGATTGAGTAACTTTGGATTCTGGGATTTGGAATTGAGATATTTTGGATTTGGGATTTTGGTGTTTTCTTTTCTCTCGAATTTGTTTAAATTTGTTTTTTTTTTTTTTGTGTTTTATTGGCGGAAGATGGACTTGTCAAAATGTTGCTCCCCTTTGTTATTTTTTTATATTGTAATCATTTAATTATGGAATGATGGTTGTGGTTATCTCAGATTTTGTTTCCTAATTGAATGTTACATATGCGTCTGCCATTCCGCAAGTTCTCATCATGGATTAATCCTATAGGGTAATAAGGTAATTCATTTAAATTCATACTCACAACAATAAGATAAGTTAATCAATTTAGCCCTAAAAAATTTCTAATTACACGCTACATTGCAATTTACAAATACATTGTAAACGCAATTTGCAAAATTGCAATTACACGGTACATTGCATTACAGTTTATTTGCAATTTTGCAATTCAATGTAATTACAATTTGCAAAATTACAAATACATTGTAATTACAATTTGTAAAATTATGCAAAATTATGTAATTGCATTTATTTGCACTCCTAATAAATTGAAAATATACTGTATTTGCAATTTTAGTGAATTAAAAATACACTGTATTTGCATTTCTAGTGAATTACACTATATTTGCACTTCTAGTGAATTGAAAATACACTTGAAAATATACTGTATTTGCACTTCTAGTGAATTGAAAATACATTGTATTTGCAGTTCTAGTGAATTGAAAATACACTGTATTTGCACTTTAGTGAATTGGAAATACACTGTATTAGCACTTTAGTCAATTGAAAATATATTGTATTTGCACTTTAGTGATGAATTGAAAATACACCGTATTTGCAATGTATTTGTAATTCTAGTGAATCTAAAAAAAATTGCAATTTGGTTATGTTTATGATGATTTATGTAAATTTTAAACTATGTGTAAATCCAAGGCCAAGCTTTCGAGAGGGAGGGAATATTTCCGGTGAGAGTTGAGAGACGAATATTACAGAAAATCTGGGAAGAGAGAAGAGAAGAGAGTTTTTTTTTTAAATACAAAATCCTAAAGAAAAATGAGGATGTTGAGATAGAGTAATTTAGGAATGAAAAAGAAAGGAAAGAGAAGGATTAAACTAAAAAAAAAAAAACATATATCAAACTTTTCAAAAAATGATTTATCCAAATCTCATATAAAAAATGGTCATAGGTCTCTTTTCTCCTTAAAAAAAAAAAAAAAAAAAAAAAAAAGTTAATCAAATGACAATTAGGCCAAAAACTCAAATCTGAAGGGTATGACCCAAAACCAACAAAGTTCAAACCCAAAGATCAAACACAAATGTCAACTAAGCCCAAATATGAATGTTTGAGCCCAAAAGTCCAAGCTCACTATATGTTCATGGAAAGCTCTATAAATAAGAGAGTTTTTCTTCATTTCAAAGGTTCCGAAAATTCAGAACTCATATCAGTCATGGAATTAAGAGAAAACTCCCTAAAGACCAAAGACCAAAGATGCTTTGAAGACCAAAGACTCTTTGGAGACTTTTAAGCGCACCCGACTTTCTCCAAGAAGATCAACTAACCAAAGGGACGATCATCCAAGAAGATCAACAAGTCCGAGACCGTCTCAAAAAGATCAACACACTCGAGAACAAGCAATCCAACCCTCGAGATAAATTAATATTAGTGAGAGAGAATCAAATGATAAACATTAGAGGTTATACTCCACTACACTTACATACAAATCAAAAGAAATTTAAGTTCATTACACGTATTAAATTTCTTTATTGAAATCGCGCGTAAACAATAACCTACTAGATATACAATTAATTTTTTTTTGTTCAATAATAAGTGGGGTGGGGAGATTTGAACATCTGATCTCTTAATCGGTTTTTTTTTTTTTTTTTTTTTGTATGTATGTATGTTAGCTTAGGTATACTCAGTTTGCTATATACAATTGAAAGTTTGGTCCTAATAATTTTTTTTTTTTTTTTAAGTAAATGAACTTAAATAGACATAACATGCGAGATTTATTATAAATTTTTAAAAAATACAAGGACTAAATTGATACCACTTAAAAAAAAAAATTGATACCACTTTTAAAAGATTTCAAATTTATAATTTAACTTATTTTTTATAATTCTTGTCATCAAGTAGTATTTATTTTTGAAAATAAATTTATCTAAATTCGTTAATTTTGTTCAAATTATATGCTACTTTTCACAAAATGAAGTGTATTTACTTCTTTCCTATTAATGTTAGAACTTTTTTTTAATAAGCTATTAATGTTAGAACTTTATTCTTATACTTAATAAACTTCCAAATTTAATATATCTACTTTTGTTAAACTTGTCAGTGATCCATGTTATTACTGAGCAATCAAAAGTTTGATAAAAAATTGTCCTTATTGACTCTTTTAGATCCGTGATAGGCATTATTCACCAAATTGGACTTAATAATTTAATACTAAATTCGTCATTAAGGGTCTAGTTTGGGGATGGTGGTTTGGGATGCCGACACAAGGATGATGGTGGCGAAGGTGGACGCTGTAGAGGGTCTGATCGATGTTCTGTCAACCAAAGCTTTGACTTTGCTTAAAGGGCTGCAACTCGCGGTATCTTTGGACTTGTCAAATATCACTGTGGAGTTAGATGCCCAAGTTTTGGTTCTAGCTTTGCTTTCTAATGGTCTCCTAATGGCTCTGCAAGGAGTTTGTTGGGTGAAATAAAACTACTGATGATTCAAATTGGTGCTATGGATCCGGTTTTTAGCTCGAGAATGACCCGCCCCGTATACTTTTATATATATATATATATATATTATTCATCAAAAAAATTAACTACACACCCATTTTTTGGTCTAAAAAATACACATCTTACCAATAGAGTTAAAAAAAACACACATCTTATGAATAAATATATATAATATTAACCAACTTAACAAATAATAAAACTGCAGGTAATACTCGTTACCCGCGGAGAATACCTGTTCCGTCCCCGAAAAATTAAATGGAGAATTTCGCAGGGACGTGTAATGAAATGGGGGACGGGGACGGAGACGGAAAAGACATTACCCCGCCCCATGGACATCTCTACTTGTTGGGCTGGTTAAGCAATCATGCCTAAAATAATGACAAATATAGAAAAAAAAAATAAGTGATAATCACAGACAAAATTCTATAAAAAAATTGAGATGATAGACTAAGTTAATTTTTTTTTACAACATGTTAGAATTGAACTTAGGACCTCATGCCGTTGAGCTATGCTATTGTTGACACAAAAACTAAAACTTTTGATTGCGTTCTTACTAAAATTTATACACAATTTTTGAAATATTAACTATACATTATTTCGTACCTCGTCTGAAAAATTTAGTTTAGTTTACACTATTTTCATAATTTATTAATTTCTTTGTTTTTTAGTTATTTAATTTTATAAATATTACGAAGAATTTAAAAAATTTAAAAAATAATTTTATTTTTGAAATTAGAATTCTTATATTTTCTTAACAAAAAACAATAATAAATCAAATGATTATAAATGTTAAAGTTTTTAGCGTTCAATTTCACTTTCAAAGTGGATAAATTGATTTTCTTTTTATACTTTTTTTTATTTTTATTTTCCCAACTTCGAATATATAATCCAAAATCCAGGTGACTATTCGCTGATATTATAATTTTAATAATTAAAAAAGGGAAGAAAAAAAAAAGTAAAACGATAGGTTAACACCGCTCGATAGATAGACGATAGCCAAGTTTTTCTTCTATTCCGAAAATGTCCATGCGGTTCTCTTAATTTACCATTCTTGCCACTTACCAGTCCATATAAAAACACAGTGCCGTCGTCCGTCACTCCCAAAATCAAAATGGTCGCCGGAAAAGAAAAAGACACCGCCGCCACCGCCGAGAGCGAGAGCCAGAATAGAGCGAGACTAGCCATTCTAGAACTCGCTAACATGATCAGCGTTCCGATGTCCCTCAACGCTATCGTCCGCCTCAATGTCGCCGACGCTATCTGGCAAGGAGGTTCAAATCATCCGCTCTCCGCTTCCGAGATCCTCCCCCGCGTCGTTCCGTCCGGCGGCGATGCCGATAATCTCGAACGCATCCTTCGTATGCTGACTAGCTACGGCGTTTTCGAGGAGCATCTCAGCCCTAACTCATCGGACCGCCGATATTCCCTCACCGACGTCGGCAAAACTCTGGTCACCGATTCCGACGGCCTCTCCTACGCGCCGTACGTTCTTCAGCATCATCAGGTACGTGATTATTGTTGCGTATTTCAGATCGATTTCGATTCGATCCATTTGCGATCTCTGAAATTTCTGAGTTTCTTTGCGGTGTATAGGACGCGCTTATGAGAGCGTGGCCTAGAGTGCACGAGGCTGCGATTGACGCGACGACGGAGCCGTTCGTCAGTGCGAACGGCGAACCGGCGTACAGTTACTACGGGAAGAATGCGGAGATGAACGAATTGATGCAGAGAGCGATGGCCGGCGTATCGGTGCCGTTCATGAAGGCTATATTGGACGGCTACGATGGATTCGGAGGAGTGGAGAAATTAGTCGACGTAGGCGGCAGCGCCGGCGATTGCTTGAAGATGATTTTACAGAAACATCCTCACATTAAGGAAGGGATCAACTTCGATCTGCCGGAGGTGGTGGCTAGGGCTCCTAGTATCCCCGGTGAGCTTTTCTTTTTTTGGCTAACGTTTGTGAAATTAATTAACTCTTATTAATAACTTTAATTATTACTGTTGGCGTCTGTTTAATAATATTGCTCTTTTCCAAACTTTTGCCTTTTTTTTTTTTTTTACTTTTTATAAAAATAGTGAAAGACAAATATTTAAATATCGCTAGAAATATTGATAAAATATCGATGTATATAGTATTCTTGGAACATTTTAAAAAAAAAAATTTAAAAAAATTATTAAAATTAATAAATAAATATTTTACATTTTTAAATTATTTAAAATACATTTATTATAATATTATATTTATGCTACATTTTGTTTTTTTTTTTAATATTTTATCGATTTTGTACTATGATGTAAATATCCAACTTATAATGTAGATTGAAATGTTAAATTTAATACCATGGCAAATTATTTTTAATTAGTTTTAATTTCACATGTCTTTTTTTAAAAGTTGAAGTGCAAGATCGTCTTTTAAAATGTCTTTCAACATTTCGTCTTTTGAACTTAAGTGCTTGTATATTTTGATATTCTAAACTTAAAAAACATATTTTGATATGCAGCTTAAAAATCAGTGAAATCAAGTATTAAATTCAACTTGCTTTAACTTTTCGGTCATAAAAGATATTGACTATATTTTTTAAAATAGTTTATCCTTAACAATATTTAAAAAAAACAGCTTATACCCGTTTAATTGTCATAACTGTTACTGCTTCATTTTTTAGTACAACTTTCTAAAGGATAAAGGTTTTTAAATTTTTAATCTTAATAAATTTGTATGGGCATTTATAGAACTTTTTGTACTTTGTGATATAGAACTTTAATGTGTTTGATATGACTAGTAATTATTATTATTATTATTATGTATGAAATCTTACCTAAGAAAACAGGAGTATATAACCTTTTGAAGAATAGTTATTCAAAATGTTTTCCCTAGAATTTTGGTTAGTGTAGTGAAAAAAATTGAAAAAGAATCTAATAAAATAATTAAAACTTTTCCTTTGTAATGGTTACTTTCAAGGTCCTGTTGAACTCGAAATAATAATAAGAAGAAAATCTAGAGTTGAAATGAAATGTTTATTTTATATTTTTAGATTCATGGAATTTCGTGTTTGGTATGCAATTTTGATTACGTTTTTTTTTTAACTTAGTGAATTTAAAATTTTAAAATGAAAGAATAATTATTGATAATTAGTGGAGAGTGTCTCAAACAATCTCTAAAAAAATATCAACGTGAGCATATTTGATAAGAAAATGGTGACTAAGAGGTTAGAAGTCTGAATCCTCTATATTTAAATGATTTGTTTGTTATATAATTTAAATTCTGTTTTATATTTTCGAATTCAAATTATATAAATTATGGAAACACCAACTACCATCTCACCCTTTGGGAGGCATAAAGTTTTTTGACATTCCCTTAAAATTTTATGTTTTTTTACTTTCTCGTGATAAGCAATTGTCTTCTTCCTGTGAAAAATCATTTGTATCTTTCGCTTATCACGAGTGCACTATAGTTGTCTCCTCGTGATCGTGTTTAGTGAAAAAGTACTACAAACTTTGTGTACTTGTTCATCACGAGGTCCAAAAACATATATTTTAAAAAATTGGTTCAACAATCTAAAATTGGTTCAACAATCTTACGACTTTCGAGGGATGAGTTATCCGTACAAAGACTTGATGTTTACGGGTAGAAATATATGTAAGGATAAAAATGTGTGGGTAAAATGACAGGGGTGACTCACGTTGGAGGAGACATGTTCAAGGCCATCCCCACCGGTGACGCTATTTTCATGAAGGTACGTACGTAGCATTTGCTTTTTCATTTTATTCATTGGACAACAAAAAAAAAATATTATCCAATTTTAATTTCCAGTTCTCGCACGTGATCCTGCCTCTCTTCCCACTTCCACCCTCCAACCAATTGGTTTATATAACTGACCTGTCACTCTTTTAAACAGGAGAATTTCTAGTACATCCGTGGTATAGAGTTTTTCCATACCACTGCCTTTCAAAAAATGACACGTGGCAAAATGGTTTAAAAAAATAATATATTTAATAGAGTGGGTCCCAGTTAAACAACCATTTTGCCACGTGTCATTTTTTGAAAGGCAGTGGTATGGAAAAACTCCATACCACGGATGTACTAGAAATTCTCCCCTTTTAAACTTCGTATTTGGGAGGGACCGCAGTTTACAGCTACCAACCTTGTGAAAAGTCATAAAACTCCTTTATAGGATAATCGAGATAAAAATAACAACAAAATATAACTATATGGATTATAATATTGATAATAAGTATTTTAACCTATTCTATAAAATATTTATTTATTAATTTAAAAAAATAAATATTTTCTAAAAAAAGTTTCATAACATCGATATTTCTATAAAATTGAGATTTCGATATTTTTGTCGATATCCACATTTTATATTTTGTCCCTCCCCAATGTTAGAAGTTGGAAATTTGTTAATAAGTTCATAACTTGATATCATACCATTTTCTGATTTTGCTGAAATAGAAATTCAAAAAAGTTCTTATATCAATTTTTATTTTTGATAATGATAATGAGTGTCAGAATTGGTGATAGTTTGTAAAATGTAAATATGATAGTTTTTAAGATAAATAAATATAATTTTTTTTTGTTTTTCTATTCCACAAAATTAAACCTGTGATGTCCAGTAGGTTGATTAAGCTATGCTTATATTGTCATTGTTTTAATTCTCAACAATCATTTTTTTTTAAGTTGAATAAAGGAAGTAAAATAGAAAGGATAAGGGACAGCTCACTAAATGGTTTGCTTGTACACAACTCTTAAAAAAAAAAAAAAAATATTCTTTATATTCGGTCAGTTTAAGCTTATTTGAGCTCACCAACCGATGGATCGGTCGGTTTTGCATGATCGAAAATAGTCAAAATTTGACCAAATGGATACGATTCGGTTGGCTCGTTTTTCGGTTCTTTTACTCACCCCTAAATATAATATGTTATTTTAAAATTATTCTAATAAACTATATATAATTAATTTTTTATGTAGTATAATAAATACAGGTAGTTTAAATATTCAAAATATCACGTAGTTTGAAAAATTGTCAAGACAACACAATTCATTAGTATTTTAACCATGCTCCAAGAAAAATTTGCAGACTTTGGAGTAATAAATTGACATTATCCCTCCATAGACTATGTTCAAGTCTAAATACTACATCTTTATTAAAGTAATTTTAAAAATAATTATTTTCATATGTTATGACTTACATTTTTAAAAAGGGTTAGTTTTTTTTTTTTTTTTTTTTTTTTTTATCACTCAACCCAAACTTGTACTAAAAAACTTTATGAATTATTTCCATATAGCAGATTATATTGTATAGAATTTGTGTTAAAGCATCAAATCGAGTATAACTCAATTAACATAAAGTTGTCTTTTTGACTATGTTAGGAGTTCAATTCCCACCTCATTAATTAAATACTTTTGAAAAAAAAAAAAAAAAAAACTTTGTTAAAATGTGGTAAAAAATTACTTTTCAAAATATATAGATAAAAATTGAAATTATATGTAAAAAAAAATAGATATTTTAGAATAAATAAAACTCGGTTTAAACCTTAAATTGGATTGAAGAGTTGTAATCGTTTTGGCAGTGGGTTCTATCAACATGGACGGACGATGAATGCAAACTTATATTGGAGAACTGCTGCAAGTCTCTCCCGGCGGGAGGGAAATTGATAGCATGCGAGCCGACGGTGCCGGAGAAGACCGACGACAGCCACCGGACACGTGCCCTTCTGGCCAGCGACATATTCATCATGACCATTTACAAGGCCAAGAGTAAGCCGAGGACCGAGGAGAAGTTCCGGCAGCTCGGCCTCTCCGCCGGTTTCTCCGCCCTCCGACCATTCCATATCGATTACTACTATTGTTTGTTGGAATTTCAAAAGTGAAGATTTTATTAGATGTTTTTGTATGAATTTATCTGGCTGTTTGCAATGATATTGCAGAGATTTAGACTCATGGTTTCATTGTATGCACTATTTCTATAATTGTTATTCTAATCGAAAGTTTCTTTTTGGTAGAATATTGCATTATAATTGTGAAACACAAATTTATGTTAGTACTATAAATATGAGGGTGAAGATTTGAACTTCTGGCTAAGAAAAAAGGAATATATGGCTTAATTGAGTTAACTCATATTATCCAATTGTGAAATGAAGATTAACATTGCCTATTTAAATTAGCCTTCGAAGAAAGATATAAAACATGTTTGTGAGTAAATTTAGAAACAACGATTCCAAGTGAAAATTATTTGTTTATGAGTGATTTATTAAAAATGATTTTTATATAATCATTTTAATATTTGATTTTATAATTTTAAATGTTGGCTTTCAATGATTAAATAATGTTTGTTTGAGAGTGATTTTAATCATTTCAAAATCACTTCAAACATATCCACGAGGTTAAAAAATACTTTTGAAAAAAAAAAAATTACCACTATAAACTTGCAAAATTGTATCAATTTTGACCTTGAACTTTCAATGACATTAAATTATGCACCTTAATTAAACTTCAATAAGTATTGCAATCTTACTTTTTAAACTTTCTAATGTGTTAAGTGAATATAACTTGTGTATAGCTAAATTATGTACGGATGAAGTTCAATTTTGTGCGAAACTTGATTTTATTGAAACTGGTCAAAAACAGGTGCACGTGAAAAATTACTTTTTATTTTAGAGTCTAAATAAAAATAATTAATAAAATAGCTTAATTTTATTTAGTTAAAATAGAACATGTTAATTTGTATAACACATGATATTATACATTTTTGTGTTGAGTATGTGCCTACAAAGCCGTAAAGGTACTACGATTAGAAAGGGAAAAAAAAAGACAATTACACTGTATATGTAACATAGATAGAATATTTAAATACATGGCAAAATGCTTTAGCACAAATAATCAAAAACCACACCAACATCACTTCACAACCCAACTCAAACAAAGGAATTCTCAACAAACATGAAAATAACCTAAGATAATGTGACTTCCCTTTTGGGTGCTTGACAATTGTTTTCTGAATTTTCAGATCAAAAAATCGAGCTCAAATTGATTGTGCAAATTAGTATAATTCAATATCAATTGAGGACTAAATTGATACAAAAATTCTTCTTTGTATTATTTTTTCCTTTGTAATTCTGATTGTCCTCCCTACGTTTAGTATATGTAGAAAAATGTTATAATACTGAGATAATCAAATTCAATTGAATTGACACACCAATTCCTCCTTATTTTGTGTTACTGACACAAAATTATTTCATTTTCAATAGACCTACATTCCGCAATTTCCATCTCCAGCAGCTTATCGTCGTCCATAAACAAATACCATCTTGCCTCGCTATCAGATTCTCCGGCCAAAAAAGCAACAACAAGACTAAACGGCGTCGCTCGAGCTTCCTTAGAAATCACCCCACCTTGTTGCATCGACAAAATGAATTCTAATACAAATGAACATTAACCACATGGAGAGGTGCATCCATATTCATATTCACATAATGCCCTTTTTCCGAAACAATCACATTTGTCAAATTAAACACATCGTACCAACTCCCCAACAGAAATCGAGCAGGAACCTATGTTTTTCCCTATTCGATCATTAGAGAAACCATCAAACATCTCCCCAAAAGAAATTGTGTGTTGATTCCATAACACTCTGCAATTTTTGGGCTACCCATTTGATTGTTATTGGAATTAAAGTCCGAGATGATTTATGTATTGTAGGTTTTAGAGTGTAGGATGAGAACTTTTCAGAATTTTAAAAAAATATTCCAACTGAATATCTACCGATTTTGGAAAAAGATATGAAAACGAGATTTTGTAGTTAGCTTAATTTTAGGGCTAATTTGGATACCCGATCCTTAAACGAGTTCTCTTGGAGGGGCAAAACAGTCTATTGAGGGGTTTAGTTATCTTGGAGGGGCAAAACGGTCCATTGAGTGGTTTAGTTAGATCACGTGACATTAGCATGTTGACATTATTCTGATAGATTTTTTTTAGCATTCTTTTTAAACCGACCCTCTAAAAAGGACATTTAGAAGTAATTCTCGAAAATGAAGCCACTTTTTAAAATTGAATAAAAGAAACATGAAAACCTTATTTTTCTCTTTCATTTGTGATCCATTAAAAACAACCAATTTTACATCTCCTCGGGACATCGTTCTTCAACCAACTTAGCTCTTATACCACTTGTTAGGAAATCGATAAAAATATAATCAATCTAATTTCTCTACCAGATTCAGACAATATATATTTTATCTAAATCTCATATCACATTCTGGTTCTCAAATTTAAAGCACAATAAACAGTTTGGAACTCAACAACTTAAACGAATAGATAAACCAACATAAGCTTCTAAGCAATAAGAACGATAATAAATCAAGTTCAAGGGAAGAGAGATTGATACCAGATTTAAACGGGTTCACCCAGTATGGGCTACGTCCAGTTTTCTGCTACCGATGCAGGTTCCACTAAAACGCAAAGGAGAGAAAGTTATAAAAGTTTACAAACGCTCAAGAATGATTCTATCAAAGAAAAAACTCACAAATCACTCTAACAATAACTCTCGAACTCTTTAATGTAATCAAAGTTTCAATGTTGAAAAACTCAAAAGGAAAATATATATACCCATGATTTCTTCTTAGAAAGAAAAAAAAAACCAAAACCTACGAATTTTTTTTTTTTTTTTTTTAAGATTCGTTTTTTCTTATTATTGAACAAAGCGCAGTTACCTTCATTAAGTCATAAAACTGTCAAAAGCGAGCATGACTCAGCAGGTATATGTATGTGTTGACGACCAAGAGGTCTGTGGTTCGAATCCCTCGACTCCCAATGTACATTCAAAAAAAAAAAAAAAAAGATTAAGTCATAAAATTGGACTGTGTATATGGGCTTTAAATGTTTTGAACTCCATTATTTTCTTAATAGTTTGTTTGATTGCGTGTGGCGTACGTGCATCTAAACATTGCAGCGTCTCGATGCTAAACGGAGTTGGTGGGTGTGTCGAGACGCTGCTAGCTTGTATATGGTGGCATTGAGGCGTTGCTGGACAACGCCTTGATGCTGTCCCTTCAAACTTTTTGGCTTCATTTATTTTCTAATTATTGTTGATTTCTTCTTATTATTTCTCAATCACTCATAATTTGTTCGATAAATCCTACAAAATATACAAATATATGTATAAAATGTCCAATTGATAATCAAAACTAGCAATAATTAAGCCATAGAAATAACTTACTATGTATGCTATCAGTAGGTTAGCTCGAGTCCTCGTCCCATCACCTCAACAATCTGGCAAGTGAACGTGTGACCAGATTCTCGCATCGAGATGATTGAGATCCAAATATATAAGTTGAGAAAGAGGGAAAGAAGATGATTAATTAATAATAATTTTGGGAGATTGAGAAAAAGTAATATATCGTGTAGTGGAAGTTTGGTTGGACCAAACAAACCTTCACACACTCTGTAAATTCTGTCTTCTTCCCCATATGCATCGCTAGCCATTTGTGGGTTCCAGCCAACACCCATCCACATTCCCCCCTCCTCACGCTAATAATATCTAACCAACCATATATATATATACTCACTAGTCTATGAGACACCGTATTGTATCGATCACTTCTTATCCGAGCATATTCCTATTCGATAATTTCAACCACGGATCAATCAGACATATCGACATGGTTAAGTTAGAGACATGACTCTGATACCATTTATTTTTTTTTGCAACGGTATTTTAATTAATGCGAGAATTGAACCTATTACCTATTAGACATGACTCTGATACCACTTATTAGAGAGACAATAAACATCTACATTAATATGATATTGTTCATTTTAGACATAAATGTTCAGGGTCTTGTTTTTTATTTTCACCCAAAAGGCCTTATAAGAATAATGAAGATGTTGTCTCTCATTTGTATCGCACTCAGAACATATGTATTCGGATAAGTGGGATAATTTTTATCGAATATTGTTTAATAATATTTAGAAAGCATTCTCATGTTGGAATTATCATTTATGTGAAATTGATAGAGTTTTAGAGAAATAAGTCACTATAGTGAGTGTTTTTCAGTTAAAATTAGTGAGTTATGGTAGATTTGTAGTTGAAATTAGTGAATGCTTATGAGGAAAGTCTTAACAAAAAGAGTAAAAAATTGTAATTCTTTTTTAAGTCTAAAGTTAAATAAGATGAAATTGAGTGAAAGTTAAAGAAAAAACACCCTGCATTAGTTGAACTAACCTAAATGATTTCAAAAGACAAACGTTGATTTTTTTTTTTTTTTTTGGTAATAAAATAAAGGTTAAATTATAAATTTAGGCTGTAAATTTTGAAATTTGGACCTATTTAGTTCCTGAACTTTAAAAAATATCTAAGAGGTCCTTAAATTTTCGATTTTGTGTCTAATAAGTTTCCGACAAATTTGAAATTTGAAATTTTTTATTGATATTAGGGGGCGTTTGACACTTTGTCTTGAGTTTGGGTGGTTAGGAGGCGTTTGACTCGTTGTCTTGGATTTGGGTGGTTTTAGGTTAAGAATCTAAAACCACATTTGACACAATGTAATGAAAATCCATGGGTTTCAAACACAACCCCATGGGTTACAACAGTGTCAACGCAGGAGTTCCAAACACAACCCCTGTCTCTCTCTTCTCTTCCTCACCTGTTTAGGGTTTCCTTTTCATCTGTCTCTCTCTCCTCCATTCCATGGTTGCGATGTTCTTCTCCCTCGTCTCTTCTCCTCCTCGTCAATGGTAAACTTAATGTAAATCTCTCTTTTTCTTGTCGTCGATTTTAACTGAATCGTCATTGTCTCTTTCTCTTTCTCTTCTTTTCTCAAACCTTAGATATACCATCTTTCCATATATCCACAATCGTGGATCTGATATTGGCTAAATATTTAAATTTAACTAAATATGGATTTTCCTAATTATGGTATAAATATTTATATTTTATAAAATATTATGTCATGTAATCAATTGTTAAAAAAACATGTTCAATAATATATATTTCTAAATCGATCCAAAATTTGTGCATGAACGTTTTGTAATTAACAAGTGTAATATTTGATTTATAAAAACAATTCTTATATAACAATATGGTTGCAAGGAATGCGAAATTGACAACTAAGTTGAATAGGGTAGACATGTGACAATATCTAAATGTTACCGAATGTTTAAAAAAAAATGATACAAATATTTATTTCCTAAAGTTGATTAGGTGACAAATCAAATTATTTTTTTGCAAAAACAACCCCACCTATCAAGAAAAAAAAATTCATTACCAATATTTATTTTTTCACAAACCTATTTCAACTTTGCCAAAACTAAAGTTTCTTACCAATTTTTGTTTGTTAATTAATAATGTTCCTTACTTTTTTAAAATGTCACAAGTTCAAACATTAGACACAAAACATCCACTTTCATTATGGAAAAAAAACTGATATAAATTTTATAACTTTTTTTTTTTAATGAATAAGTTTTGAATAACTCTATTTTATTAGGAATAAGTTACCTTCATCTTGTCCAAACTCGGGGTTCAGAACACTGCACCCCAAACACATACTTCTAATTCCCAGAGTTTCTAACACTGCATTCCAAACGTCGTTTTCTAATTTTCAGGGTTCAGAACCCCAGACAAACCCGTTAGGGTTCTGATTCTCAGGATTCTTAACCCAAAACAGCGCCCCAAACGCCCCCTAAAATTTCAACTTTGTGTCGAGTAGATTCATGAATTTTAAGAAATTCAAAAGTTCAAGGATTAAATTTGTCATTTTGAAAGTTCAGGGACCAAATGGATACAACGGATATTTGCACGGATGACTTGTCCCTTAGGAGCGTAATGTCATTTGACGTACATTTTTTAAACGTATTTTTATGCCCTTTTGTTGGCGTTATCACTCGTGAAAGTTTAAACATATTTTTATGCCCTTTATGCTTTTGCCCTTTTGTTGGCGTTATCACTCGTGAAAGTTTAAACATATTTTTATGCCCTTTTCCCTCTCTCCTTCTCGATTTTTGTTTTCCGTTCTCTGTCCAGCAGCCTCTGACAACAACACCCACCGCAAGAATACTATCGACTTTTCACACATGATGACGCCAACAAAGTCATAAAACATGTATTTCAAAAATGTGGGCCAAATAGTATTATTTTTTTTATAACATTTTGGAGTGGGGGATTGAACCTAGGACCTCATGGTCACTAGGCGATACATAATACAGTCGAGCTATGCTCTTGTTGGCATTCAAACCTCAAAGTTGTAAGTACGAAATTTAGTCTAACCTAAAAATAAATACAAACAAAAAAAACAAAAAATGGTTACATTTTGTTTTCAATATGTTAACATGGTTTCAATAAATTTGTTAGGAATAAATTAAAATAGAATGATAACAAAAACAAAAAAAAATCGGTTTCAATTCGGTGCGCCCGAAGAAACGCCAATGGGAAACTCGAGGATCCATTTTTCCCGAAATTATCCAGACCAATGAGGAAGCACCACGTGGCAGGAATCAGTTGGCTTTGTCTTAGAAGTAACACGTGTCGAGTGTATAGAGCGAGTAGCGAAGGTTAGGTACTCGCAACGGTTTAAATAAAAAGAAAACGATTACGGCTGTTTTCGATGGTAATGGTAATAATAATAATAATAACAATGGCTTCACTGTATCGTCTTCTTCACCAACCATAAAAAAAATTCCCAATTTCTTCTTCTTCTCTCTCTCTTGCACATTTAAATGGTGGAAAATAATGTAACACCCTTCGCTACAATGACCAGCTAGCTAACCCTTCTCTTTCTCTGATGAAAATGGTGGAGGGTTTTGATTTTGAACAATTTCTGCGCTTGATTTGATAGAACAATTTGAGTTGCTGTGAAAGGAAAATGTTCAGGTTGCACAGGAATCGCCAGGAGAAATCTGGGGAGAAATTTGATTTCAGCTTCTCTAACTTCAAGGCACTCCAGGTACTTTTTTTTTTTTTTTATTTCACTTTCCCCTAATTTATGTTCCACTGTGATTTGGGTTTCTCGTTTTCATAATTCTTAATTCGTTCGTCTCTCTAGTTTTGGGAAATGCTGTGGAAGTCAATTAGATCCAACTGTAATATTAGGGGAAATAGATTTTAGAGGAAGAAGGATGTAGAAGGAGTGGAATTAAATGAGGAAGAAGGATTGAAGTCATATTTTGATTCAATTGGTTGGGATTAGGATGAACAGGGATGGAAGTTACTTATTTAGTCAATTACTATTTATTTTTCTCGAACCTAGCCTTGAAATTGCATTAATGTTTTGGTGATAACTGGTAAGTTGATTCGCCAAAGTGAGTATAGCTGAGCGGGAATTTACATGTTACTCCCTCCTTTGAGGTCGGAAGTTCAAATCTCCATACTCCATTTGTTGTACTACAAAAAAAAGTGATAAGTTGGAACCTAGCCTTGAAATTGCGTTAATGTTTTGGTGATAACTGATAAGTTGAATCGCCAAAGTGAGTATAGCTGAGTGGAAATTGACATGTTACTCCCTTCTTTAAGGTCGGAAGTTGAAATCTCCATACCCCATTTATTGTACTAAAAAAAAATGATAAGTTGACTGTCACTGCTGACTGCTGTTTAATGCGATATTGAAATTATGTCCCCCCAAATGATGTATTTTTTTTTTGCTGCTTGTATGATTGATAACAGGTACCTAAAGGTTGGGACAAGCTATTTGTATCTGTCACCTCCGAGCAAACTGGCAAGACCATTCTTAGGTCAAGTAAATCATCAGTTCGTAATGGAAGTTGCCAGTGGACCGAGTCTCTATCAGAATCCATTTGGGTTTCACAAGATGAAATTTCAAAGGAGTTTGAAGATTGTAATTTCAAGATTGTTGTGGCCACGGTACTGTTGTTTGTCTTTTATGAGTAAACCATTTCCTATGTTGTTTTCATGACAATATCCCGTGTCTAACCTTAGCTGCTATTCTGTAATTTGGCTTTTTGGTTCTCTGACATTGATTTATTGCAAAGATGATGAACTGAATATGATGACTATTGGGTCTGATTTAAATTGAATCTCCAATCACAGGGATCAGCAAAATCTAATGTTCTTGGAGAGGCTATGGTCAACATAACAAATTACACAGATTCTAAATCTTCTTCTGCAGTCTCACTTCTACTGAAAAAGTGCAATCATGGGACTGTTTTACAAGTAAGCTTCACAATTTAAACATTCGTACAGGATGGGGTTTAGATGTATTCTTTTTCATTCCTGAAATCAATACTTGGAATCAAATTTTACAATTTCCTTCTCCGGTATAGTTTACAGTGCAAATGTATAGTTTTAGAACTAATATCTTGACTCTGGAGCTATTGATCATGAATTTTATTTAGGAGTCCAGGCTTGAAAAGGTTTACTTTGTCTTGTTTGCAGGTGAAAATCCAGTGCCTAACTCCATTAACAAAAGTAAGGTCTGTATGATGGGATGGCTTTGTTCATTGTTGTAAATACGTAATTATATGTTTGGCCTTTAAGATTAGTGAACAACTTTCAGGAGTGGAGAATTTAAACAGAAAAAATCTTTTAAAGAAGACTTGGAGAAAGAAGGTCAGGACTCAGATAGCTGCTCAGATATAACAGATGGCCAATTTTCGAGAAGTATTGGATCTTCCTCTGGTGCAGATTTATACTCTAGCTTACACTCGGGAGAAGCTAGCAGCAAGGTATGGTCATATTTGCCATCACGATTTTTCTGTCATTATATTTGGCTTTGATCATGATTTTAGATTACCATTTGCATTCTTGAGATGTTGATTTAACGAGGCATGGAATTTTTGGTGTTTAAGAAAATCTAGTGCTCTTTCAACTTTCTCCGATTCCATAGTCCTAATATACAATTTGAGAAAAGTTATTCATGCAGGGATCCTATTCCTCATCTAAACCAAGCTACCATGCAAATTTTTATTAATAACATTATAACTGACATATTCTTGTATCTGTTTGTAGGAAGCAAGTTTCTCTGCTTCCCATTCACTCAGCAATGATTCATGTGAGGTTTATGAATCCGTAGAGAATGACGCTGCAAAAAACAATTATAGTGATATTCAAAGACGAGACTCGATGAGCTCGCAGAATAGTGCTCCTTGTTTATCTCCAAATTCTGTAATTACTGGCTCAGGTAATCATTCTCAAAACTTATGTCAAGATTTTGCAATATCATCTTCGAGAATGTCTCACCTTCCATGTAAAATACTTTTGCAAGCAGCAGAAGCAACGACTATTGAGGAACTTCGTGGTGAAGCTAGGATGTGGGAGAGAAATGCCCACAAACTGATGGCTGATCTTGATCAGTTGAAGAAAGAGTTTTCAGATCAATCCCAAAACAAGGAAAGATTAAATACTGCACTTTCTGCAGCAACTACAGAATGTGATGGTATGAGAAAAGAACTTGAGCAAATGAAACTGTTGAATGAGAAGTCAACACAGAGACAAACAACCATTGAGGATTTATCTTATCAAGATGGTGACCCACACATCCTAAATGAGTTGAAAGATGAACTGCAGTTCCAAAAAGAATCCAATGCTGATTTAGCTCTGCAGCTAAAGAGAAGTCAAGAATCAAATATTGAGCTTGTGTCCGTTCTTCAGGAGCTAGAAGCAACTACTGAAAAGCAAGAATTGGAGATGGAGGAACTTTTGGCACAGTACAGAAAATATGATGATATTGAAAATATTATTCAAGAAAACAAGAAATTGATGCTTCAGTTGGAGGATGTGAAGGAATCAGAGATGAATCTTCAATTGAAGGTAGAGCTACTGGAGAGAAACTTGGAGGAAACAAAACTTGATTTACAGAAAAGCGAGGTCTCAAACCAAAGATTCCCTCAGGATACAGACAGGGAATACGATAGTAAGCATCATTCTGAGGAAGACATGGGCTCCTTACAGTCTGGAAACATAAATCTAATGAAAGAAATTGAAATGTTGAGAGAAAAAGTGCAGGACCTAGAAAAGGATTGTAATGAGTTGACAGATGAAAACATGGATCTCTTGTACAAGCTTAAGCAATCAAATAACGACTCTAATGGAGAAGATTTGCCTTTTAACTCCACAGGTGGTGAGCTTAAATCTAATTCTTTTGTTAATTTTGGATTTGACTCAATCAAACACAAACATTCTACACAAAATCTAGAAGAAAACATGGAGGAAAGTCCTAATGTGATTGAGGATAACGATGGTTCTTTCAATAAAAAACTAGAGAGTATGAAATTTGAACTGGAAGTCAAAGTTGAAGAGCTCAGGAGGGAATTGACTGAGAAAAAGCTGGAGATTGAAAAACTTGAGTCCAGCATTTTTTCCAAAGACGACGAGATTAAGATCCTCGGAGATTTGAATATCAAATTGCAAGCCAAGTATTCTGATCTTCAAAAAGAAAAAAATCTGATCGAGGAACAGATGGAAGTCATACTTGAGGAAAGTGATATCAGTTCTAAATGCTTAAATGATTTGCAAAATGAAGTAAAGGTGCTTAGCAGCAGTGTGGATTTGCATGTTTCTGCAAACAAGATTCTTGAAACTAAATATTCAGAGCTTGAATGTGAAAAACGAGAACTTGAACTCCATGTATCTCAGATTGAACAAGAACGCATATTTGTGTTGGAATCTCAACTAAAAGATATGACAGACGAGAAGGAGTCAATTCGCCTTGAATTAGAGAACTCTAAGTCTCATGCTGTGGGTATCCAAGATGAGGTTGATAGACTGGGACTCGAGATAGAGACAGGAAGTGTTGATCTGAAACAAATGTTGAATGACTTGCAAAACCAGTGTGAGTACCTGCAAAGAGAAAACACGAAGTTGGAAGCTGCAGCTGAGCATCTCGTCGAAGAACGAAATTTGCTTCAAAAATCAAATGGAGAGCTGAAGAAAAAGAATTTCGAGCTGCATGAGAGCTATTTCCCCTTGGAATCGAAATTGAAGGAATCGCTTGAAAGGTGTGCTCATTATTTCGGAAAAGTTTATGATTTAGAGGATTATCTCTCTCTTGGATTGGAGGATTTCGCCTCAAAAGAAGGATTCTTATCTTCGGAATTAGATTCAATCGTTGAAGAGAACATAAAATACAAAGAGAAATTTGTCATGTTTGAAAGCTTGTATAATGAGACATATTTGAAGAAGGAAACTGAAGCTCAAGAACTTCAAGGAGCGGTTGTGCACCTGACCAAGCAACTTTTAGAGACAAAGAATGATATCGACATCATTCAAATGGAATCTGATGAAAAGTTAACGGCTCTGATCAGTGAGCTTTCCTTAAAGTCCCTGAAGCAGTTGGAAGATTACGAATCACTTGAAGTCGAACTCAAGAACTCTGTCAATGATCTTGAATTGAAGCTTTCTGTTTCTGAAAAAGAACGAAAGCAGCATGAGGAAGAATTAACTAACTTGAAGGTTCAGTTGCAAAAAACGGGCCATTTTCAGGATCAGGTTTTTACATCGAGAAACAAGCTTGAACAGAATACTGTTACTGGGAGTGGGAATGATGATTTGATAAAAGAGCTCTGCCAGATTAGGAGAGTAAACAGTACGTACCAACAGAAACTGAAAATACTAGAGGAGGAGAAAGATGAGTGCCTAAAAAGATCTCAATCCCTTGAAGCAGAACTGAAACGTTTAAAGGAGGAAAAACAGATCCAGCGGGAGTCTAGCAGTGTAAAGGTTCAGGGTTTCTCCAAAACTAACGGCAAAAGCATGACCAGTAAAGACATGAAGCTTCTAAAAGTCAGTCTCTTTTACTATTCATTTAGCTGTTGATTTTGACTTCCGCACTGCTTAGAAGAATCATGAGTGCTAATTGTTTGAATATAACAGAATGATGTGGTAAAGACAGTTGGTCAGAATCACAGTGGTAAGAAGAAGCCTGCTTTAAAGACCAGCCAATCACTTGAACAAGTGAAGGATCCTAACAGCAATCAATTTCTATCTCTAATTAAGGTAGGGCATTAAAATCCTATCTTTATTAGTGCTTACATAGAAAAATGCTGCCTTTTCAATCTGCCCACATAGAGTTACAAGGATGCCTTTGTAACTTCTTACTTTCTTGTTTCTACAGGATGATAGTGGATGTGATATTCATGATGAAGCTGAATCTGTTTCAAGAATTCAGTTGCTCGAAAAGGAACTTGCTGAGGCTTTGGAAGCAAACAAGAAATATGAAGATCAGCTGAGCAGCAGGTAGGTGTAAGAGGAGCTCGGTTTTATATTTACCACATTACAACTAAGAGCTATGTAAATAATTGGCCGATCATCGGGTCTAGCATGTGATGAGCGAAACAAAGTTGCCGTTTCACTTTCAAGTGCCGTACCCAGTATTCATTATAGAAAGACCTTAATCTTCATTGCTTTATGATTTCTCTCAATCTGAATTTTCTCATATATCTTCGCATCTTATTCAGGCTTGTTTCAAACAATCAAAACAACAAAGAAAATTCTCCCGTATCAACAGTTGAAGGTGATGTAGTGGGGAAGGAAAGATATGAAACCATAAACTCGGCTCTTGAGGAGGAGTTAATAGACATTCGTGAGCGGTACTTCCTCATCAGCCTCAAGTATGCTGAAGTCGAGCAGGAGCGTGAGGAACTTGTTATGAAGCTGAAAGCAACCAAGAACGTCGGAAGGGGGTGGTTCTCATGAAAGCCCAAAAAGGGCATGTCTTCTCTTTACTTTGTTAATACACACCAGTCTCAGGGAGGGCTCCTCTGTAGTCATTTTCAGTTCTCAAATCATGATTTCAATCAAGACTCGAGATTGAATCCTGCTGGAACCACTGGTCATAGGCTAACACCAAGAGATTACTAACATGGAAGAGTGCATAGTTGTTTGAGAAAAGAAAGGAGATGGAGAGTGGTGATGAAGACTAACCTGAAGTTGAATAAATCAGATGGCTCTGCAGTTTCCATTGTTTCAAACAAGTAGTTTTGTGTAAAGTTAGGCAATAATGTGAAACATGCCAAATTCTAATTCTATTTTTGACTAGCAGAATGCTGAAATGATATACAACTACCATGCCCCTATCTTTTTCAAAGAGCCATATATGAGTACACTACTCTCCGAATCGTTACTCTTTCTAGATTTTTCCTTCATATAATAGTCTACATAGTGGTGATGGCGTGATTGATGTTGGAATTTGGAGAGAGAAATAATAGCTAAACCAAATTAGCACACTTCACTTTTGGTATCAAATAATATTCTTTTGTTGCTTCCTCAGGTATCCATTTGTCTTGCTAACCTCAGCACTTGGATATTTTGCCTCTTATCTTCATTGTAACGACTAACTAATGATGACAGAAGCCTTCTCCAAGTGCCAGGCATTACGCCATAGAAGCTGAAACTGAACTTTGAAGACAAACTGGTTATAAACTTATGATGCAATTATGGGAGTGCAGCTCATATAACCATGGAAGGTAGAAAGAATTGAGTGGGTTTAGTTCTGTCTAAACAGATCACTTCTTGCAGATATAGCTGAAATATTCAGTAAATTCAGGTTCATTTTCCCCCTATCTACTTCGATCTTTAGAAGAGCCATGCTTTTCCATTGTTAATTAAAGTATTAACAGTAAACTTTTGAAGTGACACAAGCCACTTACATGATTTAGCTGATTTAATATTCTTATCAACTATTCAAATTTCCTATGGTTAAAAAATGTAATTACTAGATGGTGCATATACTTTATCATTTTGCTGAAAAGAATGTGACATTTGGCAGGTTTGGTAGGAGGAGCAAAAGCCTAATGTAGGTTTGTTGAGAGGCAAATGCAGTGCAGGAAAGGAACAAAAGAAGAAGGTAGTGTTGTCACACTTGGAACAGAATAAGAAGGTGGTAAGAGTATATCCCCTGAAAGATGCTGAAATTTGTTCATGTTGCCTCCATTTTTCACTTTCTTGTCATGCGTTTCCTTTTTATACAAAAAAGTGGGAGTCACGTCAGTCTCTTGAATTGCCTTTCTTCTCTGCCCTGCAAATCTTCTATAACAACCAATGCACATCTTCTTTATAAAACCCTCTTTACAACTGCACCCAACCCCACCGGCCACCACTACTTTTTTCATGCCCCCTCTCACCGGTGGCCGGCGGTGGTGGAGATGGTGTGAAGTTTACTTATAGCTGTATTGTTTTTTTCCCCCATGCTCCTAATTGATTGACTTCCATGGTAGTGAAGAGATGATATATGAAAGTTTGTTTGAAACTTTTGTGTGTCTTCTTCAAGTGGGGGGGCAGAGGAGATCTTTCTCACTTCCTCTGTTAAGGGCAACTCCCATCCTTTGGCATTCTCCAAATTCCCAGATAGAAAAATGTCACACTGTTCTTCGCTTCTCCTGATGTGGGCATCGAGAAAGTTTAGTACTTTTCAACTTAGTGACTTGGATTATGCAGTATTATTGTTTTACTCTTGCTTTTTCTCTTGCTTTGCTTTCTTATAATGCAACGTTTGGTGGTAGCTTATTAAAGACATATATGTGTGTGTGTGTGGCTATGGCCACCTGACTCCTGAGTTTTTTATTTTTATCAATGCAGTGTACTCTCTCTCTCTCTAGTCTTTGAGATGAATGGCTTTATTATTATACTGCTTAGATGGAAGAAGCTCCTTGGTTCAGTTTGGAGAAACTCAACCAAGGAATTGTGAGTCCATCTACAGCTGCTTAGATGGAAGAAGCTCTTTGGTGCTCCAAACACTCCCTTAATGTTAAATCTTACCTTAATGTTAAATCTTAGGCAATTATACAATGACTAGTGATCGTAATTTGGTTGAGTTTGCTAATTTCATGGACATGAAGAATCAGAAAGAAAAAAAAATGGGATTGGACAAAATTGTGAATTGTGGAGGAGATTTGAAATTTTTTTGTTGTGTTGATCCTAGGGATGATGGAGTTATGAGGGGATAAAATTTGAAACTATGAAGAGTAGTTAGAAGATGCTATAGATTTTTTAACGCGGGTAACGTTTCTTGTTTCTTGTAGTTAACATCTTAGTCAATGACACAATTTTATGTCAATTGAGTTAGGCTCGGTTTGGCCACCGTTTCATCTTTTAGTCTCTAAAGATTTCACAAAAAAAACTATTTTATTTATTGTCATTAGCTTCTTCTTTTTTCCTTTTTTTTAACACTTAACAAACATTATAATCCATTTTGGTAACTATAAAAGTTAAAGAACAATGAATCCAAACATCTCCACAATAGTATAATATTGTTCACTTTGAACATAACCTTTTTTACTTTGCTTTTGGTTTCACCAAAAATACTTCAGTATCGATAACTCAAATTTACGGATATATCGACAAATATTTGAATATCGACGGATATTCCGAAAAGAATCATGGATATCACGAAAAATTGATAGAAATATTGTGATTTTTTTAATGAAACTTTAGACGAACCTTATTTAAGTAATACACTATTACTTCAAACATATATTTCAAAAATTAGAACTCAAAAATACTAATAGATAATATTGAAATTTGGAAAATGAATACGAACTTGAATAATTTATAGATTACAAATTTTGATCCACAAATACATGATTCATAATTCAATAATAAGATAATTTTTTACTTGATTTAATAAATTAAAAATTATATTATACTATTCATAAAGTGGGGAATGTGAATGTTATATGAATATACATTTTTTTGTGAATTAATTTTTTTTGAAAAAACCATTTACTATAGTACTCCAATTTTGGTCTAAAAACGGTCATTTTGGACCTTTTTTTATTAGTACATTTTTCTTTTTCTTTTTCAATGTATGGTTTGGGAGGTTCATTAACCTATAGCCCCAAATATTTAGACCAAAAGCCTTAAGAAAAACGGGAACTTAAATCGTAAATTCTCAACACTAGATGAGTTCATTTCAAGCACATGGTTGAAAACCTTGAATTAGGTACATGTTTGATAAAATAAAAAGTGAAGAATGTGAATGTTATATGAGTATACACTTTTTTGTGAATTAAAAAGATATGAAAAAATCGTTTACTATTATCCTCCAATTTTGGTCTAAAATTGGTCATTTTGGTCAATTTTATATGAGTACATTTTTTCTTTTCTTTTTTTAATGTATGGTTTGGGAGGTTCATTCACCTACATCTCCAAAATTTAGGACCATAAGCCTTAATAAAAACACTTTAAAACTCGATACCTAAACTGTAAATTCCTAAAACTCTAAACGAGTTCATTTCAAGCACGTAATTGAAAACCTTGAATGAGATACAGGCTTGATCAAATAAAAAGTGGGGAATGAATGATTTTTTTTTTTTTTGTGAATTAACAAAATTTAAAAAACCGGTTATTATAATCTTCCAATTATGGTCCAAAATCTATCATTTTGGTCAAATTTCTATGAGTACATTTTTCTTTTTCTTTTTTTCAATGCAAGGTTTGGGATGTTCATTAACCTACAGCCGGAAAGCTTTAGGACCAAAAGGTTTAAGAAAATTACCTTACAACTTGATCCCTAAATTAAACCATAAATTCCAAAAATCCTAACCGAGTTCATTTCAAGCACGTCGTTGAAAACCTTGAATTATGTAAATCATTGGACGAATAAAAAGTAAGGAATGTGAATGTTACAAGAATATACATTTTTTTGTGAATTAATTTTTTTTTGAAAAAATCGTTTCCTATAGTCCTCCAATTTTGGTCTAAAATCGGTCATTTTGGTCCATTTTTGGTGAGTACCATTTTCCTTTTCTTTTTCAATGTATGGTTTGAGAGGTTCATTCACCTACATCTTCAAATTGTAGGACTATAAGCCTTAATAAAAACACCTTAAAACTCGATACCTAAACCGTAAATTCCCAAAATCCTAAACGAGTTCATTTCAAGCGGGTGATTGAAAACCTTGAATGAGGTACATGCTTGGTCAAATAAAAAGTTGGGAAGGTGAATTTTATATGAATTTACACTATTTTTTGTGAATAAAAAAAAATTGAAAAAATCGTTTATTATAATCCTCCAATTATGATCTAAAATCTGTCATTTTGGTTAAATTTATATGGGTACATTTTTCTTTTTTCAATATATGGGTTGGGAGATTCATTAACCTACGACCCGAAAGCTTTAGGATCAAAAGACTTAAGAAAAAACTTTAAAACTCGATCCCTAAACCGTAAATTTCCAAAACGAGTTCATTTCAAGCATGTCATTGAAAACCTTGAATTAGGTACATCCTTGGTCAAATAAAAAGTCGGGAATGTGAATGTTATAAGAATATACACTTTTTTTGTAAATTAAAAAAAAAAATTGAAAAAATCGTTAACTATAGTACTCAAATTTTGGTATAAAAACAGTTATTTTGGTCAAATTTTTATGAGTACATTTTTCCTTTTCTTTTTTCAATGCATGATACGGTAGATTTATTAACCTACAACCCCAAAACTTTAGGACCAAAAGCGATGTGAAAAATAGCTTAAAACTCGATCCCTAAACCCTGAAATCCCAAAACCCTAAACAAGTTAGTGAGAGAATTGACCTAGAGCAATGGAGGCAACTCTCTATATTATTTTCAATAGTCAATAATGAAGGAGATTACATCCTATTTATATGAAACCCTAAGGGTTAAGGTTTCATTCTAATTTAGACAAAATATACACGTGGAGCCAATAATAAAAAATATAAATACAGGAAATATAATTGTTACTATATTTCCTTAATATCCCCCCTCAAACGAGAGGGGAGTTCCACTACTCCGAGTTTGCTGCGAAGATACCCAAACTGAGTGTGAGATAGTGGCTTGGTGAGACAGTCCGCTAGTTGATCTGCCGATGGAACATAGCGTACTTGCAAGGCACCACGAAGAACCTGGTCTCGAACAAAGTGAACATCAATTTCAATGTGTTTGGTGCGGGCATGAAAGACAGGATTGGTTGCCAAGGCACCAGCACTCAAGTTATCACACCACAACACAGGAACAGAAGGGGAAGTAACCTGAAGTTCAGTCAATAGTTGTTGGAGCCATATAATCTCAGCAGAAGCATGAGCCAGAGCCCTGTACTCAGATTCTGTGCTACTGCGAGCAACTGCAGTTTGTTTTCTAGAGGACCAAGAGATAAGTGTGTTACCAAGAAACACACAATAGGCTGCAACAGACTTTCGATCATCCACATTGGCTGCCCAATCTGCATCAGAGAATGCAACCACTGAGGATATGGAACTAGGCTGAATGAGAAGTCCCATATGACGTGTACCACTCAAATAGCGAAGGACTCGCTTGACAGCATGCCAGTGGACATCAGTAGGCTGTTTCAGAAACTGACTCAGATGATTGACAATGTATGCAATGTCAGGCCTCGTATGAGTAAGATACTGAAGAGCTCCAAGCGTACTGCGATAGAGAAAAGGATCTGACATAGGCTTCCCATCACTAATAGATAGATGTGTACCCATAACAGCAGGTGAAGGAGTGGGTCTAAGATGCATCATATCAAGTTTATGCAGAAGATCATCAATATACTTGGTTTGGGTCAATAATAGCCCAGACTCAAGATGAGAAACCTGAATCCCAAGAAAGTAACTCAGGAGGCCCAAATCTTTTAGAGCAAAACTAGTGTCCAGATCAGCAATCAGACTAGATAATAAGGGGACATCATTGCCTGTGATAATGACATCATCAACATAAACCAGAAGGAAAATTATGGATGTACCTTTACTGTAAATGAACAGAGATGGATCAGCTCTACTGTGCGTGAAACCACGAGACAACAAGGCATTCTTCAATGTGATGTTCCAGGCACGAGGTGCTTGCTTGAGACCATAGATAGCCTTTGTCAGTTTGCACACATGATTGGGAAAATTATTATCAACATAGCCAGGGGCCTGACACATATACACATCTTCCTCAAGTTTGCCATTCAAGAAGGCATTGTGAAAATCAAGTTGACGGAGTACCCAACCCCGAGAAACTGCAAGGGAGAGCACCACTCGAATCGTAGACGGTTTCACTACAGGACTGAAGGTCTCAAAGAAGTCAATACCTGGACTCTGATGAAAACCTTTTGCCACAAGGCGAGCCTTGTACCGTTCCACACTACCATCTGCTGCTCGCTTAATGCGAAAAACCCATTTGCTGCCAACCACATTTAGATTCGGAGAAGGCTCAACTAGCTGCCAAGTCTGATTTCGCATAAGTGCAGAAAACTCAAGATCCATGGCTGCTTTCCAAACCGGAGTGGCAATAGCATCAGCTACACGGGTTGGTTCAGTCAACCGCCAGTCAGTACGAGCAACAGTCATCCAAGCTTTAGGCTTAAAGACACCAGCCTTAGCACGTGTGACCATAGGATGAGTGGACTGTACTGCAGGAGTATGAGAAACAAAAGTACTAGAGACATCCGGAGAGAAAGCCACAATACCTGATGGCGGTGAGGAGATTGAATGGTCAGTGGATCCCAATGGGACGTTGGCAGAACTGGCCGACACACCTAGGGAGGGCGATAAGCCTAATCCTGGGGTGTGACAGTGAGCCGATAGAGTGCCTAATGACATCGGCACAGGTGATAATGGCAAGGGCGACGAGGGCAGCTCAGTTGTTGCAGCAGATATCTGATTAGAGGATGGTATGGGACGAACATGTGTGTCAGACAGCTGTATCGGTGAACATAACAAGTCAGTTGGGAACCAAGAGCTTACTGAAGGTCCACCCTGAGATGATGAGTCATTTGTGTCACAGTCAGAGAAGCCTGTCACAAAAGGAAAATTAGTCTCATTAAACTGAACATGACGGGATATAATAATTTTTCCTGACGAACAAAGGCATTTGTGTCCCTTGTGAGCTGGACTAGGACCCAAGTATACACATCTCTCTGTCTTGAACTGAAATTTATTGACAGTGTATGGTTTAAGATAGGGGTAGCAGGCACACCCAAAAGTCTTGAGTTCCACAAAGTTAAGCTGATGCCCAACTAACATTTCCATAGGAGATTTTCCCTGAAGTACAGATGACGGCATGCCATTAATGAGCAGGGTAGATGCAAGAAAAGCATCCCACCAATATTGTAATGGCATGGTGGCTTGAGCCAATAGTGTTAACCCAGTTTCAACTATATGTCTGTGTTTTCTCTCAGCTCTTCCATTCTGTGCAGAAGTATATGGGCAAGAAAATCTTGATTTAATACCACTTTGAGCACACAGATCATGCACTCTTTTATACTCACCCCCATTATCAGATTGTAAGACTTTGATCTCCTTTCCAAATTGGGTTTTTACCATCTTGTTGAAGTGACTGAAAGCTGCAAGTGTGTCACTTTTCAAACGCAGAGGATAAATCCATACAAACCTACTAAAATCATCAAGAAAGTGTACATAATAACGAAATCCTTCTGTAGATACAACAGGAGCGGGTCCCCACAAATCAGTATGAATCAGATCAAATGGAGCAACAGCATGAGAAGTAGAGTGTGGAAAGGGGAGTGCATGGCTTTTACCAAACTTGCAAGCTTCACAAAATTCAAATTTTTCATTGCTTTTAATTGGGAGATTACATCCACTAATCAAATTTCCTAAGGTCTTTAAAGAAGGATGACCAAGTCTTCTGTGCCAAACAGCCTTGGACACAGCGACATTCACACTATTACTTGAACTAGGAATAATAAAACTGGAATAAAAAGCAGCATTCTTTTTAAACTTCACATCTCTCGAGATAGTTCCAGGAACTTCCACTCCACCAAGTTGGTATAAGCCATCTTTAAGCACCCCTTTCAGCACTACTCTGCCCGTACGAGTATCCTTGATAAGACAAGAATCAGCATGAAATTCAATGTATACATGATTATCCTGGACAAGTTTAGAGACACTAACAAGGTTCTTTGCTATATCAGGCACACACAGAACATTCTCAAGGCGAAGCAGTTTATTATTTGCAATCAGACATGATGAACCAATATAAGAAATTACTAATTCATTACCATTACCAACAACAACTGTTTCTTTACCTCCATATTCAGTAGGGTAGGTCATGTTGGTATGATCTGACGTCACATGACTAGAGGCTCCACTGTCAACATACCAGTTAGGATCAACAACTGTAGCCGGGTTAGCTACCAGGAAAGGGTTGGAATTATTCTGAGTTGCAACAAAAGCCTGAGGCGGAAACCCAGGTGCTGCATGATGATTGTTATTTCCCTGTGCCTGATTGCTTCGCTCATTAGGCCACCTGTTCTGATCCTGATTTGGTGGAGTTTTGTCAGATAAGTCAAAGCACTTGTAAGCAGGATGTCCAGATTTACCACACCACTGACACACTACTCTGTTATTACTGTTGTTGTTCCACCGACCACGTCCTCGACCTCGACCACCTCGTGGAGGATTCGAAGAGCGATGATAATTTCCATTCTGATTGCTATTTTGTTGTGGCTGCATACTATTAGGTCTTGGTGAACTTGACTGACCTCTCACATTTGTGAAGTTAATTGAAGCAGACTGACTAAAAACAACATTATTTTTATGAGTATTTTGGAGCTCAAGCCGTTTCTCAAACACAAGTAGCTCTCCCTGCATCTCAGACCACGAAATATTGATTCTACCTTGAATCATTGCAACGACAGGATTATACTCCTCATCTAAACCCAAGAGTACTTGGGATACCAGTGAGCGCATAGGGACTGGACTTCCAGCTTGTCCCAAATTATCTGCATTACATTTCATTGTACGCAAATAATCTACCATTTTAAGTGAATTCTTTCTAGTGGTTTGAAATACCTGACGCAGGAAATCTTCCTCTGCTCTAGATTGAATTCCAAACAGCTCTTGTATTGCTGTCCACAGGTCCTTTGCATTCTCATAACCCAAGAGTTGGGTAGCAACTTCAGGAGTCATGGAATTGTATAGCCAACCGAGTAATAGTTGGTCAACTACGAGCCATCGTTCATATTGCAATTGACTCGTTGCATCATAGGACAGTCCCTGACTATCTTCATCAAACGAGCCGCTGCCCAAGCTACCCACTGTTGTTGCCGTCGCGCAGACTGTCGCGTCGCCGCCGGAGCTAAATTCCATTGCCACGCCACTGTTGCAACCAAGGGATTCAGGTGAAGATTCCATTTGCGAAGCCGCTGGAAACGAAGAAGTTGTTGCTGCACTTTGGGTGGAGGGTCCATTTGCAAGCCCACTTGCAAGCCCATTAGCATCAGAATTTTGCTGCTGCCGCACTTTGTGAATTGCACCTTGAAAGTTTTTGTTATTTGCGATTTCATGGGATTGAGCAAGTGCATCACTTCGGCTGGAAATTCCACTTGCAGAGGTAATATTGACAATTTTGGCTGGAACCAAATGAGATTTGCCATAGCTATTTGGCGTGCCCAATACGAAGGGACATATCTCTGCACCAGTAAGATGCCCTTCAAGTCGATAACTTCGAAGGATGGGCATCGCCAGAGTTTTCCATAGCAGAAAATTTCCTCTATCAAGCTTGATTGTCGTAATCTGATTTAGAAGCTGATTGAGGGGAGGGCTGGAAAACGTAGGATTGACAGAAGGTTGGGCAATGTTGAAGAATGAGGCGTTAGCCATTGTAGAGGCTCTGATACCAAGTGAGAGAATTGACCTAGAGCAATGGAGGCAACTCTCTATATTATTTTCAATAGTCAATAATGAAGGAGATTACATCCTATTTATATGAAACCCTAAGGGTTAAGGTTTCATTCTAATTTAGACAAAATATACACGTGGAGCCAATAATAAAAAATATAAATACAGGAAATATAATTGTTACTATATTTCCTTAATAAAGTTCATTTAAAGCACGTGTTGAATAATTTGAATTAGGTACATGCTTGGTCAAATAAAAAGTGGGAAATGTGAATGTTATATGAATATACATTTTTTTTGTGAATTAAAAAATTTAAAAAAATCGTTTACTATAATCCTCTAATTTTTGTCTAAAAACGGACATTTTGGTCATTTTTTTTTATGAGTATATTTTTCCTTTTCTTTTTTCAATGTATGGTTTGGGAGGTCATTAACCTACAATCCAAAATCTGTAGGACCAAAAGCCTTAAGAAAAGAGTCTTAAAATTCAATCCCTAAACCGTGAATTCCCAAAACCTTAAACGAGTTTATTTCAAGCACGTAGTTGAACAACTTGAATTAGATACATGCTTAGTCAAAACAAAAGTGGGGAATGTGAATATTATATGAATATACATTTTTTTTAATTAAAAAAAAAATTGAAAAGGTCGTTTACTATTGTCCTCCAATTTTGGTCTAAAAATGGTCATTTTGGTCATTTATTTTATGAGTACATTTTTCCTTTCTTTTTTCAATGTATGGTTTGGAAGGTTCATTGTAGGTCCAAAAGCCTTAAGAAAAACACCTTAAAACTCGATCTCTAAACTGTAAATTCACAAAATCCTAAACAAGTTCATTTCAAGCATGTGGATGAAAATCTTGAATTAAGTACATGCTTGGTCAAATAAAAAGTTGGGAATGTGAATGTTACATGAATATACATTTTTTTTTGTGAATTAAAAAAAATTGAAAAAATCGTTTAATATAATTCTCCAATTTTGGTCTAAAATCGGTCATTTTGGTCAATTTTCTATGAGTACATTTTTTTTTTTCAATGTATGGTTTGGGAGGTTCATTCACCTACATTTCCAAAACTTTAAGACCATAAACCTTAATAAAAACACCTTAAAACTCGTAAATTCTCAAAATCCTATACCGTAAATTCTCAAAATCCTAAACGAGTTTATTTCAAAGACGTGATTGAAAACCTTGAATGAAGTACATGCAATGGGGAATGTGAATGTTATATGAATATACATTTTTTTTTGTGAATTAAAAAAATTTGAAAAAATTGTTTACTATAGCCCTCCAATTATTTTCTAAAATCAGTCATTTTGGTCAAATTTCTGAGTACATTTTTTCTTTTCTTTTTTCAATGTATGGTTTGGGAGGTTTGTTAACCTACAATCCAAAAAATTTAGGACAAAAAGCCTTAAGAAAAACACCTTAAAACTCCATACTTAAAACCTAAAGGAGTACTTTTGAAACACGTGGTTGAAAACCTTGAATCTTGAAAAAATAAAAAATAAAGGTGGGGAATGTGAATGTTATATGAATATACACTTTGTTCGTGAATTAAAAAAAATTGAAAAAATCATTTATTATAAGGGTTGGTTGCATAAATAGTAATCATACTCATAATAATGACAAATATAGCAAAATATAAAATATTTTGCAAATATGACAAAAAAATCAGTGATAGTTAGTAGTTAATGTAGACGGTTATCCGAGAGTCATTGATAAAATGACGACCACTTATAAAATAGTGAGAGAACTAAAAAAAAAATAGTTAGAAAATAAATAAACAACAATGGATCCTAATGGAGTTACAACAACTGGTCCTAATGGAAAAGATTTTACCCCTCATATTTGCTTCGGTATGCCCACCTCTTAGTCACGAACACAACCTTATGCCAATTGAGCTATGCTCGATTTGACAATCCATGACCTCTTAGTCAAGGGCACAACCTTATGTCAATTGAACTATGCTCGGTTTGACTCCTATTTTTGTTCTATTTTCTTAATCTTTTGAATCCCTAAAAATATGATTTTCATGATTTTTTAACACTTCAAGACTGCTCTCATTTTTTCCATGTCACAGACAAGCTAGAATTTAATCATTCACATTAAAAGTTCGTGTATGTTGTTAATTGCGATGATATTTTTGAAACGTTTTTAATAATTCAAGAATATTTTTTAAACCAAACTTAGAGATGGAGGATATTTTTTGATAAATTTAACCATAGTAATAGGATTAGTTTACATATATATAGTCATTTTTTTTTGAGACAACCATACATAGTCATTTTAGAGACTTTAATTACACAAATGTGCTTCAAATATTACGGCTTTGTCACGAGCCAAGTTGATTTAGATATTTTATAGCGTTGAATTACTTAAATGTCAAAATACTATATTTTTTATATACAATTAATTTATTTAACAATATTTGAAAATAATATATTGATTAGGAAATTTTTGGTTAAAAATATATTATCTTATTATATCAAATCAATTTTAATATTAAAAAAAAATCAAAATAAAACTCAATTGATTGGAACATTAATTGAAAATATTAATTGTAAACATTAATTATCCTACATTAATTCAGAGATATATTTTATTTATAGCATTATTATTTCTAATTGATATTAATTTTATAGGATCATATTCGGAGCTCATTTTTTGTCCTGATACGAAAAGTCATTCGTTAACTAGTATCGATATAAAATCGTTAGGTAATGAAATCGTTAACAAGTACGTTTTACTTTTTATTTTTGAATTTGAACACTATTATACATTATATTCAGGTATATATTAAGTAATGGAGATGCCGACAAATAAAATTTTGTCTTATAATTAATTAACGATTATACGATATATTCGGGTATATATTAAGTAATCCAGGATTGAAAATACAATTTTATTTATCAAGTATATCATAATTATAAATTATATTCGGGTATGTATTAAATAAGGTATCGATTATACATAATTACGTATGGATTATACATTATATTCGGGTATATGTTAAATAATACATGTATAATTATATAATTTTGATGGTAAAATAATTATCTATAAAAAAAAATAGGAATTAAGGTTCCATGTATTTTGTGACGAACTTGAAAGAATTTTTTTTGTTTTTTTCTAAATTTATGGGTAATATAAATAAGGAAAACATAAAATAATATTTTAACAAATTTAATATACACAAAGATATATAATAAATAGAATATAAAATATATAATTTTTTATAATTATTTTTTTGTATGATATTCAAAAATTAGAGAACAAATACAAAATTAAAATAAAATAAAATTTGAATCGTGGTAAAGCCGTAATATTTAAAATTGAGTACCATTTAAGAAATATGAGGTGAAAATAATATTTTTTACTTTCAATAATGTTTTTTACTATAATTTCTCATAATAATATTAGGAAATGAAGAAACTGGGGCGGCCCAAGTGATTGGATGGGCCGAATTCGGCCCGTGGCTGTAACGACGACGTATTAGTCCACTTTTCTTCAGTTTGGAGTCCCTCTCCTTGTGCAGTGCAGGCCTCCATCTTTATCCTTTCTCCATTGTTTCACCTTCAAATTCCAGAGATGCTTCTTCTTCAACCTTCTTCTTCTTCTTCTTCTTCTTCCTCTTTCTTTACTAACAAAACCTCTTCAAAACCCTAGCTTCAATTACTCCCGATCTCTCTCTATCTCTCCATGTCTGCTCACGGCAATACTCGCGATCCGCTGCTACATTCGTTGTTCCGGACTTCACTTTCCAAATTCTAGAACTTAAGAGGTTCGTTTTTCTCTGGATTTCTACTTTAGAGCTCTGATTATTAGGAGCTATGAAGCGGGAGTTGGCTTTTGCTTTGGAGGTTCAATCTCAGCTTGAGGAGGCTCTCGGTCATACTCGTAGTGAGACTCTAGCTGAGGCGAGGTCTTCGAGTAGTTTTTTAGATTCTACCTGCAAGAGATTTAAAGGGTCTGTTGTCAATGGTTTGATTGTGTATACTAGAGGAAGGAGGTCTCAGATCAATGTGTATAATGGGTTGTCGGAGAATGAGAATAGGAACAAGTGTAATGAGAAAATTCAAACTATAGGTTTGGATAGTAGGACTGAGGAGGTTCATATTCAAACTAATTGTAATTCGATGAGTTTCGTCTGTAAGAAAGAGTCTGATGGAGTGGTGGAGAAATCTGCAGATATGGAAGAAGGGGATGTAGTTATTGCAGAGGCGAGAAACGTTGAGGAGAATTTGCCTGTGTGGGGGGGAGTTAAGCGCTTTACACGCTCCTCGTTAAGACCGAAGGTTGAGCCCGAGGAAGCTACCCCAATTAGAATAGGGTGCTCTGTTAAAGAGGAAGTTATTTCAGATGTCGGCGGGGAAACAAGTGAAGCAGTCAACTCTCTGTCAACTCCGAAGAACAAGTTAGAATTGAAAATGTCGAAAAAGATTTCATTGAATAAGAAGCCAATGACTGTGAAGGAGCTGTTTGATACTGGTTTGCTCGAGGGTGTACCTGTCATCTACATGGGTGTAAAGAAGGTTATTTCTATATTTGCTCATTTGAAATTCTCGAATTCTAACTCTTTTACTTTCTCAGTTATGTTCAATCATTTAGAATTGGGTTTGTGATTTGTGATATATATTTAGGAACTGGGTTCATTTTCGTTTTGCATTTTGATCTCAGGCATATGATTATGGTCTGCGCGGTACAATTAAAGATGGCGGGATTCTGTGTACTTGCTCGTCCTGCAATGGATGCAGAGTCTGTAATCTCTCTTTGGATTGAACATGGGAATTCATGAAATGAATTTTTGCTAGTGTTTTCATTCTCCACATTTGCTTTTCTTTAATTTCTTTTTCTTTAATCTAGGTAATTCCTCCTTCGCAATTTGAGATCCACGCTTGTAAACAATATAAACGAGCAGCTCAGTATATATGTCTTGAGAACGGGAAGAGCCTACTCGACCTGGTGAGAGCATGCAAGGGAAGTAGGCAGACAGTTGAGGCCACTATACAAAGTCTGATTAGTTCTTCTCCAGAAGAAAAATATTTTACGTGTAGAGAGTGTAAAGGTGAAATTCTGTTTTTTTTTTTATAAATATTTGTCGCCAATAGCAGGTGTCGTGATAAGGCGCAACTAAAACCAAATAGTTTAGAAGATTTGTAATCTGTTAGATAATTATTGTGTGTGTAACGATTTCTAGGATGCTTTCCTTCATCCATTGGACAAGTGGGACCTTTATGCCATTCGTGCGAGGAATCAAAGCGATCTTGCTGTACGCTGGCACTGCCAGCTCCTGCCACTTCGGCAATTGTTAAGAGACTGAGGTACGGTATATACTTCTTTCAGCTTTAAGTTGTCTCCCTATTCTCTGGATTCTGGAATAAGATTTTGTGTCTTTAATTTGCAAGAGTAATCTAATTATGATCGTATTACCATGGGTTCCTGCCGATTCATCATTTCATTTTGACCCTTTTCCTATAATCCGAACCCACAATGCTCCGTTTATGTTATGGGTTTAGGAAACTTGAGTTAAAATTTTGTATTCTTCCCTGGTATGTCTTCTACGTATGACAATGTATCCAATAACATCGTTATGTAAAAACTCTCCAGAAAAATAATTGTGGCTATCTACCTTAGGATTTAATATCCTATGAGTTTTCTTGACAACCAAATGTAGTAGGGTGTCAGGTTGTTGTCCGGTGAGATTAGTCACAAGCGGGTGGCCTAGACACTCACGAAATATCAAAAAAAAAAAAAAAAACTCCATGAAAGGTAGTTCAAGCCACGCGGTACTTTCATCAGATAATAAAACTTTAAAGTTTTGAAATTGGGTGGTGTAGCGCTTATGAATAAGGATGGGATAAGTAATGCATGTAAGATTGGTGTAATTTCTTTAACAGTGTAATTTTATAGGACGCCATTAATTAAACTGAAAAATATGGATTCTGTAAATTTATTACAATTTAAATCATGAATGCACAAAAAAGTCACCTTGAATTTGTCTTTCTTTAGTATCTACTTTAAGACGTCATTTTTTAAGTTGGTTTTGTTTTTCAGGTCAACAGAGCCAACAACATCAAAATCATCTGGAAGTGTTCCAGTACATATCCCTTCACGATATAAACGTAAATGGGTGATAAAAGCAAAGTTAGTATCATTCTTCTCTCTCTCTCTCTCGTGCTATTTTCCCCTAATAGTATGCTACTGGCATATTTGTGGATTGAAGTAAAATTTAATGCCTTTCCATTTAAGTTAGCCGTATGTATGCTGATTTCTTTTTCTAAGGTGCTCAACTTTAATACCTTTTGAAGTTCAATCATTGGTATAACTTGCAGGTCAAAATCGTCCGAATACATTTCCATCTCAAGGTCCCCCAAAAGCGCACCAATGCGCATTCCTTCAAAGAATAAGAGTGCATTGAAGATGAGAAAGAAGTTAGTACAGCTTATCTCTTACTGTTTTTACCCACTTTGATTTTCGACTAGATTTTTTTTTTGAAAAAAAAAAAACATCTTTAACTTTCTCTCTCTTATACGGTGGCTTGTAGTTGTTCATAAAATGGAAAATTAACGTTATTGAGGTTTCATATTTTCTGGTGTAGGAAGTAATAATACATAATTAAACTAGTTGCTTATTTTTATTTAGTAGATTAGTTTAGTGTAATATTTTTATTAATTTGTCATTAGCATTTTATGGTTTTATTTTTTATTTTTAATTCTCGCAAGGTTAAAACAGCCAAATTTAAGTTGTATTTAGAAGGTCTGAACGTGGATGAATTGAGTGTTTTTAGATAGTCTTCTCTCATTTTGGATTTTTCTCCTTGTTTCCCATGGATTTGGCTTAATCCATTTTAACATACAAGCCTACTGCATCAGTTTGAATCTAAGAGGCCTTGGTTCTTCCGAGGGAGGTATGGTCTCCATGTATGACAATTAGAGTTGAATCATCGGAGGTGGAGTGAATGTCATGATTTGACACTACAAACCATTAAGGTAGTTTTCATCACCTCCACATCCATCTTCTTCACCCATCATCAACACCAGTCTAGATTCACTCGAAAAATCCTTCCCATCACATCTGGACACAAAACTACGCCAAAAGTTAATGAAGGAGGCCGCCAACAATGTGATTACCCCTATAATTGATGCAAATTTGAAAATCTACACTCCCCCTAATAACCACCGGATACAAATTTAAAATACTTTTGTAGTTCTCTCTTCTCTGTCATACATCCAACGATGTAAAACCGCTAGCCACATTGTGGTGGCCTCCTCCAATAATTTCTCCACTCTAAGCATCTCACTCCAATTTTCACTCACCATCCCGATACCTCAAAAAAATAAAATCAAATAAATACACCACATCAAGAAAATCAAGCTGTCTCCATTTGAACATTAGGAACCATGTTTCCTCTCTACTGTTATCCATTCTCCATGCCAATGCCAAAATAGGGACATCAAAAAGTAACCACGAAAACCATTTTCTGATCATCGTCCACCATAATACCACGGTACCACCAAAATCACTCCTCAGGAAATAAGGGTAAAAAATATAAAGAAAGAAAGAAAGAAAGAAAAATGAAAAAAGAAAAACAGGCTGGACATAGTACTTGCTTCCCTTCACATCCCCCCACACCTTTGGTCCTTACTTGACACCAATACCACCAATTCTTTCAAAATAAAGATCACCCAAAGCAAATGGTGGCTTGGCAGCGACACTGTAAAAGAGCAAAGTGGTGACCACAGAGGGAGGAAAAGGAACAATGGTGGATGGTCACTTGATCAACGAGAACTACTCCATCCTCATTTTTTTTTTCTTCTGGCAGCAACACATTTACCTTTACTTTTGACGGAAGTAAAGCAAGGTTCTTCAACTGCTAAATATGAAACCTTACTAGTAATGGGCAAAGAGCCAGCGAAGACAAAAAAGGAGACCCACTCTGACTCAGTTATTATCATGTCACTAAGCCAAAGGGAATTCTTTTTCTGTTTTCTTTTGTTTCCTTCACCTGAACATGAAGATGGATTTATTTCCAAGGTCTAAGGCGAATGGTATAGGAAGTAAGAATACATAAATAATCTAGTTGGTTATTTTAATATAATAGTTTAGTTTAGTTAAATTATTAGTTTTAGTTAATTACTTTTACTAATTCTTCAATAAACCTTTTAGGAATTATTTGTTAGTTTCATTTTTCTAAGGCTACAAATAGCCACATTTAGGTCGTCTTGGGAAGTTTTGAACATAAATAAATGGAGGCTGTTTGTGTTTGGTTAGTCTTCTCTCACAAGTCTTTTATTTATTATTTTTTTATAAGATCTAATCTCATGAATCACGGTGGAGTTTTCTCTTGTTTGTCATGGTCTGGCTTAATCCACCAAAAACCGCTGCATCATATTTCTGTAAAATATTTAATCTTTTTAATGTTTTCTTTATTTTAAATTTCAGGTCATTGAAACCAGCCTCAATGTCAAAATCCTCCCAAAGTGCTTCAAAGTGTAGTTCTTCATTAGCTAAAAATCAGTGGAAAATAACAACGAAGTTAGTTATTTTTATCATTTGTTAATTTTCAATTCTCAGTGGCGCAAATTTCCATTTGTTTCTATATTATGGAAGCAAGTACCTCTCATAGGCTTAATAAATATTTTGATTTACTTTACCTTTGAATACTTTTACTCTTAAGAGATCAGAGGTTGCATAAGTTGGTTTTTGAGGAAGACGGATTACCTGATGGAACTGAAGTAGCATATTTTGCCAGGGGACAGGTAGTTATGATAGATCATGCATGCTTGTCTGTGTAACTATTCAAGTATTACTTCAGTTTATTGATCATATAGTGATTTATTCCTTTTATTTACGTACAGAAATTGCTCCAGGGTTATAAGAAGGGGTCTGGAATTATATGTTGCTGCTGCAATTGTGTGGTAAAACCTTTAAATTCTTGTACCTCCTAATTCATGAGTGGTATTGTGAACACTTTCTTTTTACGTTCTATGTGCAGGTTAGTCCTTCGCAATTTGAAGTTCATGCTGGTTGGTCTTCTCGCAAGAAACCGTGAGCATATTTTTCTTTAGTTTTATGGAAGCTCAAACTATTCATTGCTATCTTTTTCAATGTCTGAGGGGTTTTATTTGGCAGTTATGCATACATTTACACATCAAATGGGGTTTCTCTGCACGAATTAGCAATCTCTCTCTCGAAAGGGCGCAAGTATTCTGCAAAGGATAATGATGACTTATGCATAATATGTCTAGATGGTGGAAATCTTTTGCTTTGTGATGGCTGCCCAAGGGCATTCCACAAAGGTGAATCATATTATGGAGTACTGTGGTTAGACAATTTAGACTACAATGTTTTTTCTATGAACTCTTCTCCAGTTTAAAGTTCCTTTTTGGGTGTGTGTGTGTGTGTCAACAGTTAATAAGCTCATGTGTTGTAATTTGACCTCCTTGGCTTGTTCAATTCTTTGAAAAATGGACTTCATTGTTTGCCAGAGTAGAGTTTTTGATTTGCAGTTCCATTCATCTGTGCAGAATGTGCATCATTATCAAGTATTCCTCGTGGTGATTGGTATTGTAAATTTTGCCAGAATATGTTCCAAAGAGAGAAGTTTGTTGAGCATAATGCCAATGCTGTTGCAGCCGGAAGGGTATATGGAGTTGACCCTATTGAGCAGATAACTCAAAGATGCATTCGAATGGTCAGGAACATTGAAACGGATCTTAGTGGATGTGTGTTATGCCGGTATTAATTGCATTTTTCCTTCTCTCAAATGTTCACAGGACTTCTCATTTTTCTTTTCATTGTGTTATGTTGCTTTTTTGCTTTGAAGTATAATATTTTCTTTTTCATCTTTGTATGCAGTGGCTCTGATTTCAGCAAATCAGGTTTTGGACCCCGTACAATTATACTTTGTGATCAGGTATCTTGTCATATTGTCTTAATTTCTAGTTGAACATTCAAGTGCTGTTGTTATTGACTCATTTTAGTTCCTTGTCCATGTTACTTACTGTACTCTTTCTTCATTTGATTTCTGGTCAGTGTGAGAAGGAATTTCACGTGGGCTGTTTGAAAGATCACAAAATGGCATTTCTTAAGGTATGAACTGAAATTAGTCTTCTTTTTACTTGAAATCCTTTGTGCGTAAACAGTCTCTTTCCTTGTCCAATGTCCTAATTCTTTCCGGGATAAGATAATGTAAAAGACCATTAATGAAACAGGAATTGCCCAGAGGAAAGTGGTTTTGTAGCACAGATTGTACGAGGATACATTCTGCTCTACAGAAGCTGCTAAGTCGTGGACTAGAGAAGCTTCCAGATTCACTTCTGGATATTGTCAATAGAAAGCTTGGAGAAATTGGTCCAGACAATAAGGCTGATGTTGATGTCAGTTGGAGGCTTATCAGTGGCAAAATTGCTTCACCTGAAACTCGGTTACTACTGTCACAGGCCATTGCCATTTTCCATGTAAGTTTCCTGTATTTTCTTTTCATTTTAATTTTTTTTTTTTTTTTTTTGTTGGCGATTGTTTAATTAAGTTCATTCCTAGTGCAATAATCTGTGTTCAATTAAGATACTATTTTAGGTAGCATTCTTGATTCCCTCTCTCTCTCTAATTATTTTAGTTTAGAGATATATATGATATATAATTTTAATTGTCTTAAAAAGGTTTTTAATGGAAAATTGAGTTTTTATTCAGACAAATGAAAGGATACAAATTGTCAGTCCAACAAAAGGAGCCACGCCAACGAAAACTAACTATACAAAAAAAGTTTCCAATCTAGAGGTTCGGAAAGGGATCCTAGTGCTATTTGGTCCCTTCCCTTGTTAGATTTCAAGTTTCTTTGTGGGCGTCGGTGACACGACTTTTTTGTAATTACTCTATAGGTTTGTTATTACTTGATTGGACCCCTTTTCTTTAAGGGGCGGTCCCTCGGGCTCTTCTTTTTTTGGATGCCCTTGTATTCTTTCATTTTTTTCTCAATGAAAGTTTGGTACCTTAAAAAAGAAAAAAGTTTCCAATTTAAGATAAAAAGACCTAACAAATACTTATAAAAGTCACCATGCCTAAAGAAAGCAACATTAAACTTAGCAAGAGAGGCCAAACCTTTTCCTAGGATATCTCAATCTCTCTAACAATGTTGGAGTAGGAAGAGATTGAGATCACAATGACATTTGAATTTTTTTAAATGCTTTTAGTTTTTTTTTTTTGAAAATGTAGGTCGTATCAATGAAAATATTCTAGTAATATTTTTACTAAGTATTTTATAAATTATTTATGACTCCAGAAAATTTTGTTCTTTCTCACAATAATATGCTATAATCTACAAATACAAAATCAATGCTGACAAGGAAGTATTGTCCAATCCATGCTAGATTATCCTTGCGTATATATATATTTTATAAGAAGTCTGTAAATTTCATGATGTGCAGATCTTGTTACTAGCATTTGAAGTATGATTCATAGGTGCAATATCTGATTTAAACATGCCATCATTATTTTACAGGATCGCTTTGATCCTATAGTTGATATAACAAGTGGCCGCGATCTTATTCCAGCTATGGTTTATGGGTTAGTGACACGTTACTTCATTATGATTTTTTGATTGACGGCAAGAATATTGGCCATATTCAGTTCTTGTAGTAGTAATTTATACTTTGTTGTTATCTGTCATTCTATCTCACAGAAGGGATGTAGGTGGACAAGAGTTTGGAGGCATGTATTGTGCCATATTAGTTGTCAAGTAAGAATCTTGCTTATCAATGCGACCTATAACCTGTTAGAAAGTATCATCACAAATTTCTCTGTTTATATTGCACAGCTCATATGTTGTATCTGCTGCAATGCTTCGTATTTTTGGGCAAGATATTGCAGAGCTACCGTTGGTTGCGACAAGTAATGGTAACCATGGCAAGGTCTGACCAATCAAAATCTTATTTCTCCCATATAATACAAAAGTAATATATTTTAGTTTTATCGGAACTGCATACTATTCAAGATTACACTAATAACCTAGGATTTTTATCTGCCAGTGAAAATATCTTTTTCTTTTACACCTGACTTATTCCGAGTTTGTAAGGCAATCTGGAATGTTGCTGATATCAAGAGTGCAATATTTTGGCCATTCTGATTTGATTCTTTCCTACATGGTAATGATGACAGGGCTACTTCCAAACATTGTTTTCGTGCATCGAGAGGCTGCTAGCTTTCTTGAAAGTCAAGTGCCTTATTCTCCCGGCTGCTGAAGAAGCTGAATCCATTTGGACTGAAAAATTCGGTTTCAAGAGAATAAAACCGGACCAGGTACGTACACACTTCAGACAATATAACAATAGCACATAGTCATTACCTTAAATTGTGCGAATTTCGACCACCTAAACAAAACATTTGTATCGACGCACTGCAGCTCAGCAGCTATAGAAGAACTTGCTGCCAGATGGTGAAGTTCAAAGGGACATCCATGCTTCAGAAAACGGTTCCCTCATGTCGGGTCGTAGGCGACGCTCAATTGTGACCATGGAGGGTGTGAGGTTCCCTCTAATCTCCCCTGCCTTTCCTCTCTGTTGTTCCCCTCCCACCATCATTTTGTGGGGTTGTCTGTGTATAGCTTATAAATTTTTTCCCCTTTTTTAGGCTATTCAGTAGATGAGCTCTAGTGATCTAAATATCCATTTTAGTCATATATATATTACATCTTCAAATGTACCTTTCCTCCTACCTTCTCCTTGCCTTACAGACGATCTTCATAGGGTGATGGCTTTAGTTTTAGGCAAAACCACCAGCCATTCCCCCGGCCGGCCGCGGGTAAACACCCTTCCATTCATGCTTGGTTGTGAATATTCAAGTGCCTTAATATGTTAGTATGATGTGTTTATAGTTGATTTTGCTTTGGAATGACTTTAGAAGAAAAAATATATGCAAGTCAAATCTCTTCTAATTTTTCACATTAGTTGGGTAAAAATCTAGCAGAGGTCTTTAGTTCAAATTTTTGTATGGTTAATGTTTTTTGTAGTATAAAATCAGGCTCCATGTGATTAGTTAAAGTGAGCATAGTTCAGCGATAATTGACATGTACTACTTTCGATAAGGTCGAAAGTTCAATCTAACATCTTCGTATTTGTTGAACTAAAAAAAAGATTCCATTTGATTAAGGGTGGAGGTCAGAGCGACTCCAATGGCGACCTATTGGTTGAAGAGGTCTTCAAAAATCAAAATTTTAAATATATTTTTTTTAGATTAAAATATCATTTTGGTCCTTGTACTTTGAGTTTCAGTTTGGTACATTTTACGATTTTAGTCTTCATAGTTTCAAATGTTCAAATTTAGTTTTTGTATTTTTAACAAAGAATAACTAATATACTAATATTATTATTTTAAAATAGAATAAAATTGAAAAGTAAATGTAAAACCAAGGTTAGACTTTGAGCAACCAATTTTTGCATGGAATTGGAAAAGTTTACCATCCAACTTTTTATATAAATCATATTTCAATTCTAAAAATTAAGAACAGAAGCACAACAAAAGTTTTAAAATCTTAATTTTTTTCTTTAGTATTTGAATCTCGGGCCTCAATTAAGAGACTAAAGAAATATAATTTTTAATTTAGATCATATATGATATTACAAGTGAAGGTGGAGAGATTTAGACTTCTGACCTTTTGTCGAATGAACGAGATTCAGACTTCTGACCTCTTATCGAATAACCTATAATTTATAATTATTTATTACGCAATCTAAAATAAACCCATAGCAACCAAAACATAGGAAAGACTCCCAAATTCCACTAATAATGGTGAAAATGCGCTATTTTGCTTTGTGAGTAAGATGACATTCATAAATAGACACTCCAACCGCCCCATGCTTTGCCTTAAAGTATCATTTGCAATAGAGATGGAGACACAAGTGTAATCATGGTCAAAACTTACCTTTCGATAATTAAACTTGTCAAGACTCCATTTTTTTCATTCATAATTGGATGTTCTAATGAATTGTGAATCGTTTTGAGGATTCTATTTAGGTTAAATTGCAAGTTTAGTCTAGAACTTTTAAGTTTGTGTCTATTTGATCACCGAACTTTCAAAATTGTTTAATAGGTCTCTGAACTTTGATTTTGTATCTAATAAGTTCCTGAACTTTTGCCAAATTGAGCATAACTCAATTGACATAAGGTTGTGTCTTTGACTAAGACGTCATGAGTTCAATCCTCGCATTAATTGAAATACCGTTGCAAAAAAAAAAGTTCCTGAACTTTAAAAATGTCTAATAAGTTCTATTTCAAACTAACTTCATGCTTTGCTCATCAACTCATTGATTTCTAAACCCTTGACATTGACATCATCATCAAGAACCAAATTGATCCATGGAAATTCTTAGGTTTCTTACCTGTCAAGCTAATCTCCCAACTAACTCCACATTCCCTCAAACTCAAATATAAAACATCTTTGTTCAAAATGACAAACCCACAAACCACAGCCTAGCTCCTCCCAAACTCATGAGGATCAAAACTAACTTCTCCTTTTGGCTCTATACTCTTGTCATTGTACTTCTTTCCATCGCCATTGCCCTCCGCTCATTCCCGCTTTCCTTGACCGCCATCGTTGCCGCTGTCGGTCCTCACGACGGGGCTTTCGAGCTCGGCATTTTCAGCAGCCTAGTCAAAGAGAGTGGTTTGGATGATCTCTTGTCTCTTGTAACTCAAATTGTGTCCAAAAACCATCATGGAAGAAGCTGTGATGAGAAGAAATGGAAGTCTGAGTTGATATCTATGTACAATGTTTCACTTACTTTGACAGTTGATTTGAAGGGATGTGCAAATTTTAGCAGTGTGCAAAAAGCAGTGGATGCTGTTCCTGATCATGGCTCTTCAAGGACTCTTATCCTAATTGATTCTGGAATTTACAGGTCATTATCTTCCAACTCTATTCATTTTTGGAAAGAGAGGGCAGTTTAATTTTTTGCTTTAAACATAAGTTTTTGGTTTTAATGTGAGATTATCCATTCATTCTCTTAACTTCCTAGGCATATATCTTCTATTTTGACCCTTTTATTTTTTAAAGTCTTTCTTCCCTTTTTTTTTTTGTAACGGTATTTTAATTAATGCGATGATTGAACCCGTGACCTCTTAGTCAAAGACACAACCTTATGTCAATTGAGCTATGTTTGGTTTGACTTCTTCCCACTTTTAATCCAACTTCATGTTTAGTTATTTATCATAATTAAGATTCTTCTTTTTTAACTTATGTGATCTAAATTCTAATATCATTTAGGTTAAAATATCATTTTGGTCATTGTATTTCGACACATGTTCTATTTTTTAGTTCATATATACTTTCAAATGTCCAAATTTTAGTCACTGTACTTTCAATAAATCTTAAAAATAGTGGATGTTGTTAATTTTGGAAACATATTCATATTGTGTTTTTGCTTTGCATGTAAATTATTATTATTATATTTAATCAATTTTGATAGAAATTAACTTAAAATGACTAATTTTAAAATTTATTGAATTAAACAACATGGGGTCCATCTTAAAATCAATTGGTAATAAGAGGAGTAGCCCATGTATGTTATATTGTGAGTGAGATTCCTTCATCTTTTCGATGTGGGATCCTCAACATGCCTCCTCAAGATGGTGCCTCGATCTTTGGGTTCACCATCTTGGGTCAGATCCAATTTTTTGGACCGAATACCCGTTTGGGCTTCATGAGCTCTGATACTATACATGGGCTACTCCTCCTATCACCAATTAGTTTTAGGATGGAACCCCATGATGTCTAATATATGGTATCAGAGCCCTTGAAGCCCAAACGGGTATTCGGTTCCAAAAAGGTATTCGGTTCAAAAATGGGATCCGACTCAAGACGGTGAACCCAAGGAGACACCAACTTGAGGGGGCATGTTGAGTATCCCACATCGGAAAGATGAAGGGACCTCACTCGCAATATAACATACGTGCGCTACTCCTCCTATCACCAATTGGTTTTAGGATGAAGATTAAATTTGAACATTTGAGAGTAAATGGAACGAGACCAAAATGTTATTTTAACCTATCATTTGCGAGGATTAAACCCGTACATATATATTTGATCATTTTTAACTTTTTTTTAGTACAACAAATGAGGGTATCAGAATTTGAACCTCCGACCTCAAGGGAGGGAGTAAATGTCAATTACTATTGAACTATGTTCAGTTTGGTCCAAATACATAACTTGATTGAGTATAACTAAGATATCATATCATATCATTGATTGCGAATCTGTGATTCGAAACTCTCCTCGTCTCTTGAACTAAAAAAAAACTAAAACCCAAATAAATATTGTAAAAATTAAGTTGAAATTAGAAAAGTGTTGGCAGGGAGAAGGTGGTGATTGAAGGCAACAAGACAAACTTGATAATTCAAGGTCAGGGTTACCTCAACACTGCAATAGAATGGAATGACACTGCCAATTCCACAGGAGGCACCACTTACAGCTCTTCAGTCTCCATCTTTGCTTCAAATTTCACTGCCTTCAACATCACCTTCAAAGTAAAAAAAAAACTTATTTTTTCTTTGTAAAAGTACTTTTTTGGGAAGCTATTTTTTGATCTTTAAAGATGATTCCTTTGTGGGTTTTGCTTGGGAAAAAGAACACAGCTCCTGAGCCAAGTCCAGGGATTGTTGGAGGGCAAGCAGTGGCACTTCGAATAGCAGGAGATGAAGCTGCTTTCTATGGATGTGGATTTTATGGAGCTCAAGACACACTCTATGATGACAAGGGAAGACATTACTTCAAAGAATGTTTCATTCAAGGATCCATTGATTTCATCTTTGGCAATGCTCGATCACTTTACGATGTACGTTATCATCGTTTCTATCCTCGAGATTTTACATCGTTCTAAAATTATCGTTCAATTCAAAAACTTAAACAAATAGGGTTAGAATTATAATATATTTGATTCGTGAGATAGAATCAATCGAAAATATTAACTTAAATTTTTAGCCAACTTAATGTATCCGTCCTCTTCGAAAGTTCAAATCTCCATCTCTTTGTATAACCTAAAAATTAATTAGAAAAATAACTTTAAATTTTTATCTTTCAATAATTATTTAAATCACGTCAAAATGAGAGAGGTTTTTGAGTTCAAACTCCAATAAAGTCATTTCTTTTTCAATTGATATTAATATTGTTAGGACTGCTAACAAAGTTGTCGCACATTAACTAAGGAAGGGATTGATCCATAATATATAAGTGAAACAAAGCTAGTAGGGTTAAAATATACATACGCACTCTAGTTTATTATTTCATTATCATGTTTGTTTGTTTTTTTTTAAACATGGGTAATAAGTATTTGAACCTGATACCTCTTGCTCATAGTATTAAAGACGTCGTATATCTTGGCGTCTATCTTTATCAACATCGTGAATCTCAGAGTATATGGTCGTATATAGTCTGCAGTCAGAGATATACTTGCTATATTTAGCTTATTCTGTTTACGTGAATCTTGGAGTATATGGTTGTCTTTGCCGTCAGAGATTTACTTGCTATATTTAGCTTATTATGTTTCCTTGATTAGCTTGATTAACTCATTGTATAATTATGCATGGCTTTGTCCATTAACAATGACAGAAAATATCATAATATCATTCTACAAAACTTTATATATTAAAGGCGTCATATACAACCATATACTCTGAGATTCACGGTATTGATAAAGGTAGACGCCGAGATATACGGAGTATATACAACTATATACTTCGATATTCATGGTGTTGATAAAGGTAGATGCCGAGATATACGACGCCTTCAATACATAGTTCATACAGTTAAACTCTGTTCTTGTTGGTTATTCCATTATCATGTTAAATCAACTATGGACCCAAAAAAATCTTACAATCATTTAATACATCATTCTCAACCCCAAAATTCCAAAAAAGAGAGGGAAAAAAAAAACTTAAATGAGAATATTTGTTTGGTTTGGTAATGGTAGGGTTGTAGCATCAAGTCAATAGCAAAGGAAGTGTGTGGTGGTGAAGTGAGTGGAGCCATCACGGCTCAAGGAAGGCAAACAAGCAGTGAGGAAACTGGTTTTGCTTTCATCAACTGCACCATCAATGGCTCTGGGAAGGTGTGGCTCGGCCGCGCTTGGGGTGCCTCGGCCGCCGTCGTCTTCTCCAACACATACATGACCGACGTTGTCTCGGCGGACGGATGGAATGACTGGAGAGACCCTTCAAGAGACCAGTAATATATAACAATATATAATTGGCTTTCTTAGCTATGCCTCTTTGCCATTGTTGTCATATGTTTGTTTTGATTATATCTCAGGAGTGTGTTCTTTGGGGAATATGAATGCTTTGGAGATGGAGCAAATTACAGGTTGAGAGTACCATATGCAAAGCAGCTCAATCAAGTGGAAGCTCAACCTTACTTGGATCTTTCTTATGTTGATGGGAATCAATGGCTTATTTATCAACAAACCACTTTCTCTACAATTAATTTCATATAGACCTTAAAGTTTTGAAATTTTTTATTGTTGTTTTTTTAGTTCATCAACGTTTAGGTGAAAATTCGAACAATCGATCTCTTGTGCACTCGAAGATATATACTTTAACCACGTAAATTATATGCTCATGTGTATTGGCCTAATTACCATTAAGTATTTGTTTAGTTAAAAAAGAATAGGGATGGTTTAAGTAAAAAAAAAAAAAAAAATCGATTTCAAAATTTCAATATTACGGATATATGGATATAGACAGATATTTATGTAAATATTTTTTTTTAAAAAAACTTTAGTTATTAGTAACGGGTTTATTTTACAAGTTTTTATTATCGAGCTAATATTATAGAATTTCAAGAAATCTATATTAGGTATTATGTTTTAGAAATTCTTATGGGATTTCCATAAATTGTTATGAAAATTTATTATTTTATGATTTTAGGTTAAATTGTTGTTTTAAAAGCATTTGAGATGTTTTATCAAATAGATCTATTTTATGTTTATTCAGAAATGTTTGAAGTTAATGAAATGTTGTTTTAGAGAAGGAGCATGATTTTTAGTTTTATGTTTAAAATGGTTTTTTCAAACCACTATAGATCTACTATCCATGATGCTTATTCGAATGTGTTTTCGTAGTATACCTAAAATATAGGTTTTTTGGGACATAATCTAGCACACACAAATTTTGGGCGTATGTTAGGATGCTTAGCTTTTTGGGGACAATTCTGCTAGCACCGATATTTCTTTAGTTATTAGTAACGAGTTTATTTTACTTTATGCCAGTATGACATGAGATTTTGTTGTTTCAAAGAGAGAAGAGAAATATGAATGCAACTACTACATTTTCATTCAATAAAATCTGATCTTAAATACACTTTCTAAATGCTAAAAGTAATTTAGTTAACTCCATAAAAACAACCACTACCTCCACTAACTCTAACTTCACAAAAATAGCCACTTACTCCGCTAACTCTAAATATATCAATACTTACCCCACTAACTTCAAATATAGCAATTTACTAAAAATAGACTTTAGTTTTGAGTTAACTAACATACTCCTCCTAACTCAAATGCGACAAACATTTAGTTTGCTTCTAACACACTACTTCTCTCATATACCTCACTCAACAATCTATTCCCCCTAACTGGTCCATCATCAACCAGTCCATCAGTATCTAGAGAAACTTCTTGTTGCTTCACCTCTTCTTCTTTTGTCCAGTCCCACTTCTCATCCTCAAATAATTGAACATCCCTACTAATCACCATCTTCTTTTTGTGAGGTTGATAGATCTTGTATACTTTGGACATCATGGTGTAGCCTACAAAGATTCTTTGTTTTGCCTTTTCACTCAACTTGTCTCTCTTCACCTGTAGAACATGAGAAAAACACAAACAACCAAACACCTTCAAATTTTTCAGTTTTGGTTTAGTATTAAACCAAACTTCATAGGGTGTCTTCTTCTCCAATACCCTTGTAGGTAGTCTGTTCAATAAAAAAAACTGATGTGTTTGCTGCTTCAACCCAAAACTCATTTGACAAGTTCTTTTCATGCAACATGCATCTTGTCATCTCCATAATACTCTTGTTCTTCCTCTCACTAACTCCATTTTGTTGTGGAGTATATGGAACAGTGAGCGGATGCTCTCTTCCAGCTCCTCACAAAAGGAATTGAACCTTTGTGACGTGTATTCTGTCCCGTTATCGGACCTCACCACCTGAATCTGACAACCACTCTAATTCTCAACCCATCTTTTAAACTTCAGAAACACTTCAGCTACTTCAGACTTATGCTTCATGAAGTAAATCCAACACATTCTGGTATAATCATCAATAAAGATAATGAAATACCTGCTACCATTGAGTGAGAGAGTTGGTTGAGGTCCACACAAGTCGGTGTGGATGACCTGCAACTTCTCTGTTGCTTTCCAAATTGACTTCTTCAATGGCAACCTTGTTTGCTTCCGTGTCAAACAAGCTTTGCCTTTTGTTTTCATCTCCTCCAGAACTGGTACTTCAACTGCCATCTCATTCTTTTGCCAATACTGCAAGTCCTTCTGATGAAAATGCCCTAACCTCTTGTGTCATACCTCAGTGTCACTCACTTGACACTTGCAAGCTATTTGTTCCTTCTCGAGTGGATCCAATAAGAAGCTCTTGTACTGCATCTTTATTTTGAACAACTCATTTCCACTGGAATCGAAAATAAGACATTTTTCTTCTTCAAATAACACTTTGAATTTCTTGTCTACTAGTTGACCAACACTTAACAAGTTTTGATCATTCTCAAGAACTAGGAGCACTTCAGTAATCAACTTGGTTCCTGCACAGCTCTCTATTGACACTGTGCCCTTCCCTTTCACTTCTAGATACTCACAATTTCCTATCTTCACCCTTGACTTGAATGACTTGTCAAGGTCCTTGAACAACTCCTTGTCACCTGTCATGTGATTGGTACACCCACTATCAACCAACCAACTCTCACATTGAGTGACTGATGAGAAACATGTAGCCACAAAGAGTTGATCTCTTTCTTGTTGTACAACATCATGTGCTCCTCCTTGCTGTTGAGACCCCTTACATAATCTCTCTATGTGCCCCATTAAATGTCACCTTCTACACTTCACATCTGGCCTTCTCCAGCATCTGAAGTGTGGATGATTATGTTTCCCACAGTGCTTGCATGCACTGCCCTTGCTGAAACCTGCACTTCTCTCATCCTTTACAGCATAATCTGAGCTACTGCTGCTATTATCCTTTCTCCCTCTCCATTTCTTCTCTCTTCCACCTTCTCCCTGCTGCATTCTGACTTTCAGTGCCCCCTCAATGCTTCCTTCTTGCCTTATCAACCTCCTCTACTCTTGTGCTTGCAAAGCACTTACTAACTCTATCACCTTGAATTTAGAGAGGTCTTTGGTATTTTCTAAGGAAGCAATGGTTGCTTCATATTTCTCAGGAACTGAAACTAGAATTTTCTGAACCAATCTATTGTCAGATAAATCAGTTCCTAATGCTCTTGCCTTGTCGGCAATCGCAATCAACTTGTCTGAGTATTCTTTAATGGACTCAGAATCCTTTATTTGCATTCTCTCGAATTCCCTCACCAAGTTCAACACTTTCATGCCCTTGATCCTCTCATCGCCTCCATACTCACCTTTGAGGAAGTTCCAAATCTCCTTTGCTGACTTCAAGGCCATAATTCTGTTGAATATGGATGAAGACACAACTGCATATAGGCAAGCTTTAGCTTTTGCCTTCCTGGTGACCTTCTCCTTGTGAGTCTTGATCTGGTTGATTGTTGAATTATCGATAAGTGCAACAACCTCATAGTTGCTCTCAACTGCTTCCCAATAATCACAAGCCTCCATGTAGGCTTGCATTCTGATAGCCCATGCTTGGTAGTTTTCGCCATCTAACACTGGTGGAGCCAGTGAAAAAAGACCGCTTGATCCTGACTCCATCTCACTCAATTCTCAAAAGTGTATGACTCGATTTTTCGAAGGGATATCTCACTAACTCTCACTCAGAGGCCCCTTAAGAATTTAGCTCTGATACCACTGTTGTTTCAAAGAGAGAAGAGAAATGAGAATGCAACTACTACATTTTCATTCAATAAAATCTGATCTTAAATACATTTTCTAAATGCTAAAAGTAACTTAGTTAACTCCATAAAAACAGCCACTAACTCTACTAACTCTAACTTCACAAAAATAGCCACTTACTCCACTAACTCTAAATATATCAATACTTACCCACTAACTTCAAATAGAGCAATTTACTAAAAATAGACTTGCTTTGAGTTAACTAACCGATTTGACTACATGTTTGAGGATGAAGTTTTGCTAGCTCATGCTGAGGTTTAAAAAGAATTATTGTTACAGATTTTTCATTATTTTAAATTATCTTAGAGTTACTAAACTGCTGATGATTTATTTTGTTCTACTTAACTTTGAATTATTGTTTAACATGAGAACAATTTTTCTTAAAGTCATTTTCTCATGAACTTAACATTTACTTGGTAGTTCATTTTTATTCTTATTTTCCCATCTAGTTGCTCTTGTTTTTCAATCTATACCTCAATGATCAGTAATAGAATGTCATTTTCCTTTATATTTATTTGGTCTATTTCTTCAAGTTTGTTGCTCTTATTTTCTGTTATATTTTGGTCCATGGAATGTCTACACGTGTCCTGTCTTTTTGCTGTATATGTAGCTTTTACCTCTTTGTATTCATAACATTATTATTCTGTAGTACGAATTGTCTTCCAAACGGACGGTAGGTGACAGTCTTTAACCGGTCCGAGTGCTAATAAGACAAAAAAAAAAAACACCATTTTTCGAATTTGTTTCAAAACCATCGTATTTTTTTAAATAGTTTAAAAAATGACCCCTCCACTCTAAATTACCCGATAAAATGAGTGATTTTTATTTTAGTATTTAGATTATAATTTAACTATTATAATATTATATAAAAAATCATAAAATGACTTGATATATTAATTAAAGTTTTTTTTACCTATAAAGTGTTTAAATTAATAATACTTATTTAAATTTTAAAAAATATATAATGTTTTTATTGGTCGGATTTTTTGAATTTAAACCTAAGCAAATTTTTTAAGAGATAATATTTTGGCGGTCAAAATTTTAAATCTATTGTTGAACCAACATAAAAAAAAATTAAAAAAATTAAAATAAAAATAGAGCCAAGGTAGGGGTTGTTGTGTAACATTATCAGTGTGAGACGACTGTGTTCGGATGCCTTTTTGACTTGTCCACTTTTTATACTCTTCTCAAAATAGTAATATCGACAAATTACAATTTTAATCTTAAATTTTGAATTTAGTATCAATTTTGCTTTCTTAAGTGCTTTAGGATCTAGTTGTCTATAAAATACTACTTTCACCTATGAATTTTTTTGTTTTGTTATCTATTTTTACATATATATATATTTTTTTTAAATTTGACTAAAAATTCTAATGTTATCTTATTGCAAAGAAATAATGTCAAAATAAGCACAATTTTCAAAAATAAAAAAACTAAATGATTATTAAACGATATTTAAACTTTTAATCTTGTGTCTAATAGATTCTTAAAATATTCGATTTTTTTTTTAATTTAATTGATTAATTAAATATAAATTAGAATTTTATGTCTAATGAAACCCAAAATTTTCAATTTTATGTCGGTCAATGAATTTTGAAAAAAAATTGAAAGACTAAATTTTTAGTTTTGAAAGTTCTGGTACTAAATAGACATTAGACACAGACACAAAAATTGTAATTCAACTTAATTATAATATAGGCTAAATTATTAAAAATACCTTTCAACTATCAATTTCTTTTAAAAAATACTCATGAACTTTCAAAAGTTTCTAAAATACCCCACAACTAAAAAAATACCACTTAATTTTTAAAAGTTTCAAAAGTGTCCCTAAACGTTAACAACACATGAAATTCTGATGTAGAGTTAAATTCTAACTCGTACTTGTGTGACATGAAAAAACGAAAACGTAGACGCTAGAGGTGTTACAAAAATCTAAAAATCGTAGACACGATCTATTTTTCACGGATTTTGCCCTATCATATTCCTTCATCTTTTGAATTGATAAAATAAGATTTTCATGGTTTTTAACACCTCGAGTATCCTACCTTTTCGTTTTTTTTTTTTTTTCATGTCACATCATTACAAAAGTATAATTTTGTGTTGTTAATTGTGGAGCCATTTTTGAAACATTTTTCATAGTCGAACATATTTTTTAACTATTGAAAGTTTAGGGATATTTTGACGTTTTTCATAGTTAAACGGGTATTTTTGAAATGAAACTGATACTCAACGGGTATTTTCGATAATTTAGGCATTTAATGGAACACAGAAAAAGCCTGCGACAAAACATGTAGAATTAGAACCACACATGAAGTCTACCAACTTTTTTCAGAGCTCCTAATAAGATCAGAGCTCCTCTTTCATCTTCTTCCTCACATCATTTCAGCTTTCAAACTAATTTCTTTCTTCTCTCCCATGGCTTCCCCTCACTTTCTCCTCTTCCCTTTCATGGCTCAAGGCCACATGATCCCCATGATCGACCTCGCCAAGCTCCTCGCCCACCGCGGCGCCATTGTCACCATCGTCACCACCCCCATCAACGCCACCCGCAACCACTCTGTTCTTTCCCACGCCGTCGATTCCGGCTTAAAAATCAACGTCGCCGAGCTCGAATTCCCCTGCAACCAAGCCGGCCTCCCCGACGGCTGCGAGAATCTCGACTTACTCCCTTCTTTCGATTCCGCCTCCAAATTCATGAGAGCCACTTTTCTCCTTTTCGATCAATCTGCTAAACTCTTCGACCAACTCAGCCCTCGCCCCACCTGCATCGTCTCCGACCTCTGCCTCCCATGGACGTTAAAACTCGCTCACAAATTCCATATCCCCCGTCTCGTTTACTACAGTCTCTGCTTCTTCTCCCTTCTCTGTTTCCATACTTTAGCCATCAACGAACCCATCATTCGCTCCTTGCCGGAGGAAGCTCTCGTTACCGTCCCCGACTTGCCCTGTTACGATTTCAAGTTTCACAAGGCGGTGCTACCCAAACACACCGATGAAGACTTCGCCGCGTTTACTCTCGAGATGGACGAAGCCGATCGGAAGTCACACGGCGTTGTCATCAATACATTCGAGGAGATGGAACCCAACAATCTCGCCGTGTATAGAAAATCCAGGGAGTACCCAGAAAACGTCTGGTGCGTCGGCCCTGTTTCGGACGACGTAGCGGAAAGGGGAAACAGAGCCGCCATCAACGAAGGCGAATGCGTTCGCTGGCTCGACGGACACCCGCCGGGTTCGGTGGTGTACGTTTCGTTAGGAAGCATCTGCAATCTACCATGTGTACAACTAATAGAACTGGGTTTGGGATTAGAGGCGACGAGGAGGCCGTTCATTTGGGTGATTCGAAAAGGGAATGAAACAGAGGAGTTGCAGAAATGGCTGGAGGTGTACGATTTCGAGAGGAGAATTGAAGGGAGAGGGCTTTTGATTCGTGGGTGGGCGCCGCAAGTAATGATACTCTCCCATGCCGCGATCGGTGGCTTTCTGACGCATTGTGGTTGGAATTCGACGCTGGAAGGGGTGGCGGCAGGGGTGCCGTTGATTACGTGGCCGCTTTTTGCAGATCAATTCTTTAACGAGGCGGTGATCGTGAAGATGATGAAGATCGGGGTGAGCGTAGGGGTGGAAGCGTGTTTGCAATGGGGGGAGGAGGAAGAGATGGGGGCGGCGGTGAAGAAAGATAAAGTGGTGGAAGCCATAGAAATGGTGATGGAGAATGGATCGGAGATTAGAGAGAGATGCAAAGAGCTTGCGAAGAAGGCTAATGGAGCTGTGAAAGAAGGTGGTTCGTCTCATCGAAACATCACGTTGCTCATTGATCATATGATTGCTCTTGAACAAGATGGTAAGGAATAGGATGATATGGGATGAAATCTTCTTATGATTTTTTCTAGAAAATATGCTATTTTGATCATGTTTTAGATTATGTTGTTTGAATTATGATTTGAAATCTTTTATCCTCCCGCCTTGCGAGAGTTTCGTCGGAGGTGGTTGGTCGAAAGTGTCGCCGTAAGTGGCCGGTGGTGGTCGTAAGTAGTCGGAGGTGGTTGGTCGAAAGTGTCGCCGTAAGTGGCCGATGGTGGTTGTAAGTAGTCGTTGGCGGTCGTAAAAAAAAATGTGGTAGACAGCAATCATGCATGGAGAAAATTTAAAAGAATAATCTTAAATTTGATATGAAACATTCATACAAAATGATTTTTTTCCAAAACTATTCTAAAAAAAATGGTGGTTGCAATTTTTTTTAAAATAATTTTTAAAAAAATTAAACATTTAAGAATGCCATCCAAATTTCAAGCACACCTTTCATTGTACTCAAAAAAAAAAAAAAAAAACACCTTTCATCTTGTACTACTTCTCCGGACACAAAGCGAGCATGACTCAACACACATATGTATGTGTTGACGATCAAGAAGTCTGTGGTTCGAATCCCTCACTACAATGTACTAAAAAAAAAAATACTCCTTCCTCGGGTTGGATTTTGTTTTTTGCTTTTTCTTTTCTTTCTAATCTCATTGTTTAACAAGTTTGTGGCCGTGAGTAGTAGTTCTAGCTCGTCGAGATTGATTTCCAATAGACATAACCCTGTTTGATAACCATTTCGTTTTTAATTTTAAAATTTTTATTAAAGAAACATTCAAATTCTTAATCAAATTTTAAAAACAAAAATCATAAATTAAAAATTACTTTTTTTTAGTTTTCATAATTTGATTTAGTTTTTGAAAACAATGGTAAAAAGAATATAACAAAACAAATAAACTTAGAAGAGTTGGAAGCAGTGTTGTTATACATTTTGTTATTAATATTTAGATTCATATTAAAATTAATAAATGATATTATTTATGTTTTATGAGTATTTATACAAGATATCGGATATATTAACTCTTAATATCTATATTGAACCCTCCAATTTACGAATATATGGACAGATATATCGACATATCGATCGATATTTTCATCCTTAATTGCTCGAGACTTATGCTCCTAAGTCCCAAGTACCATCACAATTGAATTTGCAACAAAAAACCAAATATAATTATGAGAAAGAGACAGTTATTCAATGTAGTCCCTACATGGTCGCTGTCACTACTGTCAATCAATCCCTTTATACCAAGTTCTTGAATATTTTCTAAAAGAGGTGTCGCGTCAAGGAAAAAAGCTATAGAATCATGTGATGAGAGAAATGCAAATATGCAAAATACATATTTGGATAAAGAATTAAAAAAAAATAAAACCCGAGGGAACCATGATAACAAGAATAAAATAACAACCTATAATCATATATATTTGGATACAATTTCTCAAGTATGTGTTCCACTAAATACAAATTGATGTTTATAATTTCAAACATTTCATAAAATTGTTCTTTCTCATGAATTATAACGATGGAAAAAACAATTTGCAAAAACGAATTTAAAAAAATTGAAATAAAAAGAAAAATATAATTTTGTAATTTGAGGAAAACCACCTTCTATTTTGAAATAACTTTGGAGAGTAAATAAAAGTTATCATGAAAATAACATTGTGATTCAACATTGTTAATCATTATTATTTTTTAATTTTAATATATTAACTTAGTTATTTTTTAAAATATTAATATGAGTAAATCGTGTATATTTTTCTTATCTTTTGCAAAGGTATATTTTTTTTTATCTTACAACTAGAAAAATATACCTATTTTGAGCTACTATTAATTAGATTAAATATAGATAGATGAAAAGCATAACTTTATTTAGATAAATATAATTAGAAAACTATATAATTATATTTAGAGATGGTGAGACCCACCATAATTAGAAGGAAGATTGGAAGATAAATTATGGGACCCATCATAATTATAAAAACAATTGGAAGAGAATTGTGTGACCTACCGTAATTATGAGAAAATGTAACGAGAAATGATGAAACCCATCGTAATTATGAAAAAAAAAATGGAAATAGAAATGGTGGACCACACACCAACATGTTGTAATATTAAAAAAAATCACGAGTTTGGAAGAGATTTGTAAGAAGTAACTCATGAGTTTGACTTCCCAAACACACATACCCAACCTCTTGCCACAAACGTGCTTTTGAGTTTGTAATCCAAAACCATCCCCAAGCCCTCCTTAATATTCCCATTTTTCTCCCAAATCTCAATATCAACCTTTCTAATTCCTTTCTTATGCACAAAAGCTACATAAATCTAAACTTTATTTCCCCAAACTAAATTTCTTTTCAAATGGGTGCACAATCACATCTCAATGTTAGAATTCAAGATTAATCCAAATATATATATATATTTATTTGATAATCAATGTGAGATATTGAAAAAAACAATATGAGATATCATGCTCAAAATTATTTTTGTTGTCCTCAAATAAATTTGTAAATGATAAATAAAAAATAATAAAAAAAAATTATTCCAAGAATTTTTTTTTTTTGAGTACATTGGGATGGGGATTCGAACCACAGACCTCTGGTCGTCAACACAATTATTCAAAGAAATTTGTAAATGATAGATAAAAAATAATAATAAAAAATAATAATAAAAAATTATTCTTATTTATTGGAATAAGTCCTTAATGAAATTTTGAAAGTTTGTAGAAAATAATTATGGAGAAAATATCAGCTAAAATAAACTCAGACTTCATAACTTTAGGTTCAAGGTTCAAGGTTCAACAACTCCCTGATCCAAACACACCACAAACTTCAAAACTCCAGACTAAACAACTTCTTGTTCCAAATAAACCGATTTCAGAACTCCTCAGACTATCTAACTAACCAGCCTAAACAACTTCAACTCCCGGCAACTTCTTGGGCCAAACGACTCTTGAATGATTATTTTTAATATTTCTTTTTTCATTTTTACCGTTTATGACCCATTAAATTTATTTTTTCTAATAATTGAAGGTGTCACAATTGTTAGTTCATTTTCAATATGAGTATAGCTCACATAAAGAACACTTATTGTCACTTCATTTCCACCATAAATATAACTAAACTGACATAAAGTATGAAGTATTGACCATGTCAAAACTTTAAATTTCTCATCTCACATATTGTCAAAAATAAATAAATAAATAAATTGACACTTTTTTCGTTTTTTTTTTTTTTTTTTTCAATTGAAGTGTAGCTTCAATAATTTTTCTCTTCCTTTCAAAGGTGACCTGGAGTAATTCTTGTAAATTTATTATTCATTTAAGAAATTAGGGTTCAATTTTTCTAATTGTGTGGATAAGTACATAAACATCCTTCCATTTACTATATGATTTTTTCATTTATGTGTTCAAAGTTCCTATCTTCCCCAAATGATTAACTACATTTGAAGTTTTTCATAAAAATAAAGGTTCAATTACTTCATATCCCTCTAATATTGATAAACAAATATATACTCAAATCTGAATATGAAAATTGTAAATTGTAAAATCTTTAGACATTTTTGACAATATGCCCATTCAAGACAATTTCTCTGAAATGCGTTTGATAATCTTGGCGGGCCGAGCTTGGGCCTGTACTTCTTAGGGGGCGTTTGGCCCAAGGAGTTGGGCGAGTTGGAGTTGTTTTGTCTGGAGTTGTTTTGTCTGAGGAGTTGTTTAGTTTGGAGAGTTCTGAGGTATGTCTGTTTGGGGCAGGGAGTTGTTTAGTCTGGAGTTCTGAAGTCTGTGGTGTGTTTGGAGCAGGGAGTTGTTTAGTCTGTAGTTCTGAAATCTGAGTTTATTTTAGCTGTTTTCTTCCGCACAATTTTTTTCTACAAACTTTCAAAATTTTCTTATTAAGGACTTCTTCCAATTCCAATAAATTATAAAAATGAAATATTTTATTTTTATTTTATCTATCATTGACAAATTTCTTTGAAGACAACAAAAAATAATTTTGAGCACAATATTTGACATTATTTTTTCACATTAATTATCAAAAAAAAAAAAAATATATATATATATATATATATATATATTTTGTTAGGACTCATCCCTAATTTTATGAATTATAAGATTGTCTACCCATAAGTATAGTCTATTCATGTGTCAAACACATCTTTCTCCGCCTCCCATTGACAGAGAGTTGTTGAACCTCAAGTTCTAAAATCTGAGTTTATTTTACTAGTTTTTTCGATACAATTTTTTTTTCCTACAAACTTTCTAATTTTCCTTATTAAGGACTTTTCCTAATAAATTCTAACGATGCAATTTTTTATTTTTATTTTATCTACTTTCCAAATTTCTTTGAAGATGACAAAAAATAATTTTGAACACAATACTTCACATTAATTTTTTAATCTCTCTCACCTGGATTATCAATAATATATATTTATTATTATTTTTTAAAGACTCAATCTTTAATTTTTTTAATTTTATGAATTTTAGAAGTGAGATTTTGTTTTTGTTTTTTTAGTGTAAGTATATTTTACAAATTTCTCTAAAGAAAAAAAAAACAACACATAAACATATTTATGTGTCAAACACGTTCTTCCTCGCTTCCACCCACTTAAACTCATAATTTCATATGCACTACACCTAGGACCTATTTTCTATAATTTTTCATATTTTTATTATCAAGAACTTCTTCCAATAAATTTTAAGAATACGATTTTTGTGTTTTTTATTTTATGCATCTTTTACAAATTTATTCGAAGATAACCAAAATAACTTTGACTACCATACTTCACCTTTTTTTTTTCAATATCACTCACATTAATTATTCATTTTATTTGGATAGTTTTGAAATAAAACAAATAGTCGTACAATAGTCGATTAACTATTACGTGTGAATTTGAAAGATTTTAATCCATTAATCTAAGTGAATCCAAATAAGCTATATTTTTATTTCTTTATTTCTTTTTGAATACTACATTTTTAATTTTGTTTAAGTACCAATTTTAATTTTAATTCAACAATTTAATTTATATTTAAAATAAAAAAATAGGTTGAATTGCATTTTTAGTCATTTTACACCTTTTGTCTAAATTATGTTTTTTTAAAAATAATTAAAAAAATATTGTAAAAGGAAGAGAGAGAAAAAAAGGAAAATGAAGGAGAGTTGAATAATAATTACTGTAGAAGTCTGGGGAGTTGATATTTTTTGTCCGAGTTAAACAACTCCTTGGGCCAAACGGGAGTAAGTTTACTCCCCACAACTCCACTCCTCCCAACTCCGTGGGCCAAACGGCCCCTTAGGGTTAGATCGGGCCGACCCAACCAATAAGAAGTCTTATGTAAATACCTGAATTTTTAATTCAATTTAATAAAAAAGAGATAACTAGAGGAAATGTCTATTTTTAATAGGCAGTTTTTGAAAAAAAAAAATGTCCAAATATTTTTTTATTTGAAAAATAGTCAAATACTAGAATCTTAAACAATGTTCAAGAGACTAAAATACCCGATGAACGTCATTTATGTCGTATTTTTTACCCTTTAAATCCTACTCCTTAATTGACTTTTTGATTCAAATTAAATATAATTGTGCATGTAATTGATTAAAAAAAAAAAATAGGAAAGTCGCATGCTCAAGGTCGTTTTGTTATGAAGCAATTTAGAGGGTAAAAAAGTCATTTTTGATAAGAATTAATGTTGTTTTAATCTTTTCAGGAAATCTTATTTTTGCTCTTGTGGCCACATAGCGTAGTAAGTAACACGTCAACGAATTTGTTGGGATATTTTGGTTGTTGGGATATTTTGGTCAAAAAGATCTAATCATCAACCAAATTTCCCTTTGACCTAACAACCTTTGGCAAACATCTCTCCCCAATTTTTAGCAACCTCCAACAAACCCTAGGCCTATAAAAACACTTCAAGTCTTCATTCAAATCATCGATCAATCTCTACGACAAATCAATCTCCACATCATCGATCAACCTCCTTTCTCTCTCTCTCGAATAACTCCTCCAATCCCGAAACTCTAACAAAAGCTGACCACTCCTCTGTAAACGTTCTACTTCAGTCATCTCCAGAAGGAAGGTGTTGCGAGGATTTGATTCGCATTGACGACGTGAATCGAGCGAGTAGAGACCCTTCATCCATTGCGAGGATTTGATTCGCATTGACGACGTGAATCGAGCGAGTAGAGACCCTTCATCCATTGTCCACGAGAGAGAGAAAGTTGGAAAATTTCCATATTTATTTTCTGCTTTATTATGAAAGTTTTCTATTTACATTCTATTTTTATTTCGCATTTCGTTTTGTTCTTCATTTTCAAGTGAAATTACCATTTTACTCTTTAGCTAGTTTTTGCATTTATAATTTAGTTTTCAGTTTTGAACCTTCGTTATTTCCATTTTGTCCTTTATTTATTATTCACATTCTGTTTTTATTCCATTTTCGTTTTGTTCTTAATTTTAGAGTGAAATTACCATTTTACCTTTTTAGCAGTTTTCGCACTTATGCATTATTTATCAATGAAATATTTTAGTTTATTTTTCATTATGAGCTAAGTTTTCCTAAGGGATTCAATTATGACGTGAATGCCCATTAAGAAATGAGCTAGCTTGACAACTGTAAATTATGATTTTACCATTATGCCTTGTGTGGTTCGTCCTTTACTGAATATATGCAAAAATGTTAGATTAATTTGATCACTTAATTTAGCATGAAATGTTAATGTGGATACTGGACAGGTCGGGGGATTCAATTATGACGTGAATGCCCATTAAGAAATGAGCTAGCTTGACAACTGTAAATTATGATTTTACCATTATGCCTTGTGTGGTTCGTCCTTTACTGAATATATGCAAAAAATGTTAGATTAATTTGATCACTTAATTTAGCATGAAATGTTAATGTGGATACTGGACAGGTCGGTAAATTAACGGCTCTCGTAAATGTGATATAGCAGAAAAGCCTAAGAATAGGATTTCGTCGATTGTCCTCGATGATTGGGGCAAAAAACTATAGGATCAATAGGATTGCATGCTTAACCATCTAAGATCACATTATCCACTAGACCGTAGGTATAATGGCTTCGACTTCTAAAGGTACTTGCAAAGAGGCTGAGTAGGAGATGAATGAGGCTGAATAGGGAGATGAATCTGATCTAAAAGCATAAGGTACTATGTGGTGACTCTATGGTCACAGGCTGTCAAGTTGCAAAGAGGCTGAGTAGGAGATGAATGAGGCTGGATAGGAGATGAATCTGATCTAAAAGCATAAGGTACTATGTGGTGACTCTATGGTCACAGGCTGTCAAGTTGCAAAGAGGCTGAGTAGGAGATGAATGAGGCCGGATAGGAGATGAATCTGATCTAAAAGCATAAGGTACTATGTGGTGACTCTATGGTCACAGGCTGTCAAGTAGCATAAGGTACTATGTGGTGACTCTATGGTCACAGGCTGTCAAGTAGCATAAGGTACTATGTGGTGACTCTATGGTCACAGGCTGTCAAGTAAACTCAATTTAGGGCCGAAACATGATTGGATCCCCGTTTAATTTGTTATTATTTTTAACCCCAAAACCAACAAAACATTATCAATTTATTTTTGTTACTTTTTATTGCATTCGAAAAACAATTCTTTCTAAAAATTAAAGTGATACACAACAACAGTCTCCTGAGATTTTGATACTTGGAATACTTTCCATATTATTACTTGATTGACAGTGTATACTTGCACTTGATATATTTCATTGCAGGTTATTGAACCAAATTACACACCCACGTTTTGATCATCAATATCCTTCTAAACCCTAAACACCAAATCATAAACTCTAAACCCTAAACTCTACCAATGAGATAAAATTTAATTTCAGTTTTGTTTTTCAAAATAAAAATCTTATGGGAATTTTTTCAAAACAAACCACTCGTAAAAGACATTCGGAAGAATTTTCCTTAATAAAACAAAAATAAATTGAACGAGTTTATGTTTAATTTTAACAATTCGTATTTTTAGTACAAGAGTGCAATTTGAACTTCCAAACTCAAAGGTTGAATACATAAAAATTACACCGAGAGGTTCATGTTGGCAACTTTAAAAAGATTTGATTAGAACACAATATTGATGGATGATTTTGCCGTTGAGCTATGCTCTTGTTGTCACAATTCCATAAGTTTTAGAGTAAGGAATTAAATGTAAGAAGTGGTATGATGCATAATATCTTCAATCAAGAGCTTCAAATTAAGATGAGAAGAACCTCCATCTTCCATGGCAGCCTTTGCAGTTTCAGCAAAATCCCTCACTCTTCTTCTCATCTCCTTCCCCTGATCTCCACCCATCACCTTCTCAATCGCATCTCTAATGGCTTCCATCTTCACTTGCACTCCAACTTCCTCCTCCCCTCCCCACACTACACTCTTCTCCACGCCCACGCCAACTCCAACTTTCAGCACTTGAACGATCAACTTCTCGTTGAATATCTGATCGGCAAACAGCGGCCATGCCACCATCGGCACGCCCGCCGCAATCCCTTCGAGTGTCGAGTTCCAGCCGCAGTGCGTGACGAAGCTGCCGGCTGCCGGGTGCGATAATATCAGCACTTGTGGCGCCCAACCACGGACCACGAGGCCTCTTTCTTTGTTCCTCTCTTCGAACCCGGATTCCGACAGCCACTTCTCTAGCTCTTTTTTTGTGGATTTGGTTTGTCTTATGGCCCAAATGAATGGTCTGTTTGATGCCTCTAGAGCTAGTCCCAGCTCTATGATTTGCGCGGCTATTACGTTGCATAGGCTGCCGAGTGCGGCGTAGATGACTGAGCTGGGCTCTTGCCTGTCGAGCCACTTGAGGCATTCGTGTTCGTCGATGGCGGCCTTGTTGTTGCCTCTTTTCGCCTTGTCGGTCGTGTCTTTGTTGCATAGTGAAACGGGCCCAACACACCAAACTTTGTCGGATCCTAAAGAAGTTAATAAAAAGGTGAAATATAATTTCGTAATTGATTATAAAGAAAAATGTCCATATTTTAGACTTGTGAACTTTTAAAAAGAGATTTGTTTTTACCTCCCCTCTTTAATTTTGCAATTTTATATTTAGGGGTGTTCACGATTTGGTTTTAGAGACGAACGAAAGTTGAACGTAAATTAAAAATAAATAAATTGATAATTGAACAAAATCGCATATCACAAGATCTGAATCGAACCACACACAAACAATTTCGTTTGATTCAATTTAAGTTTTTGTGTGCACATATCAATGGTCATATATATAGTGTCAATGCGACTAAAATTGTTAGGAAATGAAAAGATCATGCGTATATAAAGTGAGGGACAACATCTCAAATAATACGAAGTCTTTTAGGTGAAACAAAAAATAAAGTCGGCTCAAAGTGGACAATATCATAGCAGTCAACATCATCTTTCACTTTCGCTGACTATCTAATCGTTCGATTTTGATGTGGATATATATATTGGGTTACCACAAGTAATGAATTAATGCAGTTGTCATATTATTGTACTAATAATGCTTACCTCCTAACCCATTTGGTAGGTGTCAAAGCGAGCATAGCTCAGCTGACATATGTATGAGTTGACGACCACGAGGTGTGGTTCGAATCCCCCCACCTCCAATGTACTCAAAAAAAAAAAAAAAAACCCATTTGGTAGGAGCCATTAGGGAGATAATAGAGATTTTTTTTTTTATAAAAAAACAAATAAGCTATCAAATTATTTTACAATGATTTGTTGACTAATGAGTAATTAGCTAAGTATTATTCTAAAATAAAATGGGATTTAACCCTAAAATAAGAAGAATAAATATACAAAATCCATGAAGTAATTAAGCTTTTTTGAGTACCTATTGCTTTCTTCAACTCCTGGAGGTATTTAGGCTCCAACCCATCGAACGAATTCACAATGAAACCATAGGAAGCACGGTCGGCTTTGCCCATTTCATTGCCCCACTCCAAGAACACAGGATCCAAACTGAAAATAAATTGAGACTTAGTGATTTCAAGTCGATCAGGCAAATTAGGGATGGCAATCAGCTGGTTGTCTGCAGCCATGATTTTCTCAACAAAATCAGTGGCTCGTATATTCGCCATAGACAAGAGATACAAGGAAGACAAGCTGTAGAAAACAATCCTAGGAACATTAAACTTCTCAGCAACGTGAATTGTCCAAGGCAAGGCCATGTCGGAGACAATACAGCTCGGTCGGGGAGAGAGCTGCTCGAACAACTCCTCCGTTTCGCGACGGAGGAGAGATGTCGCGGTGAGGAATTTTGGGAGGAAATCGAGCGACGGTAAGGAGTCGAAACTCTCGCAGCCTTGTGGAAGGCCTGGTTGTTGGGAGGGGAATTTGAGGTAGAGAATTTGGATTCGATCGGATTGAGAGAGGAGGGAGTCGATTCGAGAAGCGTTTTGTGGGGTTGTGATGAGGGTGATTTTGACTCCTTGTTCAGCTAGAAGCTTGGCTAGATCGGCCATTGGGATTAGATGGCCTTGACCCATGACTGGGAAGAGAAGGAAATGGGGTGCTTCTTTGAACTTGGAAGCCATGAGAGCATGTGGAGTAGTGAAGAGAGAAGCTCTTTTTTCCTTGTCTTATATCTCTTTGTTGCGTGTGTGGCCACAAATCTCAGCCCATCCAGATCTCTGCATATTTTCACTAAAAGTTGGTGGGTTGAGTTTCCATCCTCTAGATTGAATTTCGTTGAGAGAACAATTGTATTACGAATATGATAGAATTACAATAATGACAGACTAGAGGACAACTTAAGTCATTAGAATGTTTATATATATATGACATATTTCTAATTACTTAATACCTAATGAGTCAAAACTCAAAACAAATAGAAAACCTCAAATCAACGAGACTCCCTTACCGAACCAATCGTAGCGGGTCAGAACAGATTCAAGGCATTCCAACCATTTAATATAGTTTAATTTTAATCATGGAGACTCTACTTATTTAATGCTTAATCATGCACTAAAATTTGAGAAAACTTTTAAAATTTTCAAAGAAGAGGTGCCAGATTTTGTTGACTACTTCAAAGAAGATGATCATTGGAAAGGACAAAACTAGGGCCGCCATCTTTTGATGATTGGAGAAATGTTGGAGGTGTTGTACGATGTCACTACAAAGATAAATGGTTCTTTATATGTGACTTCTAATTCTTATTTTCATGAACTTTGGGATATTCAAGAACTTTTAATTAGTTGGAGCACGAATTTGAACTCTATTTTGAGTAAAATAACTACAAATATGAAGAAAAAAAGTTTGACAAGATCAATAAGTTGATATTTATAGTTGTGATGTTTGATCCTCGTTACAAGTTGGATTATGTTGCTTTTTGATTTTCGAATGTTTATGACGATCTTCTGATGAAAGAGATGATTGATGGTATAAATACATATTTGGTTCGGATGTATGATTTTTACAAATCAATTGATAGCACTCTTCCTCTTAGTACCCAAAGTTTTAGTGGTAGTGGTCATCAATCATCAAAATCAAGTGTTGCTCCCTCTCAGAAACTAGCAGTGGAAGTGAAATGAACTCGAGTAGTTCATTATTAGTAATATCAAGGTACAAGAAAAGAAGACTAGAGGAAAGTTCTTTAGAAGTGAAGAATGATGTGGATCGTTATTTATTTGATCCTAGTGAGAAACTTTATTATAATTTTCATCGTTATGTAGCTCAAATTCGACGATCTTTATCTTTCGATACACAACTCAAAAAATAGTAAAATCAGATATCAAATTGAAGCTCTCTGTGTTAGCTTTTCAACCATATCTTTTCAAATTTTTTGAATATGTGAGTAAAAAGATATTAATTTTTTTAATGTAAAAGAATTTTAAAAAATGTTTTTTTTGTTGTCTTCAAAGAAATTTTGCACAAAATTTGTAAAAGAGATAAAATAAAAATAAATTTTTCAAAATTTGTTGTATGTGTTAGCAAATAAATTTTTCGAAATTTGATGTCTGTGTTAGCTTTCCCCACAGTATTGTGCTCGAAATTATTTTTGTTGTATTGAAATAAATTTGTAAAGGATAGATAAAATAAAAATAAAAAAAAAATCATTTTTAGAATTTATTGGATCAATGGGAAGAAGACTTAAATAATAAAATTTTGAAAGTGTGTTGAAAAACATTGTGCAAAAAGAAAACAACTAAAATAAACTAAGACTTCAGAAGTCCAGTTCAACAACTCTCAACCCCAAACATACGAGAGACTTCAGAACTACAGACTAAACAACTCTCTGCCCCAAACATACATACTTCAGAACTCCAGACTAAACAACTTCAACTCTCCCAATTCTTTGGGCCAAACGCCCCATAAGTATTTTAAACACTCGTATGAGCCGTCATCATCAACCTCAATAACTTGGGTACGTTTTCTTTCAACCACTAAGAGGTTGTTTGAGGCGCTAAGTGGATTATTATAGTCGGTGATTATAATAGTTTGTGGAGTATAATAATTGTGAATACTAAATATTGTTGAAGTCATTATAGTTACTTTATTGATTGTGGGTTATAATAGTCAGTGGGTCAAACGTAGATTGAGTTATAATAATTCAGTTCACCCAACTCCAAGTCGGTGTCTCATACACCCCTAACACTCCTGATGTTGTCTTGGTCCATCACTAAACAAACTGTCATTAAGTTTCAGAATTTTAAAAAACTCTGTTTTTTACCTGCAAAAAATGCGCCCCAAAGTGAAGATGACATTTTTTTTTCCTTTCTCTCTCTTATATTTCTTTGACCCACATGTCATCTATTCCCCATTTTCTAGTAGTGCATGATTAAAATTTTGCAACCCAACTCTGTCTCTTGACTCTTTTCCTTTTATTTGTTGATTGTTTTTGGATTTTATTAAATAATGTAGAACATTTAAAAGAGTAATTTTGAAATGATTAAAATTATTTTTATAATATTTAAATTAAATCACTTTCAAATATGCTAATAAGTTTTGATAATATATGACGAAGTTTCTTATGTATCCATGTTAGGTAAACATGTCTGCTAACCCATGTTAGCAATTAGTGATTCAATCATCATTTCATTACCTTAAAGTTCAATTAGAGACTATTTAAAATTATTTTACAAATGTAGGAGACTAAAATGTCTCATTTAAAACTACAGGAACTAAATAGATAAGACCCAAACGGAAAGAACCAAAAGTGCATTTTACCCCGTATATTTTTATACTATACACTAAAAACAACAGTTTACTTTAACCAAAATTTATAGACCGAATAATACATTTTAGATTATACTAACTCATACAAAAGTTTTCAAAATGAGCATAGTTCAACTGACATAAAGATGCTATCAACCTCGAGGTTAGAGGTTCGATTTCGCACCTCCACGTTGAACACCTAAAAAAAACTTACTACTAAATAGTTTCCAACTTACAAACTTCAAAGATGCTGGAATTAGGATACTAAGGGCCCGTTTGATAACGTTCATGTTTCTTGTTCCCTGTTTTTTGTTTCTCGTTCCCTGTTTCTTATTTCTTGTTTTTTGAGAACTAGAAACAAAAACATGTTTGATAAGTACTCTCGTTTCTTGTTTCTTGGAAAAAAAGAAACAGAAACATAAACTTGTTTGATAACGTTTCTTGTTTCTTGTTTCTTGAAAAAAATAAACAGAAACATGTGGGTTGATAATTATTTATTGTTTTTCTTTATATTTTTCCTTTTTATATATATATAACATGCATCAAAACATATAAAAAATAATTATCCAAAGTTTACCTAATCTAATACAAATAAGTTCCGATGCAAAATTAAAAACATCAATAAAATTGTATATATCCTTCAAATGTTGTCAAAATTTGATATGCAATGTCATCTCTCACCCGAGTTGTTCGCCTTAAATTATGTTGACTCACATCTAACTCAATTATACTGCTTTGTAAATTGTCCGAAAAACTCTGTATATCTTTAACAATGATTTATTCATAGCTAATGTCATTGAAAAAGTCATATTGACGATCATTCAATCTAATGTAATTGTGAATAATACAACATGTTTAAGAATAGAGAATCAAGCATCCAACACGCAAAAACAACGTTCAATAACATTTCACAGTGAAAAAATGTCGATAGTTAAACACATATTCCCTACCTCGAGGATGATGTTTCCTTGCTCTAAAATCTCGAAGCCATTGTCTATTCCTCATTATTTGTTATGGGCCATGTTTTAAATTTTCGGTGACGTGTAGACATTTTCATTTTCATTTCCACTGTCAATGAGCTCAATATCGACATGGGAGGTGAATCGACATTTCAATTATATTATAGATAAGTTTATGTTATATAACTAAAATATCATATCTGTGAACCTAATATTTAATATTGAGAAATTTACACTAATTTAAAAATCTTGAAATGCTCATTTGCAAAGTTTAAAATGTGGATGTCGATGGAAATGTCAATGTCTCAATTTAATGGAAAGTCGGGGTCTCAATTTTATGAAAATGTTGATGAACATATCGATAAAATGTCGATGTCGATAGATATTTATGAAAAAAAAAAAACATAAAAATTAATAAAGAGCATATTTAGGCTTTCCTTTTGCCAATGAACCAGCAACCATTTATTGGTTTTATAGTAACGGTTTAATATAAATGGAAACGTAACTGGGATACACAACTTTTTTAAATTTCTCAAATTTTGCTTATTTTTTAGAAACGTTTATCAAAATTTAAAAACAAGAAACGAGAACAGTTATCAAACAAGTCCGTTTTTTAAAAAATGAGAAACATGAACAAAAAACAGTAAACAGAAACGTTATCAAACGGACCCTAGTTATTCATGCTCGTAACAATGAATCTTGATCATTTGGCAAAAACCAAAATCCAAGAAGAAAAAGAAAATCATCCACAACTTCCACCATGAGCAACAATATCTTCAATCAGCAGAGAGATATCCCTATGAGACGAACCCCCTTCTTCCAAAGCTCTCTTCGCCATTAGAGCAAGCTTTTTACATCTCTCTCTCATCTCTTCTCTCCCATCTCCTTCCAACACCATTTCAATGGCGTCTCTCACTTTCTCTCTCTTCACCATCACTCCTTTTTCCTCTTCTTCCCCCCAATGCATAGCCGTTTCCTCTCCCACACTCACACCCACCTTCAATACCTGCACAATCAGCTTATCATTGAACACTTGATCTGCAAAAAGCGGCCAAGTGATCATCGGCACGCCGGCGGAAATCCCTTCGATGCTCGAATTCCAACCGCAATGCGTCAGAAAACACCCAATTGCAGAGTGCGACAGTATCATAACTTGCGGCGCCCACCCACGAATCACGAGGCCTCGAGATGAATCGTACTCCTCCAGCCATTTCAGTAGATCTTCTGTAAGATTTGCTTTTCTTATCACCCAAATGAATGGTTTGTTCGATGCCTCTAAACCCAATCCCAGCTCTATGAGCTGCGGCGTTGTTAAATTGCAGAGGCTACCCAACGAGACGTAGACAACGGAAGATGGGTTCTGCCCGTCGAGCCATTTGGTGCATTCGTGTTCGTCGATTGCGGCTTTGTTGCCTCGTTCGGCCCTATCGAGTTTATCGTCGTTGCAGAGCGAAACAGGGCCGACGCACCACACTTTTTCCGGCGACTCTCTTGTCGTTTTATACTCTGATAAATACTCTGGCTCCATCTCCTCGAAAGTATTGAAAACGACGCCGTACGACTGCGAATCGGCCTGGGCCATTTCAAAACAAAACTTCGCCATGCCCTTATCGGTGGATCTGGGTATCTCCGACTTCCGAAACTGGACAGGATCGGGCAAGTCTGAGAAAATGACGATGTCAGAGTCAGAGTCAGAGCTGGTAAGAGCAGGGTTGGTCATTAAACTTCGCAAACAGAGTTGAAAGAAAGAGCTAAAAGTATAGAAAACGAGCCTCGGGAGTTGGAATTTCTGGGAAAGTTTGATTGTCCAAGGGAGATTCGTATCGGAGATTATGGAAGTCGGACGGGGATTGAGTTGGGGGAAGAGTTTTTCCGATGGGTCGTAGAGGAAGCTGGAGGCTGTGTAGAAAGTGGACATGGAAGCGAGTGAAGGTAGCAAGTCGAGATTCTCGCAGCCTTCTGGGAGGCCGCCTTTCTTCCATGGGAACTCGAGCTGGACCACGCGGATTTGTAAGCCAGAATCGATGGCGCGAGCGAGAACAGAGTGGTTGCGATCGGCGTTGTTGGGTGTGAGGACGATGGTGATAATGGCGCCGCGGTGGGCGAGGAGCTTGGCGAGGTCGATCATGGGGATCATGTGGCCTTGTGCCATGAAAGGGAAGAGGAGAAAGTGAGGGGAAGCCATGGGAAGTGAAGTTAGCTGAGCTGCTGCAGAAGGAGGAGGAGGCCATTTTTGGTGCTCTGCTTTGGTTTTTTTTTATCAGAGGCAGAGGCTTGAAGTAAGAACGTGAATCACGATTTTCGACTTTGTATATAATAATTTGAGGGAAGTAAAAAAAAAAACAGAAATCAAATTTTAAGTTCAAACTGCCTTGATTTTTGTAGCATATCCGTCAAGCAGATTAATGCTACAAAGTTGTTAAAAGATTTAAAATGGATGATGCAAAATCGGTGTAAATTGTCGGCTAAGTGCCCTAAAACTACTAAGTTGGAACATCTAAACTTCATGGAAAATGTTTCTTACTCCGGAGCAGGTGGGAGTTTAATGTACTTGATGATCTTAACTAGGCCAGATTTATCCTATGCAACTAGCTTGGTTAGTCGTTATATGACTAATCCAGGCAAACGTCACTAGAAGGCTACAAAGTGGATTCTAAGGTATCTTAGTTCATCTAAAGATGCACAAATTTATTACAAAAAGGAACGAGTCATCTAATGATAAAATATTTGGCTATGTGGATGTTGACTACGCTGGATCTAGCTAAAAGAAGATCGTTGTTTGGGTATGTTTTCTTATATGGCTCTAATTTACTTAGCTGGAAAGCTAATTTGCAACCATTTGACGCACTATCCACAACAAAGGCAGAGTTCATAGCTCTATTTGAAGTTGTAAAAAAGAGATATGGCTTAAAGGGCTATAACATGATTTTGGAATTACACAAAAGACGGTTATAATATATTGTGACAATTAGAGCACAATCTATCTATCCAAAATCATCAATTTCACAACAGAACAAAGCACATCGATATCAAATATCATTTCGTTCGAGAAGAAATTGAGAAAGGAGAAATAGAGGTAATCAAAGTACATACCTCAGACAACGCCGTTGACATGCTCACCAAACCAGCCACTCAACAAAAGTTCATCTGATGCCTTGAGTTGATCGGTTTCGAGCTACCTGGAAATGGTTGAACTTACTGAGTAGGTTGCAAATAAACAAAGTCTCCAACAAACTTCTCAAACTGGTCCTGGCATTTCTTGAAACTTTCCCATATAAATACCCCGAAGAAAGTGAGCAAGAAACTATACTTAGAATTTGTAATTGTTCTTACATAAAATATACTTAGAATTTGTAATTGTTATTACCTTTTGTATTCTTGAATAAAATCAGAATCTCCTCTTTTGCACAATGGAAGTAGGCTTCCAACCACTTAAATCAACTTGCAAGCTTCTTTTTCATCCTTTGATTTCTTCCTCATCTTCTTCATTGTTGTACATTCATTTTGATTTTGCCTTGCTTCATTCGATTGAGGAATTATTTTGTTGCATGTTCTATTTCTGCCATCTGAAAACAAAACAACGTGGAGATTATAAGTGTATTCTTAGGCACACTGGTAAAACAATAAAGGTTAGGGCTATTTTCATTTCATTCTTTGGGCCTTGGGTGTGTAAAAGCCCAACAATAGACGCGACTTGCAATACTACGTTTAAAAAAAAAAGCATAGGAGGCGTTTGGCCCAAGGAGTTGAGGAGAGTTGGAGTTGTTTAGTCGGAGAGTTGTTTAGGCCGTTCTAAAGTAGTTGTGTTTGGGACAAGAAGTTATTTAGTCTGGAGTTTGTGTGTTTGGAGCAAGGAGGTGTTAAACTCAGAGTTCTGAAATTAATTTCTATTTTTTTTTAATCTAAAATCAATAAAATCAATTTCTAAATTTTTATTAACTAGTACATTTATAAAACCCATTCAAACTTAATTTTTTTTTAATTCAAAGTTCATGCCCATAAATACTATAAACTTTTGGGCAACCATTTCTCGTATATAATGCAACCATAATTATTACTTTTTTTCAAAGACTTAGGGGCGTTTGACCCCCGCTTTGGATTCAGAACTCCGAGAATTAAAACTATGGATTTGTTTAGGAGGGTTCTGAACCCTGAGAATCAGATAACGGTGTTTGGGGTGCAGTGGTGGGAAGCCTGAGAATCAGAAAACAGTGTTTGAGTGTAGTGTTGGGAAACCTGAGAATCAGAAGTCAGTGTTTGGGTGCAGGTGCAGTGTTTTGAAATCCGAGTTTTGGACAATTTTTTTTCTTCTTATTTTTTAGTGGATGTTTTGTGAATTGTAGATTTTTTTATGAAACATGTGACATTTTTTTCTAGACGTTTGAATGAAGCATTTAATTTATGTTATAGTCTAACAATAAGAAAATTATTTTCAACAATCAAAACATTCCTTACAAGAATCAAATATATATTTGGATAATGAATTAAAAAATTAAATGCTTCATTCAAACGTTTCCAAAAACATAACATGTCATGTCAATCGGTTTGATTTTTTTTTTTAAAAAAATACATATTTGGATAAAGAATTTAAAAAAAAAAACTGAAAAACTGAAAAAATCGAGAGGAAATAAAACAATAATGAAACAACAATCTACTATTATATTTGAATAATATTCCTCAAATATGTATCCCTAAATACAAACTGAAATTTATAATTTCAAACATTTCATATAATCAAGCTTCACATGAATTATAAAATGAATAAAAGATTTAAAAAATTAGGAATGAAAAAAAAAGTTCTATTTTTTTTTTTTAATTAGAGAAAAATCACCTTCTATTTTAAAATAAATTGAATATTGTTAATCATTATTATTTTTTAATTTTAATTTGTTAACTTAATTTTTTTTTTTTTAAATATGAACATGATCGCCTCAAATATATATTTTTTTATCTTACAATTAGAAAATTAAATATATTTTGAACTATTGTTAATTAGATTAAATATAGATGAATTAAAAGAATAATTTTATTTAGATAAATATAATTAAAAAACTATATAATTATATTATAATTAGAGATAGTGAAATTGGAAGAAAAATTGTGAGACCCACCATAATAATTAGAAAAATTGCTAGAAAAATGTTGAGATCCACCATAATTATGAGAAATGTGGAGAGAGAAATGGTGGACCCCACCAATATATTGTAATTTTAAGAAAAACCATAAGTTTGTGGAGGGTTTGAGAGGACTTCCTAAATAAAGGGTTCTCAAACCCTTGCCCAAAACATGGTTTTAGATTCTAAATCCAAAACCACCCCAACCCGGGCCAAACGCCCCTTTAATGTCTAGCCATCTGTATATATATACAAAATATGATATGCAATAACGGGATGAAACTAGTGGTAGAAACGAATCTGATAACTCAGGTTGAAACTCAAGAACAGCTTGGTTGGAGAAATGATGATAAAAAATGAGATTAAAAATGTTAGTGAAAATGTTAGTGAGGAGTAACTTCATAAAAAAACCCTACAAAAACTCTGATGCTGATGGCATTTTAGCTTAGAACACCCTACAACTTCTTGTAGTTATACAGATGTAACATTCGATTGTTCTAAAATCAATGAGTCTAAAGTTGTGTGTTGTCAAAATGAGAAAAGCCATGGATTACCATTTTTTATTAGTCACACTAAAAAATACTTTCTTTTGATCTAGTTGATTATGTTTTTCTATTCATTGAAGCTTTTACGTGTTTTACTTGGATTTATCTTTTAAAACTAAGGATGAAGTTTTTCCCCTTCTTCTTCAATTTGAGGTCATGGGTTAAAATCCAATTCAATTATGTCTTTTATTTTTCAAATCACCGTTCATCATATTAATTTATTTACATACCCCGTTCTTCCAAATAATTTTCCTTATCAAATATCATGTGCTATATAACACACTCTTTGATTATAGCCTCCCGAAATTGATCTTAAATTTAGAGTGAAAACTGATACAACTTGACAAAGTTTATGGGTAAATTTTCTTCATCTTCATCTTCATCTTCATCCTCATCCTCATCCTCATCCTCAAGTCCAAACTCACTTAAAAACAAACAAAATTTAACTTAAGGTAATGAAGAGTCCCAAAAGAAACTCCAAGAGAAGCTTTGAGAATACCACCCTCAGACATGTTCTACTATGTGTGGCTTGGCAATTGGTTGGCACTCTCAAATAAAACCAAAATTGTCTCTCTCAACATCTTCCAATTCCAATGGAAGGAGAAAATCAATCACACATTCTTATCACAATTTTAATAATTCCAAAATGCTGATGCATGCTCTTACCTCACACCTGATTAAAATCTAAGTTAAGTTAGGCGAAATATCTCATTTGTTTAAAAAATACTTATATTCTTTTCAAATTGATAATATTATTAACTTTTCAAAATAATTGTTGGATAGAAATCTTTAGAATGTTGCATGAAAAGTTAACGTGAGGATGACTAAAATGTTTGTTTGGAACGTGGCAAATATCGAAACTTTTACTCCAAATGTAGTTATTCAGGACAAGGAACTCAAACATCTCCACAGTGGTATGATATTGTTCACTTTGAACCTAAACCCTCGCGACTTTACTTTTGGTTTCACCAAAAAAGCGTCATATCATTGCCGTATACCCATGACTTTTCCATTTTCTAGGAAATGTGAGCTATTGTTTTTCTTTTTTCTTTTTATAACATGTTAGGGTGGAGAATTGAATTTAGGACTTCATGGTCACTAGACGATACATGATGTTGAGCTATTCTTTTGTCGGTGTGGGATATTGTTCCTATCCTAACATTAGTTTTGAAACTCTTGTTGGCATATTGTGGGATATTGTTTGTAGCCCAAAAGTAGTTTTGAAACGTTTATGAAATATCAGTTTTGGAAACAAATGACAATATAAAATCTATGTTAATATGAGGGCTTATTTCCTTGGACACAACCACTCTCCCATGGCTCCCCCTCACTTCCTCCTCTTCCCTTTCATGGCACAAGGCCATATGATTCCCATGATCGACCTTGCCAAGCTTCTCGCCCACCGCGGGGTCATAATCACCATCGTCACCACCCCGCTCAACGCCGCTCGCTACCACTCGGTTCTCGCTCGAGCCATTGATTCCGGCCTTCAAATCCACGTTGTCGAACTACAATTCCCACAGAACCAACAAACTGGCCTTGACCTCCCAGAAGGCTGCGAGAATGTCGATTTGCTACCTTCCCTCTTCTCCTTATCTTCATTCTACAAAGCTGTAAGTCTCCTTTACGACCCATCGGAAAAACTATTCGAGCAACTCACTCCTCCTCCGAATTGTATAATCTCCGATATGTGTCTCCCGTGGACATTCCAACTTTCTCAGAAATTCAAAATCCCAAGGCTCGTTTTCTACAGTATGAGCTGCTTCTTCCTTCTCTGTATTCGGAGTTTCATTACCAACATTGAGATTTTGATATCCACGTCTGAATCTGAATTCGTCACTTTACCAAACTTACCCAATTTAGTTTCATTTCGCAAATCGCAGTTACCCAAATCCACCGATGAATACATGAGCCAATTTAGTTTGGCAATGGGGGAAGCTGATCGGAATTCGTACGGCGTTATTTTAAATGGGTTTGAGGAATTAGAGCCAGAGTATTTAACAGAGTATAAAAAGACGAGAAAATTCCCAGAAAATGTCTGGTGCGTCGGCCCTCTTTCGCTTTCGAACGATGACAAACTCGACATAGCCGAAAGAGGCAACAAAGCCGTAATCGACGAACACGAATGCATCAAATGGCTCGACGGGCAGAACCCATCTTCGGTTGTCTACGTCTCGTTGGGTAGCCTCTGCAATTTAACAACGCCGCAGCTCATAGAGCTGGGATTGGGTTTAGAGGCATCGAACAAACCATTCATTTGGGTGATAAGAAAAGCAAATCTTACAGAAGATCTACTGAAATGGCTGGAGGAGTACGATTCATCTCGAGGCCTCGTGATTCGTGGGTGGGCGCCGCAAGTTATGATACTGTCGCACTCTGCAATTGGGTGTTTCCTGACGCATTGTGGTTGGAATTCAAGCGTGGAAGGGATATCGGCGGGGGTGCCGATGATCACATGGCCGCTATTTGCAGATCAAGTGTTCAATGAAAAGCTGATTGTGGAGATTTTGAAGGTGGGTTTGAGCGTGGGAGAGGAAACGGCTGTGCATTGGGGAGAGGAAGGGGAGAAAAGGGTGGCGGTGAAGAGAGAGAGAGTGAGAGAAGCCATTGAAATGGTGATGGATGGAGATGGGAGAGAAGAGATGAGAGAGAGATGCAGAGAGCTTGCTGAGAAGGCCAAGAATGCTATGGAAGAAGGAGGTTCCTCTCTAAGAAATCTCAAATTGTTCATTGATGACATTGTTGCTCTTGCTCATGGTGGAAGTTGTGAGAATGGAAGCTGCAGGAAGTGAAAGAAGAGAATAAATCCCACATCGGAAAGGGCACAGAAGAACTCCACCATTTGTTAGTATAAAAGGGGCCTTCGATGAAATTTCAATTCATACCTTTCTCGGCCTTTTGGCTAAGATCAAGTGTAGTATCTGTTCTTATCAGTTTAATATCTGATATGTGGACCATTGGTTCACACGATATTAAATTTATTTTTTATGGGTCAAGGCTCACCACGATAGCTTGCTATCGGAGTCTTTGCGCGTCGCCCTTGCGTTGCACTACTGCATCGGCTTGGCGCACCCCCCAAGCCTAGTTTGAAATTTGTTTTGTTTATTCATTTCTATAATATATTGTTTGAGTTCTGAAATTGCTTGTTATATATGTATTTTATTTTTTTTGGAAAAGGAACTCACTTGTTATATTTATGATAGTATTTTTATTTTTGAAACTATTTAATATATGAATGTTTTTTTTTTATTTAATATTAATTTACCCAAAACATTGTAAACAAATTTAAACCAGTGAAATCGAACTAAAACCAAACCATAAGTTAAACCATTGGTTTCATTATGTAACAACTTAGTATCTTTGTAACGATTTAGTTCATATGGTACAAAATATGATCAAAATTTAATAAAATTTCTTATGTGTAGATCGATAAACTGGTTAGAACTAATTGTGTTTATAAACTACAATGACTAAAATTGCTACATAAAAAAAATTGACACTTAAATTTGATGAATTTTTTTACGGATTAAATTGTTACCAATTACAATTCAGAGTCTAAATTGTTACAAGTTAAGTTTATGGACTAAATTGTTATTTACATGAAGGTTTAGGGACCAAAAATATTTTTAACCAGTTTTTTAATATTTGGAAACTTAGGGATGAGATAAAAAAAATATATCTCAAACTTAAAAGAACATAAGACTACTTATCCTTACAAAGTATCTAGACGGATATGTCGTGGTGCCGGAAGGGCCTAGATAAGAGTATCTAGACGGATATGCCGTGGTGCTGGAAGGGCCTAGATAAGTCTATCTAGACGGATATGGATGACTATTTGAGGGGAGGCTCGGTGGTACTTCGTTCGAGGGGAGGATTGTTGGGAGTGCGAGGAGTGCGACCAAAGTCCCACATCGGTTAGAAGAGGGGAAGATCATGGGTATATAAGGAAGGACAACATTCTCCATTGGTGTGTGACCTTTCGTAATGATAACCTTGAATGACTTAAATTATCAAGTTTGAAAAAGAAATGGAAGATATTTTATATGTTGTTTTTTTACTTGGGAATCCTGAAGATAGTGTGGCACAATTAGCCTCAGAAATTTGTCATAGGAAAGTGTGCCTTGAATCATAATCGTTATGTGCCCCGAAAACTAGTAACAATAAATTGTTTCTGATTAGACAGTTGATGACTTTAAAGTTTCGAGAGGGAACACTTATGTTAGATCACTTGAATTCATTCCCAGGTATCAACTATCTGGAATGAATATCAAGTTTGACGATGAAGCCTTTTGGGTGACCAAAAGTAAAACTATGCGGGTTTAGGCCCAAAGTGGACAATATCATACCAATGTGGAAATATGTGAGGTCTATAGTCCTTATCAAAATCCACCAAAGAAGACATGACGGTTTTTAATCACGAATTGAACGAGGCCGATCAGATGTCACACGGAGTTATTATAAACACATTTGAGGAGATGGAGCCAGAGTATAAAAACACAAGAAACTCGCAAGAAAAAGGGGTAGTGGTGAAGAAAGAGAAAGTGAGAGACGCCATTGAAATGGTGATGGATGGAGATGAGATGAGAGAAAATGCAGAGAGCTTGCTGAGAAGGCGAAGAGTGCTATGGAAGAAGGAGGTGAAGAGTGCTATTGTTGCTCTTGCATGGAAGTTGTGAGAATGGTAGTGCTGATGATTAGTTCAATTGGGGGATTTTTATGTTAGTTATTTAAAAAAAAATTAACACTTTTGGTCCCATAACAATTTAGCGAATACTTCACTTTTAATTTCGTAACAATTTAGTTCATGAACTTTCCTATTTAATTTATATAGTGAAAAAACTTGTTCAAATTTAATGAAATTTCTTACATATGTCGATTGATAAACAAAGTAGCTTTCCAAACATACCTATTTTTAAATTTTTGAATATCGGAGTAAAAAAATATTGATTTTTTAATGCATGTCTCAAAAGATCCTTTTTGTGGATGCAAATCGTCCAAACCTTAAACACCTTTGGACTCTAAACTCTAAGTCTCTAACCCTACTAAGTAAAATTTAATTTCGATCATTTTTCCAATAAAAAATATTTTTGGACTTTTTTCAAAACACACCACTCAAAAAGAACATGGGGAAATTTTTTGTGAAACGAGAAAAGTGAACAGTAAAAGAGAAATTCTCAATAATAGCTAAGAATAAAAAGTTGAATTGAAAAATAACTAATAAAGTTTCATATTTCCATCTAATAGCTACCACAATTTTAGGGAGTGAAGTTGACATTTTTCATTCCTACTATATCCATGCTATAAACATTTATTTACGAAGAACCGACATAACCAATTTTAATTTTTTTTAATATTTATTTCAGTTTCTAACCACCAGATTCATGCATTTGAAGAAAAAGTTTCTAACAACCACATCATTTTGAAGGAAAAAAAATCTCAACAACTTAAATTTGAAAATGTTTAACAGCAAAAAAGAAAAAAAAAATACAAATTCATCGCACTAACAATCCTCCTAGATTCATGCATTTTGAAAAGAGGGGTTCATTTTTTTTTTTTTCCAAATTTGAAACGACAACAATGTGTAGAGACAAGAGTTGAGGGAGACGAAAATCCTTACGCACTCCGAAAATACATCATAGAAGGTTTTGAGAGTCGAAATTTTCAGATCAATTCAAGCATTCAACGATGTAGAAAGTTGAGGTTGATAGTTTTTTTTCAAAGTTGAGAATCGATGACTGTTTCAAATCGATTTGGAAGATGACAAATCTCTTAATTCAATGTTGCAAGTATACAATTGATTGAACGTTTTCCCAGGTAAACTCAACATGTGCATACCAGTTTTAATATTTTTTTTGGTATCATTTGCCCAATGCTCACGGATTAATGGCTTATGGTGTATATACACGCATATACTTCATATGATATACTTACCTGTACATTGTTATAGATGTAACTAGGAATATATACCCACACTAGAAGTTATCGAGAGCACTCATTTTTTTAATTTTCTTACAACTGTCTATAAATTTAAATTTTTTAGTATCATTTGTCCAATGCTCACAGAGTAATGCATGGTTTATGGTGTATATACACGCATATACTTCATATGATATACTTACATTGTACGTTGTTATAGATGTAACTACGAATATATACCTACACTAGAAGTTATCAAGGGTGCCACTTTTATAATTTTCTTACAACCGTTATGAACATTTTAGTTTTTACAAACATTAATATGCTGGAAATTTAATTGCTTATATAATTTTCTTATCGCCTATGTTACACTGACATGCACGTTCACCAATTAATGGCTTATGTATATACACATATACTCCATGTATATACTTATATGTACATGTAACTTTGAATATATACACACATGAAATTATCGAGAGCACCGTTATTATCATTTTTTCACAACCGTCTATGAAAATTTTAGTTAAAAATTAATTTGTATTAATATTCTAGATTAGATTTTATTGAATTTTTTTTACCGATTTAATTGATGATTGTTATCCTTGTTTTGACCGTATCTTAATTTTTTTTTTTTCCATAATTCTCTCTTGAAATAAATCTTTATTTTTGTCCAGGATTTTTTCCGAATAAATCCTTATTTTTCCATCATTCTCTCTGAATAAATCTCTCCTTCTTGGTAGGGAGTTTGAGTTCATTTAATTCTCTCTGATTAAATCTTTTTTTTTTGTAGGTACTTCAATTAAATGTCTAAGGGTAGTTTCGTCCAATACATTCTAGAGAAGTTTCTAATTATAGATGTTAGCTATTTTTCAACTTGCATAGTCTCATTGTAGTTGCCCATTGCAATATAACCTAATTAGATAGACTTATTTGATCAAATGATTATAATAAGGACATGTGGCATCACGTGTCAATTTAAAATTGTTCACAAATGTAATTTTGTCATTAATTTGGAGATAATGACGTGACAATTTGTGATTGGCAAAAAATTATCGTTGAACCATAATATTTGATTGAAGAAACCTTAAGAAACAAAAAATGAAATTCATTTATACAAAAATTTTGCTACTCATTGGCCTTTCAAACTATTAGGCCTCTTTTGATAACTATTTAATTTTTGAAAATTGGGCTGGTTTTCCCAAATTTCTTTATATTGATTTTTCATCTTTCCCTAAGGAAACATTTGAATTCTCAACCAAATTTAAAATGTCAAAAATTACTTTTTATAGTATCCAAAACTTGATTTGGATTTTGAAAACAATAATGAAATTAAGTAGATAATAAAACAAGAAAATCATAGATAAATTAAGTACGGTTGTTTATAGGCTGTTTTTTAATAATATTGTTTTTTTAAAAACTTTTTATAAAAATATGGTAGGTTTGAAATTATTTTTAAAAATATTGCTGGTTTAAATGGAGACGACCTCACGACTCCACATGGATGGAGGTCGTCTTTTGAAAAGACGACTTTCATGGGCAAATACGTTCATTTTATTAAAAAATTGATATCTTTTTAATCAGATATTCAAAATTTTCTAAAAATATATCGTTGGAAAGCTTACCGGGATAGCTTCAATTTGATACCTGGTTTCACTGTTTTTGGAGTTGTGTATCTAAAGATAAAGACCATCGAAGTTGGACTATAGTTCTGATTCTTTTGAGTACTGCATTAAAAAATTGATATCTTTTTACCCAGATATTCAAAAACTTCGAAAAAGGTACTCTGGGAAAGCTAACAGAGAGAGCTTCAATTTGATACCTAGTTTCACTATTTTTAGAGTTGTGTATCGAAAGATATATATCGTCAAAGTTATGAAAATTTCACTAAACTCATAACTGAAGATATGACTGAAAACTTCAAAACTATAGCTAAACTTCGACGATCTGTATCTTTTAATACACAACTCTACAAATAGTGAAACCTGATATCAAATTGAAGCTCTCTGGGTTAGATTTTCAACCGTAGCTTTTTCGAAATTTTTGAATATTTGGTTAAGAATATATCAATTTTTTAATGCACTTCTCAAAAGAATATTCAGTTCTGAAATTTGTAGAACTATATAGTCCAACTTCGATGGTCTTTATCTTTTGATACACAACTCCAAAAATAGTGAAACCAGGTATCAAATTGAAGCTCTCTCATGAAAGTCATCTTTTCAAAAGACGACCTCCATCCATGTGGAGCACGACCTTCATCCACGTGGAGCAAGATCGTGAGGTCGTCCATTTAAAACACCAATATTTTTTAAAATAGTTTCAAATCTACAATATTTGTATAAAAAGTTTTAAAAAATACAATATTATTAAAAAATAGCCCTGTTTATAAGCTTAAATTTCAAAAATCAAAATCAAAAGTAAAATATAAAAAACCAAATGATTATCAATCGGAGCCCTAATGATTGATTTCTTAAAATTTTATGACTCTATATTGCCCTAGGGTTTTTGACAATATATTAAAAGAAGAATAGTTGCCCCACATCGAAAATGTACCAAGTCTATGGCTTTGATAGTGGAGTTTCTTTCTGGGCCGTGATTTTTTTTTTTCGATTTTGGAGTTTTTCACCTAAATTTATGTGTTTCTTATTTTTGTTGTTTTATTTTAATTTCTCAATTATTTTTTGTCCATTTCCTGCAATCAAAGTATGGGCTGAATCATTATTATTATTATTTTTTTTTGAAAATGGCCTTGAAACATTATAATGACAAAAATCACTCTCGAACATAGTATTGATGAATTAATTATTATTCTAGCACGCTAGTTTGATTCACATTAATCATAGCCCTAATTGAATATCATGAAAATAAAACCAAATTTGGGAATCAACTCCACAATATCAAAGTGGACGATGACAAAGATGCTAGAAGAAAAAGAGACTCCTAATGAAAATGGAAGAACTGGAACATTACAGTTGGATGATGAAGATTTGGAAGTTCACAAGAATTTATTTGATTTCTGGAAAAGAAGCAAAGTAAGCCAACTCAATACGGACGTTGTGGATATCACTTTGTTTGATATAAAAAGAAAGGAAACCATAAAAACAACCGTCAAGAAAGCTGGATTAATTTGAAGAATACCATATTGAATGGGATTTCAAAAGCAGAGGGTATACTGTAGGAGATGAAATTTTGATGTTTTGGGATCAAAAGAAGGATCGACTATGTTACCAGATCCATACTCATTCCCCTCTTAGAACTTATCCTGAAATGGCTGGCAACGTTTCCACCAGTTTCCATCCCGAGATCGATGGATAGTTTCTTATTATCGACAAATTATTCAATGAACGCCGTCACATGTTACCGTTTGATGTAGGTCTTAAAATATATATCTACCATCTAAGAATTATTGGGATACAAACCCACTTAAATAATGTGTAATGGTAGAGAAAAATAATGAAATAATTGTATTAAGTTATTGGTATTATTGATATTATATGTTAAAAATAAAGAGAGAGATATATATAATAGGAATATCTAATGATATTATATGGATTGTGTCACTTTGAGATATATATTTTTTTTTTTTAAAAAATTTTAAACTCAACGTAAAAATTGGAATTCGATCCTCTAATCTCTAGTCTCTTGATTGATGATATATGTCTTATTAAGCTATATTCCGATTGTCTTTTTTTTCCCTCCAAATTAATATTGTATTTTTATTTTTTATTTCAAGGGGAAAGTTAAGGGTTTCAATTGTAAAATATAATAGGTTGAATGCCTATATTTATGAAATAAAGAAGTCTCGTCATAATCGGTTGGATAGATACTATTATGGGTAAAAACAGACCTACCTAAATATTGATAATGAATAGAAAGATCGATGTTTGAAGTCTGAAGGAAGAACAGATCCGAACCCAGGTAGGTTGAGACCTACGAGGGTTTGGGCTCGGATGACCAAGTCCATGGTCTATAAACTAATTATTTGGCTAAAGAAGCTTGACAAACAAACTCTTTAGGCCCAATATCGCTTGGTAGAAAAAAGAGAACCCTAGATCAATCTCATATAAATAGAAGACGATAACTCAAATGACAATAGGTCTGACCTGAGTCCTTCATAATTCTCTAAAACCTAAAGCTTGTTACAATCTTTTCTCTTTGATATATGACTTTAAGCATCGAAGTTGTGTAGCAACATTACAAGAATAATATAGAGTTTTTCCGACGCACAAAAACATCGGGAAAAGTCTAAAAAACGCGTCGACAAAGACTTTCCAGACGAAAAAAAATTTGTCGGGAGGATCGTCGAAATATCCCCGTGGGGAAAGGTTTTCTCGACTCCAAAACACACGACGTCGGAAAAGCTACTTTTTTCGACGCCACTACACGAGAAAATGATTTTTTTTTTTTTTAATCTCAACTATTCTCTTCCAGATTCATTATAATTCAATTTTTGTTACCTATAAATAATTGTGTATGCAATAATGATATAAAAGTTAATTTATCGAACAAGCACTTGGTGCAGTAGGTGAGCGTTCCGTCTAAGATACGATCTTCTTAGATGAATCAACCCTTAATTTGTTGATTTTTTTTGGCTTTTTTGTATTTTGAGAGTTAAATTTAGCTAAGAATAAAAAGTTGAATTGAAAAATAACGTTTCATATTTCCATCTAATAGCTATCACAAGTTTAGGGAGTGAAGTTGACATTTTTCATTCCTACTATACTCCTGCTACCATTTTTTTTTTAATATTTATTTCAGTTTCTAACAACCGGATTCATGCGTTTTGAAGAAAAAATTTCTAACAACCACATCATTTTGAAGGAAAAAAAAATCTCAACAACTTGTTTAAAAAAAAAAATACAAATCTATCCCACTAACAAACCTCCTAAATTATCCTACTAGATTCATGCATTTTGAGGAAAGAGGTTCATTTTTTTTTTTTTTTTCCAAATTTGAAACAACGACAATGTATAAAGACAAGAGTTGAGTGAGACGAAAATCCTTACTCACTTCGAAAATACATCATAGAGGTTTTGAGAGTCTGAATTTTTTAGATCAATTCAAGCATTCAACGATGTAGAAGGTTGAGGTTGATAGTTTTTTTCCAAAGTTGAGAATCGATGACTGTTTCAAATCGATTTGGAAGGTGGCAAATCTCCTAATTCAATGTTGCAGGTATACAATTGATTGAACGTTTTTTCAGGTAAACTCAACATGTGCATACCAGTTTTAATATTTTTTTGGTATCATTTGTCCAATGCTCATGGATTAATGGCTTATGGTGTATATACACACATATACTTCATATGATATACTTACATGTACATTGTTATAGATATAACTAGGAATATACACTAGAAGTTATCGAGAGCACTCGTTTTTATAATTTTCTTACAACTGTCTATGAATTTAAATTTGTTAGTATCATTTGTTCAATGCTCACAGAGTAATGCATGGTTTATGATGTATATACACGCATATACTTCATATGATATACTTACATTGTACGTTGTTATCGATGTAACTACGAATATATACCTACATTAGAAGTTATCAAGGGTGTCATTTTTATAATTTTCTTATAACCGTTATGAACATTTTAGTTTTTACAAACATCAATATGCTGAAAATTTAATTGCTTACATAATTTTCTTATCGCCTATGTTATACTGAAATGTACGCTCACCAATTAATGACTTATGTATATACACATATACTCCATGTGATATACTTATATGTACATGTAACTTTGAATATATACACATGAAATTATCGAGAGCACCGTTATTATCATTTTTTCACAACCGTCTATGAAAATTTTAGTTAAAAATTAATTTGTATTAATATTCTAGATTAGATTTTATTGAATTTTGTTTACCTGTTTCGATTTAATTGGTGGTTGTTATCCTTGTTTTGACCATATCTTAATTTTTTTTTATTATGTTTTCCATAATTAAATAAATCTTTATTTTTCTCTCGGATTCTTTCTGAATAAATTCTTAGTTTTCCATATTGTCTATGAATAAATCTCCCTTTTTTATAAGGAGTTTGAGTTTGAATTTCACTATTTTTTGTTTTTCATTTAATTCTCTCTGATTTTATTTTATTTTATTTTATTATTTTTTTTTTTTTAATTTTTTTTTTAATTTTTTTTTTTTTTGTAGGTTCTTCAATTAAATGCCAGAGGAGTAGTTTCGTCCAACTACATTCTAGAGATAGATGTTAGCTATTTTTCAACCAAATAATTAGTTTAGCTATTTTTCAACTTGGATAGTGTAGCTATTCTTGTAGTTGGCCCAAAGTAAAATGGTGGGCCCACAAAAAAATTGCAATTTTAAGAGAAGTCATTAGTTTGAGAGGGGTTGGAAGGTGTAGTCCATGAATTTGACTTAAACCCGAGTACCTAACCTCTTGCCTAGGTTTGGAACCCAAAACCACTCAGCCTCAAACATCCCCTTAAAGTCTACAATTTTAAATTTGTGTTTAATACGCCTAACATATTCAACATTTTTTAAAATTTATAGAACTATTAAACATAAAATTGAAAGTTGAGAAACATATAAATACATTTTAAAGTTTATGAATATATTTCACACAATTATAAAAATTTCACAACTAAACTTGTAATTAAATTTTTTTTTTCTCATGTTAGACAATAACATAGGTCATATCACATACCAATCCGATCCAAAAAAAAAATGAGCATCTAGACTAATCGGTTTGCTTGATCACCTGATATTCTTTTAGGAATAGAAATAAAACAAGTAGAAATTTTAATGGATAAAATACCTTTTTAGTCCCTCAGGTTTGAGAATTGTGTCAGTTTAGTCCATAGGTTTTAAATTTGAACAATCGAGTCCCCAACATTTGGTAAATTTTCGATTTTAGTCTTTCGTTAACAGAATCTGTTAAATAGATTATGAAAGATGACGTGCCAATTTAAAAAAATAAAATAATAAATAAAATATTATTATTATTATTAAAATAAACAAAATAATCCCTCTCTATCTCCTTTCACCCATCCACAATCATCTCCCTCCTTCAATCCTCACTCCGACGATCCTCCCTCCAGCGAACCAGGTCTTCCTCCTCATCTTTCTTCTTCTTTCTTAATCTTACATTTTATCTTTTGGCTCTAGGATTTAAACCCAAATTTGAAGAAGAAAAAATGACTCCGGCTCCCCCTCCGCTCTTGTCGACGGCCCTAATCCGACTTCTTCCTTGTCCTTGATTTCTCGAATCGTCGATTTCAGCAATTCGTCCTCGTACAATTTACACCGTAATTTATCAAAACATATAGGAATGGTAACTAAATACTAACTAATTTCCTAACATAGATAAATTCATAATACCCTCCCTCAAGTTGGAGCATGAAGGATCACAAATGACCAACTTGAAAATAAGGTGAGGATAAGGTAAAATGTGATGGTACAAAAAATTTGCAGCCTCCGAACGCGGGTCGGTGTTGCAAACTTCAGGTCGATGCTCATTGCATCTTCAATTTTTCAAGAGCTTCCAAACGCGGGTTGATGCTCCAATCTTCAAGTCGATGCCCACATGACATCTTTAAATTTTTGCGGGCTTCGCATCTCGCTTTGACCACGCAATATAAGTTTCTGTGAGCCTCCGAACGCGGGTCGGTGCTTCACAAATCAAATTTCATGGTTGTTCACCATAAAAGAAGGAGAGGACGAAGTAATTTTCACCTCAGTGTTCCCTTCAGTAATTCGAAGGAGAGATTTTCGCCTCAGTGTTCCCTTCAGTAATTCGAAGGAGAGATTTTCGCCTCAGTGTTCCCTTCATTCATCATCATCGAAGAATAGGGCAATTTATAATTTGAGCTCCCTCACTACACCCTTCAGTAATTCGAAGGAGAGGAAGAATCAAGCTAAAGCGTATACTATTAGTAAAACAAAAAATTACTTATAATACTAATATCATACATTAGTGCAGTGGAAATAGATGTTTTTCACTAATGTGAGGGCGACCTAGGTTCGAGCCTAAAAGGATTCATATAAATGTATATATATATATAAACATAAATTATTTATTTATTTAGTGGGGTTGTCTTTCAATCAAAACCACTTCCAAGGAACAAGTAAATAAATTTGGCTTTTTATGTCTTTTGGAGAACAAGTTTAAACTTCATTGATTCCCTATCCAAAATTCTACCATTAACATCAACAACATTATACACAGAAACCCCAAATTTCCTCATCAAACAAATCTTTCCCCCATTGATTCCCTATCCAAAATTCTACAATTAACATCAACAATCAAAGCATCAACAACATTATCCACAAAAATCCCAAATTTTCTCATCAAATTATCATACTCGGCGCCACTGAGATGACCTTCAACTCCAACTATGGGGCAAACCCCAGTGGATCTTGCTCTTCTCTGCAATTTTTAAGTAAACTTCGCCGAGGGTCGCTCCAGATTCCACCCACGCAGATCGACGACAAAGGGAGACTGCGAGCGAGGCGAAAAACGATGGCGACTCCGAGCGAAGACGACGACGAGAGAGGGAGGCCGAAGGGGATAAGGTCTGCGAGAGAGAGAGAGGGGCGACTAGATGAAAACTGACGGAAGGTCGAGGCGGAGACGGAACGCTACAGAGGCAGTGACGAACGACGACAAGGCGAATGGGGAAGGCTACAGAGGCAGAGACGAACGACGACAAGGCGAATGGGGAGAAGGTCTGCGGCTGCGCGATGCTAAGAGAGATTCTGAAGGCTGAAGCGGTTGTAATTCAAAATGAGAAGGAAAGTGGGAAACCTTATTTCATTATATATATATATATATATTTAATATATTGAATTTGGTTCGGTTCGGGTTGAACCGAGCCAAATTTGGTTCAACCCGCAAACCGACCCGAAAATTTGGTTTTTAAAATAGCAACCCAACCCAACCCAAATTAAAGAAAAACCCAACCCAACCCGAAAAGTTGGGTTGGGTTGGGTTTCGCGTTTTGCGAGTTTTTTGAACACCCCTAGTTAGATCTAATCTGATTTTTTTTTTCTTCATAATATCAGATCTTCCTTTTCTTCTTTCCTTTCTTCTTCTTCTCTATTTTCTTTCTTTACTTTTTTGTTTTTTCATCATGTTTCAATGGCCAAAAATAAAAAATAAAAAAGAAAAAGAGGCACAAACCAGCACTAAAAAATAAAAAAGAAAAAGAGGCACAAACCAGCACTTTCACCGGAGCTCCTTCCGATCTCGAAAATCTGAACAACCGACTCTCGACGGTGGCGATTCCTTCGCCGGAGCTCCCCTTAGATCTAACGAACGCGCAACAAAAACTTCAAGTTTTCAGATTTGAACCCGTTTCGGTTTGTCGTCGCAACAAACGAACTCACGCTCCAACAAACAGTCGGAGCTTCAGATCTCGACGAGACTGACTTCTCCTTCATAGATTTTTTTTTCTTCATCTACATCTTCATCTTTGAAGAGGAGGTAACATTGGAGAGGAACAAAGTTGGGCGACGGCGGCGGATTCCGCTCTAGTGCTTTTGTATGATCGAGTTTAGTAAGATCTTCAGCTTTGATACCATGCTAAAACACAATGTATTCCTCCTGATTTCTCATTAAAATAACATGTTTATATACAATTTAGGCTAACCTAATTTCTCAAAACATATAAGAATGGTAACTAAATACTAATTAATTTCCTAACTTAGATAAATTCCTAATAGCGGATCTGAAAAAAACGACTTCGACTCTCCCTCCGCCGCACCTCTCTTCCTCCTCATCTTTTCGAATCCTTTCTTATCTCAATGTTTCCATTACCACTCTTCAGGTTTCTTGTAAGGTCATTTTACAAGACGTCAATGGCAGACCTGCTCTTCCTTGGAGTCAACCATCTTTTCCTCTTCCCTCGTTTCTTTTTAAATTGGATGATTGGATGATCAATAAATGTTGTTTTATAAAAAAAAACCTGTAGTTTTCTGTTTCAGTTGGAATTACTAATAAATCGGTTGAAAGCTGAGCTAGTTTTGGATTTTTATGTGGGGTTTAATTTTGTTTTAACTTGTTGGAAAATGAGTTTGGAGCTGGGATTTTTTTCTGATTTGTTTTGTTATCTAGAAGACCCAATAAATGATGGCGGAGGAGGACCCTAGATCTGAAAGATAAAATGTAAGATAAAGAAGAAGAGAGTTGCGCGCGGCCTGTTCGCCGGAGGGAGGGTGGCCGGAGTGAGGTTTGAAGGAGGGAGAGAAGGGAAGGAGATGGGGTTATTATAAAAAATAACCCTCCTCTCAAACTTTTTATAAAGGCTATCGTTTTTTGTCACTATCAATTTTAGCATTTCTCGGTGCAATCCTGGCCAGAATACCGAGATTTCCATTTACAAAAATAATCGATAAAAAAAAAAAAAAAAAAAAACTCATGGTTAGCATGGTGCAATCCTGGCCAGGATCCACCACGGACATTTACATTTAAAAAAAAATCTCAGAACTTAGTGAGATCTGGGTAAGATTCTTGACTCTAGCTGATTTTTTTTTTTTTTTAAATGGACAAAAAATTATAAAGGAGAATTTGAATTAAAAAAAGTAGATGCGAAAACTTAAACGTATTTATAAAAAAAAAAAACGAGCTTATAAAAACAAAAATGCTAAATTAATTAGTGTTAGTGTTTATTTCAAAGTTTATCTAAAATTCATATCCGGTCGTCCTTAAAAATTCTCTTTTTTTATTTTTTTTTGTAACGGTGTTTTAATTAATGCGAGGATTGAACCTATAACCTCTTAGTCAAGGCACAACTTATGCCAATTGAGCTATGATCGGTTTAACATACGAAATATTAATGTCAATTGAGATATGATCGGTTTGATATATGAAACATTATTTATGGATGGTACTTCAAGAGATACCCAAATATTTTCGACATTATTTGAAAAAATATTTAGATTTGAAGTTAAAAAAAAAATATAATAAAAAAATAAAATAATGCAATCCTGACCAATCTTGAGATGATAATTGAAATCTTGGCCAATTTAAAAAAATTGAAAAAAAAAAAAATCTCGGTGCTCGATCCTGGCCAGGATTCACCGAGAAATGAAAATTGAAAAAAAAAAAAGAATCTCGCTGCTCGATCCTGGCCAGATTCACCGAGAAATGCTAAAATTGATAGTGACAAAAAACGACGTTAGTGTTGATAAATTGTTTGGCAGTGTGGTTATTCTTGATAATAACCCAAAGAGAGGATTGTAGATGGGTGAGAGGAGAAAGAGGGATTATTTTGTTTTTTTTTTAATAATAATAATATTTTAATTATTATTTTATTTTTTTAAATTGACACCTCATCTTTCGTGATCTGATTCTGTTAATGGAGGTCTAAATTATAATAATAATTATTATTATTTTGAGTACATGGGAGGATTCGAACAGATCATTAACACATTAACACATAGTACTTATGCCCGGGGAGCTATGTTCGCTTTGGCAAATACTCCTCCAATTTGTTTCACTAAATTAGAATAATGAAATATTTGTACGGATGATTCAAAATTTTAGACACTTTGAGGATTTGGCCGGGCATTTTGAATAAAATATTATCCAACATTTTGCTTCCATCATCAAATATATTTTTAATATTTTTTTTTTGTTCACTCACTCACGCTCACTCATCACTTCCGTTCGTGTTCTGCTCACTCTCGCTTGGGCTCCCTTTTAGAATTTTAGAATTGGAAATTTCTCCACATTCCCCGAGCTCGATGAAGAACGAAAAAAATAATATTATAAAAATATTTGATAATGTTAGATAACATTTTTTTTTTTAAATGTGGGTCAAATCTTCAAAGTGCCCAAAAATTTAAGTCGCCCATACAAATATCCCTAGAATAATGACTTTTCTAACCCAAAAAAAAAAACTGAAATTATGGTGAACAAATAATTGAAGGGTTGCCTCTTTCAAATTTTAAAATCTAACTATGTCTAATAACTATTGAATACAAATTCGAAGGACAATCAAACAAAAGCTCAAATGAACTGTAATTATAATAAGAGAATACTTTAGTCCATTTGATAACCATTTGATTTTTTAAAAATTTATTTATTTTCTCATTATTTGTCACCGTGGATTTCATATTTTGTAAAAAAATATTTGAATTCTTAGTCAAATTTAAAAAATAAAGACACAATTCTTCTTAATTTTATAAGTTTGAGTATTGTTTAGGTGTCAAATCGAGCATAGCTCAATTTACATAAGGTTGTGCCCGTTTGATAACACATTCAGTTTTTGGTTTTTGATTTTTTTGGTTTTCTGTTTTTTAAAAATAAAAATCATATGTGTTTGATAACTATTTTTTTGTTTTTGATTTTTGAAAACATAAAAGTTCAAAGTTGTGGGTTAATTACTATTTATTTTGTATTTTTTTATAAAATAAAAATTGAATAATGTTAATTTATTAAAATGTAACATTTATCGAAATTTAATTAAGGTCCAATTATTTGATGAAATTAAAAATTTAGGGTAAAAAATAATTTTCCTTAAATAAAAAAAATATTTTGTCGATAGTTTAATATATTAGGCAATCTTTAGTTGATGTTTATCAACCCTAAAGTCAGGAAAATAAATATGTTTATTGTGTAGGGTAGATAGGTATATTGGTGTAACATCACAATAATATTAAAATATAATATATTAGAAAAAATTATTTAAATAAAATTATAATATATTATATTAATAATATTTTTATACTAAAAAATTATTAATAATATATTTATTTTTTAAAGATATATTAATAATATTAATGACAATTCCCCTTGCAAAAAAATATTAATGACAATTTGATACGAATTTCAATATAAATAAACATTTAAACATAATTTCAATAATTATATCTAATTTATTAAAAATTTAAATAGAGTTAAAAAGGGAGAAAAAAAAAAAAAAAAAAAAACTTGACAAAATTTTGATTTTGAATACCTTCTTCTTCTTCTTTTTTTTTTTTTTTTTTTAATAAAATTTGTTAATGAATGTAAAAACGTTTTCAAAAACTTAAAAACCAAAAACTCAATTGGTTATCAAATAGACCTGTTTTCTAAAAATAAAAAACCAAAAACCAAAAATAGAAATTGAATGCATTATCAAACGACCCCTTAGTTTTTTGTTTTTGAAAAGTGTCTTATTTTTCTCACCATTTCCTTGCAATTGTTTTTATCTTTCTTACCTAATATAAGAATTCCTAGCTAAATTCAAAAAATAAAAACAAATTTTTTCAAACTATATATATATATATATATATATTTTTCAAATTTTAGCTTAGATTTTGAAAACATGGTAAAAGAAAGATAATAAAAAAAAAAAAATTCATATGTGGAAGTAGTGTTTATAGACTTAATTTTCAAAATCTAAAAATAAAAAATCAAATAATTATCAAACAGAATCTTTGGTTACAACGCTTTTAACTTTTTCCTAAACCTATTTCATAAGGACGCATTTTATAAGATTTTCGTCTTTGATTTGATGTTTTTGAAATTTATGTTTGTTTGCTTCTAATTTATTTACTATGAGGTTCTCCTCTCTTAAAAAAAAAACATATGAATTCTTAGTCAAATTCTAAAATCAAAAACTGTTTTTTTAAGTTTTGAAAACATAACTTAGATATTGAAAACACTTGTAAAACGTAGATAACAAAACAAAGGAACCCATAACTGAAATTAGTGTTTATAGGCTTAATTTTTAAAATAAAAAACCAAATGTTATCAAACGGTATCTAAATATTTTTATTTTGGTTTAAATACCAATTTCGTCCATGTACTTTGAAGATTGTTCTATTCACATCTCTATACTTTCAAATATTCAATTTTAGTCCTTGTACTTTCAATAAACCTTAAATTTAGTCTTTATTGTTAGTTTGAAGATGTTTTTTTCTTATCAAAATTAGTTAAATAATAATAATAATTTTCATGAAAAAGACACAATATGAATATGTTCCAAAAATTTATAAAGGGAGACTAGTATAGATTAATTTATTTTTCGAAAAGTTTGCAACAAACTAACACTTGAGCTTCCTTTAAGATTTATTAAAAGTACAAGAATTAAAATTTGACATTTAAAAATAGGGGCAGTTGCACGAATAGCAAATATATATATAATTTGCATTTATAGCAACCATTATTCAACTTTGCATATATAGCAAAATATTCAATTTTCGAGTGTTGAAATAATATGTGGTATCTCAATCATATCTTATATATATGTGGTGTCTCAATCATATCTTATATTTGGTATATTAGTTGAGTGATACACCACCAAATACAAGGTCTACCAATCGATGCAAGTTGTTACGGACAACTTCAGCCTCACGTCACCTGCTGACGTCACACCCACTCCCGAGCCCCCGGATGAATTACCCACCGAAGACTGTCCCCGAAACTTTGATGGACGATGCTCTCGAAGAAGGCAGACTGACGTCACTCCTCGGTTGGCGCGAGATGTGACCGACGTGACAGCCTGCCACGACTGACGAAGACGCGGTACAGCAGGCGCCCCCAATCCCCTTGGGAATCGGGGGACGACGGTTGCCGCAATCATCACACAGCGCGTGCGCCCAACCCCGGTTGGTCCACGTCCCTAACCCCGGTCCAGGCATTCGTCCGAAGGCCAAGGAACCGAGCAACTCGAGGAGCTCTCCTCCACCGCCAACTATAAATGCCTCTCATGTTCAACAGGGGACGGGGATCGAGAAGACAAGTGAAGGAAAATTGAACCTCCACATTGGTATGATATTGTCCACTTTGGGCATAACCCTCCTGACTTTGCTTTTAGACACCGAAAAGGCCTCATACCAATAGAGAATGCTATCCTTCTTTATATACTCATGATTTTCCCCTGTCCTAACCGATGTGGGACTTTGGTTGTACTCCTAGCACTCCCAACAATCCTCCCCTCGAAAGAAGTACCATCGAGCCTCCCCTTGAATAGTCATCCATATCTGTCTAGATACTCTTATCTAGGCCCTTTCGACACCACGGATCTATGTCAATGACTACACCTTGGAGGTTTCCCTTTGTTCGGCATTTGAGGACAATGACCAACAATCCTCCCCTCCAAAATAAGTCATTAAGCCATTACATTACAATCTTTGGTGCAGAGAGGTGACATTCAAAATATGGTACCCAGATGCTGAAAACCAAACACAGGGTGGATGTGAAAAATAAGATTGTGTCTACGGTGACATCTTAGTATGAAAATTACCAAATTAGGGCACGTGCACCTCCACCACCTCGTCCATTTGCTCCTTTCCAAGCATACTAAACTCTTGTTCTCACACACTTAATTTTGGCACGTTTTGGTGTATCAGTCATCTAATATACCAGTTATATGGTATATCAGTTGTCACTAAACACCAAATATAAAGTATATGAGTTGTGTTCAATAATAAACCAAATATGAGATATATCAATTAGCCGATTTTAAAAGCTTTGTTATATTAGCAAACTCAAAAAATCATAGCTACATTTGCAATTCTCCTAATATATTTAGCTAACGAGTGTAATTCTCCTTAAAAATACATAACTAAAATAGAACAAGCTACAAAGTATAGAATTAAAATGATAGTTAACCTATGTTTTTGGGACAACATGTGAGGGTAAAAGATCAAACTTAAAAATGTTTCAAAAAGCCAAAGCGAGCATAGCTCAGCTGGCATATGTATGAGTTGACGACCTTTTAATTAAAAAATTATGAAAACTCTAATTTATCGATTAAAAAATTATGAAAACCCTCCTCCTCCTCCTCCTCCTCCCTGAGCGACAATATCTTCAATCAGCAGCGCTAGATTCCGATGAGACGAACCCCCTTCTTCGACAGCTCTCTTCGCCATTTTAGCAAGCTCTTTACATCTCTCTCTCATCTCATCTCCTTTCAACACCATTTCAATGGCTTCCCTCACTCTCTCTCTCTTCACCACCACCCCTTTCTCCTCTCCCTCTAACCAATGCCCAGCCGTTTCCTCTCCCACGCTCAAACCCACCTTCAAAATCTCCACAATCAGCTTATCATTGAACACTTGATCTTCAAACAGCGGCCATGTGATCATCGGCACCCCCGTCGATATCCCCTCGACGCTCGAATTCCATCCGCAATGCGTCAGAAAACACCCAATTGCAGAGTGCGACAGTATCAGAACTTGCGGCGCCCACCCACGAATCACGAGGCCTCGAGATGAATCGTACTCCTCCAGCCATTTCAGTAGATCTTCTGTAAGATTTGCTTTTCTTATCACCCAAATGAATGGTTTGTTCGATGCCTCTAAACCCAATCCCAGCTCTATGAGTTGCGGCGTTGTTAAATTGCAGAGGCTTCCCAATGAGACGTAGACAACCGAAGATGGGTTCTGCCCGTCGAGCCATTTGATGCATTCGTGTTCGTCGATTGAAGATTTTTCGCCTCTTTCGGCTTTGTCGTTGATGCAAAGCGAAACAGGGCCGACGCACCAAACATTTTCCGGCGATTCCCTTTCCTTTCTGTACTCTGCAACATACTCTGTTTCCATCTCTTCAAACACATTTAAAATTATGCCGTGTGACTTCCGATCGACCTCCTCCACTTCATAACCAAACTTCGCCATTTCTTCACCGCTGACTTTCGGTAGCTGCGACTTTAGAATTTCGACAGGATCGGGCAAGTCCGACAAAGTTACGAATTCCGAATCAGAAATAGAGGTTACAAGAGCGTGATTTGTTTTTAAACGCCGCATACAGAGAAGGAAGAAGGAGGTCAAACTGTGGAAAACGATCCTTGGGATTTTGAATTTCTGGGAAATTTGGAAAGTCCAAGGGAGCAAGGTGTCGGAGATTATGCAATTCGGAGGAGGGGTGAGTTGTTCGAACAGTTTTTCCGATGGTTCGTGAAGGAGACAAGTTGCTCTGTAGAAATTGGAGATGGAAGAAGAAATTGGGGAAGGTAGCAAGTCGAGATTGTCGCACCCTTCTGGTAGACCGACTTGGTTCCATGGGAATTGGAGCTGAACGACGTGGATTTGAAGGCCGGAATCAATGGCGCGAGCGAGAACAGAGTGGTTGCGATCGGCGTTGTTGGGTGTGAGGACGATGGTGATAATGGCGCCGCGGTGGGCGATGAGCTTGGCGAGGTCGATCATGGGGATCATGTGGCCTTGAGCCATGAAAGGGAAGAGGAGAAAGTGAGGGGAAGCCATGGGAGAGAGCAGGCAGCTCTGTGTTCTTTTATATATATATAATTTTTTTGTTTTTCTTGACAACATGTGGAACTGAAACCTATGATCTTATATAGTCACTAATTCATAAGCGTAGCAATTGAGCTATGCTTTTGACGGTGACAAATTCGAATTTGTGGTGTGTTGGTAACTAGTTTGTATTATTTACTATTTAGACCTAGCCAGAGTTGTTATTTGGTTGGAGGATCAATCCCTCCATCTCGCATTAATAACCGAGCATAGCTCAATCAGCATAAGGTTGTGTTCGTGACTAAGATGTCATGGGTTCAATCCCCACATTAATTAAAATATCGTTGCAAAAAAATAAAAATAAAATTCAAATTGACCGACTTTAAATCTCCACAACTAATCAAATGAGGGACTATGGGTTCATAAATTCAGCAGGTGACTTTAAATCTCAAATCTATTATAAATTCAGCAGGTGACTTTAATTTCCATAACTACTCCACAACTAATCAAATACATCGCCTCTTTTACGCCTTTCACTTTCATTTTACAATTTCAGGTTTCTCTCTCTAATTCCTCACGCTTCATAAATGCAAGATCCAGAAGAAAAAGAAAGAAAACAATCTTCGGAGAAATTGGAGAAAAAATGAGCAAGAAGAGAGAATAGAAGAAGATGACAATGTGTTTATAGTGGTTCGACAACCAGGCCTACATCCACTCCCGAATAGGAAAAACAATATAATATTCTCACAGATCTAACTTCTCAAAGTTCTCTATTCCAGATTTCTACCTTACAATTACAAAGATGAAGATGTGTATTTATGATGGAGAAGATAAGCTTTGTTACAGAAATCAGTTTGTAACTTTAAAACTAATTTCTGTTTCTATTCCAAAATTGAAAAACAAATTAACTTTGTGATTGCTTTCTTCTTTGTTTGTTTTGAGTGACGGGTTTTATTTTGTTCACAAACTTTACATGGGTGCTGAAGATTGCATGAAGAAAATGGCAAAAATGACACTTACTGAAGTGGAAGGACGAATTCTGGATCTAGATAATCAAGAAAACAAAGAGTTTGAGAATTAGCAAAGACAAAACGATATAGTTAAGATTTTTAGGGCGACAAGTGATTACCGATGTGTTTCCCATGATCATGCCAAGGATATGAAACACCAAAGGCAAAATTAGTTTCGAAAAGTGGGAAGAAACCTAATCCATTGCAAATTCAAGACATATGGGGATAAAAAAAGGTCTTCGAAGGCGGTCCTTGGTTTTTCACCAAAGCGCTCTTAATCTTCGAAAAACCCAAAGGAGACACAAGTTATGCGTTACTCGATTTCAGATACACTCCTTTCTGGATTCATATTCATAGTCTTCTTAATGCAGGGATATGGGCAGGTACTTCGAAAAATCTTGTTGGAACGTTTGAAAAAATAGATATATAAAATGAGGAGGGTCGTTGTGGAGGAACGTCTCTTCGGGTGAAGGAGTCGAATTGATGTGAACTAGAAACTGCAAAGGGGAGTTAAGATCAGGATTGGAACGACAACATATGGAACTTGGATACCAATCACTTATGAAAAACCATCTGATTTCAGCTATGGTTGTGGTAAATTGGGACATACCCTTGGAGTGTTTGGGGCACTAACTTGAAGTTTGGTGGACTAGGTTATTATAACACAGTCTACGTTTGACCCACCGACTATTATAACCACAGTCAATAAAGTAACTATACGGACTTCAATAGTATCACAACTATTATAATCCACAGACTATTATAACCATCGACTATAATAACTCACTCATCGCTCCAAACAACCCCTTAAAGATTGTGAAACTCGTTCTCAGGTAAAAGAAAGTGAATTGGAGTATGGGGAAGATTTGAGAGAATCTACACCGATAAATAATAAAAACCTTGGATACTAGGAGCAGTCATATGTGAACTTCATTTCGAAGGAGGTATACGCCTCTTTTCCTTGGTATCAGTGCCACAGGTTTGTCATATTAAGCTGCTCTCAAAATATCGTTGTTGATGGCCTAACTCATTGCTAATGACAAAAGCCAGCAAGGAGGCAAAGAAGCATTCACACAGCTAATTTGGGGAGGAATTTGACTGACTCCCTTCCTAAAATTCTTAAAATAAGTTTTTCTAATCTTTTTAAACTCTTTTTAAAAAATAAAATTAGCTAATTAAAAAAAAAAATACACCTTTACTGTTTACTATGGGTGTGGGTTCCATAATATTTATTAACTTGGACTTTTAAAAACGTTGAAAAATATCCTTGCCATATTAAATTTTGGATGAAAAAGTTAGTTTAATTAATACCTTTGACTTGTAAAACAAATAAAAAAAATATTTTTATTGAAAAACATTTTTTTTCTTCCTTTCTTTGCAAATTATTTCCCCATAAAAATTAACATAAAACTTTGTTTTATAAAGGTTATGTGCAACAAAAGAACACTAAGGACATGTTTGCCCGATGAGTTGTTTGACAAGGAGTTGATAGAATAAATTAACTCCTCATTTGGTCTACGGACTCGTTGAACTCCGATAAAAAATATCAACTCTTCAGATTTCTACAGTAATTACTATTCAATCTGTCCCATTTTTCAAGGCAACACATTTCACTTTCTTCCTCTCTCTCGCCCACAATATTTTTAATTATTTAAAAAAACGCAATTTAAACTAAATGTGTAAAATGACTAAAAATGCAATTCAACCTATTTTTATTATTTTAAATATAATTTAGGTTGTTCAATCAAAATTGGTACTTAAACCAAATTCAAAATGTAGTATTCTTACCATGAGATAAATAAAAATATCAGCTTATTTGGACCCGTTTAAATTAATGGATTAAAATATTTCAAATTCACGTGTAATATTTAACACAATATTGTAGGACTTTCTTTTATTTCAAAACTATTCGAATAAAATGAATAATTAGTGTGAGTGATATTGAAAAAAGATGTGAAATTATAGAAAAAGAATGTAAAAAAAAAAAAAAATAGCTAAAATAAACCATTTTTTTTTTTGTTGAGATGTTGATGTTTACGTGGAGTGAATTTAGATGGAATGACAAGTTTGAGGGTGGAGGAAGACGTGTTTGACACATGAATAAACTATATAGACAATCTTATAATTCATAAAATTAAATATCAGTCCTAACAAAAAAGAAATATATTTTTGATAATCAATGTGAAAAAATAATGTGAAGTATTGTGCTCAAAATTATTTTTGTTGTCTTCAAAGAAATTTGTCAAGATAGATAAAATAAAAAAAAAAATATTTCATTTTTAAAATTTGGAATGGGAAGAAGTCTTTAATAAGAAAATTTTGAAAGTTTGTAAAAAAAGATTGTGCAAAAGAAAACCGCTAAAATAAACTCAGACTTCACAACTACAGACTAAACAACTCTCTGCTCCAAACACACCAGACTTCAGAACTCCCAGACTAAACAACTCTCTGCCTCAAACAGACATACCTCAGAACTCCCAGACTAAACAACTTCAACTCCCCCAACTCCTTGGACCAAACGCCCCCGAGTTGTTTAATCTAGGGAGTTGTTTAATCTAGGGAGTTGTTTAGTATGAGGAGTTCTGAAGTATGTGTGTTTGGAGCAGGGAGTTGTTTAGTCTGGAGTTCTGAAATCTGTTGTGTGGTTGGGGCAAAGAGTAGTTGAACTTGAAGTTCTTGAATCTGAGTTTATTTTAGTTGATTTCTTCTACACAACGTCTACAAACTTTCAAAATTTCATTATTAAGTACTTATTTTTATTTCAATAAATTCTAAATATATATATATATATATATATATATATATATATATATATTTATTTTATGTATCATTTACAAATTTGTTTGAAGACAACAAAAATAATTTTTAACACAATACCAAATATTATTAATATATATGTATATCCATTTTTTTTTAATTTTTTTTTTTTTTGTAAGATTATCTTTAATTTGATGAATTATAAGATTTAGTTTTTTGCTTTTGTTTTTATTAATGTAGGTATATTTTACAAACATTTTAAAGAAAAAAAAAAAGAACAACACATATCTTACCCTGACCCACGTGTCAAACACATTTTTCTCCGTCCCCATCCTCTTAAACTCCTCCTTCCATTTGAATCCACTATATCCGAAAATCAGCATCTCAACAATACCGGTTTGTTTTAGCTATTTTTTTTTTACAATTTTTCCTATAATTTTCCAATATTTTCATTGGTAAGAACTTTTTCTAATAAAATTTAAAAATGCGATTTTTGTTTTTTTTATTTTATGTATCATTCACAAATTTCTAATTTTGACCAAAATACTTCACATTATTTTTTCAATATCACTCACATTAATTATTCATTTTATTTGGGTAGTTTTGAAATAAAAGAGAGTCGTACAATAATGTTAAATATTACATGTGAATTTGAAATATTTTAATCGGTTAATTTAAACGAATTCAAATAAACTAATGTTTTTATTCTCCATTGTAATAATACTACATTTTGAATTTGGTTTAAGTACCAATTTTGATTGAACAACCTAATTTATATTTAAAATAATAAAAATAGGTTGAATTGCATTTTTAGTCATTTTACACATTTTTTTTAAATTACGTTTTTTTTTAGATAATTAAAAATATTGTGAGAGAGAGGAAGAGAGAGAAATGGGCTGTCTTGAAAAACGGGTCAGACTTGAATAGTAATTACGGTAGAAGTCTGGGGAGTTGATATTTTTTGGAACAACGGAAATAAAACTTCTCCCCCAACTCCTTGTTAAACAACTTCTTGGGCCAAACATGCCCTAAGGGGGTGTTTGGCCCAAGGAGTTGTTGGAGAAGGAGTTGTGGGGAGAAGTTTTATCCCCGTTTTTTCCACGGACTTGTTGAACTCGGATAAAAAATATCAACTCCCTAGACTTCTACAGTAATTACTATTCAAGTCTGACCCGTTTTTCAAGGCAGCACATTTCTCTCTCTCTCACAATATTTTTAATTATTAAAAAAATAATGTAATTTAAACAAAAATGTGTAAAAGGACTAAAAATGCAATTTAACCTATTTTTATTATTTTAAATATAAATTAGGTTGTTCAATCAAAATTGGTACTTAAATCAAATTCAAAATGTAGTATTCTTACCATGGAGAATAAAAACATCAGTTTATTTGAATCCGTTTAAATTAATGGATTAAAACCTTTCAAATTCACATGTAATATTTAACACATTATTGTACGACTCTCTTTTATTTCAAAACTATCCAAATAAAATGAATAATTAATGTGATTGATATTGAAAAAAAAAATGTGAAATATTGTGGTCAAAATTATTTTTGTTATCTTCAAAGAAATTTGTGAAGGATCTAAAATAAAAATATAAAAATCACATTCTTAAAATTTGTTGGAAGAAATTTTTAACAATGAAAATATGAAAAATTATAGAAAAAATTGTAAAAAAAAAAATAGTTAAAATAAACCGTCATTGTTGAGATGTTTATTTTCGGATATAGTGGATTCAGATGGAATGATGAGTTTAGGAGGGTGGAGACGGAGAAAGATGTGTTTGACACGTGGGTTAGGGTAAGATATGTGTTCTTTTTTTTTTCTTTTCTTTAAAAAGTTCGTAAAATATACCTACATTAATAAATAAATAAAAAATCAATCTTATAATTCATAAAATTAAAGTTGAGTCCTAAAAAAAATGGATATATATATATATATATAATAATAATAATAATAATATTATGAAGTATTGTGTTCAAAATTATTTTTGTTATTGTCAAACAAATTTGTAAAGATACCTAAAATAAAAATAAAAAAATTCTTTTTTATAATTTATTGGAATTAAAATAAGTATTTAATAATGAAATTTTTAAAGTTTGTAGAAAAATAGTGTGCAGAAGAAAGCCGTTAAAATAAACTCAGATTCAAGAACTCCAAGTTTAACAACTCCTTGCCCCAAACACACACAGACTTCAGAACTCCAGACTAAACAACTTCTTGTCCCAAACACACATATTTCAGAACTCCTCACTCTTCAAAACTTCCTAGACTAAACAACTCAAACTCCCCCAACTCCTTGGGCCAAACGCCCCCTAAAAACTTAAATTGAAATCAAAGAGAAAATTTCTCTTTTTAAAAGTGTAAAGAAGATACCTCGAAGAAAAAAACGAAAGTTTTTATTTTTGTTTTTTTTCGCTCTCCTGTTTATGTGTTAGTGATAATCTGAAGATTAATATAGCTTACAATTACGATGAATGGATAATGAAGGATGAATGAGTAGCGAAGTAAAAGATGAATAATTATTTTTCTTTTTTGGATGGAGGTTTATAATTATGAATTTTAAGTTTTTGGAACTTATTTGGTCAAATTGTTTTTTTTTAAAGGGTATTTTAATTAATGCGAGGATTGAACATGAACCTTATGCCAATTGAGCAACCGTTTGGCAAAAAAACTTTTTTTTTTACAACATGTTGGGTGGGGGATTGAACCTACAACCTCATGATCACTAAGCGATACATCATGCCGTTGAACTATCCTCTTGTTGGCATATTTGGTCAAATTGTTACTACGACCTTTCAAATGCTTATAAACGTGAAGAGTGCGAGATTAATTCAGTTTACAAGGTTAATTAATCAAAAGTTTGATATATGATTTTTTTTTAATATTTAAGAAGTGTTAAAATTAGGACCGCACGAACAGGCAATAGGTCATGTAGACAGTTGAGATCACTCCAAAGGCGTGCGCATGAATCATCGAGTGAGAGTGTCTGCGAGTGATCATTTTGCAAAACACCCGGTCCAAAGGATCGGTTTAGCGGCTGGGCGGTCTAGCAGCCAGTTCTGAGCGGTTCAGCGCAGGTTTCTACGTGAATTTCAATTTTCATGCGCCTTGGCGCTATGCTCTCGAGTTTGGGAAATTTTTTCTCTTATTCATTTCGGTTGGTTTCTTCAATATGCACTCTTTTCTTCAATCGCATAGGTTGCTAGCTATCTCATAACTAACATAGATTGTTTTCTTCCTTTTTTTTTTTACAACGTTTCTTCTTTTCAAGTTTTTTTTTTTTTAATCGAGATTTCAGTAGCTTCTTGATTTAAGATAAACCAGAATCGCATAGCAACATAAAATGATTAAATACATTTTAGTAAATTTATTAAATACATTTCTTTGAGGAGAATTATTAAGATTGATTGCTAAATAAAATGAACGACCTGAAGTTATATAGTTATTAATGAATGAAGATTAAACTAAAATTTAATTGCTTACAATTTTTTTTTTTGCAACAGTAGTTTAATTAATGCGGGGATTGAACCCATGACCTTGTGGTCATCGGGACAACCCTATGCCAATTGAGCTATGCTCAGTTTGACAACTTACAATTATTTTTAATAATTTGAGTTAATAAAATGAATTAACTAGCAACAATTAATTATTTATAATTTATTTGCAAATCTGATGAGATGCAACACCAAACACATACATCATTTATTCTCATGAAAATCTGATAACATTCTCATGCAGCACCAAACACAAACATTATTGAGACATTTCATTCCCAAACATCTTCTATTCTCCGACATCTGCAAATCCTCAAACCATACGGCCCCTGAATCTCCATATCTCATATAAGCATCCTCCATCTTTTTGTTCAAAGAGTAGGCGCCACAATGTCATAAATAGTTTAAATTTGTCCCATAGAATATATGAGAAAAAATTATAAGAATAATTCGATTATATATCTATTAGAATCATTAATTTCTTTTGTTTGAATATATATAAAAATAATAATAACAACATAAAACCCCCAAATTGGGTTTTTTTTTTTTTTTTTTTTTAATATTGTAATTTTAAAAACTTTTTATAAAAACATTATTGTAGGTTTGAAAGTATTTTTAAAAATATTGTTATTTCAAAAGGAGGTCGTCTTGAGCAAAATTCGTCTTTTGGAAAGACGATCTTATTCAAAGAGTTCTTTTGCATTAAAATTGATATATTTTTATCGAGATATTTAAAATTTTCGAAAAAGGTAGGGTTGAAAAGCTAACAGAGAGAGCTTCAATTTGATACATGGTTTCACTATTTTTTGAGTTGTATATCAAAAGATAAAGATCATCGAAGTTGGACTATAGTTCTGCAAATTTTAGAACTGGAGATTTTGAGGAGCGTGGATTAAAAAATTGATATCTTTTTAGCAAGATATTCAAAAATTTCGAAAAAGATATGGTTGGAAAGCTAACACAGAGCTTCAATTTGATACCTAGTTTCACTATTTTTGAAGTTGTGTATCAAAATTAAAGATCGGTCGGAGTTGAGCTCTAGTTCTGAAAAACTTCACTAAACCCCGAAATAGCTCAACTTCAAAACTTCACTAAACCCTAAAAAGATATGGCTGAAAACTTCAAAATTGTAGCTCAACTTCAACTATCTTTATCTTTCTATATACAACTAAAAAAAATAGTGAAACTACATATCAAATTGAAGCTGTGTGTTAGTTTTCCAGTCATATCTTATTCGAAATTTTTGCATATCCCTGAATAAAAAGATATCGATATTTTAATGCACAGCTCAAAAGAATCTTCAATTCTGAAATTTGCAGAAATAGTCAATCACTTTTATCTTTTGATACACAACTTACAACACGAAATCAACCATATTTGTTTTTTGAAATTTTTGAATATTCAGTAAAAAGATATCAAGTTTTTTAATGCAAAAGAACTTCTTTTAAAATAGGAATATTTTAAAAAATACTTTCAAAGATACCATATTTTTATAAAAACTTTTAAAAATTACAATATTAAAAAAAAACACCTCCCAAATTGAGCTAATTATCAGCAGCTTCCATTCTCATAACTTCCACCATGAGCAAGAGCAATAATATCTTCCATGAGCAATTTGAGATTTCTTAGAGAGGAACCTCCTTCTTCCATAGCATTCTTGGCCTTCTCAGCAAGCTCTCTGCATCTCTCTCTCATCTCTTCTCTCCCATCTCCATCCATCACCATTTCAATGGCTTCTCTCACTCTCTCTCTCTTCACCGCCACCCTTTTCTCCCCTTCCTCTCCCCAATGCACAGCCGTTTCCTCTCCCACGCTCAAACCCACCTTCAAAATCTCCACAATCAGCTTTTCATTGAACACTTGATCTGCAAATAGCGGCCATGTGATCATCGGCACCCCCGCGGATATCCCTTCCACGCTTGAATTCCAACCACAATGCGTCAGAAAACACCCAATTGCAGAGTGCGACAGTATCATAACTTGCGGCGCCCACCCACGAATCACGAGGCCTCCAGATGAATCGTACTCCTCCAGCCATTTCAGTAGATCTTCTGTAAGATTTGCTTTTCTTATCACCCAAATGAATGGTTTGTTCGATGCTTCTAAACCCAATCCCAGCTCTATGAGCTGCGGCGTTGTTAAATTGCAGAGGCTTCCCAACGAGACGTAGACAACCGAAGATGGGTTCTGCCCGTCGAGCCATTTGATGCATTCGTGTTCGTCGATTGCGGCTTTGCTGCCTCTTTCGGCTATGTCGAGCTTGTCGTCGTTCGAAAGCGAAACAGGGCCGACGCACCAGACATTTTCAGGGAATTCCTTTGTCTTTTTATACTCTGTTAAATACTCTGGCTCCATCTCCTCAAATGTATTTATAATAACGCCGTGTGACAACCGATCGGCCTCGTTCATTTCGTGAGCAAAAACCGTCATGTCTTCCTCGGTGGATTTGGGTAGCTGTGCTTTTCGAAACTCGAGTTTGTGATTAGGCAAGTCGATTAAAGTTACGAATTCAGAATCGGAGATGGATTGAATGAGGGGTTTGTTCAATTCTAAACTGCGGAAACAGAGAAGGAAGAAGCAGCTCAAACTGTAGAAAACGAGCCTGGGGATGTTATGTTTCTGAGCAAGTTTCAAGGTCCAAGGGAGACACACATCGGAAATAATGCAGGTCGGAGAAGGCCGGAGTTGGTCGAACAGTTTTTCCGACGGGTCGTAAAGGAGAAATGTCGCTCTGAAGAATGTCGAGGCGGAGCCCAAAGAAGGTAGCAAGTCGAAATTCTCACACCCTTCTGGGAGTCCAGCTTCCTTGAATGGGAATTCGAGTTGAAGCAAATGGATTTGAAGGCCGGAATCAATTGCGCGAGCGAGAACGGAGTGATAGCGAGCGGCGTTGAGAGGGGTGGTGACGATGGTGATAATGGCGCCGCGGTGGGCGAGGAGCTTAGCGAGGTCGATCATGGGGATCATGTGGCCTTGCGCCATGAAAGGGAAGAGGAGAAAGTGAGGGGAAGCCATGGGAGAGTGTTGTATGGAAGGAAATAAGTCCTCTTCAAATAAGGACTTTGGTTTATACTTATAATAAATTTAGCATATCTCAACTTTGGTGATTTTTTATATTAATAATGTACTTTAAATAAATTATTAGGGTAAGTTTTAAAGTATTTACAAAATTAGGGTACTTAAATCGTGTCCATGTTACACAATTTAGGAGGTAACTCGTGTCCATGGTACATGATGTAAGGGTAACTCGTGTACCATGGACACGAATTATGATCTGTCACGTCACATATAACTCGTGTCCATAGTACACGACTTAGGAGTAACTCGTGTTCATGTTACACGACTTAGGTTGACACGTCATGTAAATCGTGTCCATGGTACACGAGTTACTCTCTAAATCGTATACCATAGACACGAGTTACCTCCTAAATTGTGTACCATGGACACGATTTATGTAAATCGTGTTCATGGTACACGATTTAGGTACACTAGTTTTGTAAATACTTTGAAAACTACCTTATTTCTATAATAAGTTATTTAAAGTACATTATTACTATAAAAAATCTCAACTTTGGTTTAGTTCTCCAAGTTACTTTCAATTTCATGTCGGGTAGGTCTATGAACTTTCAAACTCTTGAACTGAAGACGGAAACTTTAAATTTTGTGTCGGGTAGGTCTATAAACTTTCAAAATACGACCCGAAGATTCGTAAAGTTTAAATTTTGTGTTTGTTAGTTCGTAGGAATGTTTGAGAAGTGTGAGGTAAGAGCATGCATCAGCAATTTGGTATTATTGGAATTGAGAATGTGTGGTTGTACAAAAGTTACGAGGAAAGGAACAAAAATGTTTTAGTTTTATCGAGAGTGCCAAAACCCGTTGCAACACTCCAGTGGGCAATCTATGGTGTTTGTTTTTTATCAACTTTCAGATTGATTAAAGTTGATTTTTTACATTCTTTAAATATTAGAACTTTGGACTTTGCACGTTGCACGTTGCACTTTCTCTTAAATAATGAAACAGATTGAAGAAAATACAGTAGAAATTAAGTACTTTTGAAAACAAAAGAAACAAAAAAACAGAAAAATTAAGAAGCCAACATCAACATCAATATATGTTATAGATAATTGATATTACTCTTTTTCATGAGTTTGGAATATTTGTACTCATATTTGTTGGAGCTATAAGTGAGTTAAAACTGTGGGAGTGGGGATCGAACTTAGGACGATCACTAATCTATACATCACATCACGTCATTATTTGAGTTATACTCTTGTTGGCATATTTCTTATGTCTATTAAAGAAGGTTTTCAAACATATCCTCGCAAATGTATGGATCTTCTCCATGACCAAGAATTTCGCTCTCTCGAAAAATTATTCAATAAAGTTGCCACATTGTGATTATCCTTTAATAATCGTTGGATGTAGATTTCAAAATCTATATGTCCCTCCCTAATAACTCTTGGATACAAATTTGGGTTACTTTTGCAATTTCTATCGCATACATCCAACCGTGCAAAACTGTCATCTACTTATGATGACCTCCTTGAATAATTTCACTTTTCTCTTTTTTTTTAAATTTCTTCTTTTAAAATTTTTGTTTATATTATTTAATAAGTTTTAATTGCAAATTTAGAGCAAAGTTTAAACCTTTTTTATAAATATGGCAAAAAACCAGTAGCTATCACTGATAGACTTCTATTACTGATAGACTATTATCACTGACAAAATTCTATAAAAAAGACTACTATCAGCGATAGACTTCTATTAGCGATAAACTTCTATCAACGATAGACTATACTATCAGTGATAGAAATTGCTATATCCACAATTTTTTTAAAAAATTACTATATTTTTAATTATTTTACTCTAAATTGACATGTTACACTTTTCCTAATTAATCATAAATAATTTCTCATTTCTTTCTTTCTAAATTTTTTCTTCTTATTTTGTCTTTTTCTTTTTAATATATGTGTTTATTATTTAATTAAATTATTTTTAAAAAATATGTTTAATTTAAAATTATAATCGGTAAAAGTACATTAAATTAATTTTAAACAATATATTAACCATAATTAAATTTTATTGATAATAATTCATTAATATTAATATAATTATCTATTATAGTGTAATGAATTCATTTTTTTTTTTTTTTTTGAGTACATTGGGGGTGGGGGGATTCGAACCACATACCTCTTGGTCGTCAACACATACATATGCCCGCTGAGCTATGCTCGCTTTGGCGTAATGAATTCATTTTATTAAATATTTAGTGGTTGTTTGATATATTCACATAATTCATTTTTATTGATGACATATATTAGGTTTATAAATTATTTATGAAAACTATTAATTAATTTAATTAATAATAGAATAAGAGACATTTTTTTTTTATATTTTATAAATAATGTATTTTTTAAAAAATAATTACAAAAAATGTCCCTTGGATATCCGATAAAATTGGAACGATACAAAGAAGATTAGCATGGGGGAGAATTTCTAGTACATCCGTGGTATGGAAAATTTCCATACCACTGTCTTTAAAAATATGACACGTGGCGAAATGATTTAAAAAAAATAATATATTTAATAGTGTGGGTCCCAGTTAAACAACAATTTTTTTTTTATATTTTATAAATAATGTTGTGGGTCCCAGTTAAACAACAATTTTTTTTTTTTATATTTTATAAATAATGTATTTTTTAAAAAATAATTACAAAAAATGTCCCTTGGATATCCGATAAAATTGGAACGAAGAATTTCTAGTACATCCGTGGTATGGAAAATTTCCATACCACTGCCTTTAAAAAATATGACACGTGGCAAAATGATTTAAAAAAATAATATATTTAATAGTGTGGGTCCCAGTTGTCATATTTTTAAAGGCAGTGGTATGGAAATTTTCCATACCACGGATGTACTAGAAATTCTCCCTTAGCATGGCGCGCTGCGCAAGTATGACACGCACAAATCGAAAAATGGTCGAAAACAAAATAATTACAGAAAATAGACTCCCACAGATTATATTGGGGGTTTAGGGTTTACGACAATGGGAGAAATAGGAAGGCAAACTAGACCTCTATTTAGCTTAGCATTTGGACTCTTCCATGAGTTCTTCATAAAGAAGAGAATGTGTGAGGTTGGTTGGTGTTGAGGCTGGTGGCTTTGGGGTTTACCATGCTGCTTTGAGAGCTACGTTTTACAAGATGATAAAAGCCAAATTTAAGTATATATTTCGTGCATTTTCATTCATTCAAAGCATTTTCGCATAAATCGTGATCATAGTGCACGATTTAACCTGTGGTCATGCTACACAATTTAACTATATATATATCTTATATTTCTTTAAATAGTTTCAAATCTACACCATATTTGTAGTTAGTTTTTAATAATACATTATTTAAAAAACAAATCCTAGAATAAGTGACATTTATTCAATTAAAATAATTTAGATTTTTTTTTAAGACAATTAGAGTTAATTATTTAATTACAATTATTCATTGATGGCTTGCCAATATTAGGCAAAATAAAAAATAAAACAGCTAAAAGAAGGGGTTGAACCTCCAACCTTGTAATTAAGAGCCACGCTCTAACCAACTGAGCTATTCCAGCTTGATAATTTTATAAAAATATTATTGTTTTAAATCAAACTCACACACCGTATTTAAAAAAAAAAAAAATTATTTAATTACAATTATTCATTGATGGCTTGCTAATATTAGGAAAAAAAAAAAAAATTAATCGATTTTTAGTAAAAAACATAATACCACTAGAAGGAGGGGTTAAACCTCCGACCTTGTGGTTGCACGCTCTAACCAACTGAGCTACTTAATTGTTTTATAAAAATATTATTGTTTTAAATCAAACTCACACACCGTATTTTCAAAATTATTTAATTACAATTATTCATTGATGGCTTGCTAATATTAGGAAAAAAAAAAAAATAATCGATTTTTTTAGTAAAAAACATAATACTGCTAGAAGGAGGGGTTGAACCTCCGATTTTGAGGTTAACAGCCACATGCTCTAACCAATATTCCAGCTTGATTATTTTATAAAAATATTATTGTTTTAAATTAAACTCACACACCGTATTTAAAAAAAAAAACAATTCATTGATGGCTTGCTAATATTAGGAAAAAAAAAACAAAAAATTAATCGATTTTTTAGTAAAAAACATAATACCGCAGGAGGGGTTGAACCTCCGACCTTATGGTTAACAACCACACGCTCTAATCAACTGAGCTATTCCAGCTTAATTGTTTTATAAAAATATTATTGTTTTAAATCAAACTCACACACCGTATTTTCAAAAAAAAAAAATATTTAATTACAATTATTCATTGATGGCTTGCTAATATTAGGGAAAAAAAAAATTAATCGATTTTTAGTAAAAAACATAATACCACTAGAAGGAGGGGTTAAACCTCTGACCTTGTAGTTAACAAGGCTCTAACCAACTGAGCTATTCCAGCTTAATTGTTTTATAAAAATATTATTGTTTTAAATCAAACTCACACACCGTATTTTCAAAAAAAAAAAATTATTTACAATTATTCATTGATGGCTTGCTAATATTAGGAAAAAAAAAAAAAAATTAATCGATTTTTTTAGTAAAAAACATAATACTGCTAGAAGGAGGGGTTCAACCTCCGATTTTGAGGTTAACAGCGCTCTAATCAACTGAGATATTCCAGCTTGATTATTTTATAAAAAAAAAACCACTAGAAAGAGGGGTTGAACCTCCGACCTTGTGGTTAACAGCCACACACTCTAACCAACTGAGCTATTCCAGCTTGATTGTTTTATAAAAATATTATTGTTTTAAATCAAACTCACACACCGTATTTTCAAAAAAAAAAAAAAAAAAAAAAAAAAATTAATCGATTTTTAGTAAAAAACATAATACCGCTAGAAGGAGGGGTTGAACCTCCGACCTCGTGGTTAACAGCCACACGCTCTAACCAACTGAGCTATTCCAGCTTAATTGTTTTATAAAAATATTATTGTTTTAAATCAAATTCACACACCGTATTTTCAAAAAAAAAAAAAATATTTACTTACAATTATTCATTGATGGCTTGCAAATATTAGGAAAAAAAACAAAAAAGAAAATTAATCGATTTTTTAGTAATAACGGGGTTGAACCTCCGACCTTGAGGTTAACAGCCACACGCTCTAACCAACTGAGTTATTCCAGCTTAATTATTTTATAAAAATATTATTGTTTTAAATTAAACTCACACGGTTAACAGCCACACGCTCTAACCAACTGAGCTAATCCAGCTTGATTATTTTATAAAAATATTATTGTTTTAAATTAAACTCACACACCGTATTTTCAAAAAAAAACTTTTTATTTAATTACAATTATTTCATTGATGGCTTGCTAATATTAGGAAAAAAAAAAAAAAATTAATCGATTTTTTTAGTAAAAAACATAATACCGCTAGAAGAGGGGTTGAACCTCTAACCTTATGGCTAAGGGTCACACGCTCTAACCAACTGAGTTATTTCAACTTAATAGTTTTATAAAAATATTATTGTTTTAAATCAAACCCACACACCTTATTTTCAAAAAAATAAAATTATTTAATTACAATTATTCATTGATGGCTAAAAAAAAAAAAAAAACTTTAAACGATTTTTTAGTAAAAAAATAATACGGCTAGAAGAAGGGGTTGAACCTCTACACGCTCTAACCAACTGAGCTATTCCAACTTGATATACTTTAATTATTAATTGTATTATAATAAACATAAATATTTAATTATTTCGTTTAAATACGTTGTTTTTTTTCTTTGTTTTTGCAAAGATAATATTTTACGAAAAGAAAACGAAAAAGACCCCACAACCCGGGGTCAAGACACTCTAAAATACGAGCGAGAACGGAGTGATAGCGAGCGGCGTTGAGAGGGGTGGTGACGATGGTGATAATTGCGCCGCGGTGGGCGAGGAGCTTAGCGAGGTCGATCATGGGGATCATGTGGCCTTGTGCCATGAAAGGGAAGAGGAGAAAGTGAGGGGAAGCCATGGGAGAGTGTCGTATGGAAGGAAATAAGTCCTCTTCAAATAAGGACTTTGGTTTATACTTATAATAAATTTAGCATATCTCAACTTTGGTGATTTTTTATATTAAGAATGTACTTTAAATAAATTATTACAGAAATAGGGTAAGTTTTAAAGTATTTACAAAACTAGGGTACTTAAATCGTGTCCATGTTACACAATTTAGGAGATAACTCATGTCCATGGTACACGATGTAGGAGTAACTCGTGTACCATGGACACGAATTATGATCTGTCACGTCACATATAACTCGTGTCCATAGTACACGACTTAGGGGTAACTCGTGTTCATGTTACACGACTTAGGTTGACACGTCATGTAAATCGTGTCCATGGTACACGAGTTACTCCCTAAATCGTATAACATGGACAAGAGTTACCCCTAAATTGTGTATCATGGACAAATCGGAAATCGTGTCCATGGTAGACGATTTAGGTACCCTAGTTTTGTAACTACTTTGAAAATTATCTTATTTGTACAATAAGTTATTTAAAGTACATTATTAACATAAAAAATCTCAACTTTGGTTTAGTTCTCCAAGTTACTTTCAATTTCATGTCGGGTAGGTCTATGAACTTTCAAAATCTTAAACTGAAGACGGGAACTTTAAATTTTGTGTCGGGTAAGTCTATAAACTTTCAAAATGTCGACCTGAAGATTCGTGAACTTTAAATTTTGTGTTTGTTAGTTGGGTAGGAATGTTTGAGAAGTGTGAGGTAAGAGCATGCATCAGCAATTTGGTATTATTGGAATTGAGAATGTGTGGTTGTACAAAAGTTACGAGGAAAGTAACACGAATGTTTTAGTTTTTTCGAGAGTGCCAAAACCAGTTGCAACACTCCATTGGGCAATCTATGGTGTTTTTTTTATCAACTTTCAGATTGATTAAAGTTGATTTTTTACATTCTTTAAATATTAGAACTATCTTTGCACGTTGCACATTGCACTTTCTCTTAAACAATGAAACAGCTAGAAGAAAATAAAGTAGAAATTAAGTACTTTTGAAGAAAAGAAAAAAAAAACAAACAGAGAAATTAAGAAGCAAACATCAACATCAACATAGATAATTGATATCTACTATTTTTCTTGAGTTTGGAAGTTTACTTATATAAAAATAAAAAAATAAAAAAAAATAATAATAATAATAATAAATGGTTAAGTCAGTGAGTTAAAACTGTGGGAGTCAGATCAAACTTAAGACCTTGTGGTCACTAGTCTATCCATCACGTCATTATTTGAGTTATACTCTTGTTAGCATATTTCATATGAGTAAAACTTAGTTGAAGACGGAGCTACAATCATCTTTTGCACCATGTGTCACGATTTAATTGATCTAAATTAATTTTTCTTTTTAAATAACAGATTTAGTTAGTTTAGTTTTTCACGCCGTTTAAATTGTTAAAAAAAAAAATCTCAAATCGAAACAAGGTTCTAGGTGAATACGACGAGATTATTATTATTATTTTTTTGTGGCTAATGATGGAAGTTTGGATAATTTCATATTCGTAGATTTTTTTTAAAGATGATACGTTTGGGGTGGGAGAAGAAGACAAAGAAGATTTATTAAAGCTCGAAGGAGAAGCTTACAAAGAAGATTATTAAAGCTTTGAAGGAGAAGTTTAGCTTCAAATTTTTTTTTTTGAAAAGAAAGACACTTCAATATCAACACGTCAGGGTTAATCTTCGAAAAAGAAGAAAAAAAAAATAGAATTAAAAAAGACCCTTAACAATTAAAACGGCTTGAAAAACTAACTGAATCTTTTATTTAAAAAAAAAGTTTAAATTTAGATCAATTAAATCATGACATATGGCTGGGCTATATACTTGTAGCACAGCCTGCACTTAAAGTTTTGCTCATTTCATATATCTATTAGAGTAAAACTTAGTTGCAGGTTGGGCTACAACTATCTTTTGCAGCCCAGCCACCTGGTAGATTTTGATTGACCAAGTATTATGTTATTATTTTTAATTAAAAAATCATATTTAATGCGTCACCTAACTTCAACTTTTTTTTTTCCTGCTTTTTTTCCTTTTTCGATTTTGCCCTTCCCTATTCAATCCTCTCCAATATCTCTTTTTTTTTTTTTATCAATGATTTGAATTTTTTTATTAAGATTTGAAAATAGCAAATCATCGATAAAAAAAATCCGACAATTTTTAATAATAATAATAATATCTAAAACCTCACCATTGTCCAACATCTTATGACATTTTTTAATAAAATTTCTCTTTCCTCTTCTATTTAATTTCTTTGTTCATTTCAAGTTTTCAACTCAATTTCACTTCATTTATCATAAAATAAATAATTAACTATTACCTTTATAAAATTCTGCAATAATATTCCTCTTTCCTCTTCTATCTAATTTCTTTGTTCATTTCAAGTTTTCAACTCAATTTCACTTCATTTATCCTAGAATAAATAATTAACTATTACATTTCTAAAATTCTGCCAATTTTCGCTATGATATTAGGCATATGGAGAGATTAAGAAATGTTTAATAAGATTTGACTATAGCAAATCATCCATAAAAAGAGATACTGGACAGAATTGAGGAGAGAACGACAAAATTGGAAATTGAAAATTATGGAAAAGTGGAAAAAATGAAAGAAAAAAAAGCGTTGAAGTGACATGAGACATTAAATATGATTTTTTAATTAAAAAAAATAACATAAAACTTGACCAATCAAAGACATGTTGGTGGGCTGCAAAAGATAGTTGTAGCCCAGACTCAACTAAGTTTTACTCTATCTATTAAGGAAGGTTTTCAATCATATCCTCGCAAATGTATGGATCTTCTCCATGACCAAGAATTTCGCTCTCTCGATAAATTATTCTATAAAGTTGCCACATTGTGATTATCTCTTAATAATAGTTGGATGTGGATTCCAAAATTTATGCCCCTAATAATCGTTGGATACAAATTCGCGGTATTTTTTAGTTTCTATCGCATACATCCAACCGTGCAAAACTGTCATCTACTTATACCTCCTTGAATAATTTCACTTTTCTCTCATTTTAAATTTCTTCTTCCTATTTGGTCCTTCTTTTAAAATATTTGTTTATATTATTTAATAAGTTTTAATTTAAAATTAGAATTGGTAAAAGTACATTAAATTTAATTTTGAACCTTATTAAAATATATATATATATATATATATATATAAATGAACCATAAATTAATCATAAATAATTTCTCATTTCTCTCTTTCTAAATTTCTTCTTCTTATTTTGTCTTTTTCTTTTTAATATATGTTTATATTATTTAATTAAATTATTTTTAAAAAATATGTTTAATTTAAAATTATAATCGGTAAAAGTACATTAAATTAATTTTAAACAATATATTAATCTTAATTAAATTTTATTGATAATAATTCATTAATATTAATATAATTATCTATTATAGTGTAATGAATTCATTTTATTAAATATTTAGTGGTTGTTTATAAATTATTTATGAAAACTATTAATTAATTTAAATAATAATAGAATAAGGGACCTTTTTTTATATTTTAAAAAAATAATTACAAAAAATGTCCCAAATTGGAACCATATAGAGAAGATTAGCATGACCGTGCCCAAGAATGACACGCACAAATCGAGAAATGATCCCACACATTATATTGGATACGGGCCATACGGCAATGGGAGAAATAGGGAGGCAAACCAGACGTCTATTTACCTTAGCATTTGGACTCTTCCATGAGTTCCTCAAAGAAGAGAATGTGAGGTTGGTTGGTGTTGAGGCTGCGCTGGCTTTGGGGTTTACCATGGTGCTTTGAGAGCCTACCTTTTGCAAGATGATGAAAGCCAAATTTTGGTATATATTTCGTGCATTTTCATTCATTCAAAGCATCTTCGCATAAATCGTGATCATAGTGCACGATTAACCTGTGGTCATGCTACACAATTTAACTATTATATCTTTTTTTTAAAACAGTTTCAAATCTACACCATGTTTGTAATTATTTTTTAAAAATACATTATTTAAAAATAAAAAAAAACCTTGAATAAGTATCATTTATTCAATTAAAATAATTTAGTTTTGTTTAAGACAATTAGAGTTAATTATTTAATTACAATTATTCATTGATGGCTTACCATTATTAGGCCAAAAAAAAAAAAAAAAAATCAATTTTTTAGTATAAAAATTATTACCGCTAGAAAGAGGGGTTGAACCTCCGACCTTGTGGTTAACAGCCACACGCTCTAACCAACTGAGCTATTCCAGCTTGATATGCTTTAATTATTAATTTTATTATAAAAAACACAAATATTTAATTATTTCGCTTAAATACGTTTTTTTTGTTGTTGTTGTTGTTGTTGTTGTTGTTGTTGTTGTTGTTGTTGTTGTTGTTGTTGTTGTTGTTGTTGTTGTTGTTGTTGTTGTTGTTGTTGTTGTTGTTGTTGTTGTTGTTGTTGTTGTTGTTGTTGTTGTTGTTGTTGTTGTTGTTGTTGTTGTTGTTGTTGTTGTTGTTGTTGTTGTTGTTGTTGTTGTTGTTGTTGTTGTTGTTGTTGTTGTTGTTGTTGTTGTTGTTGTTGTTGTTGTTGTTGTTGTTGTTGTTGTTGTTGTTGTTGTTGTTGTTGTTGTTGTTGTTGTTGTTGTTGTTGTTGTTGTTGTTGTTGTTGTTGTTGTTGTTGTTGTTGTTGTTGTTGTTGTTGTTGTTGTTGTTGTTGTTGTTGTTGTTGTTGTTGTTGTTGTTGTTGTTGTTGTTGTTGTTGTTGTTGTTGTTGTTGTTGTTGTTGTTGTTGTTGTTGTTGTTGTTGTTGTTGTTGTTGTTGTTGTTGTTGTTGTTGTTGTTGTCCTTGTTCTTCTTAGGGGTCGTTTGGTTGGAGAGCATCAGAAAGCCATACTTTTGATGCCTGGGCTACAGCTATGCCTGGACATAAATGCAAAGACGTCAACCAAACGTGGGAATGACCATCAGAAAGTCATTCCCATCCTGATGCCCACCCTCAAAGACGCCAACCAAACGACCCCTAAGAAGAACAAGGAAAACAACTCACTACTCACGAAAACAGATCCCAATTGGAGGAACACTAATAGAGACTTGATATCTCCACACTCTCAGCCAAGAAGCACTAATGAGAATAGACTGAGGAGAATGAGGGCTATCTCCATGAACGCGCCAGTTCCATTCCCTCCAAATATAGTAAATGGGTCGCACACCAAACCAACTTCCAAACTCGATGCCTGGTGTGCAATTTTCATGCAATACAATACCGCAAGTGTACGGGTCAAGATTGGTTTTCTATAGTGTATAAAAAATATGGATATCGTCCTCAGAATTGGTTTTCTAGTTCATCTAATTACTATGAATACAATCACTCAATTTTATTTAGAGAATGAAAATATAAGGATATGATTCAAACAAAATAAAATAAAAATGTAGAACAATAAGGAGAGATATATTCTAGAGAATTGACTTGAACAATGACTCTTCACCGTTATCTCCTCTTATTCTTCATTCATTAAAAGCTGAAATTATTTAATTTCTAGATTGTTGACAAGTTCTACCTATAGACTTGGTATTCTCCCTCGACCAATAACAATATTCCTTGAAAAGTAAATTACCTATATTTCTATGGCAGACAATCCAAATATGAAGAACGTAAAATTATAGCGGTCACAAAACCTACCAAGATATGTTTATCCCATGTATAAATCAGGAAAAATAATTCAGGATCATCAACAATAATCGTCTCTCGACCTCAAATCAATGATATAAAAATCATGCAAAGAATGGTCAAATCCTAGCACGCATTACTCAGCAAAATTCTCACAACCAATATGAAATTAAAATATCAACTATTAATTAAAAAAAATAAGATTCAATGAAAGATTACATCAAAGTTCAAAGTCAAAGAAAGTTTAGCTCATCATGTTCAATAGTTCAAAATATAAACTAAAAAATAAACCCATGACAAAACTACAAATTAAAAGGGATAGAAGAAATAAAACTCATGTCGATTCCATGTTTCCGCTGCAGTCTCTACGATCCCGAGCATGTAAATCTGTATTTTGTGCTTCCAAAAATGGCTTCTAACTCTAAGAACTATGTAATTTCGAAATTGAGATTGATTCTCCAAATCGACTCGCCAAGAAATCTTCAAAAATATGTATTTATATTTAGAGCAAAAATCGTATATAGGTCATATATGGCAAATCTGGTGGGCGAAATCAGGTATAGCACGCGTCCATGGGAATATCATGTAGGTGCATATGGCTGAAGGCGTGAGAATGGCGTAGCGTTAATAATAAAAATAACGGGTCAAAAGATAAGAAATAATAGGTGGCTAGGTGGTTAAATGGTGGTCTAGGTTATTATTCATGTGTGCAAGGTCCCAAGTTTGACTACAGACTTTTTTAAATTATTAATATTTTCCTTTCATTTACTTGGTCGTCTAGGCGCTATGCTCTCGAGTTTTTGACTAAATCTTGTTCTTTTTGTCACTTGGGAACTTCAAATTGTATCCAAATAGCTTAGTTTTCATCACAAAACTTCTAAATTCTCCGGTCCGATTTGCTCCAAAATGCTCGATATCTATAAAATAATCAAATATAATCATGAAGGTACACATTTAATTCTCTAAACTAGCATAAAATAGGTCATAAACATAGCTCATTTTGTGTGTTATCAAATACCATACTAATGTGGAGATATGTGGAAGTCTGTGGATTTAGGCCCAAAGTGGATAATATCATACTAATGTGGAGATATGTGGAGGTTCGATGTCCCTATCAAGAATATGTCTATGTCCGATAGGAGAGTCCTATAGCATTAGTGAAAGAGTGCTATAGTGAAAGAGACGAAGAAGGTGTCTCATTTTATTATAGTCTATGGGCAACTAAGTTACAAGGCTTAGTGAGGTCAATCACCTTGAGACAATGAAAGGGAATAATAGCAGAAAGGTGAGGGGAAGCCATGGGAGGGAAGGGTGTAGAAGGACAACGGGAGCTTTCCTTTTTAGTTCTATGTTTTTAATTTCGAGTTTACTTTGAAAAAAAAGATCAGGAAACAAAAATCAATGTTTTAGAAGGTTGGATAACAATTTCATTTTTACTTCTATGTTTTTAATTTCGAGTTTACTTTGAGAAAAAAGACCAGGAAACAAAAACCAATATTTTAGGATGTTGGATAACAATTTCATTTTTAGTTCTATGTTTTTAATTTCGATTTTACTTTGAGAAAAAAGACCAGGAAACAAAAACAAATGTTTAAGGATGTTAGATAACAATTTCATTTTTAGTTCTATGTTTTTAAAATTAATTATGTGTTTGTTTCCTTGCTATTTTTTTTTACTATAAAAAAATACTCCTTAATTTTAGGATATAGTGAAAAAAAATTTGTGAGCTATAGATGACGGTCAATGCCCGTCATTGAAAAAAATATATCCCAACACATATAGTGCGTTGGGTAAACGGTACCTAATCTAACGCATATAGTGCGTCGTTTTAAACTACTTTACCCGACGCATGGTGTCAGGTTGATCTTTTCCGACACTCTTTTTCCAATGCGCGTATGCGTCGAGAATGACTTTATCCAGCGTATTTTGAGGCTTTTCCGACGCATTTTTGCATCGAAAAATATTTTAATTGTTGTAGTGGTAATTATGAGGATGCATGGTGGGAAAGATCTTCTTTTCGGATTTGGGTGATGAATTTTGAAGTTTGGAATTCAAACATTGTTATCTAGGATTAAGATGAGGCTTCAGGGGATATGATCAATGTAAGCAAGAAGAATCCTACCCCGAGCGACATAAGAAAACGAAAAGACAAGAAATTTTTGAATTTTTTTTGCCTTGAAGTATTATATGAGAAAATAAATTGTTAGTCAATAATTAATAAATTGAGAAATTGTAACAGATGTCAATTTAGAATAAGATAATTAAAAATATAGCATGTTTTTAAAAAATTTGCGGATATGGCAATTTCTATCGCTGATATCTTATGGCTGATAGAAGTCGATCGCTGATCACCTCAGCTTTTTATAGATTTTTGTCCGTGATAATAGTCTATCAGTGATATGATAAAGTCTATCAGTGATAGAAACATATTTTTTTGCCATATTTGCAAAACATTTTAAAATTTGCTAAATTTGCAATTAGTTTGGGCTTGATTGTTATTTGTGCAACCAGCCCTAATAAATTTTTAGTTAAATAATGTTTTTAAGTAATGCCCTTTTAGTAATTTAGCAATTCTAAAATCATTTTTGAAACCAAACATAAATAATTCAAAATCACTTCTCATTCTATGAAAATCACTTCAACCAAATATGAAAATGATGGTATGAAAATCAGTTTTACAAAATTAATTATACTTAAATCACTAATTCAACAATCACTCCCAAACATACCCTTAAGGTTGTTTGGTTGGTGCTGAAAACAGAAATTTGAAAAATATTCAATATAACAAAGTTTGTATTTCATGTTTTCATATATGTGTTTGAACTCATGACCTCTTAGTCAAGGGCAGAACCATATGTCAATTGAGTTATGCTCGGTTTGACAAATATTTAATTAATGCAGGGTGTGAAGATTGAACTTCTGACCTCTTAGTCAAGGGCATAACCTTATGTCAATTGATTGAACCTAGGACCTCATAGTCACTAGTCGATACATCATGACAGTTAAGTTATGCTCTTATTGACAAAATTTGAGCGGTAATAATGCATTTAAATATTTGCCCCGTGTGTGGTTGTTTGCACAGGTGCATGATCAATCAACCCCCACTCGGGCTATCTGGGTGATACGCTCACTTTTTTGAAAATTTGTCTTGCCCCCACTCTCTGTTATCTTAGGCGAAGCGCTCACCCACTGCACCAAGTGGGGGTTCGATTAAAATTCGGGTGATAATAATGCATTTAAATTCTTGCCCCGTGCGTGGTTGTTTACACATGTGAAAGATCAATCAACTCCACCCTAGGCTATCTAGGTGTTACCTATTGCACCAAGTGGTTGTTTGATGCCAACAAGAGCATAGTTCAATCAGCATAATGTATGACTAGTGACCAAGAGGTTCTAGGTTCGATCCCCCACCCCACATGTTGTAAAAAAAAAAAAAATGGTTATTTGATAAATTGTTTTAAAAGTCTCATGCCCCGTGCGTGGTTGTTTGCAATCAACCACACTCAGGCTATCTAGGTGATGCGGTAGTTGTTTGATAATTTTTTTTAAAAAAACGTCCTAGGCAGAATCCAACCCCTCTCAAAAATATTTTTATAAACTATAAAATTATTTGTAGTGACCAACAAAATGTTAACGGTTCTCAAAGCAGAGGAGGAAGGGTGGGCAGCATGTACCACGAGCCCTCTGTCCCACACATCTATCCAGTATTGAAAATAAAACATGATTAATTATTTTATGAACCTATTTTATGTTATAATTTTTGAATAATTATTAATTTATAATAATATTATATTTTACACATTTTAATTTATCAAAAATGAATTGAATTTATAACATGAAATACTATATTTATTAAAAAAAAAAAAACTCTTTTTAATTATAATTTTGCATTTTAAAATTTCAAATTCAAAATCGAGATAAAAGAAAACAAAAAAAAAAAAAAAAATGTTGTTTTTCAGAATTTATAAGATTTGGATCATAGAATCTAAAAATAAATTTTAAAAAACAGAATTCAAATTACTAATTCCTCAACCTTCTCAATTTCAAGCTATAAATCCTAACTTTTAACTTTCAATTCCTACTATTTGATGATATTTTCCCTTTCAGTTTTCTATTATTAAAAGTTTGGCTTGCCCTCACAATTTTTTTTTGGTATGTTACAATGTTGTCTCTTGAGAATTCTTAACCAAATTTTAAATTTACATTTTAAAAACGTTAATAGAAAGTAGATAACAAAACAAATAAACACTACGTTCACCTATGTATTTATTTGGTTTGTTATCTACTTTTTATTAACGTTTTCAAAATGTAAGCCAAAATAAACACATAAGTGGACAGAATGTTTATAAATCTAATTACAAAAAACACAAAAGTAATAGCAAAAAGTGATTATTAAATGGTGAACCAAACATCGACAATAAGTGTGCAGAGATTTGTTTAAGGTAGTCATAATTTATCAAACCAATAGGCAATACACCTCCATCGATGTAGTATGTTTAAGGTGAACAAACTTCTTTAAGTTAATAAAACAGAATTCTAATTAAAGTTATCGAAAACCTCAGCCTATTTACAAATAATTAAACCATATATGCTTGGATAAATATGAGAACAAAATTAGGAACTTTTCACTAATGCAAAATGAGTTGAAAGGTTAACTCAATTTTGTAGAATAATGTGAAGTACTTTACTAGGAAGTTGATGTTGATGATGGCTCAAGCAATTGGTGAAAAAGGAGAACCAACTGGAGCTGCAAGCCCAAGGTACCGCATTATCCTCATTCGCCGAAATTTTCTCGTTGATTTTAGAGAAATCGTCGTCTCTTCCTACACAACAAAAGTGTTTCATCATAATATATAACTGATCTTTTTAGGTCCCGTTTGATAACCATTTGGTTTTCGAAAATTAAACTTATAAACAATACTTTCATCTATAGTTTCCTTGGATTTTGAAAATGCAAGCCTTGGAAACTAAAAAAAGTAGTTTTTGGAATTTGGAATTTCGTTAAGAATTCAAATGTTTCCTTCGAAAACCAGTGTAAAGAAATTTGAGAAACAAGCACAATTTTCAAAACCAAAAGCCAAAAACTCTTTAGCACCGTTTGATAACCATTTCGTTTTTAGTTTTCTGTTTTTAAAATTTATGCTTGTTTTCTCTTAATTTCTTTACTATAGTATTCACATTTCTTAGAGAAACATTGGATTATTAGTCAAATTCCAAAAACAATCACAAGTTTTTAAAAACTACTCTTTTTTTTTAGTTTTCAAAATTGGCTTGGTTTTTTAAAACATTTGTAGAAAGAAGATAACAAAATAAAGAAACTTATAGGTGGAAATAGTATTTATAGGCTTAATTTTCAAAAGACAAATGGTTATCAAACGGAGCCTAAAATTTTGGGACAGCAGCAACTTACATCGAAGGGAACTTTTGGCTTCCTTTCCCTTTTTCCCCTTCCTCTGTCAAGGTTTAGGTCATTATCTTCAATCCTGCTTGAGTTTGATGAAGACCCTTTATCTGCTTAAAGAAGACAGTAAAAAACGGTAAGATATAAATGAAAGAAGTGAATACAGATTCACAGGCCTAAGAGTGGGGAAAGTTATGTTACTTTTTAAGTATTGAACATCAAGTCTAAAAGTTGTAAGTACACTCTTTGAAACGTATAATTAGCTCTAGCATAAAACAAAAATTTTCATCGTATTCGAAATCAGGTTAAGAAAAACCCAAGGAATGACATGATGTAACAAAATGAATCCATGGAAGCTGGGAGACATTGATCTTTCAGACATGCGTATAGCTTCGGAAATGTTAACGTATTTCTTCAAATGAGATAATTTTCTTTCAGAGCTTAATTATCATAAAGTATTGCAAATGGAAGATGCTGTACATGTTTATGAGCTTAATGATAAAAAATAAGCTTAATTTATATAGAAATCAAGCGCATACCACATGATTGATCTTGAAACTCTACCGTTGTGTTTGAACTCCTGTCCTCGAAATACTGAAGGTAAAGGCCATACACAGTTTTAAGCATAAACATTAAAAGGAAAAGTAGAAAGGCTGGATATTTCTAAATGAAAATCGTAATATACAACTAAGAAATTCAGACTAAAAAAGAATTAGTCAAATTTATTGACAAATAACAGCACATTACTTACCTCAGTAGACCACAACTGTACATTCTCTGGAGTTGCAGAACGACTGTTGCTTTCTGAATCTAGTAATTTCTTACGAACACGGTATGATATCTTAGAAGTACCCTTTCTCTTGCTTACAGCCTTGCATGAACTGAAAAAGGATAATCAAAACAGTTACTAATATGAATAGAGAAAAGAGGACTGATAGTGGATATTTATCAACAGACTAACATAAAAAGCAGACCTATCGCATTCAACTGATTGGATTTCATCAGGACTAGAGCACAGGCTAAGTTCTTCCCCCGAGGAGTTGCTGCATTTCACCAAAGAGCTCGACGAGAGTTCTTCATTTGTATTATCCGAGTGATTCACTATCAATTTTGACGATCCAACTTCATTCAAGGACAATCTTGGCAAGGCAGCTGTGCCTAACATGTCCCCAAGACTTTAGGTTCAATTTCAATCATATTATGTGTAATCCAAATCTAAAATAGAGACTTTTCAATTTTAAAAATACTATAGGGAACAGAAACCAAGAGACAGATGTCCAGAGTGCACTTCAACAGGAAAAGGTTAACAAACTGAAATGAAAAAATTAAACTTGTGAAATTGCTAATTGCTATACAGGATCCAACGATCAGATAGATGTGATGCAATGGATATTCATATAACAAATAGACAAGAAGTAGTTAATAACATCTTGATTCTTATATTGGATGATACACTACACATAGATGCATGTGGCTAATGTATCATTATAATTTCCATCATATGAACAAACATTAAATCATATTTATATCATTCATTCACACATTCCACTCGCTAGGAGCCACAGATTTCAACTAAAGCCAACTACACAATGGATACCCAACTTAGCAAGACCACCTCAAGGAGGTCAACACATCATATACTCATGTTTCGGGCCAGCTTGCGCGCACCTCGACTAGTTTCACAGGACAACCGCCTGACCCTACTACATTTGGTTGACAAAGAAACTTGCTAGGTAGGTGGCCACTAAATGTTCAATAAACCATTAAAACAGTTTTTAAGTGCAAACAAATAGAATTCAGGACAGAACTTACTAATTCGACAATTTCTATTGTTTAAGGTTCGAACTTCCCAAGATAAACAACATGGAACACGATAACCACCAAGAACTCTTGCCCTCCATTTTCAACTGTTCCAGAATTATGGATGTAACCTATTGCTCAGAGAGTTAACCGTGTGTGAATGAAAAGAATTGACTAACACTGAAAATAGCCACAATTACATGAATCACTCTAAAGACTAAATTTTGCAATTAATGTCCAGCAATCTCTTGAATATGGAAGTTAAACATTAAATTCAACACAAAATAAGCAAAATCCCACAATCAAAGATAATAATGTGATTTGTCAACAATAAACACCAATCAATGATAGTAATAGAGAGATCTCAATAACAGTGGAAATCAACAAACCCAGAATCAAATTCCAAAATTAATCACGAAATTAGGTTAGTTCATACTAAACAAAAAAAGGGTATGAAATTAAAAGATACCTAGATGGGCAATTGAAGAGGAATAGCAAAAGAGAGAAGAGAAATCAGTGCGGCGTTTAGGCGGTGAGCTTCGACGCTGTTGAGAATACTTGGGTATATTATCGATAATTCTTGCTTGTCTTTCCCCCTTTTTCCTCTGGGGCGTCTTCCTCTTCTTCGCCATTGCCAACAAATTTGAGATACGCTTCAGAAAGTTGAATTCTTGAGGAGAAGAACGAACCCTAGAAGAAGAAGCAGAAGAAAAATCGGATTGATTCCCAATTCGTAGTGGATCCGAGTGAGAAAAAAATAGAATGGGGCAACGAGGAGTTGTTCCCAATTCGTATAGCAATGGGCCATTTTTTTAATTGCAAACTCTCTGAAAATCACTGCAAGACGGTGGCCAGTCCAATATTAACGAAATTAACTGATTTTTTTCCCCCAACGGAATTGAATTTCATAATTCAACTCTCTTTGCACTTTTGTCATCCTTAATTCTATATTGTAGGTCACATTATTAAAAAAATCGTATCTAATTATAAACGATTCATCGTTACTATATATGAAATAGTTGAGAGTGGACGTTGTCGATAACTTTAAAGAAAAGTGTGATATAATCTTATATTACGGACATGTATAGTATAGGTCGTGGCTAGATCACCTTTGTTCTATATGGAAAGAATTAACTTTATAATCTTATATTACGGGCACGTATAGTATAGGTCGTGGCTAGATCACCTTTGTTCTATATGGAAAGAATTAACTTTTAACTAACCTCTCGTATTAGTTCATTTATAAGTTCACTTTTGTCGTGACGTGAAAAATATTAGGGTTTTCTGTAAAGACTTAATATGGACATACGATGTGGTTGTCCGAACTCTAATAATTAATATGTTTTAAGTACATCTTTTTTTATTTATTTCTCAATCTATTTAATGGTGTAAAGTAGTCGGTTATTCTAGTCATATTGATCAATAAGTGTCTCTAATGAATATCACTTTAATTAACTAAAGAGTTAGGCTCAAGAAAGTTTAAGTTAAGCATGAGTTTAAAGAGTTAGGCTCAAGAAAGTTTAAGTTAAGCATGAGTAAGTTGAAAATGAAAAGGTTAAATTAGGATCAATTAAGTTAATTAAGTTGACTTCTACTTGGGAGACATTAACTCACTTTTGAAGATTCTTATTCTTTATTTAAAGTTTTAAAATTTTCCAAGTAACCATTTAAATGCACTTCTAGAGAAAGTTCATATTGTCTTTATTAATATCAAGAAGATCACTTCAAGTTGATTAGTTCGAAAAATGTTTTTTTTTCTAAATTTTGATGTTGACAAATTTATACCTTTAACCTGAAAAATTGATACCTCTAACCTTTTGGTTGAGAATGCAACCTTTATGAATTATGTCAGTTTAATTATGTTGATGTTGATAAATTTTATTAGATTTACTGAATCATCACTTTGTCAGGTTGCGCGTAGGTGCCCAAAAATTTCACATCTATTATTTGTCGATGATAGCCTTATTTTTTGCAAACCAAACCAGGGGGAATGTTTATCTATTCAGAGGGCCCTTGATATGTATGCAAAGGCTTCTGGTCAAAGTGTAAATTTCTCCAAATGTTCAATGTTATTTAGTCCTAATGTTCTGATCCCTTTACGCAGTTCGTTAAGCGGGCTATTACAAGTTCGGGTGGTAGAGAATCTGGGGCAACCTGATTTTTCTTCCCGAAAGAGTGCAAAAACCTCTGGAAGGGGAGGCTTTTCTCAGCAGGGGGAAAGGAAGTTCTAATAAAGGTTGTTGCGCAATCTATTTCGACTTATACAATGTCTTGTGTCAGGATTCCTAAGAACGTATGTGACGAATTGACCATATGCATTACTCGATTTTGGTGGGGATCTTCAGCTCTTCATAAGAAGATCCATTGGAAAGCATGAGATCGAGTGTGTTGGTCAAAAGAAAAGAGAGGTTTGGGGTTTAGAAGTTTGGAAGGGTTCAATCAGGCTTTATTGGCCAAACATGTTTGGCGTATCTTACAGGCCCCAGACTCGCTAATGGCTCAGGTGTACAAAGGGAGATATTTTCGTGATTCTTCGGTTTTGGAAGCGGAACTTGGGTGGAAAACCCTCTTTTGTTTGGCGTAGTCTGTTGTGGGGGCGTGAGCTTCTTGCTAAGGGAGTGCGGAAAAGGATTGGGAACGGGGAGGGAACAAAGGTTTTTGGTGACCCGTGTGTGTCTAGAGAACATTCCTTCAAGTTGATTACGCGTCTTCCTTTGGATAACGTTGATATGCGAGTTTGTGAACTTATGACGGGGTAAGGTCGGTGGGATGAAAGGAAAATTCGAAAGGTCCTTTGGGAAGTGGATGTGGACCAAGTGTTAGCAGTTTCGATTTGCCGATCAAACATCAAGGACATTTGGCTTTGGCATTTTAGTAAAGGATGGTGTTTTTTCTACGAAAAGTGCATATAAGCTTTTTATCTATGATAAGGAGGAGGCCTCTTGCTCTCAGACAGGGGGTTTGGCGCTTTGGTGGAAAAGGCTATGAAAGCTCTCTATACCAAATAAAATTAAGGTATTTCTGTGGCGTTTTTTTTCATAATATACTTCCAACAAATGATAATTTATGTAAGAGACGGGTTCCTATTCACCCTTGGTGTGTTAACTGTAAGCGAGAAAGAGAGACAACATGGCATACGTTTTTCTCGTGTAAGAGGGCTAAAGCCATTTGGTCCTCTATTATCCTTACGGTGAGTGTACAACAGGGTTTGCTCCCTTCAATCCAAGATATGTGTGTGTGGGTGGCAATACACTTGAGTGTGGAGTCGGCTGGACTCTTTTTTGTGACATGTTGGTTCATATGGAATGACCGAAATGCAATCAATCTGAGTAAAGTCATTTCCAATGTAGATGTTCGTTTGGAAGAGATTAGGTCTTACCTACGGGAGTTAGACCAGGTGCGAGAGTTGGGTGATGTTGGTAGATTAGTAGGGGAGCAAAGGGTAAGCGGGGGTCGGGTTACGCAGGTTTGGGCAGTGTCGGTCATGGGCATGCTTAAGCTTAATACTGATGTTGCGGTTTCTATATCCATGCGGCGGTCGGGCTTGAGGATGGTGATTAGGGATGCTGGAGGGGAAGTTGATTGTGGTGCAAGCGGAGGCAGTGGAGGGTTTGATTGACGTTCTGTCTGTTGAAGCTTTGGCTTTGCTCAAAGGGCTGCAACTTGCCGTGTCTTTGGGATTGCTAAATATTAGTGTGGATTTGGATGCCCAAATTTGGGTTCGAGTTTTGCACTCAAATGGTCTGCTTTTGCCTCCTCAAGGAGTTTTGTTGGAAGAGATTAAACTGTTGATGACTCAGTGTGGTGTGACGGGGCCATTCTTTAGCCCGCGAGCGACTAACAAAGTGGCCAACAATCTGGCGGGTTATGCTTTGTCTATGGGGGTTGTTCTATTTGGGACTCAAGCCCCCCGACCTGGTTGTCTAGTATTTTACTTTCAGATTTCTCTACTTGTAGCACATTGAGCATGACCATTGCATAATCTACTAGTTTCCTTTGCTATAAAAAAAAAAAAAAAAAAAAAAAAAAAAAAAAAAAAAAAAAAATAATACTGAATCATCACTTGAGTATTTTTTTTTTCTTTTTTATTGAGGTAATGAGCTCAGGTACCGACTCTTTAGACGTAAAATTGGATCACATTTAGATTAACCTACGAAAGCATCATTTTTTAAATGATTTTTTTTCAACTATGGATTTTTTTTAGTTGAACAAAAACATAAAAAGAGTCGTACTTTCAATTTCAATAATCTTAAGGATGGTTGTCAAAGTGAGCCTAACTCTCATCTGGAATTGACATATATTACCTCCCATGAGGTCAGAGTTGAGGTTCAATCTCCATCCTCAAATTTGATGTACTCAAATAACAAAAGAAACAAAATCTTAAGGGAAGGTTGGAAATAGGTAATTTATCTATTGAAACAATTTTCAAATTGGCAAATCTTATTGAAGCTTATGAGTTATTAGAGATAATTTTGTGTTTTTTTTTTTTCATGAGACTAAGGGAGAGAGTTTTATAATTAAAAGTTTACTTTATTTATTGTTACTACTTAATGCATATGATAGTGACTTGACATAAGATTGTCAAGTTATTACATAATATGGTCTATAATTCTACACCCTCAACACCCTAAAGTGTCGCCTTTATTCTCAAATACTTTTCTCCATTGTCTTCAATCATCTCAACCGCAGAATGTGACCAAATAATTTGGGCGATTGTTGCAAGTAAAAGTACTGTTCTTATCATCATAAGCATAACTGTAAGCATCCGGGCACTGTCTCTCAAACATCTGCGAATAGCTCGTTGGCTTGCACTTGTTAGGGCTATTGAACTCTCCAGTGCAGCAGTAGCGCGGTTGATTGAATGCAAAGCAAGCGCTCTTGCAGCCGATCACATCGTTGCCGGATTTCACTTGCAGCTCCGCCGGGCAAACCTTATTCACGTCGGCACGGCAGTTTGAGGATTTGCATGGCCCTGTGCCGCCCTGGGGGGTGATGGACATTGGGAGGTTGAACCCGTCGACGTTGCTCACGTCGTAGAAATCTTGTCCGCCGTTCGGGGCGATGGTGAATTCGGCTAGGGTGGCTGGTGGAACTCCTCCGGCGCCACTGCAGGAAAGGCCACGACCGCAATCTCCGGTCTGGCAAGTGAACCGTCCGCCGTTGTTGGAGCATCGAGTTCGTGCCCAAACTCGGCCGGTCCATGGCGCTGGGATATTGAACGACTTTGACGCTCCGGGAGCTAACTCGAACCCGGTTGTTGATAGCTGGGGTTGCCCTGGACCGCTCGTTAATGTTGCTGGCCATATGGTTGTCCGACAATTGTTTTTCACAGTCATCGTCCCAGCTTCAGCCCCTGGAAAACAATGCAATTGTTAAGGATATGATCATCAAGGTGGTTACGACATAAACAACCGACAACAAAGAATCAAACCGAAACGACACATATTTAACATAGTTCACTAACAACGATGAGCTACCTCTACGGACAAAAGAGAAAACAATTTATTATCTTCTTGAGAAGAGAGTACAAAATTATAGAGAAAAACAACATTGTTAAGGATATAATCATCAAGGTGGTTACGACATAAACAACCGACAACAAAGAATCAAACCGAAACAACACACATATTTAACATGTTTTACTAACAACGTTTTAGTTACGTCCACACACAAAGAGAACAATTTATTATCTTCTTGAGAAGAGAGTACAAAATTATAGAGAAAACAGGAGACCCCGTGTTTGGTCATTCACAGCTAGCGCCAGATAACATATTCAAGGCATTCTAACAAATATTGATAATCATTTGTTGATTCTTATGCTAATTTTCAAACCAACGAGTACGAAAAAGATGTCAAGAATGTAATTAAATAATTAACTATAAAAGCTTTTGAATTCAACCGTCATTTAACCATTTAACGATATAAGAAAAAGAAATGCTTAAAACCCGAAACCCTAAAAAGAAGAAACACGTACGAAAATGGAGGAGGAAGAAGAAGAACGATGCAACAAGGACGGCTTGATTCGCCATTTTCGACACCTTCAATTTGCTTAAGCTTTTGCAAAGTGATGAGTTATATGAATTATGAAAAGAGAGATCCAAACCATATGGTATTTATAGGCAAATATTTGAAGCTCAGACAGATTTTAGTTGATCTTGCCGTGATGGGAAACTAATTTCACAGCCCTAAGGAACTGACACGTTGTCATTGGGAAGAAAAGTTGCCAAATTTATTCATATGGCCAAACAAAGACTAATCAAACTATAAATTATATCCAAACATTTAGATAATATATTTTTTTTGTTAATATTGATTGGTTCAACATTGACTCATAAATGTTATATATAATTAAAGAATTTATCTATAATTGATGAATAAATCTTATATTGTGTATTTATATTCATTTCTTTTTATTATTATTATTGTTTTGTTTTGTTTTTCTGTTTGTTGAGGTTATCAACATTACACTGTAGCACGTGGCATTAACTATTCGTGATCGTACTCAGTAAAGAGATACAAATGATTTGAGGGAACTTGTTGATCGTGAAATATTTAAGAAAATCGAATCGTTTGACATTAATATCTCAAAAAAAGCGATGTGTGCAAAATCTCTTTTAGTAAATAGGGAAGGATGGAAAACAATCAATATGGTAAGGAGTGTTTTGAATTAGTTCATTACGAATAAATTATTAAATAGTAAATGGATATATGTTGGTGGCTTTTATTTTTAATTTCTATAATTTTTTTTTTTAAACGATAACATATAAAATAGGGAAATAATGATGTATTCTAGAAGAAAGCCTTGAAGAAAAAAAAGAAAATGAAGACGTAAGTTACTTTAAGTCAAGAATGTGATGGAAGAAATAGTAAAATATCATAATTTAAAAACGGAATTGTAAGAATAGAATAATAAAAATAATATGAACTTACAAAATAAGAAAATTAAGCTATATATATATATATATATCATATATCATATATCATGTATCATGGTAAAAGATTATATATTAATTATTGTCTAATTATTATGAAGAAAAAAAACATAAAAGTGCAAACATATATATATATATTTCAATGGAGTAGAGATTATTTTGGATACTAATCTATACATCATATCAGTTGAGGTTACATTATTTTATTAATTGTCGTACCATCTCATTTAGCCGGAGTACGAGTGTGGCATTGCGGGACCGTGTGAGCCAGGCCTTGCAGGTCGGGCAGACTCCTTTCCACAAACAATATCTAGGGTTGCCCTCCTTCATGCCTCGCAACCGATCTGGTACGTTCCTCTATCTTAAGGAGCGTGTTTTGCGCCAGCTACAGGGATGGAAGGGAAAGTTATTTTCTGTGGGTGGTAGGGAGGTCCTTTTAAAGGCAGTTATTCAGGTTATTCCCTGTTATACTATGAACTGCTTTAGGTTCCCTAAGGGGCTTTTGCAGGACATTAACCGTCTTTTGGCCAGGTTTTGGTGGAATGGGTCCGATGAGGATCGACGGATGCATTGGGTGAGCTGGAAAGCGTTATGTCGACCGAAATGTCTAGGAGGTTTGGGTTTCAGGGATCTTGAGCTTTTTAACCAAGCTCTTCTTGCGAAACAATGTTGGCGGCTGGTACATTATCCGAACTCTTTCCTTGCGCGAGTTTTGAAAGGGAGGTACTTCCCGGATACTGATGTGTTCGCAGCCCAACTGGGGTCGTCTCCGTCCTTTATCTGGAGGAGTCTGCTTTGGGGACGGGATTTGTTGGAGGCGGGAGTCTGTTGGCGTATTGGCAACGGGGAAGAAGTGAGGGTTTATGAGCATAACTGGGTGCCAAGATCTTCCAGTTTACGTATTACCTCGCCAGTTACGCTGCCTGTTTCGACAAAGGTGTGTGATCTTTTTACCGCTTCAGGGGTCTGGGATGAAGCCAAGCTTTGGAACCATTTTAGTTCTGAGGAGGTCCGTGCGATTTTGACGATTCCGACAGGCCGACGGCATACAGGGGACCAGGCTATCTGGCACTTGGAGGAGTCGGGGATGTTTACAGTGAAGAGTGGGTACCACTTAGCTCAGTCACGAGTACTTCGGCATGAGGCCTCTACATCATCTGATGAGTTAGTGGTGAGGTGGTGGAAAGGGGTGTGGAAGATGGGTATTCCCAGTAAGATCCGAATCTTCCTTTGGCGGCTTTTTCTTGATCGTCTGCCTACTTTGGACAACCTGGGTCGGCGTGGGATCGATGCTCCGAATGTCTGTGCTCTCTGTGGGAAGAACGGGGAGTCTAGTCTTCACGTATTTTGGCATTGCAAGTTCGTTCGTCGGGTGTTGGCAGCCTCTAAATTTGGCGCTTTAGTGGGTCTCTCCGTGGAGGGGGACATAGGCTCTCTTATGTGGTTCTTGCAGGGTAAGGTAGGTTGGGGGGAGTTTGAGGAGCTGAGCATTTTGTGGTGGGCAGTTTGGAACAGGCGCAATCGAGCTCGATTTATCGGGTGTCAGTCGTCCGAAGATCTTGGCTCCTGGGGCGCAAGCTATCTGACCTCGTTTCGGGAAGCCAATCGAAAGGGGAGGCTTGAGGGCGGTATGGGCCCAGTGAGGCGAGCACAGGCGAGATGGTCAGCTCCTCCTCAGGGTTCCTATAAGGTCAACGTGGATGCAGGTTTTGTGAGCACCGATGGAACAGCAGGAGTGGGGGTCGTGGTTCGTGATTGTCTGGGCCGTGTAATGTTGGCGGCAGTGGTGTGTTTACCGCATGTGTGAAGTGCGTTGATGGCAGAAGGACTTGCGGCAGCTGAGGGGCTCTCTTTAGCTTGGGAAGCAGGTTTAAGCCCGGTAATACTAGAGACAGACTCTCATCGGGTCTCCCGTCTGTTTGAGGATTCTTGTGAGGATCTGTCCGAAGTGGGTGTGTTGATTACTGATGTGTGTGCGCGGTTTCCTCGTCCCTTTAGGGACAAATGCAACTTTACCTTTAGGGAAGGCAATATGGTGGCGCATCAGCTAGCACAGATGGCTTTGGGTGTGCAACAACGTATGGTCTGGCTGGAGGAATTCCCTCCTGAGATCGAAACTTTCATTTTGAATGAGTTGGTAGCTGTCTAGTTTTGTATCGAGCTTTGCTCTTCCAAAAAAAAAAAAAAAAAGATTAGTGTGTTGTTTGGAATATATTTTAAAGAAAAAAAAATGTTTTTTAATCAAAATAAAAAAAATTATGTTCACAATTGAAAAAATTAATAATTTAAAGTGTGTTTAATATAGTTTATTGGAATAATTTTAGGGGTTGGTTGCACAAATAGCAATAAGGCCCAAACTAATTGCAAATTTAGCAAATTTTAAAATGTTTTGCAAATATGGCAAAAAAATCTGTTTCTATCATCGATAGTCTTTATTATATCACTGATAGACTGTTATTAGTGATAGACTATTATCACTGACAAAAATCTATAAAAAGCTGAGGTGATCAACGATAGACTTCTATCGACCATAACATATCAGCGATAGAAATTGCCATATCCACTAAATTTTTAAAAACATGTTATATTTTTAATTATCTTATTCTAAATTGACATCTGTTATAATTTGTCTAATTTTAGATTAAAACGATTTCTATAAAAATCTTAATTAATAGATAAAAACACTTTAATTTTTTTATTAATTTAAAATTTATTTCTGAAACAACATTTTTTTTTTACAACAGGGATTGAATCGAGGACTTCTTAGTAGTCGATACATCATGTCGGTTGAGCTATGTTCCTCTGGTTCTGAAACAACACTTGATGCATAAGATTATCTAGAAATTACTTTAAAGTTATTAATGGAAAATCTTCCAAATATGTGATTAATGGAAAATCTTTCAAATATGTGGTAAAAAAAATGTAATTAATAGAATCTCTTTTTAAATATAATGCAATAAAAAAATAAATATAAAAAAAAATTAAGATATAAACAAATTTGTATTAAAAGTATTTTTTTTAAAAGGCGAGTGAAGATGAAACCTTTGGCGTCTCCGTCAATGGCACAACTTGATATCAATTGATTTATGTTCGATTTGATTATTATTTTTTTTTATAAATACTTAAATTAGAAGGTATGTCAAATATGCTCTTAATAACAAACTAATAATGCTTTTTTTTTTTTTTTTTTTTTGGTATAGTTTTTGCTCCGATTATAACCGATGTGAGGATATGGATAGGGATGACATAAATATGTTCATATGGACTTAAAATGTGTTTATTCCAAATTTAAGATTGTTATAACCGGCCAAAGCGAGTATGGTTCAGCTGAGACAGTATGTGTTCATGACCAAGAGGTCCCACCCCGAATTGTACTAAAAAAAAATATATATTTGTTATAACCGATGGGTCTTTGTCAATTAATTTGTCTCTGCATTTTTTTTCTTCCCTAAACATTTAAATGAATGGTTTTTAAAGTGAAAGCAACACAAATACAAAATATGTTAAATAATTTAATAGGTCATAGTTTTATTTTCTTTTTTTTTTTCATCAATTGTCGGTGGAGACCGAACAATCGACTTTTGAGATTGTAAATAATGTCTTCCACGAAATTATGATCAAATTTTCATAATATTTTTGGACTTTTTTTAGTACAATAAGAGTTAGGAGATTCAAACGACAGATCTCTTGATCGTTAACACATATATATGTTAGAGTCATGCTCGCTTTGGCATAATATTTTTGGACTTGAACTATGTATCTCGTTGTTAACATGAATATAATTTAATTAATATAAAGTATGAATTAATAATCAAAATATAAGAAATTTGATTTATCCGTTAATTAAATATCTTTATAAAAAAATTCTTGTAGAAATTTAAATTTTGGAATTTAGGCCGCATATCTCGTAATAGATTGAATGAAATTGATGTCTCATCTTATGTATGACTAATGAAGTGCGTTGGAGAATTGCCGCCTCTTGTCTTGTTTGACCAAAATGTCTGTTCAAGATATTTTTGGTCCTAAGAAAATGTATTGTTGACTATTCTACCTTCACCGAATTAAATTGGATCATTTAAGATATATAAATATTTCTTGCTTATATGACTATATCGATGAAATTTGATTATTCAAATTAAATTGTGGAATTTAAACTTTAGCAAATGCCCTTTTTTTTTTTGTGCAAAAAAAATATTTGGGTTTGAGAATCGAACATATTTAACCTCTCGATCATTAGTTCAAATTTTATGTAAGTTTTTTATTATTTTTTTTTGACAATATTTGAGAGTGTGAGATCGAACCTAAGACCTTTTGGTCTCTAGTTCTTACATCATATCAGTCGAGTTATGTTCTTGTTGACAAACTTTATGTTAGTTGAATTATATGTTCATGTTAGCAAAAAATCTGGACGGTAATAAAACATTTTAAATAGCTACAAAAGTGTAAGATCAAACTCCGACTATGAATTAAGTTAGGTGATGCACTAAGTTGATGGCCAAATAATTGTTTGATAGTGTTGTGGTTTTGTAACGACCTAGGATGCACCCTATAGTGTTATAATTTAAATAATAGTTTATGGTGAGATAATGTGAGAGAATTGTACAATTGACCCGGTATTTTGGGCGGATTGTCAAAATGACCCGGATCTGAAGAAGAAAAAAAAAGGCAAACTGACCACATCATCATTCTTTTTTTCATTTTATTTTCTAGCTCTAGTTGCGGGCGCGGGTTGATCTCGCTCTACCTGCAGGCACGGGCTAGTCTCGCTCTAGCTTTAGCTTCATTTCAAATCTGAAAATTTCAAGATCTAAAGTTTTTTCAGATTCAAGACCAGCCCGCACCGACAGTTAGAGATAGAAAATAATATTAAAAAAAAATGATGATGTGAGCAGAAGGTCAATTTGACTTATTTTTCAAATTCAGGTGGACCAAAATAGAGGATCAGTCGTACAATTTTCTCAGATAATATTGATGACTAAGTGAAATTATGTCTTTTTTATGATTTAAATTGTTCAATTTTGTTAAGATTAATTTTTGTAGTTTATTTTAATTAGATTTCTAATTTTTTTTAAACGGTATTTTAATTAATGCGAGGATTGAACCTATGACCTAGTCACAGACACAACCTTATGCCAATTGAGCTATGTTCGATTTGACATATCTCTAATTTTCTTGTTCGTTTAGATGTGTAACTCTTATCATCGATGTGTAACTCTTATCATCAAGATTATTTAGCCTTTTTTATATGAACATTACTTAAAGGACCAAGTTTTTTTTTTATCTAGTCTCATAGCTTATATATAGCCTATAGGTTGATTATTCTTCTTCCTTCAAGAAAATAAAAGTTTAGGTAAAATGGTCATATTATATTTTATTCTATTTTAAAGAGAGGAAATGTCAAATTTGGCTTTTTACTTTATTTTGCAATTGGAAAAGATAAGAAATGTAATAAATAAATAAGATTTTATTTACAATGCATGTTACAGCAAAATGGAAAGGTATTTCTATCAAAAATTATAAAATTTTGTTTGTAGTATTTTTGTTTTATAAAAGAAAATTGAACATGTGACCCATTATTCTAATCCATGTAGTAAATAAATTTTAGGTAAAACTTAAAAATATTGCTTTGGTCCTAGACTTTACAATTCGTTCGATGTTTTTTTTTTTTAGTACATTGGGGGTGGAGGGATTCGAACACAGACCTCTTGGTCATTAAGTCATACATATGCCAGCTGAGCTATGCTCGTTTTGGCATTTGTTTGATGTTAGTTATTACTTATTATATATATTTTTAAATAATTAAAAATATAGTTTATATTATTTTCAATAAATTTGAAAATTAGTCTGTAGTGATAGTTTGAATATGAAATTTAATAAATAATGTAAATATATTTAAAAATGTCTAGTAGTTAAGTAAAGACTTAAATATTGTCAACAAAAAAATAAATAATAATAAAGACTTAAATACGTCGTTTTTTAATGAACACGTTAGATATTGTTTTACAAACAAGGCGTGTTCGCCAATCAATTAAAAAAATTAAGTGGATGAATTACCATAAATTCAATTATATTAATATTTTAGTATTTTTTTATTTATAGGCATAAAAATTTGTAGAAGATTTAGTAAATAAAAATTAATATTAATTAATGAAAAAATGACACTAAATAGATGAGTTTTTTTTTTTGCAACAATATTTAATAAATGTGAAGGTTGAACACATGATCTTTTAGTCAAGAACACAACTTTATGCTAATTGAGCTATGCTTGATTTGACGAAATAAATGAATTACGATAAATAATATTGGGTTGGTTGCACAAACAATCAATCCTAAAATAACGGTAAATTTAGTAAAATTTAAAATATTTTGTAAATATACCAAAAAAAATCAGTGGCTATACTACTATCGTTGATATATGATTATCACTAATAGACTACTATCAGTAATAGTTACTGACAAAATTTTATAAAAAAAAATACTATTATCCACATAGACTATATTATCCGTGATAGAATATTATTTTATTTTAAATTGACGGTGTATTACAATTTTTTAATAATCTTTTTTACCCAAGAAGTTGAAATATATTAATGGTTTTCAGTCTTGTGCACAATACACAAGAAGTTGAAATACATTAATGATTTAGTCCTATTCCACCCAACTCATTAATACTCTTAATTGGTAATTAGTTTAAGCCAATTTGAATATTCAAATATACATACTATAAAAAAATGAATTTTTCAAACTAATTTCCATTTTTTTTTTGTTGTTGTATTTTATACAAAGCGAGGATTGAACCCATGACATCATAGTCACGAGCACAACCTTATACCAATTGAGTTATGCTCGGTTTACATAGTCACGGACACAACCTTAAAATTAATATCTTGACCCAAAATTTATCTTATATTATAGGAATTTAAATTAAACAGTCAACTAAAATTATTATTATTGTCAAACTGAACATAGCTCAATTGTCAAGACTAAGAAATCAGGAAAATTCTCGTATTAATTAAAAATATTTTTATAAAAAAAATTAAGATTATTAAATAATGTATTAATTAGTTGAGTTAAATTATATAAATATTTTTATATTTTTTAGACAGTGTATGAAATATTGTAACTTTGTGAGAACACTATAAATTAGAAGTTGAAATAGATTCCTAATTTAATTGAATTTTTGTAACCTAATGTAACTAAATTTATTTACATCACAACTATAAAGGTTTCTCACCCACACCACATGAATCTTTAAATTCATTAGTAATGAGATTTCTTTTAATAATAACTTCTATTGTTTCCTACTTTTGTAATTCAAATATTCGTATTTAACCTTAAAAAAAAAGTTTTGATGACCTCATATGAGAATTCCAAATAATTCAAAGGCTAACTATAATATATATTTTTTTTAAAAATAATTCATTAAAAGCAATCACCAAATTCAGTACAAATACTCTCATCGTTAATAATAGAAGTGGCTCGCGCTAAAAAATCGCCAACCCAACGGACACAAAACTGGGTTTAACCACAGACTTGCGCTGATCAATAGGGTATTCAACACCTTCGATAGCAGTGGATAATAGAGACGTTGCCTAAACCTACTTGCCAACGCTTCATTTTAGTCAATCACATTCGTAATTTCGATAAGATCTTCTCCCTCATTGTTCAAGAGTTTGATGACCTCAAAAGCATCCAATTCAACAATAATTTGAAGGGTTGGATGCCTTAACCGGGTTAAGGTCTTTATTCCCTCCAAAATAGTCACTGCTTCCAGGCATATCTTAATGGACCAATTTTTATTGATCTTTTGTATTTCGACGCATATTGGAAACCCAACCGAGTCACACACCACTCATGATCATAATCCCCATTTTCCTTGAGCTTCATTCCACGAGACGTCTGAGTTAATTTTCTAGACGAAGTTCAAAGAAGGAGAGCACCATCGGAGTTGACTCAGAGACTCTCCAACTTCATCGGATTCGGTTTGGGCTTTTAACCTTTTCGACATTTTCAATCTCGCTCTCAATCATTCGTAATTTCGATAAGATCTTCTCCCTCATTGTTCAAGAGTTTGATGACCTCAAAAGCATCCAATTCAACAATATTTTGAAGGGTTGGATGCCTTAACCGGGTTAAGGTCTTTATTCCCTCCAAAATAGTCACTGCTTCCAGGCATATCTTAATGGACCAATTTTTATTGATCTTTTGTATTTCGACGCATATTGGAAACCCAACCGAGTCACACACCACTCATGATCATAATCCCCATTTTCCTTGAGCTTCATTCCACGAGACGTCTGAGTTAATTTTCTAGACGAAGTTCAAAGAAGGAGAGCACCATCGGAGTTGACTCAGAGACTCTCCAACTTCATCGGATTCGGTTTGGGCTTTTAACCTTTTCGACATTTTCAATCTCGCTCTCAATCAATTTGCAAATTTGTATTGTTAGGGACACAACTAACATCCACATTGTAACGATATTGTCCACTTTGGGCGATCCACATTGTAACGATATTGTCCACTTTGGGCGATCCACATTGTAACGATATTGTCCACTTTGGGCGATCCACATTGTAACGATATTGTCCACGATATTGTCCACTTTGGGCGATCCACATTGTAACGATATTGTCCACTTTGGGCATGACCCTCATGGCTTTGCTTTTGGTCACCCAAAAGGCCTCGTTATAATGTATATGTTCTCCCTTACTTATATACCCATGATCATCCCCTTTCCTAACCAATGTGGGACCTTGTTTGCACTTACAACATGTATTTGCACTTACAACATGTATGATGTTCGCCTTTAAATTGCTAGAATTCAATATGTTTCGGTAGCTCCAAATGCACCGCATAATCAACACAATTTCCTTTGCATCTGATAGCAATCAAATTGAACTATCTTTTAGGATTTATTTTATGCTAGTTTAGAGGCCTAAATGATTGTTTTCATGTTTATATTTGATTATTTTATAGATATTGAGCATTTGGGAGCAAATCGGATGATGAAAAATAAACTATTTGGATGCAATTTGAAGTCCCGAGTAAAGAGAAGACAAGAAACAAGCCAAAAATCTCGAGGGAAAAGCGTCTTGGTTCAAAATAAATATAAATAAAAATCAAACATTGTGCTAGTTCAAACTCAAACTTAGGACCATGGGCACACACTTGGTTGACCGAGTAAAACTCCACCCCTTCGCAACCATGTATTAAATTTGAACGAGGGTATATATTTATAAACCCTGATCAACGCCTTTCAGCCCCTACACCTGTGTGATGGTCCATGTACGTGCACCACATGCCATCCTTCCTAATTCCTATTTTATTCGGATTTTGCCCTATTTTATCTCATAAATACATCATTTTCACACTATTTTTTGAGCCAATTTGGAGAGTTGGACAACAATTTTGAAATTACATCATTTTAGAGTTAGAAGAGATTTTTTGGAGCACAAAATAGATATTTACATGCTCGAGATCTTGGGGATTGCGACGGAAACATGGATCGACACTCCATATTAGTTTTATTCTTCTTTTTCTTTTAATTTGTAGTTTTGTTATTATTTAGTTTATATTTTGTAGTATTGAATGAGTAGCTAAACTCTTTTGACTTAAAGTCTTGATGTAATTGTTTATCGAATCTTATTCTTTTTAATTAATAGTTGATATTTCAATTTCATATTGGTTGTGAGAACTTTTTTGAATTTAATGCATGTTAGGGTTTAGTCATTTTTCGCATGATTTTTATACCAATGATTTAAGGTTGAAAGACGATAATTATTGATGACCTTGAACTGTTTTCCCTAATTTTTACATGAGATAGACACGTCCTTATAGATTTTGTGGTAGTGTATAGTTTTACTTTCTTCATATAATAGTCAAAGAGATATATTCAATAATTTACTTTTCAAAAAATATTGGTATTGCTAGAGAGAATAACAAATTTATAGGGTAGAACTTGTCAACAATCTAAAAATTAAATAATTTCAACTTTTAATGAATGAAGAGATAACAGTGAATTCATTGACTCAAGTCTAGAATATCTCTCTCCTTGTTGTTCTTCATATTTTATTTTATTATATGTTTTTATTTTGTTTTAATCATAATATTCTATTTCATTCTCTAAATAAAATTGAGTAATGGTATTTTTGGTAATTAAATGAACTAGCTAGAAAATCAATAATTTTGAGAATGATGTCCGTATTTTCATACACTATATTAAAACTTGACATTGCAGTATCATCGTATTGCATACATCATCAACCTCATTTAAAAAACTTCATCATCCAGCCTCAATAATCTTTAAATCTTCAACTCTTCTTGTCCATATAAAAAAGATTGTCAGAGAGATTGAGACAAAACTTTAACCAGATTTCTTAGACAATTTACAATCCGTGTATGGTTGATTCTTCATTTTTCCTCCACAAAAAAAAAAAACAAAAAAAAACAAAACCAAGTGGAGTTAGAATCAACTCTTTCTTTATAATATTAGTGTTTGTTAAACCATTAAAGGTTGACTTAGTAGTCATAAAGGGTCTTGGGACTTCAAAGCCCTCCTAAAAGGAATAGATTCAATCCTTGGTGGCCACCTACATAGGAATTAATTTTCTACGAGTTTCTTTGGCAGCCAAATGTTGTAGGGTCAAGCGGTCATTCTCGTGAGGAATACCTACCTAGGAATTAGTTTCCTACGGGATGGTGGCAGGTCTAACAAGTCACGAAGTGAATTGTTTTCCCTTCTCGTATGTCACCGATGAGGGTGCAACGGGCATACCGAAGAGAGTATGTCGTGACCCCCACTGTGCAGACAGTGCAGCGGCGGCACGCGAGTGTCGCTCGTCAGGCAAAGATAAAGGTCGTTTGAGAAGTATGTCATGATGCGACCAATGATGATGGTGCATCATCCAACACACCAAAATGAAGAGTGTCCAGATGGAAGCTATCTTAAGACGTAACTAACAAATTAGAGTTGTTGCGCTTTTGACCGAGAAAATCTCCTAAGTATGTCATCTTGATAGCACTATAAAAGTGCTATCTTATTGGCCCTAGTTCCCGCCATTTACCTTGTTCACCCGTGTTAAATGTGTATTTTATAGGTTGAGAGCAGATTGGAGCATCTTGGAGTTCAAGGCATCAATTGGTGTTAAAAGGAAGGCAAAAAGATTCAAGTTTGTTGAAGTGCGACCAAAGTCCCACATCGGTTAAAATTAGGGGAAGATCATGGTATATAAGGAGGGACAATATTCTCCATTGATATGAGGCCTTTTGGGTGACCAAAAACAAAGTCATGCGGGTTTCGACCCAAAGTGGACAATATCATATCATTGTGGAGTGGAAGGAGTTTGCCCTAGATAAAAGCGCTCTATCGGAAATGCGTTGGTGCTCCAGTGGAAGGAGTTTGCCATAGATAAGAGCGCTTTTGCCATAGATAAGAGCGCTCTATCGGAAAGGCGTTGGTGCTGCTCCAGTGGAAGGAGTTTGCCCTAGATAAGAGCTAGACGGATTAAATATGACAATTTGAGGGGAGGTTCTCGGTGGTACTTTGTTCGAGGGGAGGATTGTTGAAGTGCGACCAAAGTCCCACATCGGTTAAAATTAGGGGAAGATCATGGTATATAAGGAGGGACAATATTCTCCATTGATATGAGGCCTTTTGGGTGACCAAAAATAAAGCCATGCGGGTTTCGACCCAAAGTGGACAATATCATATCATTGTGGAGTGGAAGGAGTTTGCCCTAGATAAAAGCGCTCTATCGGAAAGGCGTTGGTGCTCCAGTGGAAGGAGTTTGCCCTAGATAAAAGAAAGGCGTTGGTGCTCCAGTGGAAGGAGTTTGCCCTAGATAAAAGAAAGGCGTTGGTGCTCCAGTGGAAGGAGTTTGCCCTAGATAAAAGAAAGGCGTTGGTGCTCCAGTGGAAGGAGTTTGCCCTAGATAAAAGAAAGGCGTTGGTGCTCCAGTGGAAGGAGTTTGCCCTAGATAAAAGAAAGGCGTTGGTGCTCCAGTGGAAGGAGTTTGCCCTAGATAAAAGCGCTCTATCGGAAAGGCGTTGGTGCTCCAGTGGAAGGAGTTTGCCCTAGATAAAAGAAAGGCGTTGGTGCTCCAGTGGAAGGAGTTTGCCCTAGATAAAAGCGCTCTATCGGAAAGGCGTTGGTGCTCGAAGGAGTTTGCCCTAGATAAAAGAAAGGCGTTGGTGCTCCAGTGGAAGGAGTTTGCCCTAGATAAAAGAAAGGCGTTGGTGCTCCAGTGGAAGGAGTTTTCCCTAGATAAAAGAAAGGCGTTGGTGCTCCAGTGGAAGGAGTTTGCCCTAGATAAAAGCGCTCTATCGGAAAGGCGTTGGTGCTCCAGTGAAAGGAGTTTGCCCTAGATAAAAGCGCGACGGATTAAATATGACAATTTAAGGGGAGGTTCTCCAGTGGAAGGAGTTTGCCCTAGATAAAAGCGCTCTATCGGAAAGGCGTTGGTGCTCCAGTGGAAGGAGTTTGCCCTAGATAAAAGAAAGGCGTTGGTGCTCCAGTGGAAGGAGTTTGCCCTAGATAAAAGCGCTCTATCGGAAAGGCGTTGGTGCTCCAGTGGAAGGAGTTTGCCCTAGATAAAAGCGCGACGGATTAAATATGACAATTTAAGGGGAGGTTCTCCAGTGGAAGGAGTTTGCCCTAGATAAAAGCGCTCTATCGGAAAGGCGTTGGTGCTCCAGTGGAAGGAGTTTGCTCTAGATAAAAGCGCTCTATCGGAAAGGCGTTGGTGCTCCAGTGGAAGGAGTTTGCCCTAGATAAAAGAAAGGCGTTGGTGCTCCAGTGGAAGGAGTTTGCCCTAGATAAAAGCGCTCTATCGGAAAGGCGTTGGTGCTCCAGTGGAAGGAGTTTAAGGGGAGGTTCTCGGTGGTACTTTGTTCGAGGGGTAATTGCGAATACAATTTGAACTAGAGTAATTGCGAATACAATTTGCAATAAAAACTAATTCAAGCTAGTGCTGCACACTTCAAACAAATATTGAAGAAACTCTCCAACCTCAAAAGTCATACCCAAAAACATATATTTATGTTCGGAAAATTCTTCTAAATGTTCTTTTTGAGCGATGAGTTTTAAAAAATGTCTACAAAAAAAAACTTCAGAATTATGGCCACACCTGAGCCAAACATGCTCACAGAGTCACAGTTATCCCGATTCCCCAATTTTGCCACTATCAAAATTTTCAGCATATCTTTCACTTTTTTTTAGACGGATGGCTAGCTAAAAAACCAATCCCTCATAATTCAATCCCTTTTAAAATTAAAAGAAAATCGGTTAGTGAATCTCCTACTTCAATTCCTTGTAAATCTGTCTTTTAAAATTAAAAACAAATTGGTTAGTGAATCACTGTGTGGATTTAATTTTTCAAATATATGTAAATTCAAAATTCACAAAATAGGGAAGGACACAGAGATCTAGTAAATGTCACGAAAGTTTCTCCCCTCACCACCACCCCGAGCCTTCCACTCATTTTCATCGCCGCTCAAGCACACAGAGAAGAAAAAAAAAAGTATTTAAAATGAAAAATAAATATAATGTGATTGAATTCTAATCTTTCGTTGTTCACTCTCTTCAAACTAAGAAATCAAATAGATGAAAAAAGAAGGCAAAAAAAACACACAGTCTTCAGTTATACAGCAGCAAAAAAAAAAAGTGTATTTAAAATGAAAAACAAATATAATGTGATTGAATTATGATCTTTCGTTGTTCACTCTCCTCAAACTAAGAAATCAAACAGATGAAGAAAGAAGACAAAAAACACACAGTCTTCAGTTATAGCGACAATTCTCATCCAGACTGCATTTTGAGAATACATGGCATGTATTCTAGATCAATTTCACTTTTTATGGCTTGTAATTTACATTTTTACATTTAATTAAGAAAGTGGACGTTTGTGAGTGAAATTTGAAAAAGACAAGAAAGGCTTTGCGTGCGCTGAAGAGTCCGGGGAAGTTAGAGGCTTTGGTGAGAGGTTACAATCTGAGAAATAAGGTGAAGATGACCCTCCCATGCATGCAAGCTCTACAAAATCCACTTTTAATTTAAGATATGTTTTTATTTATTTATTTGAAATTAGACTAGTTTAACCGTTTAGATTTTAGATTTTGTTCGTTTCTTTTTTGTGATTTAGTTATTTTTATATCTTTTTAATTACACTATTTTTTGAATTTTTTTTAGTAGATTTTTGGTAACACTCATTTTTATGATGAATTTTGTTATAGATTTTAAATTAGACTTACTTGTTTGGGAAATTGTAACAGTCAATTTTGAGTAAAATAATTAAAAATATAGCATTTTTTAAAAAAAATTACAAAAATGGCAATTTTGATCACTGATAGGATAGTAATTTATTACTGATAGTAGTCTATCACCTCAGTTTTTTATAGAATTTTTTCAGTGACTATCACTGATAGTAGTCAATAAGTGATAGTCATATATCAGCGATAGCAGTCTATCTATCAGTGATAGTCCCTGATTTTGTTTTGTTATATTTCCAAAATATTTTAAATTTTTTTATATTTGCCATTATTTTGGGCTTGATTGCGGTTTATGCAACCAACCCTTTTGTTAGTATATTTGTAGTATTAATTTTTGTTAGTTTTGTTAGTAGATTTTCATTGGAGGATGAATTTTGTTAGTATATTTTTCTTTTTCAATTGAAGTTTGTAGGGTGGATTTTGGGGAGAATTGTACGACTGACCCCCTATTTTAACCCATTTGTCAAACTGACCCGAATCAGTCAAATTAATCTTCTGCTGACATCTCAGTTTTTTTTAAATATTATTTTCTAGCTCTAGCTGCGGGCGGGGCTGATCTCGCTCTAGCTCGGACGCGGGCTGGTCTCGCTCTAGCTGCAGGCTGGTCTCGAATCTGAAAAAAACTTCAAAATCTTGAAATTTTCAGATCTTAATTGAAGCTAGAGCGAGACCAGCCCGCGTCCTAGCTAGAGCGAGATCATCCCCGCCCGCAGCTAGAGCTAGAAAATAATATTAAAAAAAACTGATGATGTCAGCAGAAGGTCAGTTTGCCTTTTTTTTCAAATTCGGGTCATTTTGACCATCCGCTTAAAATAGGGGGTCAATCGTACAATTCTCCCGTGGATTTTGTTAATATTTGTAGGATAAATTTTGTTAGTATATTTTCTTTTTACCTTTTCGAAAATAGTGCATTTTCATTCTACCCTTTGAATACAGTGAATTTGCATCTTTTGACTATAGTGTGTTTTCACAGAGTACAATGTATTTCCATTATATTATGTTTGAGACTTTGAGTTCAGTGTATTTTTCATTCTACTCTATTTGAATAGAGAATATTTTCAGCATAGGTTTGAATACTTGAATACATAGTATTCTGAGCGTCTCTTTGAATCCAGAGTATTCCCAACATCTGTTACAACGTGGGTGTTGTTAGTTTTTTTTGTTTTCAATTAGATTTTTTTTTTCTTTTTAAATCACATTTTCAAATACATGAATGATAAGTGGTAGAGATAGATTTGTAATCCGATTTTCAGATTTGGAAGGGATAATTTTAGAAAAATTGGTTATAAAGTATCTTTGAAAAATAGATCTAACTAAATTAGAGATTTGGGATTAATTCACTTATGCACCATTTTAAGATAAGTTTAGAATTTGTTGCATAAGGGTAGTTTAGTACTTCTGTTAAATATAGTTTTTAGACATTTATCTAATAAAAAAATATTTTGGATAAATCAAAACGTATATTAAATTTTGGACATTCCTCCCATCATCCCTTTGTGTTGTGAAGCCCGCATTTGGGCCTAAACCTGGACTTAAACTTAAACTCATATTTGGGCCTAAGCCCAAATGAGCTATGACTTCAACAAACAAGGCATGCCATAGGTGGTTGGTGGAAATTCCATAAAGCTTCAATTGACTTGGGTTAAAAATTAAAATGGTCTATATGTATAAAAAAACAAAATGGTGGATTAGGAATTTTGTCACCACACTTTCTAACAGATTGTGACTCTAGGTGCAAAGTAGGGTTGAAATGATCTCTCATGTCAATTGTCTATATTAAAAAAAAAATAATAATAAATGGCAACCAAGATTCATTGTTATAGAAGGAAAACCAAGATTCATTGTTATAGAAGGAAGTAAGCTAAAAATTGATAGAATAGTATTGTGATTACTAAATTGAAAAACAATCCAACAAACCAACCAAACTCAATCGAATATTTAAGTCAGAACGTAAGTATAACGTCCCAAATTTTGGGAGAATTGTACGATTGACCTCCTATTTTAAGCGGATTGTCAAAATGACCCGGATTTGAAAAAAAAGGCAAACTGACCTTCTGCTGACATCATCAGTTTTTTTTTAATATTATTTTCTAGCTCTAGCTGCGGGCGCGGGCTGATCTCGCTCTAGCTCGGGCGCGGGCTGGTCTCGCTCTAGCTGCGGACTGGTCTCGCTCTAGCTCTAGCTTCATTTAAGATCTGAAAATTTCTAGATCTTGAAGTTTTTTTTTTTTCAGAGAAATTAAAAGGGATAAGGTTGTGTTATTGACTAAGAGCTCAGAATTCAATTCCTACATTAATTCGAACATAGTTTAATTGACATAAGGTTGTGTCATTTAGGGGTGTACATGGGTTGGGTTGGGTTAGGTTCGAGGATTTTTCAACCCAACCCGAAAATTTCGGGTTGGTGATTTCTCAACCCAACCCAACCCAACATTTCAGTTAACCCAACCCAACCCAACCCTTCAATTTTCGGGTTGGGTTGGGTTGGGTTGGCGGGTTGGTCTTTTTTTTTTTAATTATTTTTTTAATTAATAGATATTGATTTTTTTAATTAACTTCAAAATCACTATTAATGAAATTTCTTAATTCTTCGTTTTTCTTTTAAATCACCTTTAATGAAATTCCTTAATCCTTATTTTCCTTTCAAAATCACTATTAATTCTTAATTTTTCTTTTAAAGATGATTTTTTTTTAAAAAAAAAATATATTGAATTCATTATATATATAATATTTTTTTAATATATTGAATTCGGGTTGATTCGGGTTGAACCCATCCAAATTTGGTTCAACCCGCGAACCAACCCAAAAATTCGGTTTTTCAAAATAGCAACCCAACCCAACCCATATTAAAGAAAAACCTGGGTTGGGTTTCGTGGGTTGCGATTTTTTTGAACACCCCTAGTGTCATTGACTAAGAGATTAAAATTCAATCCCTACATTAATTAAATATCTTTGGAAAAAAAAAATGTAACTTGTGTGTTAACCCAAGATAAATTACATAATTACATGTTTTGACCAAGCCTATTGCAAGTCTTATTGGGCTGTTGAATTGGAACTACCAAAGCCTGTTGGGTTCTTTCCGCGGCCCAACACTATTAATTTTTTTTTTTTTTTTTTTTCAATAGACAAAATCCCTAGTTAGTGCAAGCTAATTATCAGTAAGCAATAATAACATATTGTATTAAAAATAAAATTAGTTATATTATAAGTATTTTAAATTTCAAGTTTGCTTTTATTTAACTTTTTTTTTCAACACCAAAGAGTCTAATTAAATCGAATTAAATTATTGATTATTAAAATGATAATAAGTGTCTTTTCCACTTGCTGGAATTGACGTTTTTACTTGACCTTTATACAAAGAGATGCAATTTCTTATTGAGGATCTTTCCTACTTTTGACCAACATACCAACATAATCAACTTTTGACATTATTCGATAGTATTTATAATTTAAAAGTGTAAGAATGATAACTTAATAAACACATCCTAATAATCTAATGTCCTCCACTAAAGCTTATTAAATAATAGAAAGTGGAAACAATGCAGTTCTTCCACTAAAAAGTGTGGGTTGTGGCGATGGAAGTATTGGATGTCATATTATCGTCGTTAAGAATATGTTTGAGAGTGATTTTGGAATGACCAAAATCATTTTTTATCGGCCAAAAATCACATCTCTCTTAATATGGTGAGGTTTGATAATTGTGTGAGTAAGAGATTGTAATTGTTATTACAGTCAAACGTGTTCTTACTCAGCAATATCAAACATTACTATGTGAAAAACTAGGAAAGAACTAGGGAAGTGATTTTGATTATTTCAAAACATTAAAGTCACAAATTCATACAAAGTTGATTATAGTTTTGGACTAAAAAAATGACCCTTAAACTTTCTAAAAGTCTATTTTAGTTATTAATATTTTTTTTAGCTAACTTGTAACAATTTTAGTCATGATTATCTTTTACCTAATATTCTCTTATTCAATACTCACCGACCAATCTATATGACACAAATATATTGTCATGTTAGCATGTTAATACACATATTTGAAATTAGGTTATCTAATTAGAAGTAGTTAATTATAATAATAGATGAACAAAATGATGAGTTTTTAAAAGTTTAGTGAATAAAATAAAATAAACTTGGTTAATCTATAAGTTTGATTTGTAGAATTTTAAGTTTGTGTCAAATAAGTTCATATACTTTACAAAACGTTAAATTAGTTCCTATAAACTTTTAATTTTGTGTCAAATAGATTCTCGAACTTTAAAAAGTATCTAATAACTCTTTGGACTTTTGATTTTGTGTCTAATAATTTACTGGATTTTTAATTTGTGTCGAATAAAACTTTGACATATTCCACATTTTTTAAATTTCACAAATTTATTGGACACAAAATTAGAAATTTAATATCTTATTAGATACAAAATTTAAACTTATACCCGAAAGATTCATTAATAAAAAAAACATTGAATGTGTCAGTGACCTAATTAGACACAAAATTGATATTTGTGAGTGTCTGGTCAATTTATTTGACAATTCTAAATTTTATGGATCAATTACATGCAATATTGAAAGATCATAGACCTAATAGAATAAAACATATCAGGTGAAAGTTTAAAGACTAAACTCGTAATTTCACAGTATAATTATAAGTATTTATACCTAAAAATGAGATCTAAAAAGTCATATGTTGAAAAAAAAAATAATAATATTGGATATTGTGAGATGGCCAAACTTGATTGGATATTGTGAGATGGCCAAACTTGTGGAGATTTGAGTTATGAAAATTTGAATGATGAGAGTGATTGAGCCGCCGCTTGTGCATAATGTTGGATAAGCAATGATAATGTTTGGCACTTTGGTCTCAAATTCGTTGAAGATTTATAATCATCTTCGCATACTTTTTGCTTCTTTTTTTCAAAAAAATATTTATCGGTACACACTTAATATTACAAATCCACGTTGGTTCAACTGAGTTGATCGGCTCGAAATGCTCGTAGACTTGCAAGGTAAGATCTCGCATCAGTGTGGTATTGTGCCCAACACACTCTGACGCTTTAATTCAATGCTTAATTAAGTAGTGTTGAACATAGTTAGAGTAGTATTCTATGACTTTAATGAAGGATAGTGTTAGGATAGTACAATTAGACGGTCGTAATCCCAGAAGGAAAGATTTTGTGCCTTTGCTCGGTCATAACCAACTTAGTCGGCTATTTCCCCTTTGGGTAGTCGCCAATCGTTCGAGCATCCTCAATTCGACTCTCTGGACTTATGGGACAATTCTACCTATTTTTAATTCAAATTTGTAATTATAGAGTTTATTTATTTATTTATTATTAATATTATATTATTATTATTATTTGAATAAAACTATGGAGAGAATTAAAAGCTTGAAATTCTGACACAATCCAATAATATGACATGGTTCTAAACAAGGTAATTAAAGAGTCCAACCACCATTTAATTAATTAATTAACAAATAGAATAAAGGAGTTTTCTTTCCCAAAAAAAAAAAAAAAAAAAAAAAAAACAAACAGAATAAAGGAGTCTCATTGGTCAAATGAAGGCTCCACCATAATTAATAAGCGACAAAGATTATATATTTTTGTAATATTATTATTTTATATTATAAACTTTGCACCTTAACCTAATTATTAATGAGCATTCGTTAATCCACAACCTTCCATAAAGTCCATTGATAACGAAACCTATTCTAGAATTTCGGACGATAAAGTTAACTTTCTTTCAATTTCTTTATTAAGCTTTATTATGTGTTAAATTTATAATAGGTGGATGAGATAATCCAAAGACATCTTACCCTAAATTCATATTCTATATAGTTGAATTATGTTGTTGTCATAATATATGTTTTCTATTCACATCAAAGAGATATGTCTCAACTTAGCAAGGATAGGACTTGATCGGAAAAAAAATTATGTATCCATTAAAATGTTAATTTATTGATCGAACAACCAGTTAGTGCAGTGAGTGAGCATTCCTAAGATAGCAGAGAGTTGAGGTTCAATTTTGCCCTAAGAACTCTCAAAAAAATAAAAATAAAAACAGATAAGTGAGTAAATAGTCTATCACTGATAGCCACTGATTTATTGTCATATTTGCAAAAGGTTTTAAAGTTTGCTAAATTTACAATTATTCGATGCTTAAGTCAGAGATCATGTATAAAACAGAACTAAGCATTATGTACGAGACGATGATTATATTATCATATCATATTTACAAATTTTAATATGTGACTCTATCGTTACTAGATATCTAGTTTATTAGAGACAATGACCTACTCTAAGGATGTGCGTGCAATGTGCCAATGCCCGCCCATTTATTAGCCTAGGGCAAAGCACATGATCCTTCAAGTTAGATCTCCCGTCAAGGTTGGCAGGGGCGGATCCAGACATTGATGTTTGGGGGGCCAAAAAATTAGAGTATATAAATATTAAAAAAAAATCGCCAAAAATCCAGAGGTTCGAATTCACACTCTCAAGTTATGTTGACATTAAAAAAAAATTATCAGTGATAAACATATGTGAGTGTATTAAGGACTTACGGACTAAGTTTAAATAAACTTAATACCATCATATAGTTTTGCTCATCTCTATATTATTAAAAAAAAAAAAAAAAAAAAAAAAAAATCGAGTCCCTAAACTCTAAATAGTCTTTAATGCATCTCTATACTTTCAATTTTGTTTCTAATGAATTCCTAAATTTTAAAAAATGTCAAATAAATACAAGGATATATTAGACTTAAACTTGAAAATTTGAGGACCAATTAAATACAAAATTGAAAGTTAAAAAATATATTGAACTCTTTTTGAAGTTCGTGGTCTATTAAACACAAAATTAGAAGTTCAGAGATTTATTAGACATTTTTTAAAAAAATTATTAAAAAACAAAACACAATATAACATAAATTTGTTTACAAAATTTATAAAAGGGAGGCTAATATAGTCTAAATTACTTTTGAAAATGTTAATAAATAAACTAATACTAAAAGTTAATAGATTTTTTAAAGTATGAAGAATACTAAATTTAGATATTTGAAATTACAATTAAAATAATATAACTCTGCAGTAGAGATACTACAATGACTTTTCAATTAATTTTTTTTTTTTTTTATAGAAGTAAATATTAAAAAAAAAGAATAGGTCTTAATTAGGAAATGTAAAGCAAATAAATTCATTCATATATTTTTAAATATATATAAACAAAATATTAAAAGAGAACAATGTTTTTTTTAAGTCTTAATTAGGAAATGTAAAGCAAATAAATTCATTCATATATTTTTAAATATATATAAACAAAATATTAAAAGAGAACAATGTTTTTTTTAAGTCTTAATTAGGAAATGTAAAGCAAATAAATTCATTCATATATTTTTAAATATATATAAACAAAATATTAAAAGAGAACAATGTTTTTTTAAAATAATATACATATATGGAAGGAAATGTAAAGCAAATAAATTATTGTTGTGGTTGAGTTTTGAACTCAGGCACAACAAAATATAAAACATGCACAATGACCACTACACCAGAATACAATTTTGTTATTTTGGAGGGGCCAAAATGTATTTAATAACAACAGTATATATTTAAGGCATTATTTTTGCCTACGAGTATAAGAAAATCAAAATTTTTGGGGGGGGCCGTGGCCCCCCTAGTCCCTTCAGAGGTCCGCCCCTCCTCAAGTTTGACACTGCAACTTTGGTATATAATTTAAGAAATTTTTTAGTAAATAATATCTTGGTGGTAGATGAGCACGTTTGTTTTTTATTTTTTGGGCATGTATTTCAAGTTTTTCGTGAAAATAAAATTTATTTTTTAATATTATATATTAAAAATTATGTTTTCAATTTACAATAAATATTAGAATGTTCAATAAATAAATAAATATATATATATATATATATATATATATATATAATTTATAATAAATATTTCACACCATTCTTTTTTCGAAAGGGAAAGGGAAAGGGAAAGGGAAAGGCTGATGGAGTCCGATTTTAAACAGAAAACGGTTGGTGCCTACCAATATTTAATATCATTCTCCTTCATTTTCAACTTACAATTTCTATCTCGAAAATTTTGAGAACGGAAGAACACTTTCAATCGCCGGAGAGAATGGTGAAAACGATGACTCAAAGTCAGCAGCGAGAGGTTTGGTTTTACAACCTCAAAGAAGAGTTAGACCTGCTGAAATCGTTTCTGACAGAGTTCCCTATTATCGCCCTCGATACAGAATTTCCAGGCTTCCTTCAATACACTCCCAAAGGCGTTTCAGAGGAAGAATTCTATAGTTGCCTCCAGTTTAATGTGAACCGATTGAGCATACTTCAACTCGGTCTCACACTCATGAACGCCAACGGGGAAATCGGAATGACCTGGGAATTTAATTTTAGAGATTTTGATCGGATTTCAAATATGGAAGGAGTTTATTCGCTCGATTCGTTTATGAAGAACAAGGGATTCAATTTCGAGAACCTGAGAAATTACGGAATCTTACGAGAGGAATTTGGTAAATTGTTCCGACCGATTCTTCTCAGCCGTAATCGATCGATGGATTACATTCCATGGATTTTACGACATAGCGTACCTTATGAAGCTTGTGAAGGTCCGAGTCATGCCGCCTTCCATGAGTACGTTCGCAACCCTCGCTGGACTAATGTTGGGGACGATCGTCGATCTCAAACACATGGCTCGATATTGCTACGGCTTGCTCGACGGCGACTTAGGACTAAAGAAACTTGCTAAATTGGTCTACGTTAATCGAATCGGTAATGCACATTTTGCTGGTTCTGATAGTTTGCTCACCGCCTCTGTTTATGCCAAGATGAAGATGATGTTCAAGCTTCCAGAAGAACAATGTGAGGGGATTTTGTACGGACTGCCTCACCCGGTTCGATCTCGACAAGTTGTGAAGATTGTCGATCCAACTCCACCGTCGTCACTGCCACCGAAATGCTCGGTGCCGTCTTTCGTCCTATCGTCGTTGGGGTTCGTTGGCAAAATATGTTAGCAAACACTATGATTACTATTGTAAATTATTGGTACGAAACCAATAATATCAGTTTGGTTGTACCATTTTTTAGTAAATTATTGTACACTATTCATAATTATCTATAAAATGTATACCTTTATATTGGTTAACCTGCCTTACAAGAAAAAGAAGTATATTAGGCACTACAAGAAGGCTCTCAAACAGATGCAAAAATATAATATGATCATCACATCAGATTTCGTAAAGAAATAATTTGTTCTTCTATTCTTGCTTCCAAAATAAAATGGGGAAAATGTCTTTTTGTTTTGAATTTTATCTAAATTATCATTGTTTTTTTTTTTTTTTTAAGAACGAGAGGAGAAAAAAAAACACAAAAAAGTTTCGTAAAGAAATAATCCTTCAAATTTTTATTTTATTTTAAATTTGAGGATAGATTTACTAATAGCCACATAAATTTCAGCCAAAAAAAAATAGTTAGCTAAGGAGTCTGTAGTTGATGGAAAATTCTTACAAAAAAAAAAAAAAATTAACTTGAAGATAGTTCTATTGACATAATGTATGATTTAATGATTAAATAGTTATATATTCGATTCTCACCTTTCCATATGTTGTCAAAAAAAATAAAAAAAATACGAAAAGAAAAGGATAAAATAACCTTACAAAATAGATATGGCAAAAATTAAATTTTATAAAGGAAGAGATAAAAGAAAAATGAATGAGATGTCAAAGCATAGCTCAGCTGACATATGTATGACTTGATGACCAAAAGGTTGGTGGTTTGAATCCCCCACCCTTAATGTACTAAAAGAAAAAATACATATTGAGATATCTATTATATTTTAGACACAAAATTAAAAGTTTAGAGACATATTAGATACTTTTTAAAGTTTAGGTACCTATTAAGACACAATCCTAGAAGTTCATAAACTAGACTAAACTTGTAATACGACTTTTATGTATAAACTTTTTAAAGTTTCAAGTTTGGCTAGATACAACCATCAACCAACATGAGCATATATGACATTAAGTATAACTTAATGACCATTAATTAAATATCTTTTAAAAAAAAAAAAAATTGTTTAGATACAAATTAAAATTGGAAGTTTAAAGACCTATATTAAACACTATGTAAAGTAGTTCAATGATCTATTAGACACATTAATCCTAAACTTTTTTTTTTACTAAGTTTAGGGAATTCAACATGTAAATTGTAGTATTAAACATAAAAAAATAATTTTGTCTAATAGAACACTAACCTTTTCTTTGACTGAGCTCTTGGGGTGGAGGTGAGCGTTAATAAGGGGCAGATCCAGACATTGATGTTTGGGGGGCCAAAAAATTAGAGTATATAAATATTAAAAAAAGATCGCCAAAAATTCAGAGGTTCGAATTCGCTATGTTGTCATTAAAAAAAGTTATCATGATAAACATATGTGAGTGTATCAAAGACTTACGGACTAAGTTTAAATAAACTTAATATCATCATATAATTTTGCTCATAAAAAAAATTAAAAAAAAAAAAAAAAATTGAGTCTAACTCTAAAAAGTCTTTAATGCATTCCTATACTTTCAATTTTGTTTCTAATAAATTCCTAGATTTTAAAAAATGTCAAATAAATATAAGGATATATTAGACTTAAACTTGAAAATTTGAGGACCAATTAAATACACAATTGAAAGTTAAAAAATATATTGAACTCTTTTTGAAGTTGGTCTATTAAACACAAAATTAAAAGTTCAAAGATTTATTAGACATTTTAAAAAAAACATTATTAAAAAAAACACAATATAACATGAATTTGTTTACAAAATTTATAAAAGGGAGGTTAATATAGTCTAAATTACTTTTGAAAATGTTAATAAATAAATTAATACTCTACGACTATATTTAGATATTTGAAATTACAATGACTAAAATAATATAATTCTTAAAAAAAAATAGGTCTTAATTATTTTTAAAAATAAAATTTATATATTTTTAAATATATATATATAAACAAAACATTAAAAGAGAACAATTTTTTTTAAAAAAAATATACATATATGGAAGGAAATGTAAAGCAAATAAATTATTGTTATGGTTGAGTTTCGAACTCACAACAAAATATAAACTATGCACATGACCACTGCAGCAGAATAAAATTTTGTTAATTTGGGGGGGTCAAACTGTATTTAATAACAACAGTATATATTTAAGGCATTAATTTTGCCTACGAGTATGAGAAAATCAAAAATTTTAGGGGGGTCGTGGCCTCCCAATCCCTTCAGAGATCCGCCCCTCAAGGTTGGTACACCAATGTGTAGCGATTGTACATGATATACACCTTGCTTTAAGGAAGTAAGTTTGATCTTTATTTACAAATTTTGTTTCAAAAAAAAAAAAGTTTGATCTTGCTGCATAAACTTGCTAATGGGTGCAACATGGACACTTCATATAATTTAAAGAATTTTATCCATATTCCCATGTTAAGCGATAATTATTAGTTGATAAATAAAACCAATTAAATTTATAAAGATTTAAATCAAATATTTAGCTTACTAATTTAATTATTTATTTTAAAATTTAATCTTTGGGTTTTGTTTTTTAACTTTCCCACAAATAAATTATGAACGTCCAAACAATAAATATATATATATATATATATATATATATATATATATATATATATATATTTTTTGTTACGGAGTCTGACGTCATGACCTACTTCTTCAAGAAATCGAGGCCACGACACCAACGTCGGACGAATCGACGACCTGGGCCAACCCCAGGACTCCGAGGGTTCGGACTTAACAGCACACCCAAAGATCCGTTGTTACCAGGCTGCCTCTCGATGAGCGTGAGAAGTGATCGACAAGACACCCTGACTCACCTGATGGGACGATGGTACAACAGCGCCCCCAATCCCTTCGAGAATTGGGGGACGACGGTTACCCCCATCATGGCGAGGCACACGGGTCGACTCCGGTCAGTCCGCATCTCCTCATCCCGGTTCGAGGACTCACATGATGACGTGCCAGCAGAACCGTTCAGAGAACACTCCCTCCTCACCACCTATAAATACCTCTCATGTTCAAGGAGGGAGAGATACGGAACAACGCATAACTCTACACAAACTCACTCTACTCTTATTTATGCTCAGACCTCTCTGACTTAAGCATCGGAGTCTCGTGTACCTAGTCCCACATTGGTGCAAGTTTACCCTTTTCTTCCTCGTGCAGGTATCCTATCACTTCGTCGGCAACCACCTGCGACGGAGCACACGGAGGTACAGAAAAGTCTAAAATCTTGGACTAACATATATATATATATGCTCTAGAGCATATGTCTAATTCCCCTATCACTTTATAAAAGTTATAAAATGTATTTGGAAAGAATATATCATAATCTAAGACATGTTTTTCTTTGTAAGAATGGTCCTGCAATAAAAGCAATTTACCTTTTTATATATATAAATAAAAGCAATATATATATTTTTGTTTTCTTCTTTTCAATCACTCCTTTTTAAAATTCACTTTATTCTTTTTCTACCGTCTCTTCATTCCAAGTTTGAAAGTTTGTAGCAGCACTTTTTTAAACTATTCCTAAACTTTCCAAATGCATTACCTTTTCAAAATAAATATATAATACAATAATATGGTGAGGAAAATAGTAGTAAATGTAACCAAATATAAAATATTTTATAAATATGACAAAAAAAATTAATTAATATCACTAATATTCATTGATAAAATAACTATCACGAATAGACTACTAACAGCTAGTCACCCACAAAATTCTATAAAAAAAAATAGAGCAATAAAGGATAGTCATTGATCTAAAGAATAAAAATGGTCATATTGTAAATCTTTTAAAAAATATATTTATTTTTTTTTAAAATATTTTACTCTAAATTAACGTGCAATTTTTCATAATATAAATTATATGTGAATGTATGACACATAAATAAATTAATAATACCAGCGTTTCAAAAAAAATAAAAAATAAAAAATAAAAAAAATAATACCATATAATTTACTGATGATATATGAATAATAATAAATAACAATATATAATTTGAATTTTAAAATTATGAATCCAAAACCAAAATAAACAAACATTTATGAAAAATAATATATTGTATTATAATTTAAAAGATAATTATTATTATGAGTGTTAATTTTATTTTTATTTTTTTATGAGTTATAAAATTGGTGGTCATATTTACAAACATTAAATATGTCATCCATTAAATAATTTAAAAATATGACAATTTTTTACAAATTTAGGAGTCCATTTTAAAAAACAAAAAAAACTAAAATAAGTCGTCATTCTTCCAATGTTCGAGTTTAAGCGGGTGAAGGTAGAAAATAATGTGTTTGACACATGAGTTAGAATAAAACTAGATTTTTTTTTTTTTTTTTTTTTTTTAAAGTTTGTAAAATATACACATTAATAAAAACAAAACAAAAATCTCAATCTTAAAATTCATGAAATTAAAATAAAATGACAAAAGATGAATCATATAAAAAAAAAAATGGATATATATATTCACATATACTTGTACGCAACTTATTTATTAAATCTAGGCATGAGGATATCGTAGTCGAAACTCCTTTCTATCTATGTTTTTTATCATTTATATTATTTTTATTGACTACTGAGTCAACTCGTGACGATTGATAATGGCGTCAAATATTAAGACGCTTAATTTATTGCCGAGACAATAAATTTGTTTTGGATTCTCCATAGAAGAAGTAAATATGTCTTAACCAATAATTCATACTTATTAGATATATGTAGACACCGTATTTGGCCCGGCCATTTGTTTATTATTAATGTTTTTACCCTTTTTATTTATTGATTTTTTGTCATATTTGATTAAGTCTTTTAAGTTTTAAATTCATTTTTTTTATTTAATTTTGTATTTTATTAATTTTGAGAATTGGAGAAAAATAACAAAAATAAAGTATTAACGGTTTTGAAAGGTCTTTACCTAATTTGACAAATAAAATTAACATTTAATGAGTATACAAATTTTAAGTCATTTTATGGCTAAAGTTTGATATTCATTTATTTACTTCAATGAATATAAAATCTTTAATTTATTTTTGGGTTAGAATTTGATATTCATTTATGAGTATAAAATATTTAATTCATTTTTGGTTTAAAATTTGATATTCATTTATGATATAAAATATTTGTTCATTTTTGGCCTAAAATCTATTTCAATTGAGAAAACATTTCGAATAATAAATTCATTGAGATTTTTACCTTAGATGTGATTTTCAATGGCCTATAAATACCGACTAAGAGAAATAGAAAAAAAAAGATCAGAGCGAAAGGCTCGTAAAATCAAAAGAGGACGATAAGAGAAGATCAGAGCAAAAGGCTCGTAAAATCAAGAACGACATAGAATATCACGGCGAAAGGCTCGAGAATAAAATATTGGGTGTAAGAAAGTTTTTTTTTTTTTTTGAGTAAAAGGCTAGTAATTTGAAAGATAGTATTGATTTATTTTCCTTAGTCAACCAAGTCAACCCATTTTCTCTCTCCTCAAAAAACCCCAACTTTCTCCACTTTTCTCTCTCATCCTTACTATTCATCATCACCTACCTCCAACCCCCAACCTATTCATCTTCAAACTCAAATTCCGGCGAGACCCACCACCTCCGGCGAAGATCCACGACAGTGGCGCACGACGGTGTAACGAAACTCACGGCGCACACGGTGGCGGTACGCGCGGGCTTCGATCTCGACGGCAGCGACCCGACGACGGCGGCGGAGTTCACGAGCAGCGTCTGCAACTCCACGGCGGCAGCAACCCGACGACTGCGGCAGCGACTGTAACTCCACGGCGGCAGACCTCGGCTGCGGCGGCGAACTCACAGCAGCAGACGAACGTCAACAGCTGCAGCGACTGGAGCTTCTTCTTCCCGTGGGTATGGAGTTTTCTTTTCATTTTTTAGATTTAGGTTTTATTACAAGTTTGCCATTGATTTAATTTTTTAATTTTTTTCATTTTAGATTTAAAATTAATTACTGATTTAATTTCTAAATATATTCCATGGTTTATATGAAATTTCAAATATAAACCCCGGTCTATATGAGTTTCAAATATATCCATGGTCTATATGAGTTTCAAATATACCCCGATTTATTTGCTCCGATTTCTAATTACTTTTATGTCCCTGCATGTTTAATTACATTTTTATTATTGGTTTTAAATTACAAGCATGCCATTATATCATTTACGAATTATTTTTTCCTCCTCCAATTGATTTTTGATTCAAATACTTAAATTTTATTTTCAGTTATAATGTATTTTCCTTTTCAACTTTAGTATTTTTAAGGTATCCTTAAATCTTACCTTAATTCAAGTATGTAAATAAACTTTAATATTTTTTGTAAATATATTTCAAACAAATTTCAACTTTATCTTTAATTTGATTTGTTTCCTAAATCTCAATTTGATTTTATAATCAAGTCGTATTTTCATTTAAAAATAACGTTTTGTAAAATAAAATAATATTTGTTTTGAGGGCTGAGTAATGTGACTTTCGTAGAGTTTCGACTCTCGTGCAAGCACACGAAAATCCTCCTAAAAATAAATCAATGCATTTAAAAAATAAATATTATCATATAAATCCTATGACGGAGTTGGGATAAATTTCTCAAATTCTTGAGGTAAATAATTTCTTTTAAATAAAAGGAAATTTAGATATGATAATTAATTAAAGTTAAATTCACTCAATATATCAAACTCTTACCTTATTTTTAAGGTTAAGTTTTGATTAAATGAGACATTTATTTTTAACAAAACTATTATTTATTTATTTTCTCAAATTAAGGACATTTTAAAATTAACTGGATAATATAAGATAAAATATGGCTACCGTTTTTAACGGGTGTTGTAGGGTGCTAATACCTTCCCTACGCTCAAACGACCCCCGAACCTGATTTCTGAAATCGTAGACCAGTTTTTGTTTTAAGGTGACCAATCACACCCAAAATGATTGGTGGCGACTCCATCTCTTTTATTTTTTAAAACAAAACCCTTGAAAGAGGACGTCGGCCGCTCCGCGTCGCAATGACGTTGCGACAGCATGGCGACTCCACTGGGGACCTTTTTTTAGAGGGTCAGGCCATTGCATTTTATCTTTTTATTATCCAGTTTTCAATTTTTTGTCCTTTGTTTTTTTTCTTTTTTCTTTTTTCTTTTTTCTTTTATTTCTTTGTTTATTTATTTTATTGCTAGTTTATTTATTTAACATGTTTTTCGTTTTCAATTTTCAATTTTTTGTCCTTTGTTTTTTTATTTATTTCTTTGTTAGTTTTTTTTTTATTTAACATGTTTTATTTATTAGTTCTGTTGTAATATATTTATTGCAATTTACATTTTGCATTGTCATGCATCGCACACAATTTCACAAGCCTCCTACCCGGGCTTTACCTTTAGGATTAGATTCGGAGACTGAGTAGTGTGACCTTCGTGGAATTTCGGTTCCCGTGCAGGCGCATGAAATTCTCCACTCAAGCTAACTACGCTGTTTAATCAGATAGAAGGCTTGAGGACCATTTACTTCTAAGAATGATTAGAACATAAATTACACTCATACGCATCCTAGAGCCAACCAATTATTATCCAAAGTTTTGAACTTTAGGATACACATACTTGGTTATATCACATGTTGATCCTTAAACTTATTGTATAACATATATTGTAAATCTCATTCATGCATTCATGTGATATATTTATTCTTTTGTATATAATTATTATCTTTTTTGCTTTGTTTCCTTAAAAATAAGAATAAAAAGTCCCGTGTTGGTTTTAAAAAAAAAAAATAAAAAAATGCTTGTTTCCTTATGAAAAAAGTAAAAAAAACTGTTATTTATTTTTTTTTAAAAAAAAATCAAAATGTTAAAATACTAATCATAGTTGATCTATACTCAATCTTTACCCATAATTGAGAATGGAGTGATGTCTACCTTCGAGGGGATTTAATTTGTCTCGATTAGACACACGAAAATTCTCGCTCAAATTAATTCATTTGTTATTCTTATAACATTAGAATTAATTTAGGGTTAGAGTATTATCCTTATATCATTTTTATTTTTTTTACGTTCTCAATTAATTCCATTGTTATATCAATAACGTTGGGAATACTTTTTGATCTATTATTTTATTTTATTCGATTTATTTTTTCCTCCTAAAAAAGGAAAAAGAAAACAAAACAAAAAAATTTACAAAAGGAAAATATCCATGTTTCCTTTTGGTAAAACAAAAAAAAGTAATAGATTTTTGTATATATTCTTCCTATTTTTTTTTTTTTCCCTCTTTTAAAAAATAAATCTCTTTAAACTTTCCATTGTTTTTTTTTAAAAAAAAAAAAACACAAAAAAACACAAAACAAAAAAAAACACAAAAAAAAAAACAACTACATGTCACATCATTCACATACATCTCATCCACATTCTTTATATACCCTCGTACATACACATTCTCATATTGATCCATTCATTGTAGGAAATTCAAAAAAGTTCCTTTGCATTCTGGCACACCTTAGAATAAAAATGATCCTGCCTTTCATGTTCACATGCATATAGAGTCACAAGACATTGATTTTCATTCAAACACATCTTCCGGTCATGATTAGAAGTCATTTCGTTATTCTTTTAGTTGCATTTAGAGTCTAGCATTACATATTCACATGCATAATAAAAATTACCCATGATTGCCTGAATGTTAAATTTAAGAACGCAACATATCATTTGGAGCAATCAACGGTTTATTTAAAAAAAAAAAAAAAAAAAAAAAAAAAAAAAAATGTCCAACATCATTTCACACACATGCATATATAAAAAGAAATTCATGCATTATCTCATCCCGCATGTCAAATCATCAATTGCATCATATCACACATGCATACATAAAGAATAAAAACAAAAAAAATCATTTGTTATCACATCCTACATCACACCATCAAAATAAATTTTATGCATCATTTCGCATGTCAAATCATCAATTGCATCATATCACACATGCATACATAAAGAATAAAAACAAAAAAATCATTTGTTATCACATCCTACATCACACCATCAAAATAAATTTTATGCATCATTTCGCATGTCAAATCATCAATTGCATCATATCACACATGCATACATAAAAAAATAAAAACAAAAAAATCATTTGTTATCACATCTCACCATCAAAATAAATTTTATGCATCATTTCGCATGTCAAATCATCAATTGCATCATATCACACATGCATACATAAAAAAATAAAAACAAAAAATCATTTGTTATCACATCCTACATCACACCATCAAAATAAATTTTATGCATCATTTCGCATGTCAAATCATCAATTGCATCATATCACACATGCATACATAAAAAAATAAAAACAAAAAAATCATTTGTTATCACATTCTACATCTCACCATCAAAATAAATTTTATGCATCATTTCGCAGGTCAAATCATCAATTGCATCATATCACACATGCATACATAAAGAATAAAAACAAAAAAATCATTTGTTATCACATCCTACATCACACCATCAAAATAAATTTTATGCATCATTTCATCATATCACACATGCATACATATATTAAAAAAACAAAAATTATTTTTATCGTACACATGCATACCTAACGGAAAAATAAAATTAAATTTTTATTCTCCAACATGATAAAAATGCTCATGCATTCGTTATCTCATTTCACATAAAAAAAAAAGTTTTTTAATTTTTTCATTTTCACAATATCATTTCATGCCTGTTTTACAAAATATTCTCGAATTTTATCACATCCTTCATTATAACATTGAAAAAAAAGTGATAGTTTTTTTGTTTATTCTGATCATCTTGGTGTTTACTTTGGTCGTTCTTGTTAGCTGAAAACTTAGCAAGAATTTTGAGCAAAAATGTTGAATCAGCATTGAAAAAAAAAAAAAAAAAAAAAAAAAAAAAATGATGAGTGCTTTCACTACTCTATGATGAGAAATTGTAAACTCTCAACCATTTTATGAACTTCCTGAAAATATTTTTCTCAGTCTTCATTCTTGAGTTAAGCTCTAAACTGAGAGAACTCCATTTTGACCTTCAAATTTCTCATGTGCTACTATACACTCCCGAACAAGGTTTTATTCTTCATACTGGAGCAAACACCCAGTGAATGTTCCTAATCACTCGCTGTAAAATCTTGAACTTGCATACCACATCAATTTTGAGGCAATTTACCTTGATTTGTGGATTCACCATAAAATCCCTGACTAAACTCAACATCTACATTTATATGATGTTTCTCTACATTTATATACCCATCTAGCCTTTTGCTAAGCCGCCACGTTTAATTAGATGGCAAACGTTCCAAATTATTCAAGAGAACTTCAAAGGTAATAAAATAGTATTGAACTCTTGTGACCTACTGCTTCATAATTAAGACTTGTAATTTCTCATATATTTCTCATATTCGATTTCATTTGATCCAAATTCTCATTGCTTTCCATTCTTATCATTTGTTATTTCTCTTTCTCGATTAGAAAGTGATTCAAATTTCTAAGATAATAGTTTTGAGAACTAATGAGTCGGTAACTGTGAAAATCATCTCGAAGTCTCAATTTCTTTCAATGAGGTTTGCTCGCGGGACATCTTCATCACGATGCCAAGGATTATGGGCGAAGAAACAATCTGAGAAGACAATTGGAGTTTACAAAGAAGAGAATAGATTATCAATTTTTTCTATACGATTGTACAAATTCTTGCTAAATAAAAGAAACTATGTTTAAAAAAAAAAAAAAAAAAAAAAAAAAAAAAAAAAAAAAAAAAAAAAAAAAAAAATGCTGCAAGATTTGTGCAATCAGTAGATTAAGGAATTACATCTCAATGCTTGAAAAATCTCCTTTGCAAAGCAACCAATTGGGGCAAAGCCTCTATCTTCGCCAAGCTGGGACAAAACTTTCAACTTTGCCACACTGGAGCAAAGCCTTCATCTTTGCCACACCGGAGCAAGATCATCATATCTAAACTGGAGCAAAGCCTTCATCCTTGCCACACTGGAGCAAGGTCGTCATCTCTAAACTGGAGCAAAGTCTTCGCCTTTGTCACACTAGAGCAAAGTCATCATCTCAAAACTGGAGCAAAGTCACCATCTTTGCCACACTAGAGCAAGGTCACCATCCACACTGGGGGCAAATTCGACATCAACAAGCTGGAACATTTGATTGCACCATTTAAAAAAAAAAAAAAAAAAAAAAAAGATTGGTGCAATCAAGACATAAAAATAAACTTGATGGTGAAATGCTTTAAAATCTCACCTTTAAATAAACATTGGAGCAAAACCTTCATCTTTGCCATACTGGAGCAAGACCGCCATCAACAAGCTGAAGCAAAGCCTTCATCTTTGCAAAACTGGAGCAAAGTCTTCATCTTTGCAAAACTAGAGCAAAGTCTTCATCTTTATCATACTGGAGCAAAGCTACCATCAACAAACCGGGCTAAAGTGTCGCCTTTGCCACATTTGGGAAAAATCATTCATCTTCGTCACACCACCAGACCAAGTCAAGATGGAGATATTATCACATTTATCGAAGACCTCGAGCTTACTCAAAGAAAGGAGAATGTATATACATGAGATGATTTCCTAAGAAGTTGCTTCATGTTCTCAAAACTATTGTACAAAGAATTGGAATCACTTCATTCGTCTTCCATTGGATCATATTCAATCTCTTACTCAAATATTTGAAATATATCATCAATCTCTTATTGTTCAAGAGATTTGAAAACCACATTCTCCGCTGTTTTTTTTTCCTTTGGAAGAAAACATGTACTTTTTATCTTTTTTTATACTTACTTCAAAGCTAAATTCATTCAAATCATTGTGTCCATTACAAGACTAAATTATGAAGCAGTTAGTCAAGTAAGATATTCAATTCTACAAATTACTTTTGATAGTTCTCTAACCTAGCACATGAGAAACTTCCAAAATATTTACCATGCCTAATATGGTTGAGTACTCTATGATTGACGTACATAATCCCTTTCGAGTGAAAGCATTCAAAAAAAGAAAAAAAAAAAAAAAAAAAAAAAAAAAAAAAAAATCTGATGATGATAACATTTTCTCTTTTGATTCTTTGTTAAATGTCAGCTAACAACAACAAGGAGAGTAGACGAGGATAATCATTTTCCTTAAACATGAAGTTCATTTTGATATCTTGTATTTCGTTTACCAGTTTGAAACAATTCACATCATTATTTTAAATAAAAACAAAAAAATCATTTGTTATCATACACATGCATACATGTTGCATTCATTCATCACATGCATAACATTATCAAACGAGCATTTTAGAGAATTCAGACAGCTAAGTTTTGAAATAAAAACCGTTGTCTTTCGAAAAACAAAAAAATATTTTGGTTAAATCGAACCCTAATCCAAGATTAGAGGTCGAAGCCTGTGGACATAACCCAGGTCCGTTTCATTTCTTGTATTGATTAAAAAAAAAAATCTTTGTTGGTTAAATCGAACCCTAATCCAAGATTAGCGGTCGAAGCCTGTGGACATAACCCAGGTCCGTTTCAATTCCTTTGTTGATTCAAAAAAAAAAAAATTGTTGGTTAAATCGAACCATAATCCAAGATTAGCGGTCGAAGCCTGTGGACATAACCCAGGTCCGTTTCATTTCCATTAAAAAACAAAAAAAAAAACCTTTGTTGGTTAAATCGAACCATAATCCAAGATTAGAGGTCGAAGCCTGTGGACATAACCCAGGTCCGTTTCAATTCCTTTTTTGATTAAAAAAAAAATATAAAAATTTATTTGTTGGTTAAATCGAACCCTAATCCAAGATTAGCGGTCGAAGCCTGTGGACATAACCCAGGTCCGTTTCATTTACTTTGTTGGTTAAATCGAACCATAATCCAAGATTATAGGTCGAAGCCTGTGGACATAACCCAGGTCCGTTTCATTTCATTTGTTGGTTAAATCGAACCATAATCCAAGATTATAGGTCGAAGCCTGTGGACATAACCCAGGTCCGTTTCATTTACTTTGTTGGTTAAATCGAACCATAATCCAAGATTATAGGTCGAAGCCTGTGGACATAACCCAGGTCCGTTTCATTTACTTTGTTGGTTAAATCGAACCATAATCCAAGATTATAGGTCGAAGCCTGTGGACATAACCCAGGTCCGTTTCATTTCATTTGTTGGTTAAATCGAACCATAATCCAAGATTATAGGTCAAAGCCTGTGGACATAACCCAGGTCCGTTTCATTTCATTTGTTGGTTAAATCGAACCATAATCCAAGATTATAGGTCGAAGCCTGTGGACATAACCCAGGTCCGTTTCATTTACTTTGTTGGTTAAATCGAACCATAATCCAAGATTATAGGTCGAAGCCTGTGGACATAACCCAGGTCCGTTTCATTTCATTTGTTGGTTAAATCGAACCATAATCCAAGATTATAGGTCGAAGCCTGTGGACATAACCCAGGTCCGTTTCATTTACTTTGTTGGTTAAATCGAACCATAATCCAAGATTATAGGTCGAAGCCTGTGGACATAACCCAGGTCCGTTTCATTTCCTTTGTTGAAAAAAATAAAAAAAAATAAAATAAAAATTGTTGGTTAAATCGAACCATAATCCAAGATTAGAGGTCGAAGCCTGTGGACATAACCCAGGTCCGTTTCAATTCCTTTTTTGATTAAAAAAAAAATATAAAAATTTATTTGTTGGTTAAATCGAACCCTAATCCAAGATTAGCGGTCGAAGCCTGTGGACATAACCCAGGTCCGTTTCAATTCCTTTGTTGATTCAAAAAAATAAAAATTGTTGGTTAAATCGAACCATAATCCAAGATTAGCGGTCGAAGCCTGTGGACATAACCCAGGTCCGTTTCATTTCCATTAAAAAACAAAAAAAAAAACCTTTGTTGGTTAAATCGAACCATAATCCAAGATTAGAGGTCGAAGCCTGTGGACATAACCCAGGTCCGTTTCATTTCCATTAAAAAACAAAAAAAAAAACCTTTGTTGGTTAAATCGAACCATAATCCAAGATTAGAGGTCGAAGCCTGTGGACATAACCCAGGTCCGTTTCAATTCCTTTTTTGATTAAAAAAATAAAAAAATTTATTTGTTGGTTAAATTGAACCCTAATCCAAGATTAGCGGTCGAAGCCTGTGGACATAACCCAGGTCCGTTTCAATTCCTTGGTTGATTAAAAAAAAAAAAATCTTTTGTTGGTTAAATCGAACCCTAATCCAAGATTAGCGGTCGAAGCCTGTGGACATAACCCAGGTCCGTTCAATTCTTTTGCTGTTTCAAAAAAAAATCATTGTTGGTTAAATCGAACCCTAATCCAAGATTAGAGGTCGAAGCCTGTGGACATAACCCAGGTCCGTTTCATTTCCTTTGTTGAAAAAAATAGAAAAAAAATATAATAAAAATTGTTGGTTAAATCGAACCTTAATCCAAGATTAGCGGTCGAAGCCTATGGACATAACCCAGGTCCGTTTCATTTCTTGTATTGATTAAAAAAAAAATCTTTGTTGGTTAAATCGAACCCTAATCCAAGATTAGCGGTCGAAGCCTGTGGACATAACCCAGGTCCGTTTCATTTTCTTTGTTGGTTTTAAAAAAAAAAAAAAAATCTTTGTTGGTTAAATCGAACCCTAATCCAAGATTAGCGGTCGAAGCCTGTGTACATAACCCAGGTCCGTTTCATTTCTTTATTGGTTAAATCAAACCCTAATCCAAGATTAAGGGTTGTATTCTTTGTAAACCCATGTCTGTTTTTTTTTAAATAATAAACAAATTTTCGCCGGCCCAATACTCTGTCTTCGTCCTTTGTCTACCCTTTCAATTCTTCAAAGATACACAAAGGGGAGCAAGCTGTAGACACCGTATTTGGCCCGGCCATTTGTTTATTATTAATGTTTTTACCCTTTTTATTTATTGATTTTTTGTCATATTTGATTAAGTCTTTTAAGTTTTAAATTCATTTTTTTTATTTAATTTTGTATTTTATTAATTTTGAGAATTGGAGAAAAATAATAAAAATAAAGTATTAACGGTTTTGAAAGGTCTTTACCTAATTTGACAAATAAAATTAACATTTAATGAGTATACAAATTTTAAGTCATTTTATGGCTAAAGTTTGATATTCATTTATTTACTTCAATGAATATAAAATCTTTAATTTATTTTTGGGTTAGAATTTGATATTCATTTATGAGTATAAAATATTTAATTCATTTTTGGTTTAAAATTTGATATTCATTTATGATATAAAATATTTGTTCATTTTTGGCCTAAAATCTATTTCAATTGAGAAAACATTTCGAATAATAAATTCATTGAGATTTTTACCTTAGATGTGATTTTCAATGGCCTATAAATACCGACTAAGAGAAATAGAAAAAAAAAGATCAGAGCGAAAGGCTCGTAAAATCAAAAGAGGACGATAAGAGAAGATCAGAGCAAAAGGCTCGTAAAATCAAGAACGACATAGAATATCACGGCGAAAGGCTCGAGAATAAAATATTGGGTGTAAGAAAGTTTTTTTTTTTTTTTGAGTAAAAGGCTAGTAATTTGAAAGATAGTATTGATTTATTTTCCTTAGTCAACCAAGTCAACCCATTTTCTCTCTCCTCAAAAAACCCCAACTTTCTCCACTTTTCTCTCTCATCCTTACTATTCATCATCACCTACCTCCAACCCCCAACCTATTCATCTTCAAACTCAAATTCCGGCGAGACCCACCACCTCCGGCGAAGCTCCACGACAGTGGCGCACGACGGTGTAACGAAACTCACGGCGCACACGGTGGCGGTACGCGCGGGCTTCGATCTCGACGGCAGCGACCCGACGACGGCGGCGGAGTTCACGAGCAGCGTCTGCAACTCCACGGCGGCAGCAACCCGACGACTGCGGCAGCGACTGTAACTCCACGGCGGCAGACCTCGGCTGCGGCGGCGAACTCACAGCAGCAGACGAACGTCAACAGCTGCAGCGACTGGAGCTTCTTCTTCCCGTGGGTATGGAGTTTTCTTTTCATTTTTTAGATTTAGGTTTTATTACAAGTTTGCCATTGATTTAATTTTTTAATTTTTTTCATTTTAGATTTAAAATTAATTACTGATTTAATTTCTAAATATATTCCATGGTTTATATGAAATTTCAAATATAAACCCCGGTCTATATGAGTTTCAAATATATCCATGGTCTATATGAGTTTCAAATATACCCCGATTTATTTGCTCCGATTTCTAATTACTTTTATGTCCCTGCATGTTTAATTACATTTTTATTATTGGTTTTAAATTACAAGCATGCCATTATATCATTTACGAATTATTTTTTCCTCCTCCAATTGATTTTTGATTCAAATACTTAAATTTTATTTTCAGTTATAATGTATTTTCCTTTTCAACTTTAGTATTTTTAAGGTATCCTTAAATCTTACCTTAATTCAAGTATGTAAATAAACTTTAATATTTTTTGTAAATATATTTCAAACAAATTTCAACTTTATCTTTAATTTGATTTGTTTCCTAAATCTCAATTTGATTTTATAATCAAGTCGTATTTTCATTTAAAAATAACGTTTTGTAAAATAAAATAATATTTGTTTTGAGGGCTGAGTAATGTGACTTTCGTAGAGTTTCGACTCTCGTGCAAGCACACGAAAATCCTCCTAAAAATAAATCAATGCATTTAAAAAATAAATATTATCATATAAATCCTATGACGGAGTTGGGATAAATTTCTCAAATTCTTGAGGTAAATAATTTCTTTTAAATAAAAGGAAATTTAGATATGATAATTAATTAAAGTTAAATTCACTCAATATATCAAACTCTTACCTTATTTTTAAGGTTAAGTTTTGATTAAATGAGACATTTATTTTTAACAAAACTATTATTTATTTATTTTCTCAAATTAAGGACATTTTAAAATTAACTGGATAATATAAGATAAAATATGGCTACCGTTTTTAACGGGTGTTGTAGGGTGCTAATACCTTCCCTACGCTCAAACGACCCCCGAACCTGATTTCTGAAATCGTAGACCAGTTTTTGTTTTAAGGTGACCAATCACACCCAAAATGATTGGTGGCGACTCCATCTCTTTTATTTTTTAAAACAAAACCCTTGAAAGAGGACGTCGGCCGCTCCGCGTCGCAATGACGTTGCGACAATATATATAGATTGCCAAAATGTTTGAGGGTTACAAGAGATAAGATTGTCTTTACACATAAAAATTTCATCTTCATATTCTTAAATAGCGAATGAGCCAAATATAAGCGGTGAAACCAACCTAATTTAATCGGTCAATGAACCAAACCGATCCGATTTAATATATTAAAAAAAAAAAAAAACTCAAATTCTTTAGATTACTTGTCTCCTCCCATTAAAAATTTTGAGATTCATTACCAATAAATCATTTTTATAGTTTATCAATGATAGATTTCTATCATTAGTAAAATTATTTTATATTTACAAATATTTTTAGGTTGGGTTAGATTTGTTATTACTTTGTGTTAAATTATCTTATATGCAATTGTTTTTTTTTAAATTGAGGTGAATAATAAATTATATCTTTTCTATTTAATTATTATTCAAATTTGAATAATAATTAAATATCAAAATTCCAAATCTATTAGGTTTGGCCATAAATTTTACCTTTATTAAATTTGGTTTTTCATGAAGGACATATTTGGGATAAAACTCACATAAATAATGGACCCATTATTAAAGAAATCTACTGTTGATATTAATAAAAGATAGTGTCTGTTTTTTAAAAATAATGCGATGTCACATATTTTGGCTATGGAGCATAGATTTGTTCTTATTATTTACAAATCCTTCGTCCAAATTTTAAATACTTCAAAATCTAGAAAACAAACAAAAGTTTTTTTTAATGGACTTTAAATATAATTTATTAAAATAGAAAAGAAATTACCCAACAATAAGTCCATGCATTAAATAAAAAATACGTCAGATGCAGCAAGATTAGTAGAATAAAGGGAAGGATTAGATTAGATTAGATTAGATTAGATTAGATTAGGGTAATTTAAATACTAATTATTGTTTAATAATTAAAAAAAAATGGTCGGTTAAAAAATGTTTGGTTGTTTTAAAATTAGGACGGCATCGTCGGCCGTGACCATAAAATAATGAACCGACATCTCTCTTTCAATATTGTTGTGGATAGAGAGATTTTGGTCATTTCCGACTTGTCGTACCGACCACCTTTATTCTCAATCTCATCTTCCCAAAAGTTCTTCACTTGGATGCTTTCAACCTACAATTAGTACACTTTATTAATTCAACTTTCTATTAATGAAATCAATAAAAAGTTTCTATAACTTTAATTATTCTTTCTATACTTATTACATTACAAATAAATGAACTAGAATTTGAAGCTACAAAAGTATATATGATTGTTTAATTACTTGATATACAAATTTCTAATAATTTCTAATAGGGAGTTGCCGCTATAGCCGAACACGGGAGAAAGGTCATTTATGTCGATCAATTCGTATTCTTTTTATATTATGCATTTTGTAAAAATGTCCTTCTCTCTAAATAAAATACGAAAAAAAATATGTAATTTTTTTAGGATTAAACAAAGAGATTCGCGTAAAAACGAATAAACCTCAGTTTCAAAAAATAATATCTTCCACTACATTTGTCATTTCGAGTTAAGAAGATGTGAAAGCGCCTCTCTCTCTATAAGAACGGTGCGTGATAGGATTCGTGTCCGAATTCATCAACTAATGGAATTGTTAACTCAAAATATTTTCTAAGTTATATTTAAACCCTAAATCCATATATTTATTAATATTTAATCATTTTGATTATGTTGCATTATAAATTTGGTTCATGAAGTGTAATAATTAGAAGTTTTAAGAATGTTTCCAATTGTTTAAAATATGATTATGTTTAGCTTCTATTATCAACTAACAAAATATTGATGTGATATGTGTACTAATTAAGTAAATTTAGATTTGATTTAACATGAGATTGCAAACAAATGAAAAAACTAATCAATAGTTTAGCATAACCATTTTCTTACTTAACTCATTCATCTCGATGCATTTCATGTCTACGGACATTTTTCTTTGTTTACATCTCTACTTATTATTTATTTACCACGCTTGTTAAACCAATCAAATTTTAATAATATAATTATATTTAAAGTTTAGAGACTAAATAGATAGAGTTTATGAAAAAGAAAAATCAAAACCTATGTTTTACGATTTAATATTAAGGATAAGTTGTAAATTTGGTTTCTATGATTACATTTCTAACTTTTTTGGCAATTTTGTATACTTGTCAATAATACATCTTAGATTAGATTTTCTATTTCACACTAACAATGAGAGAAGAGCCAAATAATTTCTTAATTGTTCGTCTTTCGAACGGTTGATGTAGAAATTATGTCTGTTTAGTCCACGTTGGATTGGTTTTGAATCAGACTTGTCCTGCACCATAAGAACTTACATTGGTGTAGTATTGTGTCCAACACGCTCCAATGCTTAAGTGAGTATTTAGTGCGAAGTGATGTCAAGTTGAGCACATGGTAAGTTGTGTAATCTTAAATGAGGTCCCTCTATTTATATTATTCCTTCCCGACATAAGTAGCAGAATCGTACAATGGGTCGGCATTGATGACAGAAGAGTGAAATCGTCACGTGTCTCAAGTCGTCATTTGTCTACTTGACTCGATATTTCGAAGGTGACTTTTCAGGACTTGCGAGCCTAATAGGCCCAAGTAAGCCTTGCAATTACCGACTCATAACAGGAACCTTCATATATCATATATGAACCAACTAAATTTGAAACTATATTCAAATTATGGTAACAAATTTACAATTCAATTTTTTTTTTCTTCAAACTTATAAAATTAAATATTGAATAAACGATGATAATTGTAAGAATCTTTTTAGGTTTGACGGGGCCCACGGCCACACCCCTGTCGTATCTCTACAACCCTTCTATATTTTGTACTTTCAAACTAGTGCAATAAATTAATAATGTTATTTTTGTAGTACATAAATTAATGATGTTTTATTAATAAACATATAATATGAATAATAAACTGTACACATCTTTAAGTATATTATCACATTTGTGTGTTAATTTTTAATTTTCTATTTTTTATTTATTTATTTATAACGTTAGTGGGGAATATTTTTAAAGTTGATGGTACGAGTCAACCTGAGCTTAGTTCAACTGGCATAATGTACGATTTAATGGTTAAAGAGGTCACATGTTCGATTCTCCACCCTACATATTGTCAAAAAAAAAAAAAAAAAAAAATTGATGGTATGTATTATTTGAATTAATAAATTTAAATTCATGAATGAAATTTATTAAAGTATATAGTTATGATATCTAGTTTAATCTTTTTTGAATTTGGATATTTTGATTTTGGTGTGAATAATTGTGTTCCTTGACGAAAAATATGGAGAACTCAATCGAGTTTTGATTAAAAGTTGAAGGATAATAATACAAATTTTAATAAGAGAAATTACATAATGTGTCAATTTAGAGTAAAATAATTACAAATATAATACTTTTTAAAAAGATTTTCAAATATGACAATTTTTATCGGTAACTATGACTGATAGAAGATCAATGCATTTTATCAATGATTATCAACGATAGCAGTCCACTATTTTATTTGTCATTATTTTAGATCAGATTGCTATCTATGCAACCAACCCTTCTAATAATCACACTAAAAAAAATCTAAGAATTTAAGGAAGAAAATAGAAAATTGATGGGAGTTTATATACCAAAACTAATGGTTAATATTTTTTTAAATTCATGTGGATTGTTTTTAATATATTATTTTCCTAATATTTCAATACAAAAAGAAAAGAAAAAAAGAAACCAAGAACTCTTCTATAAACTTATCTTAAAAGAAAAAAAGTATTCCAAAATTCCAAGCAAAGTCAATACCTTTGTAATAAGTATAGCCTAATGATCATTGTTTATAAATTATAATATCATCAATTAGTATTACAAATAAATAAATGAAGTCGTAAAACTTGAAAATTTCTTTTTTTAATTGTGTTCTTGAGTGCCTTGACGAGCTGTGGTTTTTTTTTTTTTTTTTTTTCGTAATATATTATCTTTGAAAAAAAAAAATGAAAAATCCAACCTTTTTGTGTTAAAAAAACGACCTTTTGTTTAGTTCATAAACCAAATACTATTATATTATTTTTATGTAAATGTAAAGTAGTTTTTTTTTTGAGGAGTCAAGCTCAGTACAAACTCTAAACAACAACCAAATCACTCAAAAGGAAAGTTTCGATTTCAGGAGGGACATCCTCCACCCAGATCAAACGTCATCGAGAAAACAACGCCATTTGTGCTAACTGATGCGCCACCGTGTTACCTTCCCTTACCGTAAAGCTGCAACTATCCCTAAATAGACGAGGGAAACGCGTACATAGGTCATCAATCAACCTTCCCACTTCCGTCAGATCCTCACAAGGATTCTCGAACAAGCGGCAAACTCGAAGTGAATCTGTCTCCAAGACCATCGGACTTAGACCCGCCTCCCATGCCAATGTTAATCCTTCAGCTGCCGCGAGACTTTCTGCCATCAACGCATTTCGCACATGCGGAAACCACCGTGTCGCTGTCAGCATGACACGACCCATAAAGTCACGAATCACAACCCCAACTCCGGCCGTGCCATCAGCACTCAAGAACCCCGCATCCACATTCACCTTATAGAACCCCCGTGGGGGGGCCGACCATCTCATCCGCGCCCGCCCCACTGAGCCCATACCGCCTTCAGTCACCCCTTTTCGACAAGCCTCCCGAAATGAAGTCAGATAATTCGCCACCCAAGATCCAAGATCCGCTAATGGTTGGATCCCAGAAAATCGGGCTCGGTTACGACTGTTCCATACTGCCCACCACAGGAGACCCAGTTCCTCAAACTCCCGCCAACCCACCTTATCCTGTAAGAACCACATAAGGGAGGCAATATCCCCACTATGAGACAAACACAGTAAAAAGCTAAATTTTGAGGCCGCCAACACTCCACGCATAAACTTGCAATGCCAGAATACATGAAGGCTAGACTCCCCCCTTCTCACATAGAGCACAGACATTTACACTATCAATCCCACGCCGACCAAGGTTGTCGTGAGTGGGAAGTCTATCAAGGCAGAGACGCCAAAGGAAAATACGTACCTTATTGGGAATACCCATCTTCCACAGCCCTTTCCACCACCTCGTCACCACCTCAACAGAAGATGACGATGGTTCCTGTTGCATTACCCTCGACTGTGCTAAACGGTAACCACTCTTCACAGTAAACCCTCCCGACTCCTCGAAATGCCATATAGCCTGGTCCCCTGTATGCCGTTGGTCGGTCGGAATTGTCAAAATCGCACGGACCTCCTCTAGACTGAAATGGTGCCATAATTTGGCCTCATCCCAGACCCCGGACGCGGTAAACAGATCGCACACTTTTGCCTGAGGAGGCAAAGTCACTGGTGAAGTAATACGCAAACTAGAAGATCCCGGAACCCAATTGTGCTCATAGACCCCCACCTCCTCCCCACTGCCAATACGCCAACGGACTCCCAACTCCAACAGCTCCCTTCCCCATAACAGACTCCGCCAGATAAATGACGGGGATGACCCAAGTGTGGCAGATAAGAGATTAGAATCCGGGAAGTATCGGCCTTTCAAGACGCGTGCCAAAAAAGAAGACGGATAGTGGACCAGCCGCCAACACTGTTTCGCAAGAAGAGCTTTATTAAAAAGCTCGAGATCTTTAAAACCTAGTCCTCCCAAGCACTTAGGTCGGCATAGTTTCTTCCAACTCACCCAATGCAGCCTACGGTCCTCATCGGATCCATTCCACCAGAATCGAGCCATGATACGATTAATGTCCTGCAAAAGTCCCTTAGGGAGCCTAAAACAGTTCATTGTATAGCAAGGAATGGCCTGGACAACTGCCTTTAAAAGGACCTCCCTACCACCAACAGAAAATAATTTTCCCTTCCATCCCTGGAGCTGGCGTAACACGCGCTCCTTTAAATAGAGAAACGTACCAGATCGATTACGGGGCATAAAGGAGGGCAGCCCTAGGTACTGCTGGTGGAAAGGAGTCTGTCCCACCTGAAGTATCTGACTCACACGACCCCGCATCACCACACTCGTACTGCGACTAAAGGAGATGGTAGATTTATCAAAATTTACTGTTTGTCCAGAAGCCTTCTCATAACACCTCAAAATGCTCTGTATTGAGGAGGCTTCACCCTCCGTTGCCCTGAAAAATAAGAGGCTGTCGTCGGCGAAGAAAAGATGGGAGATAGGCAACCCCCCACGGGAAAGCGCCAACCCCGAAACGATCTTTTCTCTTTCAGCCCTGAACAATAGTTGCGACAAACCTTCCGCACAAAGAAGAAATAAATATGGAGATAAAGGATCTCCCTGACGAAGCCCTCGACTCGGGATCACCTCCCCACACCGGCGCTGATCGATTAATTGGTAACGGGGGGTTTTATCATGCAAATAGGAAATAATGCAAAAGCTAACGGAAGGAAGAAATAATATGTAGAAAACGTGTGCACGGTTTGGGGAGTCTCGGGTTCAATTGTTAGACAAATACAACTTATCATTTAATTCTAATAATCATGGAATTCAGTTTACTATGCACACGGACGACTACCAGAGATGCCCCAAAGTAGCCGACTTCATGGATTTTAATTAGGCCACACAGTCCTAATTACACGTTATCTAATCTCACATTAAGATGATCAGTCCTAAGATGAATTTAGACAGTTACTAGCTAACCGTGACGAACATTTGGGCGTGAATTCTAATTGCTAGTAGGTTGCCCGCAAACGCCGTATGCAACCAACAATTATCCTACCCGACCCGATACTTCGATTTAGTTCTATTTACCTGTGTTACTTAGTCGAGCAGTGAGAGGCACGGCATCGCTACTCTTTAACATACACAACATGCGAAACTATCCGAGTGTCAATCAACATAATTTAGCATGCGCGTTGGATTAAGCAAGGTAAACAAATGCACGTAAACAGAACCAATGTGCAATCTAAAATTCAGATTATCAAAGCTGTAAAGGTCTAACAAAATTCCCCTAAACAAAATCCCAAACCGTCACCCTTACCTTAGCCGCTCATGGCGCGGATCGTCAATCCCGCTCCACCAACGACCATGGAGGAGTTCATCTACTTATTACAAAAGGGAAGTGGAGCTCGCTCGCATGCCAACAATGGCGGAGCTCCACGGAAAATAGAGAGAAAATGGGGAAGAAGGGAAGAAGAATCGCCGGATTCCGTTGAGAGATGAAGAAGATAGAGCTTGGAGAAGATTCTGAAAAATGTGCAGAAAAATCGTCCTTAAGCTGCTGTAATCGTCGTAGCGTCGAGACGCTAGGCCAGCGTCTCGACGCTGTGCCCTAAGTGATCCGCGCGCGCGCGCGCTGGCGTCGCGACGCAAGGCCAGCGTCGCGACGCTGCCCCGATGAAATTCCTGCGCGCGCCTCCTCCGGAGCGTCTCGACGCCAAGCAGGGTCTCGACGCCAGGGCAGCGTCGAGCTAGCGTCTCGACGCTATCACTCGACGCTTGCTCTCGGGTTTTTCCAGCGTCGAGCCAGCGTCTCGACGCTATAGCTCGACGCTGGCTCTCGGGTTTGGGGCTGATGCAATGCCTCTTCAAGGCTGTTTTGGCCCGTTTCTTCACGGAACAAATTCCCCTCTTCCCGATGCATTCCCGGGGTGCTAAAACTCTGCTTTAAGCTCTCGAACATGCCCAATGGACGCACGAGCTCTTTGCCGCTTTTCTCCTACAAAAGAGATATATTTAATCAATTGAAAGCGGACTTTAGCTATGATTAAGACGTATTTAATAGCTCCAAAATGGAGTTATCAAACACCCCCAACTTAAACATTGCTAGTCCTCGAGCAAGCACTACAAAGACATTGACTCTAAGGACGCTATTACATGCATTCTAACTCAAACCTCCATGCATATTGAAATTTCAAACACGAATATAATCATGGAAGCACTTTGTTCATGTATCAATTAGGCCATATCAAAAATTAACTATTGCCCCCTAACGTGCGTGTGTGCTAGACAACCACTCCTAAACTCACGTAAACCCGGAAAACCAACATGCAACGCACATCCCATTTTCCCCCTACTTCTAGCGTTTAAGAACAGCTACACTTGACTTACACGAGAGAAAGAAGCAAATTAAGAGACCTAATCATTTTCTCATTCTTTTTTTTTTTCCTTCTTTTTCAAAAGTACTTTGTACTCTTTTATTTTGGGTTCTTTGAACCAACCTTTCATTTCTTTTTCTTTCCAACTCGAGTTGCCTAACACGTCAAATTCATGCATAAAACTTCACGTTTTTAAGGACTAACGCTCACTTCTTTTAAGCGCAAATAAGAAGGAGGAGCGCCTCGAGAGGAACTTTTCTACCAAACATGCTTTTCTATTTTTTTTTACATTAGGCTAAGCACATGCTTTCTCAATTAATTAGCTACCTAATCTCATGCAACAAGCTACCTAAGGGTGCCTTTCGAGGTGACAACGAGAATTAGCTAAGCATGCGATAAACTAAGCTTACGGAATCTAGGGAGAGGTTGCTAAGTGCGCGATGAGTGCAAGGGAGCAACAGAAAAAATTTTAAAATTTTTGACATGAACCTAATAAACACAAAACTCATGCAAAAACTCGATTATGAACATGCTCAGATTTCCAACATGCATTTCCTAGGCTATCACAGTCAGAAAACAGTAAACAGAGTCCCAAGCACTTCAATATCTTTATAGCACTTCTCAACAAACTACACATGCACATCCATCGGACTACTCCACCCCCAACTTCAAAATTTGGCATTGTCCTCAATGCCAACCAGTCAGATACATAAAGTAAAAGGGAAGAAGAAGTACACTTCCCTGACTCTTTGTGAAGCTGGCGAGGGCGAGGAAGCGGCGCACGAACGCATCAGAGCCCAAAATTGCCCTCTCTTCCTTGATTCCCTAAAAAAAAACAGCAAGCTAAATTAATACTAAAAAGCGATAAAACTAAACTAAAGCACAAAAAACAGTTCAACACTCGGGTGCCTCCGAGAAGCGCAGAATTTTTAAAGTCGGTTGCTCGACTGTATTCTCTCAACAGACTCATCCATAGTCTGTAGGTGCGGGGGACGATCCATACTTGTCCATGGCCACACCTTTTCCACCATCCACCTGAAAATTGTTTTGCACTCTTCGTGCCTCGGGCACGTGAATATCAGACATGTTAGTGCAAAAACCAGCATTATCATCCAAAAAATTCAAATCAGAAATTTTAACAGAGACATGGGAACCATCCCTCAAGCGCGAGGGTAGACTCCCATTCTCATCATGCTCACAAACAGATACATTTCCAGCAGACTTTCCAAATAAAGAGAATTCATGCAAAGTATCATCAAACTCCAGAGAAACAACGCCCTTATACACATCGATTTTGACCCTAGCGGTCTTAAGAAAGGGACGTCCTAACAACATGGAGGACGAAGCATGCAATGAATTTTCTTTCATATCTAAAATAAGGAAATCAGCGGGAAACGTCATATTCCCTACTCTAACTAAAACATCCTCTACCTTCCCCCTAGGACAGATGCTCGACCCATTAGCCAACTGAACAGAAACATTACATTCATGCATTTCATTCAAATTCAGTTCACGATATAATGCATAAGACATAACATTAACAGAGGCTCCTAGGTCTAACATGGCATTATGAACAACCTTACTACCTATAGTGCAAGGGATAGTAAAGGTACCTGGATCGTTGCACTTTGCAGGCAACGTACCTGGGAGTAAGGCAGAGACGTTCTCTTTCTTTTTCTCAGTCCCTCTGGACTTCCTCTTCGTAGTGCACCAGCTCCTTAAGAATTTTGCATATTTGGGCACTTGACTGACTGCCTCTAGGAGCGGGATATTCACCATCACCTTCTGGAAGGTTCGAAGGACCTCCTCGTCATCGGATTCCAAAGTAGGCTTCGCAAGCCTACTCGGGAATGGTGCTTTGGCAACATCCACAGGTACACTGACCTTCTCATTTCTATTCTCATTCTGAGTCTCGGGAGCAATCGGGGCGGACTTGTTCAGGCTGTCCGTGGCTTCCTTCGCAGCTCTGGTGGAAAGTGATTTCCCACTGCGCAGCTGAATGGCACTCACGTTTTCACATGAGTTTACTGTAGTTTGGGAAGGAAGCTTCCCCGAGCTCTTGCTCTCGATCTTACTAATAGACACCGCCATCTGTGTCAGCTGCTTGTTCAAATTCTGCAGCTCTGCCTTATGAGAATTTAGCTCCTCGCGAGCCTCTTTCTGGAACTGGCTGGTGCTAGTCACGATGGTCCTTACCATCTCTTCAAGTGAGCTGGAGGAGCTCGAAGCTTGAGCCTGGGTGGAAGAATTAGGCCTATCCTGGGACTGGCCTTGAAAACGAGTCTGTCCTTCCCTATTCCCATAGCTGAAGTTAGGATGGTCACGCCAACCGGGGTTATAAGTGCTAGCATATGGATCATACTTCCTTGGGTTGGAAGCATATCCCCCGATTGCATTGACCTCCGCCTCTTCGCGGTGTCCTCCAACAATCTTCTTCAACATACTTCCTATCTCGGCCACCTGGGCCCTCATTTCTGACATCTCATGGCTCTGAGCCACGCTGTGCACTTGTCCTTGCCCCCTCATCCCAAACTGCTGCGAGTTGGTAGCCATATTTGCGATGAGCTGCTTGGCCTCAACTGGGGTCTTGTCAATCAGTGCCCCTCCACTCGCTGCATCGATCATCTGCCTGTCCTGGGGCGTCATCCCCTCATAGAAATACTGTATGAGCAGCTGATCGGCGATCTGGTGGTGTGGGAAACTCGCGCACAGGCGCCCAAAGCGTTCCCAATACTCATGCAGGGACTCACCTACATCCTGGGTGATCCCATAAATCCTCTTCCGCAGTGTAGTGGCCAAGGATGCGGGAAAGTATTTCTCCAAAAATACCCGCTTCATATCCTGCCACGTGTTGATCGATCCGGAGGGCAAGTAATACAGCCAGTCTCTGGCTTTGTCCTTGAGCGTGAAGGGGAATGCCCTCATATTCAGTTGCTCCTCCGTAACCCCTGCGGGCTTCATTCCCGCACAGACGCAATGGAACTCCATCAAATGTTTGTTCGCGTCCTCACCTGCATTGCCATGGAAAGAAGGTAACTGGTGAATTAAACCAGATTTCAACTCAAAGTTACCTGCTACCACGGGGTAGTTAATGCACAAAGGCTGCAGGTTCAGGTCTGGCGCTGCCAGTTGCTTCAGCGTCCGTGGCGCTTCACCTTGCGCCATCTCGTCAAATAAGAAGGGATTGCCTTCTTCTCTTTCAAACGTTCCTTGCCCCTCCCGGGCTTCTCTACGTAACCTCCGCTCCTCTCTGTCAATCTCAGGAATATACTGCAAACTACCCTCAGAGGAACGGGTCATACACAAACAAAAATCTAAACATACAACATACAAACGGAAAAAAATTTCAGTCAACCATCAAAGAATCAAATTCAAACTTCAATCATAAATTCAATCAATTGCCTACTCCCCGGCAGCGGCGCCAATTTTGGTAACGATATTTTTGAACTATCGCTATAAACTCAAGCTGTCGAGGCTTGCCAAAATAAATTTATAATGCCTATTGCCAAGGCTTTGCAGCCAGTGGTAACAGGGTCGATCCAAGGAATAGGAGAGTTGAATTTACTAATGAAATTGGGATTTGATCGATTAATTGGTAACGGGGGGTTTTATCATGCAAATAGGAAATAATGCAAAAGCTAACGGAAGGAAGAAATAATATGTAGAAAACGTGTGCACGGTTTGGGGAGTCTCGGGTTCAATTGTTAGACAAATACAACTTATCATTTAATTCTAATAATCATGGAATTCAGTTTACTATGCACACGGACGACTACCAGAGATGCCCCAAAGTAGCCGACTTCATGGATTTTAATTAGGCCACACAGTCCTAATTACACGTTATCTAATCTCACATTAAGATGATCAGTCCTAAGATGAATTTAGACAGTTACTAGCTAACCGTGACGAACATTTGGGCGTGAATTCTAATTGCTAGTAGGTTGCCCGCAAACGCCGTATGCAACCAACAATTATCCTACCCGACCCGATACTTCGATTTAGTTCTATTTACCTGTGTTACTTAGTCGAGCAGTGAGAGGCACGGCATCGCTACTCTTTAACATACACAACATGCGAAACTATCCGAGTGTCAATCAACATAATTTAGCATGCGCGTTGGATTAAGCAAGGTAAACAAATGCACGTAAACAGAACCAATGTGCAATCTAAAATTCAGATTATCAAAGCTGTAAAGGTCTAACAAAATTCCCCTAAACAAAATCCCAAACCGTCACCCTTACCTTAGCCGCTCATGGCGCGGATCGTCAATCCCGCTCCACCAACGACCATGGAGGAGTTCATCTACTTATTACAAAAGGGAAGTGGAGCTCGCTCGCATGCCAACAATGGCGGAGCTCCACGGAAAATAGAGAGAAAATGGGGAAGAAGGGAAGAAGAATCGCCGGATTCCGTTGAGAGATGAAGAAGATAGAGCTTGGAGAAGATTCTGAAAAATGTGCAGAAAAATCGTCCTTAAGCTGCTGTAATCGTCGTAGCGTCGAGACGCTAGGCCAGCGTCTCGACGCTGTGCCCTAAGTGATCCGCGCGCGCGCGCGCTGGCGTCGCGACGCAAGGCCAGCGTCGCGACGCTGCCCCGATGAAATTCCTGCGCGCGCCTCCTCCGGAGCGTCTCGACGCCAAGCAGGGTCTCGACGCCAGGGCAGCGTCGAGCTAGCGTCTCGACGCTATCACTCGACGCTTGCTCTCGGGTTTTTCCAGCGTCGAGCCAGCGTCTCGACGCTATAGCTCGACGCTGGCTCTCGGGTTTGGGGCTGATGCAATGCCTCTTCAAGGCTGTTTTGGCCCGTTTCTTCACGGAACAAATTCCCCTCTTCCCGATGCATTCCCGGGGTGCTAAAACTCTGCTTTAAGCTCTCGAACATGCCCAATGGACGCACGAGCTCTTTGCCGCTTTTCTCCTACAAAAGAGATATATTTAATCAATTGAAAGCGGACTTTAGCTATGATTAGGACGTATTTAATAGCTCCAAAATGGAGTTATCTTTTCTCTTTCAGCCCTGAACAATAGTTGCGACAAACCTTCCGCACAAAGAAGAAATAAATATGGAGATAAAGGATCTCCCTGACGAAGCCCTCGACTCGGGATCACCTCCCCACACCGGCGCCCATTCAGATTAAAAGAATACCTGACAGATGAAATGCACCGCACAATCAAGCTCACCCACTCGGGAGCAAACCCCAACTGCCGCATAATGCCTTCTAAAAAAACCCATTCCACCCGGTCATAGGCCTTACTCATATCGAGCTTCATAGCGGCCCACCCTGCCCTCCCTTGTCGTTTGGACTTCAAGGTATGAAGGCATTCATACCCCAATATGGCGTTATCCACTACACATCTCCCTGGGATAAAAGCACTCTGGTGGTCAGAAATCAACTCATTGAGAAGCGGCTTCAACCTGTTAGCCAACACCTTAGACACAAGTTTGTATGAAACATTACATAACGCAATAGGGCGGAATTCAGAGATTCGACGAGGTCGCTTCACCTTCGGAATGAGAACAATCAGTGTCTCATTTATAGGGGCTGGGGATAAACCCCCATTAAGAATTCGCAAGCAGCACTGAATGACGTCAGGCCCAACAATGTGCCAGGAGTGGCGGTAAAAGGCTCCTGACAGCCCATCCGGCCCGGGGGCCTTATTATGATGAATCTGCTGAAGAGCTCGCAACACCTCTCCCTCAAAAAAAGGACGAGTCAAACGTCGATTCATCTCTGCTGTAACCGAAACCTGTCCACCAGACAAGGCAGAGCTCAGATCCACAGCCGACGGATTCGTAGAGGAGAACATCCCTCTAAAGTAGGCTGTCACCATATCAGCAACCACCCTCGGGTCTTCCTGCCACTGCCCTCTACTGTCCTCCAACCCAGAGATAGAATTTGTACGACACCGAAAGGAAGCTTTATTGTGAAACCACCGTGTGTTTCGGTCCCCCCACTTCAACCAGCTCTCCCTAGACCGCTGTTTCCAAAAAACTTCCTCCTCAATAAGAAGGTTCTCAAGATCAGTCTCTGCTCGTTCTACCTCTTCACGGGAGTCCCTCCTACCGAGGTCAGCTACGGCCCGTTGAACCCGAGTTGTTACCTCACGGATTCTCTGCGCATAATTTCCAACCAGCCCCTTCCCCCATCTGGCTCTAAATTTATCTCCTTTTTAAGATATTGTAAAAAAAAAAAAACCACGCACAAAAAAAAAAATATATATATTAATTTCACATCAATTAATTAAATATATTATATTTAAGTCACACATAATAGTAATATTACATTAATGAATAGAAAATGACAAGAATAAGACAATGATATAGACCTTTTGTTGCATTCTCAAAATATATTTAAGTTATCTTTTATCATATGCTTTTTTTTCCACCATGATTTAAATATTATAATATGATCAAACCCCTCATTAATCAAAGACTAATCATACCCACAATTATATATATATATATTGTAAATTTGTTTGTATAAAAAATAAATACATTAGTGGTCCATTGTAAGTCCAATCCCTTTATAAATATATTAAGATCTTTTTTAGATAATTTTTGTAATTGGGAAATGGAAGGAAAAAGGTAAAAGAAGTGGCATAAAGTTGAATGGAGAACTTGATATTGAGCCAATGAAACCTTTTTTTTTTTTGGCCTTTTTGTTGGCACATTGATGGGGTAAGTTCAATCATTGTCAAGTTGTAACTACTTCAAAAGGCTGCAAATAAATATTCCAATACAAGAAACTTTATTGTAAAAAAGGAAGAAAAAAGAAAATGACATTTTTTTTTTCAATGGTATTTAATTAATGCGAGGATGGAATCTATGACCTCACCTCTTAATCACGGACATAACTTTATGTCAATTGAGTTATGCGCGATTTAGCATAATTTTTTTTTTTTTGAGTCAATAAACTTTTGAGAATCATTATTTTTTTTTTATTTTTTTTTTATCAATTCTATTATCACTAAATTGGTTTAAATAATTGTTTTAAGTTGAGTAGATATATATATTTTTTTTTTTACAACATGAACTGGTGGGGATCAAACCCGCAACCTCTTAGTCATTAGTCTATACAATATGCCACCATCCTAAAACCAATTGGTAATAGGAAGAGTAGCCCATGCGTGTTATATTATATTATGAGTGAGGTCCCTTGCCACCATCCTAAAACCAATTGGTAATAGGAAGAGTAGTCCATGTGTGTTATATTATATTATATTATGAGTGAGATCCCTTCATCTTTCCAATGTGGGATCCTCAACATGCTCCTTCAAGATGGTGCGCCTCTCTGGATCAAATACTCATTTGGGCTTTGTGGACTCTAATACTAGACATCATGAAGTTCCATCTTAAAACCAATTGGTAATAGGAAGAGTAGTCCATGTGTGTTATATTATGAGTGAGGTCCTTTCATCTTTTCGGGATCCTCAACAAAAATAACATATTCTTAATTAATACGATGTCAATATTTAAAGTTGGTAAGTTGTATAAAAGCAAAACTTTCATTTTGCTTTTGTTAAAGGAAGTCAATACCTATCCTTTATATGGACGTATATATTCGTATATCATATATTAACTTTTTAATTTTAAAAAGTACTATTTTGAATATCAATTAGTTATCTACTTTCACCTTATGTTATTTAAATAAAATAATAACTAAAAAAAACACTCATAAAAGTTGGATAATTGAATATTAACATAATAATAAGTGTGAATTAAAAAAAATGATTTTTTTTAGTTCAAGAATGACGAAAAAAAAAATTGAACTATCAATTTTTGAGATAATAATTACTTTATCTCCTAAATTATGCTAGATTGATAAAATAAGTGAAATTTAATAGACATAACTTATTGTTATTGATGTTCATATCACTAATATAGTTGTTGATTTTTTTTTATTTTTTTGTTGCAACGGTATTTTAATTAATGCGAACATTGAACTCATGATCTCTTATTAAAAAACACAACTTTATGCCAATCAATTGAGTTATGTTCGGTTTGACCTGAATTGATTTTTTTTTTTTTTTTCTAAATCTCATATTAATTTTACTTTTTTTTTTTTTTCATTGGGGTGAGGGGTTCGAACCCACAGACCTCTTGGTCGTCAACACATACATATGTCAGCTGAGTTAAGTTGGCTTCGACATTTAAAATATCGTATAAATTTAAATTACAATGTCCTTAAAATATAATTATTTTCTTTAGAATAAGCGGACCATTCATATTAGGATAAATTATTTAGAGCCGTACACCGGTTGTGATGTATTTAAATAGGACAAAGAAAAGAGCACGAGGTTTCTGAATACTTATCAACTTGTTCTTCATTAATAAATCAATTATTATTATTATTATTCCTTCACTGAAAATAATTAATATTACTAAAATAGAGAAACGGACAAATTGGATATTAGGAGACAGGCCACCTTCGCATGAATTAAATTTAAATGTTGGAAATGTTCAAAAAGAAAAGAAAAAAAAAGAGCAAAATTACTAATTTGGTCATTTATTGGCTTGAGCTTAGTTTTAATTTAGTTGATGTGATTTTAATTTTAATTTTAATTTTTTTAACTTAGTGCTTATATTTTGAATAGTGTCAAAATTTTATAAACCATTCATGTCTTATACTAATTACTAAGCAATTAATTGATATTTTGATTTAACTAATCATGTTAATTGACTATATATATATTTTTTTTAAGTTAAAGCGGGGCAAGACACCCTTAATTCTTATTCAATAAATCATCAAGAACAAAACGTTCAAAATTAATAGGATATGATTCCATCGATACATTAACACTCTTTCTCACTAAAGTCAGACGAGCTAAAACGCACCAATAGGGGTCCAAAATATGCTCAAGAAAGTCCACCCACCTCCGAAACATTTCTCTCTATGGCTGAAGGAGTTCAAACACACGGGAACATTTAGTTTCTACAATAAACAACCTAAAATCCAAGCTACAAGCCACCTACACACACCCTCCACCACAACCAATCCTTCAACCATCACCACACTCCTCACATTCCTCATCACCGAGGCTATATTAGAGTTTAAGGCGGAGTAAAAAAAAAGAAGAATAAATGGAGTAATTTTGGAGCGAGTAAAAATCGGTTTAGAAATCATTTGTGAGATATAATCAAATCATAAATATTAACTAAAAAAATCTAAAACCATAGAGATCATGTTGAAATTAAGCTCAAACAATATGGATCAAACTAAAATTAATTTCAATTGTGTGTATATATCATTAACATATTCAACGTTTTTTAAAATCGACGAACAATTAGGCACAAGATCAAAAGTTTAAAGATTTGAAGAAAAAAATAAAAATATATATATATATAAATAAATAAAAATTATATTATTTTTAAAAAAATATTGAAAAGGTTAGAGACTTATTATACATAAAATTAAAAGTTTAAAAATTTAATAGACATTTCAAAATTCAGATACCTATTAAATACCAAATTTAAAGTTTAGAGTTGAGTGGTTTACAGTCAAAGTGCGTTAAAGTGGACGTAACTTAAAGCGTCAATACCTCAATTAAAAAAAAGTGGGGGTTCGATTCTGCCTAGGGCAGGTTTTCGAAAAAAAATTATTAAACAATCATTCGGTGCCATAGGTGAGTGAGGGCATCACCTAGATAGCCCAGAGTGGGGATTGATTGATCCTGCATCGGTGCAAAAAATCACGCACGAGCCAGAAACGTTTTAAAACAATTTATCAAACAACCACTTGGTGCATTGGGTAACACACTTAGATAGCCAAGAGTGAGGGTTGATTTGTCTTGCACCTGTGCAAAAAATCAGGTATTGGGTAAAAATTTAAATGCATTATTACCGTCTAATTTTTAATTCAAAATCGAACCTAACTCAATTGACATGAGATGCTCGAGTAAGATGCGTTAAGTCATAATTGTTAATTTGATTTTCGGAAAAAGAAATAAATGAGGGGAAAGGTGTTTGGAAGATTGGGCGAATGAAATTAGGAGGAATTTGGATTTAGAATAAGTTCCTTTTTATGGAAGCAGTTTCTGGCTGAAATGCTCCTTTTGTTGTAACGTAATAATTAAGCTCGAAGGATTTTGATCCATAATCGTCACCATCCAAGCGAACAAGATCGATCCGAAAGCGATTCTGAGAAAAGTTCTTAAGCTGTTTTTCCACTTCCAATCCCACCACCTACTCCGCTTCAGATCCTCCTCTTCCTCTCTGTTTTCTGCAACTCCAGAGGTATAATCAATCTCTCTGATGGAATCCTTACTTGTTGCTTAGTTTTTGTTTTTTTTTTTGAAGTTTTTCCGTCTTTTCTGCTACTTACTCTGATTCATACATGTTTCCAAAGTCAACTATGTAATGGTGAACTTGAGAGTAGTTTATTCATTTCCTTGCGATGTTTGTTTGTTTTCTGTGAATCACTCATGAATTTAGATGTAGCCTTGTCATTTGGAAACGGATTCTAACAATATCGCACTCAACCAAACGGACGGCGGAATTGCTTTTTGTTTCCACGAGTTTATCAGTGCTAATGAAAGAGAACGACCTTGATTCTGTGTTTTTGCAACATTTGTTTATCCAATATTAGCTTTGATGATCTTTTTCTTAGTAGGTTGTTTTTTATGATCTTACCGTTGTTCTCGGGGACTGATTTTGAACCCGATAAAAGTGATTTTAGCCGTTTCAAAATCACTCACAAACATGGACTTGAAAATTTGCGTATATATAAATTGCTCTACTATGTTTTGTTTCTGTTCTAAGTCTTCGTATTTTTATTTTATCCACAGGGAATGGTAATTGATTTCACCATGCTCCCTAAACCCATCTTATTCTCTTCGTAGACTTTGTTTTGTATTCATGCTAACAAGTCTCTTATTTCTGCTGTTAATAGATCAAAGAACGAAAGTGGAGAGAATGGTTTTCTTCCTGCAGTGAACATTCTTTATACGATATCCTGTCTGTCTTATAGCTGATGAGGTGCATTGGAAATTAATATTCTACTAAGAAATTGACTCCTTTGGGCATTATGCATGTCTGGCCCTGAGGCCATTGTTGAAAAAGTGGAAGGGGGACTTTCTTCTGCCGAGAGAACTAAATCTCTTGATGCCATTTCTAGCATAGACTTCACATCTGCAATAACAAATGGGGAAACTGTTAATACCTCTGAGTCCGCTCGGTTCAGAGTTGGGGAGCTATTGCTTGTCAATGGTGAATTGTATTCTGGGTCTCTTCTTGGTAACGTCCCTGAGGGCACGGGGAAATATGTATGGTCGGATGGATGTATATATGAGGGTGAGTGGAGAAGGGGGATGAGGCATGGGAATGGAAAAATTCGATATCCTTCTGGAGCAGTTTATGAGGGTGAATTTTCTGGTGGTTATATGCATGGTGCAGGAACATACATTGCTCATGATAATTTGACTTACAAGGGACGATGGAAGTTAAATTTGAAACATGGTTTAGGTTATCAAGTTTATCCGAATGGAGATGTTTTTGAAGGTTCTTGGATCCAGGGAACACACGAAGGACCCGGTAAGTATACATGGACTAATGGAAATGTATATTTTGGGAATATGAAAGCAGGGACGATGTCAGGGAAAGGAACCCTTACTTGGATAAATGGTGATTCGTTTGAAGGAAACTGGTTGAGTGGTATGATGCATGGGTTCGGGGTATACATGTGGAGTGATGGAGGTTTCTATGTGGGGACGTGGACTAGGGGCTTGAAGGATGGAAAAGGGTCATTCTATCCAAAAGGAAGCCGTCTTCCAGCAGTTCAAGAAGTTTACCTGAAGGCTTTGCGAAAAAGAGGGTTGTTACCTGATTTAAGAAAGCAGAATCAGGCACATATTCATCATGCTACATCAGGGGATATGGGGAATTTTAAGGTTGGTGAGAACCAGCAATCCTCTCGTGGTTCATCTGATAAGCTCTCAAAGGGCAATCTGTTAAATCTGGAACACTATCGAACTAAAAATGTTTCCCTAGAAAGGCGCTGGAGTCTTGAGGTATCAATTGAAAAAGTACTTGGACATAATTCTTCATCAGGGTTATCAGATTATGAAATGGGTGGAAATGAAGAAGATTCAAAAATCCCAACTTTGGAACGCGAGTATATGCAAGGTGTACTTATTAGTGAACTTGTTATAGATAATAGTTTTTCCTCCCCAGCATCAAGAAGAGCAAAACGGAGACAGAAAAAGCTGGTCAGAGAGGTTAAGAAACCAGGTGAGATGATCATAAAAGGTCATAGGAGTTACGATTTGATGCTCAGTTTGCAACTCGGAATCAGGTATATGCTCAGTTAGCTACATTAAAACAAAAATATCGCATTGTGTTTCTTTTAAAAATATTCTACATTTATTTCTTCATCTATGTTTGTTGCTTGTGCCTGGATTTTGATAATTATATTAACCACTTTCATCGGCATGGAAGTAGTAATCACGAGTATCGTTTGGCAAGACCATCTTAGAAATAATATTACCAAGGAAAACATATAATAAAGAAAAGGGACTAAATGAGAATGGGCTTAAATTATAAACCGGCCACTTATAGGACAGAGGGATGATGCTTTCTAGTGTACTTTTCGTTATTGAGCACAAAATCCTGGTTTTCTAGCTAGTTACTACTGTGTTATTCATGACGGTAAAGATGACTTTTTCAATCTATGATATCTAAAGAATAGGCATTGTATGGTCTTTACCCCTTTAACAACTTTGAGAAGTTAATGTTGAACATACATTAGAATGTGGACAGATATACTGTGGGAAAAATTACACCCATACAAAGGCGAGAAGTCAGGAGTTCAGACTTTGGTCCTCGAGCAAGCTTTTGGATGAATTTCCCTAAAGAAGGTTCCCAGTTGACTCCCCCTCATCAATCAGAAGATTTTAAGTGGAAAGATTATTGTCCAATGGTCTTCAGGTTAGATACTGGTCTTTACAACATTTAGGGTTGTTACGTACACAGTTCATTCATTTATTTATGCAGAGCCATACCGCAAAGCATTTTTTCTAGATACCCTCATTCATTGATCCATTCACATGCTAAGTCGTGGGATGCAATATATTTTTCATATGAAAAGTATCTTTCATGATAGTTTTTCTAGAATGTTTAGTTTGCCATGTTGTTTCAAAGTAAACTTTTTAATCTCTTTTCTTCTAATTATGGACGGGAGGATCCAATATATTTTAGTTATGCAATTGTATGCAAATAATTTATGAAATATGCTCTTCTTTTTAGTCTTTTTTGTCAACATAAGTTTCTTATACATACCTCTTAATGCTTCTTTTTCTTTAGTTTTTTTTGTGCATTCCGACATGCATTTACTAAGGTTGCAAGAAAGAAAAAATGTAGTTCTCAAAAAGAAGAGATGTGCACAATAATGTTGGAATTCATTCTTCATCTGCATCCTCTTGATTCTAGTCCTTATAAATTTGTTATAGGAATCTGAGGGAGATGTTTAAGATTGATGCTGCTGACTACATGATGTCCATATGCGGAAATGATGCTCTTAGAGAGCTATCTTCACCTGGGAAGAGTGGTAGTGTCTTCTTTCTGTCCCAAGATGATCGTTTCATGATTAAAACACTCCGAAAATCAGAAGTTAAGGTGTGTTCATCTCTACTTGCAATGTCTAAGCATACAAATTGTGACACCCCCTACCTGTAATGATTAAATTTTCATAGAAATTGTAAATATCCCCGAGCAACTTCTGCATAGCACATAGACCTTTTTTTTTCCCTTTCCAACCTCATTCAATACTTTGCCTGGAAATTAAGCACCAGCTAACTGCATGAGCATTATTTTTAATCTTTTGATAATCCCGTGGTCTTCTTCTCAAATGAAGATTTTAATTAACCATGAGATTGCTGTGTTGATTAATTTATTCTCCTGAACTTCAGGGATTAGTTTTAGCCTTGAAACTTTGTGTGTTTGAGTTGATATTTTTCTTTTTACTTGTGTTTTGATTCATTGGGTTGGGCATGGTAGGAAAATACTCCTATAGCCCGTATATTTCACAGTTTCTGGACTGGATTTTGTCACAAGTATACCAAACTCATACTTATTGTATGGCTTTTAAAGTTTTAAAATTTGAGCTCTAAATATCCATGGATAAAAAAACCCTACCAACAAAGGGATTTTATTGTGCTAACAAGAGGGTTTTGTTAATAATAAGAAGAAGAAAGCTTTCTGAGATATGAACACTAGCAAGAAGATCAATCTGTACTTGCTAATTTTAATATCAATGTGGTTTATTATGAATCAATATTCATTACCACTAATTAATATGTAGAAGCATCACAAAAAAAAAAAAAAAAAAACAGCCAACAAAACGGCCAACAAGAGCAACTCAACTGACATGATGTAACGACCCGAGATCAAGAGGTCCTAGGTTTGATCCCCACCCCCACATGTTGTCAAAAAAAAAAAAAAAAAAATCACAAAAAATAATAATAATAATAATAATATGTACAATAATCACATTTGTTTCATGACCTGGGATTTAAATACGAGAATTCAATCCTCGTTTGTACTTTTTATTCTTTTATAAGCAAATAACACTGGCCAATATTCTGCTGTAGGTTCTTCTGCGGATGCTTCCAGATTATCATCATCATGTGAGGTCATATGAGAATACACTTATAACAAAGTTTTTTGGTCTTCATAGAATCAAACCAACCAGCGGTCAGAAGGTATTAATCACCAAAACTTATAGCTTTTGTCTTATCCTTGGCTTTCTTCGGTTCTTCCACATATGATGCGTTCTAGATGTACACAGGTTCTAACATATTGTTAGAGAAAATATCATATGTGATTTCTGACCTTATAGTGACCCTATGACTTTTAATGTTCAATTCTTCAAGTTCAAACTTGCTTTATAATCCAAGTCGTTATATAACATAACAACTTCAAAACTAATATTCATAAGCTAACATTTTACTTTTGTGCAGTTTCGCTTTGTAGTAATGGGAAATATGTTCTGCACAGAGTTAAGAATTCATCGGAGATTTGATTTGAAGGGTTCGTCCCTTGGACGTTCAGCAGACAAAGTTGAAATAGATGAAAACACTATACTCAAGGATTTAGATTTGAACTACTCCTTTTATTTGGAGCCTACTTGGCGAGAGGCTTTATTAAAGTAAGTCGTACTTAAATTGTTCTCTATTTCTTGAAAGGCTACTCAACATTAGTATGTCATAGAATTGATTTTTCTTGTAAGCATGCTTTACGTTTGAGATAGAGCAATACTTGGATTGAATTAAATCTAACCCACTGAACAACTATTGCTGAACAAACTTTTCAACATTGAAAGACACACACACACATGTATGAATGTCTGTCTTATTCTTACATCACATGTTCCCGAATTACAGGCAGATCGAGACTGACAGTAAATTCCTAGAAGAACAGAATATCATGGACTATAGCCTTTTGTTGGGTGTGCATTATCGTGCCCCACAGCAGCTGCAATCCCATATATCCTACAATCGGAGCATGGGGGCTGATGGATTGGGAATTCTTGCGGAGGATGGTGAGTATCATATGAGAACATCTTTATGTTTTGGTAGTTCTAGTTATCGTCTATAATCGATCAGGCTTCAAATTTTAAAAAAGGATATGATTCATACAGAGTAGGCTAAATAGCTTGTATGGTAAAAAAAATTACACGGGTTGGAGAAATCACGAACTGAAGTTGGCTAAAGATTGGTTATAAATATGAAGCTCTAGACCCTGTTTGATACCCATATGATTTTTGGTTTTTGAAAACTTGTTTGTTTTTAGAAGTTGGCTAAAGATTCTAATGTTTCCTTACAAATGATGAAAACAATTATTAAGAAATGATGAGAAAACAAGCACAATTCAAACGAGCCTTAGAATTTTATTATTCTGATTGCCAGTATAATGTTAGGTAAGCAAGGTTGATGGACTGAGATAATGTTCAAAGTTTGGCTGCCAAATACTTTTCATTTTCATATAAAATAGTGAAGTAGTGGCCCAGTTGATTTTTTTAATTTGATTTTTTTAATTTGAAGTACTTGACACAAATAGCTGCTAATGTTAAATGGCAGATCCTTTCGAGGAGGACATATCAATCTATCCACAAGGCCTTGTTTTAGTACCTCGCGTAGACGATGATAGTGTTATTGTTGGCCCTCACATCAGAGGCAGCCGTTTGCGAGCATCATCTGCTGCTGGGGATGAGGAAGTAGATCTTCTGTTGCCTGGTACTGCAAGGTATTACTTTTCATTCCCACAAAATTCTCATTCTCCTAACTAATCGTGTAATCATGGATACATCATAAGAGCAAGACGGCCGACTTTCGATTCTCAAGAATCGATCTGTCTAAAATAATGCTTGAAGATGGAGAGGTATATCTTCAAGCATGTTTGAGAGTGATTTTGAAATAGTTAAAATCACTTTTATCATGTTTCAAAATCACTCCTAAACCTGTCTTTAATCGTTCAAAACTAATTTAGTGTTTGATTTTACACTTTTATATGCGATTTTCATACCATTAAAATTGATTTTGAATGATTAAAAACATATTTTGGAGTGATTTTGAACATAACAAAAGTGATTTTAACCATTTCAAAATCACTCCCAAACATGCACTTAGTGCGGTTCTCGATACTCTTCTAGCAATTACTGGTATTTAATAATATATCTATCAGAAAGAATTCCTATTGAGAAAACCCTGATGCTTTTGCAGACTCCAAATCCAACTAGGAGTAAACATGCCAGCAAGAGCAGAGCAAATTCCAGGAAAAGAAGAAAAGGAGATGTTTCACGAGGCGTACGATGTTGTTCTATATCTCGGTATCATCGACATTCTACAAGAGTACAACATGAGCAAGAAGCTCGAACACGCATACAAATCAATTCAATTCGATTCATTGTCCATCTCTGCTGTTGATCCAACATTCTATTCCCAACGTTTTCTCGAGTTCATTTTTCAAAGAGTGTTCCCTCAAAATGCTCTCCCAAGCTGAGAAATGTGGCTCCTCCATAAGCAATATCCTTTCAAATGGAAGTTTTCATACTGAGATTGAAGATCAAAGAGAAGCCTTCATTTTGGAATTGTTGTGAAAAGTGCTTTTACAATTCTTAGTCGTTCGCTTTTGTAGATTGTGTTAATACTCTCTCTTTTTTCACGTCCTAACATCAACTTTTGCAGTTGCTCTTCTACAGTTTTAATTTATACTTCCATTTATGTTGAGCTTACAACCTTTTCTCTCCCATTATTTTTCTACTTCTGGAGAAAGACCTATCTGAATTAGGAAAAATAAGGGAAATTGCCCTTCAATAATCCACAAAAATTAATTTAACTTCTGTAAATGTTACATTTTGGATCCCTTCATTTCCCATGAAACTTCCATCATCCATTGCTCTAGGGTTGCTTCTTACTTTATTTTTTTCCTTTTCCTAAAATATGTGTATAAGATTATTTTGTGTTAATCTACTTTGATTTAATCATTAATCTATGGTTAAATTATACAAAAATATCTTTAAACTTTGAAATTCGTTACAAAAATACCATTGGAATACCATTGGAGATTTTTTTTTGTTAAATTAAATGAAAATTAATGTAACGATTTGTATGTAAAAATTAGGAGGTATACGTGACATCATTTACATAAATTGGCATGATAGTTGATGCGTAAAATTGATATTGTAAATATTTTTAACTATATCTTTTGAGATAAAATAAACGGTAACAGTCTTAATGTTTTTTGTAATTAGTAAGTAATATCATGTAGCATGAGTATAAGTGTGTAACTACATAAAACATTGTGATCAAGAGGTCAGAGATTTAAATCTTCCACTTCGTAATTTGTACTCATCGGTTGTCACGTCAATTTTCACCATTTATTTTAGTTAAAAATAATTTTTTTTGGAACAATCTAAAAAATTAAGGATGTTTTTGAAACAAATTTCAATGTTCAAGTATAAAAATGAAACTTAATTGAAATCCACCTTTTAAGGGTGTTTTGTATAATTCAACAGTAGAAAGTTCATTAAAAGCTCTACATTGTTGCCATCAATTTAGTCTTTTCATAAATGTTTTTACATTATAAAATTCTTCAGAGTTGTTTCCCTGTTTTTGAGTCTTTGACAATGACATTGTTTAAGCATCTTGGCTGAAATACAAAGTTTTTCTCTAAAAAAAAAGGCAAGCACAAACAAGGATGCAAGACAATTTTTACCATGAAAATAAAGACAATTAACAAAATTCTTTCACCTTGCCTGAAAAGATACAACAATCAAGGTATGTTAAGATTCTACATGCCAAAATATGATTATACAACGGAAAAGTGCTTTAAACTTCACTAATGAGGCCAACAATTAAAGTTCACAGCACGTACAGTACCAAATTGTATTTCCAAACCTAGCTTTACTGATGATGCTCTGTGGTCTATCCCATCATATTGGGTGGTGGGGGTGGCGGCTGACGGAGACCCTGGCCTGGGAACCCCTGTGGGGGAGGTGGCATGGGAGGTCTATTCACCTGAGTACCAGGAGTGAAATTCGCCATTGTGTTATTACCAATTGGCGGTGGTGGAGGCATGGGCGGAGCCCCACCAGGAGGCATTGGTCTAGGAGGACCATTTGCCATTATAGAAGGGGGAGGTGGCAAGGATCCAGGCATCGGAGGAGGAGGAACTCTTGGTGGTGCCCCTTGCTGTGGTGGAGGTGGTGGCGGTGGTGGAGCTTGTGGTGGTGGTGGCAGTGGCCTCGGTGGTGCACCAGATGGCACCGTTCCATTGGCTGCAGGCACAGTTTGTGGCTTGTTTGCCTCTAGTGGCTTGGTTTTGAAATACAACTGCAACTGCATATTTTTATGTTCACTATAACCAGGTCAGAGGAGTTGGACACCAAAAACTAAATAGTACAAATTAACAATAACCCTATAATAAGCTGGAAAGTTAGAAGCCTTTTAGGTTGTTGGTTGCAAGGTTAAACGCATTAAGTCGTTAAACACAAGAACACATGCATTATGGAACGAGTGCCAACTTTTTAGATATGAAAAGACAAAAGATAAACCATATGAAGAGTTGGCAACCACAAATAAGCCTTTTGCATACACAGTATACACATACTTGGGGGGCCCAAAAGCCAAAATAATTTGAACGCGTTACAAGAATCAAGGGGAATCCAGATGCATGCAATCTATTCAATCAATAATTCAATCGAATAACAAGAATTACAGAAAAGAAAGGCTACAATAGGCTGGTACAATAACTAAGTAAGTTCAAGAAGAAAAAGTCCATTCATTGAAAAGTTAAAGAGCAGCAGTAATTCCTAAATACAACTGAATTCCAAGTAGTGGGCTAAGGGCATCAAATGAATAAGAAAAAGTATTAACAAATTGTAAGAAGGAAAGGAAAAGAGCCAAACCGTGAACATTTTTGAGTCCGGATCCCAGTGTGAGAAGAATTTTGGCGTAGATTTGTCAATCTCTGTGCTTGGAACCTAAAATGAATACAAGTAAAGATCTTTAGGAACTATGAGCTAAACCATTGATCAACGGCATTTACAAATAGCATGACTAAAATACCTTGAATGCAATTATCTCATACGGTTCAGCTGCAAACAGAAGATATTGGTATCTTTTATCAAAAGGTTGCACCCGCTGACCATAGTAACAAGAAAGACAGTAATATTAGCTCTAAAAGGAGATTCCAATAGCGGTAGAAGTGATAAAAGGCAATATCATATTTTCAGAAGCAAATGAAGGATGGAACTAAGGTACAAATAGATAATCTAAGAAACCTGCTCATAAGATGACATAAACCGATGTCTTGGCTTTGCTAGATCTTCAATTTCTGGATATTCAATCTGCATGATGTAACAGTATATAAGTAAAAGATGGGACAGGGCAAGTCAGACACAATACAATAACAATATCATCTTCAACAGAAATCTGTCGTATGAACTACAAAGCCATACCTGGAAAAGGAGAGATCTCTGCTTTGTCTCAGAATCAAATTGCTTTGTTACTCGATAACCAGGCCTTCCAATTTTAACTGAAAGCATGCCAGAAAAGGAGCTAATTAACACAAACTTCATCTTAAGTACAAAAACAAAAACAAAAAACAAGAAATACATTCAACTAAGACTACAACCAACACTTCAAAAATTCAAAACTACATTGAACCAATGGCCATTTCCAACTACAGACTCTTATTGACATAGAGTCAGTAGGATACATGTTTATGTTACTTGACTTAAAAGCAGAAATCTCAACCTCGTTGTTCCAAATGTCCTAGCAAGCTATCACACTTAAGTTATAAACGAACAAACAGGATCATTATGTCATTGCCATAGTTCTAAGTTGCAATAAATGGCCAAATGAAGAGCATTATCAATCCAATTGTAAGGGGTGAAAAATACAAAAGTCATTTCATATAAATCCTCACTACTGAGAGTTAGCTTGGCAATAACCCTTCAGAAAAATTACAAACAAGCAACTATAAAATCATGGTTCACCATCATAAAGCTTACCTGTTTTGCGAACAGAGACCTTCCTCTTGTGGGGTTGAGGTTGAGCAGGCGCCTCCTTGGCTTCACGGGCTGCTCTCTTGGCCAAATTAGTCTGATGCCGCTTCCCCTGCGTGTGCGCCAAGTAATTTCCCTCATTGTTGTGCAGAGTCAAGCAAAGCTTACATTCATAACTACAAAAACACCCCAAAAACAATACAATTCAACTCAAAATTGTTCAAAAAAAGGGATGTGATTAGAATGAGCAAGAGAGAAATAGGACCTTCCAAGATGATTGCGCATGAAATAGGGATCCTTGGCGAGATCGATGGTCTCGAGAGCAAGCCGTCGAAGACGCTCTCTCCGATCGATAGCTTCATTCTGTGCAGAGGCGGCTCCTCCACTTCCCGGCTTCGACCCCCACTCTCTGTCCATCGCCGTCGAACTCCGGCGTTGCTTCTTTACTGGATTCCGATTTCCAACTGACAAAGCTTCTTCGTCCTTCCGGCGACCTAAGAAGCCCTTCTGTTTATCGAACTGATGAAATGAAATTTTTTTACGGTCTGAAATTTGAACAATCACTCATGGGCTTAAAGGCCCATTATCATTTGTAAACCACAGGCCCAATATTAAACGGCCCACTTCGTAACCGTTTTTTTATTTTTTTTTATTTTTTTATTTATAATTATTATTATTATTATTATTATTATTATTATGAGAAGATCCATTTTTTAATTGAAGGTTGAAAAAAGTTCAAAAATATATTTTATTTAAAAAATGACGAAATACTCGAATTTAAAACGATGTCCTAGACTAAAATACTTCTTCAAACCATATCCCTAAATCCTACACTTAAACCTCATGTAAAAATTGATTTTTTTTACCACTTTTTAATTAATTTATTTTTTTCACTTTTTTAAAAATCAACCCTTAGAATGGACATTTAGAAGGTTTTTTTTTTTTTTTTTTTTTTTTTTTTTTTTTTTTTTTTGCAAGTATTTAAAAACATTCGTATAGCTAACTTATAGAAAATGACCCTAAACTATAGGTCTTGTTTGAATAATACCTTGAAGTTTAAAAAGTTTTTAAAATGTCTTAGACATTTAAAAAAAGTTTGAAAATATCTTTACCATTAAGTTTTGGATGAAAACGTTAAAGTTTAAATAATACTCTTAGACGTTTAAAAAAATTAAAAAATATCTCGAAAACGTTATTTCTTTTTCTTCCTATCTCTGCAAATGCTCCATGAAAATTAATGCAAGATTTTGCTTTATAAAAGCTATGTGCAATAGAACACAAGATGAAAACAGAGTTTAGATCAAACATTCTATTTTTAAAAGTTTAAAGAAGATAGGTGGAAGAAAAAAAATGGAAGTTTTTTTTTTTGGCTCTCTTTATTTGTGTGTTAGTGATAAGCCGGAGATTAAGGTAGTTTTCCATTACAATGAACGAATGGTGAAAAGAATAGATGAGTAAGTTTAGTTTTTTTTCTTTTTTCGTTGGAGAGTTTTTTTTAGAGCAAAGCTCACTACAAAGCTTAAGCGAGAGTAATATCACTTAGAAGAAACGACTCAACCTGAGGAGGAAAATCCTCCAACCAGACCACACTTTGACGAAGAGTCAAAACAAGTTTTGCTAACTGATGCGCCACCTCATTCCCTTCACGGCGGATAAAACTACAACATCCCTTAAAATGATGACAGAACCGAGAGCACAAATCTGTTACCAGCATCCCAACTTCTGATAATTCTTCAACCGTTCCCTAGAGTAAGTGACAAATCTGAGATGAGTTCGTCTCTAGTACTATCGACAGAAAACCGGTCTCTCAGGCCAATCACAACCCCTTCGCTACTGCCATCCCCTCCGCCATCGCCACACTCCTCACATGCTGGACCCATGTCACTGCCGTTGGAGAGTTACGAGGGAGGGTTATGATAATGAATTTTGAGTTTTTTTAAGCTATTTGGTCACATTCATACTACGACATTTCAAATGCTAATAAACTTGAAGAAGACAAGTTTTGCCAAGTTTACAAGGTTAATCAAAAGTTTGATATGTGATTTTTCTAAAAAAATATCTAAGAAGTGTTCAACATATGACAAATAATAGTTGAATGTTGGGTGAATTCAATCTCTTTAAAATGGTCAATTGATTATTGGAACTTTTGTTCTATTTTTTTTAGTTGAATAACATTTATAATTTATTTTTGAAGAAAAACGTGAGTGACGGGATTCAAACTTGCGCGGGCCCACATGATTTCTAGTCATGCCCGATAACCACTCCGACACACTCACCATTGTTTATATTTACATATGCTGTTAAATAAACAAAACATGTATCTGTGTAAATTTCTTGTAAGTTTTTAAAAAACTAATGATTAAAATATCTTTGGGCAAAATGTACTTTTGGTCCCCTAGGGAAGACCTAACAAGTCAAAAACAAAATGAAGTGGAGAAGAAATGACATTACAGAGATTCGAACACTTGACCTTCAGCTTTGATACCATATTAACACTCCTCACATGCTGGACCCATGTCACTGTCGTTGGGGAGTTACTACGGTTTAATTGAATTCAATCTCTTTAAAATGGTCAATTGATTATTGGAACTTTTATTCTATTTTTTTTAGTTGAATAACATTTATAATTTATTTTTGAAGAAAAACGTGAGTGGCAGGATTCGAACCTGCGCGAGCAAAGCCCACATGATTTCTAGTCATGCCCGATAACCACTCCGGCACACTCACCATTGTTTATATTTACATATGCTGTTAAATAAACAAAACATGTATCTGTGTAAATTTCTTGTAAGTAGGTTTTTAAAAAACTAATGATTAAAATATCTTTGGGCAAAATGTACTTTTGGTCCCCTAGGGAAGACCTAACAAGTCAAAAACAAAATGAAGTGGAGAAGAAATGACATTACAGAGATTCAAACACTTGACCTTCAGCTTTGATACCATATTAAATCATCAATCAACCTTAAGGGAAGTAGAACATGTTAATTACCGCTGAGCCATGCTCACTTTGACAATGTAGAATTACACACCTACATACAACATTGTAATTATCGTTAAAGTAAAGTGACATCCTTGGAAAGAAGAGAAATTTGGTTCATTAGGCTTAAAGAGATTGGGCATCTTCAAGCTGGAGGAATCAGAGTAAAGTTTAAATAATACTATTGACGTTTAAAATAAATAAAAAATATCCTGAGAACGTTATTTTTTTTTCTTCCTATCTCTGCAAATCCTCCATGAAAATTAATGCGAGATTTTGTTTTATAAAAACTATGTGCAATAGAACACAAGATGAAAACAGAGTTTAGATCAAACATTCTCTTTTTAAAAGTGTAAAAGAAGATAGGTGGGAGAAAAAAAAATGGGAAGTTTTTTTTTTTGCTCTCTTTTATTTGTGTGTGTTAGTGATAAGCGGAGATTAAGGTAGTTTTAAACCAGTTTTGCAAACTGATGCAACCCCGAAAATGAATAACATTATTTTTAAAGAAAAACGTGAGTGGCAGGATTCGAACCTGCGCGGGCAAAGCCCACATGATTTCTAGTCATGCCCGATAACCACTCCGGCACACTCACCATTGTTTATATTTACATATGCTGTTAAATAAACAAAACATGTATCTGTGTAAATTTCTTGTAAGTAGGTTTTTAAAAAACTAATGATTAAAATATCTTTGGCCAAAATGTACTTTTGGTCCCCTAGGGAAGACCTAACAAGTCAAAAACAAAATGAAGTGGAGAAGAAATGACATTACAGAGATTCAAACACTTCACCTTCAGCTTTGATACCATATTAAATCATCAATCAACCTTAATGGAAGTAGAACATGTTAATTACCGCTGAGCCATGCTCACTTTGACAATGTAGAATTACACACCTACATACAACATTGTAATTATCGTTAAAGTAAAGTGACATCCTTGGAAAGAAGAGAAATTTGGTTCATTAGGCTTAAAAAGATTGGGCATCTTCAAGCTGGAGGAATCATAGTAAAGTTTAAATAATACTATTGACGTTTAAAATAAATAAAAAATATCCTGAGAACGTTATTTCTTTTTCTTCCTATCTCTGCAAATCCTCCATGAAAATTAATCCGAATGGTGAAAAGAATACACCCAAGGAGGAAAGTCCTCCAACCAGACCACACTTTGACTAGGAGTCAAAACCAGTTTTGCAAACTGATGCAACCCCGAAAATGAATAACATTATTTTTGAAGAAAAACGTGAGTGGCAGGATTCAAACCTGCGCGGGCAAAGCCCACATGATTTCTAGTCATGCCCGATAACCACTCCAGCACACTCACTATTGTTTATATTTACATATTTTGTTAAATAAACAAAACATGTATCTGTGTAAATTTCTTGTAATTAAGTAGGTTTTTAAAAAACTAATGATTAAAATATCTTTGGGCAAAATGTACTTTTGGTCCCCTAGGGAAGACCTAACAAGTCAAAAACAAGATGAAGTGGAGAAGAAATGACATTACAGAAGTTCGAACACTTGACCTTCAGCTTTGATACCATATTAAATCATCAATCAACCTTAAGGGAGGTAGAACATGTTAATTACCGCTGAGCCATGCTCACTTTGACAATGTAGAATTACACACCTACATACAACATTGTAATTATCGTTAAAGTAAAGTGACAACCTTGGAAAGAAGAGAAATCTCATTAGGCTTAAAAAGATTGGGCATTTTCAAGCTGCAGGAATCAGAGTAAAATTTAAATAATACTATTGACGTTTAAAATAAATAAAAATATCCTGAGAACGTTATTTCTTTTTCTTCCTATCTCTGCAAATCCTCCATGAAAATTAATGCGAGATTTTGTTTTATAAAAGCTATGTGCAATAGAACACAAGATGAAAACAGAGTTTAGATCAAACATACTCTTTTTAAAAGTGTAAAGAAGATAGGTTGGAGAAAAAAAAATGAAAGTTTTTTTTTTTTGCTCTCTTTTATTTGTGTGTGTTAGTGATAAGCCGGAGATTAAGGTAGTTTTCAATTACAATCAACCAATGGTGAAAAGAATAGATGAGTAAGTTTAGTTTTTTTTCTTTTTTCGTTGGAGAGTTTTTTTAGAGCAAAGCTCAATACAAAGCTTTAAGCGAGAGTAATATCACTTAAAAGAAATGACTCAACCTGAGGAGGAAAATCCTCCAACCAGACCACACTTTGACGAAGAGTAAAAACTAGTTTTGCAAACTGATGCGCCACCTCATTCCCTTCGCGGCAGATAAAACTACAACATCCCCTGAAATGATGACAGAATCGAGAGCACAAATCCGTTACCAGCATCCTAACTTCTGATAATTCTTCAACCGTTCCCTAGAGTAAGTGACAAATCCGAGAGGAGTCCGTCGCTAGTACTATCGAATAAAAACTGGTCTCTCAGGCCAATCGCAACCCCTTCGCTACTGCCAACCCCTCCGCCATCGCCACACTCCTCACATGCTGGACCCATGTCACTGCCGTTGGGGAGTTACGAGGGAGGGTTATGATAATGATTTTTGAGTTTTTTTAAGCTATTTGGTCACATTCTTACTACGACATTTCAAATGCTAATAAACTTGAAGAAGACAAGTTTTGCCAAATTTAATTACAAGGTTAATCAAAAGTTTGATATGTGATTTTTCTAAAAAATATCTAAGAAGTGTTCAACATATAACAATTTTCATTTATTTTGCCTAAACTAAATTTAGAAAAAGTTGATGGATAATGACTAATGAGAAAATAATAGTGTAGAGAATATCAACAAAATCAAGTCAAGGACATGAATAATTCAAGAATGAAGCAAAAATCATCTTGTAACTCCAACATAAGAATATGTGAGACTCTCGAGATGTTGTGTTGAAGAAGAAGAAAAGAAATTGGTCTATGAATACATGACAAATAAGCAAAGTTTCTCATTAATTTTCATGGAAGAAGAATGTGGCGAGAGTGAAAGAACAAGAAGAAACGTTTTTCAATAAGAGTATTTTTGGAAGGTCGAGTGTATTATTAATGAAACTTTAACGTTTTTCATCCAAAACATAACGGTAATGGTGAGTAATTTTTTAAATTTTTTAACGTTCATGGGTACTATTGAAACAAAACCCATAGTTTATAGATATTTTCTATATATAATTTAGTCTTAATAGGCATCTAAAACCCTTTAAAGTATCTCATAGATCATTTCTGAACTTTATAAAATGTCTAATAAATTTCTGAACTTACAATTTTGTGTGTCTAATAAGTTTAAACTTTGAATTTTGTCTCAAAAAGTCATTGGCCTATTAAAAATATATATATATATATATATATATATATATATATATATATATATATATTAAACTCATGAATTCATTGGACACAAAATAAAAAGTTTAATTATCTTATTGGACACAATTTAATTTTATATCAAATATAATTGTTAATTTTAAAAAAATGTTGAATTTGTTAATGAAATATTTGATATTTTTAATTATTTTTTTACCATGATAATATATTACAAAAAAGCGAACAAGGAGGATCCCAAAGCTCTGGGTCATTGCAGTAAAAAACAAGGAAGCAACTCACGAAAACAAGTCTCAGGGAGGAACACTAATAGAGGTAGGGGTCGACAACACCCTAACCACGAAGCACACCTACAAGCCATATCGGTCTGGGTACTAATAAGAATAGACTGAGGAGAATCTGGACTAGCCCCATGAACACAGAGATTTTGTTCCCTATGATAAATGACCGCACACCTAGCAAGTCTTCAAAACCGACGCATGCACTGCTTACTTTGTCTCATGCATCAAATCCAAAGCAACTTAGTAGATCATGCAGCAACTCGATGGGGGAATGTCCCTACCACAAAAGTCTCGTCCACACCTACTTATTAAACGGACACTCAAAGAACAGATGATCCATCATTTCTAAATATCTGAACACAACACACACCCGTGGTGGAATCAAGAGATCTCAGACATGAAATCAAACTTGAGTATACAAACGATCTCGAATCGCCAGAAAACAATAAAGGAGTGCTGAAGAATATTACTTCCAAACCATAACAAATTCACACAATCCTAATTAGGCTGCAACACCCCTCAAAACACTAGCCATCAATTGTTTTTTTAAAATTACATGGCTATTAAAATATTTTTTAAAATTTAGAAACCTAGATATAAAACATGGGGTGCATCAAAATATTTTTATAATTAAACATTTTTGAAGTGCATCCAGAATAATGTTTTGACTATTTCCTAAGCCACGTGGCTATTATTTCAAAAGAGAATTGCCAGAATTTGTCCCTGTCGAACTGTGAGTAATAATTTTCATGTGGACTTGTCTTCTCGTTCACATTTTAAGATTTAAACACACGTAATCATGTTTTTTAATTTAATTAATTTTTCCTTCATATCTGCAAAATTGGAAGTATATAAAATATCTGTCCCTAGCCTACTAATCATTTCATAAAATGAATGTCAAGTGTATACCTCAATATAATTAAAAGTGGTGAGACATCATCGTCCGCTGTTACTAGCGATTTTGACTTCCATACAAACGAGTTACAACCTACAATTCAAACTGAAGACGGGAGTTAGTTGATCACCCTTGCGCGGGATCATGATCCTTTGTACCGGCCATTGAAACACATGTGTCGCCCAAGACATAACACGATGATAACTTAAAAATACATGTCAATTATCGTTGATGTTTGACTAAAAATCTAAAATTTAAAAGTTTGGAAGATTGAAAGATGAGAAATTTGTACGAGTGACTCGCTATTTTTGTCTGTTTGTCAAAATAACTCAAATTTAAAAAACGAGACAAATTGACTTTTTGCTCACATCATCACTTTTTTTTTAATATTATTTTTCTCGCTTTAGCTCATGTTCGTGTTCGGGCTGGTCTTGTTCTAGTTCGGGCTCTTCTCGCTCTAGCCCTAGCTCCATTTCAGAGGAGAGAGAGAAGAGAAGCGAAGAGAACTAGAAAATCAGTCAAAAAAAAATATTAAAAAATTGGTGATGATGTCAGCAGGTCAATTTGACTATTCCAATTATTCTAACAAACGAACGAAAATAAAGGTGAGTCCTACAAAAATCTCTGGAAAGATTGCAGCATGGCAACTACCTAGTTTAGTGTGTGAATAATGTTAAATCAAAATGATGCAAAAGTTTAAGATCATCCATCATTATCTTCCTTAATGATGAATGATTCCCACTAGACCTAAATAAATTAATAGATGAGAGTTGGGTTGCTATGCTTTTGGGTGTCTAAAATGGTCCACTCTGACCCATAAAAACACACTAACTTTTTCTTTGCTAAACATGAAGCACAATGTAGTCTCAATTATGGTTTTTATTTATCACTTCTTTGTTTTGGGACATATTCACAACACATTCATAATCTTAATTCACTTTCCAATGATTCTTTGTTGCTATTAGAAACCATCTATTTCATTTGTTTTGTACCATCAAGTTTTGTACAACTAAGGTAGTTTTTTTTTTGGATCTTCGATATCTTTTAATTAAAGTCACGACGAACATAGACATAATTCAACTGACATAGAGTATGTACTCGACTAAGGTGCTAAAAGTTCGAGTCTCTCACCCTACATATTGTCAAATATATATTATTTATATCTTTTAAAATCGAAGAAGAAAAAAAAAATTAAACTAACACTCTTTATTATCATTGAACTTTTATGAAAGTAAAAATTTAGTCTTTTAACTTTAGATTGTGACAATTTAGCCGTTATACTTTAAAATTTGTATGATTTAGTTCATATGGTAAAAAAATATTGTTAAGATTTAATGAGAATTCTTATCTATGTAGATCAATAAAATGATTCGAAATCAAATGTTTATAAACTACAAAGACTTAGTCGTTATAAAAATTGACACTTAACTTTGATGAAATTTTTTATAATAGGGACTTAAACATTACAATATTAAAGTACAAAAACTAATTTGTTATAAATTGTTACAAAATTGAAAAAAGATTAAATTGTTATTATGATAGTTCATAAACCAAAATTGATTTTTAACCACCAAAATTTACAATAAATGAAGTTTGATGGTTGTATATGTTTAAATGTTATGGTCTGTTTAGAATATTTTCTCATTTAAATACTTTTGAAAGAAAAAAAAAATCAATAAATATGTTTTTTATATCTTACATGTTTTCAAAAATTATTTTAAAAATGTCAAACCAAGCATCACTCATAATCTTGTCAAAACCAAACATCAATCAACATAATGTTGTCAAAACCAAGCATCACTCAACATAATGTTGTGCACTTGACAAAGAAGTCAGGATTAATTAAATACCTTTAAAAAAAATATTAAAAAAAAAAAAGATTGAACCACAATTCAAAATTCAAGAACGTTAATTTTTTTTTAACATTTATAGATAAATAGATATAATCATCAAAGTTTAAGAATTTAACTAAGATAGGATAAAAAACCATTTAAAAAAAAAAAAAAAAAATTGTTGGTTCAAAAGGAATTTGAACCTTAGATCTCGTGAACAAGGAGACAACTTTATGTCAAATGAGTTATGTTTGATTTGTCAACAAGAGCATAGCTCGGGTATGATGTATCGCCCAGTGACTATGAGATCCTAAGTTCAATCATCCTCCCATAAAAAAAAAAAAAAAAAAAAAAAAAAAAAAAAAAAAAAAAAAAAAAAAAAAAAAAAAAAAAAAGTTATGTTTGATTTGAAAAATTGATTACCCCAACTTTCATTTGAGGGAAAAAAAAAGTTTAAATAGGAAATGTCAACAATTATTGCATATGAACAGTTATTCCAAACACAGAAAAATGTAAACTTTATTTCAAAATTTGAATACTTTTTGCAAGGAATATCTTATGAAGAAAAACCCCATTTTGATTCTACAAAAAACAGAAGGTAGATGGATTTCAACTTTATTCCAATAAAAATCTTAGTTTACAAGAAACTACTTTGCTCAAACAGCAATCCCCCAGTAGAGTTAGGACAAAACCATGGAATTCCACAAAAATGGTTTTAATTATAATCATCACAGAGCATAACATAACATAACATAACAAAACATCCAAGAAAAGAGAAAGGGCAAAGAACAAATACGTTGTTGTCTCAGCTGGTGCTCTCTCACTTACCCGTTTTCTTGGAAGTTATTCTTCTTCTTTTCCTCTCTTTTCTTACAACAATAAAAATGGGTTCTTCTAATTCTAATTGTTAATTTTCCCCCCTTTTTTCCACTCTCTGTTCTTTCTTCCATTCGATTCCTGAACAAGATCATCAATTCATAATGGGATCTTCTTCCGGCCACCAGAGTAGCAATTACGATCTGTCTTTTAAGGTTTTGTTGATCGGAGATTCAGGTGTCGGCAAAAGTAGTCTTCTTCTCAGCTTCATCTCTACTAATGCTGAAAATCTTGCCCCTACGATTGGTACGTTTATTTGTTTTGCCAAACCAACCAAACCCCACTTTTTCTTTTGCTTAAAGGAAGTGCTTTTCTTCTCATAATATGTTTGGGGAAGTGCTTTTCTGCTCCTAATCTGTTTGGTTGTGGTGAATTTGAAGGAAAAAAGAGGACTACTAGATACCCTTTTCATCTTTCTTCTTCTTTCTGGTGTTTTGGTTTCTGTATTTGGATCTGTTTTGTTTTGTTTTTCAGGTGTGGATTTTAAGATCAAGCTGCTTAAAGTGGGTGGGAAGAGATTGAAGCTGACAATCTGGGATACTGGTAATGAAAAAGCTTTAAAGGGTTGTTTTATCTTCCTTTTTTTGTTCAAGTTCTGGAGATTTTCACTTCATTTTGTATCTGAACTTTTAAGAGCTATAGTTTTTGTTTTGCTCAAACTGTTTCTGTTTTGTTCCCTTTTAAAAAGATTTGGGAAGATGAAAGTTTGCACAAAGTCATTGTTTCTCACTGTTTTTAATATCAATTCCTATGCTTCTCACTTCCAATGGATTGCTTTTGAAGTTGTTTAAGCCATGGTTTCTTGCAGCTGGACAAGAGAGATTCAGAACATTGACAAGTTCCTATTATAGAGGTGCTCAAGGAATCATTCTTGGTATGCTTCAAACTTTAATCTCCATCTTTCCAAACCAAATTCTGAAGGATGTTTTCGGGCCTGTTCGAAATGACTTTTCAAGTGTTTAGAAAAATGTTGTTGAGTGTTTTTAAGCACTTAGAAAGTCATTCCAAACAAATCATTGCTTGCATTTTGTTGTCTTTTGAACTAAGATTTCTCTGGGTATTTCGGTTTTCATTTAACTCGAGTCGAAATGGGGGATAATCGATAGGGCGAAAATAAGTTTGATTCATAATAGAATTGTGCTACAACCTACAACAGCAGTTGCAATTGGTTTTGTTCATCAGTATTTTGTTTGTTTCATTTGTCAATCTGCAGTCTAGTTTACAGAGTTATGTTTATTATCTTGTTGTAGTCTACGATGTCACACGGAGAGAAACATTCGATAACTTATCCGACGTATGGGCGAAAGAAGTGGAACTCTACTCGACAAATAAGGACTGTGTCAAGATGCTTATTGGTAATAAGGTTGACAGAGTAAGTTTCTTTCTTTCTAGTTTCTCTCGTGTTCTCAAAAACAGTCCTCAAGATGTCTAAATTGAATGTTTACATCTTCATTTTCGAAAGAAGATTTGTTGACAAACGCTCCTTTGTAAAGCGAATAGCGATAATCATTAAGGGAAAGTTTCTAAGATCTATGATTTCTCACATACTTCTGAGTAGTCTTGAGAAATGATAGAACTTGATGTGTGTTAAACATAGGAATCTGAAAGGGCTGTGAGCAGAGATGAGGGGATTGCTCTAGCAAAGGAGCTTGGATCCTTTTTTCTTGAATGCAGTGCTAAAACCAGAGAGAATGTGGAGAAATGCTTTGAAGATTTGGCATTGAAGGTAGATTTCTATCAAACCAATTTCAAGTACTAGCCTCGAGAAACCGATCGGCGATCACCTTGTTCATTATATAAACATTTTCTCGTGTCACAGATAATGGAGGCTCCTAGTCTGATTGAAGAAGGTTCCACTGTTGTAAAAAGAAACATTCTGAAGCAGCAGGAATTCCAGCCTGCATCAACTTCAAGTTGTTGTCTCTGAAATCTCGAGTGCGAAACATCGATATGATAGCACGATTCTCCTTATCGACGTTCCTGTACATGTCTCCTACTGCTCCTCCTTGTCATTGAGTTGTTTGTTTGCTTAAATGACTGTAATTAGGAGTTGGAAAAAAAAATCAAATACATCCATCCATTTGTGTAATCTTTCTTCCTTCCAGTTTCTCTTCCATCTTTGGATTGTTTGACATTGTATTGTACCTATCTATATACTAACAAAATCCTGCTTGTATCATATGATCAAACACATTACTCACTCGATATCTCGCGATTCTACGTAAAATTTCTAAAGACTCAAAGATTTGCATCGAAATCGAACTGGGAAGATGCAATTCTGGAACAACTCTTTGAACCAGGCTTTGTTTTTTTGTCTTTCTTTCTTTATCTTTTTAAATTTTTTAAAGAAAGGCTTCCTTCCCTACACAATGATTTTCTGTCTTTTTGTATTGTGTTCAATGGATTCCAAGCATAAGCACTGTTAGTGAAAGTGATTGTGAAGATAAAGAATCAAATGGGGGTGAAATTACCAAAATATACAAACAACAAAATCCACCAAATTGCTTGGCCCCTTCATGTTGGGAGGGCAATGACAGGAAACTCCTCCCCCAACCACAATTTTTTGCTTCATAAAGAATACACTGCTTCTTATCAGTTTCACTACCAACCAGCAATGATCTGTTTTTTGATCTCATGGCAAAATTTTGAATTCTTGTTGAATTTATGTTGCTAATTGAGTTTCTATATTATGAAAAGGACATGATCTTAGTAATATTCACCATCATGCTTGCTAGTTTAACAACCTTTTTTTTTATCCATTTTCTCTTAATTCTAACAAAGACAGGTGTGGACCAACAAAAAAGACCATCTTTTTCATTATATTTTGTTTTTAAATTTAGTCACTTTGGCTCTAGAGATGAATAAGATAAAAGACATATTTGTAATTATGTTCTCGATTGTGATCTTTTGGGAGGTTTAATGCTTCTGTGTGAGTATCGGTCACTAGGTCTTTTTGTAATTATGATCATTAGCGGGGTGTAACTTCGAAATGGGGACACGTTGAGAGAAGACGACGGAGCGAAAGAAAACCGTAATTTCCCCAACCTGCGAAACGTCGGAAGACAGTGAATCGAAACATCGAAAATAACAAGAGAACGTTCTGACGGGGTTTCAATTTTGTATTTTGGGAACCGAATGACAATACCGAAATTCGAACAGCCCTGATGGACAAATGTTGTAAATTGGACATAACGAGAGGATTGAGAATTTGTGCGACGCACGCAAAATATCAGTTTGGCTAATTTTTGTATTTCGGGTCATTCTCTCAAACGAGCTAAAATTTAGGGTCATCCGTACAAATATTCCCATAATCTTGTTCTTTTGGATTGAAATTATTTTTGTAGTTAAGGTCGGATATTGATTTTTTTTTTTTGGTTTGTTTTTTTGTATGTCCTTGTATTATTTCATTTTTCTCAATGAAAGCTCGATTTCTTACCAAAAAAAAAAAAAAAAAAAAAAAAAAAAAAAAAAAACTTTTGATTTCATAGGTTTTCTACAGAATAGTAGTTTCCTAAAGTTTAAAAATTCAGAATTGATCATTTAGTGTGGTGAACTATGGAAGGACATGGCATTTCAAAGAGGCAATCATTTCAATTTTTTAGGAACAAAATATTTGAAGGTTGATAAACAAGCTACATAAATCAACCAACATTTGGTATTGAGTGAATTGATGTTGAACTTGAAGTCAATCAATGGACATCATTGAAATCTTATACATAAATTAATCAATATCTTTCTTAGGTAAATCAATAGTTCATCTTTTAAAATTTAAAATTATTTACCATAGGCTTAATTATCAACTTACTAAATTTAAGTATACCATCAACTATTCTTTTTTCAATACTTTTATTTCTGACTGTCTTCTTTTTATACAGAACTTATATTTTACAATGCAGTACCACGAATTATATCTTGTCAAACCGAATCGAATATAGTTCAATTGACATATCGAATATAGTTCAATTGACATAACGTTATGTTTTTGACTAAAAGGTCATAGGTTCAATCCTCCCACCCCGTATTAATTAAATACCTTTACAAAAAAAAAAAAAAAAAAAAAAAATTATAACTTAGATCTAGAGATGTCCATTGCTCCGCCTCGACCCGCCCCGAATGAGACGGGGAATAGGGCAGGGAGCAGGGCAGGGACGGGTAATAGCATATCCGCCCCGTTTACTACACCACCACCCAGCCCCATTTTTTTTTTTTTTTTTTTATATTTATATATATAAATAATATTTTTATAAAAAAAAATAACTACACACTCCTTTGGTTTAAAAAAAAAAAAAACACATCTTGCCACTAAAATTTATTAAATTAAATATATGTAATATTAATAACTTAAAAAATAACAAAACTTGCAAAATATTGGTTAAGAATAAATTATTCGGAAAAAATTAACCGTTCCCCGCGGCGGGAATACCCGCCTCGTTCCCGCAAAATAGGGCGCGGGGAAGGCATTACTCGGCCCCGCTCCGCCCCATGGACATCTCTACTTGGATCACTTGCTTTGAAATGCAATCAAGGAGTTCTTTCTCCATCCGTCTTTTCAAGAGAAGGAGAAGTTTTTGTGACAAGCAAGTGTTTAAAGGAATAATCGAGGAGTTCCTTCTCCAAGAAGTTTTTGTGACAAGCAAGTGTTTAAAGGAATAATCGAGTTCTTTCTCCATCTGTGAGAAAATTTTTGTGATAAGCAAGTATCTGTAATTTTATTTTATGAGATTCGTGAAGGGAAAGGAATCGAGATGAAACCTAGTACTATTTGATCTGTTATCGAAGATTTTATATTTCTTTATGGTCACGATTATTTTGTAATTATTCTATTGATCTTATTTTATTTAATTGAAAACACCTTCAATATGGTGTTTCTTTTTTTTGTAGACTTCGCTCTTTTTTAATGTCCTTGCATTCTTTCATTTTTACTCCATGAAAGCCCGTTCGGTTCTTTATACAAAAATAATATTATTACCAAAGTAATTCTAAAATAACGAAGTCTACCCTCACCAATATTATTAATAATTTCATATCTAAACACTAGGAGTTAAAATAAAATCCTAAAAAAAGGTTGGTCCCCCTTATAGTTTTCCTGTAGTCTGTTGTATAATAAACATAAATGCCTTGGGAAAAAGAAAACTGCAACACTATCAACAAAGTTACAAGACTAAAACCAAAACTATAAAGCCCTAAAAATTGATTGTCAAAGTCAATTTAAGCACTTATCAAATGGAGCCTTACTGGCACCCCATCGCCATGTGGGCAGAAGCAGCTTCCAAAATCGTCCTGGCCTCCGTCCCAGGATCGGCAAGTTCAGTTGGTGCCTGTTTAAACAGAAAGCAATACTTAGAAAATGGTCACTTCCTTCCAAATACAGGGAAATGAAGTTTCAATATCCACTCGAAATACAAACCTTCCTGTATGAATTTTCCTTCGTCGGAGATGCCCCTGAAGCTAGCAGTAACCTTATAACTGCGGCATGCTCCCCTCTTGCAGCATGATGAAGAGGCTGTACAAATATAATGTCAACAGGTAATTTCAGAGGAACGAGATTATAGCAACAGAACACTACTCCGTTATGTTAAATCACCTCTTGCAGCATGATGAAGAGGCTGTACAAATATAATGTCAACAGGTAATTTCAGAGGAACGAGATTATAGCAACAGAACACTACTCCGTTATGTTAAATCACCACTCAACCTAAAAGTTTAAACCCATGGATGATGCGACCGTAAAACAAATGATCACATGTATAGCAACCACGTTGAATAGTTTTTCTTTGAGGTAGCGTGGGATTAAAGATCCGATGCTAAAGTACTTCTTATTACTATTTTTTATTTTTTTGGCCAAGAGCAAGACAGATTAAATTCGTTACCATGTGTAATGTGTAAAATAATTCCGTACACTTAAAAAAGTCCAGGGTAAAATATGCTTTTGGTTCCTGAGGTTTGGAGTAGGTGTAGGTGTCTATTTGATCTGAGGCTGAGGTTTCAAAATAAACACTTTCAATCTCTAAGGTTTCTAAATGGTCCCTGAACCTATTTGACTGTTAGTTGACTAAAAGTGTTGCTTTTGAAATTTAAGGGACCAAATAGACACCTACTTCAAACTTCGGGGACCAAAAATGTATTTTGCCCAAAACGCTATTATTCCTATTGTTGAAGAAGTCGATGTATAACACTGCTAAGTTTTCAAGAATAATGATGCTCTGTGCTCTACCATATAGCTAAGGAATAGATGTATTTTCTATATCTTATTGCATCAACAAGGAGGAACCACATGGTTGTTGCAACTTGCAAGTATTTGGCTGATTGGTTCCCCCAATCTAATAACAGGCATTTGATATAACTTAGACATCGAAGATAACCAGCTACTTACAGTGTCCCCTTCCGCATCAACTGAATCAAGCATCCTTTTCAAGAAGTCTGTGTTGTTAGCACTGTTTATTAGGACTTGAACAATCTCTGCAAAACCTGCACAAATCATTTCGAAGAGAGAATTTTTTTAATAATGGGTGCTGAAAAGGCAAAATATTAATGCTTAATAACAGCCTACTCACCCCCTGCACAAGCATCATGCAAAGGAATGGCACCATCTTCATCTTGAACCTCCAAGCTTGCCCCTCTTTCCAGCAGCAACTATATTAAGATTAATTTATCTTAAAATAAGTTACAAATCATAGAAAATTCAAAATAAATTATGCTAAAGTATGCATAGGGTAGCCAACCTGGACACATGGAAGATGGCCATAGAGACAGGTAAGGTGAAGAGCAGTGTCCCCATCTTCCACAGCGTCATTTATACTTCCCACCGTTAAGTTATCTGCAAGAAAGCAGAAAAGGGTGGCAACATAAGTTTTTTTTATTTTATTTTTTTGGGTAAGTAACCAAACTTTTATTGAGAATAATGAAAAAATATAAAGGCATAAAAAACAAGCCCAACAAAAGGAGAACCAAAACTACAAGAAAGAGACTCCAATCTAACAAAATCAAACCAAAATCATAATTACAAAAAAGTCTAATGACCAACGCCCACAAAGAGGCATTAAACCTAGTCACCTCCAAAACATCTTCCCGTTCCACCTCTCTATTGTTTCTCTCAATCCAAACCACCCACAAAATAGTAAAATAAACTAGCTTGCCATAAAATCTTGCTTAAAGGCGAACCCAAGAGAACCTACTCAATCATGCCAAAACAATCCTGCCACACTAAACGGTAGCCAAAACATTAACATTAAACTCAAAACGAGAAGACTCCAACAAAATTGAAACCAGAAACCTCAATTCACATAGATTACAGCAAGAAGAATGGATATAAATGACACTAGTGGTATGAAATCAGATTATCATAAATTGCAAACCACTCAATGAATGAATTACAACTAGTTTCTTCTTCATGCAACTGATTCTGCATCACAACAAACATAAGAGATACAAACGTAAACTATCTGAGATGTAAATTTTCATACACCAAAAGAAAAGTTCCCAATAAAATTATGCTCGAGAGTGACTTTGAAAATATTAAAATCACTACTAAACATATCTTTAATCGTTCAAAATTAATTTACAAAAAAGTGATTTTAACGATTTCAAAATCGCTCCAAAACATGACATAATACAACTCTCTCTCATCACGTTTGAGGTGAAGAAGAAAACCAACATGCATTCCTGGAGACTATGAACTTTAGAGAGTAAGAGTAATTGAATGATGAGAAGATATATAAGCAGAAAAACATTAAAGAATTCTAAGAAGGATGATCTCGACCTAATCAGGACAGTGAATATTCGAGTACGATCAACAGAAAAGTCTAGCAATAGAATTGGTGGAGTTGAAGCGTAAGGGAAGCAGGTATAGAGAATCGGAGTGGGAGAGTGAAAGGAAGAAGTCGAACCTAGAGCGGTGCGAAGGCCATTAACGTCGCCGAGCTGGGCGGCGGTAGCTAGGGCGCGGAGGTGAGGAGGCGTATCGGATTCGAATTCGATGACGCCGTCCTCTTCAAAGAGAGCATTGTCTTCCTCGTAATCGTCTTCGTCAACGGTGCCGTTGCGCCTGCCGGGAACTGCCATTGATGTTAAAGCTTCCTCCGAAGGTTTCTGTCTAGGTTAGAGAAAGGCGCAGAGATTTCGAAATCAATTGCCATGCGTAGTATAGTTATGGTTTTTCTTCTTCTTCTTCTTCACCTGTAAAAGTCGGCCGGCCCAGCTCTGAACTTTTGTCTTCAAAGTTAGAGCTCATTGGGCCCTGCGATGTATTGGGCCTACGTTGGCCCAATCTTGTTGGGCCATCTTTGTGTACTCTGGGAAATACATGCGAATCGCATCTACTGCCGCATTCAAGTAATGTCCTTTGATTTCACCAGTTTCAGTGTGATTTATAAATGATTTCTGCACAAAATAGAAGACTAGGACTAGGACGACTCGTTTTATTCTCTCTAAGGTCAGGTAGGTGAAGCGTCTAGTTTAGGGGGCGCGTCGAAGCGATTTCCGTCATTGAAGTAGTCTTTCGTCATCCTACCAAACGAAAGAAGTCACTATCAAGCAGCGGCGAGCCCATCCTTTTGGGCACAGGGACCCGAGAACCAATCCGAGTAATCAACAACTTTTGAACCTGGTAAACGAACAAATAGGTGGTCTTTCCAGAAATGTTAAACAAAAGTTTTTTCCTAGCATATCTCGGTCTGCTAGGAGGATATATATATATATATATCTTTGGGAGCAACCGACATATCATCTTTTTAGTAGGGGTGTTTACGTAGACAGTCAATTTCTAGACCTTAATTACACAAGTGTAAATAGTAGTTTCAAATATTACGGCTTTGTCATGAGTCAGGTTGATTTAAAATTTTCATAAGGTTGAATTAGTTGAGTCACGTTGATTTAAAATTTTCATAAGGTTGAATTACTTTAATGCCTAAAATACTATATTTTGTTTTATATACCGTTAATTTATTTAACAATATTTAGTTCAAAAAAATTTATTTAACAATATTTAAAAATAAGGTATTGATTAGAAAAAAAATTGGTTGAAAATATATTATATCAAAACAACCTTAATTTTTTTTTTAAAAAAAAATCTAAAAAAAAACCCAATTAATTAAAAACTACCATTCGCAGCCCTAATTTTGTATGTGATTTGTCTGAAGGAAGCTCGACTGTCGCTACTGTTTGAGAGGGCGGCGATGGGGAGCGAGGCATTAGAACTTGTAAGGATGACGAGGGCGGCGGCGACGGTGACGGAGAGCAAGACATTAAAACTTTTCAAATTTTTGTTTTTAGATCCCTAACTATACATGTCCTAAAATTTCATAAGTGATTCAATTTAGATTCTCGATTGGGATTCTGTTTTAAAATCGTTAATGCTTAATTTTCACGCATGTGTAAGGCTTTTTAAATAGATGAATTAACGTAAAATTAAAATATTAGAATCAAGTGGGGTAGTAATAACTTTCATTAATATGAGCATCTTTCATATTTTCTTCTTCCTCTATGTTTATCTCCTTATTTAAGAAAATTTAAGTGTAGATTGATAAATTATTTATGATAATTAAGAGTTTTAATTGATAGAACTTACAAAATTTAGAGAATAATGGATGTTCAAAAAGTCAAACAACTCGAAAATATCCAACCAACGCAACCTAAACCATAAAGGGGTTGAGCTAGACAAGTTATCCTTCAACCAGTCGTCGTCATCGTGCAACTCGTCGTTGTCTCGTTCAACCGTCATGTCATCGTGCTAGTGTCATCATCGTGCCTTCGCTCGTTCCCATCCCTTATTTACGTCTCCTTCGATCATAATCAATTTATCAATCTAAACGGGTAAGATATTTCATTAAATCTTAATAATTTTTTTCACGATATGAACTAAATGGTTACAAACTAAAATTTAGAGATTAAATTAACGAAAAATATCTAAATGTCACTTAAACGCAGTCAAGATTATTGTTAAAAAGAACAAATCCCCAAAAGGATTTTTGGGAAAAAAAGTGTAGAAGGTATGAAATATTCTGTACTAGACGAGTAAAGTTTGTGCATTGAAACAGACACAGCCCGCTTTCCAACGCACATGCATTAAACCTATACTTAGTGAATGTGAGATTTTTGGTAACAGACGGTTCAAGTTTAGAGGTGAAGACTTCCATGAAAAAGAATAAAAAAAAAAACTTATCAAAAAATTCATGTTTATTGCCTTTGTTGTGTTGTGTATTAAAGTTAGATCCATAAAAAAAGGGCAGTTAGTCCACCCCTTTGCCAGCCGTTTTCCTTCCCTTTCTCTCTCCTTTCTTATTAATGAATACACCAAATAGAGAACGAGACTGCCAAACCGAACATAGCTCAATTGACATTAGGTTGTGTCTGTGACTAAGAGATCATGAGTTCAATAAAACGATATAAAACTGTCTGCCACATTATTGTGACGATCTCCTGAAACAATTTCTCGAGATAGAGAAAGATTTTAGATTTAGGGTTAAGTTAATGCGGGAAAAGAAACAAGAAAACCTAAACCAATCCACTACTTTCGGTTCAAGTTTTGGCGGTAGCAATTGGCAAAATCCCAACTCATCATCCATCACTTCTTGCCTAACTCCCACTCTTCTCTTCTTTCCCTTTCTCTCTACTCCTCTCTCTCTCTCACATTTTTTTCTTTCTTTGAAAAGCTCTCACATGCTTCTTACAATAGGAGAAACTTTTTTAATCCCAAAATCATAACCAACATACTAACAAGAAACCAAAGCAACCCATCTTTTTCTTTTCCCAAAACAAAAAATTACCCATAAATTAAAACTTATACTATCACTCATCACTCGATATTAGAATCCAGCTCAATAGATAAGATCCTAACATACATATAACGTCAATATGAGTATAACTCAACTGACATAATGTATGAACTATAGAGAAAATGAATATTTTTTAAATATTTTTTTTATTGTTTTAGTAACTTTGAGTTGAATTGAACTGCACTAAAGTTAGCAAAATGAATAGAGAAATTAAATGGAATTGTTTTGTTGGGGGTGGTTATAAAATGAAGAATAATCAAATTAATCAAAACCCCACAAAGGAATTAAATCCCAATTGGGAATTTGGGGGTTCAATTGGTTACAATAATAATAGTATTAAAAAAAAAAAAAAAAAAATGTAAATGATCAGTAATGACAATCCACCAGCGCCGGCGAAGCAGCGGAGAACACAGCCACGGTGGGGCGGTGGTGGCGATCATCCTCCGGCGCCGGAAGGTTAAGATCCAACCCCAACACATTTCTTCTCTCTTTCTGAATCATCAATTCCTTCAACTGCGGCGGCGTAGTAGTTTTAGTGGTGGCCGTCAATGCTCTGTGTCTTCTCATATGACCGCCGAGTGCCTGACCGGAGGAGAATTCCGCTTGACAAACCGAACATTCATGAACCTTGGGGGATTTGACGGCGGTGGATGGCGGCGGCGGAGGAGGGGTGGTGGTGGACAATTGCAAAGAGAGATGAATTGAATTGTGTTGTTCTTGTTGTTGAATAATTCTAGGCTTTTTATGGCTAGCTCGATGTCCACCCAAAGCTTGAAACGAATTAAAACAACGATCACAAGTCTTACACTGATAAAGAAACAAAGAATTGTCGGTTTTTCCCTGGGCCAAAAGAATCAAACAATTAGCCAAATCTTGATCTTCTCGATCTTCTAATAATTCTTCAGTAAGAACTCCGGCAGATGAGCTAGAACAATGATCGGAATGATCAGCAGAAGAAGGAAGATCAAATCTTTGGCGTTTGGTTCGTCTTCCCTTCGAGATTTGGGATTGAATTTCATCTGGGATTTGAGCCATGGTTAATAATTAGTAAGTAGATGGGAAAATGATTATGGAAAAAGACCCAAAAATGGAAGTTTTATAGAGAAGATTAGGAAGAAGAAGAAGATGCAATGTAAGTAAGAGGAGGCTAAGAAACGAGTGAGATTCGGTTGGCTTTGAAGCAAACCCCACCCATTACTTTTTTCCCACGATTCCTTTCTGTAGGATTAGTTTGCAAGCCTGGAACCACAGATCATTTTTAACCTATTTTTTCCTTAACCCCTCGTTTTTTTTTTCTTTTCTTTTCTTTTCCCCACCTTTATAATTACTTACTTCATTTTACTCTACAAACAAAACAATCCCAAAATAAAAAAATAAAAAAAAAAACAAATTTATTCGATTACTAATTTAGTATTTTTTTATTTTTTTATTTTTTTTTACAATATGTGGGATCGATACTAGGGATTGAACCTAAAACCTCATAATTATGGGTCGATACATGATCAGTTAAGTTCTTGTTGACCTTACTAATTTAGTATTAGTAACTCATATTAACATGTTTTTGTTGTGTAATTGTAACTGACCCAAGAATTCTTTGATGATTTTTTAGGGATGTCTTAATTTTTCTTTTTTAGGTTAGGAAACATGCTTTTAGTCTTTCAACTTTGGTGAAACCAATGATTTAGTCTCTTACTTTCAATTCGGTAACAATTTAGTCTTTAAACTTTAATGGGTAACAATTTGGTCTCTATATTTTCAATTTACAAAATATTTTTTTAGTCATCGAATTTTAACATGTGTAACAATGTGGTCTCTGAATTTTCAATTTACGAAACTTTTTTTTAGTCCTTGGACTTTTGTAAAACTAACAAAGTCTAACAATTTAGTCTCTAAATTTTCAATTTACAAAACTTTTTTTAGTCTTTGAACTTTTGTAAAACTAACGATTTAAGTCTCTGAATTTTAGCATGTAACAATTTGGTTTGTATACTCTCAAATTTATAACACGTTTAGTTCTTAGTGATTTCATCTTTTTATTTTCAATTTTGTAATAATTTAGTGTCTGGACTTTAGTCTGTAACAATTTAGTTTTTATACTTTTAAATTTGTAACAATTTAATGATAAATCTAATAAAAATTAAGTGTCATTTTTTATGATGTAACGACTTAGTCATGATAATTTATAAATAATTTTGGTCTCTAATCGGTTTATCGATCTATAAAAAAATCTATTAAATCTTTATAATATTTTTCATGACAGAGACTAAATCGATATAAATTATAAACTACAATGACTAAATTGTTTCATATTAAAATACAAAAACTAAATCGTTACAAATATAAACTAAAGTTTAGGAATTAAATTGTTACTTTCATGAAAGTGCATGGATTAAAAGTGTTTTTTAACCTTTAATTTTATAAAAAAAAATTCAATTGAAATTGAAAGGGTAGGTACATATGTCACCACATGAATATAATTCAACCGTAATTGATATATATTTGAGATTTAAATTTTCATACGGCGCGTGATGAGATGGGAGTTGACTTAGAAAAAAAAAAAAAAAAAAAAAAAAAAAAAAAAAAAAAAAAAAAACCACCCACTTCAATCCCGCCGGCTACTATACTTAAAAAAAAAAAAATGTAATTCCAATTTGAAAACCAATTATTAATTAAGCATCTTTTCATGGTCCACCCAATCATTTGGACTACACTTAGCATAATACTACAACGTGGGTTCGGTGATTTAATTTCAAATTCAAATTCCAATAATTCATATAAAAATTAGAGAAATTGTAACAAATGTCAATTTAGAGTAAAATAATTAAAAATATAGCAATTTTTTTTTAAAAAAATGCGGATTATAGCAATTTCTATCACTGATAGTATGGTCTATCGCTGATAGACTCAATTTTTTTATAGAATTTTGTCAGTGATAGTAGTCTATCACTATATCAACGATAGAGTCTATCGGTGATAGTTACTGATTTTTTGCCATATTTGTAAAATGTTTTAAACTTTGCTAAATTTACAATTATTTTGAGTCTGATTGCTGTTTGACCTGCCCTAAAAATGTTTTAAAAATACACTAAATTTAAGAAATTTACCCTAGTTTAAGAAATGGGTCGTGGTTAATTTTTGAAAAAAATGTAAAAAATTCAATCTTTTTTTTAGAACAAAACGAAGAGTAGAGAGAGATAAGGGATTATACTTAGCGTGAGGGCCTCACGGTGGTGGGCGGTGGCCTGGTGGCCATGGCACGTAAGGGTGTGACCGCACCAGCATCACTAAGTAAAGCATCCCATTCAATTTCCAACTCTTTTTTTTTTTTTAATTTAATTTATACTAAGTTTTTTAACTTTATTTTATATTTTCATATTAATATGAGTTATTTTATTGACTTTGCTGTCTACTACTACTTCTCCACCACCTTTTTATTTCTCTCTTCACAAATACTTCCAAAAAGAAAATTGTGTATTTGAAGAAAAATATTTATTTAATATGGGTTTTTTTTTTTTTTTTTTATGTGTGAATTTGGACAAAAGATTATTGTATTATTTTTAAATTTAGAGCTATCAATTTTGTTTTCGAATTGTCCATATCTTGGAGTATCAAATTGATAATGATTTGGGTATTGATTGGTTAGTCGTGGATTAGCTATTCTCTTCTTGTTTTTTCTTTTCCACCATGTTTTTGTAATTATTCAAGATGTTTTAATTAAAATCTATAAAGTTTTGAGTCTTATTTGTGAAATTTGTATTTGAATCGTGCAAAAGAATTATTTTTGCGTGTAGGAAAATTTGTGTTTGGTTTGAAGATGTTACGATAAATCAATAACAAATAATAAGTAAGTGTAGAAGAAGAACGACACAGATTTACGTGGGTGTTAGCTACGTCCACGAACAGAAGGGAAAACAATATTATTACGAAATAAGAGAGATTACAAAATGAACAAATAGAGGCGGTTGAAGTCATTAGAAAGTTTATATATGACGCCCTTCTAATGACCTAACCCAACGAGACCCCCCGTACCAACCAGTCGTACATGGTCTCATAACAGATTCAAGACATTCCAACAGAAGATTTATGAGAGGTGGGATTTGTGAGTCTAAATTTAATTAGACTGTTACGATAGAATCCAACAACAAAAAATAAAAGTGTAAGGAAATCAACACAGAATTTACGTGGTTCACTAACGTTGTGTTAGCTATGTCCACGAGCAGAAGGGAGAGAATAATTGTATTACGAATAGGAGAGAATTATAACAATGACAAACTAACTAAGAGGCGGATGAAGTCATTAGAAGTTTATATATAACAGATTCAAGACATTCCGACATAGATCGTGAGATTAATTAATTTGTATCTTAATACAAAGAAATCCACGATTAAGCGTATGTTATACAACTTTTGATTACACAAACACAGCACATCGACGTATGATTTTGAGACTACAAAACTTCTAACGCAAAAAGTTATAATAAAAAACCAACCCAAAAAAATCAACACGTAAACATAAACGTAATATAAGTTAAATTAACTATCAATTAGTTTATAAACTTTTAAATTTATTTCATTTTGGTTCTCAAAACTTTTAGAATTAACTAATAAAGTTTTTAAAAAAATGTCATTATTTTGTCATTAATTATTTAATAAATAAATTATGTAATTTCATAAGTGTGTATTTCATGTATTAAAATGAGTATATACATACCAACAACTGACATGATGTATAATCTCGCTACTAAAAGTTGACATAAAATAGATAATAGATCACACATCTTAAAATCTCGGGATCAAAATGGGATTAGACATGAAATAATCCCTTTAAAGTTTCATTAATTAATTTAAATAATTTTTATGAAATTTTGTGGTTTCCACTTTCCATAATTTTGTTTCTAATTTAATATATATATTTTTTTATTATATGTAAAATGTTGAACACGACCTTGATAAGGGTCAAAATTCCAGTTGTTGTTCCCCTCATCCAAGGGATACTTTAGTAGATCACTATGAAAACTCTCCTACAAAAGAGTTGAAAAATGGGAACCAAAAATAATTCTAAACTAAATCAAACACACCGACATATGTTAATGTAAAATATATAGGGAAATTGTAGTAAATGACAATTTAAGACTTATTGTTTGCAAATATAGCATGTTTTTAAAAATTTTGCGGATATAACAATTTCTATCGCTGATATCTTATGACTGATAGAAGTCTATATCGCTGATCACCTCAACTTTTTTATAGATTTTTTTCAGTGATAATAGTCTATCAGAGATAATAGTCTATCACTGATAGAAGTCTATCAGTGATATAATAAGGTCTATCAGTGATAGAAACGGGTTTTTTTGCCATATTTGCAAAACATTTTAAAGTTTGCTAAATTTGCAATTAGTTTGAGCCTGATTGCTATTTGTGCAACCAGCCCAAATATATATTGGTTTTGAATTTTATTTTGTTGCCATAATTTTCAACTTTATATCATTTTGGCCACCCAACAATCCATCTTAAATCTAAGGCGTAGTGATATGAAAACATAAAATTTAAAATAGCTAGTCACGTTTGAGTCACACTCTAATCTCTAAAATTAGAGGTTATTAAATCTAGTTTGGACCTGACAGAGGGGCACAATTTACCAGACGATAATATCTATGACAGCACCTCAACAATCAACAATTGTTGGTTTTAGTCCCCTTATCATCATGAGAAGGCGTCTGATCCCAACTGACAAGTACACTTCATATGTCAACTCACTATTATATAAGGAACCATCATTCTTCTTTGTCAAATAAGTTTGATTCTCCAATCCTGAACGAAGTACTCTAATTAATCTATTGTTCGGCTTACTTCAACTCTCTGACCGACTTAAGCATCAGAGCATGTTGGGCCGAGCTCCACACCAATACAAGTTTATCCATGTTTTCTTTTTGCAGGTCCGCGTTGGAGCGCTGCCGGTCGAAGATTCCAACCTGAAGGGAGGAGCCAGATTCTTGTGTGCCAATATATTTCATGTTTTTAAGTGGTTTTGAATATGTGTTCGGTACCAGATTTAGAAATTGGATCTCAATTTAAACAATTATATCAAAATGTGTGATATATATACTTATAAACTACAAAAAATAGTTGTAGTGAACGACTAAATATTATGTGGTCAAATCGAACCTAGTTCAATTGACATGAGATTGTGACATTGACTAAGAGGTCATGAGTTCAATCTCCACATTAATTAAATACCTTTACAAAAAAAAAATATCTATTATGAGTTTATAACTATCCATTATGAGTTTATAACATGAGATGCATATTAGAAAAATAAGATTTATGTATTCGTATTTTTTTTTTTTAAAGGTATTTAATTAATGCGGAGTGAAGATTAATGCCTTATGCTCGATTTGACACTGTATCTTTTTATTTCATCTTGGTTCCTAACTTAACCTCTGATCTCTTAATCAAGTAGACATAACCTCGTACCAAATGAACTATGCTCGATTTGACATTAATTTTCATTAGTTGTAATAGTAAAATAGAATATTTTTCTAAAAATTTAGGAAGATTGAATATTTTCTTTTATTATTATATTCATTGAATTAAGTTTTATTAATCTTCGTAATATATATGGTTTTGTTTTAATAAAATCATATAAAAGCAAAGTCTACCTCTAATCTTCACAGAGTCAAGTAGGTGTGAGTAGAGTAGGTCATGAATTAAATTATGTAAGTGGTATATTATTGATGGTTTGATTAGTCTAATTAATCCAACCTGGCTAAAGCTCCAATACACTTCTTAATCACTTAATTAAATTAATTAATTAAATTGTTCACACACACCCTCTTAAAAAATCTGTCAAAACGACAAAGTTTCATAATGTTAATGTTAACAACTTTCAAATTCCTTTGTCCTAAACTGTACGTTAAAGAACTTAAGGTCATCGTGACAGATTATTGCTTTGGATTGCATTATCATGTGTAAGGGATAAAACAAAGGTGAAACGGCAGCGTTTGAGAAATTAATATATAATCATAATAACCTTATATACCATATATATATATATATATTAGTTCATATATTTTTATTTGACTATATAAGTAGTTCTACTATACTAAGGGATATTGGAATGAGAGTTTCCATGGTTTGGATTTAGGGTTTGGAGGAGAGAGAAACTAATTTAAAGGCTATCAATGTATCTATTAATGATTAGAGGGTGCAGCCGGAGGTAGGGGTGCTCAAGATCAACATGGATGCATGTCCTACCATCCGTCGGCCAGCTGTTGGGATTGGGTGTTGTGATACGTGATTGGTGGGGTGTGTTGGTCACTGCTCGTTCGGAGCAAGTGGTCGGAAAGATTGATCCGTTTTCGGCGGAGGCATTAACTCTCTTCAGTGGTTTGAAGTTGGGGGCCGCCATGGATCTCACATGTTGTTGGGTAGAGTCGGATGCTCAATACGGTTCATAATAATTCCTTTCATTTTTCTCCCTACCAAAGGCGCTGTGTTGGGTGAAATTAGAGCGTTGATGCTCTCTCTTATGGTGAAAGACCTGATTTTTGTCTCTAGATTTATGAATAAGGTGACTCATAGTTTAGTCGATCATGCTTTTACCCATGTCAGGTGGTGTGATTGGGTGGTCTGTCTATCATCATAGTTGTTGAGTCTACTTTTGTTGGACCGTTCATATTGTAGTCATTTGGGCACTTTTTCTATTTAATTGATTGCACTTTCTATTTAAAAAAAAAAAAAGGTAAATTGTCAATAATAGCTAGGAATAAAAAGTTGAATTGAAAAAATAACTTTTCATATTTTCATCCCATAACTACCACAATTTTAGGGACTAAAATTATTATTTTTCATTCCGATTATACCCCTGTTATATATGCTTATTTACAGACAACCGACATAATCAATTTTATTTTATTTTTTAATATTTATTTCAGTTTCTAACAACCACATTCATGTGTTTTCATGAAAAAGACAACCCGATTTATGTGCCTTTTAAAGGAAAAAAAAATCTCAATAACTTAAATTTGAAAATGTTTAACAAAATATATATATATATACAAATTCATCCCACTAACAACCCTCCTAGATTCATGCATTTTGAAAAGAGGAGTTGATTCTTTTTTTTCTTCCAAAATTGAAACGACGACAATATACAGAGATAAGAATTGAGGGAGACGAAAACCCTTACTCACTCCGAAAATACGTCATTGAAGGTTTTGAGAGTCGAAATTTCCAGATCAATTCAAGCGTTCAAGGATGTAGAAGAAGGTTGAGGTTGATAGTTTTTTTTCAAGGTAGAGGGTTTCAAAGTTGAGAATCGATGACTGTTACAAGTCGATTTGGAAGATAACAAATCTCCTAATTCAATGTTGCAGGTAATGATACAATTGATTGAACGTTTTCCAACATGCATACCAATTTTTATATTTTTTTTAGTATCATTTGTCCAATGCTCACGAATTAATGGCGGCTTATGGTGTATATACACGTATATACTTCATATGATATACTTACCTCTATATTGTTATAAATGTAACTACGAATATATACACACACTAGAAGTGTATATTGTTATAGATGTAACTAGGACATATACCCACACTAGAAGTTATCGAGAGCATTTATTTTTATTATTTCTCTTGTCTATGAACATTTTAAATTTTTTAGTATCATTTGTCCAATGCTCACAGAGTAATGGTTTATGGTGTATATACACGCATATAACTTCATATGATATATACTTACATTGTACGTTGTTATAGATGTAACTACGAATATATACCCACACTAGAAGTTATCGAGGACGCTATTTTTATAATTTTCTTACAACCGTTATGAACATTTTAGTTTTTACAAACATCAATATGCTGAAAATTTAATTGTTTATATAATTTTCTTACGGCCTATGTTATATTGACATGTACGTTCACCAATTAATGACTTATGTATGCACACATATACATAATTATATGTACATGTAACTTCGAACATATACACACATAAAATTATCGAGAGCACCGTTATTATCATTTTTTCACAACCGTCTATGAAAATTTTAGTTAAAAATTAATTTGAATTAATATTCATTAGATTGTATGGAATTTTGTTTACATGTTTCGATTTAATTGGTGGTTGATATCCTTGTTTTAACCATATCTTAATTTTTATTTTTATTTTTTCCATAATTCTCTCTTGAAATAAATCTTTATTTTTCTCCAAATAAATCTCCCTAGATTCTAAATAAAAGTTTGCTTGGGTTATTTTAAATTTTCTAACCGTTCACCATTTTTTGTTTCTCATTTAATTATCTGATTAAATCTCTCCTTTTTTAGGTACTTCAACAATTAAATGTCAGTTTCGTCCAATTACATTCTAAAAAAGTTTCTAATTATACATTTTAGGTATTTTTTAACCAAATAATTAGTTTAACTATTTTTTAACTTGAATAGTCTCATTTTAATTATTATTGTAGTTGACCTAAAAAAAAAAAAATAATAATGATTCGAGGGTGCCCGTCATACATTTGGTGATTTGGGCCAGATTGGACCCAATTGGGCCTAATATTTTTGAATTGGGCTTCCTCCAATCCATTATTATTTTTAATTTTTTTGAAATATCCAATCCATTTTTTAGTAACTATATTATGTGAACATTTTGTCCAAACCACACATATGACCCTTTTTTATTTTCATTATGATAGATATTATTTTTTAGTTTAATCTCTCTTCCCTCTTTTTCAATCTAAACCTCCTCCTCCCTTTTTAAAATTATGTATTTAAAAAGGAACTACATTTCTCTCACAAGATTTTCTCCAAAACATAGTATAAATAGTGACACAAAATTGGAAAAAAATGTGCTAGTTAGAAAAACAAAGAGATGCATTATAAATTTGCAAATTGGAATTACACATTACTTGCAATTGTGCAAAAAAAGATCATATACATGGCATGCGAATAAAAAAAATCAACCCAATAATCCGTAGACTTCAACTTGTCATTCTCCAAATATTAAGGTAAACCGAGCGACGAAAAGTTGTGAAGTAGCAAAATTAATAAGAACATTAAATGGCAAAAGAAACCATGTGTACATAGAAATCTTACTTAATTCAAAGATAATCAAACTAGACAGAACAAGTGGAGGAGAGGGATGATATGAGGAGAAGAATGAGTTGCCTGAAATAGAAGAAAATGAAATATAACCTATTAAATTAAAATTAAGAGAGATGATAAATTTAAGAAATAGAATAAAATGAAGAGAGAGAAAAATAAGAATAATTTTGGGAAATTGTAGTAAATGACAATTTAAGACTTATTGTTGGCAAATATAGCATGTTTTTAAAATTTTTGCGGATATAGCAATTTTTATCGCTGATATCTTATGACTGATAGAAGTCTATCGCTGATCAACTCAGCTTTTTATATATTTTTGTCAGTGATAATAGTCTATCAGAGATAATAGTCTATCAGTGATATAATAAAGTCTATCAGCGATAGAAACAGATTTTTTTGCCATATTTGCAAAACATTTTAAAGTTTGCTAATTTTGCAATTAGTTTGGGCCTGATTGCTATTTGTGCAACCAACCCAATAATTTTTAGGAATAATTCATTATGTATTTTTCAGAATCGATCAGATCAAAATGAAGTGTAAAAAGAGGGAAAAGAGAGGAGAACTAAAAAGAGATATATATCAATTTTTTTTAAAAATAAATATTTATGAAAATTTAGTCCCAAGAGTCCTCTAGTACCATTTCCCTTCATTTTTCATATGTTCTTGAAATTGAGCTTTTCCTATGGATCTATTATGCATATTTTCTATAATTCATTTAATTTTCTTGAGAGTACATTAGTACTTCAAGCAATGGGATATTACATGTCTCTTTTTTTTTTTAATATTATTTTTATTTTATTTTATGTATTCTATAAAATGAATAGTAAATTATTTTTATAATATTATTTCATCTAACATATGTACCGATTAAAATCAACTTAAATTGTTTCGAAGATCAAATATTCTATATATATACATTTAAGGATAATTTTTAAGCAATTAATTAAAAATACAAAAGTTTAAATGAAAAATTTCAAAATTTAAGAAATATAATTGAAACCTTTCTCAAAGTTTAAAGATATTTTATATAATTAAACCTATTTGTAGAGTTATGTTTTAAAAGATACAGATCGTCGAAATTTAGCTACAGTTTTGAAGTTTTCAGTCGTATCTTCAGTTCTGGGTTTAGTGAAGTTTTCATAACTTTGACAATATATATATTTTGATACACAACTTCAAAAATAGTGAAACTAGGTATTAAATTGAAGCTCTCTGTTAACTTTCCAACAGTACCATTTTCGAAGTTTTTGAATATCTGGATAACAAGATATCAATTTTTGAATGCACTCCTCAAAAGAATCTACAGTTCTGAAATTTGCAGAACTATACTCAAACTTCGATGGTCTCTATCTTTTGAGTACACAACTCAAAAAATAGTGAAACCATGTATCAAATTGAAGCTCCCGCTGTTAACTTTCCAACCATACATTTTTTGAAAATTTTGAATATCTGGTTAAAAAGATATCAATTTTTTAATAAAAGAAGTACATAACGATAGAGGCATCCAATGTGGAGGAAGATTGTCTTTTGAAAAGACTGGAGCAAGATGGGGAGGTCACGACCTCCATTTTTCAAACTTAGAATATTTTTATAATAAATTTTAAAAAATACAATATTATTAAAAAACAACCCAAATAAGCTGATGTTTTTATTTATCATGGTAAGAATACTACATTTTGAATTTTGTTTAAGTACTAATTTTGATTCAACAACCTAAATTATATTTAAAATAATAAAAATAGGTTGAATTGCATTTTTAGTTATTTTACACATTTAGTTTAAATTGCATTTTTTTTTTAAATAATTAAAAATATTGTGAGGGGGAGAGAGAGAAAAAGAGTGAAATGTGTTGCCTAGAAAAATGAGACTTGAATAGTAATTACGGTAGAAGTCTGAGGAGGTGATATTTTTTATCCGAGTTCAACAAATTCGTGGACCAAACGGAGAGTTAATTTCTCCTCTCAATTCTTTGTCAAACAACTTATTGGGCCAAATATGCGGTAAAATGTGTAAATATATGTGAGGAGGTGGGCCATGAGTGCCAATAAGAAACAGAGAGGGCGAGTACGGAGTCCAGCAATCACATCTGCCCAGTCACAATGCCAGCTGGTCATCTGTGTTCATGATGATGTGTCCCTTCTCTCACCACTCTGTCCCACCCACGTGCTCCACCTCATTTTTTCTTTTTCACTCTCATTTTCAAATCTCAACAATTTTCATCCCTTCAAAAATCACTATATATGGCTAAAACATACAAAGTTTAATTCTCCTTTGCAACCAAAAAAAAACAAAAAAAAAAAACTAATATGTAAAAGAAACAATATGCTATTTGTTGAATTAAAGAACTTGCATAGGTGTGATACTCGGTCCAACATACTCTAAAGCTTAACTTAGCGAAGAATTGTGGAAAATCAAACTCAAGTGGAGTTAGGTAAGATTGTTTACTTGTTATGAGGCATGAGCTCTCATATTTATAGCGGAGAGGTGCGTTAGTCGTAGCGTCAACGTCGCATGCCTAGTCTGGCGTGTCAGAGGAGTAATCGGTGCCTGGGTGCCTGGTCAGCCGAGGCATTACCCAATCTAGTAGTCGACCCAGCCTAGTCAGCTTGGAGGATCTACCTTCAAGGCAGGCTTTGCCTCTTCGGCCAACTAGGCTTGTGAGCTTCGTTGAACCTAGGACGAGATTCTCGGGATCCGTGCTGGCGTGGTAAAGATGAGCTTTTACCCATAACATCGGCCCACTAAAGGGTCGGGTCGTTGGTACGTGCCATCAGCACGGAGGTCACCCCAATGGCGACGTCACAAATGATTTGACATCAACGATTTTCCCGAGGTGGTGGTTAGTCTCCTTGGCCTTGACGTTGGATCACTTTGCATCTGGCGTGGCTTAGGCTATAAAAGTTGGAGATCTTTCTTCATTGGTCATTTTCACTTCTTGTCTTTTTTGGTGCATACTGAGCAACATCTTCTGATCTCCAAGTAATACTATTCGACATCTTCCTTCCTTCTCTTCATTCTTTTCTTGATGGCTCAACAACATCATCCCCCAATACTGGCCAAAATGGAGCATCTAGGTTGTTGAACCCGCCGTCTGAGGGGCCTTTGGTTTGACCAACGATAAGCTCATTAGGTTGAGGGCTGGTATGTATCAACACATGTTCATGCGTGACATATGGTTGCTGCTTACTCTGATATCCCAACTCTTCCTGGGGAGTCGGTCTGGCCTCGACTCAAGTGTCGTAAAACGGTTAGGGGTCGTTCCACTCCTACAGTATAATGTGGGTATGGTACGACGAGGGTGTCGAGCTCACGGTGGGTCAGTTATTCCTTACCCACCAGTTGTAGAAGGGTGCACGACCAACCTTGGTCGGTTTGATTTGTCCGTGAAAAGCTTTAGGGAGAAATTCATCGACAACCACACCTCGTTGAAGCGGTGGGAGGAGGATTGGTTCTTTGCCTCCAGGGACTGGTTTGCCAAGAACGCCGACCAATAACCCGACTACGTGGTTCCAGTCGAGTTTGGGGAGCTAGGTGAGACTTCCTTCTCCTCGGCTCGACTGTTTTTCTGAACGAGACTAACCTAACTTGACTGTTTTCTATCTTTGCATGAAAGACGGGGCGTCGACCTGTTAAGCTCGAGTCTACTACGACAATCTTCAAGTGGGTCCAGAACCTACCCTTGGCGAGGAGGCCCAACACTCTCTTGTGCGCCAAGCAAAAATTTGGTCCGCGCTGGTTTGGTCTATCGAGTGTCGAGCTCGTGGTAGCGACCTACTACTACTCTTCAAGCGTGTTGAACCTGCCTCCGAGGTCGACCCAAAGATCGCCAAAGACGTGGAGGAGTGTGTTTGGTCGAGTATCATACCAGTGCAAGTTATCTTTCTCTTTCTTTGCAGGTCAGCTCAGATAAGACTGTTGCTCATCCGAGGGCCTAGTCGAGGAGGATGAGAATTCTGCATCAACAAAGTGTATGCTAGATCAATTTAAGATATTTGTCATATATATATATATCAAATAACTGGAGAATGATAGAGCTTTTGAGTTGAAGACTATACCATATGTTGCTTATGTACTAAGTTTATGAAGATTTTGAGTTTGGACATTGTATCCCTTATTTGACAGTTGAAGGGAACAAACTTGAAACTAATGACGCGATTTGTGCAACGTTTAACTCCCAATCGAGAGCTGGACTAAAACAATTAACTATAAAAAGTAAAAATCAAAGCAGTTGAGCTTAAAAATTAAAATATCAAATACAATTTTCAAATTTGGTTGCTATATTGTAATTTGATAATTTTGTTGTCTCCTTATATTTAGGTATGGTGGAGCCATGATGTCATTGCAAATACCAAAATTCTTTTATGCATTAATTTATATGTAGTATTTAGCTTTGGGTATTTGTACGGATGACTCTCCCTTCATGAGTCTTAAGGTTTTATAATCTTATTTTTGAAAATTTATGTTTTTTTACCTTCTCGTGATAAGCAAGTGTACAAAGTAGGTAATATCCTTCACTGAACAAGATCACGAGGAGACAACTATAGTACTCTCGTTTTAAGGGAATGATACAAATGACTTTTTACAGGAGAGGACACTTCCTTATCACGAGAAAAGGTAAAAAATATAAATTTTCAAGGGTAGGTAAAAAATTTATTTATTAATTTAAATATATTTCTAATTTTTTATTTTTTATTTTTTTAAAAAAATATCCATATATTTTATTGATATTTTATAACATTTTTATAAAATTGAGACATCGAATATTTTTTGTCCACATCCACATTTAAATTCTTAGACAGTGAAAATTATCGAATTTCAAAATTTTAGATTTTTAAATTTGTTGACTTTGACCTCTTAGGTTAATTATTTGGTAGAGGAGAAACCTGCTAAATTCAACCTTACAAAAGTTTGTTAACAAATTTTAACCAATTATTTACAAAAGAACATAATTGATCGATTTTTGTAATGCATTGAGAACCACGTTAAGAGTTTTAAAAGATTAAAAACCATTGACATATTTACCCTAATTTTTAAATTGATATCATACACTATAACTATAAGAATTGTCAAAGAAAATTAAGACATTAAAAAAAAAAAAAAAAATTTAAGAAAATTAAGATGCCTATTTAAAAATTTTCTTTTTATATGTATAAAAATAAGGGAAATTGTAACGGATGTCAATTTAGAGTAAAATAATTAAAAATATAACATTTTTTAATTTTTTTTGCGGATATAGCAATTTCTATCACTGATAGTATGGTCTATCGTTGATAGAAGTCTATTGCTGATAGTAATCTTTTTTATAGAATTTTGTCCGTGATAATAGTCTATCAATGATAGAAGTCTATTAGTCATAAAGTCTATCAGTGATAGCCACTGATTTTTTGCCATATTTGCAAAAGGTTTTAAACTTTGCTAAATTTACAATTATTTTTGGTCTGATTGTTGTTTGTATAACCAACCCTAAAAATAAAAGATAATTAATTAATTTGAAGTTGGAAGGACATGCACAACAAAATACTTTATTAAAGTTAGAAAAAAAAATCAGATTGTATTTTATGTTTTCAGATTTAGAACGAGTTTAGTATGTCATCTGAATTATGTTTTTGAAAAATATTTTCAAACTCAGTGATCTAAATCATATAAATTTTGAACATTTATTTTTTTTTTATTTTTTTTTAGTGGATCTAATTTTGAAGAAATTTTAAAATATAAAATTATATTTAAAATAATAAAAGATTTGATAAATAAATATTTCAGTTATAAACACAAGGGAAATTGTAGTAAATGACAATTTAAGACTTATTGTTTGCAAATATAGCATGTTTTTAAAAATTTTGCGGATATAGCAATTTCTATCGCTGATATCTTATGACTGATAGAAGTCTATCGCTGATCACCTCAACTTTTTATAGATTTTTGTCAGTGATAATAGTCTATCAGAGATAATAGTCTATCACTGATAGAAGTCTATCAGTGATATAATAAAGTCTATCAGTGATAGAAACGGATTTTTTTGCCATATTTGCAAAACATTTTAAAATTTGCTAAATTTGCAATTAGTTTGGGCCTGATTGCTATTTGTGCAACCAGCCCTAAACACAATTCATTTTTGTTAAATTAAAATAGGTATAATATAGTGTACTTTAAATTATATAATATTATAAAATAATAATTATATAAATTTTATAACATAAAATATGTTCATAAATTAATTAATAATAATTTATATTAATCTAATATTTAGTTAGTGACTACAATTAGTATTATAGTTTATGAAAAAAAATTAAACACATTTTTTAAGTATTAGCGTTAAATTGAAATTGAAATTTCTGTTTTCGGATCAACAACCAAACATGCCCTAAACTTTTTTATATTTTTGTTTTCGTTTTAACAACCTACTTATTAATAGATCTTCTATTTGTGTAAAAGACATTATTAAACAACTCTTCCGTTGTTGTCCAGCGGTTAGGATATCTAGCTTTCACCAAGGAGACCGGGTTCGATTCCCGGCAACGGAAATTTTTTGTCACTGGTTTCCGTTCTATTCCCTAATTTTTGAATTGATAAAATAAGATTTTCATATTATGAAGTGTTAAAAAACCAATTTAGTAGTTTAGTTCGATTTTTTAGCAAAACATTATTGGATATGTTGGTTTTAATTTGGAGAAAATCGAAAATTGGATTCCCGTTCTATTCCCTAATCTTTTGAATTGATAAAATAAGATTTTCATGATTTTTTAACACATTCTCCGTTTTTTCATTTTTTCCATCATGAAAACATTTTTCAAAGTTTAGAGGTAGTATTTTTGTGTGTGTTGTTAACCCTTTACATTAGAATTTTGTGTGGTATTTTTTAAACATTTTTAATAGGTTAGGGGTATTTTTTATTTATTTGAATTTAGAGTTTATTATGTATAAAAATAAGAGTAAAACTTGGTTGCAGGCTGGGCTACAAGTATCTTTTGCAGCCCAACCATGTGGCACATTATGATTGGATAAATATTTTTATCATATTTATTTTTTTTTAAAAAAATCTCCCTAACGTAACGCCGTTACTTAGATTTTTGTTTTGTTTTATGTTGCTCATTTTCTCTCTCCTCCCACATTCTCCTCACTCTTCTACCTGCCCTTCCTCTCTTTCGTCCTTCCATCCCTCCTCCCTCCTCTCCGACCATAGAATCAAACTTCAACTTCAATAGATTAAAAAGAAAAATCATTTTCTCTCTCCTTTGGGATTCCGATTTCAGAGAGGAACTGAAGGCGTTAATGGTGAGGAAAGAGGTGAAAATTCCGACAAATTTTGTGAAAGGGAGGCAAATCGGAAAATTCCGACAAATTTTGTGAAAGGGAGGCAAATCGGAGTGGCCGCGGAGAGAAAAATTGGAGGTTAGAGGTGAAAATTCCGACAAATTTTATGAAAGGGAGGCAGATCGGAGTGGTCGCGGAGAGAAAAATTTGAGGTTAGAGGTGAAAATTCCGACAAATTTTGTGAAAGGGAGGCAGATCGGAGTGGCCGCGGAAAGAAAAATTGGAGGTTATTTTCAACCGGATCCCGACGGCATCCAAATTGTAATGGAAGTTGTAAGGTTTTGGATTAGAGGAGAGGAAGACAACCGAGTTGATACAAATTTCAATTTGAGACTTTTTTTTAGGGAGTGAAAAAAAAATTCTTTTTTATTTAATTAAATTTAATTTTAGTGTTGGACATAAATTAATGAGAAGAACGAACAGGAGGTTGAAAATCAAAGAAGAGATTGAAGGACTGGAGGAAGAGGAAGGATCATCAAAGAGGAAAGAGGAAAGAGAAGGTGAAAGGAGAGAGAGTGGAGCAAAATAATTTAAATAACGACGTTAGAAAAGTAAGGAGATTTTCTTTAAAAAAAAATTAATATACAAATTTAGCCATTCACAATGTGCCACATGGTTGAGCTGCAAGAGATGCTTGTAGCCCAGCCTGCAACCAAGTTTTACTCTAAAAATAAAAGAAAATAAACAAATTTGAAGATGCACAAAATACATTTATTTATCACGTGGGTAAGGTTTCGAATTTTACCGGCAACCGGCAATAGCCAGTTGTGGATGGTCCCGGGAAGTCCATATATACCGTAGAGATAACAATTCACTCTAAACCTCAACCAACCATGCCTTTCCAAAGAATAGTTATCGCCGTCGGCCGGCCGGAGGAGGCCACCCATCCCGCCGCCCTGAAGGCCGCCTTGGCTGAGTTCATTTCCACTCTTATCTTCGTTTTCGCCGGCCAAGGTTCCGGTCTGGCTTTCTCTAAGCTGACCAATAATTCTGCCACCACCCCTGCTGGCCTCATCATTGCCTCCTTGGCTCATGGCTTTGCCCTTTTCGTCGGTGTCTCCACCGCCGCCAATATCTCCGGCGGCCACCTTAACCCCGCCGTCACCTTTGGCGCGTTGATCGGCGGTAACATTACTCTCCTCCGCGGTATTCTCTACTGGATCGCCCAGCTCCTCGGCGCTGTCGTCGCTAACTTGTTGCTCCAGTTCGTCATTACCGACGTGGTGAGTCAGTTTTACGACATGTTTTAGTAACTCCGATAAAATTATAAGTTTAATCTCGATTTTTAAGTATGTGTCTATCCAAATTGCAGACATGTAACACTAAGAAACTATCCAGGATAACATTTGATTTTTAATTTTTTATTTTTAAAAACTGAATCAGTAAACACTATTTTCACTTATAACTTGTATCGGTTTACTTGTTTAGTCAAAATAAATTCTAAGTCATGTTTTTTAAAATGTGCTAAAGAAATTGTAAAAAAAATAAATTTAAAATAAAAATAAAAATTAAATGGTTATCAAACCATTCTAAACTTTTATCTGTCTATTTGATTTTTGAACCTTTAATGTTGAGTCTTGCAGATCTGTAGCCTATTTTAAATTTGTATAATTTGTATAGAGTAACTTATCAACTATATATAATTAAATATAAATTTGTATAATTTGTATAGAGTAACTTATCAACTATATATAATTAAATTTTATGTATAATGAGACTTGAAATTTTAATTTTATATCAATAAAATATATATTTTTTTTAAAAAGAATGAATGTGGTTCAAGGTCCATCAATACAAAATTCAAATTCAATGATGTATCACTGAAAAAAAAAAAAAAAAAACAAATTAAAAGTTTAAGAAATTATTCTACATTTTTAAAAATTTGAGAGACTTATTAGACATCATTTTGGCACGTTTTTAATTTTTAAAAATTGAGCTGGTTGCACAAACACAACAATCAAGCTCAAAATAATTGCAAATTTAGCCAAGTTTAAAACTTTTTGCAAATATGACAAAAAAAAAAAAAAATCAGTAGCTATCACTGATAGACTTCTATGAGTGATAGACTATTATCACTTACAAAATTCTATAAAAAAGTGCTATATTTAAATTGACATATGTTACAAATTCTCTTAAAAATTTGTATTTTTTTTTTTTTGACAACATGTGGGGTGGGGGATTGAACCTAGGATCTCATGATCAGGCGATACATCATGTGGTTGACTATGTTCTTGTTGGCTCATTTTGTCACGTTTAAATTGTTTCTAAAACATCAAATCATTCAAAACACATATAAGAGCAACGTGACCATAACTCAACCGACATAAGACGTGGAAAAAAACACGTATAAGATTAAATTTGTAATTTAAGCAATTTTTTTTTTTAAAATAATTTTGTGGGTGTGATGTAATTTAATTAGTGGGAAATATTTTCAGGCAATCTCAGGATTGTCGGTATCAGGCGGAGTGGGAATATGGGAGGCATTAGTATTGGAGATCGTAATGACATTCGGATTAGTGTACACCGTGTACGCCACCGCCGTCGACCCCAAGAAGGGTGAATTGGGAGTAATAGCACCCATCGCCATCGGATTCATCGTGGCGGCCAACATTCTCGTCGGCGGCCCATTCACCGGCGCCTCCATGAACCCCGCCGTGGCCTTCGGACCCGCCGTCGTGGCTTGGTCTTGGGCAGGCCACTGGATCTACTGGGCCGGCCCCCTCATCGGCGGCGGCTTGGCCGGAATTGTTTACCACCTCTTCTTCATTGGCTTCACCCACGAGCCCCTACCCACCACCGACTACTAAACTAAAAACCCATTATTATTATTATTGTGTATTACTTTATATGTTTGTTGTATTAATCATCTTGTTCTTCAACTTTGCCATTTGATTTCCATTTTGGAATTATGCCATTTGTTCAAAACTTTGTCTCTCTCTCTCTCTAATTTCAACCCAATTTATAATTCTTCCTAATCATTTGATTCACTTCAAAATAGAAAATGAGTTTTTTTTTTTTAAATTTAATTTTAAAATCAATTGAGAATAAGAGAATAACCCATATATTTTTATTAAGATTGTGAAGTTTGTGATGTCAGATCTTCGACATGCTCCTCAAGATAATGTCTCTTTGTGTTCACTATTCTTAGGTCGGATCTCAATTTTGGACTGAATATCTATTTAAGTTTCATGTGGTTTAATTATCATCTTAGATATCACGAGATCTCAATTTTGGACCGAATATCCCTTAAGATGGTATCTTCATCTTTTCTTCCATGTGAGATCTTCTACGCTCATGCTTTTCCTTTGGCTCCCTATTTCTTCTTTCGCTCTGGCTCTCTATTTTCTCTCACTATCCGACTTCTTCCTTCTTCATCGATCAACACAATGGACTTGTCAATTGATGTTGACGAGGTAGGAATCTTACTTCTCTCTACTCCAATTCTAGAAGGTGCCCTTGTCGAGCCATCGACGGTGGAAGGATCATCAGTTCGAGAGAGTAGGAGGGTCGCCGCCAGTGGCGGAGGGGTAAAAAAATGAGAGGTAGAAAGAGAGAAAAAAAAATCATAAAACAAGTTAAAAAAATATTAGAAAAGTTGATTTGAAAAAATAAGGTAAAACTCCAATTTTTAGGTTATTGAGAAATTTTGAGTTATGTAGGGGCAGTGGAAAAAGGAGTGTTTGGGTACAAATAGAGTGTGGCCCAGCTGCGCATCGAAGGAGGATAAGGCTGACCTGGTGAAGGGGCATTGCCAGCTTTGCGGATAGTGACGCTCAGGGTCTGATTCACATGCTAACTAAACGACATCGTCTGGTCTCTTTTATTGTACGGAGCTCTAAATTTTGTGGTTACTTTTCTATGATTTTATGAATACGTAAAAAGATCTCATTTGTTTTCCAAATGAAGAAATAAGTTGTGTTCAATTACATTAAAACCATCCTTCATATAATTATTGAGATTTTTATGAAATAAAATAGAATGGAATAAATCAATAATTTAATACAATTATGCCAAATGACTCCGCTGACATTTGTATGTTTTGATGATCAAGATATCTGTGGTTTGAATCCTCCCACCCAAAATGTACTAAAATAAAATAAAAAAATTAATACAATTATAAATCCAAAAAATTAAGACATTAATGATATTAATCCATCCTAACATAACTCTCCTCCTCAGGCAAAACTCTCTCTCCAAAGACATATACATGATATAATCGAATATAAATTAATATACTACCATATTTTAAAGATATGTAATTAGTTATACATGATATGTATGTTCATGTAAATAAAAATGTCACCAATTTTAAACATGAGATTCAAACGTGATACATTTGAATACGAAAGGAATATATGACCTTATGTTATGAATATATATTCACTAGTGTATATATGTATAATTATATATGAGCCAAAGCGAGCATAGCTCAGCTGACATATGTATGACTTGATGACCAAAAGGTCTGTGGTTCGAATCCCCCATCCCCAATTTACTCAAAAAAAAAAAAAAAATGTATAATTATATATGATTTATAATATAATATATACTCATAAATGACTTCTTATTAAATAGACAATGTTGTATATTCAATTTCTAATTTGCCTATCCATATATACATGGTATAATCGAATATAAATTAATATACTATCAATGATATTCAATTTCTTATTATGAATGATATTTTTTTATATAAATGAAAATATCAACTATTTTAAACATAAAATTAAGTTAGGTATGAAATGTCAAACCGAACCTAGCTCAATTGACATAAAATTGTGTCATTGACTAAGAGGTCAAAGATTCAATCCCCGCATTAATTAAATATCTTTGCAAAATCGATTAAAAAATTAAAATGGTAGGACAAGTAATTAATCGATAGGAAAGACAAGATATTTTAGATACATTAAACAAAGCCCTTAAACATATGTTTGAATTAAGGATCTATTTGTAACTATTTTTTAAATGCTTCCAAACATTTTTTAACACTTAAAATCAATACTTTACAAATAAAAACTTATCTAAATTGGAAGGATTAACTCAATACAACAACCACCTATTTATTTGGCCTTTTATTTTTACATATAATTTTGTAATACATGTGGCACTTTACTATTGGCCACAAGCATCTACTTGGCTGCAGTCCCCCGTTAGAATGGGTCAAAGTAGAAAACGTCTCTACCATTAATATTTTGCAATGGCCTCGCATTATTCTCCTGCAAAAATTCACAACCCCAATCCCCAAAGTTTGTTTAGATCATCAAAATAAGCCTCATGAATTTCAATTTTACAACTTAATATTGTTACAATTAGATTCAAAGTAGAATATCATATCAATGTTAAAATATTGTTTGTTTGTAAAAAAAAATAAAAATATTAATTTCGTGGCTGTACTTTGAGTGTCATCCAATTTTAATATTTGTATTTTCGAATGACTAATTTTAGTCCTCGTACTTTTAATAAAACTTAAAATTGGTCCATACGGAATAATTTGAAGTTAATATTTATCGATTAAATAATAATAATAATTTTCATGCCATAAAAGATCCGATAAAAGGAAAACTAATAAAAACTAATTTTTGCTAGACAAAAATTAACAATAAACTAATAGTGGATATCAATTCGAAAGTACACATAGACTAAAATTCAATATTTAAAAGTGTGGATGCTGGTGTGTTTAACATATTTTATAGTAGGCTTGTTATTTTTGTCCATGTTTTTAAGACCAGGGGCGAATTTTCAAGGAATTGTGCCTGTTGTTGTTATTTTTCGATTTGTTGGGTGTTTTAATTGACCAAATCAGTCATGGACTTTATAAAACATCCTTATAATTTATTTTAGGAAAATAAAATTGTTCATGATTTTATTTTCTATTCAGCTTGGGATGAAGTTTGTATATAAGGTTGTTTTTGAAGAACAAGGTTTTTCAATCACATTGAAGACAAAAATCTTCAAAAGCAAAAACGTGGTGGAACTTTCTTCTCTTTGACAACACGAGTTGCTTGCTTTTGGTGTGGTTTTTGTATCCAAAGTTCTTTTTTATGAGTTTTGTGTGAATCTCCTCTTCAAGGGTATCAATTTTACGGGTTGTGAGCGTGAACGTTTTGCAGAAGTTGAATTTTTCTCGTAAGCAAGATTGGGAGTTTTGTATTGACGAAACAACTCAAGAATTTCCGTGGTGGAACCCAGGAAAAATTAGGGCCGATTGTGTTTCAGGTTGTAGCTCACCAGGAACGGGAGAAAAATGCGACAATAGGAGAAGTTTAGTTGTGTACGACCTCGTGTACACGATCATTGATATAATGAAGTTCTTTTCACCGAGTTGTGCTCCACAAATGTAGGTGTAAACCGGATAACCAATTATTGTATCAAATTTACTTTGTGCCTTTGGTTATTTTGTGCTTGAGCAATTTAATTTGTAATTGAGCAATCTATTTTAGTAATTGTCACACTTTTTCATCAAATTAGTAATTTCAAAAAGTATGAAGACTAAAATGAAATGGAATTATAAAGACCAAAATGATATTTTAACCAAGAAAAAAAGAAAATAGTAGATATACGTACTTCCATGGCAGCTTGTTTAATAAGCTCGACTTGATAGGGTGAGACAGTTTGTACCTAATCAAAAAGAGAAACAACATGAAAGGAATGAATCTATTTGGTATCTAAATTTTTAAAAGTGTCTAATAGATCATTTAACTTTTATTTTTTTTTCGGTTTCAAACGAATTAAAAAAATTTAAAAATTAATTGATCTATATTTAATTTAAGGAAGAAACAAAGAAGAAGTAAGTTAATAAAAACCTTTTCCATTACAGTCCAAATGACATCTTGAGTACAAGGAGGAGTGGTGAGTGATCCAATGTATCTAAAATATTTTCTCCCATCAAGCCTTGCCATTCTAGGATCCACTTTTCCAACATTTTTCTCACCTCCTTCAATGATTAGATGTTTTATGTCCCTTTCTATCTAAGATTGCAACATAAAAAAAAACTCAACTTAATTATCATTCTTAAACAATCTACTTTGATTTTTTTATATTAATAATGTAGTTTAAATAAATTATTACAGAAATAGAGTAATTTTCAAAGTATTTATAAACGTAGGGTACCTAAATCGTGTACCATGGATACGAGTTTGCTAAATTATGTCCATAGTACACGATTTAGGAGGCAACTCGTGTCCATCAGACACGATGTAAGGGGTTAACTCGTGTATCATGGACACGATTTCTATGTAAATCGCGTATCATGGACACGAGTTATGACCACCTCGCTTGCTTAAAAAATACTCGTGTACCATGTACGCGAGTTGCTTACAAAACTCGTGTACATGGTACACGAGTTTCATCTAACGTGGTGACATGTGTCATAAGCATCCAACCAACAGTTGACACGTTATGAAAATCGTGTCCATGGTACACGAGTTACGCCATAAACCGTGTACCATGGACACGATTTAGTGAACTCGTGTCCATGGTACACGATTTAGGTACCATACTTTTGTAAATACTTTGAAAACTACCCTATTTCTGTAATAATTTATTTAAACTACCTTATTAATATAAAAAAATCCAATGTACTTCAATCAAGTTTCTTTAGGTCTAACTCATTTAGAAATTTAACATATAGTGTTATCTCATACAAAAGATCATGATTCATGAGTTGGGTCGTCGTTGTTGTGTGAATCGAGTTTTAATTAAAAAACAAGTTAGAAAGACGAAAATATATTTAATATAAATAATTTTATGACTTTTTTTAGTATAACTTGGCGAGTTGGGGAATCCATGACATATCTTTATGTCAATTGAGTTATGTTCGGTTTGACAAATAATCTTACGACTTAAATTGTCTTACTCTAATAATGATTTAAGATATTTATTGTGATCAAAATTTATTTACCCGAGCGATGAATGGATCACGTGGACCATATTCAAATGGGATGCTGATAACTGCTATGTTAGGAGTTACATTTGTGTTATTGTTCATGTGGACCATGTGAAGCTCCAAAGGAAACCTAATAAAATGACAATATAAATACACTTATATATCATAGTAATTCAAAGAGAAAAATTATTGTAGAAAGAGAGAGTAAACGTTTTGTCATCTTGTGTATGCTCGGAAGGATGATGCCAATGATAATTTTCAAGTTGGTAATCGATGTTGTTGATGCTAATTGATCCAGCATTTAATCCTACCCAATCTACCTGCATTTGTTCGTTGATTTTTTTTTAGTATAATAAACGAAGTATGAGATTTTAATTTGAACTTTCGACTTTAAAAACTTGACAAAAAGTCATTGCATTTGTTAGGTTTTGACATGATTGATTATTTTTATAATAATTATAAAAAAAAGTAATATTTGTTTTTGGTACAATATGAGAAGGAGGAGAATTCGAACTACCATCCTTAATCATTTACACGTATTTTATGCGAGATGAACTATTCACTTCTTCCTAAAGAAAATAATGTTTTTCATACATAATTAAAAAAAATCATATTAGTTATAAATTGTGATTTCTTCTCATTCTAAAAAAACAAAGATAATAAAGAAAAAAAGAGAGGTTAATTAAATTGTAGAAACAACCTCCAAACTTATTATACTCTCATATAACTTATAAGTAAAAGAAAAGAAAAGAAAAGAACCGAACCTATATGTTTACCTTATTTAATTTAATTTTCTTCTATTAATAAAAGAGTGAAAAAAATTGCACTTACAAAAATGGGAAATTGCCAATAAAAAAATAATAATTAATACCTTAATCTTATGTAACATTTACGAAAAGTTATGCATTTGTATTAGGGTTTTGGTATGATTTATTATTTTATAATAATCATAAAGAAAAATAATGTTTCTCATGATAATTAAGTCTTTTTTTATTTTATTATTATTATTATTTTTTTTTTTTTTTTTTTTTTTTTTTTTTTTTTATGAAAGCATAATTAAGAAGTTTCATATTCGTTATTCTTTTTTTGGATTACCTATTTTAAAATTGAGAATAATTATATATATATATATAGGGAAATTGTAACCGATGTCAATTTAGAATAAAATAATTAAAAATATAGCATGTTCTTAATTATTTTATTCTAAATTGACATCGGTTACAATTTCCCTATATAAATATATAATTATTCTCAATTTTAAAATAGGTAATCCAAAAATGCGGATATGACAATTTCTATCGCTGATACCTTATGGCTGATAAAAATCTATCGCTGATCACCTCAGCTTTTTTATAGATTTTTGTCCGTGATAGTAGTCTATGTGTGATAATAGTCTATCACTGATAGAAGTCTAGTGATATGATAAAGTCTACCAGTTAGTTTGGGCCTGATTGCTATTTGTGCAACCAACCTATATATATATATATATATATTTATTTATTTATTTATTGTGCTTTCTTCCCATTCCCAAAAAAGGTTAAATTATAGAAATCACCTCTAAATTCCTTATACTACCATAATTAAGTTTTTTTTTTAAAAAAAATGTATGGTTGCCTTATTTAATTAAAATTTCTTCTAACAAAAGAGAGAAAGAAAAATGTAATTAAAATAAATATTTCTATGCCACACCCTAAAAAGAAAAAAGAAAAATGTAATTAAAATAAATATTTCTATGCCACACCCTAAAAAGAAAAAAAATCAATTTATAGTACCCCTAAATTTTGGAGGTTATATCAATTAAATCCTTGAACTAATGATTGTATCAATTAATACCCGAACTTTCATAAATGTATCAATTTACAACATCTCTGTTAGATTTCATTTGAAAAACTATAATTTAAATGTGTAGAGAGACTTATAATTATAGAAATTAACCACTAAATTTTCACTAAATTTTCATAAGTGAATCAATTGTATGAAAATTTAGAGTTAATCGATATAATTATAAGTCTTCACGCATCTGAAAACTAACTCAAAAAACAATATATAAATTGCTATTTGAAAGTTCGAGTTTTAATTGATATGTACAATCAATAGTTTAATACAAAGGTTTATTATTTATATTATATTTACATTAATGATATTTTGTTGCTTTTTTTATGAATTTTCATCCATTTTTTTTTAATAATATAATAGAAATGTGAATTCATCTCTTTTTTTTTGACAACATGTTGGGGTGGGGGATTGAACCTAGGACCTCATGTTCATAGTTTGACATCTCTTATGATGTCAAACTATGAACATATAGAAATGTTGATGACAATTAGAAATGTTGATGACAATGTCGACTCACTTATGGACGAAAATTTAATACCCTTAATCTTTACGTCATATTTTCAAAAAGTTATTGCATTTGTTAGGTTTTGGTATGATTTATTATTTTATAACAATCATAAAGAGGAAAAAAGAAAAAAAAATCAATCTATACCCATCAACTTTGAAGGTTATATCGATTAAATCTTTGAACTAATGATTGTATCAATTAATACCTGAACTTTCATAAATGTATCAATTTACAATATCTCTCTTAGATTTCATTTGAAAAACTTTAATTTAAATGCGTAGAGACTTATAATTATAGAAATTAACCACTAAATTTTCATAAGTGAATCAATTGAATGAAAATTTAGAGTTAATCGATATAATTATAAGTCTTCACGCATCTAAAAACTAACTCAAAAAACAATATATAAATTGCTATATGAAAGTTCGAGTTTTAATTGATATATACAATCAATAGTTTAATACAAAGGGTTATTATTTATATTATATTTACATTAATGATATTTTGTTGCTTTTTTTATGCATTTTCATCAAATTTTTTTAATAATATAATAGAAATGTCAGTTCATCTCTTATGTCGATGTCAAACTATGAACATATAGAAATGTTGATGACAATTAGAAATGTTGATGACAATGTCGACTCACTTATGGACAAAAATTTAATACCCTTAATCTTACGTCATATTTTCAAAAAGTTATTGCATTTGTTAGGTTTTGGTATGATTTATTATTTTATAACAATCTTAAAGAGGAAAAAAGAAAAAAAAATCAATCTATACCCATCAACTTTGAAGGTTATATCAATTAAATCTTTGAACTAATGATTGTATCCATTAACACTCCCAACTTTCATAAATGTATCATTTACACCATCATCACTAATAGATTTCATTTGAAAAACTTTAATTTAAATGTGTAGAGACTTATAATTATAAAAATTAACTCCTAAATTTTCATAAGTGGATTAATTCTATAAAAATTTAGAGTTAATCTATACAATAATTATAAGTCTTTAGGCATGTGAAAACTAACTTTTTTTCAAAAACAGTATGTTAAATTGCTACATTTATGAAAGTTCAGAGTTTTAATTGATACAATCAATAGTTTAATACAACCTCCAAAATTTAGGGGTATAAAAAACGAAGAAAAATAGTTTAGAGATGACTCGTGAAAAAAACATACACATATAATATGATTAAAGTACAATTGATTAAAGAAGAATTTTGTGATGCTTACAACAAGTTCATGGCCATGAGTTTTGAGAATTGCATTAGCAGGCTTATGGTTTGTGTTGAGATCACCCAAGGCTGTGTTGAATTTTGCAGACAACTTTGACAAAGGAATGGGAGATTGAAGTTTGCCATTGTTACACTTTGCCCATTCTATCTTCAAATCTCCCCAATGCTTTGGCCCTCTCTCACTATTTGGATCATAATTGAACTCCTCATTGTCATTACCCTTCACTCTTCTTGATAACAATGATAAGCATGAGATTGCAAAAATGAGAATATGGGTTTGTTTTGTTAGGGTTTTCATTTGATCTTTGGAGAGAACTTTTGATTTTGAGGTTGGTTTTGGTTGCACAAATTATGCATCAAAATCCACCCTTTATATAATACTTTCTAGTGTATGGACTTTATTTATCATCATAATATGCACCTTTATCATGGAATAAAAATAGTTTTAGGGTCAAACCGAACATAACTCAATTGGCATAAAGTTGTATCTTTGACTAATATGTCATGAGTTCAATCCCCACATTAATTAAATACCTTTACAAAAAAAAAAAAACCAGTTTTGAGCAGATTTGGAACAACTTTTTAAGTTTTTGAAAAAACATTTGTCCTACCTTAAAAACACTTTTTAAGCACAAAACTAATTTGAAATAACTTTTTAAGTGTTTATATATATATATATATATATATATTTCCACTTGGGAATAGTCATTCTAAACATGTCCTTAATTTTTTTTTGATGGATTGTTTTTTTTTTTTTTGAGATAAAAAAAAACCTCTCTCGAAATCGAAGTCAGGCTGAAGGGGATGCAACCTGACACATTTACCAACAAAGCAAACTATATAATTTTCTTGATGGATTGTTAGATGAATATTATTCCGCGATTTGAATTGAACTAAATTAGGATCGTTTGATAACTATTTAGCTTTTGAAAATTGTGTTTGTTTTCTCTCAATTTCTTTGCACTTTTCTATTTCGTAAGGAAACATTAAAACTCTTAGTCAAATTTAAAAAATAAAACAATATTTTTTTTTAACTTCAAAACTTGACTTAGATTTTGAAAACATTATTAAAGGAAGCATTAGTTTTGTTGAATTCAAATGTGGTAAATTTGCTAAGTCTTGTCCAAGTTTTACGAGTAAGTGGGTGGATTGATATTATATCTATGTATCACTCCAAACTCAAAACTTAATTAGTCAACAAGAGTGTAGCACAACAGACATAATGTATGTACTAATGGTTGGAAGATTTTAAAGTCGATCTCCACCCCATGTTAAAAAAAGAAAAAAAAAATCAAAATTTAAAATACGACACATATAACAACTTATCATATCGATTATCTCTCCTTTAGTTGAGAGAGTTAAAATTATAGTATAAGCTTATTGCATAAATTCATCTTGTTCGTCATCCATTTTGACCATACTCTCATGGAGTAATAAAGTCGAGCATATGTAAGCTTTCTATTCGTGTCAAAATGCAGTTTCAGAATTAAAATCTTTCCACATCTGGCTTCTACGATTTTAATACTATGGATATATACTTGGCATGTTGTGAACTAGCTCGGGGCATCTGTCTAGAGATGTGCATTTTATCCCCCCTTATACTTTTTTTTTATATATATATATATTAATCATTAAAAAATTAACTACGCACTCATTTTTTTTTTTGGTCTAAAAAATTACACATGTTATCAATAGAGTTCCAAAAAAACATACATGTTACCAATAAAGTTTGTTGAATTAAATATATATAATATTAAATCAACTTAACGAATAACAATTTTTTTTTTAAAAAATGGATAAGAATAAATTAAAAAGTAAATTATTCGCAGAAAAAATTATCTGCGGGGAATATCAGCTCCGTTCTTGCGAAATTAAACGAGAAATTTCGCGAGAACGTGTAATGAAATGGGGGACGGGGAAGGCATTACCCTGTCTCGCGCCGCCCCATGGACATCTCTACATCTGTCCCACTTCTGAAAAAAAAAAAAAAAAAAATATTGTCCATTATTTGAACATAAACTGTTAAGATATTATGTTTTTTCATTTGAAAGATCTTGTACAAATAATTGTCAATCACTTATATATCATAAATCTATCTATTCTATAACTAAGATAGGACTTTGTTTGCACTTAACAATCTTCAAATCTCTAGACAGATGCCGAGAGAAACAGTTAAGACTTCTATATTGCGTTGCAATTCTCCCTTTGAAGTGATAAGAATAACGGACCGACCTCCACATATCTTCATATTAGTATGATATTGTCCTCATACCAATGAAGATAATTGTCCTCACTTATATACCATCACAAATCAATCTTAATTATCTTTTCCATAACCAATGTGAGACTTTGTTACTTGTTAGCACTCCTAACATGAAGAAATTTGTTCCCTTACCAATATGAGACTTAGATCTACTCTTCCTATCTTTTTGATAAGACTACTCTTTCTTCACCAATGACTCTAATACCAATTGCTAAGTACAAGAGACCCTCCACATTGGTATAATCTTGTCCACTTTTAATGTACATGTAAACCTTCGTGACTTTGTTTTTTGTTTCACCCAAAAGGTCTCATATCAATAAAAATAATTGTCCTCACTTAATTATATATCATGAATCTATCTATTCCTTAACTAATTAAAACTTTGTTTGTACCTAACAAATATTGTATCAAACCAACATTATTGATAAAAATAAATAAAGATAAACATAATTCAAAATTATAATATTGACATGCATGAGTATCAAACTGGCTGTGTAAAAATGTTTATGTTACTGTTAATTCGAATATAACTTAATTGATTAAGGTATATATTTTCGATAAAGAAATTTTAAGTCTGGCTTGAAAAAAAAAGAGGACTACTTAATCTTTAATTTCTTTTTAGTAATATATTTTTTCAAACACAAGGTATAAATGTGATTTTGTGGGCACATATTCAAAAGGTTTCCTCATATCTTGTTTAATTTTTGTTTTTTCCATTATTGTTTAATTTTTGTAGCACAAATTATAAAACGACAAAGTAGGTGCTCTATTTTCGCAGCAAAATTTAATTGGATCTTTAATTGGATCACGTTATTACTCTAGATGGCAATCAGAGAGAGCAAATGATCAACTACCAGTTTTAATTTTTAGCTAACCATTGGTTAATTTATTTAAAGTTCTAGGTAAAAAGTTAGAAAGTTTTTTTTTTTTTGAACTCAAAAAGTTAGAAAGTTACATGAGCATAATCCAACCTATTTAACTTTTTTTTCCCACATAATAAAAGGCAAAATCAATACATAATAAAAAGTAAAATCAATACATGCAATTTATTGATTGATGCAGGATTCTAGCCTCCTCCTCCCTTTCGTCGTGTTCCGTCGTCATAGAATGGTTGTCAAAATTGGTGGGTACCTACACAAAGAGGAGAAGAATAAACTTGCACCGGTGTGGAGCTAGGCCCACGAAGTTTCGATGCTTAAGTCAGATAGATCTGAGCATAAGTAGAATTGGTAGCCTGTAGAGAATTGCGTAGAGTTACGTCTCTATTTACATACCTCCTCCATCCTTAAACAAGAGAGGTATTTATAGGTGGTGAGAAGGGAGAGTTCCCTGGACGGTTCAACTCGCCCAATCATCATGAGAGCTCCTGAACTGAGGTGAAGAGGCGTAGACCGACCGGGGTCTATATCCGTATTCTCTGTCATGATGATGGTAACTGTCGTCCCCCGATTCTCAAGGGAATTGGGAGCGTTGTTGTACCGACCCCATCACGCGAGTCAAGGGTGTCTTGTCGATCACCTTTCACGTTGATCGAGAGACAGCCTGACAACAACAAATCCTCAGGTGAGTTGTTAAGCCTAGACCTTCGGAGCCCTAGGGTCGGCCCCCAAATTTTTGACTAGTCTGATGTTTGTGTCGTGGCCTCGACTTCCTGGAGAACAGATCGTGACGTCAGCGACTGGCCTTAGGTTGAGGTAACCCATGACACAACTTATTCAACTATTGTTCTTTTGTATTTTTTATATTAAGAAATTATCTACTTTTGAGAAAATATTTATTATGTGCATTATTAAAAAAGTATTTAATAATTATCTTATTTCATATTTAATATAAAAATTAATTTGAGAATAGAATGAATATATATTGCTCTATTCTAGAGGGCTGGTGGCACAAACAACCATCAGACTCAAAATAATTGCAAATTTAGCAAAATTTAAAACATTTTGCAAATATGGCAAAAAATCAGTGGCTATATCACTAACAAAATTCTATAAAAAAAGACTACTATTAGCGATAGTCTTCTATGAACGATAAACTTCTATTAGTGATAGATCATACTATCCGTTGCTATATTTTTAATTATTTGACTCTAAATTGAGATCTGTTACATTTTTTCTATTCTAAATCTAATTAAATAAAATAAAAATAAAATATTTTTTAATAATGTATAAATATAAGTTAAATATTTTTCTAAACTACCTTAATACTTTATGTTTTCTTATGCGGAGATAAAATAACTTTCAAACAGAAATAGTAATTTTATTTTTCTTTTATTAGTTATAATTTATTCAATTCAAACCTCTTCCACGCATGCATATATATATAAAAATAAAATAAATATGATTCATGCATTTACTTTACGTATGCAAATTAATATCGTGCATAATAAAAAAAAAGTACATTTATTTTTGTTTGTCTTTTAGGGAAGATGGTAAACAAATATTTCACGGAATCATAATCACAATTGATCATGAGAAGGAAATTTTGAAGTGACTTTATTTAATTTTTTTTTTTGGTTGTATTGTTGGCTTTCATTTATTTTCTTTCTTGTTTTTATTTTTGAAAGAAAACAAAGTAGTACGGGAGGAGAGTAAAAGGACAAAAATAAATAAAATTGATATTAAAACTATTTACTTTTTATTTTAATTTAGAAAGATTATATTTTTGTTAATAAAAAATTTCACCTCAACTTAAGAAAATTATAATAAAAAAAAAATGTACTGTCAGCTTGATATTAGTTACCTTTCTAAGTTTTAGATATAGACATTTTTACCAAAATGTGGATATCAATATATATTAATGGATTAACATAATGTACGATACAGTAATTAAGAGTAAGAGGTCACATGTTGGATTCCTTCTATCTACATATTGTAAATATATATATTAATAATATTTATTTTTATTTTTTTATTCCATCAAAATTTATGACACAGTAAAATGTCAGTTCACTCTTTATGTCAATGTCAAATCCTTGAACACGTAGAGATGTGAATGAAAATATTGACATAATTTAATACTCACCCAACACATCGAAGAAGAGAGTTAGAAAGATTCGATTGACAAAAAATTATTTAATATGACCGTCACATTAATTATGACTATCACACTCTAAACAATTGGATGTATGGTAAAACTATAAATTTTAATTTTTCTCCTTTAACGTTCAACTTAAAAAAACAGCCAACCACATTATAGCGGACACTCAAAATAATTTAGTGGATAAGACAATAATTAGAAGGTGCTTTTATTTAACCATATAACTTTAGTAATACACTCTTCAACAAAAGATAATAATAATATTTAGAAATACATGTGGCACTTTACTATTGGCCAGAAGCATCTACTCGGCTGCAGTTCCCCGTGAGAATGGGTCAAAGTAGAAAACATCTCTACCATTAATCTTTTGCAATGGCCTCGCATTATTCTCCTGCAAAAATTCACAAACCCAATCCCCAAAGTTTGCTTAGATCATCAAAATAAGCATCATGAATCTGAATTTTACAACACGATAATTGGTTGAAATGACTTAAATTTGTTTGACCCGCTACGAAAGACATGATACAGAATCTGGGTGAATTGAGCTTTAACTTTAACCCATTATGATATATAAACTTTCTAATATTTATGCCGCCACTTTTAATCTGTAAAACGTAATCTTTCTCCTATTTCGTAATACAATCTGTTCTCTCTCATTTCAATCCGTGGACGTAACTAACACAACGTTAATGAACCACATAAATTTTGTATCGATTCCCACTCTTATTCTTTGTTGTTTCGAATTTTGTCTTAATAGAATCAAAATAGAGAATATCACACTATAATTTGTTTGAAAAGAAAGAAGAAAAAGATATTAGATAAACTTACTTCTACGAGGACTTGTTTAAGAAGTTCGACTTGATAAGGTGCGACCGTTTGTACCTGAAAAATAGTAATATTGATGTGAAAATATAAGAAAATCATGTCAAATTCAAAAAAAGAAAAATTAAACATCTGTTTGGAATGATTTTTTAACCGATAATCCTAACGAGATGAGAATTAAAGTAAAATTAAGAACCTTTTTCATTACAGTCCAAATGACACCTTCATTACAAGGTGGAGTGGTGAGTGATCCAATGTATCTAAAATATTTCCTCCCATCAAGCTTTGCTACTCTTGGATCCACTCTTCCAAGAAATTCCTCACCTCCTTCAATGTTTAGATATTTTATGTCCCTTTCTATCTGAAATCATCAACATAAAAAAAAAGAAAAAAAAAACTTAATTATCATTACTTAAACAAAGGTTGAATCAACTTAAATAATCTTTATGATATAAATTTGGTAGTTTATGAGTGAAATTTAATTACCATAGAGATGAATGGATCACGTGGACCATACTCAAATAAAACGCCAATAACAGCTATGTTATTAGTTAAGTTTGTGTTCATGTGAACCATGTGAAGCTCCAAAGGGAACCTAATAACACGAGAATATATAAATATACTTATACAGTTATACCGTAGAAATTTAGAGGAAAACTATGGTAGCTAGAGAGAGGGAGCAAACGTTTTGCCATCTTGTGTATGCTCGGAAGGATGGTGCCAATGATAATTTTCAAGACGATAATTGATGTTATTAATTTGGATTGATCCAGCATTTCCTGTCCATTCTACCTGCATTCGTTCATTAATTTAACAATATATAAATAAAATAGTTGTAAATTTAGCATAATTAAAATAACATGTTATATAATTAAGAGACAAAATTAATGAAAAAAGAAAAAAGCACACATGAAAAAGTGATTACTAGTCAATCAAAGTCAATTAAGTTATTAGGTAGAAATCTAGGAATCTTGTAAACATGTGCCTTCTTTTGTTTATTCATAGGTCACTTTTTCAAAAAGTTATTATATTTGTTAGGTTTTGAGCCTTTGGTATATAATTTTTTATTTTATAATAATCATAAGGAAAAAGAATGTTTTTCGTACATAAAAAAATTCACATTCGTTCATTGTTCTCTATTTTAAAATTGAGAAGGAACATGCTGTTATTAAAATAAATAAATAAATAAATATTTTTTTTAAAGGAAAATATATATTATTTTTATACTCTAATAAGGTGAAAGAAAAAAAAAACATTATTTTTATACTCCCTATATATGGTTTCATTATTTGTTTGAAATTTCTTCTAATAATAAAATGGAGAAACAAAATTGCACTAGAAAAAATCTCCACTACCATACCCTAAAAAAAAGCCACTCTCCATCAATCCGAGCATAGTTCAATTGCCATAAAATTGTGCATTTGACTAAAAGATTATGAGTTCGATCTTCGTTTTAATTAAATCATCTTTGAAAAAAAAGTATAGAAATGATTGGTGCAATTTTAATTGTTTTAAGCTTAGTTTAGAATTGAGGTAGCTTTTAAAATAATTTACGCTATTAGAAAAAAATCAGATGTTTTATTAAGAAAAATAGTATTTATGGTAAATTCCAGTTTTAGACCTAAACAAGTTGGTTATTTGATAAATGATTACTAAATTGTTATAACTTAACTATAATGACTAAAATAAACCTATTATAAAAATTTGCATAATTTTTTTTTTTTTAAATATTATATCATTTAAATTTAAGTTTATATTATGTTTGCACAAGATTATTTGTTAAGTATTAAGGGAAATATTTGTAGTGTTTAAGAAAAAAAAGATAATTTTAAAAACTATGAGATAAAATTGATTCTTAGAGAATTTAAAAGCGAGGGAACATATTTTAAAAGTTGGTGTGTGATTTAAAAGTGATTTTTTCTTTAACTGCTTTTTACCGAACACAAAAAGCAGTTAAGATTTGTTTTCTAATCACTTTTAACACTCTCAAATGCAATTTCAAACGCAGTCTTACGATGATTAAGGAGGAAACAAAATCTTACAATAAGTTCATGACCAACATTCTTGAGAATTGCATTAGCAGGCCTATGATTTCTCTTGAGATCACCCAAGCTTCTGTTGTAATCTGCAGTCCAATTTGACAAAGAAATAGGAGATTGAAATTTCCCCTTATTACACTTTGTCCATTCTATCTTCAAATCTCCCCAATGCTTAGGACCTCTCTCACTACAAGGATCATAATTGAAACCCTCATCACACTTCACTCTTCTTGATAACAATGATAAGCAAGAGATGGCAAAAATGAGAATATGGGTTTGTTTTGTTAGGGTTTCCATTTGTTTGGAGAGAGCTACGTTTGATTTTGAGGTTGTTGGTGTTTTGGTTTTGGTTGGACAAACCATGCACCCTTTATATATATGGAATTTCAAGTGTGAAAAGTATTCATTCATGGGTTGTTTAATTACTTGGGATTGAGATTAATATTATTATTCCACGTTTTCAATATGTTGTTGAATTAATGTTGTGTAAATTTCTTTATTCTTCTCTACTACCTTTCTCTAGAGTGAAAGTGATTGATGATATTTTATATATCCACGTATTATTCCAAACTCAAAATTTTAAATACAAATTTTGATACGTAGAAACTCTCTTGTATTTTGTATTTTTTTTTTAGTATATTGAGGTGAAGGATTAATTCAAACCACAGACTTTTTGGTCGTCAACACATACCTATGTTAGCTGAGTCCTACTCGCTTTGACAACTCTTGTTTAAAATTATAGTAGTGGGATTATTCTAAAATATAAAAATGTGTTTTTTTTTTTTTTGTCATAAATATACATACAAACTCCACTTTCTATGTTTTTTTTTTCTTTATTAATTGCTGGTTGAGAAAGTAAAAAGTTTCAAAAGAATGATGGGAAATATATATATAAGATAGAAGTCATTATTATCGATGTTTGATGATATAAGTCAACGGTAATTGACATGTACTTTTTGATTTTTTAGGGGGCGTTTGACCCCTCGTAATGGGTTCGAATCCTGGGAATCAAAACCCTGTAGGTTTTTTGGTTAGGAGGGTTCTGAACCCTAGGAATCAGAAAACGGTGTTTGAGGTGCAGTGTTGGGAAACCTAAGAATCAGAAGTCAGTGTTTGGGGTGCAGAGTTTTGAAACCCGGGTTTGGACAATTTTTTTTTTCCTTTTTTCCTTTCGCTACTTTTTTCTTTTCTTTTCTTCTTCTTATTTTTTAGTGGATGTTTTGTGAATTGTATAATTTTTTATGCAACATGTGAATTTTTTTCTAGACGTTTGAATGAAGCATTTAATTTATGCTATAGTCTAAGAATAAGAAAATCATTTCCAACAATCGAAACATTGCTTACAAGGATCAAATATATATTTGGATAGGAAATTAAAAAATTAAATGTTTCATTCAAATGTCTCCAAAAACATAACATGTCATGTCAATCGGTTTGATTTTTTTTTAAAAAAAAAAATACATATTTAGATAAAAAAAAAAAAAAAAAAAAAACTGAAACGCAAAAATACAAAAGGAAGAAAACAAGAATTAAACAACAACCTATTATTATATTTAGATAACATTCTAAGTATGTATCCCTTAAATACAAACTGAAATTTATAATTTCAAACATTTCATAAAGTTAAGCTTCACAAGAATTATAAAATGGAAAAAGAAAAAAAAAATCTAATTTTGTAATTAGAGAAAAATCATATTCTATTTTTAAATCAAATGAATATTGTTAATAATAATTATTTTTTAATTTTTAATTTGTTAATTTAAAAATTAAATATTATTTTTTAAAATATTAACATGATGGCGTCAAATATTTTATTTTATCTTAAACTAAAAAATTAAACATATTTTAAGTTATTGTTAATTAAATTAAATATAAATGAATTAAAAAAAAAATTATATTGACCTCATAATCACTAGGCGATACATATTGAGCTATGCTCTTCTTGGCTTATATAATTATAATTAGGGAGGATGAAATTGGAAGAAAAATGGTGGGACCCACCATAATTATGAAAAATGTGGGAAAAAAAATGATGGACCCACCAATATAGTGTAATTTGAAGAAAAACCATTGGTTTGGAAAGGGTTTTGGAGGTGTAACACATGAGTTTGGTTTTCCAAACCCGGGGTTTCCAATCCCTTGCCCCAAACATGTTTTTAGATTCTAAATTCAAAAACTACCACAACCCATTACCGGGCCAAACGCACCCTTAAAGTGTCCCTAAATCCCCCATATCCCTATATTCCACTAAAAAAAATCAGCATTATTGTTGGAAATTAACATAATTTAAATCTAAAGCATTAAATGAATTTTATTAAAAAGATTATAGGCAGTAAACTTACACTAAAAAAATTCAGCATTATTGATGGAAATTAACATAATTTAAATCTATAGCATTAAATGAATTCTATTAAAAAGTTTCTGGACACTAAAGTTACACTAAAAAAATCAGCATTATTGATGGAAATTAACATAATTTAAATCTATAGCATTAAATGAATTTTATTAAAAAGTTTCTGTACTAAAGCTACACTAAAAAAATCAGCATTATTGATGGAAATTAACATAATTTAAATCTATAGCATTAAATGAATTTTATTAAAATGTTTCTGGGCACTAAACTTTTTTTTTTTTTTAAAGATATTTGTACAGATAATTTTTCTTTTGTAATATTTTTTTACCTCTTCGAAAATGCATATTTTTTTTTTTAATTTCTTGACTGACGTCAACAATATTATGCTGAGCACGGTAATACTATAGTTGTCTCTCTTGCGATCGTACTCAGCGAAAGATACAAATGACTTTTCAGGGAGTTTGTTGATCACGAGAAAATGTTAAAAAATATACGTTTTAAAAAATCGGGTAATTTGACATTAAAAACTTTCAAGGGGTCGTGCAAAATACTCCCCCTTCTTATTTCTCAAAAATAAATAAAAAATAAATAAATAATAAGAAAAAAAAACTTTTGTTTTAGTCATAATTTTTTCAACACGTTATCAATGTGAATGTGTGGAATTATTCAAATTTTAAAAAGTTTCTTTATTTGGTCAATCTTTATCTTGTTTAATTTTCGTTTTTTACATTGTTTTTATTTGAACAATTTATAACGACAAAGTAGGTGTTCTATTTTCTCATAAAGATCTCATTGGATCACGTCATTATTCTAGAAGGCATGAGAGAGTGCAAAAAAACCAACTACCAATTTTAGTGTTTTAGCAAACGATTGATTAATTTGTTTAAGGTTTTATGTAAAAATGAGTTAAGGCTAGTTTTTTTTATGGTGTTGGTGTCAAAATTCAGACAGGAGAATGTCGTCTGACCTTCACGTGACTTTAACTTTAGAATATGTTAATTCATAGACGAAGTGACTTGGAAAATAAAGAGAGAAAGAATATCAGTATATCGCCTGCCACAGTGGCTCTAATGCTCAAACAATATAATATGAACCAGGATGTCCTCACTTTGCCTCCAGGACCAATCACACGTTCAAGGGCCAAACAACTACAACTGGCTTTCGATACTCACATACAAACATTGGTGAACTCGATTAAGGAAGGTCAAGGAAGAGCAAATGAACAAAAGCTCTATACATTATGTCAGATGATGTTACCATGAGAAAATGAAGTTTTATGTTATGAAACTTACTATTGTAATTTTGCTAGCAATATTTGTTTACTTTAGAAGTTTATGCTGGTCATTTTTATGGCCCAATTAGATTGATTATTTATCATTTATTTTGAGTGATGTTTGATAAATTCCACTTAGGGGTAGATTGGTCATTTAGCTAATTAGCTAAACAAATTAGGTTTAAATCCTGAGTGAAGCATTGTAGAGAGAGACTTATTATTTTTTGGAATGAAAGTTTCTGCATGTTGATGACTGAGCCTCATCACCAATTTTTTTGCAATTCTTGAGTTAGGGTTGCATGTTGGAGCATTCAAGTAAGTCTGATCAATTTGCTTGTGGACTGTTCAAACCTCGAGTAGGGAACTAGTTCTCCTTACCTCTTGGTCTTCGATCACAAGGTAATCCATATCTAATCCTATCCTTGGGATTGAACTCTAATTGATTTGAGGGTTTTGGCATTTGAGTGAGTAGACGAGAATAAACTTCCTTTCTTCTTGAAGTTAGGCAGTATTATTTTATACTATTTTTTGGGGTCTTTTCTTTTCTTCCTAGGGTTTAGGGTGAGTAGACCGACCTAAAAAGATTGGTCTTAGATTCCTTCGCCTAATGTGACGTGGGGTTGGCCTCGGCTTGATTGTTCTCCTTTGGCCACCATGAACCTTGGTCTTTTGGCTCAATCAGGATAACATTGCTTCCAAGACATGATTTGGCCTTGGATCTGTATAACCTTGCAAGGTGGGGTCGACCTTAACCTAGTCGCCTTGAGCTAGCTTGTCCCGATCTCTTACTTGCCTTAGTGTGGGTCTGGACTAACTTTATTCTCGATCTTTCTTGTTGATTTCCTTTTTACCCATAACATATGATAATCATTTTGGGGTTTTTTTAAAAAAAAAACTTTTACGTGTGAACTTAGCGAGGTGTATCAATTTTTACCTTAAATATTTTGTTGAAGCACAATTTTTTCCAACTGGAACGCACCTGCTTATCACGTGACCTCAACGGTGAATTTGTAATATCGTCGGGACGAAGGGACCTGCTAAACAAATTAAAGTAAACCAACTCCGATGCCAAAGTCAGTATGATGAGCAATGGTTGACTGAAGTATTTTTAGAATAGAATTGACTTACTCCCTTCCTACTATTATGGTGGTATTTAGAATGTTGGTCTACGTCTTTCCCTTTCTTAAAAGGCTTAGGAGAATGAATCAACTGGACCCCTTAGGCGTTGCTTACCCATTTTCCCGTAGGAAGAGATAAAGCCTGAAAATCCTAGGCTTGCCATGAGGGACGAGGAGTGCTCGACCTAGGTCTAACCGAGCACACCTCTTTGAGACTCGAAGTCCATTTGGGGCCGACCAATGGTCGAAATTAGGCCTGGCTGACCACTCCTCATTTTGGGCTTTGGAATGGTCGACTTTTAACCTTTATTGTTTCCTTGATCAAATCTCGCATGTTGGCCCCGAGTTCCTTCGATGGATTGGGCTCGTGCTAATCTGTCCCGATATTTTCAGAGGTTGAAATGATATTTTATGTGGCATGGTATTTGGTTCGAATGAACCAGTTTTCGGTCCAGACTTTTATATGTGATTATTTTATCCACAACATGTTTAATTTCATTAAATTGAATCCTAAACTTAAATATGTGTAGCAAATTTTATTTATGTTAAATTTATTATGCTAAATTCACTCATTAACTTAAAAAAATAAAATAAAATAAAATAAAGATCTCTTCATACTTACTCATTTTCCCACACACAAAAAAAAAAAAAAAAAAAAAAAAACTGCATAAAATTAAGCATGATTAATGTACAAGATCCACAATTGAATAGATCTTTGAAAACTCACAAATTTTAACGAAAATCTAACTTTGGTGAAAATGTTTTATATTTTATATTTATTAAATGCACGGGTAAATGTTTTCATTGACGATTTTCTAAATGAAAGTCTATTAGAATATACAAATTTAAATATAACTTAAATATAGCTTAAGTACTTAAAATATTATATCTTTCAATAGTTTGAGTTTTTCTTTCTACTCCTATACATTGTTGAACTTAAAAAAAAGAAAAAGAACGAATAACAAATAAATTTAACTAACTAATTTATCCATACCGCAATTTCTCCAAATTTTTTTTTTTTTTTTTGAGTACATTGGGGGTGGGGGGATTCAAACCACAGACCTCGTGGTCATCAAGTCATACATATGCCAGCTGAGCCATGCTCGCTTTGGCAATTAATTTCTCCAAATTAAACTTAGTTTGCAGGTATAAAACATAAAATTATTGGAGTTTCTGGTTGATTTTTTGAACTATAAAAATGCAAATTAAGTCACCCTAATTAGAAAATTAAGTGCAAAGAAATTAAACAAAATCGAGAAATTAATCTTACCAAGATTCTAATTTAAAGGGATGTAATTATTTCCAAAATAAGATTTTTTATCACAATAATTTCTAATAGAATTATCTAAACTTGCTACTACTCGACTTACCCTACTCGGAACAACCGTAACAAGTAACCTGGAATATTAACCATGACTAAAGTCAAAATTAAACTTAAGGTGTAACTAATTAGGCACGATAGCGGTCCATATTAATTAGACATTAACAATACGAAAAAAATCGCGACAACTAATTAACTTGGATAACCTAAATTAACTAATCGATTTTTCTTAAATTCTAAAATTGACCATGCAACCCATGTGTTTATGGAAAAGCCAATAAATCACACACACAAGATTCAATTTTCGCTATTTATGCAATTAAATACATAACAATTACGGATCACACATTTTATTTTTAGCAGTTAGTCATGCAAATACAATCGATGTGTTAATTTAATTGTCAAACACATCTTTTTCCGCCTCCACCCTCCTAAACTCGTCATTCTATTTGCTACTGTACTCGAAAATCAGCATCTCAGCAATGACAATTGATTTTAGCTAATTTTTTTGTACAATGTTTTCTATAATTTTCTATATTTTCATTGATAAAGACTTATTTCAATAAATTTTAAGAATGCGATTTTTGTTTTTTATTTTATGTATCCTTCACAAATTTCTTTGAACAAAACAAAAAACAAATTGGCCACAATACTTCACATTCTTTTCTCAATATCACTCACATTAATTATTCATTTTATTTGAATAGTTTTTAAATAAAAGAGAGTCGTACAATAGTGTTGTTAAATATTACATGTGAATTTGAAATATTTTAATTCATTAATTTAAACCGATCGAAATAAGTTGATGTTTTTATTTCTCTCCATCATAAGAATACTACCTTCTGAATTTGGTTTACATATCAATTTTGATTGAAGAAACCTAATTTATATTTAAAATAATAAAAATAGGTTGAATTTCTTTTTTAGCCATTTTACACATTTTGTTTAAATTACGTTTTTTTTTAAATTAAAAATATTGTGGGAAGGAAGAGAAAGAGAGAGAAATGTGTTGCCTCGAAAAATGGGACAAACATGAATAGTAATTACTGTAGAAATCTGAGAAGTTCAATAATAATTACTATTGAAGTTTAAGTAGTTGATATTTTTATCCGAGTTCAACAAGTCCGTGAGCCAAACAGAGAGTTAACTTCTCCTCCCAAGGAGTTAGGGGAGTTGGAGTTGTTTAGCTTTGGGAGTTCTGAAAAACAGGGAGTTAACTTCTCCTCCCAATGAGTTGGGGGAGTTGGAGTTGTTAGTTGGAGTTGTTTAGTCTAAGGAGTTGTTTAGCTAGGGAGTTCTGAAGTATATGTGTATTAGGGGTAGAGAGTTGTGAGATTGAACCTAGGACCTCAAGGTCACTAGGCGATACATCATGTCGTTGAACTGTGCTCTTGTTGGCGGGGTTGTTGAACCTAATATTTTGAAGTCTGAGTTTATATTAGCTGGTTTTTTCTGCACAATATTTTTTTTACAAACTTTCAAAATTTTATTATTTAAGAACTTCTTCCGATTCCAATAAATTCTAAAAATGAAAAATTTTTATTTTTATTTTATCTATCCTTTAAAAATTTCTTTGAAGACAACAAAAATAATTTTGAGCACAATACCTCACATTATTTTTTTCACCTTGATAAACCCTAATACCTCACATTAATTATATATATATATTTGTTAGCACTCATATTTAATTTTATGAATTCTAAAATTTAGATTTTTTTTTGTTTTTATTAATGGAGTATAGTTTACAAACTTTTTTAAAGAAAAAAAAATAACAACACATAAGTATAGTCTTTTCCTGACCCATATGTCAAACACATATTTTTCTGCTTCCACCCTCTTAAACTCGTTATTCCATTTGAATCTACTTCACTTGGAAACCAATATCTCAGCAATGACAAAAATAATTTTGACCACAATACTTCACATTTTTTTTTCAATATCACTCACATTAATTATTCATTTTATTTGGATAATTTTGTAATAAAAGAGAGTCATACAATAGTGTGTTAAATATTAACTGTGAATTTGAAAGATTTTAATCCATTAATTTAAACGGATCAAAATAAACTGATGTTTTTATTTCTTTTCATTATAAGAATACTACATTTTGAATTTGGTTTAAGTACCAATTTTGATTGAACAACCTAATTTATATTTAAAATAATAAAAATAGGTTGAATTTCATTTTTAGTCATTTTACACATTTTGTTTAAATTACGTTTTTTTTTTAATAATTAAAAAATATTCACTACAAAAAAATTAGTCTATTGCGACAATTTTTTTACAACGGTTTAGAAAGTGCTGCAAAATTTAATAAAATCGCAACAATTTCTTGCTGCAATTTTAAAATGTGTTGCAATAGGGTGTTCATTTTTATTGGACAATTGACGAAGCCCAAATAAAAAAAAATCTTTAAAAAATTTAAAGCCCAAACAAATAAGAAAGTGTTGCAATAGTGAGTGTTATTGCAACGGTTGTGAGAAGTTTGCTAGATCCCTTACAACACTAGTTTAGCCAGAGGTTTCTCAAGCGTTGCAAGAACTGTTGCAGCAGTTTAAAATCGCTGCTATAGCTCAAAAAAACCTCTGCAATAGCTCTGTTTTCTTGTAGTGATTGTAAGAGGGAGGGAGAAAGAGAAATGTGCTACCTCGAAAAATGAGACAAATTTAAATAGTAATTACGGTAGAAGTCTGTAAAGTTCAATAATAATTACTGTTGAAGTCTGGGAAGTTGATATTTTTTATCCGAGTTCAACGAGTCTGTGGGCCAAACGCGGAGTTAACTTCTCCTTCCAACTCCTTCGATCAAATACTTCCTAAATGTTTAAAAATTATCGTACATTTTTTTTTTTTTTTTTTTTTTTTTTGACTAAATACAGCACATGTTAGAAAAAACTAGTATTTGAAAAGACCAAATCCCGGTGAGTAGTCTCAACCAACGAAGAGCTAAAGCAAGCTGTCTAATTTAGACAGAAAATTTTAAATTGATAAAGTAGAAAAGGAGGAGGCAGGTGGACCAACTCCAACACCTAATAACTTTTGTTTAATAATTGAACTAAAGAAAGAAAAAAAATTAATAATTATTTTTTTTAATTGGTTACCTTACCCCCTTGAAAACTGTTAAATTAGTAAAAAAAAATCCAATATTTCAAAACTGTTAAATTAGTAAAAAAAATCCAATATTTCAAAATGGTTAAATTTCAAGTTTAGTCTTTGAAATTTTAAATATATCTCTAAAATTTAAGAACGGTTAAATTTCAAGTTTAGTCTTTGAAATTTTAAATATATCTCTAAAATTTAAGAAGTATCTAATATGTTTCTTAAAAGAAAAAAAAAATGCCAATCAACTTTAAAAAATAAAATAAAAGATGAATAAAGAGAAGAAAATGTTATCAAAATAAAATTTTCTTTTTCCTTCAAAACCATACCCTACCTGATGAAAGTCTATTTTTATGTCTTTAAAAACAATGAATACTAGGAAAACAACAAAAACGTTTCTTACTCGTTTTTAAATTAATAATCTAAAATAATTCACTTTGAAAATATCCCAGTAGGATTTTCTTAACGCCTCATTTCCCTTTTCCCGAAACACTAACGAAATCGTGATTTCCTGACGAATGTTAACTTCTATAATCCATAGAATAAAACTGCATCTTTGGTGAAGCAAAGAGCGGTTCAGTCAGAAGCATCTACCGCGCGATTATAGAATTCCCTTTTTTTTGCTCGCCCTACTTCTAAGTCTCGATAGAAAAGGGAAAGCAAGTGCTGTGATGAGATGGCATAGTCGCAAAGCTTCGTCGTGCCATACACCCTCTCATCAGCTATCGACACAAGCATATGATGTGTAAGTGTGAATAGAGGTCAAGAACGACAAAATCTGAGGGATTGATCCTTCGTGAACGTCACAACCGATGGATTTTGGCCATCTGCTTCTAAGTGAGCCTCATAGAACCTACATTTGAGAAAAACAGCAGTAGATGAGTCTTAGGATAGCCAGTTCCATCGTATTTGTCTATGTCAGGCATCGTCGAACTTTTCTGGAGATTTTTCCTCTAGAAAAATGGTCAATCCCTTCATGTTGAGCCCATGGTCTCTAGACCCTTTACTTTCTGCAACTCTTCCTGTAACTTGGCTAGCAACTCCCCTTGTTCTTTCAACCATTTTTCCATTTCAGTTCTACATTTTTTATATTAATAATGTACTTTAAATAAATTATTACAGAAATATGATAGTTTTCAAAGTATTTACAAAATTAGAATACTTAAATCGTGTTCGATATAGAGAGTAACTCGTGTACTATAGACACGATTTATATGTAACTCGTGTACCATGGACACGAGCCATGATCACCTCACTTGCTCCATATGTGCCATGTTTATCTGTCACGTTACATGTAACTCGTGTCCATAGTACACGATTTAGGGAGTAACTCGTGTCCATGGTACACGACTTTAAGTTGGTACGTCATGTAAATCGTGTCCATAGTACACGATTTAGGTACCCTAATTTTATAAATATTTTCAAAACTATCCTATTTCGATAATAAGTTATTTAAAGTATATTATTAATATAAAAAATCCTTTTTTCTTTATGGAGTTGTTTCAAATAAATTAAAATATTGCATATATATTCTACCATAAGAATAATGAATTTGGAGGAGTACAAATAATTAATAATTTACCTATTCATTCACTAATGTATTTTATGATAATTTTGTTACTTAAACATTAAATTTAAATTATTGCACTTTATGTTTTCTATTTAAAAACTATTAAAAATTCAATCTGTTTTACGTTTTATATATTCGATATGTTTAGCAATTTTTAACCTTTATCATGTTTATGTTACTGTAATTAGTTTATTTGTATTTTAATTTGCACTATTAACTATTATACATCATCTCTTTCCGCATTAAACAAAAAAAAGTAAAATCATTAAAAAGAATAGCAATATTATTATTATTTGAGGTTAAAAAATGAGATAACACACGATAATTAATAAATGGAGATAATAATTGAATTATCAATTTCAATTGAATGTCTGCGGTGGGTTTGGATCATAGAGGTCGACTTGTCGTCCATTATGTGGTTGGATTGGTCTTGCATTCTTCTCTGCAGACTGCAATTCACATTAAAAATAAATAATTATAAGAAAAAGAATAAAAAATCGACATGTCGTTTTAATATAATTAAAAAGATGACTTTTTTTTTTAAACTTACATCATGAACAGCCGATCTCAGAAGCTTCACCTGTTCCCGTGAGACTGTTCCTATCTGATATCAGACGATTAAAAAAATAATACTCATTAGACGAGATGAGGATTTTTTTTTCTTTTTCTTGCAAAGAATAAGTAAGCGTAGAAGAACAACGACACAGATTTACGTGGTTCGCTAACTTCGTGTTAGGTACGTCCACGGACAGAAGGAAGAGCAGTATTATTACGAAATAGGAGAGATTACAAATGAAACAGATAGGGACGACTGAAGTCATTAGAAGGTTTAGAGTTTAGGGTCTCATAACAGATTCAACGAGTCGAGGGTCTCATAACAGATTCAAGACATTCCAACATTTCACTTTTTTTTAGCTTCATTCAAGAGAGAATTTAATGAAAAAATACATTTGAATTAATTATCTTTTGTAACAATTTCACCATGCAAACAATTATCACCAAGGACGGATGGATCAAATTAAAAATAATAAATGCAGAAAAATAAATGAGAGAGATAAAGAGAAAGATCACGCAAATGTTTATCACCAAGGACGAATGGATCAAATTAAAAATAATAAAAGGTCTAATCCTGACTATATTCTTCTAAAACTCTATATTGACTTAGACATCTCGAAGTGTGTGTGACAAACACGACATTGATGCATGCATAGTTCTATGTTTTGATCGTGTGGATCCATCGATCCATGTCAGATTCGTGCATTAAAAAAATATGAATATTGCTTTATTTATTTATTAGAGAAAAGAAGAAATTAAACATACCTTTTTGTTAATGTTCCAAATGACACCTTCAGTGCAAGGAGGGACAGTGAGGGAGCCCATGTATCTATAATACTTCATGCCACCCATTTTTATCTTCCTAGGATCTATGCTTCCTGCTTTTTTCTCTTTTTCTTCTTCCAATGCCTTTATTTTTCTACTCAACTAAACATTACAATATAATTTTGTTACTCTTGGATATGATATATATGTTCAATTATATTCCATTTACTTTATAATTAAGTTTTATAATAGATTAAGATAAAGTTTATGATCCTTTTTGTAGCAAATTAATAGTACACTACAGCTTATGTTTTTTATTATTGGTTTACCTTGGAGAGGAAAGAATCAGCACGACCAATCTTGTAGAAGATGCCAAGAACAGCAATGGGATATTTGGCTTCCGGGTTTGAGCTTTGGTGAACCAAATGAACCTCTAAATCATACCTAAATCCATGAAAAAAAAAACGCTATTAATTTGAAAGTAGATACAGTTTTAATTAGTTCCCGTTTGTTAAACATGTTAATGGTTTCTGTTACGATGAATCAATAACAAAAAATAAGTAAGCGCAGAAGAAGAACGACCCAGATTTACGTGGTTCACTAACGTCTTGTTAGCTACGTCCACGGACAAAAGAGAGAGCGGTATGATTACGAAATAGGAGAGATTACAAATGAACAGATAGGGGCGGCTGAAGTGATAAGAAGGTTTATATATGACACCCTTCTAATGACCTAATACAAAATTATTACGAAATATGAGAGATTACAAATGAACAGATAGGGGCGACTGAAGTCATTAGAAGGTTTATATATGACACCCTTCTAATAACCTAATACAAAATGGGTCAAAGTCATTAGAAACGAGGCCCCGTACAAACCAGTCGTAGAGGGTCTCATAACAGATTCAAGGCATTCTAACAGTTTCGATTGATATCAGTCAAATTTTAAAAAATGAAACACATAGTCAAGGGCATAACTTTATATGTTGCTACGCTCGGTTTGAAGTTTAAAATATCACTTTTAATGCCGGCAAACTCAATCTTAAACGCAAGCTTAATAACATCAGATACAAAAAAGTTGAGAGTTAGAGAGAAAAGAGATTGAACCTTCTTCCATTAAGGGTGTGTTCTGAAGGAGAGTGCCAATGAGCTTGTTGAAGAAGATAATCCGTGCCATTAATCTCGATTGATCCGGCATTTCCCTCCCATTTAACCTGTTCAGTCATTATATTTTATGTGCAAAAATATCTCAAGTTAAATTTTCGATTCTAATAATAAATTTTAGAAAAAAACTCAATTTATACCCTTAAACTTTAGAGTTTGTATCAATTAAAACCCTAAACTAATGATTGTATCAATTTAAACCCTAAACTTTCATAAGTGTATCAATTTACACCTTCTGTTAGAATTTTATTTTAAAAACGTTAATTTAAATACGTGAAAAACTTATAATTTTAGTCATTTAACCCCTAAACTTTCATAAGTGAATCAATTGTATGAAAATTTAGAGGTTTAATTGATAAATTATAAGTCTCCACGCGTGTGAAAACTAACATTTTTCTAGGAGAGAGTGTAAATTGGTACATTTATGAAAGTTCAGGGTTTAGATGGATACAATTAATAGTTTAAGGTTTTAATTGATACAATCTCCAAAATTTAAGGGTATAAATTGATTTTTACCCTAAATTTTAAAACAAAAAACACTTCAAACTAAAAAAAATTATACATGGTTTAATAACTATTTAATTTCTTATTTTTTATTTTTAAAAATTCTGTTTGTTTTACTTTACAATGATTTCTATATTTTTCAACAAAATATTAAAAGCCAAATATAGTTGTATTTCATGTTTTTAAATATGTGTTTAGAAGTCAAATCGAGTATAACTCAATTGACATAAGGTTGTGTCATGGGCTAAAAGATCATGGGTACAATTCTTGCATTAATTAAAATGTTGTTGCAAAATAAATTACTTTTAAAACATAAAATACTATATTTATTAAAGTTTTTATCTTTTTATAGAATTTACATTGTTTGAATCACAAAATTCGAAAACAGTTTTCAAAAATAAAATTTAGATTGCATACTAAGCAAAAAAAAATAACTTCAATTTTAAAACACTTGTAAAAAGTAGATAACAAAACAAAAAAAAAAAACGTATAAGTGAAAAGAGTAAAGAGTGTTTATAAGTTTAATTTTTAAAAATAAAAAATAAAATGATTATCAAACAAATCTTATTATATAACATGTGGGTCACTTATTCACCTAAGATGATTTGTTTGTGAATTATAACACACACCAAAAAAACTAAAAGTCATATTTTTTTATTTTTTTTTTGACAACGATAAAAGTCATATTACCTTCTACAAGTTGAAAATTTTAAATTATTTAAACATTCATTCATTGGAGGTGTTTAGTTTGTCACCACATATGAATTTTATGCTAAGTTTATTTAAATATTCATTAATTAGATGATGAGTGATCTATTCCTTACCACTAAAAGAAATAGGTTAAATAAAACAACAAGTTTTCTACTGGATCTATAAATGAGTACCATTCAATGGATGCCACCACACCCTATAACAAAGGTTTAAGTATTATTAATAATTAAGTACATTATTGTAATTATATACATATATTTTGACGAATAACTTTGTGTCTATTAGGACAAGAACTATAGCCGCGGACCATGTATTTACTGTCATAATAAATTAATTTTAATTTTGTCACGTAGATTATATACCTTTCTAAACTATTTATTAATATATATTTGATGCAACTAGTTTTGGTAAGAAGGAAATTAAAGTAAATCAATAGTTGGATGAGTCGGGATTTGAATAAAAACTCGATTTTGGGGAGACCAAAATAGGTCTAGCTTAACAATGATAATTGTTACGGACAACTTCAGCCTCACGTCACCCGCTGACGTCATACTCACTTCCTAAGTAGTGGGGTCACCACATCCGAACCCCAGAAGATTTACCCGTCAAAGGCCGACCCCGAGACTTCGGTGGGCGATGCTCACCGCAGCTGACTAAAGTAGGATGAACCGAGGAGTGACGTACGTGACGGCCTGCCACGACTGACAAAGAGGCAGAACCGCAGGAGCCCCCAACCCTCTCGAAAATCGGGGGACGACGGTTGCTGCAATTATCACCAAGCGCGTGGGCCCAACTCCGGTTGGCCCACGTTGCCCGTCCCGGTCCTGGCGTTCGTCCGAAGGCCAACAAACTGGGCAAACACGAGGAACTCTCCTTCACCAACTACAAATACCCCTCTTATTCATCACGGGAGGGGAACAAGACGGGTAACTCTACCTTAACACCCTCTTACTACTCCTACCTACACTCAGACCTCTCTGACTTAGTCATCGGAGGCCCGTGGGCCTAGCCCACCGATACAAGATGATGCTCTCTCTCCTCTCGCAGGTACACCGCCATTTCTCCAACAATCAGTTGGTGACGAAAGCGGAGGAGGAACACGGTGGTCTAAAATCTTGCATCAACAATAATTGACACATATTACTTCGATCATGAAGTCGAATGTTCGAATATCCATACTCCATTTGTTGAACTTAAAAAAAAATTACTCTTGAGAAGAAAATACTTTTAAGTACTTCATACGTTTAAAATTTCAAAATTAAGTTGTCTATTAAAACTTCAAAATAGATGTCATCATAAAATTAAAAAAATAAGAAAAAGTAAATTAAAGGTGGCTATGTATCATATATGACCTCATAACAATAATTAAAATTGTCAAATCAAACCTAGCTCAATTGACATAAAGTTGTGTTTTTGACTAAAAAGTTAAGAACGATGTTATTTTTATTTAACGTTTTTCTTTCTAAAATTAGTTATCAAACGAGACCTTATTCCATTGTTTTCTAGTTGTTGTACTGCATAAAATAAATAATTAATTTGATGTAATCTTACCGAAATATCATGGCCTCGATTCTTGAGAACAGCAATAGAGGGTTTGTATTTCCTCTTAAGTTGACCCATACTTTTGACAACTTTGACTCTCTTGCTTGACAAATCAATGGGAGATTGCATGTCGCCATTGTTGCACTTTGCCCATTCTCTCTTAATCTCTCCCCATCTCCTTGGCCCTTTCTTGCTCCCTTTTTTGTAATCAAATTCACTCTCATCCTCTACAAATTTCCATTATCAAAACACACAAGATTTAAACAAAACAAAATAACATAATGAAAAATTTACAACATAAAGTTCGTTTTTGTCTAGGTTAAACCTCGACTCAACTGAAAAGCTTAAGCTAATGAGTTATGATAAATTTAATCAAGTGCTTACCAACTTCTTGCGCTTTGACTGAGGTCCAAAGTAGAGCGAAAGTTAGGAAGACGACAAAAGTCAAAGCAAAAGCTCTCCGGTTTAGTGTCGACATTGTTCTTGCGAAGGGTTGAACGTCGGAGACGGCGGAATCGAAAACTTAGGTTGATTAAGAAGAGGGGGAGAATGGATAGAGGGATTTATAGAGATTTTGCAGAGAAGGGGTTGAGTTTCGTGTGGGTTTCTTGCAGAAGGCGGCGATTAGGGTGGAGAGCTTAACAATGATTTCATGAAGGTTCGATTTTTAATGAAGAAAAATTGGTCCAAGAAAGATGGGATTGGAATTTGAAATTCTATTCTTAATAATTATTTATTGTCAATAATTTTGTTTTGGTAAGACTAAGAATAGTTTATATGGTTGTTCGTGTTTTGTCTGCTTGTTTTTGTATGGCTGAATTGAAAAACTTTGAAGATGGCTTTCATGATTCATGAATAGGCAGTTTTGAATTTGCTTTTGATGACATGCACAATGAGGATTCGCTTAAATTCGAACTTCAAACTTCTTAGTCTTTCATTATTCAAGAATATGGTAGTTTTGAATTTGCTTCCGATGACATGCACAATGAAAAATTCGCTTTTGATGACATACAGGATGAAAAATTTGAACTTCAAACATCTTAGTCACTATAAAAAAAAAAAAAAAAAGATAATAGAAATTTGGTATAATTAACCAAATATCTTTTAGAAATTAATTCTAAGTGCAACGTGGCCAAAGCATTAAGGAAGTTTGGTATAATTATTCAAATACGTTTTAGGAATTAATTATGAATGCAACGTAACCAAGGCATTAGGTTGTGTTTGGCTAGGTTGTATTTAGAATTAATTTCTAAAATATATCTGAATAATTATTATCAACTTACCCCTAAATCTTAAACTCTAAATCTTAAACTCTAAGTCGGGTTATTATTAATAATTTTTTTAAAAAGATAAATAAATAAATAACCAAGCATAAAATTGATGTTGGATTTGATAACTATTTCATTTTTAATTTTCTATTTTTGAATTTGATGTTTGTTTCCTCATAAATTTAGAAAAAAAATAAACATATTTTTTTTAGTTTTCAAAATTTAACTTAAATTTTAAAAATTAAATTAGATAATAGAAGCAATTGCATATATATATAGAAATCTAACACAAAATAATAGTAAATCTAGCACAATCTAAAAATATTTGCAAATATGACACAATTTTTTAGTGATAGAAGTCTATTGCGGATGAACTATAAAAATGGTTTATCGCTGATAGACTATAAAAAATGGTCACATTGATAGAGGTATATCAGTGATAGATTAAACAGTGATAAAAATCTATCAACGTCTAATAGACTATAAAAAATTGTCATATTTGCAATTCTTTTTTAAATGTGTTACATTTACAAATAGGAAAAATGAAATAGCCCACCTACTGCAATTTCTTTCGATAATAAAATAAAAAAAGTCATAGACAAAAGTAATGTTTATAAACTTAATTTTCAAAAACTAAATGGTCAGCAAACGAATATAAATGTTTACTCATCATTATAACACATCATCTTAGGAATAAGTTACATTTTTTTTTTTGTATAAGTATTTAATTAATGTAAGGATTGAACCTCTGACCTCTTAGGTCAATGACACAACTTTATATCAATTGAGCTATGTTCGATTTAACAATGCGTTACATTTTGAAAAACAAATGAAAAATGTGGTAAACATGGTTAGATGTATCAACTACCATTCTATAGTTTTGTGCAACATTGAACATTTATAGGAGTTGTGGTCGTTTCTAAGGATAGTTTTCAAAACATTGGAATACTTTTTTTATTTTTTAATATAATTATTCTAAAAAAATGGTACATTCTAAAAATAAATAAGGATATAATAATTTTATATATATATATATATATATATATATATATATTTTTATTTATTGGAGTGGAAGATTGAATTTAAGACCTCGTAGTCGCTAAACAATATATTATGGCTTGAACTATTGTAGGCCATCAGAATTTTATTTTTTTTTTTGGGAGGGGGAAAAGGATTGATTAACAAAAGAGACACAATGGAGACTTTTTGATTTGTTTTGGTTTAGGTGGAACAAAAAACATTAGCTTTGCAATTTAAAAATAGATATTAGGTTAACAATTTTGACTTGATCTGTTTTTTTATGACTTGGAAGTCAAGTTGAATTAAAAATCAATGTTTATTCACATGAAATAACCAACCTCTAGCAAGATTTGATATCTATGTTACATCATACATGAACACATCAAAATGTATGGCTTTTTTTTTTTATTACAAAGATCTATGGTTTTTCTAAGACATTAGGTTATTAGTTTCTACATTTGAATTTTGTTGTTTTTAAAGTTTTTATAAATTGTATCCCTATTTTAGTTTCCTTAATTTTATGTAAAATTCAAATATTACATAAAAAGAATTAAAAGTACACAAAATTGAAATAAAATAAATATAAAAGTTCATGCATGAAAATGAAAATGTAAAGATAATATTATATATTGTTAAGGTGAGAAAAAATCTATTCATATAAGCTATAACATTAACAATATTAGTGCTCTAAAAAAAAAAAAAAATCTATTAATACGAGATATATTTTGAATATAACTCTTAAGTAAGACCACATGAGTTTAATAATATCTTGTGATTGAAAAAATATATTTTTTGATCTATGAAGATTGAGTTTATGGTTGCATTTTGAGTTCCTGAGTTTTCAAATTCGACATTTTAAACTCTCAAAATCGGGGCGAGGCGGGTATGGTATTACTCGTTCCCGCCACGTTTAGCTAATGGGGCAGAAAAATATTCGCTCCTTGTCCCATTTTTCGTGTAATCGAAGATTCTCCATCCCATACGAGTCCGGACAGGACGGGATAAATTAACATCTCTATTTCTTGCACCTAATTCCAACATTAATAAATAAATAATAAAAAAAAAAAAAAAAGAAAAAAAAGACCAAACGTGTTAAAATATGGACAAAAAACGAGATTATTCCAAATTAAGTTGGCCATGGCCTCCCAAAATTAGTTTTTTCCTTTGATTTCTATTTTCTAGTTTTGTTGTAAATATATAATTTGGCACCTCCAAATTTTTCAAAAGTTCTCTCCTTACTTCATTGGTCAGAGTTCCAATTCTATCTAATGTAAATGTTTTCTTAATTTTGTTTTTAGTTTTGCCATGTATATATTTATATATTATTTTAAGGATAATTGTAATGAATAGCAAAGTTAGTTATTATATTTATAAATATGTCACATAAATAAATAATTTGTAAATATGATATATAATTTTTTAAAACAATTGATTTATCACTGAATCGTCTATCTAAATAAACCTATCACAAATAAAATTGTGTTATATTTACAAATATTTTAAGATTATACTAGATTTGTTATTATTTTGTGTTAGATGGTCATATGTAATTATTATTATTTATTTATTATTATTATTGCGATACATTATGTCGTTGAACTATGCTCTTGTTTGTTTCTTATTTTAATTTTTAATACACTATGAAACCATTTTTTAATTTATACATATATTTTTAATCTTTGAAAATTATTTTAAAAAAAATTAGTACATACAAAAGCTTATTTTTATTTTAAACTGTAATCTTAAGGACTACTAAAAAGACAACGAATTTTAACAAAATTCAATTTCTCAAGACTAAGACCTCTTTAAAGTTGTAAATTATATATGGGTGAACTATAATCAATAAGAATCACTTATTACATTATATATTCATTATTTGTATGTAATATATTGTTCTAACATACTATCATAACTAATTTATCCCAAAATATATATATATATATTATTTGGATCTGTCCAGGTCGTTTTTCATTTTTTAGTTTTTGAAATTTATGCTATGATAGAGTGAGACGGTTGTTCTGTAAAATAAGTCTAGGTGCGCGTACTCTGACCCAGACATTCACAAATAATAATAATAATAATAATAATAATAATAATAATAATAATAATAATAATAATAATAATAATAATAATAATAATAATAATAATAATAATCGAACGAGAGCTTAGTTTTAAAATTTAGTGATGATTTAACATATGGTAATAATGTAGAAGATGTGTCCATCTAGCTTGTATAATTTCTCCACTTTCTTTTTCATCAATTAGCAAGACCTTGCTTTTGCAATTTTCCTCCCTCTCTTCATCTAATGGTGAAAAATTGTCAATCACATTGTAACGATCTCTTCTAATAATATTTCGTGAGAACGATCTCTTCTAATAATATTTCGTGAGTAAGTTATACTCACATTGTAGAACGTGCTCTTTAAAATCGAACCAATACCAACTCAATAGTAAATAATGTTGGTTGAAATCTTTCAAAAATCGAACTCAAAATTGACAAAACAATCTATTCCCATTTTTTTTCTAGTATAGAAGTGTGCAAAGGAAAAACAGAACATAGCTAAAGAATGAGCATGTCCTGAGAGGACACATTGACACTATGTGGGGTGGTCTTCGATCCCCATATCTCAGAGTGTTTTGAGATTCTTGCGTGTTGAGCTAAATCATTTGTGGTTGTATTGTTGATCCGGTTAATGAGAGGGAAGCTTTGATTTTAACCTCCTCCTTAAAAAGAGAAAAGATCATAAAAAAAACTTGAATTTCGTTTATATAAATCGATATTTCTTGGTCAAAAGGCTTTAAACAATCAACGAGTTTGTTTCTGTGAAAAGAGGTTGAAGGTAAACCTCTATGGCCTTTGAAGCCCCCTCGAGCATAGTCATTGCATCTATCATTTCCACAGTAATGACCATTGAGAGGTAGGATTCCATTGCGAAGTTTCTGACAATTAGACCTAGTCCCACGTTAGAGCTTGTCATTGTTGCGAGAGTGTTTAGTTTATAGCCTCACGGAGGAGGTTGCCACTGGGGTAAAACGAAGATGGGGTTATCGACTGTCTGCATGATGAGTCTAAAATCAACGTGCGATCGGGTGAGTTGAGCATTGGTCGTATCACTTCTGTCTTTGAGACAACTAGTTGCTTCATCTGGGGCTTTTCACTTTTTATCATCCAGCTCCTCCAACTGCTTCATCGACCAAGCAACGGGTCAAATATTTTGGGTTTTCTTGTGCCATGGTCCACCTCATTTCACATGTGCCAGATTGCTGAGGGGATAACCACAAAAAAATATAATTTCGTCTTGGTCATAAACTTGAGTGGTTGTGCAAAAAAAAAAAAAGTGACATCAGCAAAATCAAAATCAATCAACTTCGAGTAAGGAGACCAATTTTTCCAAAATTTCCTAATTCCCTTACATCACCACAAAACATGAATATTAGTTTCTGGAGCACACCCACAGGGGAAAACTAAATTTTCCAGTACACCTTTATAGGAAGGATTATTGCAGGTGGGGATTGAGAATAAATAGGCTCGCAACATGAAGATCTTTAACTTGGGAGGGATAATTAGGCTTCTAGAGTGTTTTCCACATGTTTGTGGACTCATGGTTCGTAGAAGAAGAAGTCTCTTGTACTGTCTTCTGCGTTAATTTGAGTCGTTTTTAACTATATACAAACCCCTTATGTCACTACTAGAAAAATGGGAATAGATGACATGTGGGGCATCCAAAAATTAAGAAAGAAAAGAAAAAAAATGTCATCTTTAGTTTGGGGCGCGTTTTTGGCGGGAAAAAACGAAATTTTTAAAATTTTCGAAACCTAATGACAGTTTTCTACTGTCGTCAATCGATGACAGTTTTAAAATGTCCTAAATTGTTTACATTTATTAACTATCATTAATTTGTTTATGTTTTTTTTACTCAAGCGTATTTTTTTAGAAACTAAAACATATTTAAAAAAGAATTAAAATTAATTTAATACTAAAAAATAATTAATTAACAAATAAAATAAAAAGAAAAAAAATGAAAAGAAAAAAAAAAGTGAAAGGAAAGGAAAATCAAAATTTTGAAAAAAAAAACTCAAAATTTATAATTAAATATATATATATATATAATTAAATATATATATATATATAATTAAATATATAATTAAATATATATATATATATATATATTAAAGTGGAGCGTTGAAGACCGACGCCCTCCATCCCTCCGATCTTCCTCCCCTCAAAACTCCATCTCACTCCCTCAACTCCGACCACCCATGTCGCCTCCCCCTTCGCTCAGCCGAACGCCGCCGCACACTGCTGTGCTCTCCCTTTCGAACGTCAGCCACATGCCTTGCTCGTCGACGCCATCCTCGTCTCTGATTGCACATCGCTCCGCTCTCCCCTCCGACTTAATTGTTTAAGAGTTTTAATTCGAGAAATTGAAATTTCTAGTTTAGTCATAAGTTTAGAAATTAAATTTATATAATTTTTTTTAAATAAAATAAAAAAAAAGTCTTTTTGTTAGTAATTTAGAAAATAAATTTGTACCTATAATTGTTTTGTTAGTTTTTTGAGTTTAACAATTAAAGTCCTTTTTGTTTTTTTCGACGACCACCCACGCGACGATTTGTCCTCTTCTTTGCGACAGACGATGATTGTAACGACCCAAACTTCAAATAAAAGACATTTATTTAATTTTTATTATTATCGAGTGAGTTTAAATGGAAGAATCATGTAAAATTTAGGCTTAGAAGATGCTAGGGCCCGGTCGCAAACTTCGGGTTAATGAATTAATAATAATAATAATATTATTATTATTATTTAATATAATAATAATATTATTATATAATATAATATAATAATATTATTATATAAATAAAATTAAAAATATATATAAAATAAGAAAAGTGGGTCTTCTTCTTCGAAGACCCACCTTTCAGACAAATCCCCAAACCCTCCAAACCCTCTCCCCTGTTCTCACTCTCTCCCTCAGCCCACTCTCTCCCTGAGTTTCCTTCTTTAGCGTTCGGCAAGCAAGGCGTTCCAGCACCGACGATCTTCCCTTTGCTTTGCGAACGACGACATTTGGCAGCCATAACGAGTCTCCGTCGTTCTTCTCCATTTCGGCCAACCACGACATGGCGACTCCCACCTCCGGCGGAGACGGGTTTCGGCGGTTCACTGCGCCTCCTCTTGCGACTGTGAGCGACAATCTTTGACGGTGAACCGTTTGGTTTATGTTTCTTTTTCCTAAACATTCTCTGATCAATTTTATTTTGGTTTTTTTTCCTAAACATTCTCACCACGACCTGTTCTCACTCTCTCCCTCAGCCCACTCTCTTCCTCCTAGGGAAATTCAGGTTTGTATTTACAACTTGATGTTCTGATGCATTATATTTTTGATAGTACTGCCTTTTCTTTAACAATAAACCAAGTGAAGTTTTTATATTTACATAGTATAGGACAAATGGAGCATGTTAGAATTAAAGAGTTTTACATCCTCAGACATGTATTTTGGGCAATCCTCTTCTGACATCAAGCATATTCTTTTTATGCTCATAGCACAAACATCCTTATTTTTTGTTTGATTTTATATTGGGCTGTATTTCTTTCTTGCAGAGACTAGCCTCTGATTTTCTTGCAAGTTATATATTTTTGGCTGTTGGAAGAGTGGGTTCAAGTACTGATTTAATTGCCCAAAGAGTTGAGTTTGTTCATGAATCTGACAAGAGAAGTCATTTATTGGACCTTCTTCATGCCCAAAGGTCAAATGGTGTTCTGGCCAAGGTATAAGTTTCATATGCTTATCGAATTGTCAATGTTTCACTCAGATTTCAAGTTAAAAAGAAGCAATTCTTCCATAACTTCTTGACCATTATGATGTTTGGGGTGATTGGTGTTTTTATATCTGCACTCAATTATAACGGCTGGTATAAGTCAAATCTCTTCAGCAATTAATTCTTAATTCAACACTGAAACATTATCCATATATCATTGTTGGGACAATGAATTTTTTTGATTCATGTGAAATGGTTCTTTATGCATTGATTAGGTAGCCAGTGGCTGTTTCCGAGGATGGGCTTCCATGGTCTGACAGCACGGGACTATGTTGGTGAGATTAAATTTTGAAAAACTAATTATTAGCCATATGCAAATTTTTGCTGATTAAACCGGTTTAATTATAAGGTAGATGAATGACGATTTTATTTTCTTGATTCAGCTATAGGTGCTATTTTTTCATCCACGGACACAGTATGCACCCTGCAGGTTAGCTTGCTCTCCAATTGCTCTCTCTTTTATAAACATCAGTATCAGATTCATGGTCGAACTTGGATGTTTTATTTTTGAGAAATTACTATTTCTAATGGTCCTTAATTTAGGTACTACACCAAGAGGAAACACCTTTACTCTGCAACATCAGTTGCAACATCAGTTGTTCTCTTCAATGCAGTTCAGAAGATTGATATCACTAGGCTTAACAGCAAGACAGCCTTTCACCTTTTTGGAGATTTTTGTTACTTATTTTCAACTAGCACTGTCCTTGGAGTGATCGTAAGCTGGATTTGATTTCATAATGTATTATCAATATGTGCTAGTCTATGCACACTTTGAATACCATATGCTTCTGATTGAATTGCCAAAACTCCTGAATTTTTTGATAAATTTTTTATGCATTCATTTGTTGCTTGCTTCTTTTTTCTGTTGTGTTGCTCCATTTCTAATATAAGGTATAGAAACTGTCCCAACCAATGTAAATAATTTGTTTCCATTCAAAATTGCTTGTCATAAAATTAATGTTTAAGGTCTGTATATGAAACTAAAAATGATAGACAAGCTTGGTATCTTGATGCACGCGGTTAGAACAAACCCTTGTTTCTGTTCCAGTATAATTATAAATGATGTCTGAAGAATGTTTCAATAAATGTTTTTTTGTTTAGTGGAATGATTAAATTGCTTTTTTTTTTTTATTTTCTGCAGACCGGGCTTCTTACAACATATATCCTGAAAACCTTATACTTTGGGGGTTAGTTCCTTTTCCTTCAGTTTGTACTTTTACATAGCACTTGGGACACATTTTTAAAGTAGGTTCAGACAGGCCGAACCCTGTGCAAATGAGCAAATCTGAACTTTTATTGGCTAATGCTTGCAGACATTCAAGTGTGCGTGACCTTGCGATAACGATTTTAATGGCTTACCTATTGTACATGCTAGCAGAGGTAAATATGTTTACACTTTTTTATAAAGGTGATGCCAATTTTAATTTTAGATCCAGCTTTTACTGAAGGCTAATATCGGAAGATAAAAGCAAATTTTTCCTTCTCTCTTTTTATTTTGTTTTGTCTTTTTGTTTTTGTTGTTGCTAATACCACTTCTTAAAGGTTCGTTTGTGCAATAGTCTCCTTTCATTATATCAATGAAAAAGTTTGTTTCTAGTTCAAAGAAGAAGAAAAATACCACTATTTGAAGGAGCTTCTTTTGACAGCTTCAGAGTATCCCTCTATAATTTTTTTTTTAAATATATGGACAATTAAAACCACCTCTAGTGAGGAAATGGCTTGCTAGATGAGTAAAAAATTGATAGCAATCCAAACTAAAAGTGAAATTAACAAAAATTAGTATTGATGTAGGAAGTAAAAATAATAATATCTCCAAGAGGCCTGGATTCTCCTAAAACTATTCCAAACTGTGCCTCCCTCCCAACCTATTGTAACCTATTGTATTGATAAGGGAAAAATACACATCTAGTCCCTTAAGTTTGGGGTTGGTGTCTATTTAGTCCTTGAAGTTTCAAAAGAGACATTTTTCTTTCTAGAAGTTTGGAATAAATGCTCATGTCACTTTATGAAACTTCAAGGACTAAATGTATACCAATCCCACCCCAAACCTCAGGATCATGCCCAATTTATAATCATTTTTTAACAACTCTTTAGCTAAGGACAAATATGCCCTTCCAAATATTTCCTTAACAACTCTTTAGCTAAGGACGGATACAATTAAGAAGTAAACATTTTTAGACAATGGGAGTTTTGGAGTTTCAAATGGAGTTTGTTGATGCACACTAATGAATGAGCTTTGAATTTATTACATTTTAGTGTTAAAGAGGTATGTCATGTAACTTAAATATGGATTACATTTCTTGATTTCACACTAGATTTTATTGGATGTGTTCGGTACTTTGTAAATTTAGACACTTGTTAATGGCTATCCTGCAGTTATGGTAGCCATTTTTGCTTTTGTTATTATTTTCTAAACTTTATTGCATGTTTTCGGTACTTTGTAGATTTAGACACTTCTTAAGTTTAGTTGTTACATTGTAATTTTAGGTACTTTTTGACTACTTGTAATTTTAGGTCCATTTTAGTCACTTGGTCAATTGTTTTTCACTTACGGATTGTTTTCTAAGTATATATAGCTTATAACTATTTCGCAGGAACTACAAAGCGAAGTGGAGATATTTCCTTCAAGCTAGAAGTCATATTGCAACAAATGATGAATTTTTTTGTTGGGTTAAATGAATATTTCAAGCTAGAAGTCATATTGCAACAAATGATGAATTTTTTTGTTGGGTTAAATGAATATTTCATCATGTTATGCAACATTTTATTATTAATGTTGCAACAATTTAGGGGCATCGTAGTTAGTTTCAATATTGTATACATATGAATTAGTTTATGTAAAAGTTGATGAACTTTGGTATTTGAATGATATATTGATATCTACATCTTATTTCAATGATATTGAATTGGGTTAAACTTAGATTTATTTAATTTGCTTTGTATTTTTCATTATTATAATTAATAATATTAATAATAATAATTACAATTAAAAATATAAATATTAATATATTTAGATTTGATAAAAAAAAAATTTATTATTGATTTTGTGACAAAAAAATTATGTCATTGAAATCGTTTTGTTGACTCACAATAGTTGTGGTCTTCAAGCTATTAATGACAGAAAAATTAAGTCATCAAAGCGTACAAAATTTACTGTCTTCCATTTTGATTCGATGACAAATAAAAACTGTCGTCAATTATGTTTACATGACAAAATATGGTATCAGTGGTCATTCAGTGACAATGTTTATGTGTCATAAAATAAGGTCTCTTGACTGAAAATAAGTGTCATTAACCGTATTATGAAGACAGAAAAAAACTGTCACCAAACGAACATTGACGACAGTTTTCGGTTTTTGTCATCTATAGAGTAAAGAAGGCAGGGGCTATAACGACTGAAAAAAATTGTCATCTAAAGTCCTGATGACAGTTTTTATTTGTCATCATAGCCCCGATTTCTACTAGTGTGTCGTAATGCTAGAAAAAAAAGGTTCTCTTGTGGATGACGGCAAAGAGAGATGCGGGTAATGATTTCATCCACATCCTCGGATATGTACAAATCAGAGACCAAAGACTCATTCAACCGCCTCTCTCCAATCAAACTACACACCAACGTGTTTGTTAAGGGTTTAAGAGGGGATATTAGCTTCAATGTGGACTCCCTAGGAATCCATTGGTCAGAATAGGAATCAATGGCTCGCCCGTCACCAACTCTCAATCTACCCCCTTAATAGCCAACTCTCGACCTCAAATGATACCTCGCCACGCGTACAAGGGGTTGATACTCACCTGAATGGAGAGAAAATTTGTGGTTGGAAAATATTTAGATTCCAGAGCTTTGGTCATTAGAGATTCCTTTACGTGAAAGATGCGCCAAGTGTGTTTAGCCAACATGACCTGGTTAACAAATGAAGATCTTGAAGCCCGAAACCCGCTCTATCTTTTGGGGTCTCACCCTTTTCTAGCTAACCTAGTGAAACTTTACCTTTTCTTAGAGCTCCTACACCAAAAATTTGCCATTAGTTGGTTAAGTTCCCTACACATCTCTATGGGAGCTTGAAACACCTCAAAAAGTATATATATATGTCGGAATGACTTGCACCACTGTTTTTATCATAACTTTTTTTTTCGTCTTAAAAAATCTAATTTATCCCTTTGCAAGAAGTAATACATCCTAATTTATTTTTGACAATGTAGGTGAGAGATTCGAACCTTTGGCCGAGATCAATAATTCGTACATTATGTCAGTGAAAGTGACGAAGCTATGCTTTATGTTGGCTATAAACTAATATATCCTAATTTGTTCTTCAAATAGAGAGCCATTAATATTGACCTATTTCAAAAGGGAGTAATTTTTTTTTTTTTTTGAGTAATTGTCACCTATCAAAAGGTAATAATCAATCTATATATTAGAGCGTTTGAAATTTTTAATTACTTACAAAAGAAGAAGACTACACAACTTTTTTTTTTTTTTGCAACGGTATTTTAATTAAAGCAAGGATTGAACCCATGACCTCATAGTCACGGGCACAACCTTATGCCAATTAAGCTATGCTCCGTTCGGCAGAAGACTACACAACTTGAAGATTACTCAACAGATTTTATTACTATTATTATTATTATTTATTCTTATAGAAAAAAATGTGTTGAATGGTTTCAATTATCATTAACTACTTTAGCATTAATAATGAGAGCGTTAAAACTTTGAAACTTTAATCAAATATAAACCAAACAACTAATAACACAATGGAAAAATGAGTTTTTTTTTCACAATATGGGGAGAGAGATTGAACTTGTAACCTCGGTCACTAATATTTACATTATGTTCGAAAATGAATTATGTCATTTTGATTCCAACCGCACATGTGTGTGTAACGGTTGGCAAAATGTATAACAAATATAAGATATTTTTGCAGGGTGTGTAGGCAATTTGTTTTTTTTTTTCTATTTTTCTTTATTGTTTATATTATTAAGAATAAGGTTAAACCTGCCTAATCTTCCATCCAAAAAAATTAGGTTAGATATATTATTGAAACATAGATTAATACTTTATATCCTAAGTTCAACTTTTTAAAGACAATGTTAGCCTTAACTTTGGCTGGCCCTTTCACCAATAATAAATTGTAAGAAGGAAAAGAAACTGTTTCAAAGAATGTCATCTTCCACCACCAAGAGCTAGCCCCTTAAACTTGTTTTAATATTAATAATCCACTTCATTTTTTAACACAAACTCGTAGTCACTTGTATCAACACTTTAATCTCCAAAACCGCTTTGAAATCGGGCTTAATCTCCAATCAACTAAAAAGTTTATTTTTTTTTTTTTTGAGAAGAAGACTATTATTAAGGAGAAAAAGCCACAAGGGCAAAGGTGTCTTTACAAGCTAAATCTAAAAGCCACGAAGGAAAGTTACTATCCCATTTTACGGAAGAAGGAAACGAGGCGTCTGCTAGGGCATCAGCCATCTGGTTGCAGCGGCGATTTACCAGGGAAATCGAGAACCCCGGGTGAGAACGAAGAAGATCTTGGCAATCAGTAACCCATATGCTTACATCGTTGAGGAGCAAATTGCTTGAGGTGAGAGCTTGGACCGCTTGAGAACAATCGGATTCGACAATCAGATGGCGGATATCCAAAGAACAAGCGAGAATGAGGCCTGAACGAAGCGCTTCAAGCTCTGCATGAAGGGGTTTTTGGAAGAAATATCATTTTAAAGCATAAGCAGAGTGAATTAGACCAGAAGAATTTCGAATCACAACTCCGATGCTCGCCGTAGTAGATGTGGAGGACCAAGATGCATCAACATTCATCTTGAGAAAGCCATCCGGTGGAGTAGACCAGCAATGAGGAACAACCCGCTGGGAAGGGGCAGCAAGAACAGCACCTGAATTCAATGTGCCTTTGGAAAATTCATCGAGGTAATCTGTGATCCAAATGATTTTTGCTTCCGTATTAAGGACATTCTTTCCATGACTAACCATATTCCTGTCGTTCCATAAAGCCCAGCAGATAACACAAGCTAGGGTCAAATCTTTTTTACAATGAGAAGTGATCCACAAATTCCAATGGTCTGACAGAGGGAGATGAGCAAAATGTTTGTTGAGAAAGGAAGGGAGAAGACTTCTCCAAATTTTTTTGGCTCTTGGACAAAATAGAAGAGCATGGGAGATTGATTCGACATCAGATGTGCAAATGGGACAAAAGGTACTACAATCAATATCTTTACCTTTTAATGTAGCATATGTAGGAAGGTAACCTTTTAATCTATACTATTACTGATATGTTTTACCTAAAGAGATATAAAATAATAATAAATAAATAAATTTGACAGGTAAAATGTTTTGGTTTATTTCTCTTCTTTTTTTTTGTAAACTTGAAAAATATGACAACATAACATGGTAAATGGGTTGATTAATCTCAAATATGTGATGAGACCAACATATAGAACAATTTAGAAATGCACATTATTTTATTTTATTTTTTTCTAAAAGTTCAAACCGATTAATACATAGGGCTATTTGCACAAACAGAGCCAAGATAATTGTAAATTTAACCAAATTTAAAACATTTTATAAATATGACAAAAAATCAGTGGCTATCACTAATAGACTCTATCGTTGATATATGACTATCACGGATAGACTATTATCACTGACAAAATTCTATAAAAAAATACTACTATCAGCCATAGACCATACTATAAGTGATAGAAATTGTCATATCCGCAATGTTTTTAAAAAGTACTATATTTTTAATTATTTTATTCTAAATTGACGTCGGTTACAATTTTCCTAATATATTCTAGTCACCTAACATCTATTAATTGAACTGAAAAAAAAAAAAAAAAACAAAACAAATTAAAGAAACCATTGTAGACTCCACTTAGTTGCTACATTAAGATACTTAGTGGGAGTTTCTTTGACATCCACAAAAGAACTTGCTCCTTCCATTTTTTTGTCACTCCCGACAAGATATATTCTAAACAAAAGATATATCCTAACCAATGATTTATGAGATATGTTATGTGTCGAAGCTTTAAATTTGTTATGACCTTCTACGACTGGTAGGTACGGGTCGGTATTAGATCATTAGAGGGTGTCATATATATAAACTTTCTAATAACTTCAGCCGCCCCTATCTGTTCATTTGTAATTCTCTCCTATTTCGTAATAATGTTGTTCTCCTTTCTATCCGTGGACGTAATTAACACGACGTTAGTGAACCATGTAAATCTGTGTCGATTTTTTTTGCGTTATTTATTTTTTGTTATTGATTTATTGTAACATTATCTTCTCTACTTTATGATTAGCGTTACACCTTGTGGCCTGCTAAAGCTTTCAACTTGGATTTTTTTTTCCTTCAAAGAGAGACTTTTTAGTCCAATTCTAAATATATAAGGGTCGGTCTGGAAGATTTTTGAAATGTTTTAAAAAAATATATTTTCGAGTAATTGCTTAAAAAGTCATTCCAAACCATTTTTGAAATGTTTTAAAAATATATATTTTCGAGTAATTACTTAAAAAGTCATTCCAAACTGCGATATAAGCATGAACAATTTGTTTACTTAAATGGTATTAACCAAATTTACAACTTGACTCAATAAAAGTGTCTTTAATTTGCTACTCCATATCCCAAAGAGAAGCCAAGGAGTCCCAGAAATGATCTGTCTCATCATCTCTCTTTGCATACTTCATATTTGAATAACAGAAACAAAACTCTAAACTGTTGCACTCTTCATGATGATGATTCACTTCCTGCTTCTCGTTCGTACTCAACTGATCCGATATCCAGTTCGATATTCGAATTTCGTATGGCGAACTTGTGATCTCGAGGTTCGAGAACCCGAAAGGATTGTGGGAAATGTTGCACAAGGGACTAATGTCCTTCCTTTTTTCATTGTGGTCATGCCTTGGACTTCCTCCCATACCACATTTCTTCAATGAGAGCTTCTCCTGTTTCCCATGTTTTACTTTGCACTCTGCACAAAAAAGTGAAGAAACTTCAACAAATCAATAAAAGTATTATATGTAACACAGAATCTTTCCATGAACCTTCTAGTTGAATGGGAAACGTTTTTCTCAAATGGCTTCTCCAGTAGTTTTTGATCTCGTTATCGGTTCTTCCGGGAAGCCATCGCGCGATTCTCGACCATCTAGAAGAAGATGTATTTGGATGATGATGCTAATAAAGCAATAAAGTTTGAAAATTTGCAGCACCCAGATGTTAAAATTTGAGCTTTTTAGTAGTCCTTACTTGTTACCCCATTTTTCGTGAAGTTTAAGAATGACTTCTTCTTCCTCGGAACTTATAGGATCACGTTTAAGATTTGGGCGGAGATAGTTAAGCCATCTGAATCTGCAGCTTTTCCCACTTCTCTCAAGCCCTGCAAACAAAACAATCAAACATAGGCCAACCAGAGTAAATGCATGGACAAAACTTAGCTGATGACTAAAAGAAAACCTCGATTTTTTTTTTTTTTTTTAATTATTATTTATTATGTTCGTGAGTGCCCGACTCAGCTTGCATGCACTTCGATTACTTTCACGGGACAACCACCTGACTCTACAACATTTAGTTGTCAATAAAGACATTAAATCCTAAATAGCTGGTCACCACAACTCCTTGAACTCATTCTCGGCCATTTTGTTTTTTATTTTCATTGTTCTCATTAACTATTAAGTCAACCCATGGTGGTTAAATCTACCGTTATTAGAATTCAACATACGAAGATAATCTTTTTAAAAGTAGGGAAGATTCTTGAGATCTGGCTTGACATTGAACTTTTTAGATAGAATTCAAAAGCAAAACTATGCGGATTTTAATTAAAATAGACATTAGACAATATCATACTATTGTATAATTAATGATCCATTAGGCAAATAACGAATGGTTAATACCCCGTTTAATAACGCATCAGTTTTTTTGTTTTTACATTTTGAATTTTCTAGTTTTTGTTTTTAATTTTTTTCTTTTTTAAACATAAAAATCATATTGTTGGAAAATAAACTTTTGGGAGATTGGAGGCTAAATTTGAAAGATAGTTGGAGGAAGAAGCTACTTATATTATTGATCACTTGGCTTGAAAACTTGATACAAACTTTGAGGCTTCACTCCTATTTATACTAGTGACAACTCCTAAACTTATGGCTAGGAATTTGCCACACATCACTTTCTAGAATATTCTTTACAAATACATTTTTCCTAATACATTCTAGAAAATTCTACATCTTATCCAATGATATCTTCTAAAAGATATTTCTCTCATATTCTAGAGAATTCTTCTCAATTCTCTAAAACTTCTTATAAACTAGATTTCTCTAGAATATTCTAGGTTCTTAAAGTGTTTCTAGAAATTGGGCTTTTATTTATACTAGGCCCAAATACTAATTACCCAAAATCAAGTTTATATTTCAACACCCCCTCTTAAACTTGATTTTGTTACTCCAAGCAAACTTCTCAACCTTGTGAAGTCTTCTTTTTTAAGTGGCTTGGTGAAGATATCCGCTATTTGATCATGAGTCTTCACGTACTCCAAATGCACATCCTTTCTCGTGATGCACTCTCTAATATAGTGGAAACGCGTATCAATGTGCTTACTCCGGTTATGAAAGACTGGGTTCTTAGCCAAAGCAATTGCTGACTTGTTGTCCACGAAGATCTTGGTCGGCTCCTCTTGTGACAAACCCAACTCCTTTAGTAGATTTATTAGCCAAATTGCGTGGCAAACACATGAGGTGGCAGCTACATATTCGGCTTCACATGTAGAAAGAGTAACAATCGGTTGTTTCTTTGACATCCATGTGAAAGCAGTGTTCCCCATGTAGAACACAAAGCCAGTCGTGCTCTTGCGGTCATCCATATCTCCGCCCCAATCACTATCACTGTATCCCACGAGCTTATAATCATTAGAAACGGAATAGTTCAAACCATAATTTATCGTACCTTTGATGTATCGAAGAATTCTCTTTGCTGCCTTCAAATGTGTGGTTGTCGGTTTCTCCATGAAGCGACTGACAACTCCAACTGCATAGAGAATATCGGGCCTTGTGCATGTCAAATACCGCAAACTTCCAACCAAACTCTTAAAGAGTGTTGGATCCACTCTTTCTCCTTCCTCGTGATTTGATAATTTGATTCCACATTCCATGGGTGTGTTCACCGGATTGGAATCATCCATCTTGAACTTCTTAATCACCTCCTTAGCATAACCTTCTTGGGTGATTAAGATGCCTTTATCTTCTTGCTTTACTTCAATGCCGAGGTAGTAAGACATGAGCCCAATGTCGGTCATCTCAAACTCATTCGTCATCTCTTCCTTAAACTTGTTGAACATACTTGGATTGCTACCTGTAAAGATCAGATCATCTACATACAAGCACACAATCAAGACATCATTATTTTGGACTTTGATGTAAAGTGCGTGCTCATACGGACACTTGATGAAGTTTCTCTCGTGCAGATACTTGTCTATTCGAGCATTCCAAGCTCTTGGAGCTTGCTTCAACCCATAGAGTGCCTTCTTCAGCTTCAAAACCTTGTTTTCTTTTCCCTCAACTTCATAACCTTGAGGTTGTTCAATGTAGACATCTTCCTCAAGGAGTCCATTAAGGAAAGCAGATTTCACATCCATTTGATGGATTCTCCAATTGTTTTGAGCTGCCAAAGAAATTATTAATCTAACAGTTTCTAGTCGAGCAACGGGAGCAAATACCTCATCATAGTCGATGCCGGCTCTTTGACTATAACCTTTCGCCACTAATCTTGCTTTGTATCTTTCGACTTCTCCTCTAGCATTCTTTTTAGCTTTGTAAACCCATTTCACACCAATTGCCTTGTGCCCTCTTGGAAGTGAGACTAACTCCCATGTGTCGTTCTTCTTGATCGCCTTGATCTCTTCATCCATAGCGCTTTTCCAATTTTTGTTTTCCATCGCTTCTTGGAAGTTCATGGGCTCACAATCGGCAAAAAGACAGAATAAAGTAAGATTATCTTGATTTACACTAACCTCGTAAAGTTCTTGTAAACTTCTGAAGCGTGGAACTCTTTCACTTGAGCTTTCGTCTTCTCGAGAGCTTGTAGTTGGTGAAGTTGGTGGGGTTGAAGACTCCTCTCTTGTTTGCTCTATGTCCTCTTCTTCGAAGTATGGAATGAAGTTGTAGTCTTCATCATGTTGTTCCCAATCCCATTCTCCTTCTTCATCGAATATTACATTTCGACTAATGATTGTCTTTCGCGTATCAGGATTGTAGAGCTTGTAGCCTTTGGTATTGGAGTCATAGCCGATGAAAATGTACTTCTCACTTTTATCATCCAACTTACTTCTCTTTTCATCTGGTATATGCGCATGAGCAACGCTTCCAAAGACTCTGAGATGGGAAATCCCAGGCTTCCTTCCACTCCATGCTTCTTGTGGCGTTTTTCCATGTACGCTTCTTGTTGGAGATCGGTTGGATAGGTAGACTGCACATGCCACTGCTTCTGCCCAAAACTCCTTTGGTAGCTTCTTGCTTTTAAGCATGCTTCTTGCCATATCCAAAATTGTTCTATTCTTCCTTTCTGCCACTCCATTTTGTTGAGGAGATCTCGGCACTGTTAAGGGTCGTCGAATTCCATGGTCTTCACAATACTTTTGGAATTCATTTGATGTGAACTCTCCTCCACGATCAGATCTCATGGCCTTGATTTCCAAACCACTTTCTTTCTCAACAAGGGCTTTGAACTTCTTGAAATTCTCGAACACCTCTGATTTATGCTTCAAGAAATATACCCATGTTTTTCTTGAAAAATCATCAATGAAGAGAAGAAAATAGTTACTCTTACCAAGTGAGTTTGGCTTGATCGGACCGCACACATCTGTGTGTATGAGTTCCAGCGGCTTTTGAGCTCTTGAATTCGACTCTTTTGGGAAGCTTTTCTTGAATTGCTTTCCAAGGAGACATCCTTCACACACTTGATCGGGGTGGCTTATGGAAGGTAATCCTCTCACCATGTTCTTCTTGGAGAGTGACTCTAATCCCCCAAAATTGAGATGCCCAAATCGAAGATGCCATAGCCAAGATGCATCTTTGTAACACATCTTGAGACATTTCGCTACATCATTTTGAATGTTGAGTACAAACATTCTATTCTTTGTCATTGGCACCTTGGCAATCAAGTTACTTGCATTGTCTCTTATAGAAAGGTTATTGTCTTTCATTCGAATGTCATAACCTTTCTCTAAGAGTTGGCCCAAACTCAAGATATTACTCTTCATATTCGGCACGTAATAAACATTTGAAATAATTTGATGCTCACCATTCTTCAATCGGATAAGAATGTTACCTCTTCCTTTTACTTCTACCTTGGATTCATCTCCAAATGCTACATTGCCGCTCACTGATTCATTGAGTTCCACGAACATGCTCCTTTTTCCACACATATGGTTGCTTGCCCCAGTGTCTAGGTACCATCTATTATCTTTGTTCCATTCGTTATCCGTGCAAGCCATCAATAATGTGCCACATTCTTGACTTTTTTCTTCAATGTAGTTTGCCTTCTCTTCGACTTTATCGTTGCTAGGAGCTCTACATTCGGATGCGTAATGACCAAACTTTTGACAATTGTAACATTTAATATTTGACTTATCGTACCTTGATCTTGAGTTTCCTTGCCCACGACCTCTTGTTGAGTTTCCTCCTCTTTGGAAGTTGTTGTTGTCTTCAGAGGGCCTCCAACTTCGTCCTTGTCCTTGTCCTCGACCTCTTCCTCGTCCTCGAGGTCCACCATGACCTCGTCCTCGTTGACTTCTTTCATTGTGACTAACTCCTCCAGTATTTGAATCAACTCGTAGCTTGAGTAATTGATCCACGATTCCTTCCTTCTTCTTTTTCTTTTCTTCATATGCTTGTAACGAACCCAGTAGTTGCTCAATAGTCATAGCCTCCAAGTCTTTTGTTTCTTCGATTATGGCGACAATATGTTCAAACTTCTGATCTAATGATCTTAGTATTTTCTCCATAATTTTTACATCATCTAGCTTTTCACCATTTCTCTTAAGTTGATTGGTGACCGTCAAGACTCTAGAGAAGTAATCAGAGACGACTTCCCCCTCTTTCATATTCAAACTTTCAAACTCAGCTCTTAAAGTTTGAAGACGTACCTTCTTGACGGGATCCGCTCCCTTGTACGATGTTTGAAGTTTCTCCCATGCTTCCTTCGCCGTCTTTGCTTCTGAAATCTTCTCAAAAGCATCATCATCTAATCCTTGATAGATTAGATAGAGAGCCTTCTTGTCTCTCTTTCTTGAGTCTCTCAAACTATCTCTTTGTGTTTGAGAAATACTACCATCATTCTCCGGCTCGGTGTGTCCTTTCTCTACTATCTCCCACACGTCTTGTGAGCCAAGGAGAGCCTTCATCTTGATGCTCCAATTATCATAGTTACTCTTGTTGAGCGTTGGAACTTGGAATGGGATCATGCCATTACTTGCCATCTCCTCTTAGAAAGGATCTTCAAGCTCTGATACCACTTTGTTGGAAAATAAACTTTTGGGAGATTGGAGGCTAAATTTGAAAGATAGTTGGAGGAAGAAGCTACTTATATTATTGATCACTTGGCTTGAAAACTTGATACAAACTTTGAGGCTTCACTCCTATTTATACTAGTGACAACTCCTAAACTTATGGCTAGGAATTTGCCACACATCACTTTCTAGAATATTCTTTACAAATACATTTTTCCTAATACATTCTAGAAAATTCTACATCTTATCCAATGATATCTTCTAAAAGATATTTCTCTCATATTCTAGAGAATTCTTCTCAATTCTCTAAAACTTCTTATAAACTAGATTTCTCTAGAATATTCTAGGTTCTTAAAGTGTTTCTAGAAATTGGGCTTTTATTTATACTAGGCCCAAATACTAATTACCCAAAATCAAGTTTATATTTCAACATCATATAAGTTAAAAAACAGAAAATCAAACCTGTTTGATAACTCCTTTTTATTTTTAGAAACAACAAAAGTTTAAAGGTGTTGGATATAATTACTATTTGTTTTGTATTTTTTTTATAAAATTATGTTAATTTATTAGAATGTAAAAATGACAATATTTATCAAAATTTAATTAAGATTCAATTATTTGATGAAATTGAAAAATTTAGGATAAAAATGATTTTCTCTAAACTAAAAAAAATTTATTGTATCGATAGTTTAATATATTAGATAATCTTTAGTTGACGTTTATAGCTCTAAAGTTAGGAAAATAAAATATGTTGATTGTGTAAAGTGGACAAATATAGTAGTGTAACATCACAATAATATTAAAATATGATATACTAGAAAAAACTATTTGAATAAAATTATAATATATTATATTAATATAATATTTTTATATTAAAAAAATATTAATAAGATTTTTTTTTTCAAAGAATATACTAATAATATTAATGAAATTTTACCAAAAAAAAAATATTAATGATAATTTAATTCTAATTTCAATAAATAAACATTTGAAAATAATTTCAATAATTATATTATTGAGAGTGTGAGAAAGTTTGAAATCAATTTTTTTTTTTCATTTTTAAAATTTATTAAGGAAAATTGTAACAAAGGTCAATTTAGAGTAAAATAATTAAAAATATAGCATTTTTTTAAAAGATTTGCGGATATACAATTTCTATCACTGATAGTATGATCTATTGATGATAGAAATATTAATATTTTTTTATAGAATTTTGTCAGTGATAATAGTCTATCAGTAATAGTTATAAAGTCGATGAGTGATAGCCACTAATTTTTTTGTCATATTTGCAAAAGTTTTAATCTTTGCTAAATTTGCAATTATTTTTTGTCTCATGGTTGTTTGTGCAACCAACCCATTTATTAATGAATATAAAAACGTTTTAAAAAAATTAATTGATTATCAAAAACCTATTTTCTAAAAATGAAAAACGAAAAACAAAAAATAGGAATGGAATGCGTTATCGAACGGATGGTAACGAGTCATACCAGAAGCTTTGGCAATGAAGTCCCATTTTCTCTCCCCCATGTGAGTTACAAACATGGTGAGCTGCCTATCTTCATCTTGAAGCCAAGGTCCTCTGCGCAGTCTCTGACTTTGAACAGCTGATTGATTGGCCATTTCTGATTCTTACTCTAAGCTCTCAATTAGTTGAATTAATAGTGTTCAAAAAGTGCAAGAAAAAGGCAAGATGACCAGAAAATCCATGGTGGATCAATAGACCTACCCCACCACTCACCATTTGGATTACATGAATCTGTGCTAACCCCATACCCAAATTGGCCATTCAAGTATCATCTATTAGACACCATGAGGTTCCATCCTACAACCAATTGGTGATAGGAGGAGTAGCCCATGTGTGTTATATTATGAGTGAGGTCCCTTCATCTTTCCGATGTGGGATCGGGATTCTCAACATGCCCCCTTGGGTCGGGATCCCAGATGATGCCTCTTTGGGTTCACCATCTTGGGTCGGGATCCCATTTTTGGACCGTGGGCTCTGATACCAGACCGTGGGCTCTGATACCATATTAGACATCATGGGGTTCCATCCTATAACCAATTGGTGATAGGAGGAGTAGCCCATGTATGTTATATTGTGAGTGAGGTCCCTTCATCTTTCCGATGTGGGATCGGGATCCTCAACATGCCCCCTTGGGTCGGGATCCCAGATGATGCCTCTTTGGGTTTACCATCTTGGGTCGGGATCCCATTTTTGGACCGTAGGCTCTGATACCATATTAGACATCATGGGGTTCCATCCTATAACCAATTGGTGATAGGAGGAGTAGCCCATGTATGTTATATTGTGAGTGAGGTCCCTTCATCTTTCCGATGTGGGATCGGGATCCTCAACATCATCATCATCATCACTTTTTGCCATTATCCTCACATTGTTTACAATATCCACAACTTCAAAAATTAACTTCATTAGATATTGATGTTTACAATATCCACAACTTCAAAAATTAAGTTCATTAGATATTGATGTATTAAGTAAGCAGCAGATGATTTTTGAAACATGGAGGACAGAGAGTGCAGTGTACTTTAATGGAAGAAGAGATTATGCTCATAATCTTTTTCTTCAGTTAGAGCTAAGCTCAATCATAGAAGTACCGACATTGGTGAAGGAGTATACTAGGCCGCTTGAGAGAACCATGCATGTCGAAGAAACTCGACAAAATGAGCTTATAACTTCGAGAGAAGAGGTGATCTCCTATCTTTTGATTAGGAAAGAGACACATACTAAAGAGTAGCGAGTGTTTATTAAAATCACAGTACTCTGCTAAGTGGTAACACAATATATAAAGTCTGACACCTACTCGATGTTGGAAGGTCGAAAGGAGAACTGTAAACTCCAAAATATGAGAAGCTAGCAAATATTGACTTTGATACATGTTTTACTCGACGTTATTACAAGACACAATAGGTTTGAGTTAATAAAAAGGAGAAAGTTGATTGTATGTCAATAAAGTATTCAAAAGAAGCCTACATTTCTTAGCTTCTTCTAGAAAGAAAAAAAAATCATTCATTAGTGTCAACCGAAAAATTGAGCTTATTGTGGTAAAGTTTTATAATTCTTTCAATCTAATAGCTTAAAATGTTCATTCATCTACCCTTACATAAACCCAATTACAACCAAAGAGAGACTCAGACCCTTGAAATTTTACATTCATTCGATTCATTGACGATGAAGATGTGATGTATTAGCAAGTTTATGGTAAAAAATCTTTATGCATTGATTTGAGCGTTTTTCTTATACATGCTGAGCGAAATTCTGTGAGAGTGTCAAATCTTGTGCATTCGATTTTGGTAATTTGATGAGATACTTGAGTTTTTTTTTTTAATATAAAATTGTAGTCTATGATTGCTTTTAATCTATTGATTGTCACTATGACTCAAATCATAGAGGGTTGTTTAGTTTTATTTGTATTCTTAAATACCAAGAGAAGACAAATTGCACACACTCACCCGAGGGACACACATTTATTTTTACATGTCTTGATATGGGTTATGGTCTAATATGTCCTTCAATTGTAGATTATTTGACTTAAAACACTGAGGTTTAAGTTACATGCATGCCATCATTAATTTATTTAGTGGTCTTGTTTTATTTTGTTCGAAGACTAACAAAAACTAAACTTAAATTTGCGGGTGTTTGATAGCACACAAAATGGGTTATCTTTAGAGCCTATTTACTGCTAGTTGTGTTGCTTAAACGACTAATTTCACATTCATTTTTATTTATTTTGTAGAGATTGAGCAAATGGAGCAAATCGGAGATTTATGAAGATTCATGATGAAAAGATGAATCGAGGCTAAAATCAAGGCTAAAATCCTGAGGGCAGGGCGTTGAGACGTTGTCTATAGCGTCGAGACACCCAAAAATTCAACTTTCAAGCCATTTATCTCGCAGCAGTAGCGTTGTGACTCTGTAAGGTAGGGTCGAGACATTACGGAAAGACAAAGCAGCGTCATTTCCGTTCGTAGCGTCGAGACGCTGCCTTTCCAAATTTGCTTAAGCGCGTTTTTTTGGCAGCGTCTCGACGCTGCAGAATATGGGCAATATTTAAGCTTTTTTTCCACCCGAATTGAGGAGGCAGAATTGGAGAGAAAAACCTAACTTTCGAAATTGATCATACTTTGGAGAGGAAGAGGAGACCATTGAAGCGAAGAGAGAGATTTTGAAGTTGACGATCGTCGATATCACAACGGGAACAAAGAACCACACGTCATTGGTGTTTTATTAACTTGGATGTTTGTAATTTTGAACATGAGTAGCTAAACTTTTTGTCTTAGGGAATGATGTAGCCATTAGAATTGATGTTTTGATTAATTGAATGTCTAGATTAAATGTTTGTCTTCCATTCATGCATTTATGTGTTTAATGTCTATAATCTCTTGATCAAAGATTGTATGCTTTCGTAGTTTGAATCAATGCTTGTGAAAGGATAATTTAGACTAGATCTTGATTGCATGACTAAAGGTAGTCCTAACATGAAAATGATTAGGACTCTTTTCGAAGTTGTTTAAAGAAGAGAACTTAATATCTTGTATGTTATTAAAAACTAGATAGATAGGTTGGTTTTATAACGGTGCACGAGAGTAATTGTCCTCGTTATAGTCAATTCTTATTTTTGTTCTTCTTGACTTATGAAAAATTATATGAATAATTCATGTTATTTGATTGAAACGTCATTCTAGGGTGAAATCACGTCCCTAAGATATTATTCTCCTCATTTGTCTCAATCCTTATTTTTTGTTTTGCTTTACTTTGATTTGTTACAATCCTTCTCTCGATTTATTTATGTAGCGTTATTATTCCTGGTAATTAAGTGAGCTAGAAATCCTATACAGGGAAAGACATTCGTATTCACGTACACTTTATTATAACTTGACTCCATAGACTTGCGATATTGCATAAAATTACACAACATAATAATACATTGGCAAAGTGGGAAGCACATGCTACATTAGCAAAGAGCAATGAGGGATCAGATTTCAAGATTTAAGTGTCTTTAATTAAGCTAAGTCAAACGCCCCCTATATATGCAAGCAGATAGACTATGAAATTTGTTTCACTTCTAAAAAATATAAACTCTGTAATTAGGGGTGTAAGTGGTTCGTTTCGGCTCGATTTTTGGACAAAACCAGAACCGAACCAACCAGTTCGGCAAAAGGAAATCGAAAATCGACGCCAAACCGGTGGGCTGAAGAAACCGCGCCGACCGACCACTTCGGTCGATCAAAAATCTCACGTTTACTGAAGATCGAACTCGGGTTATAAGTGAACACCAGCTGAATAGCATACCAACTGCTCCACATGAGATATATGTTATATCAATGAACTTTTAAATATATATATTCGGTCGGCTCGAATTTCATCGGTTTTCCATAATTGAAAACCGAAACCGTCAACCGAACCGTCGGTTTTTTTTTCGGTTGGTTTAGGCGATTTTTTGGATTTTGGCTTGCACCCCTATCTGAAATAACTAATAAGTGAGAATCTACAAATTCTATTAACGATGCATTTTTAAAAAATGGTTCTAAATACTTGTAATTTTAATTTACAAGACATCCTAATATAAACATGCTATAGCCAGTCTTCACAGAAGGGTATGATTGCCCAATTTTGCAACTATAAAAGTATTGACACCATTTCACAAGATTTGTAAAATCATCAAACTACAAAAATATAATTTGCAATTATCCTTATATCATTAACATGATAACCAATAATCCGCATGTAAATGGTTTGGCTCTGTTATAATATTGATTTTCCCTTTCACCACTGACCTGTAAAGGTGTGCAGTCCAGCAGCCAAAACCATATTGATTTTTACTGCATTAGATGCAATAAAAACTATGGTCTACAAACAGAAACCAATAGTGTTTTGGTAGAGACTAGAGTAAAGATGGTGAAAAAAGGAGATGAGCTAGTAACTAATGCTTATTTTACATAATAGCCATCTTTTTCAATCAAAACCTCATGGAAAAACCTTACACAAGGCACTTCACTGACTGTTTAAGAGCCAAAATGAAAAGCCACAGAAAGGGGAGTAACAAAACCGCTTTCGGAGGCCAAAGACTGTTTTTACATGAGATTCAGTAAGAAGAGGAAGGAAATTATCTAGAGGCATTCAGTTGGATAAGTTGCCACTCACGGAGCCAGCAAATTTGCAGCTTCATGCAACTCTTCATCGATTAGAACTGCTACGTCTAGCGATCTATGAATGACTTGTTCATGAGGCTCACCGCGTCATCCATAAACTTCAGAGGAAAGAAAAAAAATAGAAGAATATCAAAGATTATAATGTAAGGAAGAACAAGGAGCACAAAAATGCAGGTCAGATTTCTCAATGTCTCGAGGCTAAAATGATCCAATTTGCGTCAATATTTTTGCACTCTAAGAACATGTTTTGCACATAGAAGAGACAATAAGAATAGGAGAACTACATCCTACTTCACCCAAAATCTGATATGACTAGGAAGTATCGACAAAAACTTGTCCTGATTTCAAGTTTCGGCAATGTGGATTGATGCAGTTTATAACAAGATGATATCCAATAAAACAAAAACAAAACTACATGAACGATTCCAATACAGGCCAATTACCCCTACAGTCTTACTATTTATTGAGGAGGTTTTGCGCACCCAAGGCCAGCTCCAAGTTTGGGTTGGGAGACGATACGGTTTTTCAAAAGTAAAATCAGTCTTTATACCTTTCCACGTAATTTAAGCTCATGAAACACAGATATATAGGAAGACGATACAAGCACTACAAAACATACATAGAGGGGGAAAAAAACTTCATGAAACACAGATATGGGTTATGTCCATTTACCTTTCCAAGTAATTTAAGCTCTCGGCCAACGGGCTCAATAAACTTCAGATCGATATCAATGGGCCATACCTGTCCATAAGTGACATAATAAGACCAAAATATACAGGGAAAGCAGTTCTTATAAACTGAAAATCTTGATTCAATTTAGCAATGATAAAGCAGTACTACCAGCAACCACCCTATAATTAAAGCCATAGCATCTGAACATTTTTCTGATAGCATAAACAACAATAGTAAACTGCATTTTTTTTTTTTTTTTTGAACAAGAAACAATAACAATAGTAAACTGCATTGGTAATATAGAAAGATATATTGCACCTTACTTTAGACATTCAAGAGGTCTAAAAACTCTCTCAGAATTCCCAATCCCCGTCTTTTACCCGGTTACTAAATACTTGTGCCCATAACTAACTCGGCTCTTAAGTATAAGACTAACACAAACCATCTCTCTTCTAAATACCCAAAAAAAAAATACTAATAATTACAGAAAACACCATACAAACTCTTTAATTACAATAACTACTCAGACTTGTAGTTTACATTTTCACTGAGAGAATGAAGCATGATTTATAACAATACTTATTTCGCAACACTACAAATATGGCATCATCAACCCCTCTACCCTACTCCCACCTTCTAACATTGAAGAGTAACCTTGACAAGACTCAACGTTGCTATAAAGTTAAATTTGGTAAATTAATGACAATGTAACAGAGAAAAGACAGAGAAAATCTCAGAAATTGATGGAAAATGTGAGTGTAGATGATTCAGAGTGTGTTTAGCATAACTTCTAGAATCGTAAACTACTAATTTTTCTCTTGTCCATTAATTGCAAGATCAGAAGTGTTTCTGGAAGAACTCTTAACTAGTTTATCCAAAACAACTAAATGAAAAAGTGTTCCATTACTCTCAAAAGTAAAACACACTATCAGTTTGTTACTTTTTTTTTTTTTTAGTACATTGGGGTGGGGGGATTCGAACTACCGACCTCTTGGTCATCAACACATACATATGCCCGTTGAGCCATGCTCACTTTGGCTATCAGTTTGTTACTTAAGTAGTTACTTTGTATAAAATCATCAATTTTTCAACTAATTTGGTTATGTTAAGTTAATAAGCAGTCTGCATTAGATAGATTGAGTTTGTACAGTGCCCAGAAGATACTGAATCAAGAATTTTCCGTTCAGTCACAACTTCTGTGTAAAGTAGTTTTCTAAAAGTAAATGTCATATTCAAGCAAAATCACCTTCCAAAAGTTGTAGAAACAATATATGTTCATTTACTGGTAATCTGAAACCATCGAAACAATGTAGAATAGAAGCAACTAGCAAGGCCAGTTAACCAAATGCAAACATACTAAATTCGAGTAAGCAAGACTAAAAAATCCCCAAGAATTGAAAATTGTAGTAATCCCAAACAAATCAAACAAGGGTTACGATAATCAAAAGATGGCAAAGAAGAAAAAGTACCTTGAGACCAAGTAATTTGAGAGGTACAGATTGTCCAGGCACAATACAATCAGGCCCAGCGGCTTCTAAAATGGCATCCATAGCCAACCCACTTCCAATCGGATCAGGATGCTGCAAAAGAAGACTTCCCCCAAAATCAACAAAAGAATCAAACAAAACCCAGATAGAAAAAAACCAGAAGAACAACAAAGAGAATGAAAGCGATTACCTTCATTACAGAGAGGGCGTAATTAGAAAAGGGGGATTGGGAAATGCGGAGCAGAGGAGCATGGTGGATTTTGGGAACGGGTTTGCCGGAGGCCCTCCATGGCGCGTCCTTTGAAAGTGCAGCTCCGCCGCTGCCGACCCCTTTCTTCGACATAATTGCCTCGCCGGAGTTGATGGGTTTCTTCTTCTTCGACTCAAAAATGAAAAATCAGATGGGTGAAAGAAAAAAGACGCGGATAATCGAGAAGAAATGGATAGAATTCGATTAAGTTTCAGCCGCTAAACCTCCATGTGAACTGTGAATAGATAGATGGATAGAAAGAAATTATCCACAGACACAAATGTCGCCGCCAAAAATCATCCCAAACCCCTCATCGAGAAGAAGGTTGGAAAAACCAATGGATCAAAATTAAATAACAGGGAAATCAAGGTCCAATTTGCAAATTACCCTCTTTGTTTTCAGTTTCTTTTTTTCTTTTTCTTTTTTTAATTTTTAAATGCCAGGTCGGCAATTAAATCAAATGACATGGCATTTTTATAGAAGTGCAATCTTACCTTCAAGTTTAGGAAATTATAAGTTAAAATATCTTTTTCGTCCCTATAATGTTTTTTTCAATACATTTTAGTTATGGGAGTTTTAATAAATTTTAAAATTAATCTCTACTATTAGTTTATTAATTTATTGATAATTTAAAAAAAAAAATTATATTCATTAATTTTTTTTATATAAATTTTAGTTATGGATGAAAAGTATTAGGGTTAATTGCATAAATAGTAATCAGACTCAAAATAATGACAAATATAGTACAATATAAAATATTTTGTAAATATGACAAAAAAAAAAAAACTAGTGATAGTCACTGATGGACTAAGTCATAGTCATCGGTAAAATTCTATTAAAAAAAAACATAAGTATATCTGTAGCTATCACGAATAGTCGCTAATATAAAAATTGTCATATTTGTAAATCTTTTAAAAAAAAAATGTTATATTTTTAATTATTTTACTCTAAATTAGAGACTTGTTGCAATTTTTCAAATTATTATTACTATTTATCCAATTTCGAAAAGAAAAATAAAAAAGAACTTCAATGACTAATTAAGATTTGCTGAAAGTACGGACCAAATCTAGATATTTGAAAATGCATGACTAAAATAAAAAAAATAAAAAAAAAAATAATTATTACATGTTAGTATTTTAATTTAATTTTAAAAAATTATTTAATCAGTTCATCTTTTTTGGGGCTAAATATATGTTTTAGTTTTTAATATTTGAATTTTTTTATTTTTTTTATTTTTATATTTGGTCTCTATTGTTTAATTTTTTTTAATTTAATCTCGTATGTTTTGACATTTCTCAATCTAAATCTCTTATCATTAGTGACATAGCATAATAGTTTGAAGTTAATTTTAATCAAAATTGATTAAATCATGCAAGAAAAGGTATAAGGTAAACATATTTTCAAAATTTATAGAAGAGAGATTAATAGAACTAATTTTTTTTAAAAAAAGTTAACCATAAACCAAATATCGTGGACCAATTTTAAGTTTTATATTGAAGAGTATATTGACTAAAATTGTACATACATGAAATAAAATAGAGTGAAAACAAAAGGAGAGAGATCAAAATTATATTTTAACCATCTTTTTATCTATAGAAACAAAAAAGTTAAAATGAAACATAAACAATAGGAAAATTGAGACTGGATAAATGACTTAAGAGCTTGGGTATTCAACATTATGGCTGCCTAAGGTTTTTAGGAGATGATAGCAAGTATTATTTCTTTCATTTATACCCTGTATATATACCTATAGATTAAAAAAAATCTCTATTTTCAAAGAAAGTAATATTGTTTGGTGGTCGCTCAAAGAAAAGAAAAATTGTATTTGTTAAGGATAACGGAACTTAGATATCTCTACTTTCGTCATAATCCTTATTTGTTAAGGATCGAAACTCAGACATCTCTATTTTGGTCATAACCCTCATGACTTTACTGGTTTCACCCAAAATGTCTCATAACATTGGAGATAATTGTTCTCCCTTGTATACCCATGATTTTTCTTTTATCTAACCAACGTGAAATATTGTTTGTATTCCTAACAGTATTCAAGTCTCAATTTCCAGAATGAAAAGATCGTGAAAAAGAAAGAAAAAAATGTGCATATTGAGGTAAGCAAAGGGTTGGTAAATGTATATACATATAGACCTCGTGAATGTCCTTCGAGCACCAACAACTCAGAGTAAGAAATGTAGAAGTGAGAAGATAGGAGATTTTTTTTTAAAGAAGAGGGAAATTGACAAGAAATCAACCCTAACACTCACTATATAAGAAGAATTCAAATAATTACGTTGCAATTATTGATTTGATTTTTCATATTTGATTTTTCTGGAATCACAAACTTCCTATAATTAGTTTTTTAATTTTTCCAATTTATTTTGGGAATCGCAGATGGAATTAATTATGAATATTAACCCTGGTAAGGGCTGCTAGGGTTTTCTTCTAATTATCAGCTAATTAGTGAATTTCAATTTTTTAATGTTTTTTTTTTGTTTTTTTTTTGAGAAAAATAGATTTCATTAAACTGGAATAGAATATGGCGAAAAGCCTACATCAATACATTTATCATTTTCAAGAAAAGCTAATAGTCAATCAGGAAAATTAGAGATCCAAAGAGAGGATATTTGAAAAAATCCCTTCTTTGCTAGTTCGTGCGCCAAAGCATTTCTCTCACGATTAATATGAAAATATTGCACAGAACAGAAGCCAACTCCTACCCTGCGAATATCCAACGTTATTGTGTGAACCTCACTCAAGATTTCAGTCTCTTCATTCAACATTTGTATCCAGGATAAGGAATCAGAACTGACTTTTACCATGGAGAAACCCAACCGCTCAACCAGCCTCAAGCCTTCAAAGAGTGCAGTAGCTTCTGCACACACCGGTGACAGCGAGAGAGGCTTGAAACCACTCATCGTCGCCAACAACCTGCCATCGGGATGACGAACTGCAGCACCGCAGCCCGACACCCCAACTCCTTCACGACACACTGCATCAACACAAAGGGAGACCCACTCCTCCCCAGCGCCCACCCCATTCAAACTTGGCTTAGGTGAAGGTAGATGAACCTCCGAGCCCTCTTTCCAAAAGTTAAGGTGCTGATGTTTTGCATCCCGAAATTCTTTCATAAAGCTCATAATCCACTCGCACCGTTCACTTATAGGCGGTATTGTTTGCTGATTCCACCATTTGTTGCGGTCACTCCATATGATCCACGCAACAACACAGGTCATCTCCAGATCCCCTTCGGCCAACGAATTGGCCATCTGCATCCATCGATCCTGGACTGGTAGTCGAGTAGTCGCACTCTCCCAATAACAGGTAACATTCTCTCCCAAATGTCTTTTGCCCTCTTACATTCAAAGAGAGCATGAGCCATAGATTCAGCTCGTTTTAAACACACAGGGCATATTTCTGAAATTTGCATATGTCTTCGTCTCAGATTGGATACTGTAGGAAGGCAGTTATGAAAAGAACGCCAAACAAAAAGTTTCACCTTGGGAGGTATCTTAGTCTTTCATAACTTGTTCCACCAAACCTTGCAAAGATTTTCACTAGGGGATGCCCCCTTATTTTTGGATATAAAATGTCACTTTATACACTGTATCTGCCATGTTTCTCATAGAACCAATACCATTCATCATTAGAATTAGTTTGGCTTAGAGGAATTTTCTTTATAGCTTGAACATCGTCTAGACAGAATGATTGATCCAACTTGTCAATGTTCCACTACAATGAGGGGGTAATCAGATCAGCAACGCCCCAACTTGCATCGGACGAAAAGAAGTAGGTCTTGGTATCCAAGGGTCAGAATTTACTTTTTTTTTTTTTTGAGTACATTGGGGGTGGGGGGATTTGAACCATAAACCTTTTGGTCGTCAACTCGTACATATGCCAGCTGAGCTATGCTCGCTTTGGCTTCAGAATTTACTCTAGTAGATGAACCATTCACAATTCTTCGCACCGCTCCCAATTTTATCACATCCCTTCCTCAAATGAATCCCTTCCAGAAATATGAGCTCGGGTTAGATGCTGAACACTCCAAGATAGAAGATAAAGGAAAATACCTTCCCTTTAAAAAATTTTATACTTCCAACTCTGGATTTTGTAGAATACGCCACGCTTTTTTGGCTAGCAAAGCACGGTTAAAGCATTCCAAATCCCTGAAATTGAGCCCACCCATCTCCTTTGGCTTACATAACTTTTCCCATTTCATCCAATGTATCTTCCCCTTTTCATTTGTAAAACCCCACCAAAAGCGAGCCACCATTTTAGTAATTTCAACACAAAACTTTTTTAGGAATTTAAAGCAACCCATTACATAAGTTGGTATGGCTTGGATCACACTTTTGATGAGAATCTCCTTCCCCCAGCCGAAAACAAATTCCCTTTCCAGCCTTGTAGAAAGCCCCAAATTCGTTCTTTCAATGTACGAAAATCAGAACTCTTACTTCGTGAGAAGGAAGATGACATTCCCAAATATGTACCTAGTGATGGAACAGTTCGAACCTGAATGATCTGCTGAAGATACGAGCCACATTCCGCCACCACATTTGGAGAAAAGTAAAGGGCAGATTTGTTGAAGTTCACACACTGTCCCGAAGCACGCTCATAGTCATTGAGAATCAGTTTCAATGCCCCGAACTCCTCAGCTATACCCTTCAAAAAGACTAAACTATCATCTGTAAAGAACAAATGAGATACTGGGGGGCAAAGACGTGCAATAGAGATTCCAGATAACACACCCTGATCGCTAGCAGAACGAAACAATGCAGATAAACCTTCAGCACACATTAAGAAAACATAAGGCGAGAGTGGGTCACCTTGTCTCAAGCCCCTGGAGGGTCGAATGTACCCCCTAGCCTCCCCATTAATTAGCACTGAGAATGAGGGGGTAGAAATACATTCCATTATCAACTCAATCCATCTCTCTTGAAAACTCAATTTCGTCATGACCTGCTTCAGAAAACTCCATTCAACACGATCGTAGGCCTTACTCATATCTAGTTTAAGCGCAGCAAGGCCATCCCTACCTGTTTTTCGCCTCTTCATAAAGTGAAGGCACTCGTGGCCAATGATAACATTGTCACCAATGGACCGACCTTTAATGAATGCAGATTGAGATTCCGATATTATATCAGGTAATATACTTTTCAGACGGTTAGCAATAACCTTTGTCACAATCTTATACGAAACATTACAAAGACTAATTGGTCTAAAATCAGATACCTGCTTTGGTTGTTTTACCTTCGGGATGAGCACAATATTTGTCTTGTTCCACTGTTTAATCGATGTCTTCCGATTAAGGATAGCCAAACATCCCTCTATAGTATTAGGCCCCACAATATCCCAGTATTTCTGATAGAAGCAGGCAGGAAAGCCATCGGGGCCCGATGCCTTTGAAGGATGAAACCCTTTGACAACCCGTTCAATTTTCTCACGAAAAAAAGGTCTATTTAACCTCTCATTCATCTCATCTGTTACCTTGCTCTGTATGTGCCCTGAGACATTCTCTATCACCATAGTCGAGGGGGTGCTCGAAGTAAAAATTTGTTGAAAATAATCAATGAAAATTCGTTGGATATTCTCTCCATCTTCGTGCCAAACTCCCTCTTCATCGAGAATACCTCGAATCTCATTTTTCTTTCGACGATTAGAAGCTTGATTATGAAACCATTTCGTATTCTGATCTCCTCATCTTAGCCAGTTCTCACGAGAACGTTGTTTCCAATAAATCTCCTCCTCCAACAGTAGCTTGTCAAGCTCATCTTCCAATTTATGGATGATTCGAAAGTCAAGCGGCAAAGGTCGATCATAAGCTACCTTAAGTTAGTTCCTAAGAGCCCGAACAGAGGGATTGATCCTGTGATTCATTGTTCTTCCCCAACTGCCCATGGCTTTAGCACAATCTTCCAAGTTCCGATGTAAAGACCGAAAAGCGTTGCCATCATTAGTAAGGGTATTCCAGCACCCACCCCTCAGAATAATATCTCTACATTCTTGGTGAAGAGTCCAACTTTCATCAAATCGAAACTTGCATCTCTTTTTCCTTTTCCATTCATCACTCGAATGGAGCTGTTCCTCGAGACTTAACTCGATTGGACGGTGATCTGATTTTCCCCAATCCAAATTAGTCACCCTGAAATGTGGGAAAAGATGGATAAATTCATCGTTAGCCAAAAAACGATCTAAACGTAAGCTCACCTGAACTTGGGCATCTTGTCTGTTACACCACGTGAAAAGGCCCCCCTTGTACCCCAAATCGTTCAGATGACAGTCGTCTAAAGCAGATCGAAAGTTGGACATTAAAAATTCTTCACGAAGGCCACCACCCCATTTTTCTGAATCCCACAAAATCTCATTCAAATCTCCTCCCACGACCCAAGATGAGTCATCGAAATTATAAAGACGACGTAAGAGTTCCCAAGTACGGACCCTTAAGTGAGTTTCTGGTTGCCCATACAGCCCTGTAAATCTCCATTTTTTATTCTTCCAGATTATTACAGCATCAATATGATAAGGTGATAACGTTTTAATTGTCCCATCCACCTCATCTTTCCATAACAAACAAATACCGCCCTTAGCACCAACACTTTCAACAGGAAACACACCACCATAATTCAAACGTAACTTCAATTTATTCATAGAAAATGCATTACACTTAGTTTCAGACAAAAATCATAAATGAGGATTAATGCATGCTAACTCATCGCACACTTTCTGAAATGCCCGCGGTCTCCTCATTCCCCGGACATTCCAACATAGTGTTTTCATGGCTTCCGGCAGGGCTGCTCAACAGCCACCGCCGATATCACAATGGTACTGACTTCATTTAAATCCTCTTTGGAAATTTTTTGTTTCTTCACCAGCTCAGGAGCTTGAATGATGGGGTTCTCCCTTGCGTTTAAACAGGTAGATTGGCCGTAGAAACCCCTTTGGACCGTGCACTATGCTTCCATGATCTAAGATTTTGTTTCCCCTTTCCTTGGCATTTTCCAATTGAAAATGAAATTCTTGTGGGCCCCTCCTCCAATTCCATCAAATCGTTCACAAGAGTTATTAAAGGCTTGATATTTCCATTTTCCTTCAATAATGAATTCTCATTATTCTTCAGTAATGAATTTCCAAATTTAGAATTCATTTCCTTTACATTCCTTCTGACCTCCACGAGTTCTCCACCAACATGAGAGATTTACATTTTCATTCAATACTGAATTCTCATTATTAATAAACAATGAATTTCCAAATTTAGAATCCATTTCATTTGCATTCCTTATAACCTCCAAAAATTCTCCACCACCATTAGACTTCTTCTGCATAGGTACCTCATTAACTACATCATTACTCACCTTTATCAAATCAGGTAAGTCGGTAGAAATTGGAATTATTGGACTTAATGGAGAAATTAATTCAAAATTAACTACAATTAATGGTGGAATTAAAGTAGTTTGTAACTTCCCTTGCTCACAAACCTCCCTCGCTGGTGAGGCCTTGCTCGGAGAGGATGCACCCACCGCTGTAGACGATCTCCCTTTCAACCCCGATCAGATCTCATATGAACCTTTACCAGCCCTGAGTAACGAAGGCAAGGCTCATATGCCACCGGAACCTTCATTCCCTCTTCTATCTCGAAAACTCGGCTACAATCCTTCACTTGATGCCCAATTTTGCCACAGTAGCTACAAAACTCAGGTAGACGTTCGTAGGAGATTTGAACCCAGTCACCTTCCATGGGACCAATCGAGAGCAACTTGACTCCTCTGCGAAGCGGTTTGAAAATATCAATAAGCACTCTAACTCTCAAGCTCTCGCCCCAGCTTAGATTTCCATCTGCCAAATCTACATCCATAAATTGTCCGACCCCATTGGCAAGGTTCTGAGCCATTTGGAGATTGAAACACTCCATTGGGATATTCAAAAAATGTACCCAAAATGCAACCATTCGAAACTCCAGATCTGTTGGCCTTTGGAATGGTTTTAGTTGTTCAAGCGCTAATAAGTATTTGTCAAAGAACCATGGGCCCTGCTTCATAATTCTGGCTCGGTCAAACTCATGAGAAAAAGTGAATAAAAAATGTTCTTACCAACATTGTCAATGTCAAAGCCTCGTTCCAACTTCCACGCACTTTGGAACGTTCTCTTCACCACCTCCTTGTAAACTTGTCGAGTAGCTAAGTATTAAGTTAGTTGCATTTGTTAGCAATGTAATTAGTTAAACACGTGTATTCTATTATCTGTTAGTTTGTTATTTAGGCCAGAGACTCTATATATAGCTGAGAGTTTTACTTTGTAAAGAATGAGTTTTAAATTCATTTTTAATAAAACTCCATTCCCATACTCCACGTGTATTATGGTATCAGAGAGAATTTTTTTTCTCGCGTGACTCGTGGCCTGCGGTTTGCGTGTGAAGTGAATCACGCCTGCTGTTTGCGTGTGAAGTGAATCACTTCAGATTTTTTTTCGCGTGAATCGTGGTTTGTTTGCGTGAGGTAACTTCATTCAGTTTTTTTTCTTACAGACTCTTCATTTCAGAGACTCTTCATTTCAGAGTTTTCTTCTTCCTATTCTGTTACGCAAATTCTTCTTCTCCGTTTTTTTTTATTGCGATTCGCCATGGTAGACGCAACCACCTCTGCACCGCCGTCCTCCGTCGTGGATTCCTTTGATCTTGAAACACAATTGAATCCATACCTCCTTCATCACTCAAATGCTCCTACTGCAACGCTGGTTACGCTTCCTCTCGTTGGAGCCAGCAATTATATTTCTTGGAGCAAGGCTATGCTTCTTGCTTTGTCTGGAAAGAACAAGTTAGGGTTTATTAATGGCTCAATCCAGAAACCTGAAGGAAATCTCTTATCGGCATGGCAATGCAATAACGATATCATCACTTCTTGGATCGTCAATTCAATTTCCAGAGAAATAGCTGCAAGTCTTGTTTACACTGGTTGCGCCAAGGATATTTGGGAGGAATTGAAGGAACGTTATCGACAAATCAACGGTCCACACATATATCAATTAAGAAAGGATTTAGTCACTACGACTCAAGGTTCGTTATCTGTCGAAACTTACTATGTGAAACTTACAACTCTTTGGCAGGATCTCATTGAATATCGACCTCTTGGTGATTGTACTTGTGGAGGATCGAAGACGCTATTGGAATACTTGAATTCGGAGTTTGTCATGATTTTTCTGATGGGGCTCAATGAGTCTTACGGTGCTCTCCGCGCTCAAATTTTGTTGATTACGCCTCTGCCTCCAATCAACAAAGTATTTTCCTTAGTAATTCAAGAAGAGCATCAGAGATCTGCTGGCCGCACACTTTCTTCCTCCATCGAATCTGTTACCTTACTGGCAAATGCTGATAATCCGAAGCGTGGTAACAATGATCGATTCAAAAGGAAGGATGGACAACGCCCTATCTGTTCCCACTGCGGCATCAAGGGCCATGTCATCGATAAGTGTTACAAATTGCATGGTTATCCACCAGGTTATAAGTTCAACAATCAGCGTTCATCTTCAAGTTCATCCAATGGTGCTAATCCGGGAACGGATACAAACGCCACCACTCAGTCTGCTTTTTTTGCGAGTCTCAATACTGATCAGTACACCAATCTTATGACCATGCTACAGAATCACTTAACAATTGTCAAACCTGAAGGGGAAGTTAAACCAGAGATGACTCACATCGCAGGTACTTGTCTCTCTGTTCCTTCATCAATTAGCAGACAACCTCTTTATACTTGGGTGATTGATTCAGGCGCTTCTAGTCATATTTGCTATACTCAATCCATGTTTGTTCATTTACGTCCTGCCATTCGCACTTCTGTGATTCTGCCTAATCAAACACGTCTATCTGTTGCATTCATTGGTGATATCCAATTGGGAGAGGATTTGTTTTTATCTAATGTGCTATACATTCCTAAATTTTCCTATAATTTGATCTCGGTGAGTGCATTGCTAAAGAATGATCGATATTCCATTAACTTCTCTGGAAACACTTGCTTTATTCAGGACAAGTTAAAATTACAGACGATTGGCAAGATTGACTGTGTTGATGGCTTATATGTGTTCGGTTTGCCCTCTGCGTTGTCTTCTAAAGCTGTTAGTGCTACTGTTTTGGCTTGTAAGGCATCTTCTTCTGTTTGGCATTGTCGATTGGGGCACCCCTCTCTTGCTCGATTAAATACTTTGAAAGAATGTTTACATTTTTCTGATTTACCTACAGACATGTGTCGTATTTGTCCTCTGGCAAAGCAACGTCGTCTTTCTTTTTCTGCTAAGAATAATGTAGCTGCCAATGTTTTTGATCTATTGCATTGTGATATTTGGGGACCTTTTAATACCCAAACTCATGCTGGTTATTCATATTTCTTGACTTTAGTGGATGATTGCTCAAGGTATACATGGGTTTATTTGTTGAGACATAAGAATGATGTTTTACATATCATACCACGTTTTTTTCAAGTTGATTGAGACTCAATTTTCAAAAGTTATCAAGGTGTTTCGTTCTGATAATGCACCAGAATTGTCTTTTCAAGATTTCTTTGCTTCTGTCGGCACTCTCCATCAATTTTCTTGTGTTGCAACACCACAACAGAATTCTGTTGTTGAACGAAAACACCAGCATCTTCTCAATGTGGCTCGTGCCCTCATGTTTCAATCTCATGTACCTCTTTCCTTTTGGGGAGAATGTGTTCTTACTGCCTCTTATTTGATAAATCGAACTCCGATGCCGTTATTGTCCAACCGAACACCTTACAATGTGTTATTTGCCAAAGAAGTTGATTATTCCTCTTTGCGCATTTTTGGTTGTCTTGCATATTCTTCCACCTTGTCTGTCCGACGCTCGAAATTTGATCCTCGTGCCAGCCCATGTGTTTTTATGGGATATCCAGCCGGCGTCAAGGGTTATCGATTATATGACATTGTTAAGAAACAATTTCTTATCTCCAGGGATGTTATTTTTTTTGAGGATTTGTTCCCTTTTCAGTCTGTGCATCCTCAGAATTCACCTTCCACGACTGAATTTCTTAAAGATTTTGTTTTGCCTTGTCCCATGGTTGAAGTTTTTGAGGATGGTCATTCTCCAAATTTGTTCTCTGAAATTGTACATAATGGTGCTTCTTTACCCAGTGAGACTATTATACAGGAGTCCATTCCAATTCCAAGACTTGTGACTGAATTAAATCATCTAATTCGTGATCCTTCTGCTATTGTTGAGCCAGTTGATGCACCTCGCAGATCATCTCGATCACGATGTCCTCCTAATTACTTGAGGGATTTTCATTGTAATATTCTCTCACAGAGACCTATGAGTTCATCCCCTGCGCCATTTCATTTTGGCAAATACATTTCTTATGATGCCTATTCGACTCTTCATAAGCGTTTTGTTTTAAACGTTTCTACTGAATACGAGCCTACCTATTTTCATCAAGCAGTTCGTTTTCCTCAATGGAGACATGCAATGGATGATGAAATTGCTGCCATGGAACGCACTCATACTTGGAGTGTCATTCCCTTACCCCAAGGCCATCACACTATTGGGTGTAAATGGGTTTATAGAGTCAAATATAAAGTCGATGGTACTGTTGATCGATACAAGGCACGACTCGTTGCTAAAGGGTACAACCAACAAGAAGGCATCGACTTCTTGGATACTTTTTCTCCGGTAGCTAAAATTGTCACTGTTAAAGTTCTTTTAACATTAGCAACCTCTTTCAATTGGCCGCTTTCTCAAATGGACGTTAATAACGCATTTCTTAATGGTGACTTATTTGAAGAAGTTTACATGACCCTACCCTTGGGTTATACTGTCTCCAATGTTTCTCATACTAAGGGGGAGAAGTTAGTTTGTCGCCTCAATAAGTCCATATATGGTTTAAAACAAGCTTCACGCCAATGGTTCACAAAATTTTCTGGAGTTCTATTTACTCATGGCTTTGCTCAATCCAAAAGTGATTATTCATTGTTTACTAGAGGAACAGGTGCTTCTTTTGTTGCCTTACTCGTTTATGTTGACGATATAATTTTAACTGGTCCATCACCCATCGAGATTGATTCTGTAAAGAGTATCTTACGTTCTCATTTTATGCTCAAAGATTTGGGACCAGCAAAATATTTTCTTGGCCTTGAGTTGTCTCGTTCTCAACAAGGACTTTATTTGTCACAAAGGAAATATTGTCTTCAAATTCTTGAAGACACGCACCTCCTTGATGCAAAGCCCACTTCTACTCCAATGGATCCAAATATTAAATTGTCTAAAACTACTGGAACTCCATTATGTGAGGAGGATATTACTTGCTATCGGAGACTTATTGGAAGATTATTATATCTCCAAATTTCGCGGCCGGATATTTCTTTCTCAGTTCATAGATTAAGTCAATTTTTGCAACATCCTACTCATACACACTTGCAAGCAGTTTACCATCTCTTACGTTATCTCAAACAATCATCTGGCCAAGGTGTTTTGTTGCGTCCAGCAAAATTATTCCAGCTTCGCGCTTTTGTTGATGCTGATTGGGGAGCTTGCTTGGACACTAGACGTTCAGTGACTGGTTTTTGCATTTTTTTGGGCGATTCGTTGATTTCTTGGAAATCTAAGAAACAACCTACTGTCTCACGTTCTTCCGCAGAAGTAGAATATAGAGCTTTGGCTGCCGTTACTAGTGAATTATTATGGCTTTCCCAACTACTAACAGATTTGCATATCCCTTCTATACTCCCTGCCGTTGTTTATTGTGATAATGAAGCGGCAATCTCCATCGCTTCAAATCCAACTTTTCATGAACGAACCAAGCATATCGAAATCGACTGTCATTTTGTACGCGACAAGATTATTGAAGGCTTTCTCAAGCTTTTACCCATTCGTTCTCATCTACAGCTTGCAGATATGTTCACCAAAGCTTTGCCATCTTCAATTTTGGGTTCTCTAATGTCCAAGTTGGGTGTTCTTGATATCCACATTCCAACGTGAGGGGGAGTATTAAGTTAGTTGCATTTGTTAGCAATGTAATTAGTTAAACACGTGTATTCTATTATCTGTTAGTTTGTTATTTAGGCCAGAGACTCTATATATAGCTGAGAGTTTTACTTTGTAAAGAATGAGTTTTAAATTCATTTTTAATAAAACTCCATTCCCATACTCCACGTGTATTACTAAGATTTTCCCAACCAGACAACATCCTCTCTTCTTCCTTGTATCTTCAATAGCACCAATATCCATTGTTACTGTGGTTTCCTCTTCCTCGACAGTAAGATTTAGCTTCTCCCAACTTGGTAACAAATCCTCTGCACTCATTGTACAAGTTTGTATCCACTCTTGAAAAAACTAATACACAGGTTTCAAAAAACCTGAAAAGACAGTCTAGGACTGAAAGATCTCTCATACCAAAGACAGAAAAAAAAAAAGAAAAAAAAAAGAAAAAAAAAATCACCACTCTTAATGTTAATTATCCAATGATTAGAGGTTACTAATATAATATTTTTTTTTTTTTTTTTTTTTTTTTGACTGAAACTAATCTAATGTTAAATGAGGGTATATATGCACATATACATTATATTTTATATTTCATATGCAATTAAAAGTGTAACTCCAAATATATACACGCACCATGATTATCTAGAACACTATCTAAGTGTGTTTATCTAAAAATCACCACTCTTAATTCCACCATCTTTACAAGTCTCTACGTCATTGATATGTATTATTAGGTAGAAATTAATTCAAATTAATGTTATAGTCTACAATTTAATATTGTTTGTTAGTTTTGTTTTGATTAGTTTCACACCTCTCCTCCTTAATACCCCTAATTTGTTAACTTTTATTTTAGTTGAGTTAAAATTTAAAAATCTACTTTAGGTATTTTCGTTTCATCCTAATTTGAAGATTATGTAAAAAAAAAATAGGTTTAGCCATTTTTTAAAAAATAAATGTGTTTTTCCCATTATTGTGTTACCTTGATATTCATAATCATATGGTGTAAAGTCACTTTAACAATAAAGTTGAAGGAACAAATTAACTCATGATGGAAGTTTTATTACTATTATTGTTGTTATTATTTTAAGTATTACAATTCAAATGTCAACAAAAGTTTAGTTAAACTGACATGATGTATCGACTAGTACTATGAGATTTTAGATTCAATTTTCCACTCCACATGTTGTAAAAATAAAAAAGTACCATTCAAATAAATGGTAAAAATCAGAAGGTAACAAAATTGCTATCTATATATCATAAACAATAATATGTATTGGGTGACTTGATCAATATGTTTGTAGGTGTCATGTTTATACAATTTCCATTGTAATATACTAATTTGTATTGAATTTTTATTTGATTATAAATAAAATCCGGAGTTCAGTTTTTTTTTTGGAGTTATTACATATTTAATGTTGAAACTTCGATCATGTCAATATGAGCACAGTTCAACAATAATTAACATCTACTTCTTCTTTTGATGTTGGTATTCACATCTTCCTATCTTACATTTGTTATAGTTTAAAAAAATAACATAAATCATAATATTTTTTTTGTAACTTTATATTTTGTGTATGTAGGAGATTTAAGAAGTCACATGTTTAATAGTATATGCTAAGTTTAGTGGAAGATCAAAAGTTAATGAAAAAGTGACAAGAGAGGCTTCTTCTGCCTCACCTCCTCCATTATTGACACTACTAAAATGGTTCCTTTCTTGTGGTGAAGGGAAGAAAGCTAATTCCAAAGCCACCCTTTTCATTTCCCCAATTTTCCTAACTTCCTCATCTTTTATTTTTATTGCCCACAAAATGTCCAAGAAGTTTGCTCAAGTGTCCATTTCTAATGTGCATGTGTTTTAAAGTGAGATGATTTCTTCCCATTTCAACCAACCATATCCACAAACTCTACTTCTAACCTAAAATGCTTTTTGGACTCGACCACATTAATCGAGAAGCAACCATATCCACAAACTCTATTTCTAACCTAAAATGCTTTTTGGACTCGACCACATTATTCGAGAAGCAAAAGAGAATTAAAAGAATTTCAATTACGTGTTCGAACTTTCAATTGTAATTATACTAAGTAATTGTTTAGTTTATTGAAATATTAATTATTAACGTAACGTGTTAATTGAATTAAGGAATGGTTATTTTGCAAGAGGGACAAGAGGAGAGAGTAGACAAACTTAACAAAATTCATGGAGTGTGAATGGACAAACAAAATACGTTATTTTGTATCAAATCATTACAAGTTAGTCCAATATGAACTTGTTAAAATCAAATTGAAAAATTTAGGGCCCGTTTGGTAACGTTCCTGTTTCTTGTTCCCTGTTTCCCGTTTCTCGTTCCCTGTTTCTTGTTCCCTGTTTTTTTAGAACCAGAAACAGAAACATGTTTGATAACTACTCCTGTTTCTTGTTTCTTGAAAAAAAGGAAACAGAAACACATACTTGTTTGATAACGTTTCTTGTTTCTTGTTTCTTGAAAAAAAAAAAAATAGAAATATCGTCATGTTTGATAATTTTTTTTGTTAATTGTTTCTTTTTTCTTTTTTCTCTTTATGTTTTATTTTTTATTTTTTATAGTTTAAATAGAATTTAATATACATAATATAAAAAAGATATAACATGCATTAAAAAATAAATAAATAAATAACAAATTGCAATTTGATTTGATTTGGTATATGTTTTTGTGTGTTGATAAGAAGACGTTTATTTAAGAATAGGGAAGCGAGTCTCCAACACGCCAAAACAACGTTCAATAACATTTTGCAGTGAAAAAATTTCGATAGTTAAACATTTTTCCCTACCTCGAGGATGATGCCTTCCTATCGACATTTCAATTATATTATAGATAAATTTATCTTATATAACTAAAATATCACTATTTGTGAATCTAATATTTAATAGTGGGAAATTTAAACTGATTTAAAAATATTGAAATGCTAATTTGCAAAGTTTAAAGTGTCGTCCTCGATGAAAATATGAAAATATCGATGTGAATGAATACTTATTAAAAAAACATAAAAAATAATAATAATTTTTTTTTTTTACAATTAATAAATAAATATTTTAATGTATTTAAAAAAAAATATAACAAATTTAATAAATATTTTTATGTATTTAAATAAAATAAAAAGTAATTAGTAATGTATCCTAAAAAAAAATAGCAAAATTTAAAATCAAAATAATATATAAAAAAAAAAAAACATTGCATAATTAAGAAAGAAAAAAAAAAGTGTTATGATGAGGATTTGAAGCCAGGGCCTCATAGGTGAGAAGTTTATTTGAGTGCTTCTCTTGCCAATGAACGAACACTAATTTATCTTTATTTTGGGAACAGATTAATATAAAGAGAAACGGAACTGAGAGAAACACATTTTTGAAGTTTCTCAAATTTTGCCTTTTTTTTAGAAACGTTTCTCAAAATTTAGAAACAAGAAACGGGAATAGTTATCAAACAAGTCCGTTTCTTAAAAAATGAGAAACATGAACAAGAAACAGGAAACGGGAACGTTACCAAACAAGCCCTTAAGGACATGATTACCTCTAAAGAAATTAAGGATAAAGAACATGATTAGCTTTTTCTTAAGAAATTAGGGATAAATAATGGTTAAAGCTCAATAACTAAATTTTTAATTTAATTTTGATAAAAAAAATTACAAGTTTAACTTACTAGCGTATATTAAGTTTCCTACCCTGTAATTTTTTTTATTAGATAAATTTTAAGATTGTATTTATCTAGTCTCTTTACTTTTAAAAAAATCTAATAAGTTTAGCTTTTCATATTTACAAATATAACAGATTTAAAAAAGAATCGTGAATATGAGAATCTTTGATAGTCCATGAGCGCGATAGAGAAATCATTTTTATAGTCTATCACTGATAATAATCTTCTATCACACATAAATTGTGTTATATTTACAAATATTTTTAAAGTGGATTAAATTTACTATTATTTTGTGTTAAATTGTCATATATGCAATTGTCTCACCTTATTAATATATTTTTTAAATACAAAACTAAGCAAGTTCAACTCTCAAATTTTGAGAAAAAGCTTATGGAGTTGGAAACTTGTACCTATATGTTCACATCCATAATAAATTTAACCTTTTTACTTTTTATACATAACATACATAAAAGTCTCAAAGAGTAGTCAAGATGAACATATGAGTAACTAATACATATTCATCCTCTCGAAGTTGGAAGTTAATAGTATACATAATTCTCTACTTCTGAAGGTCGGACTTTCAAATCTTGATCACTTCTGAAGGCAGGACTTTCAAATCTTGATTCTCTATCTATCTCTACTTTGAATAGATCATGTACTAATTCTCTCTGGAGGTCGGACTTTCAAATTTTGATTCTCTATCGATGTCTATTTTGAATAGATTATGTACTAATTCTCTCTAGAGGTCGGACTTTCAAATCTTGATTTCTGTATCGATGTCTACTTTGAATACATCATTTACTAATAATCATTCTCTTAAAATATAGATAAGCCAACTCCGTCGTTAGAAATCACGCCTCAAATTCCTACCGATAACAAAAAGGTGTCCTAAAGAGATTCACTTTTCGCCGCCGTCGAAGCACTGTTCGTCGGAGTAGCCATTTTATTCTCCACCGCTTCTTCGCCTTCTTCCTCCCTGAACTTCCTGTAAATATCGCCCTTATAAAACTTCCATGTCCGAACCACCAAAATCAACGAAACAAATGCCCCCAACACCGTCGCCGCCGTGATTATAAGAAATGCCTTTCTGTAACATTCCACTCCCAAGCAACTCAAATCCTCCCCTGTTTCTCTCCGCCGCCCCGCAGCCTCCATCTGCCGCCGCGCCTCTTTGTCGTACAAATGACCCGCCACTCTCACGTTCATAATATACGCCCCAATCGGACTCGCAACTCCCCCCAAATTGTACAGAGTCGCGTAATACTTCAGCCCGAAAATCTCCGATATGATCGCGAAAATCAACGGCCACTGCGCACCGAAGCAGAATCCGATGATAATCGAAGAAAAATAGAGCGAATTCGGAACTCCAAACGCGATTAGAAGATGGCCGACGCAGGATAAAATCACCGTCACGAAGAGAAACAGAGGACGCGGGAATTTGTACTTTTTCCAGAGATATTCCGACGCGAATCCGGCGAATACACGGCCGAGGTAATTCCAAATACTAACAAGAGAAATAAATGTGGTGGTACTGTGAGATGGGTACCCCAAAGATTCTCCGATTTGACCCAAATTGTCGATCGCCGTCAATGTTCCACCGATGCCGCAGATTGTAGCTATGAACAGAATCATCATATCGATACTGAAAACAGCTTGTGGAATTGTGTAATCCTCTCCTCTATTTGGGGGTTTGAATGTATTTTCAAAGCAGGAGCTCGACGGTGGGCTCGGCGCCGCCAGCACCGCCGAGGCCGGTGGTTGTTGAGATTCCATCTCTAATTGTGAAATTGGGTTTTCGATTTTACTCCTCCAAACACTCAATTCCTCTCTGAAAACGACGGCGAGAGGGAGTAAAAGCAGAATAACCACAACAATTGCACTTCCGGCGTATTCGAATTGTTGAAATTTTAACCGATTTTGCAGAAGAATCAAAACCATTAACGACCCAGCAAGGCCAAGGGAAATATAAAGGATATGGAAGAATACCTTGAGCTCATTCGGCCGCCGGAGATCGTTAATGATACGAACGAAACGGAGGAACAAAACAGAGACGGCAGCCGGAAGCCAAGCGATTAAGAGGATGAGAGATTTCGAATTGTTACCGTAAAAGGCATGGTAAAGCTGGGTTAAAATGGCGCCGCTTAAGCCGACGAAGCCTTTCAAAAGACCCAAAACGCTGCCGCGACTTTCCGGGAAGTTTTTGACGGAAGTCACGAGCGCCCCTGTATTTGCGAACGTCTGAGAATTAGCTCCGATGCAAATGTAAATACACATATGCCAGATTTGGGGTTTTGGGATCCGACTGGTGACGGCGAGCCAAATCATGGTGTAGCCGAAGAGGTTCATGACGGCGCCGATAAGAAGAACGACCCACGGCGGCGCGATTTCGTTGATTAAACCGCCGATGACGCCGACATTGCCGCCTAAATCCTTGAAGAAGCTGAGCAAATTGAGGGTGGTTTGGTCGTAGCCTAAGGAGGATTTGATGTCGGAGGAGTAGAGGCCGAACATGTAGGTGGCGCCGGAGACGGACATGATGAGAATGGAAGCGAAGACGGAGAACCACCGGCCGAATAGAAACTGGTACCAGAAGGGGTTGCTGGTGGTGGGATTTGCGGCGGCCATTTTTTCCGGCGAGGTTCTTTGAAGATGGAGTTTGTGTATCAGTGGGTGGGCATGTATAAATACATTTTTGAAGGAGCTTTCATGGAAGATTGGAATGGGAACTGTGATTTATCTTCTTCTTTTTGGTTTGGGTTTTGCTACTGCTCTGTCGCCGACACCTATCAGAAATTGGATGGATGATTGGTAGAGAAGAAAGAGACTCGAGCAATTGATAGATAAGTAACACGTGCAGGCTTGCTACACCCATCTTTTGCACCCGGCACATTGTTATTGCATAAATATTTATATCACTTTATAAATAAATAAAATTCTCCTCCTTCCTTCCATTTTTTTTTTTTTTTACATTTTGTTTCCCTGTTCCCTCCTTCTTCTTCCTTAATCAACTCTGATTCTCTTTTCTGGGTCTTTCAATCTTTTTCGTAATCATGGAAATCGAGCTCCAACATCAATAGATTAAAAAAATATCTCACTTTCTCTCTTTCCTTCGGCCACTCCAATTTCAGGGAGGACCTGGACGCATTAATTGTGAGTAAAGAGGTGAGAGTTTCGACAATTTTTGTGAAGGAGATGCTGATCAGAGTGGCGGCGGTGATTTTGAAATCGAAGGAGAGAGCAAATTAGAGGTTCTGTACGACGTCCAATGACAATTTATTGTGATGGATGGCGGCGACGTGAGATTTGTGATGTGTGTGAATTGTAATGGAAGGGTTTTGGATAAGAGGAGAAGAAAAGGATATGAGTTGATACAAATTTCAATTTTTCACTTTTTGTAGGGAGTAAAAAAACAGATTTCCCTTTTTTTTTTTTAATTTAATTTTAGTGTTGGATATAGATCCGTGGGAGGAATGAAGGAGAATGGTGGAACTCAATTTCATGGTCTTGGATATAGATCCGTGGGAGGAATGAAGGAGAATGGTGGAACTCAATTTCATGGTCGCCATAGGAGGAGGGGTTGAAAGACGGGAGATAGAGGAATGACCTTGAAAAGAGGATGGAGGAGGTGGGAGGAGAGAGAGAAAATAGGCAAACAATGTGCCACATGTGACTGAGGCAAAAGATGCTCGTAGCCCTTCTCTGGATAGATAATGCAATGAACAATGATGATTAAATTGTAAAGCAATACAATTTTTTTAGTTCAATTGTGAAAAGGAGATTCGAACCTCTGACCTCATTGTCGAGCGATACGTCCTTATGTCGATTGAGTTAGGCTCGGTTTGACATGGTAAACCAAATCTCACGAGGTTAGAATTAAGAATTTAGATTTGATATTGCCCTTGCTAATGTAATTTTGTGGATAAAAATATATCACTACTTTTAATACTAAATGGACTCGTCCTTGAATCATTTTTTTTTTCTTTTTTCTTCGAATTTTTGACCTTTTGGCTGATGATATATTTTTTTATTAACACACCTGAGTTATGTTCGAATAATAAAGTTAGTCAATAATAAATTTAATATGCTCAAAGATTAAGATATGTGGTTAGAAGGTGTACCATGACATCATTCCTATTAGATTTAACCTTGTCTAGAGATGAAAAACTCACACCGATGTGTTCTTTGTAATTCTCGTGAGAAAACTCCTTAATTATCATTTGTTCTAGAATTGTAAAATGACAAAATATGTATGGATTAAATTTTGGCCTCCTAATTTCAATTTTTTTTTTCTTTTTTTGAATGTTTATAGAGACAACGGAAGCTCAAAAGACTATATGGAATGGATGTGGGATCAAGCGGATGACTCAACAAGAAAAAATTTTCTTATTATAATTTGTAAATTTTGGGAGCATGGGAACAAAATACTCCATAATGAGGTCATGCCAACTTTCAAACATTGTTGGTTATTATAGACAATTGCATTAGGGCGATGATAATTTTTGAAGAGCTCAATCGCGGAAACTCAACCGAGGATGTGGCGGTTGTTGTGGAGCGTCGATGAATGCCCTCCCAGAGGCCATCAGAAGCTAAATAGTGATGCGTCATGGGATGCATCAAAGAACCAAGGAGAAATAGCGTGGATAGTGTCAAACAAGTGATGTCATTTCAGCAGGTTGCCGCTCGCCGAGGGAAGAGTTGCCGATTAGCGCTCTTGAGGCTCAAGCAATTTGTGCGAGCATCAAGTTCATTCCAATGTGTTGTCCTAATATAATTCTAGTGGAATCCGACTGACTTCACATGATCAATATTATAAAGGGTGAAGAGGAAAACCTTTTTGAGGTGGGGCTTTTTGTTGATGAAATCCTTCGTCAAGTTGCTTATGGTGCAACGTTTAGATTCGCTCATATTTCTCGGTCTTAGAATCGAGCTCCTCATGTTACGACACGTCACGCTAGCGATGAGGGGATGTCGACCGAGTGGGGAGGAAGCCCACCTGAGTGAATTTCCGAAACTTTGTTGACTGAACTTCTTTTGTTCTAAGTTTTCGCCTCTTCTATTAAAATAAATTAAATTAAATAAAAAGTTATCAAATTTATCTCCACGTGAATAAAAATATAGGATAAATTGCAAAAATTATCCATGAAGTATGGGGTTTGTTACCATCCCACTATGAACTAATTTATCACCCACGTAGTTTATTAAGTGTTGCAATTAGCTCCTACTATTAAATTACTGTTTAATTGGACTTCACATATGGGTAAGGAAGGGTAAAAACTTATTATTGTCATATCTAGAAAGGAAAAGAAAAAACATGAAACTCAATTTTCTCGATGGTTGAGGCGACGATAATGAATAGCAGCCAACAATGCAACTAGAGGCACTCTGAATCTCCTACGACAGAGTCAAGAACGGAAAACGTGGATTTGTTCACCTAAATTGTCGGAAAAATTGGAGGCATATTTTGATTCTAATTATGCCTTGGATGAAAACGTAAAACTTCTTTTACTTCTTTCTTTTCCAGATATGGGAATGATAAGTTTATCCTTCCCTACTCATGTGTAAGTCACATATGTAAAACTCAATTAAATAGTATTTTAAGTGAGTGATCAAATTAAAAATTTGTGAGTCTGATTGTAACAAGTCTATAGTTCAAGCGTGGTTTGTGCAATTTTTTCAAAAATATATAATGAGCCAACATATGACGTTCATCATAACTCAACTATATTACACCATTAGCCAAAATGTTAGAAATTGAAATTTCCATTCTTGCATATTCCTAAATTTAATAATAATAAAAAAGAACAAGAAGTAATGGGCCAACAACAATTATCTATTTCCTTGAATTTGGGAATTCAAATTTCATATTTGTGATGCTTTTAAAAAATGAATAAAAATATATAGGGGCGTTTGGCCCCCCGTAATGGGTTCAGAACCCTGGGAATCAAAATACGGTGGGTTTGTTTGGGAGGGTTCTGAAACCTAGGAATCAGAAAACGGTGTTTGGGGTGCAGTGTTGGAAAGTCTGGGAATCAGAATATAGTGTTTGGGGCGCAGTGTTGGGAAGTCTGGGAATCAGAAGTCAGTGTTCAGGTGATGTGTTTTGAAACTCGAGTTTGGACAATTTTTTTTTTCCTTTCGCTACTTTTTTTTTTCTTTTCTTCTTCTTATTTTTAGTGGATGTTTTGTGAATTGTAGAATTTTTTATGCAACATGTGACTTTTTTTCTAGACGTTTGAATGAAACATTTAATTTATGCTATAGTCTAAGAATAATAAAACTATTTCCAACAATCGAAATATTGCTTACAAGAATCAAATATATATTTGGATAATGAATTAAAAAATTAAATGTTTCATTCAAACGTCTCAAAAAACATAACATGTCATATCAATCGATTTTTTTTTTTTTTTTTTTTTTTTAAATATATAGTTAGATATAGAATTAAAAAAAAAATGAAAAACACAAAAAAAAAAAGAAAGAAGAAAACAATAATTAAAGAACAACCTACTATTATATTTGGATAATATTCTTAAGTATGTATCCCTTAAATACAAACTTACACTCAAGAACTTGAAGAACTGACATTGGAAAGAAATCTTGATTCAAATCATAATCTTTCAAAAGTTATTTCAAACATTTCATAAGTTTAAGCTTCACATGAATTATAAAACGAGAAAAAAAAATCTAATTTTGTAATTAGAGAAAAATTACATTCTATTTTAAAATTAATTGAATATTGTTAATAATAATTATTTTTTAATTTTTAATTTGTTAACTTAAAAATTAAATATTATTTTTTAAAATATTAACATACACCTCAAATATTTTATTTTATCTTACAACTAAAAGAATTAAACATATTTTGAGTTATTGTAAATTAGATTAAATATAAATAAATTAAAAAATAATTTTATTTAGATAAATATAATTAGAACACTATATAATTATAATTAGAAGGTTGAAATTGGAAGAAAATTGATGGGACCCACCATAATAATGAGAAAGATTGATTGAAAAATGTTGGGACCCACCATAATTATGAAAACTGATGAAAAGTAAGGGTTTTGGTTTTGAAACCCATGGGTTTGGGGTTTGAAAACCATGGGTTTCAAACCCATCCTCCCAAACATGGGTTTGGCTTCAAAAGCCAAACCCATCCAAACACATTACGGGGCCAAACGCCCCCATAATGTATTGTAATTACCCGGACAACTAGAGAAGAAAAAAAAACTATTGAGACCAAATTAAATTTAAACTTAAATTATAGGAAAAAAAAAGTATATCAAATAGAAACCATGTCCAACCAATAAAAACCAAAGTTTTAGTTTATCCAATCTTTAATTATTGTAGTTAAATTTGAATTATTTGTTTTTGCCACATTTACTATTTTCTCCATCATTCTTTTTTATTATTCGATTTTTTTTTTAGTAAAATAGATGTAGAGTATTAAAATTTGAACCGTCGATCGAAAAAAACAGTAGATATCAATTATACGACTGAGCTATATTCATGTTGACAGAAAATAACAATGCTCTTGTTTGAATCATGCTTGAATTAAAAAATCATGATGCATTATTTTTTTCCTTCTTCCTAAAAGAGCTATAAGATTATTTTTCAAACATTAGAAAAACATTACTTATTTTTATTTTGTAAGAATTTTTTAGAAAAAAACATTACTTTTTTTTGTTTTTTGTTTTTGTATGCAATCAATCATAAATGAAAATAAATTGAGTTTTGGAAACAACAATCTAGAGTGATAGGCATATAGGTCCATTTCATAACATTCTCATTTCATGTTTTATGTTTTTTTGTTCTCTATTTCTTGTTTTTTTTAAAACTAGAAACATAAACGTGTTTGATAACTATTTTTGTTTCTTATTTTTACTCTTTTTTTATAGTTTAAATATAATTTATTTATATACTATAAAAAAAATATATAACATGCATTAAAATATATAAAACAAAGTTAATTATCAAAAGTCTACATTTATTTAATACAAGTAAGTTTCGATGTAAAATTAACAACACTAATAAAAAAAAATATTATCTATCAAATATGACTCAAATTTGATATGCAATATCATCTCTCACTCGGGTCATTTTGCTTTAAATGATGTCTGTTCACACGAGATTTCGAACTACGGATGTAAATTCGACACGTGTAAATGAAATTTGAATTTGTATTTGTATTGTATGTATCAGTGTGTAGTGGATTACAATCTCTAATGTATGATCCTCTTATTCTTTCTCTCTCAAATGTAAATGTGTTTCGAGGGCTTTGCAGCTTGTTCTCGATGTTGGATTTGTTTCGAGGGCTTCGCAACTTGTTCTCGATGTTGAATTTGGATCGAGGGCTTCGCAGCTTGTTCTCGATGTTGAATTTGGATCGAGAGCTTCGCAGCTTGTTCTTGTTCAGTCTTCGTTGTTTGAGAATTCTCTCTAAACTCTGAGTAAAAAAATTTTGAACCTTAAAAATGAAGAATGAGCTCTCTATTTATAGAGTTCTCATGGGCTTAATGGGCTTGGGCCTGGATCCAATGGGCTTGGGTCCAATGACATTTTGGGTTCAATGGGTTTTTGAGCTTTGGGCCAAATTGTCATTTAAATGGTTTTCTGGCCCGATTCGATTTCGAGCCCAATTGGGCTATGACCGAATTTGCTCGGCTAAGTTTATTCGATCCGCCGACCATGATGAAGACACGTGGCGACCGCCGATTGACCGAAATTTTTCGGTCAACAATGTCGACTTGGATCTAACTCAATTATATAACTCTGTAAATGTCGTGATTGTAAAATATTAAAGTGAGAGCAAATGCATGTTTTAGTGAGCAAAATTTATATTTGCAAATTTAACAACACTAATACAAAAAATATTATCTATCAAATATGACCCAAATTTGATCCGCAATATATCATCTCTCACTCGAGTCATTCCACTTTAAATAATATCGACTTGGATATAACTCAATTATATAACTCTGTAAATGTTGTGGAATTGTAAAATATTATACTGAGACTAAATGCATGTTTTAGTGAACAAAATTTATATTTGCAAAATTTTAATTATTGGTTAAAAACTAACAAATATATAAATATATATTTTAAAAAAATTAAAAAATTAAAATAATAAATAAATATACCATGGTAAAATTTTAAATCTAAATAATATATAAAAACTACAAAATTAAGAAATATAATAAAAAAATAAACGTTCAACCCTGGCCTCAAAGCCAAGAACTCAGAAGAAGAGGAGAAATTGATCACTATTTAAACCAACAAACAAGTAGTATGTTTAATTAATGAGGAGAAATTGATCACTATTTAAACCAACAAACAAGTAGTATGTTTAATTAATGAGGAGAAATTGATCACTATTTAAACCAACAAACAAGTAGTATGTTTAATTAATGAAAAGAACTGACTCAAATTTTGCTCATTTTTTTGTAAAACGTACTATTTAGAAACAAGAAACTTGAATAGTTATAAAAAAAAAAAACCATTTTTTAAAGAATGAGAAACGAGAATCGAAAACAGAAACATTATCCAACCTCTCATAAAAACTTAATACATAAACACAACTATTCTATTTTAGTATTTTTATAATCTTAAAAAGTAAGTTTTTCAAATATTCGTTTTCAAAGATTCTATAGTTTTAACAAGTGACAATTTTAGTTCCATATGCAAAATTCTAAAACAAATACTAAACACCAAAAAAAAAAATCTTCAATATAAAGGAACAAATATTTAAAAAAAAATTAGTATTGTGCCAAAATAAAAAAAAGAAATAGAGAGACTTTAAAGTATTATTTTTTAGAAACCAAAATGAACTTTTTTATTATTACAAAAATCAAAATAGATAAAAAAAAAAAAAAAAAAAAATTATGATATGGTTGCGATTGTTTTATTTTTTTTTAGAAATAATTTTTAATATTGTTTTTTTTTTGCAACGATATTTTAATTAAAGCAAGGATTGAACTCATGACCTCATGACACAACTTTATGTCAATTGAGCTATGTTCGGTTTGACAACTTTTAATATTGTTGTCAAATCCAGAATAGTTGAATTACTGTATTAATTAAATACTTTTTTCCACACACAATTATTCAGCTCACCATCTCATAGGAATATTGTCCATTATTACCTAGATTTATTTCCTTTCTCTTATGGGATTTTATGTATTATTGTACAGATTGGAATTAGCCAAATTATTGGCCTTAGTCTTTGAACAATGATTAAGCTGCTATTATTTGTATTGTAGGTTGCCTATAATAGACTCATCTTCCCATTCTGGCAAAACATCAAAGTCAAGAGTTTAAATGATGTAAATATTGCAACTTTCAAATTTTTACATGGTATCAGACCATCATCGGTAACGCTCTAATCACGACCAACATGAACATTGCAGCCAACTATGTAATATATATATATTTTTTTTTGACATGTAGGAGTGAGAATTGAACCTAGGATCTCATAATCACTAGTTAATACATCATACCAGTTGAGAGTCAACTATGCAATATTGATTCATTATCATATTGTTGATTCATCTATTCGGCTCTTTAAATTTTTACCTATCTTTTGTTTTTGGTTGTTTAGCTACATAAAGTTCATAGATTTAATTTATTGAAAAATGTAATGTAGGCTTATTTATCATATAGGTATATTGAAATTTTAAACCTAATAGATCAAAATAATTAGAAGGGGTAAAAGGTGAAAAAACCAAAATAAAATAAAAAATAAATAAAAATTTATGGAATAATTAAAACATTCAATGACCCAAAAATGAGATAATGATAATAATTTGTGAATTATCAAAATGAAATAATTTAAAAGTTGAAGGACTGAAATATAAACCTAGTTTTCATTATTAAAAAAAATATCTATATTTTTTTCTTTTTCAAATCATCGACAAAGATTGATTTAAATTGAAGTAGAGCATCAATTTTTTTTTCTTATCTATCTATATTCATGGAAGAAAATTTAATTCAAAACTTATTAGCATCAAATGTAATTCCTTGAATGGAAATTGAGAACAAAAAAAAAGTTTTTCTCCTTTCTCCTTTTCATTTAGTAGTGGAAAATGTCAATAAATTGATTGCTTTGAATTGACCAATGACAACAATTTTTGTTTTCATAAACTTATAATTGAAATTATTGATTTTGGCTTCTCGATTAAGGTTTCAAAACCAACAATTATTTTTATAAACTTAAGACCTCTTGGTCTCTAGTCGTTAGATCTTGTCAGTTGAGCTATGGTACTCATTTTTTTCTAATTAAACAGAGACATTTGATTTATTGATATTTTTTATTTTTTTATATACAATCAAGAGAATCTTTTATAATTAGATCATTTATTAAAGTTAAATGGTTATAATTTACAAAATAAGAAAATTACTTTAGATTAAGTGGAAATATGTGCAAAATTGAAAACAAATCAACCCAAAAAAAAATTGATTTTTCGATTTGATTTTAACTTTGGCATGGTTTGAAATTCAAACCAATTTTCATCCCTATTTTGATTAATGTTGTTTTACTTATATATGGTTTTGGAAAAATTCTAAAACTATACTCCACATAAAGATTAGGGATTAGGGTTAGTGACATCTTTTCCTACAACTTGTATTTGAGATAGGTTAAAAAAGAAGGTTATATATCACGACTAAGAATTCGTTTTTAAAAAAAAAATCAACATGAGCATAGTTCAATCGACATATTGTATAAATTAGTGACCAAGAGGTCACGGGTTCAATCCCCCACTCCATATGTTGTAAAAAAATGTGTTTTTGAAATGGTTAAATCATTTTTATCATATTCAAAATCATTCCAAAACATGTAATATAATCATTCAAAATCAATTTTGATGATATAGATCGATTTTAAAAATGTAAAATCAAACAATAAAATAATCTGGAACGATTAAAAACCTGTTTTTGAGTGATATTGAATATGACAAAAGTGATTTTAGACTATAATATTGGAGAAGTTGTATAGAGATTTTTGACATAGAGTTAAAGTGCTTGAGAGTACTACTTCAAGCATAATGTTAGGCTAACTGCAGACACACATGTGATCCTTGCATATGGTTCATACACACTTTCCAATTTGGCAATAATATAGAACCAAGAAGAGGCAAAAACCCACCTTGAAATTAAGTGGTTTTTAAGTGAAAATGAAGAAGAAGAGAAGTTGGGAATGAATGGAAAGCCTACACTTGGAAAATTGCAATATGCTAATTTTAGTTGGGCAAGTGTTGCATGTTTTTTTTATCAAAAAAGCTTGAAGTTGACAAGCCCTTAAAGCATGCAATACTATAAACACTTTCACCAATTATTTCAAAAGAGCCCTAGTAAAAAAGGGCAAAGATTTGTTGTTAAAGTTCTAAAATCCATGGCTATTTGGGAGAGTTTGAAATTGATTGAAATAGCGGAGAAATTTTGAATTCATGTGAAATGATGATCTGCTTTTGTTAGAGGAATTTAACTTCTAAGAAACGATCGAGATATATCTTCAAGGGCGGTTTCTCTACTTTGTATATAACTTCTAAAAAATGACGAATATACATACATGCATGATAGAGATGATCACTATGTATATCTAGGAGGGCGATTTCTCTACTATATTAGAAACTTAAGGGTGTGTGGATCATTCAAGCAAATGGGAATATTTATGAGTTTAGTGAATGAGGTAGATGTAACAATCCACAAATTATTTTTGTGTCTTTTATTTATCAAAGAAAAAAAAAAGGGGGAAAGATAATACACATTTAAATGAAATTTCTTATGGAAAAAAACTATGAGAACAAAAAAAAAATCACTATGATCTTTTCATAACGTATAATGTATAACATGAAGAAAAACACAAATCCTAATTAACACGAGCATTAATCTCTTTCTTACTAAAAAGAATGCATCATAAAAGCTAGGGGGGTTAAGAAGCTTCGGTCATAAATTCATAGTATTTTAGGTCATGTTTACCACAGCGTAATGAATTTTTTTCCAACAATCGTAATGAATTAAGGCTTCAATCGTAATTGGTTTAGGGTTTGATAGTGTTTACTCATGGCTAATTCAAAATTTCATTGATAGTGTTTATATACACGTAATCATTTGTGAGTTTATCATAATACCCTTTCACTTTAATCGTGTTCAGAATCTTGTGTTGACTCGTTGTTCGAGCATTACTCGTGTGCAGACTCGTGTTGATACTCGTAAACCCATTTTTCAACATGAATCTTCACTTCTCTCTGTTTATTCTATTTTCTTTCTTCGTTTTTCATCATTGGAGCTTCAATTTCTTCTTTCTTCTATTAACCCATTTTTGTTTCTTAATTACTCACAAAAGAAAAATATTTCTTTAAAAAAAAAAAACAAAAAAACCAATTTTAAGAGTTTCAACATTAAAGTAATGAATTTCTCTTTTTTCTCCACATTTTGTTTATCTTTTATCCCAATACCAACAATTTGTTCGTCTTTTTATCAAAATGAATTTTTCTTTTTTTTGCTTTCTCTTTTTTCTCTTTTTTCTCCACAAGTTTTTGAATCCAAAACTTGTGGAGAAAAAAGAGAAATGAGATTGACGAGGAGACGTGAAAAGATTTGTTGAAAAAAAAAAACTTATTTATGGAAAGAGAAAGAAAATAAAAATCATGGCTTGAAAGAGAAAGAATAAGAAAATACATTTTTTTTTAAGAAAAAGAAAAATAAACTCATTTTCTAACGTATGGGTGGCAGGGGGCCGGAGTAAGGTGGGCGGACAACGAGATTGGTAGTGAGGGGGCGGCGACGAGGTTGGTCGGAGGAGGGGAGTAGAAGAGAGAAAGAAAAAGGTGAAGAAGATGGTTATGGCTTCATTTGACATTTCAAGGAACAGAGAGAGAGAGAGGCAAACATAGAAAAAATAAAATTAAAAAAAAAAAAAAAAAAAGGAGTGAGACTCACGTAATAATCAATGGTGGTATTAAAAAAATACCACATAGTAGTAGAGAAATGGGTAATGAGATTACATATTTTGAGGTGGGGTTCACACCTTGATTACTTTTGTCGATTTTGCTAAACCTCATCAAACGTTATCGATGTGAATCCCACAATCAGAATTATCCGGGATTGATTACGTTTGGAGGGAAGTAAATGTGGCCGTAGTAAAACTTTGCGGTTAGATTGTCACATTTTTTTCACACCACCACTTAGTTACAATTTTAAGACCTAAAGTATTTAATTATATCAAAAGAATATATAAATTGATTAAACTATAATCTATAATCTAGTCTAGTCTAGAACACCATTTCTATTTTACTAGACTTTAAACTTTAAAAAAAAATCAATATAGGTTCGTGAACTTTTGATTATACTTATATGGGTAAAACGAAACTCGAAACACAAATAGGTTGCAAGAGAGCCTCGAACAAAAAAATTCAACCAAGTCAAAGCTCAATGTGTGAGTAGCCAACATAAACTCAGGGTCGACTAGGCCCAGAGTGATCAAGAGCCTCCTTACACCTCAAGGCCACATATGGACTAGATGGTCAGGGTCTCGGACCGATCAAACGTAAGGAGCCCAAAAGTCTGAGGACATGCTCATAAGTCGACCCAAGCCAAGTCAAGCCAGTTGGTTCGATTCAATAGGAATTCAACTAAAAAACTTTGAAAAGACTCACATGTGAGGTATGCGAACTAACCCTAATTCTTACTACACTAACGCAAAAATTGTGGTCTAACTTTAGCATATGAGGGTAATTAATGAGCACACCACACCCGTCTTCCGATAACACACACATGCAAGGCCATCCTTGGTCTTCTTTGTTTTTGATAAAATAGAAATAAAAGCACTTTTCTTCCCTTATCTCCATCAAGCTTTTACTTTAACGATTGGAGGAAACAAATAAATAAGAGTTGTTTTGGTTTGAACATAGGCTCAAGCTTTGAAGGTCTTAGCTACGTCATGGAGCAAATGCCATATTAATTAAATAAGGAAGAGGGCCAGAAGCAAATCAAGAAAACGAACTAAATTTGTTAAGGAAAAGGAAAATAAACTAAAACTATAACCTTTTAATTTAGTTCTCGAAGTTGAAGAAGTTATAATTATGTCTCTAATACCACACAAAAAAAAATATTTTGTGACGTACAAAGGAGTAAATTGGGTGTTTTTATAGTTCAATAAATGCAGGGATAGAAGATCGAATCTCATCAACTTTTGGAATGATAATTGGTGCATTATATGTTGTATGCTCTGAGCCAAAATAGTAGGTTAGGTTACTTGAATAAAATAAAGACAAGATAAAATATTTAAGAAGAAGGCAGAGTGAGTGAAGTACGTTTTATAAGAGGTGAAAATTACCCCTTACTTAAAGTTATATGCTGTCAATCTGAATATAGTTTGGTGGATAGACATTAGTTACTATCTCGGTAGTCGACGGTTTCATCCCCGCTGTGCAATTAATAAACCTCATTAAAAAAAAAGGTGATCTGCTCATATGTAAATTCAATTAAAATGAGACATGGGTTAAAAATATTTAGAAAGAAAAAGGTGAATAAATCCAATTAGTTAGTAAGAATATGTAGTTTAAGACGAGATATTAAAACAAGAAGCACCAGTGGTCTAGTGGTAGAATAGTACCCTGCCACGGTACAGACCCGGGTTCAATTCCCGGCTGGTGCAACTGAAGTCTTGTGATGAAGAAAATTGCACTTAATGTGATCTGGTCGATCATAACCATTTGATAATGTGACGAAGGAGAGTGCATCATCTGAGCTTGACTAAATTTTTTATGTCTGAACAATTTTTTTTTACCTCCTTATTGGGAAACATTGACCACGAATTCAAAAGTCAGAAATTCAAATCTCCACTCCCATGTTGTTAAACTAAAAAAAAATATGATTATTTTATGCTAATTCACTTATAAATTAGTCTCTAATGTTTTGATAATTTTTTCAATTTAGTCTCCATTGTTTAAAATGTTTTAAATTACCTCCTCATGTTTAAACATTTTCAATCATACCCAATATATCGGTAAATGATAATTTGTTGATGATAAAGTTACCTATATAACACCATATACTTAGGTGAATTTAACATAAAATTAGAAGGAGAAAAAATTTAGGTCATGATCTAAAAAAGAAAAGTTTTTTTTTTTTTTTTTTGACAATTTATATGAAATTTGGAGGAATTCAAAAACTCTCTTAAGTGACTTAATTTTTCATCAAAATTTATGTCGAACTCACTAATTATTAAGTTATTTAAACTTTTATGAACCAAGGGAGAAAATATATTAATACTTATCCACTTAAACACCTATGCTGGGATATGACGAATTGAACCTCCAACCTCAAAGTAGATAATGCATGTCAATCAGCATGTCAATTATTGCTGAGTTGTGCTAATTTTGGTAGTTAGTCATATATAATTGTTATATGAAGGTTGTGTCACATACTATAAATCTGAAAGAACAAGATTCTACGAAATCGCATCGCCACTCAGTGAATACCTCATTGTTGTGGAGATTGAGACAGGGTAGCGACCAAAGGTATGTATTTCGAAAATTTAGTATGTATAAGACGTGTTGATCTAAGGTGGGCAACTAAGATTAATGGTAGTTTTGAAATATAACTTAAAAAAAAAAAAAAACTTTTCAAATAGAATCTAAGTTTTGTACTTTGAAAAGATTATTAATTTAAAGTTTTTTAAAGCATGTTTAAGAGTAATTTTAGAAGAGTAAAACTTGCTTGCATGTTAGACTACAAACATCTTTATTGATTGGCTAAAAATATTTATATTATTTTTTTTAAAAAAAATCCTACCTAATTTTCTAACCTAGTTTATTTCCATTTTCTTTGTCCCATTTTTCTCTCTCCTCTCACCTTCTCCACCCTCTGTCATTCTCCTCTCTCTTCGGTTCTTGAACCCTTCCTCAGGCGATTCTTCCTCTGGCGGCCATGAAAATCGAAATAAGAATGAGATCTTCTTCTTGTTCCTATTGTTTTTGTTGTTCTTCATTGTCAATTTTCTGTAGATTTTAATCTCAAAAATGAAATTTTGGAAGTTTCTAACCGTGAGAGGAGTCGTGAGAGGAGAGAGAAAAAAATGGGCCGAAATCGGAGAAGATGAGAGGAGAGAAAAAAAAAGATTAAGTCTTCGCCGTCGAAAAAGGAAGGAGAAAGTGAGAGAGAAAGAAAAAAAACGAACAAACGGCCTGAAAAATTAGATAAGATTTGTTTTTAAAAAAATGATATAAACATTTAACCAATTGACACATAGTTGAGCTTTGTAGTTCAGCATGCAAGCAAGTTTTATAGATATTTTTAGACAAAGTAATTTAATTATAAACAACAATAAAAAAATAAAAAAAAAAGGACATTTAGTAGGTATAAATGTTGACAATTTAAAATAGAGGAGGGAGATGTGAGGGATGGAGGGCTTCACGCTACACTTTAATATTTTTTTTAAGGAATATTAATTAAGAGTATTATATTAATTAATACTAATAATATATATATATATATATATATATATATATTTTAATTATAAATTTGGAGTGTTGTTTTCAAAAAAAAAAAAAAAAAAAAAAAAAATTCATTTTTCCTCTTTTTATTTTATTTGTTAATTAATTAAATTAATTCAAATTTTTTTTAAAAATATTTTTAGTTTCTAAAAAAACGTTTGAAAAAAAAAACATAAACAAATTAATGATAGTTAATAAATGTAAACGATTTAGGATATCTTAAAACCGTCATCGATTGACGACAATAGAAAACTGTCATTAAGTTTCGGAAATCTGAAAAATTCCATTTTTTTCTGTCAAAAAGGCGCCCCAAACTGAAGATGACATTTTTTTTTCTTCCCTTTCTTAATTTCTAGATGTCTCACATGACATCTATTCCCATTTTTCTAGTAGTGTGTGCAGTTGACTGATTTTGCATGTATTCGGCTTCTCCCAATTGTTCGCATTCATATCGAGCGCGGATTAGACAGATCCTCCTCTACTTGTGCGAGGTGCATCAACAATATATATATATATATATATATTTTTTTTTTTGGATCAAAGAATCAGAAATACAAACTTAAAACGACGGAAGGTCAGAAGATAAAGTTTCGGAAAGCCACTCAGGTGGGCTTCCTCCCCACTCCATCGATATCTCCTCCGCGCTAGAACTACGAGCCAAAACATGGGCGGCTCGATTCTGGAATCTAGAAATATGAGCGAAAGAAAAAATTACATGAGAGGCAACTCGTTGAAGTATTTCAGAAACAAAAAGACTCACTTCCGAAAGGTCTTCCTCTTCACCCTTGATGAGCTTGATCACCTGTAAACAATCAGATACCACATGAATGTGATCAGGGCACATCACAGGGATAGATTCGATTCCCACACAAATGGCTTGAGCTTCCAGAACACTTATTGACCATTCCTCTCTAGACGATCGATTACCAGCCGAAATGAACGAACCCGATGAATCTCGAATGATCCACGCAATGGCACCACGCTTCTTAGTAGCATCCCAAGACGCATCACAGTTCAATTTCCAATGTCCTCGGGGAGGACAAGTCCATCGGCAGTCATCTACAAGCGCAGAAACGGCCACTGACTCTAAAGGATTCACACTGTTCACCTCTACCTTGTCACCTAACTGTCGGATACATGTGTCGGTTATAATCAACAAGGATTGAGGATTTGGTCTCCCTCCGCTATGGAGTATTTTGTTCCTATACTCCCAAATCTTCCATAGTACAATCAGCAAAATCTTCCGTGCCCCATCATCCGCTTGAGCCCACATCCAGTTAAAATGATCCTTTGAGCTCCACTTGTCCCTGTTAACACCAAAAAAACACAAATGAGAAGGCCAAAAAGTAGTCCACAAATGTTTTGTTACTTTACAGTTCCAAAACAAATGAGAGGTAGTTTCCTCATGACAATTGCAAAGAACACATCCTTTTGTGATTTTCAAGCCTTTGGAAGCGAGGTTGGATCTGGTCGGGATAATATCGTGATACACTCTCCAACAACATATCTTTATTTTAGATGGAATCTGGACTTTCCAGAAGCTTTTCCACATCGACTTAATATGATCCTGACTGGATTGAGAGGCTTCATCTCTCGTCATAATCTTCATTCCCAACCTATAAGCACTTTTAACTTTGAAAATGCCTTTTTTATCCAGAGCCCAAATAATATCATCAGAAGGCTTCAACCTGGATAGAGGAATATTCAAAATCAAATCAACAACATCTTCGGGGAACAAGTGGCGAATCAGCTGCACGTTCCAGTTGTGATCCCCTGTAATCAAATTAGCCACTAAACCATCACGAATATTATGGGGAATATTGGGGGGAAAATGAAAACCCTCCCGAGGCAGCCATGGATCTTCTCCAGTTATCACACTCAAACCATTACCGATCCGCCATCGATAACCATGCTGGAATAGGTCCCGCCCCCACATGATGCTTCGCCATACATAAGAGGGGTTGTGACCTAGCTGAGCTTTAATATAATTGCCGCTCTGAAAGTATCGACCTCTCATCACTTTACCCAGAAGGTTATTCGGGTATCTTATCAACCTCCAACTTTGCTTAGCAAGCATAGCTTGATTGAAGATTGATAAATCCCTAAACCCCATACCACCCTGATCTTTGTGGATGCACATCTTCTTCCAGCTTCGCCAGTGAATTTTCTTCTTGTCTCCTGTGGCCCCCCACCAAAACCTGGCACAAAGAGAATTAATTTCATTACAAAAATTATTAGTCAACTTAAAACAACTCATAGTGTAAGTAGGAATGGCTTGCGCCACTGCTTTAATTAACACTTCCCTTCCGCCCTGTGAGAACAACTTTGCTTTCCAGCCTTGAAGTGTCTTCCACACCCGATCTTTTAGCCTGCTGAAAATTTGCTTTTTGCTTCTAGCAGTTTGAGAAGGAAGCCCCAAATATTGGCCCAGCGACTTCGTGTGTTTCACTCCCAACTCTTGATGGGTGTGAACCACCAAAGACTCATGTGTATTCTTGCTGACCATAAAGTTGGACTTCTCATAATTAATGCATTGCCCCGTTGCTCGTTCATAGCATCGAAGTACTCGTTTAATTGTTTGACAATTACCTGTAGTTGCTTTAAAGAAAACAAGACTGTCGTCTGCATAAAACAGGTGAGTAATAACAGGACAATGTTTATTAATTTGCAAACCTGAGAAATTGTGAGTTTTCTCCTCTTTGTTGATGAGGGTTGAGAGTCCTTCTGCACATAGAAGAAACAGATAGGGGGAAAGAGGATCTCCCTGTCGAAGACCTCTCGAATGAATAATATCACCTGTAGGAGTTCCATTGATTAGGACTGAAAACTGAACAGTCTCTACGCAGTTCATAACCAAATCGATCCATCTGTTTGCGAACCCCAGTTTTTCCATCATACGTCTCAAGAAAATCCATTCAACTCTGTCATAGGCCTTGCTCATGTCTAGTTTCATCGCAACTAATCCTTCTTTCCCGCTTCTCCGATTATTAAGAGCGTGAATACATTCAAACCCAACTAGAGCATTATCAGTTATGAGCCGCCCAGGCACAAATGCTGACTGGTTTTGAGAGATAACTAAGTCGAGAACCTTCTTGAACCTGTTAGTGAGAACTTTTGCCACTAACTTATAGACCACATTGCACAGACTTATAGGCCTGAAATCTTTCATGCTCTTAGGGTCTTGAATTTTAGGAATGAGAGCAATGTGAGTCTTGTTGACACACTTTATCCCACCCCCTTCATTTAAGTATTGTAGACAAAGATTAACCGTATCTGGACCCACGATGTCCCAATATTTTTGGTAAAAAATAGCTTGAACTCCATCAGGACCAGGGGCTTTCGTTGGGTGCATACTTTTTAAAGCCTTTTCTATCTCTGCTTTGGAAAAAGGTTTTATCAGCTCATAATTTTGTCTGTCATCCAATAAACAAGGAACATTATCTAGGACTTCATTCAGATTCTCTGAATTTGGATTTGAAGTAGTGAACATATCTTGAAAGTATTTGATAGTTATTTTTGCCATTTCATCCTCATCCTCTATCCAACCCCCATTTCCATCTATCAGACCTGTAATTCGATTTTTCCTCTTTCGATGACTAGCCCGATGATGAAACCAATTGGTGTTCCTGTCCCCCCATTTGATCCAATCTTCCCTGGATCTTTGTTTCCAATAGATTTCATCTTCCTCAAGTAGATGATTAAGGTCATTTTCAGCCTTAATCATATCTTCCCTGCATCCGAAATAATCGTTATGTCTGATAGTTTCCAACTCATCTTGCTTCCTTCGGATCGCACCTTGGAGCGACCCATGTAACCTGCTCTGATTCCATTTACAAAGTGCAGACAGACAAGACCAAATTTTTTTGTTGAAAGAGGCCTCACCAATGAGGTTCGAGCTTGACCAGTTCTGATCTATAAGGGTTCTGCAATCTGAAAAATGTGTCCATCTTTCTTCAAATCTCATCGGCTTGGTGTGACGCTTCCTCCTTAGACTCTTTCCACCTGTCTCCAACGCAGCTAAGATAGGTCTATGATCAGACGCCAGTAATTCCAGATGAGTAACTTTAGGATTGCCATATTTTCTCATCATAGCTAAATTTAAAAAGAATCTATCTAACCGTAGCCAAGTTAGATCACTATCAAAATGCATGTTACACCAGGTAAACAGATCCCCAATAAACCCAGGGTCAATAAGATTACAGGCATCAGTTGCTTCTCTAAAATTATCCATTTGTTGCTCGCTTCGATCAACTCCACCATTCTTTTCCAAAGCCGAGACAATTTCATTAAAGTCGCCCCCAATCAACCATGGGAGATCAAACAACTGCCCCAGACGCTCCAACAACTCCCAAGACTCAATCCTTTTCTCTGTCTTGGGATTACCATAGAATCATGTAAATCTCCAGCTATCATAGTTGTCCTTCACTATTGCATCAATATGTCCCTTAGAGAAGGACTGAATATTAACATTTAACTCGTTGTTCCATAAAAGCATAAGACCTCCGCTTTTTCCTTTACTAGGAACACAAAAACAACACTCAAAACTTATCTCTCTTTTTGTTCTGTCGATCAAACTGTTACCCCCTTTGGTTTCCATTAAGAAAATCAATCGAGGTTTGTGGAGGCGCACGACACTGCGCAACACTCTAAATGTCTCGAGGTTCCCCAGTCCCCGGACATTCCAGCATAAAATTTTCATTGTGCTCGGCGGGGCTGTTCAACAGCCTCCACCGATGTTGCAATTTTTAAAACCATCTCCTCAGTACATTGTCTTTTTCCCATATGTCTCTCAGTATCTTCCATGTTGCCAACACTATTTTCGAATTCTCTTTTCCCGTTGCCAAGAATGCTAATATGAGTTTGGGATTCTCCAATCCCGAGATTAACATCAGTATTTCGTTTCCATCTTTTCAGGCCTCTTGTGGAAGTCGTCAACACTTCCAATTTATCCATACCCTTATTGTTCTCCTTGTCCAATTGTTGCTTATCCACCTTCTTGGCTTTAATTTTATCAAAGTTGACAGCTCCTTTATTAACTAAATCCACATCTCTCCTCAAATCAATTTCCATATCTGAATGCAAATTTCCCTTCTTTTTAGTTTCTGCCATATCTAAGCCCAAATGCTCATCCTTGTTATTAATTTCAGGCCCACATTCTTCGTTAAAATTTGAATTTGACCTCAGCTCCCCTTCAAGCCCACGTGAGTTAAATGGTAGGTCAACTTTCTTTCTCCATGAAATATTGTCCTTTAAATTAATTTGCAGATTGTAATTTCCCGATTTTGAAGCTGCGCCATATTTCATCTCTCCAATATCTTCCTCAACAACTTCTCTGATTGAGATTCCTGTGTGGTTACGAAGGTTACAAATCTGGGTGATTAAATGAGGCTCTTTAATATTTTCAAAAATTCTTTTGTCCTCAGTCATTAATTTTCCTAATTTAATGTCCTTCCTTTTTTGCAACTTTTCAGCCATGGTCGTTTCCGATTCGATCTCCGGCCTACCTTCCGACATCAAAAAATTCTGCGGAACGTCTACCAAGTCGGCAGAAGCAGTCTGCGTATCATCCGCCAGAACGGTCGATTCCTTTGACATCTTCTCTTCCTCCACATTTACTTCGGTTTCCTTCGCCCATCGTCCCTGACCCGATTTACCCCGCCCTCTTCCTCTTCCGCCTTGTCGCCAATCCTCCGAACGACCCATATTTCGAGAGATCGAAGGGGCTGATTCTCTGAGTTCAGCTCCATATTCCAGTTCATTTTCATTAATTTGAGCATGAGTTTCACACTCTTTTAGAGTATGGCCAAGCTTCCCACACCCATAGCAGAAATCCGGTAATTTTTCATATGTAATCGGAATCCAAATCCCATCACTTATCGATCCTATTCGAACTTTGAGGCCTCTTAACAAAGGTTGGGTTACATCGATTTTGCATCTTACCCGTAGTGTCTCACCCCCACAACTTCCCTCATCATCTATATCAACCTTAACAAATTTTCCAACCAAATTACCTAAAATCGTAGCCGTTTTTCTAGATATACCTGCAGCAGGAAGTCTATGAAAAAGAAGCCAGAAAGGTACATACCTGAAGTCGAGAGAAGCATAACTATTACGCCCGTTGGGTTCTTCAAATATTAATAAAGCTTTGTCAAAGAACCACGGACCACCATCAACTATTCTACTCTTCTCACGATCAGAATTGAATTTGCAGAGGAACAAATTCCTCCCAACCCTTTCGAACTTCACTTTCCCTTCATTGTTCCATATGCGTGGCATAATCATTCGAAAAACTTCAAAAATTACTTGTCGAGCCATGAATATCTTGACCACCATATCATTCTTTCGCTTTGTTTCAAACTCCTCGATCTCCTTTTCATCAATCTCCGCTACTCGTCTCTCCGCTTCCGTAAGCGTCAAGTTCTCCATCCTTTTCAAACAGTCTTCAGCCGCCATACCGAACGTTCCTTCGCTGCCCAAAAAAGGGCCCTTTCAGATCACTCGAACGAGGATCCCACGCAGGGGCGGATCCAGAAATTTTATATAGGGGGGCACTATATACATAAAAATATAAATAAAAAAATCTATAAAAAAAAATGCGCATAGCTTCATAAATCATAAATTAACTAATTTAATACATAATGCATTACAATTGTCCTCTGCGAGTTTTCATGTTCTGAAATCGATCCATGATAACCTTATTATCTAACTTATCAAATAAGTCTTTCTCAATATATGCTATGAGACAATCATTCATCCATTGATCTCCCATTCGATTACGCAATCGAGTCTTCACAATATTCATGGCAGAAAATGTTCTCTCTACCGTAGCTGTTGCAACAGGTAAAATCAACGCCAATGTGAGCAACTGGTAAACTAATGGATAAATCTTATCTCTATTCGTCATGACCATTTTTACTGCAAGATCACTGATGCTTTTTAGTTCAACAAACTCAATATTTGAACGCACATCAACAATGTAATTTTGAAGTTGATCCTCAAGTACAGAGAGTTCAATAGCTGAAAAGTCTCATGGATAAAGTTGAGCAAGTCGACTGAGTTTTTGTCTATCAAAAGCAGCAAATGAATTACTTGGATTCAAACATGCCAGACAAAGAAGCAATTCAGTACTTGTTTCAGGAAAACGATTCTTCAACTCTTGAAGTTGCATATCAATGACGGCATAAAACACTTCAACACGATAATGATGTAAATTTGTAATTGGTTGAGATTTTCGCCTTTGACGTCCTCGAATCAAAAACATATCATCCATCTTAAGAACTTGAATATCATGGCTATCACAAAAATTAGAAACTACATCCAACAATGAATCCCAACTAGACTCCCTTGTAGTTTGTAGTCTTTCTTTGCAAATTTTGACTAAATTCATTGCATTCACGAGATCTTGATCTTTCCTTTGTAACGCTTGAGACAACTCATTTGTGATTCCCAAGATAATTTTCATAAAATGTAGATGAAAAACAAAGTCAAATGATTGGATCGAACTGATTAGAGTCTTGGCTTCATATCTTTGTTCTGAATTTGATCCACCTTCTACAATAGTATCAAGTACATCAACTACTGATGAGAAGATTTTAATAAAACTTGTTAGAGTGTTATAGTGTGATCCCCATCGTGTATCTCCTGGTCGTTTAATCATTGTCTCTTGATTTAATCCTCGGCCACTTGATAGTTCACCATTATTTAAAGCTTCAAAAATTTTCATGGCATGTTTCTCTCGTAGAATATCTCGACGTTTTGCTGATGCCCCAATAACATTCGCCACATTTGTAACAATAAAAAAAAGGCCAGCAATTTCTACATGATTTTTTGCAGTTGCCATAAGAGCTAATTGAAGTTGATGAGAAAAACAATGGATGTAAAAAGCACATCCATTTTCTTTCAAAATAAGTGCTTTGAGTCCATTGAATTCACCTTGCATATTACTAGCTCCATCATATCCTTGTCCTCGCAAACTAGCAATGCTTAACCCATGTTGAGAAAAAAATCCATCAATAGCTTCCTTAAGTGATAGAGCATTTGTATTAGCCACATGTATAATTCCTACAAATCGTTCAATCACATGACCTTTATCTACATATCGCAATACAACTGACATTTGCTCCTTTGAAGATATATCCTTGGATTCATCAATCAAGATAGAAAATAATTTATCACCCATATCTCTTATAATTCCATTAACAATTTCCACTGCAAAAGAATTGACAATATCTTTTTGAATATTGGGTGCAATCAACTTCAAATTATCCGGAGCATTTTTCAAAGTCACAGCTTCAATATCCTTGTTGTGGTTGCTTAGCCAACATAAAAGCTCAAGAAAATTACCTTGATTTTTCGAATCCTTTGTCTCGTCATGTCCACGGAATGAAAGCCCTTGGCGTAGTAAAAATCGAATACAGTCAATTGATGCACCTAATCGAGTTCGATACTCAACTCGTGCTTGGTCTGACATTCGATTAAAAAATGTCTCAATATGTTGGTCTTGTTTCAAAAGAGCCTCACATTTACCCAAAGCTTGATTGTGCGCACTATTAGTATCACCAATATGATTTCCTAATTTCTCACATTTCTTCCAATTAGAAAATCCTTCACTTACAAAACATGTACCTCCTGATTGTTCGCCAACTTCTGGTTTAAACAAATAGCAACATAAACAAAATGCAGCATCCTTTGCAATACTGTATTCTAACCAATTAGAATACTTATTAAACCAACATTCATTAAATCGTCTTGACTTTTGTCCAAATTTCTTGAATGGAAAATTATGATTTCGAGGTTGGCAAGGACCTTTTAATAAATATGCTCTCCGAACTTGATCTTGAATATTAGGATTGTAATCAGAAATTTTAGTTCTTAAACCAGGATCTGCAGGTAGTTCTCCTAAATTGACTTGTGTATAAGACATCTCCGAATTAATATTACTTTTCTTGCCCGAAGATGGTGACCCTGACTCTGTTGTTGTTTTTCTTTTATAATATCTTTCCATTTTGATCTCGAGTTAACTCTACACAAATATTAATAATTAATTAAATAATTAAGATCTACTACATAGATTAAAAATTATAAAACATAAATGTCTCAAAAGAATTCGAAACTTACTTGATATAGTGTGTATATCCTGGTGAGTGAAGAATTTTTTTTGTCTCTTGGTATTAACTCTGAAAGTAATTAAAAAATACAATATTAATAATGTGAATATAATATAAGAAATAACTTGCCAATAGAAAATAAATGATACCTTTTCGAATTACAATGGAGCTGAAAAACTTAATAGCGGGTTCTTGAGAGTTGAAAACTTTCTGAATTGGAGAAAAAAAAATTCTAAAGACGGCTATGTTTTTTTTCTTTCAAGATTATATAACCTAGGTTGATTTAGATAGATTTTAGTCCATTTAACCTAGGGCATGAATGACAAATTTTATATTCATTTATGAAAATATTTGTTCACTAATTTCCATATCAATTGCTAAAAAAAAATATTCCAAATCAATTACTAAAAAAAATTATTTCAAATCAATTGAAATTAAAAAAAAAAAAAAAATTCCAAATCAGTCTGTCACGGAATGAAGAGTTGGAAGTTTTAAAAAAAAAAAAAAAATCCAAATGAGGAAACAAATTTCAATTCAATTGTTAAAAAACAAAATCTAAATAAATTTAAAAAATAAATTCCAAATCAGTTTTTAAAAAATAAATTCCAAATCAGTTTAAAAAAAAAAAATTCAAAAATCTCTCATGTTTCACGCTCAGGCAGAAAATTAAGAAAAAATTTCATCTTATGGAATCGAACCCAAGACCACAGGTATAAAATGGTGCCCCCATTACCACTAAACCGGATTCAATTATCATGTCTATTACCAACTTATTCATATATATTATATAATTATAATTATCATTTATATTAAAAATACAAAGACGGAAAATTTGAGGGGGGGCACGTGCCCCCCCTGGCCCCCACGTGGATCCGCCCCTGATCCCACGTGCAACACAAAGTTGCCCAAACGTCCAAAGGCTTCGCCGGCAGAATAGAGAGAAAACTGCCTAGAGAGAAAACCTTAGACCCTGTCAAAAATAATTTCCCGCATCAACAATATTTTTATTTATTCCATATCACTTAATACCATTAATGAAATTATGACGTGATAAGTCTTCTAAGTGAGTGACAAATAATATAAAACACAAACACCATTCAAACGTTTGAATGTTATAATTGTTATGATAAGATAAGAAACAAAACTATACTTTTTTTAGCATGCATCCAATGAATAATTAACTTGCAAAATCATAAATAAATAAATGAATAAAAAGTTCATATATATACATAGAAAATAGCAAAAGAACCAAGAGAAAAACAACAACAAAGCACACGTAATGTAATGTAGGCCATTATATATATTTGTCTGTCTTTCACCCTTGAATCCTTCTTTCAAATACATGATTCTCCGGCCGGCCTTGTCCTATTGCCATGTCTTTCTCTTTCCCTATCACCATTGTCATATTATATAGGATTTTTTATATTAATAATGTATTTTAAATAAATTATTACATAAATAGAGTAGTTTTCAAAGTATTTACCAAACAGGATACCTAAATCGTGTCCATGGTACACAATTTAAGAGTATCTCGTGTCCATGATACACGATTTAGTGGGTAACTCGTGTACCATGGACACGAGTTATGATCACCTCACTTGCAAGCCACGCCATATGTAACTCGTGTCCATAGTACACGAGTTAGGGTAACTCGTGTCCATGGTACACGACTTAGGTTGACACGTCATGTAAATCGTGTCCATGGTACAAGACCAGTTACTCCTGAGTCGTGTATCATGGACACGAGTTACCCCTAAATTGTGTACCATGGACACGATTTAAAATCGTGTCCATGGTACACAATTTAGGTACCCTAGTTTTGTAAATACTTTTGAAAATTACCCTATTTCTATACAAAGTTATTTAAAATACATTATTAATATAAAAATCCTATTATATATGTATATATATATATATATATATATATATATATATGTGAGCTTAAGTTTTAGTTTAAGGGTGATATCAATGGAAGGAGGATTGAGTAACAAAGAACTTTTTGTCAAAGAAAAAGAAAACGATGATGAGAAAATGATTAAGTCTGATAGCAGAGATGTTATAATTGATTGCACGGTGGCGGAAGAGGCGGCTGAGCAGCCGCCGGTGAGACAGAAGACCAAGAGGATCGCCACCTTAGATGCTTTCAGAGGTCTTACTATTGTGGTTAGCAACTCAAATATAAACACTTATGTTTTTTTTTTTTATTTTGAGTTTAGGGAGAGATGGAGATTATTCAAGACCTTTTGTATGTATTTGTGCAGTTAATGATACTGGTAGACGACGCCGGCGGAGCATATTCTCGAATCGACCACTCGCCGTGGAACGGCTGCACGTTGGCGGATTTTGTGATGCCATTTTTCCTCTTCATTGTTGGAGTCGCCATTGCCCTCGCTTTCAAGGTCTTTCGTTAAAAACGCTTTCCATCAACTTTCGTGAAACTAACAATTTAGTTTGTAATGATTTATTCTATGTACTTTTAATATGTAACAATTTAGTTTTTGAACTCTAATATGTAACAATTTAGTCCATGTATTTAAATTTTGTAATGATTTAGTTCCCATCTTAAAAAATATTATTAAGATTTAATGAGATTTACTACCTATGCAGATCAATAAAGTGATTAGGGACCAAATATTTATAAACTACAAATACTTAATTAGGTCGTTAAATAATAAAAAATGACACTTAGTTTTGATTGAATTTTTCATGATAGAGACTTAATCGTTACAAATTTTCAAGTACGTGGACTAAATTGTTTGATATGAAAGTTTAAAGACTAAATTGTTACAAAACTGAAAGTATAGACACTAAATCGTTACAAACTAAAATTCAGAGACTAGATTGTTACTTTCATGAAAGTTCAGGGACCAAGAGTGATTTTTAATCGAACAAAATTCTCCATTAATGACGAGATCACGAGAAGCGCTAGTTATACTTATAGTTGATGATGAATGGTGAATTTGAAATTATGTTTTTTTTGCAGAGAATTTCAAATTTGAAGCAAGCAGTGAAGAAGATTGCTCTAAGGACTTTGAAGCTTGTGTTTTGGGGTCTAATTTTGCAAGGTGGATATTCTCATGCTCCTGATGATCTTGATTATGGTGTTGATATGAAGCACATTCGATGGTGTGGCATTCTTCAAGTATTGTTCTACTAAAACCTCTCCCTTTTGCTATCATATTCAAAACGATCAAATTAAATTACATGTTTACTCTAAGGACTTTGAAGTTTGGCATTCTTGGTTGACCCAAACTTATAATTTTACCAAAAAGATATGATTTTTGAGTGATGATTTTGCAGAGGATAGCTTTGGTTTACTTTGTAGTAGCCATGATTGAAGCTTTCACCACCATAGGAAGACCAAGGATGATGTTGGAGCATAGCCATATCTCCATCTTCACTGCATATCCTTGGCAATGGTGGCTTTCAGTTTCAGCTCTCTCCCTCTTTCTCTATCTCTCTGGTTTTCTCTCTGTTTTTTCACACACATTTCTTTTTTTCTGCAGGATTGGAGGGTTTGCAGCTCTAATTATATACATAATTACAACTTATGCACTCTATGTTCCTGATTGGAGCTTCTCAGTGCTTGACAATGACCAGCTGCAGCAGCACTACACAGTAAGTAAACCTTCCTTTGGCTCAAATTTTAAGGGTCGGTTTGGAATTACTTTCTAAGTTCGTTTTTAAGCACTTAGAAAGTCATTCTAAACGACTCAGAGTTGCATTCTGTTCTATTCTTTTGCCTTAAATTTTGTGTTGATTTTCAGGTGGTTTGTGGGGTTAGAGGCCACTTGGGCCCTGCCTGCAATGCTGTAGGTCATGTTGATCGCAAAGTTTGGGGCATTAACCATCTCTACTCCTACCCTGTTTGGACCCGCCTCAAGGTTTTATACCTCTTGCTCTCACATTTTAGCGTCGGTTGGAACATTGTGGCTGACGATTCTATATACTATTTGAATAAATTTGTTAAAAGGGTTGTTGAATTTGTAACAAATGATTCAGGATTGCACGTTTAGCTCACCGAACGATGGCCCTATTCGGGACGATGCTCCGAGTTGGTGTCTGGCTCCGTTCGAGCCCGAGGGCTTGTTGAGGTTTGACACTTTCTGTGGAACTTGAAACAAGAGGGGGAGTTGGATAAGTTGGATTGATTTTGTTTGTTTTTGTTGGTTTTCAGTTCAGTTTCAGCCATTCTTTCTGGCACCATTGGCATCCATTATGGCCATGTTCTGGTTCATTTCAAGGTACATAACAGTCTTTGGTTTTATTTCAGGACCATTTGGAATGACTTTCTAAATTCTAAGTGCTTAAAAATACTAAAAACACATTTTTACGCACTTAGAAAATTATTCCAAACAGACCCTCGATTGAATGTACGGAGATAAAATTGATCGTCGTGGAAGTTTTTTGCAGACTCACTCTCAACGGCTCAAGCAATGGGTGGCAATGGGGTTTGGCTGCTTTGTCATTGGCATTATCCTTCATTTCACAAATGGTTTGATTCCATGATCTTACATAGTTTGAAACTCTTACCAAACAATCTCAAAACATCACTGATTCTCAGAGAGTATTGTACATGAATTTGCAGCCATTCCTATAAACAAACAGCTTTACAGTCTTAGCTATGTCTGCTTCACAGCAGGAGCAGCTGGGATAGTTTTCTCAGGTTTCTACATTCTGGTAAAAATGGAATCCAAATCTTTCAAACCCATTATTCATCTCTGAATCTCGAGCGTTTCATTCTAATGCTTTGTTTGTTTCAATACTGTCTCGTCCCTCACCAACACAGATCGACGTTTGGGGGTTCCGAAAGCCATTCTTATTTCTGGAATGGATTGGAATGAATGCAATGCTGGTGTTTGTAATGGCAGCTCAGGGAATCTTTGCAGCTTTTATCAATGGATGGTACTATAAAGCTCCCGTAAACTCCCTAGTAAGTACCGCTTTCTCTCGACACTCGTACCTGCAAAATAGATCTACTTGTCCTTCAAATGATTCAGATTTTTGTCAAGAAATGATGGATGATCAATAATATATGAACAGGTTCATTGGATTCAAAAGCATGTGTTCATCAATGTTTGGCATTCAAGAAAGCTGGGAACTCTGCTATATGTCATATTTGCTGAAATAGCATTCTGGGGAATAGTAGCAGGGATTTTACACAAACTGGGAATATACTGGAAACTGTAAAGAATTGGTAAAATTGAAGCCAAATTATGGGAAAAGCACCAAATTTCTGTCCTTCATTTTCTTTCACTTTCTGGTTGGTTCAAATCTTCTCTTTTGTGTCTCTGTATAATATCTCTACATGCAATAGAACTTTTGTCTAAGAGTAATGCAATGATAAATAAATAAATAAAATCTAAGTAATCACTGAAACCTTTGTATTACAATTAAAAAAATTTGGTAATTTGCACCAACTTTTCCTATTATGTTTCAACTTTCAAGCACATTTCTTTTCACAATGGGAACAGATGCTCTGTATCAAATTGAGACCAACTGAACTCTAAGGAGTTGTTTATCGAGACTTTGAATACATCAACCTTTACATCATAATTCACACAATTCTGTCCCTTTAGAATACAGAGATAACATGTTACAAGCTGAAATAAGACAAGGAGGAGCAGCCCATCTTTCACCTGGAAGAGCAAGCATATATATAGGCTTAACTTAAGTATTTTCCACTTCAGATTTTTCACATTGCCCATCCCATCAACATCTTGCGAACTCCATCCTCGATCTTGTTCCTGGGAACCGAAGACCCAGCTCCTTCGTCAAGCATGACTCTGTATACTTCCCATTCTCGGTCTCCGATCAAATGGCGTCTGATTTCTGCCTGGAAGACCAATCACATTGTAGTTAAGCTTTGAGATCATATATACAGAAAGCAAAAATATGCTCATGAAGAAAACATTCTAATTTTGTTATCCAGATGAATCGCCAAAATTTAAATTCGAAAAGCTAAATCTCAAATCAGAGACTTAAGTACATCAGAAGCAAAGACTTCGAATATTCAAATTGGACTTGAAAAGTTCCCAATTATATCATAGAGAGGTGGTATCCATTTCATATGTGAGCCAGCTAATTTATAATCAACAACTGTGGAAATACCCAAAAGATGCTATGGGGAAACGAAAGGAACCAAAGATTGCAAGGATGGCATCTAAAAGTTCAACAAATTATTGTAAGATGATAGGGTTAGGAAAGTACCAAAAAAATACCGATGTCGAGCAACTTGAGAGCAAGGGTGATGTCATAGAACACAAGAGGTCGACCCTTGCCAGATAACTCAGTCGGGTTTGCCACCAAGAGTTCTGTGTCGGGACCTCTGCTCAAAACAGCTACCCTGAGGGGACGAATCAGTTCCATCTGTAAGCGAGTTGACAATGCATTCTGCTTGCTTGGATCTAGAATCTTCTTTCCATCAGCTTGCATGATGAACAAGTCAATCTCACAGCTTTTTCTCTGCTTCTTATTAAAGCGTCCATATGAGATCTGGCTACACAATTGAGTTCAAATATTGATAACAGAACAGAACCTGAACTGAAATGCAGTGCGAAAAAACATTTTAAATCAATCCTCATCACAAAAACAAAACAGAGGAAATAATCAGACCCAACAGAATTTTGTGCCCATATTTCCAATAACTGTAGCCATTCAATGATAACTTTTGAAATAAACATTGCTTAGCCATTGAACTGAATGTTTATATACCTGAATGTTGTAGTCCTTGAGAGTTCTCATAATGTCGTAAATAAGACCTTTGTGATCTTGACAGACAATTTGAACTAGTGTGTGAGAAGGACTGAGCGTATTGTCTAATGTGACAGAGACATCTTTAGAAGCTAATGATTTGCCTGGTGAATTTTCATTCAACTCCAAGCTACATGAATCTTCTGCTATTTCAGATGGAAGAGAGGATGCCTGTGACTGTGAGCATAACATAACTTCAGAGTCAACCATCTCTATTTCACAACTTATCATTGCATCCCCCAGGACATGTTTCAAGTGGTCACATGTGTCCCGCTGTCTCTTTGTTGTGTGCATAAGCTCCCTAATGGAAACACAAAAATGAAAATATGTTTTCTGAAACAAGGAAAAAGGAAAACCAGACATTAGTTTGTAGAAATTATATTTATTCATGTTTAACACGAGTTGGGGTTTCTCCCTTCAAAGTCTTCAATTGTACATTCAACATCTATGGGTTCCCTTATTCTGCTACTGATATAATGAAAAAGTTGCCACCATCTCAGGAACTTTCAAAATTCAAACCCAACACCTTCCCACCCAACCGCTCGCAGGTAAAGAAAAAGAATTTGGAGACAGCAAAGAGGTAAAAAGGAAAGCTCGTTCAAGAAGAGTTGACCACACAAGATTAGTTACAATTTAGAACACCCTGCAAACACCACTGCCCAGCCATACTACTTGGATAACTCTCCATTTCCCATTTCCTCGCCAATAGCCTATTGGACAAGTTGAACTACTTGAACTATTTATGCAAGTTATACTAATCTAGCCCTCGTGAAACCACAAATCCATCCCATACAGGTCAAAATGGATTTAATCATTGGGAGATACACAAATTACACATTGTAGATAAATAAAGCTCGATGTTAAACCTGAGGTCAATGATGAAAAACAAGTCCATCACTTTTCCATCTGGGGTCGTCGACACTTTCACTTTCTCTATAAGAAGCTCGAGCTCGCAAAGAACCCAGGTTACATCTACAAAGAAACCACTCTTTCCAAATCAGAGACAGATATGACAAGCAAGACAAAAGGGAGCCAAAAAAGGAGACAAGAAGAATAATATTCCACAATTCCTTCTTTTTTTCCTCCTTGGGGAGTAAACATTTAAGAAACAAACTTCCCATTGACGAATCAGGTAATCTACAGTCAAAAAGTAAGATAACATAAAGCAAAATCATAGCACAAATTCAAGAGGGGGAAAATTACAAATTACAAACCGTGTAAAAGCCCTCTTCTGTCATGGCAACAAAACTTCAAAAGAAACATATCAGGGGGCTTTGAGGACGGCGGTTCCGGGCGGAAATAAGAAAGCGTTGAAGCTGAAGAACAAGTAGGGCAAACCTCCACCAGCCTCTGTTTCAACAATCCCCACTTCGTCGACGAGTTTCCAGTCACCCAAAACACTATGTAGCACCATTTACCATCGGTCGTAACATCTTCAACACAGAAATGAAAAATTCACAAGATTAACAAGAAAATCACGTCACTAATTCAAACAAATCAATCGAAAAAGAGAGAAAATACCCAAGCGCCCACAACCTGTTTGATTTAAATCCCGAAAGAGAAAACCCAAGAATAACATCTAGAATCAAAGCAGAGAAATAATTTGAGGATTCACTCACCTCCTCTGACAATGCTTAGACCAAAGAAGAGAATTATGCGGCACAAATCGCAGCCCAAACCAGTTTTGTCGGGGCAATTGACAGTGATGACGGTAGGTTCATCGTCTTTCTCCGACGGCCTCACAAGCACCACGTCGTCGTGCAAAATACCCATATCTTTGTTTCTTCTTCTTCTTCTTCCTCGTCGGAGGTGTTGTGAGATTCAGAGTTTTCCGATGGGTTTCTCCGATCTCCAGCAGAAGAATGCAGAGAATGCATTAATTCAGATTTTTTATCAATTTCGGCTGTTCTTTGACTAAAATGCCCTTCACAAGTACACAATTCCAAAAATCCCCTCTTGCATGAAACAATCTAGGTTAATTTACACATACTTCCAATTTTTCAAATTTAATCATTGTATTTTCAAATCACTTTCAAATTATTTTTTTTTTAAAATGTCTAAATTTTTAAATAATTACTCGGTGTAACAGATAAATGCAACGCTCATATGGCTTAAAATAGGGATTCGATCAAGAGGTTTGATCTCCCAACCTCCAAAAACAAACTTTGAATTTTGTGTCTAATTAATTTCTAAACTTTTAATTTTGTATTTAGTAGTCTTAGACATATCAAAAAAAAAAATTATCTAATAAACATAAAATTGAATTTTATGTATAATCAGACTTTAGATCTTTTAATTTTTTTTAAAAAAAATGAATAATAGAGAACCTATTAGAAACGAAATTGAAAAATGCAGAAATCTAATGGATACAAAATTGAAAGTTAAGAACTTATTAGACATTTTTAAAGTTTAATGACTAAATAGACATAAACTAAAAAATTTAAGAATTTATCAAAAAAAAAAAAAAAATTAAGTTTATGAACTAGATACCAAGCTAAAAGTTCATAACTTGTAATTCAACCTGATAAAAAAGTAAAAAAACATAATATAAATATGTTTCTAAATTGAAAATGCTAATAGAAACTAAATTCGTTTTGAAAAAGTTAATAATAAATGGACAATGGGGTAATTTAAGATTTATTGAAAATATGTGACTAAATTTGGACATTTAAAAATATATGGACTAAAATGTAATGATTCCCAAAGTACACGACAGTCATTTTTTGCAAAGATATTTCATTAATGCGGAAATTTTACTCTCGACCTCTTAGTTAATGACATAACTAAATTGGGTTATGTTCGATTTGACAACCAGACCAGTATTTTAACCAACAATTTAAATAAAATGGTTTTCAAATATTAATTGATTTTGATTATAATCAATTCACTACTCCATACTCAAACCACCTCTTTACTCCATACTCTCACCACCTCTTTGTGTGTATATATTTGAACTAATTTGAATTTAAGATAAAATTACAAAAATAATTTCAATTCTTAGGGAAGATTTTTTTTTTTCAATCTCAGATAAAGGGTACATTTTTTTTTATGGAGAATTTTGGCCTTTTCCGCGCCTCTGTGTGCTCTACCGCACGCGGCAGCCAGCGGGTCCATGAGGTACCTACAGGAGGAGAAGGGTAAAATTGCACCGGTGTAGGGCTAGACCCACACGACTCTAAGTTAGAGAGGTTTGAGCATAAGTAGGAGTAGTGGAGAGTTAGGGTAGAGTTACCCGAGTTTTGTCATCCCTCATTCTCCTTGTACAGGTGGGGTATTTATATAGTTGATGAAGAGGGAGAGTTCCCTGAGTGGTTTGGTTGGCTCGTCATCATGTGAGTCCCCGAACCGGAGTGAGGAAGCCTGGGTTGACCCTAGTCGACCCACGTGCTTTATCATGATGAAGGTAACCGTCGTCTCTCGATTCCCAAGGAATTGGGGGCGCTGCTGTACCGTCGTCCCGTCAGGCGAATCAGAGCGTCTTGTCGATCACATCTCACGCCGATCGAGAGGCGGTAATCTAACAGCGGATCCTTGGGTAAGCTGCTAAGTCTGAATCCTCGGAGGCTTGGGGTCGACTCCAGGTTACTGATCTGTCCGATGCTGGTTTCGTGGTCTCCACATCTTGGAGAACCGAGTCGTGACGTCAGCGGTTGACCTCTAGCTAAAGTAGCCCGTTACAATTTTGGTATATAAAGAAAAAAAATGACATTGAGCATTCATGCTATGGTATTTGTAGAATTGTTTTTTGTGATGAACAAAGAAAAGTAAATAATGTGACAAAAAAGCCGAAGAGTTAAAAAAATGGATTTTTTTTTTATAAAAATAATATAAATTTTTTTATATTATTTTTATAAAAAAAAAAACCCTACCTAATTTTCTTACCCTATTTACTTCCATTTTTTTTTTTTTGTCCATTTCTTCTCACTTTCTCCTCCCTTTGTTATTTCCCTCACTCTTCAACTTGAAAATCGAAATAGGATTAAAAGTTCTTCATCGTCAATTTGTCACTGTAATTTTCAATCTCAAAAATAAATTAGGAAAGTTTTTAAAATAGTTTTTTTTATTAGTTTGAAAAAGTAAAAAAAAAATAATAATAATAAATAAATAATAAATTAATATAAATAATAAATTGTTTTTGTTAAAAAATGATATAAATATTTAACTAGATACGTGGTTGTGCTGCAAAAATATTGGTAGCCGATGATGTAAGCAAATTTTACTCTTTTTAAATACGTATACATTATTGCTTTTCAAAATTCAAGGATTAGTTTATAATTTAAATCTTATTTCAAAATAATATAAAGCTTGTTAAAGGTCCCCACATTATGGCTGCAACTTCCAAATTGCTGGTAAGGTGCTTACCAAATTGCTTTTTTTTTTCTCTAATCAATTGTCATTTCTTCATTACTGTGTTTTCATTTTTTAAATCCTTTTTATCACATGCTCTTTATTATATTTTTTATATATTTTTTTTCCATAAATAGATAAATTTTTAAGTATAGTTTAAGTCTCATTTGTTTGATGAAAGTTTATGAATTGATTTGATAATATTTTTGTCTTTTGTCCTTTGTCTTTTATTTGTATTTTTCAATTTTCGTTTCTTATCTTCTATTTTTTAAAAGAAAAAATAGAAATGGATTTGTTTAGTTGTTACTTATTATTCAATTCTTTATTTTCTTTTATTTGGAAAATGATAAATCGTTGGATTTAGAGATTTTGAGTAAAAAAATAGAGGAATTCATGGAGCGCATGTAGCGCAGCGGAAGCGAGTCGAATCATTGACACTCTAATTTCATCATTTTAGCTAAATTAGAAACATGGTCAAAACTTGAAAATTAAAGAAATTAGAACACATACTTCTTGTGGTTCTAAAATCTTCTAATCCTGATGCTCGAATCTTCTCACAAACACCTCGAACCTTCTCTCGAACACTTCGAGGATCACTTTCGATAGTCCCGCTATCCTCGAGTCGAACAACGGAGTGGTGAGACTCATTTACAAGAAAAAAACTTTGGAAGATGAATATGGGAAGGTGAAAGTGATAGAGAATTTTGTGAAAAATATCTAACACTTAGATTTCTAATTTCTCAAGCTACATGAACTCTTCATCAACCCTCATCCAAATGTTCAAACTCTTTGAAAATTCATCAACCTCAAATCATTTGAATTTCATCCAATTTATAGGCAATTCACATGCAACAAACTATTTGCTTAGCATGACACCTCAAATTGTATGGATTAGTCTTCAACCCAGTGTTCCAAAATTGATGAGTTTATGCATGTAGTTGGTGATTCACAATCCACTTCACAACTTGGATAATCTCACTTGTAATATTTTGTCATTTTAAAATTAATTCATAATTAATTTTAATAAACAAAATAAATTTTAATTAATTAATATTATTATTTAATTCAATATCAAACATTAATTAAATAATAAGACTAATCCCGATTTCTTAAACAGAATCATCACACATGAATCTCTATTCATGTTTTAGACCGATCCTTATTTAAATATGCCCATCATTCTTTCAAAAACGAATTTGAATAAATTTTAATTCTTTTTCTCTCATATTGTTACACAGCTTAATCCGAGCTAGCTAGGAGAACCTAAAAGACCTACAAATCATGAGCTTCAACGATACGAGATTAACCGGTCAAACTCTTTAGCCAAGCTAACCAACATTCGTTAACCAGCACTCTCCACACCGTAGATATATTTCTGTCATCTTGATATAACTATCATCAATAAGTCGATCCTTCATAGATCGTTCGTAATTACAGCGGGGTCAAAATAACCGTTTTACCCCGTAATTACATCTTGTTCCTTAAGTCCCACCGATCCTCTAATGAACTATTGGTTTGTGGTTCAACCACCAAACCGATTGGTATGTGATCTCATCACTATACCAAGTCCCTCTCGGGCCAATGAGAGGGTGAAATCCCTAGTTCAAGACCCGGAGTCAGCACTTAAGGGAACAACCTCTCTACTAATCCCTCAAGGCGGGTAGGAGTGAATTCCGTCTCGCAGGACTATGTTCTCAGCTACCTACCCGGTCTTATCCCCAAGATGGTAGGCTTATTGAGTCTCGGGCCACTCTCACCCATACAAGTCAAAGGATAAGCCCGAGAATAAACAGGAGTTCATAGCGTGCTCATGATTCATATCGAATTACCTAGGTCATCATATGAAAAAGTCGATCTTTACAGTAAACGGAGTTATAAAGAAAGAGCGACTTGTTTCACGGTTCAGTCTTATGAAAACTCATTGCATTAGACGCCCTCACTCGCATGTCTCCACATGAACGATTTCGGATCACATCGTTTGAACTATGCAAAGCGGGTCGCGTCCAATAGTGTTCCCAGGATAAGGTACTCAGCCTTATCCCTATACTATAGACCGTTCTGACTATTACTTGAACTTGATCCATAATCATGTCACACATGAAGTTCAAGTATACAACCTATAGCCATGGGTTCTTTGTTTATTGGAGTTAGGTTAAAAGTAAACACAAATCACTTTATTCAATAACAATTTTACTGAATAAATCTCAATAACAACTTTATTGCAAAATAGAATATACATTCAGTTTACAAACCACGAGTTTTAGGACATAAAACTCAACATGAATGTGCATTTAAAAATACGATGATTGAGCGCATCACCTAGATAGCCCAAGTGGGGGTTGATTGATCCTGCACCTGTGCAAACAACCACACACGGGATAGGAATTTAAATGCATTATTACCGTCCAAATTTTAATAAGGCTCATTTAGCAAAGTGGAACATGTGCAGCCCTAACTCCTTTGCCAACCCGAACAAAGCTCAATGGTTCAATCCCGACATTAACTAAATACCTTTGAAAAAACAAACGATGATTGGTCTAAAAAGAATGGACAATGTTATATTATAAAAAAAAGAACTTTAAAAAATTATATTTCCTTGATATTGGTAAACTTTTTGAATATTTATAGAGTACATAAAATAAAAATAAAATAAAACAAAATAAATAAATCTTAAGGAGTGCCTTGTATGGGAGTGTCATGGCGCTAAGTATCATGCACCATAATTTAATTAGGCGATGGAGCAAATAACAAATAAATAACTCATATTTTCTTTATTTAAAAATAAAATTTAGCAAGTGGGAAAAAAAATAAGACAATTAATAATGAAAAAGACACTTGATGGTGACATATTATACTTGAAATTGCATCTAAAAGTGTGGATTCAAATTCTTAATACTATTTTTTTTATATAAAGATTTTTCTATAGAAGACATTAAATATCATATTGGTTTAAAATTTGAAGATGTCACTGTTGTAATTACCTAGAGTTTAGCATTAATCTAATTATATTTTCAAAATAAAACACAACTTTTACTTTCTTGTTTGCACCTTGCACAATTGGATATTAAATGCTTCCTTAACAATTATTATGCAAAAGACAAAATGTATTGGAAACTTGGGTGTAAAACTCAATAATTTAATTGTTAAATATTAATAAATTCCATTATTCGCTGGTTGCACAAATAGCAATCAGGCCCAAACTAATTGCAAATTTAGCAAACTTTAAAATGTTTTACAAATATGGCAAAAAAAACCCGTTTCTATTACTGATAGACTTTATTATATCACTGATAGACTTCTATCAGTGATAGACTATTATCTCTGATAGACTATTATCACTGACAAAAATCTATAAAAAGTTGAGTTGATCAGCGATAGACTTCTATCAGTCATAAGATATCAGCGATAGAAATTGCTATATCCGCAAAATTTTTAAAAACATGCTATATTTGCAAACAATAAGTCTTAAATTGTCATTTACTACCATTTCCCTATTCATTAACCAATCAAATCAAAGAATTCTAAAAAAAAAGTATATATATATAAAGTGTGAATGAAGAAAAAAGCAGAATCACATCTCATTGACATTGAGATAAGAATCTCCTCCCTCACCAACTTGACTCTTGTTGTTGGATTCCACTAATTGCTTCCTCCACTCTCTCTCTAAAGTAAAGCATTTGATTGGCTTACAAAAAAACAGCATTATGCATTGTGAAAATGAGCTCAAAACACTCTCTTTGGCATTATGGTAATGGACAACATTGGTTTCTTGCTAGGTTGGCTATGGCCTTTGACCCTCTTCCTTCATCAATGTTTTTAACATATGGTTTAACATTATGCATACAACCCACTTGTAATTAACAATGTCACTCTCAACAAGTATATTGAATGACCTACTCCACAAAATTAATATATACTCCCTACCTTATATGTCATTTGTGCAGATGTGGGTCATGTTCTCGCTGACCAAGCAAGTAGAGTCAACCAGACCCAATACAACATAAAGTCCAATCAAGATCTGGTCTGGTCTTACTAAGTCTAGACTAACCCGACCAAATCGACTTTGAGTTTGGTTCAACCTGGTACGCGCTTCTCAAAAGCTCTAGGTCAACTTGATATAAATACATATTTATAATCTCCCACAAAGATAAGTTCAATTAAGCTCAAACCCCTAAACTCGATGTGTGTATGGCAAGCACCATACCAGTGTACAGACTATTGTTTTACACGTATTCGACTCTCGAATTATTAGTTGATCACATGAAGTCAGGTGGACCAATCTCTACTAGATTTTACCATCAGATATATTTCAACTATGGTATATCTAATTTTTATTCAATCATATAATATATTATTTAAATATTAGAGTTACTATAAAAAATCAAATTAAGGTAAGTTCAATTAAGCTCAAACTCCTAAACTCGATGTGTGTATGGCAAGCACCACACCAGTGTACAAACTATTGTTTTACACGTATTCGACTCTCGATTTATTCGTTGATCACATGAAGTCAGGTGGACCAATCTCTGCTAGATTTTACCATTAGTCACGATATATTTCAATTATAGTATATCTAATTTTTATTCAATCATATAATGTATTATTTAAATATTAGATTTACTATAAAGAAAAAAATGTGAGTTGCACACTCATTTGTGGTAGGCTTATTAGTTATTATTAGACATCTTAAGGGGTGTTTGGGGCACCAACTTGGAGTTGGGTGAATTGGGTTATTATAACTCAGTCTACGTTTGACCCACCGACTATTATAACCGTGTAAAGTAACTATACTGACTTCAATAGTAGTTACTATTCACAACTATTATAACCCACATATTATTATAATTACTGACTATAATAATTCACTTTGCCCCTGAAACAACCTAGGTAGTTTTCTCATTCATATCCTATCAAAACTTTTACATGTCTTTCACACTATTTTAGTATATAGTTGCCTTCCATAAAAATTACCTATCTAAAACTGTTATTTCTTGACCTATAGATCTATAGATTGTGATGTTCTTTTTAAAGTGATATATCATTGATGGGATTGGACCTTTTCAAAAGGGGTTTTTCTCTACCCTCCAATCAAGTTACATAGAAAAGGTATAAATTCAATTCAAGGGAAGATTAAAACTTTATTGAAACTTTATATACTTGAAATTTAAAAGTATTTGTGAATGTTTTGTATGTAGAGTTATTGTAGATTCTATAAGAGGTGTCCACTTGGAAGATAGAGATAGCCAACAAATGATCCTCTTCTGGCTTTGGTTTGAATAAAAAAAGGTTGCTTTCCTCACTACCACTTGGGCAAGTCTGGCTGCCAAAAAAGGTGGTGAATAAAATATATGATAATCCCTTTTTCTTCTTTATTTATTTATATATATATATATATATATATATATATATATATATATATATAAATATGATGAATAAAGGACTTACAAGTGTAAGGTATTATAATTTAGGTTAAATGGTAAGGGTAGTCCATCATTAGTTTTGCGTCTATTTCATCACTAAACTTTAAAAAAATGTCTAATAGATTCTTAAATTTTCAATTTTATATTCTTTAAATTCTTAAATTTTCATCCATGTTTCTAATAGATTTCGTTTATTCAACATTTTTAAAAATTCACAGATCTACTAACTAGACACGAAAGCGAAAGCTTTAGTGTCACATTAGATATAAAATTTAATTCTATATCTAATAAATCATTTAATTTTTTTTAAAATGAATATGTCAAAGACTTATTGGACAATTGATAAAGTTTAGGGATCTATTAAACATTTTAAAAATACATGGACACAAAATTAAAAGTTGAGAGACTTATTAAACACTTTTTTAAAGTTCATGGACCAAATAGACACAAAGTTAAAAATTCATGGAACTAAACTTATAATTTAACCTATAATTTATAGGTAAATAGGTGATAGTGATAGTGTATTAATTAAAATAAGGTATTAGGCTTGTATAGCTAACATGAGCATATATTAGGGGTGTACAAATGACCCGACAACTCGAGAAATCCGGCCCACCCAACCCGAATTGTAAGGGTTGGGTTGGGTTATGTTTTTTTTTGTTGTTGGTTTTTTACCAACCCAAAATTTCTGGTCGGTTCGCGGGTTGGGTCATTTTTTGCTCGATTCACCCAACTCAAACCTTAAATTTCTAGTCGGTTTGCGATTTTTTTTTTTTGTAAAGTACAAATGATATATCATCTATTAACCTTAAATTCATATTCATAGTCAATCATAACTCATTCTTCTTCAATCTCTTCCATTCCAAAACTCCAAAATCCTCAATCCCCAACCCGAGATTTCTAGTTTGTTGTTGATTTGAATTTCTAGTTAATTGCATTTTCTATTAGGCTAAAAAAATTGTATTTGACGATCCAAGAATCTCGATTAAGTTTATGTTTATTTTTTATATATCGGAGAAAGGAATTGAAAAGGATAATTTGTAGAACTGTATTCTAAATAATTAAGAAGAAAAAAAACAAACCCTATGATCCAACCCAACCCAAAAATTGAAGGGTTGGGTTGAGTTGGGTTGGCTGATATGTTGGGTTCAGAATTCACCAATCCAAAATTTTAGGGTTTGGTCAAAAAATTCTTCAACTCAATTTATGTACACCCCTGACATATATAGCTCAACTTGTTAAAATATATATTTTTCGAATTTTTCCCTCCTAAATTTTTGTGTTGAACTAAAAAAAAATAATAATAATAATAATAATAATTAATTAATTAATTGTATAACTTAAATTTTCACAAATCCAACTTACCAAATACTATCCAAACTCAGGTCTATATTCTTTTTTTTTTTTCGTCTCTATTTAAATACTCTTAACTTCTATTATGACATCTTCACAATTAAAGTTACAGGCCTGGAATTTCATTATAGTCATAATAATTGTATTTGACAAATTATTTAGACAATATTATTTTCCATTCAAACAAAAGTACAACTCCCACATGCGCACGGTCGGCTCACAAACTATTTTTTTTTTAATTTTTTTCTTGGTCTTCTTCTAAAAAATATTTAATTAACGTGTAGATTGAATCTATAACTTTGTAGCCAAACACACAACCTTATGACAATTGAGTTATGTTCGGTTTGACGACAAATTAATCTTTCAGAAACCCTAATCAAACTAATATTAGTAGAAAATTAGATTAGCCAAATGCCTATAAATCAAATTTACGCGCCTTTTTTTTTTTTTTTCACAACATATGGAGTGAGAGATTGAACCTAAGATCTCATAGTCATTAATACATCATGTCAGTTGAGCTATGCAAATTTATTCTAACACAATTAAGAAGTTAACAAACTCTCTGCAATTTTTATCCTTGTTTTTTTCTTATTTTTCAATGGATCAATATGATTTATATATACAACTCCAGCTCAACTTAATTCTTAAAATAGAGAGTGAATAATAATAAATATAATAAGATATTTTCATAACACAATAGGGTAAATATCTTCTTAATATGATAGGGTAGATAATATCTCAATATCTTCTCTCTTGTTGGGAGCATAGGTTCGGAGATGCCCAACTTGAAAGTTTAAGATGAGACTCTTTGTTGATCCCATTGATATTTCGATCATTGCTGGACGTCAGAACTCCCCACCGAACAACACGTCTAAAAAAAGGCCCATTACTGAATATCTCAATACAAATAATCCAAATTTCAAATAATAAAATATAAAGACATTTTTGTTTTTGTTTGAAGAAGCTAAAACAAGTTGATTTGAAACTATTTAGGAAAATTGATATAATACCACAAGTTAATAAAGATTTAAAAAATATATATAAATAAGGACTGCCCTATTTTCTTAAATCGCTTCAAACATAAACATTTATAAGGGTGGATTGCATAAACAACAATCAGACAAAAAATAATAATAAATATAGCAAAAATTAAAACATTTTGCAAATATGGCAAAAAATCGGTGATTATCATAAAAAAATTGAGGTGACAAACTACTATCATGAGAGATTACTATCCGGACTACTATCAGTGATAGAAATTGTCATATTTACAATTTAAAAAAAAAATGTTATATTTTTAATTATTTTATTCTAAATTGACATCGGGTACAATTTTCCACATAATAATGTTATTTTAACAACATTATTTTTCTAATTGATATTATTAAAAAAAATAAAAAATTATCAAAAGATAATTGATAATACAGTAAAATTTAGGTGTAGCTCGGACTACGCCTATCTTTGCAGCTCAAACACGTAGCCCCAATCATATGGCGCTGCAATGATAGGTGTAGCTCGGACTACACCCAAATCTTACTCATACCAGAAAGTCCACCTTTAAAAGGTGGGATTAATTTTGAAGATCTTAAATAATTAAATGCAAGATTAATATGAGCATAGTTCAATGGTAATTAACATTTATATTTTATATTGAGGTCGGTTCAATCATCATACTCCACATTTATTGTAAAAAAAAGAAGAAGAAAAAGGTGGTGCATCCTTGAAATCGTTGATCTAAGGTGGATAGTCCTCTAAACCAGGTTTGTATTCATCTATTTCTCCGAACGTATCACATAAGTTCATGAACAATCGAGTTACAGGTGCATGGAGAGTAGAGAAAACCTTCAACTACATATTTTCGTCTTTAATGTCGTTGACAAATATTTGAAACTCGTTTGCAACTTAATTATTCATCGCGAACTAAAAAATTCTAAAAAATTATAGAGTTGACCTAGCCCATAAATGGACATAGACCAGCTTCATGATCAGTAGTTTGATAGTTTAGAATGTTGAAAATGGTTCATAATTGGAGATGGTGGTAATGATGGGATTTTGAATTTAAAGTTTGTATACAAAAATAAACTTTAAAAATCAATAAAATTAAAGGTTCAGCTCTATTATGTCTAGAAAGAAAGAAAAAAATGAAGGGTATTAATGGAAGTTGATGTCAATTATTATATTTAAAAGTGGATTAAAGTGTGAAAAATGAAGGGTTGGAATGAGTTTGGACCCAACCAAGATGTTGATATTTAATTTCTTTATATTGACAAAGCTGCCCTTCCATCTTTTCTCACCACAATTCATTCTATTTAATTTTCATGACCTTTTTTTTTTTAATAAATAAGCTAGTTTAAAATACAAATTACAAAATTAGAGTTGTTTTAGAAAAAAAAAAATGGTTGATTAATCAATGGAATAATTTGAAAAATGAAATTAAAAGACTATTGTTTGTATTAAGAAGGTTTTAAACTAAAAATTAAAGGGAGAGAAGTTGGTTCAAAGGCTAAACAACACACCAATAAAACTTTGATGTATAGAATAAAGAAAGATATACATATATATAAAAAATAAAAAATAAATCATAATTTGAGGAGCTCGATCTGCTCTTGCTAACTCGTGTACCAGGTACACGAGTTCCATGTCCTAGCGCGTGGCACCTAGTTGTGGCAAATGATGTGTCCAGGTGTTGTGACACGTTAGGTAAATCATGTACATGCCCTTACTTATAACCAATGTCCAAGATTCACCTTAAAACTCGTGGCCATGATACACGACTTATCTAAATCGTGTCAATGTTTAAGATTTAACTATCTTACTTTTGAGAATAGTTTCAAAATAATCATTTTTGTGTAAATTTTTATGTAAATTATATTATTATTATTATTTTGAAAGAAAGAAAACCTTCTAAAGTCGTCTGTGAGGCTATATCGTCTCTCTTTCTACACACCATCTTTATAGCTTCAATAATCCTTTCGCTTTTTTAGTCTCAATACTATTCTCTTATTTTTTATGTCAATTTTTATTTCTATACTCCGATTAAAACTTAACTATTATCAGATGTTGATGTCATGTCAATAGCAAAAAGGTTAAGTAAATCTCACTTGACAAGTTACTTGTTCGTTATACTTGAGTTCCATGATATGATATTTTATAATGACGCAAAAATTTGATAGGTGATATAAGTTGTAAACATTATCTCGAGTCAACTTTTATCGTATCCATAGATATTGATTCAATTGCTTATCCAAAAAGTAAGGCTTGTATCTTTGGTATAGCAACTTGATTGGATATTGGTCGTGGACCATGAAAAATGCCCTCCAAATTAGAGGTTCCAACACTTCCTTTTACTAGTTGTGGAACCTAACGTTTGCCAACAAAATACTAAGAAAACATTAAGAACCTATTATCCTAGTAAATTTAATAATTTCTAAGACAATAAACATTATGCATTATTGATTAATATAACTAATAATAACTACAGAAATATGAAATTATTGCATGCATGCCTATAAACAAATATTAACCAAATAAAGATGATAACTTTCAATGCAAGAACTTATGTTACCAAATTTTGAGAGAAGAATTCAAACATGAAGTTCATTCTCAAAAGAATTTGAACATGAAATTCATTTGCTTAAAGTTTCTGCATAAATGTTAAGTCTCCTATCTTACGACTAATATCAAAATATATATATAACATAAGGAAAAATATCAAAATATATATATAACATAAGGAAAAAGAAGACAAGTAGCTAACACCCACAATTTAACATATCACGTTAGACCATGTACCAAAAATAACATGAACCACTATGAGTTGAACTAGTGACAATAAATCATTAGAAACAATAAAAAATTTAAAGGACAAATTATGATGACAAACTATGTAGAATTTAATTATATCATCCTACGAGTTTTCTTAGTAATCAAATGTAGTAGTATCATGCCGTTGAGTGCAAGTTGGTCCAAACACTCACAGATTAAATATAAATAAATAAATAAAATCATAGTTAAATACAAATAATAATAATAATAAATTCCAACTTCATTCATTAGAGAAGTTTCACAATTTAATTTCTACTTCAACTGCTGGCAAGAAGCTTAGTACAATATGCTATTCAATGTATATTTGTCCCCACTATAATTAAAACACTAGTTTCCTATTTCAGGCCATATTTTGTGAAATATTAGAATGGTGGACATAGTTCATAGGATATTTGTACGAATGATCCAAAATTTTGGACGGTTTATAGATTTGATCTTGCGAAAAAAATGTTATTTTAATATTATTTTGGATCAAATACACTTTTAGTCTCTTAAGTTTGAGTTTAATGTCTAGTTGGTCCCTCAAATTTCAAAATGAACACTTTAATTCCTAGGTTTGATAAATGGTTCTTTGACCATTAGTTGACAAAAGAACAATGACGAGAAGGTTAAGTTTTCAAATGACCATTTAGAACCATTTATCAAACTTAGGAAACTAATGTATTCATTTTGAAACTTGAGAACCAAATAAACATTAAACTCAAACTTGAGGGACCAAAAATGTATTTTATCATTAAACTCAAACTTGAGGGACCAAAAATGTATTTTATCCTATTATTTCTTTTCTCGTTTTCTATCTCTCTCCTCCCAAACACATTTTCTTCTTCCTACCTTTCTTCTCTCTATCTCCCTCTCAGCTCTCCCATCATCAGCATCTCTCCTATGGCAACTCGACGGCTAAAAAAATTTCATATCTACAAAATCTAAAATTTTCAGATCTGAAAAATCTTTATCAAATATGAAGTGGAGCCCGAGCGAGATCAACGCACACGAGAGCTATGACGACCCTTCTAAGAGGGTGAGCGAAAACGAGCAAAAAATATTAATAATTCTTTTTTTTTTTTATGATATCAGCAAAAGGTTAGATAACTTTTTTCAAAACGCGAGGTCAAATCTACAAACGGCCCAAAATTATCCATCCAAATATCCCATAATTCATCACCTATACAATCAACGGGTCATAGAAAAACACATCTTAGTCAGCTTGCTCCATGAACTCGACAACGTTAACATAAAGGCAGACACTTGTTTGGAATGTCTTTTTAAGTGCTTAAAAATTGTTTATAATTAGGAAAAAATAAACTTTTTTTTAGCACTTAGAAGTCATTTCAAACAATTATTTATAATTAGAAAAAAAAAACTTTTTTAAACACTTAGAAAGTCATTTCAAACGAGTCCTTCATATTTTTCTTCCCAAGCATTAATTAACTACAAATGAGGAAAACATATTCAAGCCATCCAGCTAAATTATTAAGAAAGCATACATATAATGTCTATTGATATTATTCAGAAATCATGCACTGACAAAATGAACTGTATTGATTGTATTAGCGATAAGAGTTCAATTTTTTTTCATTTTTCTGACCGATTGGAAATCATAGCTTCTTAAGATCGACAGCATCCACTGCTTTCAGGGCCACAAACATCTGATGGTCTTGCTGACAGGTATGTACAACAGAAATTTCCAGATTCAGTCTTGCTTCGCATCCACGGCTTTTGGAGGTGGGTGTTGCTGACCAACTACAGGTTCTAACTCCACCTGTTAAGATTAAGAAAAAGATTTGCTTCAAGCAGCCAGAGGAGCAAACCTTAAGAATTACATAATGCATTATGATTTGGGATCATGATATGCTTTTCAGTTGAAGGTAGAGACAACTGGTGGGGGAGAAAAAACTAGGAATGTCATCAAATTTAAAAGAAGTTATCTCTAATTTATCCGTTCCGGGACTAAAAATTACTAGGTGATTCTTAACATCAACGCTTTTATCACGACTTTTATCACGAGTAGAATTGACTTATTCTATAATTTGTTGTCTTCGACATTTTTAGAGCCTAGATAGTTAAAAACTAGTAATAGGTTGAATTTCCACAACTCATGTATTAGCATTACAAAGGGCCTTTATATTTTTAAAGAATGAGGCAAATTAATATTATTATTCTAATCCCTATATGAGGCGTAAAGACTTTGAGTCTTAGTACATTTCCATGGAGGCGTATGCCTCTTATGGTCAACGTGAAAATCTCGACCTTAAAAGTTAAAACATTGTCTCGTGGCGAGCCTCAAAAGCCTTCTAAAACATATCCTCATGCTCTTATCCAAAAACTACCTTAGAACTCGAGGACACAGATTAACGACCTATAAAATTGGACCTGTAAATATCATTACTCATTTAAAACTACCCTAACCCAACCATGGCAACATACTGGCCACGAGTACCTAATCAACATTATGATTTAAAATGTATGAATCAAAGATAATTGTCATTTCAAACAACATATCATTTATTGCCAATGTCTTAAAGCAAATTCATTTTTCTCCCTAATCTAGTAAACATGTATGATGTATCTACCTCCATATACCAAAGAAAACTGGAAATTCTACCATTACCCAAAATCATAATTAGATAGAAGATGCTTAATTGGTTTAGAAAACTACTGTAGCAACAAGCATCCAGTCAACATGAAGAAATTCCCCCTCCCCCAAGGGGAAAAAGAATAAAGAGAAGAACAGAGTTAGTTGTCAACAAGAAGCAACAAAGTATAACCCTCTTAAAGCTCCTTAGTATGCCCAAACTATTGCCCAACATGAGGCAGCTAAAACGTCTCTACTTCTTCTAAGAGGTGGTAGATTTGAATCTCCAACCTCACCTGTGATGTAGAATTCTAAAAAAAGTATGCCCAAATATTGAAATGGATTCTAGAGAAAACAATTAACAACATACAGCAGGTGCCAAAACTCCTCCATTATTATCGAAAACTCCAATCGCAACAAGATTTATGGATCAAATTTTAAACTTCTGAACAAGAATTCATCGTTTCCTGGTTATGCAACATGCCCAAGTTTTTAAACTGGCTAATTCAGAAGACAATTAGAAAACACGAATAAAGTAAAAGCCATAGATAGTAGAACAAACTCACATTGCTATTTTGTTTTGCAGCAGGGCGATAAGGACAAGCCGGGGGTACCGTCTGTGGTTTTCTAAATTCCCAGCCAAAAAATCCATAAATTTTGCCCTAAAAGAAAATTCAAGAACAGCAAAATTGGGGGGAAATTGAATATTAACGAAATTCCCTTCAACAGCACAGAAAACCCAAAATCTTTAAGAGAAAATGATGAACAAGATGTGATCCTAAAGAGAAAAGAATCATATCGACATACCATAATTATATAGAATAGAACAGGCAGCGCGTTGACGACTGGAATGAGAAACAGAGGCAATAAACACGCCAAGCAAACCTAATTCAATCGAAAAAACAAAGCGTAAATGAAAAAATCAAGCTATCAATCTCAAGAAATTGATGGATTTACCATTTTCGAATCGATTTGCCGAGAAGATTGAAGAAGACGATCGCAACTCTGACGAACTGGCGAACCCTTGATGAATCTGAATTAAGGAAAATAAAAATCGAAATTCGTCAATATTAATGAAAAAATAAATAAATAAAAAAATAAAAAATGATTGGCCCATGCAGGTTTCGAACCTACGAGGTTCGCGTTATTAGCACGACGCTCTAACCAGCTGAGCTAATAGGCCATTTGTTAATAAATTTTTCTTTTATGATATTTATATCTATTTGTATTTATGTAACTTTATGAAATTCTAATTTTTGTATATGTATTGTTCCATGATAAAAGACTAGTTACCATGAAAAATGTATACATCATTTAAATTTCTTCAATCACTTATGAGGATCGAAATTAAAGTGGATGCTACTTGATCACACCATCTCTGTTTAGCAGGATCAAGGGTCGTGATTTTTAAAAAATAAATGGGTCTTGTTGCAGTTAAAATGTTCTAAATCATTAAGTGTCGTAATAGTTTTTTTTTAGTGGAAGTTTTGCACCTACTCACGCTTTTAGAGTTGAAATGTAATAGAGCTACCGTTGAATTAGACTATTTGTCAATCAGATCTATTGTTTGGATGATAATGCAAACTCTATATTCAAGTTGATATGAAGGTCTTTTGTTTCTAACATTCTTTCTCTAGCTTCTCTATAGTCTCTCTCGTCTCTTTGGTCATGTTAGTAGACGTCTTAACCTAGTGTAGCTCACTATTCATTTTTCAATCGAGTTCTTGTTTTCTATTTTTAATTATCTCCATCTTCAGGCCATTATTGTTTCTAAAAACGAATGATTGTTTTTTTTTCCGATTGTTATCAACAAATGATTCAATATTGTGATTGATAGGATGATCTCAAGGAATTGTTAATTCCATCCACAACTCAACACAAAAACATGATAGAGTTGAATTATAATAAAATGACAAAAGATAATAGCAAATTCCCATGTCATATTTTTGTTGTGTTTAGGTTAAAGATGCAAGCTTGGACAAGAAGAGTGGTCATATAATAATGGGCTATAATGTCCCCCAATCACCAAAGCCCACCACTCATAAAAGCCCTTTCCTTTCAAATTCTATGGTCATTCTTATTTTTCTTTTTTTCTTTTTCTTCTGTCATTCAAATAAAGATTTTTGGCTTTTCTGTCATCCCAATATGCCACCCCAAATTATTTCAATTGGTGTCCTCTTCTATGTGGTCATATGGCTTTCATTCATAAAATGCAATAATGGCATTTTTAATAAGTAAAGTTATTGTTAATCATTAAAAACTTTAATTCTATACTTGGACCATCATACCTTCATTTCTTGCCATTTTTTATGAAATGTAAGAGTTTCAACTTTTACAAAACTATCCCAAATATATTTTGGTTCACAAGTGGTTCTTGCATAGTATAACTTTCATTTAATTAGAAAAAAACAACTTTAATTCATAAGAAAATTAAATATATCATAACTCTGCTTGCGTTTTTTTTTTTTTTACTTTAGTAACAGCTAGATTAATATGCATCTTGAAGTTAAATTTTCATATAGTGTTATTTTCTTCCTAATTCATAGTATCAGGGTGGTGTGGTTTGAGATGACTTTTGAGACAATGAAAAGTGTTATGGATCGTCTTTGATACGGCGTCAATTGCCTGACGCCACCCACTAACCCAAGGACGCAAAATTCGCTGATGGAAAGCGTCGAGCTGTCTCTTAAGACTGACTATGACTAACCATAAAGGCCCAACCATCCCAAATGATTACACTTCGGACAATCGGTTGACGCCCGCCACCCTTGAAATAGGCGTAGCAGGTCTCACCCCTACTTCTTCGACATGACTATGCGTACGACGTTGGCGTCATAACCTCTATTCACCTCCCTATAAGTATGAGGATTCATCCTCCATAACGAGGTACGCAACAAAAACTACTAAAACTCCACTTAAGCTCACCACACTTGTTGACTTAAGCATCAGAGCGTGTTGGGTCTAGCCTCTCGCACTAATGCAAGTTTCTCTTTCTTTGCAGGTCTGCTCGTCTTGACTACTCTATCGACTTCAAGAAGAGTCAAAAATCTCCATCAACAAAAAGTATTCTTAGCTACTAAGAAAATCATTATAGTAAGATGATATCACTTTCTCAAAATATTCATAATGACAATTTATTTTGAAAATTATAAATGCACCAAAAAAAACAAAAAAAAAAAAAAAAAACACAAACAAACATAAACAAAAATGCTTTACCTTGAAAGTGTTTTTACTTAAAAAAAAAAATAATAATATATATATATATATATTTCTTCCAAACATTTTAGCATCAAAACTCACTATTAATAGCCAAGCGAGCATGAGGACATATGTATGACTTGATGACCACGAGGTCTAGGTCTGGTTCAAATCCCCCAACCCATGTACTAAAAAAAAAAAAAAAAAAAAAAAAAAAAAAACTCATTATTAATGGTGTATTGAGTTTAACATTGTGTTTGATCTACAGGTTTATATAGTATATAACTTGAGGAGTATAGGCTTATATAAGTTCATAGGCTTAAATTTGCAACTTATAAGCCAAACATTTTTGAAGTGAAAATATAGCCAAATTGAAGCCTTATTATATATATTTGAAAGGTATCATATATTTGTCATTTTAAGCTCCAAAACCAAACATATTCAATAGTTTAGAAATGGAAAAAAGATACCCAAAAAAAAGAAAGAGAATAATTTAATTGGGACAATGCTTTATCATCATCTATCTTGGTTTGGAAACATTCAAGTTTGGCACATTATTTTTTGGCACCATCATTAATTTCTTTAAGATAATGGAGGGTTGTGCATTTATTTGTTTTTTGTTTTTTTTTTTAACAATTTATTTGTTGTTTTTTTCCCTTCTTTTTTATATTTTGCATTATTGTTTGTCAAAAGGGAATCTGTAAAATATGGTGAGCTGATTGGCAGAATGAGACAGTTTTTTTTTTTTGTTTTTTTTTTTCATATGTAGCGTAACTAATTTCTGTCTAATAATTTAAAGTTAAAATAAAATTAAAAAAAAGTGTTACTCGACCAAGAAATTAGAAGTTCGAATCTTTCACCTCGTATATTATAAAAAAAATGATATTTTTTTTTTTTGAGTACATTGGAGTTTGGGGGATTCAAACCATAGACCTCTTGGTCATCAAGTCATACATATGCCAGCTGAACTATGCTCGCTTTTGACATTTTTTTTTTATTAAGATAACAATATCGACAATATTGATATAAAGAATGTAGATTATATTGTAAGTAAACTTCTTTTACTATAGTAATGATTGTCCGAAACTTCATAAAATTTCCACTTAATATAGTGAAGATTGCTTTTGAATTAGGTCTCAATTGGGACAAGAATCTCTCTTCCTATTTTTATAACAATGTAGAATATTATCTACTTTGTACTAATTTCACGTATCTTTTGTTACATTCAAAATGTCTCATACCACTACAATTTAGATGGTGTTCTCTACTTCGTAAAAAAAAATGGTCTTCTCTACTTATACATCATGTGATTGTTGTACATAGGGACGGATAGGTGCATGAATTTTAAAAAGTGCTGAACAAATTAGAGACTTATCCGACACTAAACGAAAATTTCAATAACTTAATTAGTTTTGAGAATTTTTTTAATTTATTAGAGATTTTAAAAGTTTATTAGAAACTATAATAAAAATGAGTAGGAGTATTAGACATCTCAATAAAAAAAATTGCAAAGGTATTATATAATTTTATGTCAATTGAATTATGTTCGATTTGGCAACATCTCAATTAGATAGATCATATAAATATAACACACAAATATTTGACAATTATGATTGTATAATTAGTAATAATATTTTATTATATAAGCCTTGAAAAGTTACAAGAATAATATAAATGAATAATTATAGTTAGGTAATAGGTAGATTAATTAATGGTTGTATAATGGGAAGCTAAATGTGTTGTTGTCACATGAGGGCCAATATGGCAAGCTACTATGTCTAATTTTAGGTCTTGAAGGTCATATTTTTAATTAGATGGGTTTATTCAAGTTAATTTACTTAGCTTAAATAATTAACTCATAATATTACCCATTTATTGGTAAATCATGGTAGTAGTTATATTATAATAAAGATTATGTTGATGTAACTTTCTGTCACATTCAACATTTAATAAAATTGTTTTGCTATGTATCCCCTTTTTTCCATGTCTCTAGTCTTTAGGGTTATTTTTAATAAGTTGGAAAAACTTTGGTGTAATGCTTTTATTTTATGTAAAGAAAACATGAAAAATATATTCCAACTTAACTTGATTTGTCAAATTGAATAAAATGGTAAGTCCTCCATCAATAGATATGAGGTTCGAATCCCGTACTTAAATTTGTACTAAAAAAAACTTAACTTGACTTGAAAATAAAATTTTGAAAATATATTTAGACACCAAAAAAAAATTGTAATTATTCTTTTATTTAGATATACCCAGGGGCGGATCCAGACATTGATGTTTGGGGGGCCAAAAAATTAGAGTATATAAATATTAAAAAAAAATCGCCAAAAATCCAGAGGTTCGAATTCACACTCTCAAGTTATGTTGACATTAAAAAAAAATTATCAGTGATAAACATATGTGAGTGTATTAAAGACTTACGGACTAAGTTTAAATAAACTTAATACCATCATATAGTTTTGCTCATCTCTATATTATTTTAAAAAAAAAAAAAAAAAAAAAAAAAAAAAAAAAAAAAAATCGAGTCCCTAAACTCTAAATAGTCTTTAATGCATCCCTATACTTTCAATTTTGTTTCTAATGAATTCCTAGATTTTAAAAAATGCCAAATAAATACAAGGATATATTAGACTTAAACTTGAAAATTTGAGGACCAATTAAATGCAAAATTGAAAGTTAAAAAATATATTGAACTCTTTTTGAAGTTCGTGGTCTATTAAACACAAAATTAAAAGTTCAGAGATTTATTAGACATTTTTTAAAAAAATTATTAAAAAAAAAAACAGAATATAACATAAATTTGTTTACAAAATTTATAAAAGGGAGGCTAATATAGTCTAAATTACTTTTGAAAATGTTAATAAATAAACTTACTAAAAGTTAATAGATTTTTTAAAGTATGAAGAATACTAAATTTAGATATTTGAAATTACAATGACTAAAATAATAGTAGAAATACTACAATGACATTTCAATTAATTTTTTTTTTTTATAGAAGTAAATATTAAAAAAAAAGAATAGGTCTTAATTAGGAAATGTAAAGCAAATAAATTCATTCATATATTTTTAAATATATATAAACAAAATATTAAAAGAGAACAATGTTTTTTTTAAGTCTTAATTAGGAAATGTAAAGCAAATAAATTCATTCATATATTTTTAAATATATATAAACAAAATATTAAAAGAGAACAATGTTTTTTTAAAATAATATACATATATGGAAGGAAATGTAAAGCAAATAAATTATTGTTGTGGTTGAGTTTCGAACTCAGGCACAACAAAATATAAAATATGCACAATGACCACTGCACCAGAATACAATTTTATTACTTTAGAGGGGCCAAAATGTATTTAATAACAACAGTATATATTTAAGGCATTATTTTTGCCTACGAGTATAAGAAAATCAAAATTTTTGGGGGGGCCGTGGCCCGCCCTAGTCCCTTCAGAGGTCCGCCCCTGACCTCAAGTTTGACACTGCAACTTTGGTATATAATTTAAGAAATTTTTTTAGTAAATAATATCTTGGTGGTAGATGAGCACGTTTGTTTTTTATTTTTTGGGCATGTATTTCAAGTTTTTCGTGAAAATAAAATTTATTTTTTAATATTATATATTAAAAATTATGTTTTCAATTTACAATAAATATTAGAATGTTCAATAAATATATATATATATATATATATATATATATATATATATATATATATATATATATATTATAATAAATATTTCACACCATTCTTTTTTTCGAAAGGGAAAGGGAAAGGGAAAGGGAAGAGAAAAAGAAAGGGAAAGGGAAAGGGAAAGGCTGATGGAGTCCGATTTTAAACAGAAAACGGCTGGTGCCTACCAATATTTAATATCATTCTCCTTCATTTTCAATACAATTTCTATCTCGAAAATTTTGAGAACGGAAGAACACTTTCAATCGCCGGAGAGAATGGTGAAAACGATGACTCAAAGTCAGCAGCGAGAGGTTTGGTTTTACAACCTCAAAGAAGAGTTAGACCTGCTGAAATCGTTTCTGACAGAGTTCCCTATCATCGCCCTCGATACAGAATTTCCAGGCTTCCTTCAATACACTCCCAAAGGCGTTTCAGAGGAAGAATTCTATAGTTGCCTCCAGTTTAATGTGAACCGATTGAGCATACTTCAACTCGGTCTCACACTCATGAACGCCAACGGGGAAATCGGAATGACCTGGGAATTTAATTTTAGAGATTTTGATCGGATTTCAAATATGGAAGGAGTTTATTCGCTCGATTCGTTTATGAAGAACAAGGGATTCAATTTCGAGAACCTGAGAAATTACGGAATCTTACGAGAGGAATTTGGTAAATTGTTCCGACCGATTCTTCTCAGCCGTAAAATCGATCGATGGATTACATTCCATGGATTTTACGACATAGCGTACCTTATGAAGCTTGTGAAGGTCCGAGTCATGCCGCCTTCCATGAGTACGTTCGCAACCCTCGCTGGACTAATGTTGGGGACGATCGTCGATCTCAAACACATGGCTCGATATTGCTACGGCTTGCTCGACGGCGACTTAGGACTAAAAAAACTTGCTAAATTGGTCTACGTTAATCGAATCGGTAATGCGCATTTTGCTGGTTCTGATAGTTTGCTCACCGCCTCTGTTTATGCCAAGATGAAAATGATGTTCAAGCTTCCAGAAGAACAATGTGAGGGGTTTTTGTACGGACTGCCTCACCCGGTTCGATCTCGACAAGTTGTGAAGATTGTCGATCCAACTCCACCGTCGTCACTGCCACCGAAATGCTCGGTGCCGTCTTTCGTCCTATCGTCGTTGGGGTTCGTTGGCAAAATATGTTAGCAAACACTATGATTACTATTGTAAATTATTGGTACGGAACCAATAATATCAGTTTGGTTGTACCATTTTTTAAGTAAATTATTGTACACTATTCATAATTATCTATAAAATGTATACCTTTATATTGGTTAACCTGTCTTACAAGAAAAAGAAGTATATTAGGCACTACAAGAAGACTGTCAAAGAGATGCAAAAATATAATATGATCATCACATCAGATTTCGTAAAGAAATAATTTGTTCTTCTATTCTTGCTTCCAAAATAAAATGGGGAAAATGTCTTTTTGTTTTGAATTTTACCTAAATTATCATTGTTTTTTTTTTTTTTAAGAACGAGAGGAGAAAAAAAAAACACAAAAAAGTTTCATAAAGAAATAATCCTTCAAATTTTTATTTTATTTTTAAATTTGAGGATAGATTTACTAATAGCCACATAAATTTCAGCCAAAAAAATATTTAGCTAAGGAGTCTGTAGTTGATGGAAAATTCTTACCAAAAAAAAAAAGTAACTTGAAGATAGTTCTATTGACATAATGTATGATTTAATGATTAAATAGTTATATATTCGATTCTCGCCTTTCCATATGTTGTCAAAAAAAATAAAAAAATACGAAAAGAAAAGGATAAAATAACCTTACAAAATAGATATGGCAAAAATTAAATTTTATAAAGGAAGAAATAAAAGAAAAATGAATGAGATGCCAAAGCATAGCTCAGCTGACATATGTATGACTTGATGACCAAAAGGCTGGTGGTTTGAATCCCCACCCTTAATGTACTAAAAAAAAAAATACATATTGAGATATCTATTATATTTTAGACACAAAATTAAAAGTTTAGAGACATATTAGATATTTTTTAAAGTTTAGGTACCTATTAAGACACAATCCTAGAAGTTCATAAACTAGACTAAACTTATAATACGACTTTTATGTATAAACTTTTTAAAGTTTCAAGTTTGGCTAGATACAACCATCAACCAACATGAGCATATATGACATTAATACATTCCTATACTTTCAATTTTGTTTCTAATGAATTCCTAGATTTTAAAAAATGTCAAATAAATACAAGAATATATTAGACTTAAACTTGAAAATTTGAGAACCAATTAAATACACAATTGAAAGTTAAAAAATATATTGAACTCTTTTTGAAGTTGGTCTATTAAACACAAAATTAAAAGTTCAAAGATTTATTAGACATTTAAAAAAAAAACATTATTAAAAAAAACACAATATAACATGAATTTGTTTACAAAATTTATAAAAGGGAGGTTAATATAGTCTAAATTACTTTTGAAAATGTTAATAAATAAATTAATACTCTACGAAGAATACTATATTTAGATATTTAAAATTACAATGACTAAAATAATATAATTCTTAAAAAAAATAGGTCTTAATTATTTTTAAAAATAAAATTTATATATTTTTAAATATATATATAAACAAAACATTAAAAGAGAACAATTTTTTAAAAAAAAAATATAGAAGGAAATGTAAAGCAAATAAATTATTGTTATGGTTGAGTTTCGAACTCAGGCACAACAAAATATAAACTATGCACATGACCACTGCAGCAGAATAAAATTTTGTTAATTTGGGGGGGCCAAACTGTATTTAATAACAACAGTATATATTTAAATCAAAAAATTTGTGGGGGCCGTGGCCCCCCTAGTCCCTTCAGAGGTCCGTCCCTGATATACCATGTGTTCAAAGTTTTGAACTTTAAAATATGAGAATTTTAATTTTTCTTTTTTAACAAGATGTATGGGTGAGAATTGAACATATGTGATTTTAGTTTAAACAATATATCATGGTTGAATTATGTTCACGTTGACATGAAAATTTTAATTTAAAATATTCTTGGTGAATTTTAACTTAAAATATACTTCAACAAGATATTTTATATCTAAATCTTCATTTCTCATCCTAATTTAAAAAGCTAATATATATATATATATATATATATATATATATATATATATATATATATATATATATATATAGGGCAGGTTGCACAAACAGCACTCGACCCAAAAATAATTATAAATATAGCAAAGTTTAAAACCTTTTGCAAATATGACAAAACATCAGTGGCTATCACTGATAGACTTTATGACTATTACTGATAAACTATTATCACTGACAAAATTCTATAAAAAAGACTACTATCAGCGATAGACCATACTATCAGTGGTAAAAATTGTTATATGTGCAATTTTTTTAAAAAACAAATGCTATATTTTTAAATATTTTACGTAACATCTGTTACAATTTTCCTATTTATATATATATATAGTTTAATCATTTTTATTTGTATTAATCATATTTAAATTTATAAAAATAACTTATTTAGTAATCAGATTATAGAACATATGTTACAATTTCTCTATATATATAGTTTAATCATTTTTATTTGTATTAATCATATTTAAATTTATAAAAATAACTTATTTAGTAATCAAGTTACTTTAACCCTATAAAAGTAGTCAAATCGAGCATAGCTTATTTGGTATACTTTATCACAAGTGAACTATGTTCGGTTTGGTAAATAATAATAATAAAATTATTAATATTAATATTATTATTATTATTATTATTATTATTATTATTATTATGTATAAAATAAAATAATGGAATCCGAAAACATAAAATTTCTTTAATTGTATGTTCTATGTTGTACCCAAAAGTAGTTTTTTTCTCTCTTTTTTTTTTATTTATTTAAATGGTGGCAAAAGACATATCTTTATATATTCATTATTTCTTTTTTAAAAAAATAAAATCTTTTAATTTGCAAATCGTAAATAGACTCCTAGTCCTACTTATATAAATAGTTTATTTTATTTTTAGTTCTGTATTTGGGTCATTTTTCAACAATGGTTAGAAAATAAAAAGAGTCAAATCTTCTATCCTTTATTCATCTCAATGATAGGGCACTTTACCCTACCCATCAATAATTGATTCATATATTTTTTTATCTCATACAATATTATAAGGGTTGATGGTATAAATAGCAATCCGGCCTAAAATAATGACAAATATAGTAAAATATAACCAAAAAAAAAAAAAATCAATGACTATCATTTGTAGACTCCTATCATGATATTCATTGATAAAATGACTATCATTTGATAGCCACGGACAAAATTCTATAAAAAAAAAAAAAAAAAAAAAAAAAATGTGATAGATTATTTTTTTTTTTTGCAAGGTAAAAATGTGATAGATTACTTTTAGCAATAGACAATCAATGATAAAAAATTATCATATTAGCAAATTTTTTAAAAAATGTTATATTTTTAATTATTTTACTTTAAATTAATATATATATATATATATATATATATCTTAAAAAAATCTTCTATCTCCAATCAATCCGGACTTCATTAACCCATAGTCTTAGGTAAAAAAAAAAAAAAATATATCATGGACAATAAGTAACTTTGCTAGAACTTATAGGATCAATACAAACAAAGTAGAAAAATACAAATATAATTATTATAATTTATTTATTTTATTATAAACTTTTAGCTATGAAGTTTAGCTCAATTTTTATTTATTTCTTTTAGAATTAGTATATTATGAATATATTTAAGAATATATTTAATAATTTCAAAATCACTTTTAAACATGTTTCATTTTTACTCTAAGCATTTTTTATTCTTATATAAAAGCACTTTAAAAATATTAATCATAAGCTAAAAACAAATATCAAGGTACTAAAAGTAACATCCAACTCATCTAAAAATCATTAATGAAATGACGACAAAAATAACCTAAACTCATATAATAACAAGGAAAAGTGTAACCGATGTCAATTTAGAATAAAATAATTAAAAATATAACACTTTTTTAAAAAATTTGCGGAACAATTTCTATCATTGATAGTATGGTCTATCGCTGATAGAAGTTTATCGTTGATCGAAGTCTATCGCTGATAGTAGTCTTTTTTATAGAATTTTGTCAGTGATAATAGTCTATCAGTGATAGAAGTCTATCACCGATAGAAGTGATAAAGTCTATCGGTGATAGCTACTGATTTTTTTGTCATATTTGCAAAAGGTTTTAAACTTTGCTAAATTTGCAATTATTTTGGGCATGATTGTTGTCGGTGCAACGAGCCCTAATAACAATAAAAAGCTCCATAAACAAATAAAAAGAAAAAGAAAAAAATAACAACACACAATATTTATTTATTTTTGTTGGCTTAAAAATACATAATTTTTTTTTTTTTCTTCCTTTTTGTTTCCCTTCTAATCTGCTGGAGATTTGGACACTAAGGTCAACAATTCTCGTATCTGTTCCTTTTCTTTGCCATTTTTCATAAACTTAAATTCTCCAAACCAGTCAAAATCACTAAAATCAAAAACAAAAAACAAAAAACAAAAAACAAAAAACAGTTTCTAATGCCAACACTCTGGCGTTAAAGAATGGTCTCTCTTATTATCCCAACAATAATTATAAACCAAGTGATTGCTCTGCACCCATTTCATTGCATTCTGCTGCAGTCTCGTCAGCCCCCCTGATCGGAACGGCGACGCCGACACCGGCCGGCACCTCGCCGGCGAATACGCCGAGCAACCCCCTGCTTTAAAATTCGTATACTTCGCCACAAATGGCTGATATCTGTAATCTGCTCTGTATTTTCCATCCTCTGTCGCCCATGAAGATGCATCCCAAATCGATCCATATAGCCACATTGGCCGCAGTGGAAATGTCGCCGCGCTTTTCCTTGGATATCTTCTTATGGGTATGTCATCAACAAGAAATCTAAAAAACAGAGGAAGAGAAAAATCGGAGTAAAAAACAGAGTAATCTGATTCTGATCTTAACTAGAGATGGATTAATTAATGGTGAATTGAAAATGAATGATGGGTTTTGTTAATTGGCGTACATGATTTCATTTGGGTGCCATAAAATGGCGTAATGGTGAAAATCTTTGGTGGGGTCGAACCAGAGATGGAATTTCATTTCTCTGCCGATGATTTTACCGTCGCCGCTTCCTCTGATGTAAACATTGGTTTGTAAAGTGTAAGGTTTATCGAATGTTGTTCCGAGGAATTCGATGTCGACTTCGTCGTGGAATCCCGGGTGGGCTTCGTTGTTGGAAAGCTGCCATTAATGATCAGAGAAAATAAATTTCAAAACACTAATTAAACCATGAAATTGAAATTACAGAGTTTTTGTTTTTGTTTACATAGAAGGCGGTGATGACGCCGGCGGTGTAGCCGGGGTGGAGTTTGATGGAGGTGCCGAAGTAGCCGGATCGGAAAGGGCGGAGGGATTTGAAGCCGCTGCCGGTGGCGCGATCGAGCCAAATGGAAAGGGTGTTTTGGGAGAGGCTTTGGTGTTGAGGGCCCCAGAGGTTGCGGAAGCCTTTGGAGAATTCTATGGGGCGGAAGTGGGTGCTCGGCCAGAAGCCGGGGGAGGGGGGCCAGGCGGCGGAGGCGGCGGCGGGGAGGAGGAGGAGGAGGAGGAAGAAGAAAGCCATGGAAGTAGAAGTGGGAAGAAGTAGAAGGAAATGAGAGTGTTTTTGGGGGGAAATAGAATAGGGAATGGGAGATAAATAAATAAAGGGTATTTGCCTTCTTGGGATGGGACCCACAGTTATTTATTTAACTTTTTTTTTTTTTTTTTTTTTTTTTTTTAGTTACAAATTTAATTTAAAAAATGTGTCTATTTTATGATTTATTTTAAAATATATTTATATAAAAATTAGGATTTTATTCGAACATAAAATTTAAAATTATATGTAATGGATTAATTCATTTTTAAAATTTTCGAATTTGTTAGAAACTTATTGTAACAGATGTCAATTTAGAGTAAAATAATTAAAAATATAGTATTTTAAAAAAAAATTACGGATATGACAATTTCTATTCTTGATAGTATGATATATCGCAAAGTTTATCACTTATAAATGTCTTTTTTATAGAATTTTGTCACTAATATTAGTCTATCAGTGATAGACTAAAAATCTATCATTTATAGAAGTCTATCAGTGATAGTTATATATCAACGATAAAGTCTATCAGTGATAGTCACTAATTTTTTGCTATATTTGCAAAATATTTTAAATTTTGCTAAATTTACAATTATTTTGAACTTAATTGTTGTTCGTGCAATCAACTCTTAAAAGTTGACGTATTAGACATTTTTTAAAATTCAAAAATCAAATTAAAATTCATGAAAATTATAATTTAACACCATTTTTTTTTATATATATATTTGAATGCATTTAATGAGGTCCGATATTATGGGGGAAATGCATCTTAAAAAAATATAATAATAATAATGAGTGATGAGTTTTTTTTTTTTTTTTTTTTTTTTTTTTTTTTTTTTTTTTTCCATTTAATTCAACCATATACGGTGTGGATTTGAACTTTTAACTGCTCTATATGTTTTGATTCGTTAAATTAAGTTGGCCATAAATGATAAATAAAATTACTATTATAATGAGTTATTTCTCTTAAGTTAAATATATCTAAGTTCTCTAATCTTTTAATTAATTTTTAATTAAAATTTTTATCTTTTGAAATTTGACATTTTAAAGATTCTCAATTAAATTCCTACGTGAAAAGGTATGGTAAGATTGGTTAGTATAAAGTTGGTACATCATCAAACTATTGTTTTATTGACAAATTTGGACATATCGAACTAGCACTTGAAAGAAATGTCAAAGTCGAATTTTGAATTTTGCTAATTGATGCGTTGTGTTTCATGTAAATAGCATGTTCATGTGTGTCCAAATATGTTAACATAAAAATAATTTAATGATATATCAATAAACTAATAATTTTTAATTGACCGACCATAAAATTTTAGAAGATTAGAGACCAAAAAGAGAATTATATAAAGATAGACAATTTGACACAATTATTTTTTTATTCATTGACGTGTATAGTATAGAATGAGAATATTTTCCGATGCGCCAACATGATCAACATAGCTCTCGACTGGTATAATGTATGAATTATTGATCAATATGTCAGAAATTCAAGTCTATCACCCACGATGTCGTAAAAAAAATGAAAATGACTAGCATATAACAAAGGTATTTCTATTTTAGAAAAAAAAAAATAAAAAAAATTAATAATAATAATAATAATAAATAATGTATAGAAAATGATATTTATCATTTTATTAAATTAATTTTTTAGGGTAATAATATGCCCGACCTCTTAATCGAGAAAACATATTTGATGTCAGTTCAACTATGTTTTATTTATAAGATAGATTTTGAACATGATATTGTTAAGAATATTGTTAAGAATTATGATTAGGTAAGGTTTTAAAACTATTACACAACTCCACAAACTCGTGATTTTTAAATAAAGGATCATTTTAATTATTTTAAAATTGGACCTTAGTGAGAATAAAATAATGGAAATAACCACTTTTTAGAAAGAAAAAAAAATAATAATTATTGTATATTGTTGTAACTTAAATTTGAAAATACCCAATAGGTTCTCCAAATGTGAAAGAATTCAACTAGCTAAACCAAAATCATACCTTGGTTTATAAGAGATAAAAAAAATTAAGAAAAATATTCACATAAATCAAAATTATTAGACTCCATTTTATCATGATTGGTTTTTGAAAATTAAGTTTATAAACAAAATCTTATGTCAATTTAACTATGCTCGGTTTGACAATTTTTTTTTTTTTTTGATAACATGTGGGAGTGAAGGATCGAACCTAAGATCTCATAGTCACTAGTTAATACATCATGTATCAATTGAGTTATGTTCTTGATGGTGTTAATGTCAAAATTGCTTAGTCCAAAGATAATTGATTTGCCAAACCGAGCATAGCTCAATTGGCATAGGGTTGTGCCGGTAACCAAAAGGTCATGGGTTCAATCCCCGCATTAATTAAACTACCGTTGCAAAAAAAAAAAAAATATAATTGATTTAAGGTTTTTTTTTTTTTTTTTTGACAACTTTTTGAGGTGGGGGATTGAACCTAGGACCTCATGGTCACTAGGCGATACATCACGTCGTTAAGCTATGCTCTTGTTAAATTTGAGCGGTAATAATGCATTTAAATTCATGCCTCGTGTGTGGTTTTTTCTCACCCGTTGCACCAAGTGGTTGTTTGATCATTTTTTGAAAATCGAACCCCCACTCTCTGCTATCTTAGGCGGAGCGATCATCCACTGCACCAAGTGGTTTTGAAAATACTTGTCAAAGAGAGATAACACAACAAAAACAAAATAACTCATACGTAGATGTATTATTTATAGACTTAATTTTCAAAAACAAAAAACAAAAAATAAAATTATTATCAAACGGGGTCTTAGTAATGAAATTTAATTAAGTATAGAAGCACACATCCAAATCAAATTGATGCAAGCCCACATACCTCCCTAATGAGCAAGTTATTTTCAAATATTGGATATGCATAATCTTCATAAGTCGTGATATTGTTTTTAGTTTCACTCAAAATGTGGCATGGGCCAATAGAGATATTTATATACTCGTGATCTTCACCAATCTGAAACATTCCTCGCTTCCCTAACAATAACTAGTTAATCAAACCTTCATTCTTATTCTTAAATCTAATTTCTCAACAAACAAAAAAAAACCATTCGTATTAATACACATCAAATAAAAAGTTGAAAATAAAAATGATATTCTATGAGGGGCTATTGAAATAAAAGCATGGCAGGTGTGACAAGAATGGAAGAGGATCTATTTCCTTCCACATCTCAACCACCAACTTTCCCACACTTTAATGACAAAACATGAAGCTCTGTTTGGAGAAAGAAAAAAAAATTATTCAAAAAAAAAAAAAAAAAAAAATATAGTTTGAAAGGGAGTGGAGATGGCCTTTGTCTTTAATGTCATTTTCTTTCTCATTCTCTCTCTCTTTGTTTCTTTCTATTCAAAACCCTAATAAAGCTCATTCCTCTCCATTGATAGCTGCTAGAAAAATTAAATTTATCATAATGGTTCCGTTTAAACTTCTACATCCGCACGACCAATTCAAATCTAACGTCGAGATAGATAAGGTATTCTAACTTTCAATTGACGATGCATTGTCAAACTGAACATAACTTAACTGGTTAGAATATGAGGTTCGAACTATCACACTCACAGATGTTGAACTAAAAAGAAAAGTTGACATTAATGAGAGGTTGCAATATGAAGCTTTTGACTTACTATATATATACCAATTAGATATCAAATTTTCTAGAGTTATGAAATAATTAAGTCCCGTTTGATAATCATTTGATTTTTTAAAATTAAGCATATTAAACACTATTTTCACCTCATAACTTTCTTTGTTTTGTTATCTACTTCCTACCAATGTTTTAAAAATTCAAGTCAATTTGAAAAATTAAAAAAAAAAAAATAGCTTTCAAAAAAATTAATTTTGTTTTTTAAATTTGGTTATGAATTCAAATATTTTTCTAACAAAACTGAAACTGTAGTAAAAAAATTAGGAGAAAACAAGCCTAAATTTCAATAACCGAAAACTAAATACGAAAGGATTATTAAAAGAAGTTTAGCAACCCAACCCTGATTTTGTTTTACTTTTGAAATGTCTTTTTCTTGATTTCAAGTTTAGAAATGAGTTACACGTTTTTTTTTCTTTTTTTTTTTTTTTTTTTTTTTTTTTTTGGGTAAGATACCACATGAAATTTCAATGGTTAGGACTAAAAAGAGAATATTTGAAAGTATAGGACAAATATAGTAGTTTTAAGATAAATTAAAAATTTGTTAAATTATAAGTTTGATTTTTCAACTTACAAAACATCGTATAATAAATTGACGAACTTTAAGAGTGTTTTTTTTTTTACGACATGTGGGGAGGGAGGTTCGAAACCGAGACTTCTTTCTTATAGTTCATACATGATGTCGGTTGAGTTATGCTCATGTGCCAAACTTTAAGAGCGTCTAATATATCTTTAAACTTTTAATCTTATATATTTAATAAATATTTAAATTTTAAAAAGTATATAAAAAGTCAAATTTTTAAGGGTTGGTTGCACAAACATCACCCAAAATAATTGCAAATTTAACAAAATTTAAAACATTTTGCAAATATGACAAAAAAATCAGTGCACTGATAGACTCTATCGTTGATATATGACTATCACTGATAGACTTCTATCACTGATAGACTATTATCACTGACAAAATTCTAAGACTATTATCACTGACAAAATTCTATAAAAAAAACTATTATGAGCGATAAACTTCTATCAGCGATAGACCATACTATCAGAGATAGAAATTACCATATCCGCAAAATTTTAAAAAAAATGTTATATTGCTATATTTTTAATTATTTTACTCTAAATTGACATCTGTTACAATTTCTCAATTTTTAATTTGACGTGAAACTCACATATGTCATTTTTTTTCATATTAAAAATTTTAAATACAAAATTAAAATTTTTTAAATTCTATTTAATTTTTTTTTTTTAATTCAGAAAACATTTTAAAGAGAATAAAAAAATAAAATTTAAAAATCTATTAATTTATTAGATGCAAAATAAAAAGTTTAATAAGGTATTAAACAACTTTTAAAGTTTATCTATCTATTGAACATAATTTCAAAAAATGTAATTTAATCAAAGATGAAAATATTCGTGGATATGTCGATATATCCGTAAATCGAACGGTTCGATATAGATATTAAGCATAAATGAATATCTTTAATATCTTTTATAAATATCTGTAAAACATAAAAAAAAAATATCATCTATTAATTTTAATATGGATATAGATATTAATAATAAGATCTATAACTTAGTCTGGAAGTAAAATAAACTTAATTATTAATATAAATATTATTTTTGAAAAAATTGATTTACAGACTTATCCGTCGATATCGATATTTCACCGATATATCCATGGATATATCCGTAAAATTGAACTTTCGATATTGACGATATCGATAAATCAAATATTTCTTTTTAATTAACTTGTATAAAATTAAAATTAAATGGTTTTGATAAATGGGGAAAGTACATAAAACTTTTGGAGTAATCATGAGACTTTGAGTAGTTATTGTCATTCTAGTCCGAACAGAGCTTTAACCGCACATCAGATGTACTATTTAACGTGGTATTATTTATTATTTATTATTTTTTTTATTTTTATTTTTTTTTGTTTTGTTTGGTCACCATTATTGCCCTTGCCTTGTTTTTTGTTTTTTTTTTTATTATTTATCAATTACGTTTAAATTCTATGTATTTTGACATCTATTTTCGACTTTCAATTATTATTATTATTATTATTATATATTTTTTTTTCATGTTAATTATTGTTCAATGAGGTGAGATTATAATTTTAACAATTTTCTGTTATATCCTTATTGTTCAATGAGCTGAGATAATAATTTTATCAATTTTGTGTTATATGGACATGACATGACAACCTTTCTCATCATTAAAAAGGTATCAAATATTATTCATCATTAGTATTAGTTTATGTGATATGAATGTAATCAAATGTGTTGATGCCTGGATCTCACAATTGGCAGCTTGGTCTTCTCGTCTTTGTTTTTGTTGTCTAATGGTTGAAAGTTTTTGTCTTTGAGTCCTCGTCTTAGCTAATCTGACACTGCAAGATAAATTCAAGTACTAGTGTGGTATTGTACTCTACACGCTCTGATGCAAATATTAGTGCAGTGGTCAAAAAGTAATTGGGTAGTTGCATACCTTAATTGAGGAGTTAACCTTCATATATTTATAGGAGTTTTATGCCTTGACAAGTGTGTCCAGGCCGTATGATGGTACATATTCCATTTTTTAGTCGGTCGTCTGCTCTTCTTCGGACAAGTGACCGAGCAACTTCATGGACATTTTCTCTTTGAAAAATTGGGCCTCTTGGACTTTTTATTCTTGGGCAAAGTCGGTTGACTGAGTCGACAAGGCTAGGTTGATTACCAGATGTGGTAACCCTTTTGCCGAAAATTCGATGGCTACCTCTTGACACTCGCGGGTCACGTCACTTTCGCGTCGCGCTAGCTATACGATGTGGGCGCCAGAACCCATGCAACCCGACTTATAAATATGAGGTTTCATTCTCGTACGCAACCTATATCCTAACTCCACTTTAAGCTCGACTTCCACAACCATCTCGCTAACTTAAGCATTAGAGCGTGTTGGACCAAGTACCACACCAATGTAAGTTTCTCTCTTCTTTTCTTTGCATGCCTGATTGACTATCGTACTAGTCAACCGAGGTCGACCTGAAGGAGGGACAAAGCTCGGCATCAACAAATATGAATCAATCAACCCAATAGAAATATAATTTTTTTTCTTCTTAAAGGAATGCTTAAGTTATAACCTAAACTTAGTATGACAATTTTAAACTTAAGCTTTCAATTTATTTGATTTAAACATTGAATTTGAATGAATTTGTGATTAATACCTCTTTAAAACTAAATTTAAGAAGTGTTCATGAACTAATGAATAGATCGTATGTCAAATTTGAACTTAAGCTTTCAATTTATTTTATTTAAACCTTAAATTTTAATGAATTTGTGATTAAATACCTCTTTAGTTTATGAACTAATGAATAGATCGTATGTCAAATTTGAACTTAAGCTTTCAATTTATTTTATTTAAACCTTAAATTTTAATGAATTTGTGATTAAATACCTCTTTAAAACTAAATTTAATAAGTGTTCATGAACTAATCAATAAATCGTACAAAATTTGACTAGTAAGACACTTGAAAACATATATAAAAAAATAATAAAAAAATAAAAAAAAATCTAAGTCCAATCATGCAAATAATTGAACTTGACCACAAAGTCCAAGCAGGTAAAAAAACTCTCAACCTTAGCTGCAAAATGCCCAAATCTAGCTAGTTAATGAAAAGCATTCAAATATAATAACTAATAGTTTCATTTTTTTTTATTTTTTTATTTTTTTAGTATAACTTTGAGGTGGAGGAATTCGAACCTCAGACTTATTAGTCGATGACACATCTTTATGTTAATTGATGTCAATTAAGTTATGCTCGTTTGGGCCAAACTGGGTCTCGACTGGATGCTCGGTCCTCGACAAGACAGGAGAAGAGGTGGGTCCCGCCAGAGATTAGATCTTTAAAGCAGAAAGTTGATGCATCATGTCATCCCTCGACAAATTGTGTGGGGGTTGGAGTGGTGGTTCGAGACTGGCATGGAAGGCTTGTTTGTGCTACTTCTGAGGTGATACAAAGTAAGCTTGACGTGTTTTCCGCTGAAGCTTTAGCCCTTCTCCGAGGGTTAAGCTTGGTAACGGAGAAGGTTTTCCAAAATGTTTGGATTGAATCTGATGCCCAATCTTTGGTAAGGCCATTCATTCTAATGTTGCTTCATTGTCTGTTCATGGGGTGTTATTGGCTAAAGTTCGGGAGTTCCTTCTTAATCATTGGTTTCATGGGTTGATTTTTGTTCTCAGATCTATGAATAAAGTGGCTCATAATTTAGCGAGTCATGGTTTTTCAACCCTTGATTTGTCTTGTTGAGAGGATGCCACGCCTGTGTGGTTGTCCAATTTACTTCAATCAGATTGTTCCGTTGTTAGGCTTTAGGCCACTTCTATTAGGCTTTAGGCCACTTCTATTATTAATTGATTGTTGTTTGCGTGAATGAATAAATAAATAAATAATAAAAAAAATATATATATATTTAAACGTAATAAGTTGAAACCTCCACCAAACATGGGAGGCAATATTTAAGAAGAGAACAAATTTCTTGATATAGTATAAATACAAGAGAGAACCATACTCCATAAAGTGACATAAAATCATGATCTAAATATTGTTTTAAGAATTTGATTTGGTGGGCCATTATGTTTGTACGTATTTATGTAAAATGGTAAATAAACAATTGTTTGGTTATACAAAATTATATACAAATAAATAAAAATGTATTAGTAATTATCCTGGATAGTCATGCTATCAGTGATTATCACGCATAAAAATTATCATATTTGTAAATCTTTTCAAAACATGTTATATTTACAATTATTTTATCTTAAATTGACACATGATGCAATTTTCTTTACAATATAAGTAAAACTATATCATCAATTATAATAAACTAATTAGATTCTTGTGGTTGATGTTATTGCTAATAGAGCAACCTACTACATTTTGGGTTACTAAAAAAATTTAGTAGGATATTAAATTTTAAGTAGATGACTATCATAATTATTTTGTTACTTCTTTTTTTTTTATCGCCTTTTAATGAACACTATACCAATCTATAGTGGTTGGTTTTAGAGTCAGGTCAAACCTCAAAATTATTCCAATGCGAAATCAAATATCTTCTTTAAATACAAAATGTACTTTATTAAAAAAAATATATATATATATATATATCATATCTTTCAACGAATTTAGGCAATGTTTCAAATTATAAACAAAAACTTTTTTCTTTCACAAAAGTCATAAATAAAACCTCATAGAAATTTAAAAGATTCTAGCTTGGTGACGTTGGTTAATCAAGCAAGAATCTTTTAAATTTCTATGAGGTTTCATTTATGACTTTTGTGAAAGAAAAAAGTTTTGTTTATAATTTGGAATATTACCTAAATTCCGCAGGATGACGTTTGCTTGGTGACGCTGGTTAATAATTTAATGTATGTAAATGACAACAAGAGCTTAGCTTAACTATCGCCTAATGACTATAAGGTTTTAGGTTCAATTCTTCGTCCCCAATATGTTGTTAAAAAAAAAAATTAATGTATGTAAATTTGATAATACTGCGATAATCTCACGTATATTTTGATATTGATAATTCCACACCTCACCCTCGTTATAAGGCACATACATAAATTATTATTCTCATTGTTAATTAATAAAACTTCATGATAATTAATAGATGTATCGTTGAATTTTAATACCACACTCATTATTAAATAAATAAATAAATGAAAATTAAAAGTAGAAAGAATCAAAATTGAAAATGTGCATTTATAGCCGACAAATCAAAAGCATGTAGAATCATTCATACGGGCGATTAGTCGTTTCAGTCCAAAAAGCCATAAAAAAAGATTCCAATAAATAAATAATAATAATAATAATAACAATACCAAAATAAAAACAACAAAATATTTGTAAATGTATAAAATTCCATTCATCACATTTTCTTCATTAATTCCGATTGGAATATAATATCTATATATAATATATTATACGCGTAAAGAATAAAACTCTGATAATAAAAAGAAATAAAATAATAAAATAATAAGCATAAGTTTTGGATCACAAAATCCCCTTGGATACCTAATACATCATTCATGCACATGACAAAAAAAAAAAAAAATTATTGATAAAAAAAGGTTTTGAATTATTAATGCAAAATAAATAAATATATACAGTAGTAATAATAATAAATAAAATAATATAAGCCTTACCGACACTTTTATTTGCTGTACACAACAACAAAAATGTTTTTTACCCCAACAGTAATTCGTACGATTTTTCTTATCTTCAAAAAAAAAAAAAAAAAAAAAAAAAAAAAAAAAAAAAAAAAAAAAAACTCATCCTATATTTTCTATTTCCTTTTTGAAATGTTAGCCCATAAGATTTAAAAATTAAAATAACGTTGAAATATCATTTTAATCTCTAAATTTTTAGTTTTGTTTTATTTTGGATTTTTAAAATGTTTATTTTAATTCATGAATTTTAAAAAAATAATTATTTCTTGCTATACTTTTTTTTCATCTAATATATTCATTATTTACCAAATGTTTGTCTCTAAATGACTAAACCTATATAGTTTGAAATCATGCTCACATTAATATGAGAGTAAATTAATATATTTGTTAAAAATAAAATAAATACAAAAATTTAATTGATTATTTTTTAAAAGTTCAATGACTAAAATGAACATTTAAAAGTTTAAAGACTAAAATAAGACAAGTTAAAGTTTACCATTAAAATAGATGGAAGGAAGATTTTGAACCAAAATATTAGTTTAGATTTGAAGAACATCTTTTATTCAATGAGATTCATTTTAATTTTAATAAAAATAATGAAATAAATAAACTATAAACCATCATTTTTAGAATTACACAATGGATTAATAAATTAAAAACATTGTTGACCGAGAAATTTCGGCCAATCAGCGGTCGCCACATGTCTTCATCTCGGCCGGCGGATCGAATAAACTTAACCGAGCAAATTCGGTCATGGCTCAATTGGGCTCGAAATCGAATCGGGCTAAAAGTTATTTAAATGTAAATTTGGCCCAAGCCCAAATAACCATTGGGCCCAGAACCCAAAAGTCCATTGGACCCAAGCCCATTGGATCTAAGCCCAAGCCCATTGGATCCAGGCCCATGAGAACTCTATAAATAGAGAGTTCATTTTCATTTCTAAGGTTCAGAAAATTTCTTCTCCTAAGAGCTCAGAAAGAATTCACAAGACTCCCTGAATCCTGAAGACTGAACACCACTCCAAGTTCAAACATCTGAAGACTTCACCGCTACGCGAAGCTGCAGATTCAACATCGAGAACAAGCTGCGAAGCCCTCGATACAAATCCAACATCGAGAACAAGCTGCGAAGCCCTCGATACAAATCCAACATCGAGAACAAGCTGCGAAGCCCTCGATACAAATCCAACATCGAGAACAAGCTGCGAAGCCCTCGATACAAATCCAACATCGAGAACAAGCTGCGAAGCCCTCGACACAAATCCAACATCGAGAACAAGCTGCGAAGCCCTCGATACAAATCCAACATCGAAAACAAGCTGCGAAGCCCTCGATACAAATCCAACATCGAGAACAAGCTGCGAAGCCCTCGATACAAATCCAACAACGAGAACAAGCTGCAAAGCCCTCGAAACAAATCCAACATCGAGAACAAGCTGCGAAGCCCTCGATCCAAATCCAACAACGAGAACAAGCTGCAAAGCCCTCGAAACAAATCCAACATCGAGAACAAGCTGCGAAGCCCTCGATCCAAATTCAACATCGAGAACAAGCTGCGAAGCCCTCGATCCAAATTCAACATCAAGAACAAGCTGCAAAGCCCTCGATCCAAATTCAACATCGAGAACAAGCTGCGAAGCCCTCGATTCAAATTCAACATCGAGAACAAGCTAAGAAGCCCTCGATACAAATCCAACATCGGAAACAAGCTGCGAAGCCCTCGATACAAATCCAACATCGAGAACAAGCTGCGAAGCCCTCGATACAAATCCAACATCGAGAACAAGCTGCGAAGCCCTCGATACAAATCCAACATCGAGAACAAGCTGCGAAGCCCTCGATACAAATCCAACATCGAGAACAAGCTGCGAAGCCCTCGAACCCTCAATACAAATCCAACATCGAGAACAAGCTGCGAAGCCCTCGATACAAATCCAACATCGAGAACAAGCTGCGAAGCCCTCGATACAAATCCAACATTGAGAACAAGCTGCGAAGCCCTCGATACAAATCCAACATCGGGAACAAGCTGCAAAGCCCTCGATCCAAATTCAACATCGAGAACAAGCTGCAAAGCCCTCGAAACAAATCTAACATCGAGAACAAGCTGCGAAGCCCTCGAAACACATTTACATTTGAGAGAGAAAGAATCAGAGGATCAAACATTAGAGATTGTAATCCACTACGCACTGATATATACAAATACAAATTCAATTTCATTTACACGTGTTCGAATCTCCATCCGTCGTTCGAAATCTCGTGTGAACAGATTGGCACGCCCAGTGGGACAACTCTACCTCTCATCTCTTTCCCTCATCTAAAAAAAAAAACAAGTGAAGTTATGTCGTTCAGAACTCCTTCAACAACCGTAGTCATGAACAACCGCTACACGAGTTCTACTCCCCACGATTGTCCACATGATTTTGTCACAATTGTGAGCAGAGTAATGACATCGTCAGGGGCATCTACGAGTGACAAATTTCTTGTTAGGTGTAACCCTTTGTTCGAGCTCGATTCTGACGTAGCGTCTGTCATAACGACTGAAACAAATACTATGGAAGAAAAAATGAAATTGGCGGGGGCATCTACAGGTGACGAATTTGCTGTCAGGTGTAACCCTCCATTTGAGTTCGATTCTGACGTAGCATCCTCCATGATGACTGAAATAAATGTTATGGAGGAACGAATGACAGAGTCTACGCGTGAGGGGATAATCATCCAGGAAAATTTCTTGTACGGTGAATTTGTTCCCTCATCTGATCAACCAAACAAGGGGTCTGATCCAAATGTGATGTCTGTAATGATGGCAGACGCACGCATAAGCGACGAAGTGATCGCTGAAATGGAAAATAAACTAAACTTTCTGATGAAAGTGGTTGAAGAACGAGACCTCGAGATTGCAAACTTGAGAAATCAGATGCAAAGTCGTGAGGTCGCGGAGTCAAGTCAAACTCCTGCAGCAAGAGGAAATGACAAAGGAAAAAATGTCATCCAGGAAGACCAAGCGCAACACTCAACGTCGGTTGCTTCCTTATCTGTCCAACAGCTGCAGGACATGATTACCAACACCATCAGAGCCCAGTACGGTGGACCAGCCCAGAGCACCCTCTTATATACCAAACCGTATTCCAAGAGGATCGACAACTTGAGGATGCCCACCGGGTACCAGCCGCCGAAATTTCAACAGTTCGATGGGAAGGGCAATCCTAAACAACACATTGCCCACTTTGTTGAAACGTGCGAGAATGCTGGAACTCGCGGAGACTTGTTGGTTAGGCAATTCGTCCGGACTCTGAAAGGAAATGCATTTGATTGGTACACCGACTTGGAACCTGAGACGATTGACAGTTGGGAGCAGTTTGAAAGAGACTTCTTGAATCGCTTCTACAGCACGAGGCGGACAGTCAGCATGTCTGAACTCTCGCAAGCTAGCCAAAGAATGGGTGAGCCTGTCGTCGACTTCATTAACCGCTGGAGATCGTTGAGTCTTGACTGCAAGGACCGACTCACAGAAGTGTCTGCTGTCGAGATGTGCATCGGCGGCATGCATTGGGGACTTCATTACATCCTACAAGGGATAAAGCCCCAAACATTCGAGGAGTTAGCAACTCGTGCCCATGATATGGAGTTGAGTATTGCCAACAGAGGAAACAAAGACCTCCTAATCCCAGATATAAAGAAAATAAAGAAAGAAGTAAACGACACTAAAAAAATTACGAAGAGTGTCGTGGAAGAATCCATGGTCGTCAGCACGACCCCTTTCAGGTTTTCCTCAAAAGGAAAGGAAAACAAGACAGAAAGAAGAAATGACGGAGGCGAGAAACGTCGCCTTACTTTAAAAGAAAAACAAGAAAAAGTCTACCCGTTTCCAAACTCTGACATTCCTGACATGTTAGAGCAACTACTAGAAACAAGATTGATTGAACTTCCCGAGTGTAGGCGCCCGGAAGAAATGGACAAAGTCGATGATCCCAACTATTGTAAGTATCATCGAGTTATCAGCCACCCAGTGGAGAAATGTTTTGTCCTAAAAGAGTTCATTCTAAAGTTAGCTAAGGAGGGAAAAATTGAGCTAGACCTTGATGAAATAGCTCAATCAAACCACGTTGCGGTAACAATGAACTTCGGCGCTCAATTATCTCCGGTCTCATTTGAGAAGCAAAAGGAAAGTATGATCCAGTTTGGGACCTTCGAACCAATAATTGTTCGGTTCGGACATGAAACCCCAAAACAAATTTCTCAAGTAAAACATGAGGTCGTCGAAAATGAGGATAAATGTTGGACCGTCGTGGCTCGTCAGAAAATACGACGACAAAGACCCGTCCAGAAAGAAGATTGCATGTTTCGAGATGATAAACGAAACAATAAGCTTTCAAAGAAGAAAGGAAGAATCAATTCGAGGAAGCCTAAACACGAGAGAAGAGAAAACAAATATTTTTCTCAACCTCGACGACGGGTGACCTTAAAAGAATTCTTCTCAAGAAGTTTCCTTCCTATCAAGAAAAAGGAAGAAATCTTTGCAACTTCATGCTACATCAATGCAGAAGAAGTCGACGACTCAAAAGAAGTCGACCAAAGAACTTTTGTCTTCAATCGCATCAAGCCTTCAACTACTCGAACTTCGGTCTTCCAAAGGATGAGTATGGCCGCGACAAAAGAAGAAAATTCCTGTCTAACTTCTACCTCCACTCGAACTTCAGCTTTCCAAAGGTTAAGTGTTTCTACATCAAAGAAAGACGGACCTTCAAAATCTGTTTTTGATCGCCTCAAAGTTACAAGTGATCAACAACAAGGAAAGATGAAGACTGCAGGGGCAAGACTCTTCGATGAAGAAAGTAGCGACAAGAAGATTCACAGTCGTGTTCCTTCACGCATGAAGAGGAAATTTTCTGTTCTCATAAATACAGAAGGCTCCTTGAAGGTGAAGAAAAATATCATTATTCTAACGAATCCTACAAACGAAGGATCTGATCAAGACCGTGATGCAGATAAGATCTGTTGAAATGTAATACTCCTTAACGTAAGAGTATAAACTACATGTTGCTCCTGGCCCGCACGAGCTTAAAAGGTGAACGGCCCAAGTAAAAAAAATTACTCATCTACGTTGCTGCGCTGCATCTCCAAGTTCGTTGCTGCGCTGCATCTACAAGTTCGCTGCTGCGCTGCATCATCTCTCATCTCCAAGTTCGCTGCTACGCTGCATCTACAAGTTCGCTTCTACGCTGCATCTACAAGTTCGCTGCTGCGCTGCATCATCTCTCATCTCCAAGTTCAAGTTTCGCTGTGCTGCGCATCTCCAAGTTCAAGTTTCGCTGTGCTGCGCATCTCCAACAAGTTCTGCGCTCTGCATCTCCATCTCCAAGTTCTGCTGCACTGCGCTCCGCATCTCCATCTCCAAGTTCAAGTTTCGCTGTGCTGCGCATCTCCAACAAGTTCTGCGCTCTGCATCTCCATCAACAAGTTCTGCTGCGCTTCGCGAGTCCAAGTTCTGTTGCGCTGCACGATCGCATCTTCAAGTTCTGCTGCGCTGCGCATCTCCAACTTCAAGCTCGTGCATAATCATCTCCAAATATTTTTCTTAGGAGATCTCATAAAATGTAATACTCCTTAACGTAAGAGTATAAACTACATGTTGCTCCTGGCCCGCATGAGCTTAAAAGGTGAACGGCCCAAAATAAAAAAAAAAAAAAAAAAAATCGATCATTCATCATGTAACCTGAACTACGTTATGACTTGATCCCTTCCATCTAAGGGTACGTAGGCAACTTAAAGAAAAAATATATATATACTTTAAGTTCAGTCACAACAATAAAAAAAAGGGATTACATTCCATTTGAACTACGATATGACTTGATCCCTTCCATTCAAGGGTACGTAATCGATGTTCGAACTCAAGAGCAAAAGAAGCAATGATAGTACCAATTCCACTACGCCAAACAAGCTTCATTATTACTATTTGACTTCAGATTGTAATATTTCATTCAGCTTGTTATTAGGCCAAATCAAATTTCCATCACTGCGCATCACCAAGTTCAGTTGCAAGTTTGCGCATCACCAAGTTCTGCTGCAAGTTTGCGCATCTCCAAGTTCAGTTGCAAGTTTGCCCATCACCAAGTTCAGTTGCAAGTTTGCCCATCACCAAGTTCAGCTGCAAGTTTGCGCATCTCCAAGTTCAGCTGGAAGTTTGCGAATCTCCAAGTTCAGCTGCAAGTTTGCGCATCTCCAAGTTCAGCTGCAAGTTTGCGCATCTCCAAGTTCTGCGCATCTCCAAGTTCAGCTGCAAGTTTGCGCATCACCAAGTTCAGTTGCAAGTTTGCGCATCTCCAAGTTCTGCTGCAAGTTTGCGCATCTCCAAGTTCTGCTGCAAGTTTGCGCATCTCCAAGTTCTGCTGCAAGTTTGCGCATCTCCAAGTTCTGCTGCAAGTTTGCGCATCTGCAAGTTTGCCCATCACCAAGTTCAGCTGCAAGTTTGCGCATCTCCAAGTTCAGCTGCAAGTTTGCGAATCTCCAAGTTCAGCTGCAAGTTTGCGCATCTCCAAGTTCAGCTGCAAGTTTGCGCATCTCCAAGTTCTGCTGCAAGTTTGCGCATCTCCAAGTTCTGCGCATCTCCAAGTTCAGCTGCAAGTTTGCGCATCACCAAGTTCAGTTGCAAGTTTGCGCATCTCCAAGTTCTGCTGCAAGTTTGCGCATCTCCAAGTTCTGCTGCAAGTTTGCGCATCTCCAAGTTCTGCGCATCTCCAAGTTCAGCTGCAAGTTTGCGCATCTTCAAGTTCTGCTGCAAGTTTGCGCATCTCCAAGTTCAGCTGCAAGTTTGCAAGTTTGCGCATCTCCAAGTTTTGCGCATCTCCTCCAAGTTCCGCTGCAAGTTTGCGCATCTCCAAGTTTTGCGCATCTCCTCCAAGTTCGCGCGCCTGCATCATCGCGCGCGCCTCCAAGTTCGCGCGCCTGCATCATCGCGCGCATCTCCTCCAAGTTCCGCTGCAAGTTTGCGCATCTCCAAGTTCAGCTGCAAGTTTGCAAGTTTGCGCATCTCCTCCAAGTTCCGCTGCAAGTTTGCGCATCTCCAAGTTTTGCGCATCTCCTCCAAGTTCGCGCGCCTGCATCATCGTGCATCTCCTCCAAGTTCGCGCGCCTGCATCATCGTGCATCTCCTCCAAGTTCGCGCGCCTGCATCATCGCAAGTTCGCGCGCCTGCATCATCGCAAGTTCGCGCGCCTGCATCATCGCAAGTTCGCGCGCCTGCATCATCGCGCGCGCCTCCAAGTTCGCGCGCCTGCATCATCGCGCGCGCCTCCAAGTTCGCGCGCCTGCATCATCGCGCGCGCGCGCCTCCATCATCGCGCGCCTCCACGTTCGCGCCTCCACGTTCGCGCGCGCCTCCATCATCGCGCGCACCTCCACGTTCGCGCACCTGTTTAAGAAAATTATCTAAAAATATGTATAAAGGTGGACTTGAACCCAAGACCAAAGAAAACAAAGGTTCTACGTGTTCCACTTTGCCAAAGAAGATTTATTGTTACAATTTATCTTTAGATTGTAATACTTCATTCAACTTGAAATTTAGGTGGGTTCTAAATTTCCTTCCATAATCATGACCTTAAGTTCAAATTTTCGAACTTCATGTCAAAATTGATTGGAATTCCAAAATTATACAAGTCAAATTTTCATTCAAGCTAAATTTCCAACAAAACCCAAAATTTTCCTAAAATTAAAATTTTGGGCATATTCCAAATTTTATTTCCAAGCGTGATTTAGAGTCAGAAGTTATCTAAATCCGAGTCTCAAATCAAATATGCCAAAATAAAATTTTCAACACTTCTACTCCGAATTCAAGCCAAACTTCAAGAAAATATCATAGTTTTTCCTAGAATTAAAATTTTGGGCATATTCCAAATTTTATTTCCAAGCATGATTTAGAGTCAAAATTTATCTAAATCCAAGTCTCGAATCGAAATTGGCGGTTTGGGTATACTCCAAATTTTATCCCACTTCGAAATTGGAGTAAAGTTCAAAGTCAAATCCTATTCAAAATTCAATTGGGCAACTCCAAAACTCTACTCTACATCCAAAATGGAATTAAAGTAGAACACAAGAATCTACTAAAGTTCAAGTCAAGCTTCTGCCAAATAAGAAAAATCAAAATTGTAAATCCAATTCATATTTTTTGGTCAATTAGCATAGAAAGATGTATCAATCAAAAGAATTGATTTATGGACCAAATTTCATATTTCGATAAGATTGATATGTCGAGGCAGATTCAAAATTTAACTTTTCCGAGACTCACCCACACGTACATGTGCATAACTCTCGAAAAAGGGGGCATTTGTTGACCGAGAAATTTCGGCCAATCAGCGGTCGCCACATGTCTTCATCTCGGCCGGCGGATCGAATAAACTTAACCGAGCAAATTCGGTCATGGCTCAATTGGGCTCGAAATCGAATCGGGCTAAAAGTTATTTAAATGTAAATTTGGCCCAAGCCCAAATAACCATTGGGCCCAGAACCCAAAAGTCCATTGGACCCAAGCCCATTGGATCTAAGCCCAAGCCCATTGGATCCAGGCCCATGAGAACTCTATAAATAGAGAGTTCATTTTCATTTCTAAGGTTCAGAAAATTTCTTCTCCTAAGAGCTCAGAAAGAATTCACAAGACTCCCTGAATCCTGAAGACTGAACACCACTCCAAGTTCAAACATCTGAAGACTTCACCGCTACGCGAAGCTGCAGATTCAACATCGAGAACAAGCTGCGAAGCCCTCGATACAAATCCAACATCGAGAACAAGCTGCGAAGCCCTCGATACAAATCCAACATCGAGAACAAGCTGCGAAGCCCTCGATACAAATCCAACATCGAGAACAAGCTGCGAAGCCCTCGATACAAATCCAACATCGAGAACAAGCTGCGAAGCCCTCGACACAAATCCAACATCGAGAACAAGCTGCGAAGCCCTCGATACAAATCCAACATCGAAAACAAGCTGCGAAGCCCTCGATACAAATCCAACATCGAGAACAAGCTGCGAAGCCCTCGATACAAATCCAACAACGAGAACAAGCTGCAAAGCCCTCGAAACAAATCCAACATCGAGAACAAGCTGCGAAGCCCTCGATCCAAATCCAACAACGAGAACAAGCTGCAAAGCCCTCGAAACAAATCCAACATCGAGAACAAGCTGCGAAGCCCTCGATCCAAATTCAACATCGAGAACAAGCTGCGAAGCCCTCGATCCAAATTCAACATCAAGAACAAGCTGCAAAGCCCTCGATCCAAATTCAACATCGAGAACAAGCTGCGAAGCCCTCGATTCAAATTCAACATCGAGAACAAGCTAAGAAGCCCTCGATACAAATCCAACATCGGAAACAAGCTGCGAAGCCCTCGATACAAATCCAACATCGAGAACAAGCTGCGAAGCCCTCGATACAAATCCAACATCGAGAACAAGCTGCGAAGCCCTCGATACAAATCCAACATCGAGAACAAGCTGCGAAGCCCTCGATACAAATCCAACATCGAGAACAAGCTGCGAAGCCCTCGATACAAATCCAACATCGAGAACAAGCTGCGAAGCCCTCGAACCCTCAATACAAATCCAACATCGAGAACAAGCTGCGAAGCCCTCGATACAAATCCAACATCGAGAACAAGCTGCGAAGCCCTCGATACAAATCCAACATTGAGAACAAGCTGCGAAGCCCTCGATACAAATCCAACATCGGGAACAAGCTGCAAAGCCCTCGATCCAAATTCAACATCGAGAACAAGCTGCAAAGCCCTCGAAACAAATCTAACATCGAGAACAAGCTGCGAAGCCCTCGAAACACATTTACATTTGAGAGAGAAAGAATCAGAGGATCAAACATTAGAGATTGTAATCCACTACGCACTGATATATACAAATACAAATTCAATTTCATTTACACGTGTTCGAATCTCCATCCGTCGTTCGAAATCTCGTGTGAACAAACATATTTAATTGACAATTTTTTTAAACAATGTGAAATATGTGTTTTTAATAAATTGTCCAATACCAGCATCTAAAAAGATGCGTGGATTAAAATACTTTAAACTCAAGTGAGCATACTCCATATTTGAGGGGAGAATTTCCAGTACATCCGTGGTATGGAAATTCCATACCACTTCCTTTCAAAAAATGACACGTGGCGAAATGGTTGTTTAATTGAACCCACACTATTAAATATATTATTTTTTTAAACCATTTCGCCACGTGTCATTTTTTTGAAAGGCAGTGACATGGAATTTTTCCATACCACGGATATACTAGAAATTCTCCCCATATTTGAGGTTGGAGCCTGGAGATTCCATCCTCACCTCACCAACTAAAAATAAATAAATTATAAACTCTAAAACTACAAATAAATAAGGTAAAATATGATTTCTATTTTGGCCATTTTATATTTATATATATATATATATATATATATATATATATATATATATATATATATATATATATATTTTGCCAATTTTAAAAAAAGATTGTGTGTATTTGGCATTTATTTCCATTTCACTATCTATTATTTGTTGGATCCATCTTTGTGAATGGGCTTGACGTGGTTGTCTGACCGAGCCCATTTTATATATATATATATATATATATATATTAATATTTAATTAATGCGTAATAGAGAAAATCAATCTCTTTTTTCGAATTAGTGCAAGATCGAACCCCACTCTAAAATATAAGATCGAACCCCACTCTAAAATATCTATGAAATGTACTTACCCGTTGCACCAAGTAATTTTTTATGATGATAATTTTACGGGTTGCAAACTTTGCCTAATAATTTTCAATCTATGTGTATTCAAATTTTTATTTAAGCATTATTTATTTAAGTTAAATTTTATATTTCATTAATAAATAATGGGTTGGTTGCACAAACAGCAACCATGCCTAAAATAATTACAAATTTAGCAAAGTTTAAAACTTTTTGCAAATATGGCAATCAGTGGCTATCACTGATAGACTTTATGATCATAGACTATTATCACTTACAAAATTTTATAAGAAAGACTACTATCAACGATAAACTTCTATCAGCGATAGACCATACTATTAGTGATAGAAATTGTTATATCCGCAATTTTTTTAAAAAAAAATGCTATATTTTTAATTATTTTACTCTAAATTGACATCGATTACAATTTTCTATAAATAAATATATATTGTCACCTTTAATTAATATTTTTTTTTTTCTAGTTTGGGCTTCTAACTTATTGGTTGATAAGATATCCCTAAATTAGTTGAACTATACTTTGTTGGCCACTTAATTTATTGTTTAACATTTTCTCAACTATGATTTATCAACCAACTATTTTTAATGAGTCCATAGCAAATTTATGTAATTCTGAATTTAAATTAGACAAGATCATACAAACATAGAGATAAGACAAATTGAAAATGTCGAAAGGTAATAGACATGACAATACAATCATTCAACTTGAAACGAAAAAACTTAAAAAGAAAAGCAAAATTATGTTTTGCAATCATCGTACCGACATAAGTTAGAAAAACAATTCAACACAATTATCATTTACGAGGAATGAAATAAATATTGAAAATACGTTTTAATTATGTATATAATAAAAATAGAAACATCAATGCCATTAATAAATACCTCTTTCAAATCATTGTTGACCTAACTAATAAAGAGTCCAAATCATGGTGGCCACTTACCTAAAATTTAATATCATATGAGTTTCTTTGATAGCTAAATATAATAGGGTCAGATGGTTGTCGCGTAAGATTAGTCAGGGTACGGGCAAGCTGATTCCAACATTCCCGACTATTAAAAAAAAAAAAAAACTCTTTCAATAGTTTCTCATTATTATTATTATTATTATTATTATTATTATTATTTTTATTTATCTTTTATTTATTTTTTTTTAATTTTTTTTCCAAGACTACTCATTTATTTACTAAGACATAAATTATTTGAGGAGAACATTAATTTCCAACATTAAGTTGGATTAACAAAATTTGATTAACCAAAACGAGCATAACCCAATTGACATAAGGTTGTGCCCTTAACTAAGAGGTCATGAGTTCAATCTCCCCACATTTTAATCTCGGTAAGACGTGGTTCGAGGAGGACCAAATATGAGTACTTGACTATAATCTCGTATTTTCTTTCTCGTTACTTCTTACACCTTTATCAAAATAATAACTCATTCTTCGTTATAAATCTGGCTTACAGTTTTGTATCGTTGGAAGTAAAAATATTTTGATTTTGAATCCAATGATAACGAAGGTAGACATATTTTAAGATCTATATTTAATGATTTTAAAGAGACAACCAGATTGTAGTAGTGTCATCGAATAATTTGTCCACTCCATAAGGACACTCTAGTCTCTGAGTACTCCGAATCTCCGATGAAAGATTGATTTATGAAGATGATAATTAATACCTTATTCACCTCGTGTTTAAATTTAAAGTTTTTTGAATAGAGGTAAGAATTTAACAAATGAAACTAAAAAAGAAAAAAATATATATATATATATATATATGAAGATCTAAAGGCTCCATTATTGATTGGTTCCATGAAAACATAAATGAAGATTTGTACGATTGTACCAGAGTCCCCAGCATTACCAAACTTCATAAATTGGATCATAATTGAATGTCCATGGGGCAACATTTTGAACAGTCTACAGAAGAAGAAGAAGAAGATGATGATGATGATAATCCGTATCCTAAGAAAATACAAAAGTGAAAACGCCATTAAAAACAAAGAGACCCAATTTGCAGGATTCCCAAATCAAATCCACCGCAGTCCAGACCAGATCTGTTCTTCAATTGTTGGGGTCCCATTCCCAATCCCAGATGGGGTTTTGACAGCAACTTTCAACCACAGATCTATCGGCATTTGGCAGAATTACATCCATTGGATCGAAGGAAACTACTGCCCGTGTAAGTATTCTTCGCCGTTTAGTGCAGAACACTCTGGCGCCGAGTCCACTTTCTTCTTCTCGGTTTTAATCTGTAGCGAATGCTGAAAAGGGGGGCGGTTTCTTCTTTGGTAATTTCTCCTAAGATCAACGATTCGCTACAGAGTTCACTGTTTTACTTTGTTTTTGAGGATTATAAGGTACTGCTCTCTGCCCTACTTGTTGAAATTCTTGTTCCATTTCTGCTCATGCGAACCTTTCTGGGAGTTTTTTGCCTTCTTCTTTCGAAAATGGATGTGGGTTTCTTTTCTTATCACTTGATCTGAATCATTGTTTCTTTATGCTGATCGTCTTGTTTAGTGATTTGTGTTCTGAAATGTGGTTGGACGGAATTAAGGGAGAATTTTGGAAACTCTGGATTTGTGAACTTATTGAGAAACATGAACAGATGATCCAAATTTGTTGACTTAAGCATGAGATTCTATTGATGGGTCTTTTTTAATTGGTAAATGTGGTTTTCTTCAAATGGTTGTGTTGTTTGTGAAATGAAGAATGTCCTTAGCAAGCTAGAGAAGTATTTTGGATGTGGCTTATAAGTTATTTAGTGCTAAATCTTTGGGGTTGAAGAAGGTTACCTCCTTGAAAATAACATAGACTCGCCCGAGTCAATCGAACCATGCTTTCATTGAGAAGGAATGAAAGATTACAAAGGGTATAAAAAAGATAAGCCAAACTTAAAAAAGGAGCTCCAATCTAACAAAAGAGACTTAAAGTGCTTCGAGTAACTTGGGGGGAAGGGGATGTTAGAAGGAACAAACCTGATGGGTTAAAGAATTGGAATGAATCCGCAAGATACAAACAGTTTAATGTTTCTATAACTACTGGATCTCTCAGGAATAAGTAAAGTTGTGGAAGCTGATATGTCATGAAACTAGAGAAGAGCAAAAGAGAAGTTTCTTTTCTTCTATACTGTCTTTGGCTTAGCGATCAAAAGAAGATGGCTGCACCAAAGTAAGAGGGTCAAAATTGTTTTGTAGAAGCTAATGCAATATTATAACTTTAATAGCTTAAATCCCTGCTTTAAAAAGAATCTAGGCATGTGCAAAGGTTGAAGCACACATTTGGTGTAACTCATGTTTAGTATAGTTTTTCAATACCTTCAAAGTTCAAAGTGTCTTTAAATAATTAAAACACTTTTTAGAGTTTTCATGACATCTAGCTAGATACACATCAGAAAGTGTTTTAAGAAGCACTAAACTGCTCTTGGCGTGAAGAATGAATTAGTGTTTTAAAGCCTTTATTCAAAAACTACTTTACTTGAAAGCACTACTCCAAAAGCTATGCCAAACAAACTCTTAGTTTCTCCCATGGTTTCTTTGACCCTCGACTCAAATGCCTTGTATCTTCATTTTCTTACACATATAAGTGTTGTTTTCTAAGATTTTCTTTTTGAGCATTTCTCCACTTATTTTATCAACAGTTATATTTACTATTTTAGGAACTTTGCAAATAACAAATTTTATGGTTTTAGAATATTCAAAGGGTTATGATAGTTACTTGAACTTCCCCAATTATATTGTTCAAAACTATATACATTCATACAATTCATCCTGCTAAAGCTCACCCTACAATCTACACCTTAGTCTAAATCCATATACTCTCAACTTGTTAATGCATATACTCTCGACCAAGTTGAATATAATTGGATATATGCTAGAACCATTATTATTTTAAAGATCAAGCTATTTGGTTTCTGTTGCAATGGTTTTAAGATGGATCTTATTAGGATTTAGACTGGATTATGTCGTACGTACTATTTGAATATTAATTATAGAAGCAGAAAAAACTTAACCGGAATGAGTGTTCATTTTTTATATTGAGATACAGGTTCATGTGATCTTGTATAGTATATGGGCAAGAGTGAAAATGTCTATACTATTTCTCTTCAATTTGGTGGAAATTTCAAATTGTTGCTATATATGATACGAGAAATTATTATAATTCATCTATGATTGCTCTTTATTAAAACAATGGGAGGGAATATTGTTAAAAGTGATGTGAATATTGTAATATAATATCGATACTTTAATGGGATTACATCAAATTTTCTCAAACTTCTATCAATTCTTCTCAAGTGACTCTTATCTCTTTTTCATGTACAGATCACTGTCTTTTAAGGCAATGGTTGGTTGTTCATTATGGAGAAAATGGAAATCAATGGAAGAAATCCTAATTTGAATGGAAATGGAAACCATTCTTCAGGTGATTCAAAGGTTGCCATTAATGGCAAGTCTAACGAGACGCCTACATTCGTCAACCACGGTAAATCTCCTTTGCTCAAACCATTGATTGTTAAGATCTAGTGGTGAATATCATACGCTTTGGTGCCAACCTGACCATAACTCAACTGGTTAATGCATATACTCTCGATCAAGATGTCAAAAGTTTGAATCTCTCCACCCCTTGTTGAACTAAAATAAATAAATCATACTCTTTGGTGACATCTCCATTAGATTTACCAACCAAATATCCTCATAAATGTCGTGTCGGTGCATCGTTTTCTTTACAGCGGAGATAGCTTGGCATGAAAGAAGAAGGGTCTGGGTTGGCGAGCATTCTGAAGACGTGCCACGAGCACCAATGGAACCAATCTTGAGGTACTCATTTAGCTTCAAGTATCAGTTTTGTTTCAGAATTGTTGTTGATTTCCCTATTCTTTAGAACTCGAGGACGCAGTAGTACAACCTATAGAACATATCCTGTTCAAGTAAGGTCGTTGTTGATTACCCTGTTCTTGATATGAAGATCTTCAAGACGGTTTTTTTCAATAGATGTTTCGATGTGTTTAGCCATTGACGACGCGTTCCATGTTGCAGCTGGACAACAACATATGAAGATCTTCTTTTAACTACAGATCCCTTTCAGCAGCCTATTCCTTTAGCTGTAAGGTTTATTTGTTGTTCATCCTCATCATTCCCTTTGATTACTTAACTTTTACTTTATAAAACTTCTCTCTATTGAATTCTGCAGGAAATGGTGGACTTCTTGGTTGATATCTGGCATGAAGATGGCCTCTATGATTAGGAGTTCTTATACAATCTATCAGAATTGTATTTTTTTTATATTTTTTTTTGGGGTAATCTGCAAATCGAGATTTAACCAGCCACAATGTTAATTCCAATTTTGATGTTACATGTAATTGTTAATTATTTTGATAATTAGATTTACATATATGGGTTTTTTCTCATGAGTTTGTTATTTTTTTTTTTATATTTGAAATGATTCGAAAATTAAATTGAATAAAAAATGCATTGAGTAATGTATTTTTAACGTACATTGACAAACATACTATTGATTTAAGAAAAAATAACACTATTTATTGAATATCTAAAATATTTTTTTCTAGTTCTCAAAATTTTGTTTGGTTGACTTTTTTTTTTTTTTGTTAAGGTTGACAAAATTATGATTTTTTTCTCTTTCTTTCTTCTTTCTCTTCCTTGTTTAATTTTAAAAAAATATTATGAATGCAAGGAATTTCTAATTAGACTTTTTTTATTCCATAAGATTGAAACTTGGTGTCATTAACTTGTAGGAAGATGTCTAGTATACATATTGTTTTATATGTCGAAATGAACATATAACTCAACGGTAATTAGTATGTATTTATTTCTTGGGAGAATTGTACGACTGACTCCCTATTTTAGTCCATTTGTCAAACTGACCCGGCTGACCTCTGCGGACATCATCAACTTTTTTTTTAATATTATTTTCTAGTTCTCGCTGCAGGCGCGGGCTTATCTCGCTCTAGTTTCGGCGTGTGCTGATCTTGCTCTAGCTGCGGGCTGGTCTCGAATCTGAAAAAAAAAACTTCAGATTTTGAAATTTTTAGATCTGAAATGAAGCTAGAGCTCGAGATCAGCCCGCGCCCGCAGCTAGAGCTAGAAAATAATATTTTTTTAAAAAAATGTTGATGTCAGTCGAAGGTCAATTTGCCTTTTTTTTCCAGATCTGGGTTATTTTGACATTCCGCCTAAAATACCAGGTCAATTGTACAATTCTTCCTTCTTTCTTTGAGGTCGAAGATTCAAATCTTCCTATCCCACCTATTGATGAACTCAAAAAAAAAAAAAAAAAAAAAAACCACAAATTAGGAGAGAGATTTCTAACTTCTAACATTTAAGAAAGGGCATAAATGCTTTAATTTCTAACATTTAAGAAGGGACTCCTTTAACTACTAACCCTAGTTTAATTTTAAATTGGTTGTTTTGTTTTAGTACAACAAATATGAGGTAGGTAGGTTTGAACTTCGAGGGAACGAGTACATTTCAATTACCGTTGTGTTATGTTCACTTTAACGTTTAAAATTGATTGTCTAAGACATTGGTAACTTTTTGGTTTTTTTTTTTGACAACATATTGAGGTGGGGGATTGAACCTAGAACTTCATGGTCACTAAGCGATGCATCATGCTGTTGAGCTATGTTTTTGTTGGCTCTTATTTATGGTCTAATATAATGCATTTTTATTATTTCTACTGCATTTAATAGGCCATCCCAATAGATTTTTGAGCTAATAAAGAAACCCAACACAACCCTACACTAGAAAATAATTAGGAGCTCTTGCTTAGTGCTATAAAATAGGCATCATTCATAAATAATTCTAGTGGTAGATTCAAATACTTTAGCATAAAAACATTTTAAATTTATTTAATCACGATGAAAACACAAGTTGTCCCACCCCCACCCAACATAAATATTTAAGTTAACTAGAGAAACGACGATTTTTAATTGACAGGTTGGAAGAAAAAAAAACTAAACATATTTTTTATCTCCCTACAAACCCTAAATACTAAACTTGGACCATTCTTCAAAGTTTTTTTTTCTTTTCTCAAACCTTTAATTTTGGCCATTTAAACATATTATATTGGGATACTAACAAAAATGTCTACTTAATTAGTGGAAATGAAAAATGTCTAAATATAAGAATGACTTGTCTTCCATGTAAGAGAGAGAGTTGTTATTCTCTGTTCTCATTATAACCCTAGTTTTTTTTCTTTCTATTTTTTAATTTACAATTAATTACTTCTGAAATTAAATAATTGAAGACCGAAATATTTTTGCTGAGGCGGTTCGTTTGCCGTTAATTTCAGCTGGAGTTATTGTTTCCGTTAGGGTTGGGTGGGGTGTTGGATACCTGCGCATATTCCTTCAGAATGATACTGTCATCCACAGTCTGTCAAGGTATATACACGGACACACCATACACAGTGACTACAACTAGTGCAATCCCAATGTGGATACCTTAAAAATAGGAAACAAACCATCGCTATTGGCATCCTACAATGTAAGGGCGGGCCAGTCAACATCTGTATGATGATTTCATCGTTAACCTACAACAATCCCTACAATGGTATCTTCCCTAATAACAATCCCTACAATGGTATCTTCCCGTTAAGTTCAGATTGAGGTATGTACGCGTGTATACCCCTTGAGACTAAATGAGCGCCCTGCAGACTACAAGGTATACATACACATATACTTGCGAACTAACTAACTAACTAACTAACTAACTAACTATATATATATATATATATATATATATATATATGTTAATAGTACTATGAACTCGTGAAACAAAACGTGTATCAAAAATTAAAATTTATTGTATATCGTAAGTTTCAATTTGATAAATAACATTGAAATATAAATATAAATAACAAAGGTTAGATTAGAGAATTATATATCCCAACATTAAATAATTTAAAAAATAAGCATGAAAAGATTACCTAATTTTGATGTCTAAAATACTCTAGAAAATACGATATCAACTCTAACAATAAATATGAAAAATATTAAAGTTTAAAAATATTTAATTAATTAAATATGATAGAATTAGAAGAGTATATATTTTAAAATTTAAATAACTAAATAACTAAATAAAATAAATTTTAATAAAATAATAAAATTATTAATATTCATTATTCAGGAAATCCCTATATACAAGGGCAATTGATGATACTGATTGATTCAGTTTTTTTTTTCTTTCCTTAGTTTAGTTTAGGGTTCATCTTCGACCTGGCGTAACTCTATTGTCTCCCTTCGGGTTGTTTTCTTATATTTTTCGTTGTCACCTCGTCACTTCTCCAAACATTTTTAATCGTTGTGAAGTTGCCAATCAGAGCTTTCTTCGACTACTAACACAATATTTTCAGATTCTTTTTTGATTTATTGAGTTTTTGAATCGTGCGTTTTCGATTTGTTATGATTTGTTCGATTCAAAAGCTGTGAGAGTTATTATTGCACTGTATACACTTCAATGGATGATGGGAGCACATACATTCAAAAGTTGTGAGAGTTATTATTGCACTGTATACACCTCAATGGATGATGGGAGCACATACGACTTGGATCGGTTAATCTGGTGTACACTTCAATGGATGATGAGAGCACATACGACTTGAATCGATCAATCTGGTGAACACTTCATCGGAGGAAGGGAGCAACTCACCGAAGAAGGGTGTGATTTTTCGCGAGGACTTGAATCGCTTGGCTAAAGACGGTATACAACCCTATATACAACCCCGGGACCTAGACTTGGGGTAGTATGTCCGCAGGTATATAATACCTGTCAAATGCAATTTTCTATTGTTCCACATGAATTGTAGTTGTCAATTTATTTATTTTAACATTTATGTTATCTTGTCATCCATTACCTTTTTCTTTTTCCACCCAACCATTTCCTATTTTACAACACAATTTCATTTCATCACTAAATTGTGGAAAATGGAAATAGGGTAGTTTTGTACAATGTTGTGTAGATGAAATTACTAAATTTAGATTTGAGACATTATTACAAAATAGAAGTGAGATAAACATTTTTGGTGTTGCACTCCCTATTTTTAGATATTCTTCTGGTTACCCTTATTATATTTTCCTAAATATATCTGGGCTTTCTCGGGGCCCAACCAAATGAAACCCGAAATCGAGCCCACATTAATTGGGCCATGGACAAGATCCAGTACACGAAAGGGTATAAAAAATAAAAAAGGTATCTTTTTTCTACGTGTAAATTGCGAGGAGGAAGAACAAAGGATCTTGTCCATTCCAAATCCAAATCCATTACCATAACCCGACGAATCGACTCAAATTTCAGTTTTCACTTTCAACGACTTGAGCCGTGCCCACTTCCCCTTCTTTGCATTTTTTTCTTTCAAGATTATTAGAGTAAGACGAAGAAAAACTTCCAATTTCCAGAGATAAACAATCTGTGGCATTCAAACAACACCCCCATTTCAATTCCTACCTTCCCCCCTTTCATTCTTTCTTCGAGATCCTTCATCTCAACAAAAGGGTCTCTCTAAAAAGATCATTTCAATCGCCCCCAGTTTCCCCTCTCAACTGACGCATCTTCACTCTTGATTGAGGTGAGTTGTATCTTCATTTACTACCTGAATTTAGCTTCTGTAGTTCAATTGATGAATACCCATTTGCTTAATTTGTTTAAGAGAAGTTACATATTCTTGGAAATGAGCGAATGACCCATCTGCCCATTTTGGTGGATTTCCAAAAGTCTTTTGGAGTTGTTTTCTGTTTGGTTTCATTCAATTGAAAGTAATGTAAAATGGGTTTAATGTAGCAGAGGGCATGGAGATCGATAAGGCAATTAGAGATTGTGATGATCGAAGGCTTAAGACCAAGTACAATAACGCCATCTATGTTGTTAAGAGAGCTCTGGCTTTATATTCGTAAGTACTTCTTTGTCGATTTCTGGTGGTTGTTTGGTGGGTTGTCCTTCTTGAGTTAATGTTGATTGGTTTTTTTGCTGGTTGCCGCTTTGAAACTTGTGATTATAAAAAGTGAAATTGCAAATCTTATGTTGACTTTAATTCATAATTTACGAAAACCCTTTTAATTGTTTGGATTATTCCACTTCCACCGGTGTAATTATGTGTAGTTTTAGTGCCAAAGTGAGCGTAGCTCAAAGGTAATTGCTATGTACTCCTTCCCTTAAAGTTGGAGGTTCAAATTCCCATACCCCACGTTTGTTGTACTAAAAAGTTATTGGTAGTTTTAGTATGGAAGTTGTTTGTTGAACTTGGGACAATGATTTATTTGAAGGAATTCATTTAATACACTTTGATACATGTAAAGGAAAAGGACAGATGGAACCATTCAACTTATTTTGAATTTGCGTTTTTGGTGCTTTTTTCATACTGTACACTGGTTTCTCTTGCATATGTATCTTTTAAGCTCTTTTAATTAAAAAAAAAGTTAGATACGTTTATGAAGTTAGTTAATTGGCATTGAGATTGCAAGTGTTTAGTGTTTTATTGGTGATTAGATGATGATTGGGATAGGTTAAGAAAATCTTAACTTAATAATAAGCTAAGCAAATGAAATATAGGTATGTATAATACCATTTCTTGAAACATAGAAGGACATTTGCCTTTTAAGTTTTCGTATGTTATAACATATTATACTTGCATTATCAACAGTACTGACGAGGTCGCTTTCAGCTTCAATGGTGGAAAAGATTCGACTGTAAGCTTTGATGTCTGACTCTCTGTTTATCCAACTAATACCTTTTTCCTTCATTGGTTCTGATGGAAAATTGAATGTGCAGGTTTTACTGCACATACTCCGAGCTGCCTTTTTCCTGCACAAAAAGGAAGAAGGCTGTTCTGTTGATGGACTCAAGGAATTCCCTATACGAACAATATATTTCGAGAGCTCTTCTGCTTTCCCTGAAATCAACTCATTTACTTATGATATGGCAACTAAGTAAGAGAAGGCCTTTAATTTCACTTCAGGGAATGAAATCTATAGCGTCACTTTTAGCTAACTGCTAATCAACTCATTCTTACATAACAGCTATGGCTTGCTAATGGATATCATCCGGACAGATTTCAAATCTGGCTTGGAGTCTTTATTGAAGAATAGACCTGTCAGAGCTATTTTCCTCGGTGTTCGCATTGGGGATCCTACTGCGGTATTATTTGTGCTTAATCATTTCTATGAACTACGGATTTTGTAGTGGCTATTTAATTTTGTACCATTTATTTTCAAGTTCTAATAAAGTCAATTTGAAATGAAGATGCCTTAATTTGTCTACTCCTCCCCCTCAAAACAAACAGGTTGGCCAAGAACAGTTTTCCCCTAGTTCACCTGGATGGCCACCATTTATGAGAGTGAATCCCATTTTGGATTGGTCGTACAGGTGTGGTTTTGGTACTACATGCTCCTTTATTTTATTTTTACCAGCCTATTTTTTCTTTAGTCAACTCCTCAATTTGAGATGAAAACTCTATGAGGACAATGGCCGTGGGAAGAATGTGAACTTTTCTACTTAATAGTTGATCTTCTACTTGAGGAAATATATGACTATTTGGTTATTTTTCTCCTCATTCTCTTCTTCTTCTTCTTCCCAGAGATGTATGGGCATTCCTATTAACTTCCAAGGTCCAGTACTGCAGTCTTTATGATCAAGGGTAATGATACCAAGCAAACACAGAATGCTAGTTATTTTTCTTGCTCTTGTAGCTGCAGGGTTGTGTTTGTTTGTGATGCCTACTTTACTCTTTTCAAAGCTTTTCCTTATTATTGAAAGTTATTTATTTGGTTTTCTTTTGTAGATATACTTCAATTGGGAGCATACATGATACACTTCCAAATGCATTATTGTGCATTAGCAATTCCTCTGGAAGCGAGGGGAAATTTAGACCCGCATACTTGCTTTCAGATGGAAGATCAGAAAGAGCTGGGAGAGCAAAAAGGTTTTCTCCTTCCGTGCTAAATCCTACGAGTAATGGGATGAACAATGTGGATTTGCAGAAACACAGCATGCTCACTGCTTCGGTCATAGCTGTTGGAGATGAGATCCTGTAAGTCTCTCGTTTGTACTACATTATTAGTTGCAAAATGTCTCCATGTCTTTTTGTACTACACCTTTTAACCTTTCGCTCGGCTTTTTATTCCCACCGGTTTGAACATCTTGTCCTCAAACTGATTGCTTTTGTGATATTCTGATTCCTGATATCCATAAATATAAATTGCTCTTGATTGTATTGTAATGAAAAAGTTCACCATTCCATTTCTTTTACACTTTTTACTTCTGATTTATGTTAGCCCTTTTATGTGATCGCTCTTATGCGTGGACGATCATAAATTTTATTCTGTGTCTTAAATTCACATGCGCATAGTGCCATGTTGTAGTTGTAACAGTTGTCTGAAATGCTATTGTTACTCCAGAAAAGAGTGAAGAAATCGTTAACAAAGTGCAGTTTGACATTGAATATTATTGACTGTTATTGCTGAAGTCTTTCATTATCCTTTATCTGCCCCATAGCTCAGCTTCGGCACTGTTGAGGATCAATTGGGACTCTCACTGCGTAAAAAGGTGCACTCTATTGGTTGGTCTATATCACATACTTCTGTAGTTCGGAATGATGTAAGTTACTACAACAACAAACTTCTATCTCTTGGTTGAATCATCTTACCTGTTTGAATTGTGTGTAATAACTCACTGTCTGTAATAACATACTTTATAATTATATTGAAGACATCATAAAATTATTACCTGGCTGTACTTTTTTAATTGTATTCAATCTAAATTGTTGTGCATGTGTTAAACTTACACAATTTTTATTTTTTTAGAAAAAGATGGACCCTGTCATTGGCTTTCTATCCTATTTGTCATTTCTCTAATAGAAAAGAGTTGGACCTTTGTTAATCTTTCATCCTTTGTTCTTTCACCTTGTATCAGATAGATTCTGTTGCTGAAGAAGTAGAGTTACGAAGGTCGTCCAATGAGATGGTAAACCACTCAACCTGTAAATAACTTCTCTTTTGTGTTTCTATTGTTATGAAATTATAAGATGCATCTAGACCGCTCTTAATTGCTGACTATTGCAGGTTTTTATATATGGAGGAGTAGGTCCATTGTTTTCTGATGCAACTTTAGGAGGTATCGCAAAGGCATTTGGGGTTCGACTGGTGCGTTGTTTTATTTGTTTGACAATTTTAAATTGAGATAGTTGAACGAGTTTCAGAATATCCTAATTGGGAATGAACTTCAAATTTTTCTCCTTTGCTTTTATCCACTGGTAAAGAAATTAAATTAGATTATTGGTCTTCAACATATGTTTGTATCGAAACTTTAATAGGCTCCTGATGAAGAATTTGAAGAATACCTCAGGCATCTTATAGGGGAGCATTGCACTGGGGACAGAAATGAGGTAATTTTGATTCCGAACATAGATGTTTGGTTTTGGTTCTATTGTGATAAACTGGTGTTTTCTTTGCAGATGGCTCAGTTGCCTGAAGGGATCACTGAATTATTGCATCACGAAAAGCTGTCTGTCCCTTTGGTACGGTTGGGATGTGTGTGGGTTTTTTCCTTTCCCATTAATCGTACAAGAGATAGTTTGCCTTCTGATATGTTGAATTACCTTAAATTTGAATCTATCTGATATAGTTTCTGTGGTGTGGTGTTTCTTCGTATCGGTAGCTAACGATTCTCTCTCTTATAGATCAAGTGTCACAATGTGATAGTTCTTACTGCAACAAACATAATGGAACTGGACTTGCAGTGGGGTTGTTTGATTGAATTAACAAGAACTGGTGACCTTTTCCCACTATTGGAACCATATCAGTCAAAGCACTTGATCACCAAACTTTCAGATGTATGTGTCAGATTTTCCTTTCCTTTCCTTTCCTTTCCTTTCCTTTCCTTTCCACACAACTGCATTTGTGCCATATTCTTTGATGAATTATTATTATTGCATAAAGTCTTTCTGTAACATCAGTGTTCCCGGCCTGGATGTAGCCAATGCCAGCCTACCTATAATTTATAAATGTCTAATATCTGAAGGATGGAAAAGCCTTGTGTGAGTGCAGGCTAGTAAAGTAGAGTGGCGATGTCAGACACGTGCTGACTCGGGACGAGTCATAGTGTTTGGTTATTGTTTTTCAATTTTTTAAGGTTTCGGACATGTTAGTACACACTTGAGACATCTTTGGTAATTGTTTTTCAAATTTGTAAGGTTTCAGACAATTTTTTTTTTTTTACAACATGTTGGGGTGAGAGATTGAACCTAGGACTTCATGGTCACTAGGCGATACATCTGTTGAGCTATGCTCTTGTTGGCTAAGCTTTCAGACATGTTAGTACACACTTAAGACATCTTTTGTAGAGTGTTCTGGGAAATGATTGGCCATTTTTTTTGCTGGTTTCATTTAATTTGATCAAACAGAGAGTTAATGAATTTGCTTTTCCTCTGCAATCAATTTACTGGTTCCATAAGTTTCCAAACTCTCTCCATGTTTTTTTGATTAAATGCAGGTAGAAATTGCCCCATCTCTGGCTAAACTCTGTCTTGAATTCCCAGATATACACATTGGTGAGTCTTCCAACTGGTTTAGTTTTCCCAGTCTGACTAAATATCTTCTGCAATCTCTTTCTAACTTTTTCCTTTGCCTCGTTAAGGGTGTTATCGAGAATCAAGAACTGGGCCGATTATTATAGGTTTCAGAGGCAAGGTACAAGTAGTCTCCCCCTCCTCAAAAAATGTCGACTCTATGAACGAAATTGAACAAAGTTGTAACATTTTGCTGGTTTTATTTCAGAATGAAGAAAGAAACCAGTTAGCTGCAGAAGCCTTGAGCAAGAAGTTCCAACTCGGGGCGTTCGCCAACATCAACTTGCATTCTCCAGAAACCTGAGGGCTAAAATTCTGATAGCTGCAAGCAAACAGCAGGCATTGCCAATATCACATAGGAAACCAGATGCTTTGATAAAGATTTAAAGATGTAGGTGGAATTCGGTTGTAACTGGGATTTGGCAAAACTGAAAGGAAGGAGAGAAGGTTAACGAAAAGCTCGGGTTCGTAACCGCGCGAAGCCATGGAAGACGGGAACTATCCAATTTACTGCTATTGACATACATTATATAATAAAAATGACAACATTATTGTTTTATGGGCAGGAAGAAATGTATAACAGCCCAATATTGGAGTTTCATTGATCTGTTTCTTTTCACTTATATAAGCCAGAAGTTCTAGATGTTATAATTTTGGATTTTTCTATACTTGTGCACCAGATCAATGGCTTTGCAATCATCCTATGATTGTGTTCCAACTTCAAAAGTGATGGAACTAAGAAGCTCGCTGGGTTGAAGATTTATTGGACACAAAATTGAAAATTTATGGATCTATTAGACATTTTTTTAAAGTTGAAGGATCTATCGAACACAGAAGTGAAAGTTTAGAGACTTTTACTCAAAGTTCGATTAAGTTTATCATTTTGGTACGAAAACCAAACAGCCATATGCTATTCTCGACAAGAAAACAAGACCAACAACCTTAACCAAAACTCATCTGTTTGCTTTTTTTTAACAGTCCACCTAATGAAGTTGGTTAACTGTGACAACTTTTAGGTGGCCCAACCTGCCTAAAACTCCACTTTTTAGCCAAAATATAAACTTTGAGTCATTGAGAGATTAGGTAATCAACATCTAAATTGAAAGTTGAATTAATTATTATATTGTTATGAAATTACAAATGATTGTATATCCAAAGTCAATGATAGTGAAAAAAGGCCTTGGTAATTTTGTGCAAACTCACTAGCTTTTTAGTTCGCTTTACTCTAATTATTATGAATATTAAATTTTAAGAGATGGTGTGACTATTTGAATTCAATAATAAAAATTGAATTATCCACCTTTGAAATGTTTATTGGTTCCTTATATTCATTATTTTTATTTGGATATATATATATATCACCAAATAATTAGTTTATAATAAATGACAATATCTCCCCTAAGAATAAACTCAAACCATTTGAAGGCTTAGTTTAATTATAAAAACAATTATCACATGAATGCGAAGATGAAATCGAAGATGAAATCGAAAAAGTAAGAGGTTCATATCTCACACTCATGATAATTTATCATTTTTTTTGACAACATGTTGAGGTGGAGAATTGAATCTAGAACCTCATAGTCACTAGACGATACATCATGCCGTTAAGCTATGCTGTTGTTAAAATATGTTCTAATTAAGGTTTGAAGTTAGGCACATGAATGGAGAGAGCTTTGAAGGCTAAGCAACATCAGATTTCTAAATATTTAAATTAATGGCGGGATGGAGGGATTGAAACCCGACCTCTTAGTCAAAGACATATTATTGGACTCTTGAATTAAATCTTTATGCTTTTCATAATCAACCGGCCAGTTGCAAATAAATTTTGGTTGCGATTTCAAGTCAAACTAGACAAAAAAAAAAAAAAAAAAAAAAAAAAAAAAAAAAAAAAAAAAACATATACATAAAACAAAGCAAGGATTTTTAACTCCACATGTTTTCTACAAGAAAAATATAGATCATTTTTAGCAAAGAAGAAGAAACTTGCACTTCACACTATACGTATTGATTTAATTAATTCAACAATGTGTTAAAAATGTACATATTAACATTGGTCTTTCAGTGACCCTACATAAGTATTTGTTTGTTTTTTTCTCCCATTTTTTTTAAAAGAGTATACATGAATGTTGTGGATAAAATAATCGTATATAAAACACCAGACTGAAAGCTGGTTCATTCGAACCAGATTCCGTGTTATAGGAAAGACCATTCCTTCCTCTAGCAACATCGAAATAAACTAGCACAAACTCAACACATAAAGGAAGTTCGCCCAAAATACATACGAAACTTGACCCATAAAAATAACTAGGAGGCCCAAGCCGACCACTGGTCGACCATGAGATACCAGACCCAAAATGACGGGTGGTCGGCCAAGCCCAATACCAACCACTCCTCAGCCTAGACGAAAGATTCGGTCCACAACAACAAATATAATACAGGGTCGAATACCAAAATGGGGCCGATGCCGACCACTAGTCGGCCTCGATGGACTTTCGAGTCCAATCGAGGAGTGGTCGGTCAAACCCAAGCCGACCACTCCTCAACTCTCATGTCAGACCTAGAGTTTTCAGGTTCTATCAATTCTTACGGGAGAGAGGTAAGCATAGCCTAAAAGGGTCCAACCTATCTCTTTTCTTAAACCTAGTAGAAAAATGGAAAAAACCTAAAACAACATTATAAATACCGTCTAGCAAGAATAACGTAAGTCAATTCTAATCCAAGAACTTTGTAGTCATTTATGTTGTCCTACTGATTTTGATATTAGTGTTTGTTTACTTTGTTTTACAAGTCTCTTTGTCTCGAAAATTATAAATTTACTGTTGAAACCACGTGAGAAGTTGGTGTCATTCACCGTACAAAATTTGACACGAGCGATGAATATCTTAACTTCTAAATGAAAAAAAAACATAAATTTGAATTAGCTAGAGGGGTTGTTTTTCAAATTTGTTATAGTTAAAGAAAATTGTTACTCCAATTAAATTTGTAATAGAAAATTAATATAATGCATGTGAAGTTTGAATTTTAGCGGGTCAATTCTTCTATCCCAAAACACGAGACATTATTGTCTTTGTCTCTATGCTTTGTTTTTCTAGAAATAAAACTTGAAATTTGAGAGAAAAAGAGTAAATAATCATACTTATATGACATGTCTAAAATTACTAAAACCTTTGACTTCTATATTTTTGTCACTATGCTTTAATTAATAAATAATGACTTGTAGGCTAACAGGTCATTTTTTATTTATATATCTAATCAAATTGCAATAAATAAATAAATATAATAATAAAATAAAATATATTAGGCAGAAAATACTCAAGTGACATCAATTATCAACTAGTTAAAGAAATCTTCATTTTGATTATTATTTTATCAATTTCGTTTCATGTACTTTATTTTTTCATTGTACTTTAGAATATTCCTCTCGAATGTCCTTAGCCCTACTATAAATAGTGAAATTTCCACCTTTTTTTTTACACTTTTATAATTATATTGTAATCTAAATCTCTGTCTCTCTTGTGCATCAAATATATTATTAAAACAATTTTTTTTTTAAACAAAGGGTTTCTCATTATTTCAATAGGAAATACGAAACTGATATACAACAATTAATCCACCCACTAATTAATATTCATAATATTTTTTTTTTAGGTAGTGCAACAAATATAGTATGCAAATTTGAACACGACAACCTTAAAAAAAAAGAAGAAAAAAAAAAAAAAAAATCTTTTCGACAAGATTAAAGTAAATAGATGTGAATGTGAATTACTGTTAAACTAAACTATTCAAACATTAAGGTTCCCTTTGATAACCATTTGGGGTTTTTAAAAATTAAGCATATAAACCATACATTCACATATGAATTCTTACTAGGACTTTCATTTTTGGTAAGAAAATTACAACTCTTAGCCAAATTCTAAAAACAATTTTTTTTTTTTCAATTTTTTTCTTGTATTTTGAAAACACTTCAAAAGATAGATAACACAACTAAAGAATTCATATATGTAAGTGTATTGTTTATAGATTTAATTTTCGAAAATAAAAAACTAAATAGTTATCAAACGTACCTAAAATATTTGAATTAACTCATTGCATTAAGAGTAAAACTTAGGTTAACACTACTCTCGTAAACTCCTTAAAAAACAAAATAAGAATAATAAAATAAAACTTAGTTGTCGCCCCGATTACATCGATCTTTGTAGTCAATAGATGTGGCCCAATCAAATGACGCCATGTGTCAACATTTTTTTTAAAAAAAATTAATTTTATTTTGGCCCTATATATTTCTTATTCAATCTACTTTCTCAACTTCACTTCATTTTACTTCTTCAATTTTCATGAAAAAAAAAAAATTGAATTCCAATTTCAATTATAATTTTCTCTCTTTAGGGGAAAATCTATATTATTATCATTATTTTTTTTTAAATAGGAGGGTTCATATTTACCTTACAGCTTTTTAGGGACCAGTTTGCACTATTTGATTAACATTGACATGTAGTATTATTTGATTGTGCCACGTATATGAACCGCAAAGATATATGTAGTCGGAGGGCTATATCTAAATATTACTATTGAAGTAAGTAACTTCTAAAAACATTAGAATGATCAACCAAATGTGTTGGCAACAAATAATTTATTTTTCTTTAATTTGTAAACCAACATGCAAGTACAAAATATAATAATTTTATATACAATCAAATAGAAGTAAAGGGTGTGCAAAGTGATAAGCAAGAAGAAAATGAATGGCAAAGGAAATAACTATATATAAAAATGGATGTTTTAGGTCAATAATATAATAATGCAAGTAATTATTGCTGTGACAAAGTTTAGAGAGTTCTTTTTGAAAGCAAAAGAAAGTAATTATGAAGAATAATAATGACTATTGGAAGAGCATTTAGAAGGAGAAATGTTGAACGACAGAGTTGCATGTCGTTTGGTGGGGTGACAATCACATGTCTTTACAATATCATAAAAAAACAAACTTCAAAACCATATTCTATACAAATATTTTATGATATGATATTTTCGACAAAGTTGAAAAGTAGAAGTGAGAACAATATCTCACATTGGCTAGATAAAAAAAAAATTATGGGTATATAAGAGAACAATTACCTCCAATGGTATGAGGTCTTTTGAGTGAAACCAAAAGTAAAGTCACGAGGGTTTAGGCCCAAAGTAGACAATATAGATGTGTCTGGGTTCCATCGTCCTTAACAAAGTGGTATCGAACTTGTCAGTTATAGTGAATCCGTGGTTGAGCTTTTCAAGTTGTTCAAATGTATTCGAATGAATGACTATTTGAGGGTCGTGGTTGAGCTTTCCGGGTTGTTCAAGTGTAATACGATCCTATCTGTGGGGACATCGTGGTACTTTGTTCGAAACAATTATCTCCAATGGTATGAGACATTTTGTTTGAAACCAATAAAAAACTATGAGAATTTAAGTTTAAAGTGGACAATATCATACTATTGTGGAGATGTCTGAATCAATTGTCCTTAATAAAGTAGAATCTAGTAGCAAGTACAAATCTCGTAATAGAATATATAAATTAAATCATTTTTGAAACTAAATTTGAAGTATATAGTGGATTGGATGGCATAGGTTGAAATTTCTCTAGGTATTTTTCTTTATCAAGTTAGGCAAAGGGTGAAAATGATGCTTCTTTAATGGGTATAAAATATTTGACCAATGAAGAAGCTAACCAAAGCACGTCTCTACATAGAAAGTTTTGAGCTAAGTGGGATTCAATAGGTCAACATTACCAGGTTGGCAAAATGATAAACAAGGAAAAGAAGAAAAATCATATGGTACTATAGTATTATTAAGCTAATTAAGTAGAACATCTACTTTTTTTCTTTTCAACCATATACATTGAATGATATATATATGTTGATGTGAGAATTCGGAGGCAAGCTTCTATTGACGTCGATATCAAAATAGGAGGTGGCCGATAGGAGAAAGAGACCTGCAAAAGAAAACTCGCATCGATATAGTGTTGTGTCCAATACTCTTTGATGCTTTTAAGTTAATGCTTAAGTCGAGATGGGTTAAAGTAAAGTCACATAGAAGAAAAATCCACTATTTTTAGGATTATTTGTTGTCAGTCGGCGGGTCCTATAGCTGACACTACAATGAAAATTTCGCCTGTGACAGACACGCGACTCGCCTTATCTAAATATATCGAGTTTTCTGGTCAGGTGATCACTCAAAGGATGGTCGACTCATCTCCTCCATCATGGCCCTCCAGAAGTGGTACCCAGTGGTACCCTAACACGTGTATGTTGGGGGAAGGCCACATGAGGATCGCCACAGTCTTCACCCTATAACAATATAGTTATTATTTTTTAAAAGTAAATATAATCACATTTGTAGCATAATATCATTATCCAACATGAGTTAGTTCAACTGACATAAAATATGAACTAATGATAAAAAAATGTCGGAGATTCGATTCCTCCCGCATGAATTAATAACCTTTGAAAAAAAAAATATAATTATTGATCTTATTTATAATATATGACTTCTTAGTCAAGAGTACAACCTTATACCAATTCAGTAGATAATGATAGATATATATAGTTATTTATTTGAGTTCAAGTTTTTTTTTTGGTATACTACTCATAAGTAGTTATTAGTACCATCACGCGTGGACAATTTTGCGACCTAAAGATATTTGAATTAATACTCTCTTTTTGAATTACTACTCTTGTGTACATCATAAAATTAGAAACGAATCTCAAAAAGGAAAAAAAAACCCCATAAAATAAGAAATATTTATTTGTGATTTAAATATATAGATCCGTGGGCTACATGTTAACTCTTCAAAAACAAGAAACGCTAGAATATGGGGAAAAAAGTATAAATATAAATATGATACTATATATATGATTAAATCTTTTTCCAACACTTAATTTCTATATATATTGTTTTTGGAAAAATACTTCACTCATTAAAAAGAATAGAATATAAAAGTGATGTTAGGGAAAAAGTCTTTTAATTAAGTGCTATAGTAAAAGTATATATCATAATTACAAAATAAGTTTGATTTGAAGCACCCTGATACAACATTAATGATAATCTCATTTCATGAGTAATGTAGGGATTTTAGTTTCTCATTAAAGATCCTGTCATTTTTCGTTCCAACCAAATATATCATAAAATGACTTTGAAGATGTTGCACCACATAATATGTTTGACATTTTACCTCGGGCATAGTAAGACTTTGAGAAATAAAATTCTCAAATTTGTCCAGAAAAATAGACAGCAAATTTAGAACTATTTAAAAGAGCGGACCAAAGACTTTTAGAATAGGGGCAATGGAGAAAAATATGATCCATAGTTTATGAATTCCCTTTGCAAAGCACACACACCAATTTGAATTAAGGCACATCGATGAAAGACGAACTTGCATTTTCTCTATTGTGTTTAAACCTTTGTGAATCATCGTCCAAAGGAATAATTTACAATTTTTGAGTAAAGAGTCTTCTAGAGATTCCCTGAATTTTGTATTGTAGAAGAGGGATTGGAAAAAAACCATTTCATAGATTTCACTAGAAAAACCGTTTTTTTTAATCAAGAACCCAAAAAATACAATCTTGATTGGAAATAGGAGAAGGAATGTGCCAACCAGCAGATATATTGGCTCAAACAATTAATTTCTTGTTCAAAAGAATTTTGTGAGGGAAGAAATTCCAAAAACCTTGTTTTTGAGTTCTAAGCTCGGTATAGTAATCGATCTATTTGGTTTATATTTTTAAAATTTTCATTTTTTTTTTTGAAAAAGTAAATATATTACTAAAGAGAAAGGATGACCTCATAGTCCGAGGTCAACGTAAAAAAAAAAAAAACAAGTCGAAACTCACAAACAAGCACATAACACAAAACAAAACAATGCAACAAAAATCCAATCCCTCAGGCTCCACCCCTACCAAGAGCTAGAGAAACATCCGGAGGTTCACCGTGACACACCTAAGAAACTTAACATTAAGTTGGTCACCATACTCATTCACAACAAAGTTCGCCTCTGCTTAGTCTCTATCCGAGCTAAAGGCGGAGAACTCAACCCCTCCTCCAAAACAACAAAAGAATTTGTCACCCTCACCATAGAAACCATGAACATCTCTTTTATTTATTTATCTTATCAACAAATATCTACCTACACAAGTATTTAAAATTATACAGTAATACCCTGGTTAAATGTTGAATTTTCGTCAATTCGAACATATAGCACGGTGGATAAGACATTCAATTACCATTCTCATCCTCCAATTGGTTGAACCTAAAAAAAATTAAAAAAAAATGTAGAATTTTCAAAATCTATTTAGATCCCTCCCTAAAAAGCTATCTAGAAGTTGAAAAAGAAAAGAAAAGCATTGAAAATTACATACCCCATCTGTCTAGCAGATAACTTTTACCAGTTTGTTTTTATAAAGAAAGTTTGAAATTGTAATGTGAATGCTAAGTGAAAAGTTAATATTCTTTGGTAAATAGTCTCATTTGGCGTCTTCCATTTTGAAATGAATAATGCAGCTCTTTGAAAATTAAAACCCACAATTTTGACACCAACATCTCTTCAATAACTTTCAATCTTTTTAATTAATAATTCTTTTGAGTTCTTGAGACTTATCAATTTCTTAAAAACACATTTTTCTACAGTTTGGCAAAACCCCCACCTTTTTGTTTTACTAATAAACCTTTGCACTCACCCAACTAATTCTAATCCATTATCCATTTAAATTTTAACTCTTCTAAAATTAATCGAGATACGCGTAAAAGAGACGTTCGGACAATCATAAAAAAAAAAAAAAAATACATAATGTCAATTTGAGTATGTCTTAACTGAGGTCAAAGAGGAATAATTTTTTTTTTTTTTTTTTTTTTTTTTTTTTTTTTTTTTTTTTTTTTTTGTCTATATGTCATTTAAAAAAAATTATTTATTCCTATTTTTAAAAATTTTCATTACATGTACTAATCTATCATGGAGATAACTTTGTCTATATGTCATTCTTTCAATTTTGCTTTTTATATACTATCTAATGGGAACCAATTAAATAAAAAACATATTATATTTCGAAAAATGTAACAAATGTATATTTAGAGTAAAATAATTAAAAATATAGCAATTTTTTAAAAGTTTGGCAGATATGGCAATTTCTATCCATAATAATATGGTATATTGCTGGTAGAAGGTTTATCGCTGATAGTAGTCTATCACCTTCATTTTTTATAGAATTTTGTCAGTGATAGTAGTCTATTACTGATAGTCATATATCAACGATAAAGTCTATTAGTGATAGCCACTAATTTTTTGTCATATTTGCAAAATGTTTTAAATTTTTGCTAAATTTGTAATTATTTTAGGTCTGATTGTTCTTTGTGCAACCAACCCTTATATTTTTAACTATAAGCTAATTAAATAATGTTAAAACGAGAAAAAATTGACAATTTTTTTTTTTTTTTTTTACAACATGTTAGAGTGGAGATTGAACTTAGGACTTCATGGTCACTAAGCGATACATCATATTGAATTATGCTCTTGTTAGCAAATTATTTAATAATATATATATATCCCCAATAATATAATATGATACAAAAAATTGTCACTTGTGTGATCCCTTTATCACATTCACATATATATATATCCCCAATAATATGATACAAAAAAATTAAATTAAAGCGATTCATACATATACATTGCATGAACAATAATTAATTATAAGGATTCCCTACACACAATTAAATAGGAGTATAATCCATGTTAAATTAATGAATATACATCAAGCTTTTTAGCTAGGGAATATATAATATATAGTGTGACAAAACGACAAATAGCATATAATTGGACCACCCAAAAAAATAAAATAATCAACCCAATTCCATAATTTTCACAACCAAGAGGGTCTAATAAATTTAGGTTTTTTTATATATATATATGTGTGACTCGAAAATTTATAAATGGTGACATCCCATCCCATCAATTTCAACGTGCATATATTGTTACGATAAGAATTGAATATAACAGAGAATAAATAAGTGTAAAAAAAAAAATCAACACAAATTTACGTAATTTATTAACGTGTTAGCTATGTTTACTGGCAGAAGGAAGAGAACAATATTATTACGAATATGAGAGAATTACAAATGACGGACTAGGACGGCTGAAGTCAATAAAAAATTTATATATGACAGTTTTCTAATGACCTAATAATACAAAATGCAGAATGAGGATTGAACTACTGACCTCTTAGTCAAAAGTCAGATTCAACTATAATCTTATATCAATTGAGTTATGCTCGATTTTTTTAGCTAAAGTAAAGACTTTGGATTCCTTGTAAATTAAGGGCTGCTCAAAAAAAAAAAAACTTTGAACTTGTTGATGATCATCTCTTCAGTTTTTTGAGTGTTGGGTTTATTTTTTCTTTATATTATTTATGACAAAGAGAGAGAAAATTAAATAATGATTGAAATATTGATGCTGTTTTTTTTTTTTTTTTTTTTTTTTTTTTTGACTTATGTGCTGATTTGTTTCTCAATAAGAGAAGGAAGAGTCTTGTCTATTTGAAACATAAGTAAAATTAAATATCTCTCTCTTTCTTAGCTGAAGCTTTCTTTGGTTTTGAGACCCATCTTCTCAAAATCATTTTTTTTTTCCTTTTTGGTTCAAAATTTTGAGATGGGAAGAACTCCATGTTGTGATAAAGCTAATGTCAAGAAAGGACCTTGGTCCCCTGAAGAAGATTCAAAGCTCAAAGATTATATTGACAAAAATGGAACTGGTAGCAATTGGATCTCTCTCCCTCAAAAAGCTGGTATTAATCTTTCTGCTCGAGTGAAGATTCGATCTTTCGATTCATAGTACATATTTGTTTTTTTTTCGATGTCGTCGATAGTGGAAAAACATTGGGAAACACCCGTTTCGATGAAACAAAGTTATCGGTATTTCTGTTGAACTATGCTCATGTTATTGCGGGTGATTTGTCGTGTAGGTTTGAGGAGATGCGGGAAAAGTTGTAGATTGAGGTGGTTGAATTATTTGAGACCAAATATCAAACATGGGGATTTTTCTGAGGAAGAAGATAGAATAATTTGCAATCTCTATACTACCATTGGAACCAGGTTTTTGTTTCTTTCTCTGTCTCTTGTTTGATTCATAGTTATCCTTTGTGTCCACAAATTTAGTTTAATTAATGAAAAAATGTTTGATGTTAAATCATTAGTTGTTTATTCATATGATATATGACAAATATTTTGTAATTAATCTGTTGGGATAAAATAAAAACTACACACTGATATGAATCTAACCCTACATATGATTTTTTTTTCCACAGAAAAAGGTGTATATTATACAAAATAATTGCACTTTAAATAATTATCCATAACCTACCAGCTAAGCTAAAGCTTTTTTTAGTTAGAGTAATTAATAATTATCTCCCTTTGCTATATAAATTAAAGTTTTATGATGATTTTTGGGAGGGGTGAAAAGTAATTTTACTGCGTTAAAAGTAGTTTTCAAAAATCTTTATTTGCTGCTAATTAACATGAGCATAGAACAACTGACCTAATGTATGAACTATCAGCAAGATGACTCAGGTTCGATCCCCTCCCCATATGTTGTAAAAAAAAAAAAAAAAAAACTTTATTTGGTTGTGTAAATAAGAAAAAAAATTGAAAATCTTAAAAGTACTTAAAACCCACATAAGAAGACTTTTTGAAAAATCACTTGTGCTGTAGAAGAGATATTTCACTTAAAAACTTTTTCTTTTTAATAAAAGGTCGTCCTAAATTCACTATTGTCAATTGTCATTATCATTCTTTTGTGGACTTCAACTCTAACATTTGTATTTGATAGGTATGTGATAATCCTACAAACATCTCAATTATATCTTCAATACTAGATCTCGTTTATATTTGAATTTAGATATTTGTCAAAATGGTTACAAATAAAAAGTACTAAATATTGTTGGAATGTCTTTAATCTGTTATGAGACCCTCTACGACTGGTTGGTACGAGGTCTCGCTGTCCGGTCAGCAAGTCGGGGTCCAGGGGCGGAGCGTCCTGGTGGGGATATGGGGGCAACGCCCCTAAAGAAAAAATCTGATTTGGATTTTTACTTATCTAATTTGAGTTTTGGCCCATTTTATATTAGGTCATTAGAAAAGAGTCATATATAAACATTCTAATGACTTCAGCCGCCCTTATCTGTTCATTTGTAATCTTTCCTATTTCGTAATAACACTGCCCTCCCTTCTACCCGTGGACGTAGCTAACACGACGTTAGTGAACCACGTAAATCTGTGTCGTTCTTTTTCTGCGCTTACTTATTCTTTGTTATTGATTTATCGTAACAAACATCGTTTTAAATACATGTAGGTGGTCAGTAATTGCAGCACAACTACCAGGGAGAACAGACAACGACATAAAAAACTACTGGAACACGAAGTTGAAGAAGAAACTAATGGGCATAAACAACATCATTCCAACCTCTCAAAAGACAAGCCCTAATGGAATGCTCTCTCCCTTTGTTCAAGTTCAACATTCCTCAACAAATTACAATTCATCTTCATCTTCTTCTTCACCATCATCATACTCAGATCATAGCAACCTATTCCAAAACCCCAATTATGGGCCCTTCTCCACCTTATTAGAGCCCATCTCATTCTCATCCAATCTTCTAAACCCCACAATTAATTCTAATTTCATCTCCACCACCAATAATAATGTCACTACTCCATTATTGTTCCACCAAATCTCTCAAGATCAAAGCTTTATCATTACTCCAATGGGAGCTGATCAAAATCATGTCAAAGCTGATGATCATAGACTCCTTGTGTTTGGAGGGGATCAAGCCAGTTGCAGCTCCTCCGACACCGAGTACGGTGGCGGAGGCGGCGGAGTCGAGGAGATCGAGAGGAGATCAGTGAGTTTTGTAGAATGCTCTAGGGTTAATGATGGGATGTGGATGGAAACTACTCCATTGATGGATTATGGGCTTGAAGAAATTAAGCAGCTGATGAGTTCTAGTAGCTGCACCAATAATGTTTTTTTTGATGAAGCTACACACTGACAGAGTTCATGGTTGAGAATATTTTCTGTAGAAACTTTTGGGGTGATGTTTTTTTTTTTTTTTTTTGCTGTAAATAATGATACAAGTTTTTTATTTTTTTTAGGGTTATTTTATTTGTATTTTTATTTAGGGAAATGGTGTATATGTTGGTAGTACAGTTAATCCATTGTTAATAATCATGATCAACACTAATTTTCTTCTGTCTTTTGCTAGTTTTAATTAATTGACTAATGAGTTCATTGATTTTTTAGGTTTAAAAATAGGATTTAAGTTTTTGTTTTCGATCCCTTTTTTTGACATCTAATTAAATTATTTAGTGAGATAAAAAAACAAGTAAGGGCAAAGTTCAATTTTACCTGAAAGTTTGGTGAGATTTGATAAATATAATTTTAATCTTGAATTTTCAATTTCATCACACCCTATATTGGTCTTGCAGCTATTTAAATTAAATAATAATCGAAAAAAAAATGATTATTAAACATATTCATACAAGATCCGAGTAGGTGGGTCGAGGTCTTACGAGGTACCCACTACTCGGAGTATACCCTCCCAAAAGGAAAAAGATGGCATGGGACAGAGGGCTCGTAGTACCTGCTAGCACAACTATGTAGTGGAAGGGAAGGAGCCTAAATCGACCCCCTTCTTTCTTTCTTTCTTTCTTTTTTCGGCAGAAAACACTTAAAATTATGTCTAAGAAATGCTTAAACCAATCATGAAAATACTTGAAGTTAGAACAACAAAGAATAAGAGAGCGAGAATCAACAAAAAGTTTACGTGATTCATTAACATTGTGTTAGCTACGTCTACGGGCAGAAGGGAGAGAAAATTTGTATTACGAATAAAAGATATTACAAAATACAGACTAGGGGCGACATGAATCATTAAAAAAGTTTATATATGACACCCTTCTAATGATCTAATACATAATGGGTCAACGCCCAATTTAGACTCCCGGTCCAGCCATTCGTAGCATGTAAAAAAGATTCAAGACATTCCAACAGAAACATCTCTTTGAGATTTCAGGGAGACCCCATACCGAGCGAGTCGTAGCGGGTCATAACAGATTCAATACATTCCCATACCAACTAATTAAAAGAAGTTATATGCACAATTAAAATAACTACCATTTTTTTAGTACAACAAATAACGTATGGAAGATCGAACCTCCGACCTCAATGAGGATAGAACATGTCAATTACTATAGAAGTATGCCTCACTTCCGAAAAAAAGGTCTTATTCAACTATAATCCAAGACTGTCCATATATATATAGAGAGAGAGTCACAAACCCTTCCAAAAAAAAAATGCGGTATTAATTGTACAATTTATTTAAGTACATAGTTTAAATTACAATACCTATATAAGATCTAAATTTATAAAATTAAAAAAATCAAACTTCATCGAAGTTAAGTTAATGTTTTAACTAGGTTAAGTGGTTATGCTTGAATAATAGTACAAAATTAAACTCTAACGAAACACTATAATATCACTTTTTCACTTTTTTTTAGTTTGAAACATCGACCTTTAAGAAGATAATTGATGTTTTTTTTTAAGTGAACTAATGTTTGGATTAGATTATATATAGCATTAGTTTTTCATATATATATATATATATATATATATATGAGGTGAAAGTTAGGGTTTAGATTCTCCCCTTACAAACTACATATTTGACAAACAAAAATACAGGGTAATTAATTAAACTTAATTTCAAGTTTTCTTATATAATCAATTTGGAGATGTGTAGTCTATATTTAAATCATATAAATACATGGATTATAAAAATGATAAGACTATACAAATAGATAATATAGATATATAATAAACCACCCTTTTAATTAATGAATTGAGCAAAAAAACAAAAAACAAAAAAAGGTAATTGATAATCTAAATCACATCCATCAATCACATGTGGGGAGATGATTAAAGCTGACAATAAGAGGAAATTAGGAAAAACTTATACCAAATTTGCAAATTAATAATTTAATTATAATTTTGAAGTGTTGCTGAAGTTTGCCTAAATTATTGAAGGGTTTGCAAAGTGGGAAGGACAGCAAGTGTCAGAAATGAGGGAGACTTTTATTATATAAATAAATTGCAATGTGGAGTTACATTAATCTTATTCTAATTAAACAAATACTACTTTTCAAAAAAAAAAAAAAAATTAAAGAAATACCTGATTTTTATTTTTTTGACATATATAAAACATAAAGTAGCATTTGAATTAGGTTTTTTTTTTTTGAAAATATTTTGAGTTAGGTTTATATAACTATGATGTTACCTTTATTTATTTATTTTTTTTTTTTTAAATTAAGTTATTTCCATCCATAATTTTTTTTTTGAGTTGTGTTATCTACTTTCTAAAAATATTTTAAAAATAAAAATTAAATTTTGAAAATTAAGGTCCGTTTTCATAATCATTTGATTTTTTGTTTGTTTGAAAAAAAAAATAAATTTGTTTATGAAAAGTAAGCCTAAAACAATAGGCGTACTTATGAGTTTCTTTGTTGTGTTACCTATTTTTTACTGATTTTTTTTTCAAAATTCAAGCCAAACTTTGAAAACAAAAAAAAAAGTAGCTTTCAAAAATTTGGTTTTGTTTTTTAAATTTGATTGAGAGTTCTAATTTTTTCTTAACAAAAAGGAAAGTCATGGTAGGAACTCATTGATGGATGTGTTGTTTATAGGTTTAATTTTCAAAAACTAAAACCTAAAAATCAAATGGTTATAAAAAATGTCGACCTAAAAAAAATAGTTTTTATTTTTAAAATTTACCTAAGAATTCAAGTAAGAGATCAAAACTATAGTAAAAAAATTGTAATTAGGAAACAAATACAATTTTAAAAAATAGAAAATTAAAAATGAAATCGTTATAAAACAAATATGAGAAATCATTTTTTTTAAGTTCAACATGTGAGGTGGGGGGTTTGAACTTCTGACTTCCTATGGTCGATAATTTAACAATATATTCAAGTTTGTATTTAGTATTTTAAAGTATACGGAGGGTTAATCTCACAAATTATGTGAACTCAAGTTAACAAGGTCAACTTCATTTTCTTATTCTTCTCATTCTTCTTCTTCGACAATAAGTTATAAGTGATTCAAACCTCTAATTTTTTTATCGATAACATATGTCTTAACCAATTGAACTATGCTTAAGTTAACAAGTAATAAGATAAATATGTATATATATATATATATGCTTTAACCAATTGAAATATGCTTAAGTTAACAAATAAAATAAGGTACACAAATTATAGGATTTGATAACTTATTATTTTATATAATTAAAAGAGAAGTAGGCTTAGAATCTTAAGCTTAACAAACTTAATTAGTTCATCAAGGTTCATGTTTGTATCTAATAAGTTCATAAATTTTTAATTTTAATTCTGGTACGTTTCTAAACTTTAAATTTTGTATCTAATATGTCTTTGTCTCCTACGACATATTTTAAAATTTTAGATCTATTAGACATAAAATTGAAAGTTTAAAATTTTAATAAGATACAAACTTACAAGTTCGACTTATTAAACATATTTTAAAGTTTATATACCAATTAGATAGTAATCTATCTTTTAAAATTATGAAGCAAGCATGTATTAAAGTTTGAGTCATGATTTATTTTTGGTCCCTAATAGAAACTTTAAGATAATAATTATATAAATATATATAAAATGGGCATAGGGGAAGAGAATCTGAAGGGGAAGCAGACAAAAGGAAGGAGATGAAAGAGCATGGGTTTTGGTGTTATTTTATGGACAAATTGAATAAATAAAAAGTGGGATTCCAATAAAAATAAACAAGAAAAACAAGAAGAAAACAATGAAGATAAATCTCATTGACCAATTCAAAGATTTGTTTGTTTATCCATTAAAAAAAAGAAGAAAAAATAAAAATAATAAAAAAACTTGTGGGGTTTGATGTGGAGCCAAAGTCAGTCAAGAAAAACACCCCCAAGTGTCTCTGTCTAGATGCTTGTGGGACACTTTTCCCACCAATTTTTCTTTCTAAACTTCAAATTTTACTCTCTTTTTTACCTTGAAGTTTTTTCCCATCTTTTTACCTATAGTAAATTTGAAAATTTCTCTTTTATTTTAGGGGGTTTGACTCAAAGAGTTAAAATTATTTAATCTAGAGAGTTATTTAGTCTGGGAGTTCTGAAGTATGTGTGTTTGAGACAAGAAGTTGTTTAATCTGGAATTTTGAAGTCTGTGTTTGGGGCAGAGAGTTGTTGTCTGAGTTTATTTTAGTTGTTTTCTTCTACACAAATTTTTACTACAAACTTTCAAATTTTCATTATTAAGGAATTATTTCAATTTCAATAAATTCTAAAAATGAATTTTTTTATTTTTATTTTATCTATCATTTATAAATTTATTTGAAGACAAAAAAAAAAAAAAAAAAAAATTGAGTATTATTTTTTCACATTGATCATCAAATATATTTGAAGACAATAATAAGAAAAAATAAAACACAATGTGTGAAAAAATAATGGGAAGTATTGTTTTTTTTTTTTTCAAACAAATTTGTAAATGATAAATAAAAAAAAATAAGAAATTTTATTTTTAGAATTTATATATATATATATATATATATATATCCATTTTTGTTAGGATTGATATTTAATTTTATGAATTTTAAGGTTGAGATTTTTTTGTTTTTATTAATGTAGGGATATTTTACAAACTTCTTTAAAGAAAAAAAAAAAAAAAACAACAACAACACATAGTATAGTTTTATTCTGACGACTCATGTGTCAAACACATCTTTTTCTGCCTCCACCCTCCTAAACTCGTCATTCCATTTGAATCCACTGCATCCGAAAATCAGCATCTGAACAATGACGATTTATTTTAGCAATTTTTTTTTTTTTTTTTTTTTTTTTTTTTTTTTTTTTTTTGTATAATTTTCCATATTTTCATTGTTAAGGACTTTTCTTCCAATAAATTTTAAGAATGCAATTTTTCACATTTTACCAATTTTATTTAAATTACATTTTTTTCTTCTAAATAATTAATAATTAAAAATAGTGAGAGAGAGAGGGAGAGAAAGAAAAGGAGAGAGAAATGTGTTGCTTCGAAAAATGGGACAAAGTTGAATAGTGATACTGTAGAAGTCTGGCGTGTTGAATAGTAATTACTGTTGAAGTCTGAGGGTTGATATTTTTAATCCGAAGTCTGGGGTGTTGAATAGTAATTACGGTTGAAGTCTGAGGGTTGATATTTTTAATCCGAGTTCAACAAATCCGTGGGTCAAACGGGGAGTTAACTTCTCCTCTCAACTTCTTCTCCAACAAGTCCGTGGGCCAAACACCCCCTATACTTTTTTTTTTACTCTAATCACTCTAATCGGGGATTTTAATTACTGTCTACGTGTTGACATTTCTATCTATATAATTTCTAAATTATAAGTTTAGTCTCTTAACTTTCACATAGCGTAATAATTCACTAAATTTTAACACGAACTTGAAAGTTTAGGAACTAAACTTGTAATTTAACAACAACAACAACACAAAAAAAAAAAAAAAAAAAAAAAAAAAAAAAAAAAAAAAAAAAAAAAAAAAAATAATAATAATAATAATAATTGTGATCTAATATTAATAATTACAAATTTATAAAAAATTGTGAAAGACTTATTTATTAAAAAAAAAAAATTGTAAGTTTTAAATATTTATAAAGTTTTTGAATTATTGGCATCGACATTTTATAGATATTTCCATAAGTTTGAGACATCATCATTTTCATCAACGTCAACATTTAAACTTTTATTCTAACAAAAAAAAAAATCGCTAACTTCCCTCAAATAGAGAATGAGTTCAATCTTTGGTGACCCGACCTAAGAATTAATTTACTACAGGTTTTCTTGGCAGCCAAATATTGTAGGGTGAGGCGGTCTGTCTCGTGCGATTAGTCGAAAGCTGGCCCGGACACTTATGAATATAAAAAAAAAAAAAAAAAAAAAATCTCTAACTTTTTTATATGTGGATTTGAACTCGAGCCCGCACATATATGTTACAATCACTCTTTTTCTACTGAGACAATATACATTATTAGTAATTTAAGTGAACTTGATTTTACTAATAGCATACTGTCTCTTTTGATGATAATGAATGAAGATTGAGAGCGTTTGATTCTTCCTCTCCCTCGAATTACTGAAGAGTGTACTGAGGGAGCTCAAATTGTCTTCCCCTTCGATGACGATGAATGAAGGGAACACTGAGGCGAAAACCTCTCATTCGAATTACTAAAAGGAACATTGGGGTGGAAATTCTTCGTCCTCTCCTTCCATGATGAATGAAGGGAACACTGAGGCGAAAACTTCTCCTTCGAATTACTAAAGGGAACACTGGGGTGGAAATTCTTCGTCCTCTCCTTCCATGATGAATGAAGGGAACACTGAGGCGAAAACCTCTCCTTCGAATTACTGAAGGGAACACTGAGGTGGAAATTCTCCGTCCTCTCCTTCAAGAACCATGAGATTTAATCTGCCAGCACCGACCCGCGTTCGGAGGCTCGCAGAGACTGATATTGCGTGGCAAAGCAATGATGTGAAGCCCGCATAAAATTAAAGATGTCATGTGGGCATCGACCTGAAGATTGGAGCACCAACCCGCGTTTGGAGGCTCCTGGAAAATTAAAGATGCAATGAGCATTGTCTTGACGTTTGCAACCCTGACCCGCGTTCGGAGACTGCAATTTTTTTTTTACCATAATATTTTATCTTATTCCCACTTTATTTTCAAGTTGGGCATTTGTGACCATTCATGCTCCAACTTGAGGATGAGTATTAGTATCATATTAAGAAACTAGTTATAGTTTACTTAATATTTAGTTAGTTTTCATATATGTTTTGAAAATTAGGTTTAGTATTTGTTTTGTATAAATACATCATTTTCTAAGTGAAATACAAGAGGAAAAACAAATATTATCAAGAATGAAGTTTGGTTTTGTCAAGGGTGCACCTCAGGGTTGGACAATTTTTTATTTCTTTCCTTTTGCTACTTCATTCTCTTTTTTATTTTTATTTTCTTTCTTATTTTCACATGTATGTTTTCGGTAAGATTTTTTTTTTTTTTTTAGACTTTTGAATGAAATGTTTAATTTATGTTAATGACTAAGTGTCTCCAACAATCAAAATATTACTGATTTAGATTAAAAAAAAATAGAAAAAAAAATCATAAAAACAAGAATGAAACAACAACTCTACTATTATATTTGGATAAAGAATTTTAAGTATGTATTCCCTTATAAGTACAAACCGAGATTTATAATTTCACACATTTTTTAAGTTGTTTAGTATCATTATTTTAAGTTTAGCGTTATAGTATGTGAAACCCTATTGTAAAAATTAAAATTACCATCAAGATTTTATTTTTCCTTCTTTAATAAAAAAACAATTGATCTTATACAGATTATTTAAACCAATTAATCTTTGTCAATTTCATTTTTTTTTTTAATGAGTTTTGACAATTACAAAGTTGGGATCTAACTATATGTATAGTATCTACTAAGTCATATTATATATACCAAATGAAAATAAAACCCAAGGTCCAAACATAACAGCCCATTTTTTTTGGGTTTTATTTCTTTTTCTTTTTCTTTTAATGAAAAATGTGAGCTAGTAGCCTCATTTCATAGAACCAAAGGTAAAACTAACTTTTTTTTCTTTTTCTTTTTTAATCTATTATCACTAAATTTTGTTTTCTAAAGAAAATGGTATCCCTTGCCCTAAGCTCCCTCCATATAAATAAATAAGTCATTAGTTTAGAAGGAGCTCAACTACTAATGTGATTATCCATTTGCAAACGATTTGAAAATGTTAGTCAAGAAATGAACAAGTGTTCGAGAGTACAACCACATGCTACAAGGGCGTATAACACTAACTACAAAACGAATCTCGTTGTTGTTGGAGACTAGACAAGTTTATCATCTTCACTTAATCTCAAAGTCACAAACATAACCACGCGTCAATAAGATCAATAGAACCAAATCGCCAAAGCCAAAAGTCATTGTCAAACAAAAAAGAAAAAAACTCTCATCATTCTAGAGCTACACACAACACTAGCCAATATGCTCATCAAACTTCTTTGAGGAAGGGGCTAACCACAACACATTGACAATCATCTATAATATACTTGATCAAAGACATGAATCCATCCATGGGATAAGACTCTCACCAACTGTTTTTTTATTTTTTTATTTTTTTTTGTCAAAGAGAGTTTATCATGTGGATGTGGGAGACTTTGAACTTCCGACTTTCTGGTCGAGGATATGCACCTTAACCTAAGCTACTACCAAAAGAGAGTCAGCCTTCTTGACAAACAACCTTGGCTTGTTTAAGTACTTTTTGCTAAAAAAAATGCTACCCACCTCATGAATCACATGGTTGGCCAAGATAAACTCACTGATCCAATGGATCCAATAAGTTAGAATCTCCCAATATAGGAAAGCATACATGTAAATCAACTTTTAACCTTCATGATAATATTATCATACTATAAACTCTATTAAGGACTTATTTGAAATGACTTTTTAAGGAAGTCATCCTATTTCTTCAATTTGAAGAGACCTAATTCAAACTAAACTAATTAAGAGATCAGAATTCATAGTGAAATGACTCCAAATAGTCAAATAGTCAGGACAGATACAAAGAACATTGGAAAGAAAACCAAATTGTGAATAGTTAGTTACACTGTAGGGGAAAAGAGAACTGATAGTTCCTTTTCATTCCAGAGCATAAATCAAGAGACTCAACATGTAGAATATTCATTGTATAGCTGATGAGCTAAAATAAACAATATCATTTGATATACATTTGATATACATTTGACAATTTCCCTTTGAGTTTTGTACATATACTTACATGAATTTTATGTACAGAATGCACAAGAGATGGTTAAAAGGCTGTAAGGAATATCACAATTTACAAAAAATCCCATTGCCAATAGACTTTCTCCACAATTCCTCCACCACTCTGAACAGCTAAGTGAAGAGTTTCAGAAGCAGGAGGAACTCCCCAGAGAAGTGGCACAGCAACTGTCATAGTTAGCTTCTCCTGCAAACCCCCTTTACTTGCCTTCTCTGCTGCTACAACCTGAACATTAAACACGTAAAAATGAAACTCAAACAAATTTGTCCCGATCACCGAAACAAAGGGAGCGATCAGTGAGGGTCAAAACCGGGGGCAGGGGTGGGGGAATCAGAGCATTTGGATTTATAACAAACCTCTCCACCTTGCTCCAAAACAATGTCCTCCACAACATCACTGAGCATCTCAACAGAACGGCAGAAACCAAAGATACAAAGTCTTCTTCCCATGTCAAGCCCCTAAACAAAACAAGGAAAGCATAAGACAAAGCCTAGACTTCAGAGGAAGGAGTTTTAAGGCTTTTAGTTTTAACTAAGGGCATGTTTGGGAGTGATTTTGAAATGGCTAAAATTACTTTTGTCATATTTAAAATCAAAATCAATGTTGATGGCATGGAAATTGCGTTTAGAAGTGTAAACCAAACATTAAATTGATTTTGAATGGTTAAAGACATGTTTCGGAGTGATTTAGAACATGACAAAAGTGATTTTAGGCATTTCAAAATCACTCCCAAACATGGCCTAAATACAACACTGCCTAGAAGGCTCACATTGGTAGCTGCAATATCAAATAGTGCACCAAGACATATGCTCTGTTTTGGATCCATGTAATCACTCTCTTGAAACCGTTGAAATCTTTGGTAAGCCTTTGATTTCCCTTGTTTTTTCTATCAAAAGAACATCAATTCAATCCAAATATGAACCAGAATGCATCAATTGAAACCTGTTTCTAGCTAAAGTAATTAACAATACATTACACTATAATCCTAAGTTTTGATCAGACTGAAAAAGAAGTGAAGCATCAATGAGTCTGCAAATGTAAAGGGCATACATCTGAAGAAGAAATCCGTCGAGGGACGATAGAGCCACCAATCTGAACAAGCCCATCAGGAGTAAACAATGTGACTCTCTCCTCAGGAACCCAATGGATTTCTGTGCACAATTTCAATTTGAGCAACAACCCCTTAAACTAGATAAATGACTTCAGAAATAAACAGAACTCAAATATTTCCTTCCCATCACATACAATCAACACTCAATGCACAATTAATCCTAAAATCCATCCTCAAAATCGATAAGTTTAATCAACCCTACCGTAACAACAGAAGAATAGAAAAGGGAAAAAACCCCTTTTGGCAATCGAACGAAATCTCATGAAATTAGGTAATTAGAATTGGGGGAAATGTAAACAGCGTAATCATAGGTGATACGCATCGATCATTCAGCAGCAGATTTCTTAACAAAAGCAAGCAACATACCGCTATCGCCATCAGTCCAAGGAAACAATCCGAAAGAATCGTCTCCGATGAAGCTTCCAGAGCCGGAGGATTTGAGGGAGAAACGAGGGCGATTTTGAGAGACGGAGAATCTAGGAGAGGAAAGAAAAGGGTGTAAGAGGAAAGAGGGGGAAAGGTCGAGGGAGCGGGAAATGCTGCAGAAGGGGGAGGAGAAGGAAGAGAAACACAAGGAAAGAGAAGCTTCCGCCATGGTTGCAATGAGGAGAATCCTGCAGAGAGAAAGAGATGGAATGGAAGAATCTGAAGAGGGTGGAGAATCTGAGGATGGAAAATGGCCACCGACCCAAAGCCTAAAGGAGAAACTTTGAAGGCCACAAACTCTACTTTCTACCCCCAACAAATTAAAACTAATCTCTAAAACATATTTCTTCATCAAATTCCCTAACCCAACTAAAGGGGTGACTTTTCTCATGGCAGGGAAAAAGATGCTAATTAAAGCAACATGCCATCCTAACTTATACACTCGATAGCTTCAAGTTACCGAGTGTATAAGTTTGTACAATTAGCATAACCAATTTATGACAAATTTCTGGTAGGAAAGCTTAGAGAATGAGAACAAACTTCATTGGATAAGTTGGAAAAGAATGACTGCACCAAAAAACAAAGAGAGCCTAGATTTTCGGGACATTCAACCAAGCTCTTCTAGCTAAGCATTCCTGGCGAATTCTGACAAATGGTTATTCTTTGATGACCTAGATTCTCAAGGCTAAGTATTTTCCTCTACAAATTTTATGTGTGCAGTTTTAGGGAGTCGACCCTCTTACACTTGGAGATGCATTCTGTGGGGTCGAGAATTGGCTTTAAAAGAGGGTAGATGGAGAGTTGGGGATGGTCAGTCTATTGATATTTACTGTGATCAGTGAATTCCTCGGGAATCAACTTTCAAATTAATTTCTCTCTCCCCCAACCCCTTTCGAATACCAGGGTAAGTTACTTAATCAACTATGGAGGTTGGCTCGAGGATCAGATTGGGAATCTCTTTTTACCTGATGACGTTGCGATTATCAAGGGGATTCCATTAAACAATCTTCCCGGTTCATATTCTTTTTTTCTGGCATAACGTTATTTTGTTAAAAGTGGTTATAAACTTGCTTGACAGTCCATCATCGACTCTTCATCCTCCTTGGACCAGGAAAATTTGGGAATGTGGAAATTAGCTCTTTGGGATCTAAACATCCCTACAAGAGTCAAGATTTTCATCGAGCCTGTCTTAATGCTCTTCCCACAAGGCAGAACCTCCTTCACCGTGTGATAATCTTATATGTCGAGTGTCTGCACTGTCATAACCATGCTGAAAACGGAATCCATGCGCTATGGAATTGCAAGGGAAGTAAAAAAAAACAATGGTCTCTTTGGCTTTCCCATGGAAAAGTGAACGTTATTTGTTATCCTGATATTTGTTCCCTTTTTTGCAGGATCATACAACATTTGGAAGCTATGGAAGTGCATCCTTTTGTTCTTATTGTAAAACTAAAAGATCAATTTAGTTGAAAGAAAAATTTGAAAGGTTCAAATTAATTTTTAATATATTTGATATATTAAATTTAGGAGATAGAAAATGTATTTATTCTATTTGATATATTAAATATTAGAGGAAATGATTTATTTATATATATATATATATATATATATATATATATATATATATGAAATTTGAATGAGTTTCAAATTGGTTAAATTCATATTACAAGAGATTAATTTTATGATATTTGAATGAGATTAACCAATAAATAAAAAATACATAATTTAATATAATAGATATTAAAATGTATTTTGGCAAAAATTAATTTTTTAGGCCCTATAAATAGGACATTTAGGTTTAGTCAAAAGTTTGGTCAAACACACCATCTCACATTTTCCCCCTCCTCTATAGAGAAGGTCTTTGTAATCTTTCTTTCAAGAATGAGCTTCCACAAGCTTTTGGTATGTGTTCGAGTCCTAGCGAGGGAGATCTTGTGGTGATGGAATACAAGAAGTTTATAGTTCTTCAAAGGTAAGTTAACTTGTTATTTAGTGTTTAGTTCTAAATAAATCAAAGATGATTCAAACCTTACGTTGTGGATTTGAAGTGTTCATTTCGTTCAGTTTTGGCATACCTTTTTCATGTCGTTCTCTCAACTTATTTATAAGGAGGTTTTGTAACGAACTGTGGGTTTAAAGTTGTTATGGGTAAAATCTAATAGCCATAACGAAAAGCCCAGTAAGGAACTGCGCACATCCCATCAAAGAAGACCGAGAGTGTCGACCCTTTGGGTCAGTTCGGCCAAGCAAAGAGGTTGACCCCCCTTAGGGTCGACTCGACTGCACGAAGAGAGTTGACCCCTCCCGGGGTCGGATCGACCAAGAAGAAGACAACCCCTCCCTCGGGGTCGGCCCGACGAGAGGATGTGGCCGACCACATGGGGTCGGCCCAGCCAGCAAGAAAATGTTTCCTCCTGGACGGTTACATAATCTCTATAACACTCGAGAGTTACTAAAGACATAATGGCTTGTTTAATGACAATAAACGGTCATAACCGACCATATGAAGAACCTATATAAATGAGGTGTTAGAAAAGGAAAGGTAAGCGAAAAAGATACTTTCCTTACCCGAAAAAGATATTTAGTGACAATGTTTAAGTGTTATAAAATAACGTCTCTTGACATAGAATAATTGTCATTAATCGTATTATGAATACAGAAAAAAGTTGTCACGAAACAATCAATAATGACAGTTTTCGGTTTCTGTCATCTATAGAGTAAAGACGGATCGACTATAACGACTGAAAAAATTGTCATCTAAAGTGTTGATGACAGTTTTTATTTGTCATTATAGCCCCGATTTCTAGTAGTGACACATAAATAAAAGTTAAGAAGAAAGTGGAAAAAAAAAACTGATCTGCGAAATTACCAGATCGGTAAATACACAAATACCGACCGGTAAATGAAGAAATACAGTCCAATATTTGTTTCTTAACCTATCGGTATTTTTGTGTTATTAAATTACCACCAGTAATTTCAATAACACAAAAATATTGAAATATCGGTCGATATTTTTGTGTTATTGAAATTACCAAATTACCACCGGTAATTTTAATAAAAAAAAAATATCGACCGATATTTTATCTGTGTATTCAGTGATCTGGTGATTTCATTTGCAATAACGTAGCAAAATTAATGAAAATAAGTACATGTTTTCAAAAGAATAACGTGAGAATAATCGACTTGAAAAAACTTTTTAGGTAGTTGTTGCGTGCTCAATGTTTAAATTAAAGAAGCAATGGTAGAGCACTCAGAACATGCAAGCATACATGGTCTTGTAGCAAGTAATACGTATTTTTTCATTCGATTTCCCACATAGATTTATTCTTAGTTACTAGCGAAGTGAGTTGTTAAGTGAGATTGGGTGGATTTAATGGGGTAGATTTGGTTTTAAAGTGCCTAAGTATTAAGGAATGTGTGAGATATGAAAGCATAAAGAAAATGCAAGTAAATAATTAAACCTGAATGTAGAGAGAAGAGAACAACAAACTAAGAAAGAAATGGCTAAGGCAAAATTTGAACTAAGAGAATTGCGGAAACACCAATTTCCTAGCAATGTTACTACAACGAATTAAGTGTAAAGTGTGGAAACAAGGACTACTAACGACTCCTCTATAGGCTTTTTCATACGATTCTCAAGCAGTAGATCAACTCATCATGCATCAAACTAACTCATTCTCATGTATCTTTCGATTTCATGCATTAGATCCTTTAGTTTACTCATGTCCAAGTAAGGCCTTAAGCATCTATTTATAAAAGCAAGTTATTGATTTGTACTAGGAAAACGCCTATTCCTAGGTCGTTTTCTGGCTACCTTGAAAGGCTAGCATGAATGTACGACTCTGAACTCTTACTCCTTCCAGAGGTTAGGAGTTCTTTGGACAAAATGGATGGCCAATCGAAATTGCCCGTGGGATGAAGCTTACATACATTCAATGCATTCGAGCTAACTTACATGCTTGTTTCACGTATTTCTACCTATAGTCTTGTCATTAGCGTGCCCCTATGTGACTTAGTTACTCATGGAAGAAGGTGGAATAAGAAGAATAGATGAAGACGACATGCTTAACAGAATATAAAGGACAAAACAGAAGAAGAAGACAGTGAACAGAAGAAAAAGGGAGACTTGCGAAGTAATGAAATAACGCTTGATTAACCAATGTTTGAACTTAAACAAATAACAACTTTGAAGTGATAGAAACTAAACAGAAGTGAACGAAATGATGTAGAGTAGCAAACATAAACGAGTTACAGCAGACTACAATGAAAACTGAAACAAAAAGCAATAAAAGCAAATAGATGCGTGCGTAAAGCCCCTCGTCGCAAACGCCTCGGTTGAAGGGAGAAGAAGAGCTTTGTTTGGATGAATCCAATCAGAAGAGAAGACAAATCTTCTCTTCTTCCTCTCAGATTATCGACTCCAACAGCTGAGTCCTTCAAGCCAACAAACGGATGAGAGAAAAAGAGTAGAAAAGACTGCGCTGCAATGGGAGTTCTACGCCTTTCGAGTGTGTGTTTGTCCTTCCCCCTTTGACCTCCTTTTATAGTGTTTTGTAGGTAAGATTCGGCCAAGGAGAACCATCCATTCTGAACAACAACCTTCCACGTGGCAGTAGGAGAAAGAATGGGCGGCTGAAAAATCGTAACAAAATAGAAAACCGTTAGACAACTTAACAAATTTCACTTAAAACATTGCTGAGACAGCAATGTTTTCGCAATGTTTCTGCAATATGGAAATTTCAACTTTTTAGCTTTGTTTTTTGTTCTTTTTCCTTCCTTTTACACATAAGTCCTAATTTAGCTTCATTCTACAAATTCTCATATATAAGCACATGTTTAGGCTAAATTCTACCAAAAACGCTTAAGAGTGTACACCATTCTATAGCAAATAAATCCCTAAAATAGTCACTTTTGGAGACGTAACAGTAGTTCAACAAGAATAATGAACGTGAAGAATGGGAGAATAAACCCGAAATGTGGAGATTGTGAGAATAATGAAGATGAAATTTTGTTCGATGAATGTTTTGAGGTGAAAACAAAACGTGGAGAATAAAAGTGAAGAATGTGAGAATAATGAAATTTTGTTGGATGAATGTTTTGAGGTAAAAAAAAAAAAACGTGGAGAATAAGAGTGAAGAATGTGAGAATAATGAAATTTTGTTGGATGAATGTTTTGAGGTGAAAAACGTGAAGAATGTGAGGAATGAAGATGAAAAACCCTTAAAACTAAAAGATGGGTGAAAGGTAGGTGAAGAGTAGGTGAAAAATTGAAGTTTATTCAATTTAATGACTTGAGAGTAAAATTGTAACTTCATGTCCTTAAAAGTAAGAGTATTTTAGACAATTCACACTCAAGGGTCTAAAATATATAGTTTAAAACCTTGGGGTCCAAAAGTCTTAGTAGTTTTAGTTTGGGGTCTATAAAATTAAATTGTCCCTCCTGATTCCTTCCGCTGACTTGAAAGAAGACTGAATTCGCAACTACCACATGATTTTCAGACTCTCTAATGGTCAGACGCCTCTACCAGGCAGACCAAGTGAAGTGGTCTCGGTGGCCACTCCTGTGTGGACTCCCCCGAGTGAAGATGAATACAAAATGAACGTGAATGCTGCATGTCATCCGTGAAAAGACAAAACAAGTGTGGGTGTGGTCATTCGCGACTGTAGGAGAAATTTGGTGACGACCTCCTCAGTTTGCATTCAAGGAAAGTTAGATCCGTTGTCGGCTGAGGCCCTTGCTCTTCTCTATGGTCTGAAGCTGGTGGCAAGTAAAGGCATTATTAATGTGTGGGTTGAGTCTGGTGCGCAAGGTCTGGTGAAGGTTATTCACTCTCATGACTTACAGTTGTCCCCTCAAGGAGTTGTGCTTGAAGAGATTAGAGAATAGATGAGAGTTCTTCAGATCAAGGGTCTCACCTTTAACCCGAGGACAATTAATCGGGTCACCCACAATGTGGCAGCTCATGCTTTTACCTTTGGAGTTTTCTCCTCTTGGGAGAACCCTCTACCAGTTTGATTTCAACTTCTGTTACTTTCTGATGGTAGTCTTTGGTTTTATTATGTGCTTACGGGTCTCGTTTATTGATTAAGGAAAGTTGTTTGTTAAAAAAAAAAAAAAAAAAAAAAAAATCAGATAACGTAATAGTTGACCAATACAATAAATAATAGAACATGTATTGTGCTTACAAATCATCCTTTTAGGTTATTTAATGAGACATTATTCTAATTGGGTCCCATAGTCATTAACAATATTAACGACTTTTGGTGTATTTGCATTAACATCACCTAAAAGTCAAATTTGAAATGTTTAGAACAAGAATCTCAAATACTTAAAATGATAAATATTTATGGAGGTCATGTGTTGTCCATGTTGATTAGGTTAGAAGCAATTTACATATAATTAGAATGAATTAATAGAACAATAATTTCTCATTTAAAAAAAAAAAAAATATATTGTAAAGTTGGCAATTGTATATATCAGTTGACTGGATCAGGAATGGACCATACTAAATTATTGACTAATGATTTGTTTATTATTTTTCAGAAAAAAAAAAAAAAAAAAAACAACTTTGACCCTGTGTTATATCAATTTTAACCTTAAACTTTTAATTTTATCAAATTGCACTTCATCAAACTTAGAAAAGTGTTACAATTTTAATCTTAAACTTTAAGGGGGCGTTTGGCCCCTGTCTTGTTTTTGGGTGGGTTTGGCTTTTGAAGCCAAATCCATGTTTGAATGGATGTATTGGAAAGTCATGGGTTTAGAACCCAAACCCATCGTCTTGGGTTCTCCAATTTTGTTTCTCTCTCTTCGTCACATCAACAATTTTATCTCTCTCTTAATCCATTTGACACCAACACTAACAATTTTTTTTTATCTCTTTTTCAATTTTGCGATCAATTTTTGCTATATGTCTATTCATTTTTCCTTTATATTATATATATATATATATATATATATATATATATATATATATATATATAATATCTTTTTTTTGTCTCATCTTATTCCATTAACGAACAGTGTTAGTAATTTTTTTTTAGTTAAAATATTTTTTTTTCTATTATAAAAAATGATATTCTTTTGTAATGTTTTTTTTTTACTAATTTCTGAATATATTTTAATATTATTATAAAATTTCCATTAATAATAGGGAATTATTGGAATCTACATTATATCCGAACTAAGTTTTTTTTTTCAATTTTTTTCCCTCTTTATTATTTGTTTATTTTAGGTATTTTATTATTTGTTTATTTTAGGTATTTTTTCAACCGTATTCTATAAATTAATGTTGTGTTTGTAACTTTTTTTTTTTCCTTTTATAATATATTTTTTTTAATTGGAATATACAAAATTTTCATCAATAATGTATTTTTTTTACTTTCTTCTATTTCTTGTTTTTTGTTTTTGTTGTTTTTGTTTAATGTTTTTTTTTTTAATATTTTATTAAAATATATCTTTTTCCATAAAACTTTTTTCATCAATAGTAATATAACTTTTTATTTTTATTTTGTGTCAACAAGAGCGTAGCCAACGACATGCTATATTGCTTAGCGACCATGAGTGTAACCCCAACATGTTGTAAAAACTTTTTTTCCTTTCCTTTTATTTTTTTGTTTTTCTTAATTTTTAAAAGGTATATTTTTTCATCCTATTTCATAAACTTTTTTTTGTACGAGTACAAAATATGAAAATTGTTCAATTTATTTTCTTATTCTTAGAATATAACATAAATTAAATGCTTCATTTTTAAGTTCCAAAAGAATTTTGCTCATGTTACGTGAGGTCGTGTTTTACAATTCACCACTAGAAAATAAGGGTATAAAAGAGAAACGAAATAGTAAAAGGAAAAGGAAAAAAAAAAAAAACTGTTCAACCCGGGGTTCAGAACACTGCACCCCAAACACTGGTTTCTGATTCCGAGGATTCCCAACCCTGCACCCCAAACACAGTTTTTAGATTCCCAGGGTTCAGAACCCGCCCTCACAAACCCCCAGGGTTCTGATTCCCAGGGTTCTGATTCCAAAACAGGGGCCAAACGCCCCCTAAAAAGTATTTCAATTTTAACCTTTTGATATTTTTTCGTTCGAAATATGTTAAAAAAGTTTTTTCATATTTATTCAATGAATTAAAAAATATATGTATGGTATAAAATTGATAAGATTTTAAAGAAAAACGATATTAATTTTTTTTTGGGTTGAAATTTGTGAATTTTGAAAAAATTATTCAAAAATTAATTTGTACATCGATCAAGCTTAATTTTGTGCAAAAGTTGATTTTACTTAAATTTGTAAGTTTATGGAGATTTTTACATTGTTTTTTTTTTTTGTTAAGATTAATGGGTGAGAATTAGAGGAAATTGAATAAAGGGTAAAGATTGCAACACTTATTTAAGTTTAGGATCCAATTGGATGTGTTGACTAAGAAATTTACACAAACATGTCATGTCATTATTCACCATTATTCACTGATTGATGACAAAATTATATTTGGGATTCATCATAAATTGACATGTGTCTTGAATTAAATTTGAAGACCTTTTGAAAAAAAAAAAAAATTGACAATTTTCCAGTAATGTCACGTGTCGACATTTGATCAGATAAACCTAGCCGTCAAATTGGGTCATATGCAATTGGGTTTAAGATGAAATGAGTACCAAAGCTATTAAAATGACAATTTGACTAAAAATTCAAAGGATTTAGACCCAAAGTTAACCTAGCTCAAATTTAGATGTCTGGGCCGAAATGTCATCAAAACCTAAGCCTATTATGTGTCCAGGAAAACTTTATAAAGAGACGCTCATCCATTTAAATGGATAAAAAATTGAAGAGACGAGAACCTCAGATATAATTTGAATTCAAGAAAAGTCCAGAATACTCCCTAAACAAGTTGTGAAGCCCTCCGATCAAATTCAACATCGAAAACAAGTTGCAAAGCTCTCGAAACAAATTTAACGAGAACAAGCTGCAAAGCTCTCGAAACAAATTCAATGAGAACAAGTTGCGAAGCCCTCGAGTCAAATCCAACATCGAGAATAAACTGCGAAGTCCTCGAACCAAAATTTAAGATTGAGAACAAGCTGCAAAACCCTTAAAATACATTTATTTTGAAAGAAAAAAAAAAAGAAGAATAAATATTAGGGATGGTAATCCACCACACTCATACAAATCAAGTTGACATTACATATATTAAAATTTATTTTTCAAATCTCGTGTCAACTTGATGAAGTTGAAAGTTGTAAAATCCATACCACTTAAACAAGTTTATATTTTTTTCCTTTTTTTTTTTTCTTTCTAAATCAAAGTATCTAAACAAATGCTACAATATCCTTTCAAAAAAATGCTACGATATCTCCAAAAGGTTTTAACTGCTTTAAAATTTGAAATAAAAGTTCATCGTAAGTCGTAACATGTTTTTACTTTTCACTGCCATATTAAGTATTAACTTACTTTTAAATACTAAATAATTCTGAAATTTAAACAACTATATGTATGAATATTAAAAGACTCATTAAAAAAAACAGTAAATGTTAACCTTTTTTTCTCGGAGTTTTTGTACGGATGATCCATCCCTCGGAGACCGCAAGGTTTTTTAACCTTCATCGCGAAAACTTATGTTTTTTTGACATTCTCTCGTGATAAAGAAGTGCAAAAAGTCATTCATACCCTTCGTTTATCACGATCACGAGGAGACAACTGTGATCTCCTCGTGATAAACGAAGGGTACGAATGATTTTGTGCACTTCCTTATCACGAGAAGGTCAAAAAACATAAGTTTTCAAAAACTGAGTTAAAAAACCTCGCGGTCCCCGAGGGGTGGGTCATCCGTACAAAAACCCCTTTTTTTCTCTTATGTTTTCAATTACTTTGATTTTATGCCAACCCGACATAATTTAATGAGTTAAAACAAATAATTTTGATCAAAATGTTGGGGATTTTAAAAGAAAATATGCATTATTTAAACCAGTTTGGCAATATTTGTACCACCTAAAGTCATTGAGATTATGAATAGACACTTTTTTTAAATATAGTTTAGTGGTAATACTAGCTCCTACAAGGTCACGGTTCACAATTCAATTCATTGTACTAAAAATAATTACAAGAGTGGGGATCAAACCATCAACTTTGAGATGGTATTATGTATCTAATCCACCGGCATAGTTCAACGATAATTGACATGTACTTAGATCCTTTAGAACGAATATTCAAATATTCACAACTCACATTTGTTGTGCTAAAATAATCATGAAATTGAGTTAGACAATCTAAGCTTTCAATAATATAGTTGAGGCATTACAAATTTTTTAGATTAAAATTCAAATATTTGCCTCTATTCTTGTTTTCTCACCATCTTTTCACAAGAATGATTTCAATTTTCTTAAAGGATGATAATAAAAACAAATTTTGAATTTTTTTTTCTTTTTTTTTTCAAAATTTGACTTAATTTTGGCTGTTTTTTTAATAATGTAATTTTTAATTTTTTTTATAAAAATATTGTAGTTTTAAAAGTATTTTTAAAAATAATATTGTTTTAAAGTGAGATCGTCTTTTCAAAAGACGATCTTGCTCCACATGGATGAAGAAAAGACGACCTCCTTCTGCCACATGGATGGAGACCTTATGCAGCTATGAAAAAAAAATTTGGATTAAAAAAATTGATATCTTTTTACTCAAATATCTAAAAAGTTCGAAAAATGTATGGTTGGAAAGCCTAACAGAGAGCTTCAATTTGATACCTGGTTTCAATATTTTTTGAGTTGTATATCAAAAGATAAAGATCATCGAAGTTGGACTATAGTTGTGCAAATTTTAAAACTTAAAATTCTTTTGGGCAGTGTGCATTAAAAAATTGATATAGTTTTACCCAGATATTAATTTTTTTTTAAAAATGTACGGTTGAAAAACTAACACAGAGAGCTTCAATTTGATACCTTGTTTCACTATTTTTTGAGTTGTGTATCAAAAGATACAGATCATCGAATTTGAACTATAGTTCTAAAAACTTCACTAAACCCATAACTGAAGATATGACTGAAAATTTCAAAATTGTAGTTCAACTTCGACTACTTTATCTTTTGATACATACTCCAAAAATAGTGAAATCAGTTATCAAATTGGGTTTGTGTTAGCTTTCCAACCGTACCTTTTTAAATTTTTTTTTAAGACCTGGGTAAAAAAATATCATTTTTTGAATGCACACGGCTAAAAACAATCTTCAGTTTTGAAATTTGCAGAATTATAGTTCAACTTCGATAATTTTTTTATCTTTTGATACACAACTCCAAAAATATTGAAACCATATATCAAATTGAAGCTCTCTGTCAGCTTTCCAACCATACTTTTTTCGAATTTTTTGAATATCTTAGTTAAAAGATATCATTTTTTTTTAATCTAAAAGAACTTTTTCATAGATGCACGAAGAGGTCGTCTTTTGAAAAGATGATCTCCATCCAGGTGGAGCAAGATCATCTTTACAAAAGACCCCTTTATCGGCGAGGGGTAGAGGTCGTCTTTTGAGAAAGACGACCTCACTTTAAAATAGCATTATTTTTAAAAATACTTTCAAAACTACAATATTTTTATAAATTTTTTTGAAAACTACAATATTAAAAAAAACCGTCCTTAATTTTGGAAAACATATATAGAAAGTAAATAACAAAAATAAATAAATTTATAGGTAAAAATAGTGTTTATAAACTTAATTTTCAAAAACCAAAAACCAAAAACCAAATAGTTATCCAACCTAAATAAGTTATATATGCAAGTTTTTCAACTCATTATAAATTCTCACTTAAGACATAAGGGCCTATTTAATCGACAATTCGAATTCTGTTTTATGTTTTCGGATTCACCGAGTCCAGCCGTGTAAATTCTAAAAATAATTTTTTGTTTTGTTTTCGGTGTATCCATATTTTGAATTTTAAAATTTAGAATGCAGAATTATATTTAAAAGGATAAAAACTTTAATAAATATAGTATTTCATGTTATAAATATTTTTTTTTGCTAAATTAAAATATGTATAATATAATATATTATAAAATATATGATATTATGAAATAAATAATTATGCAAAATATATAACCTAAAATATGTGCCTAAATTAATAAAAACAAAAAAAATCTCAATCTTAGAATTCATACAATTAAAGACCGTCTTTACAAAAATGGATATATATATATTTTGATAATGTGAAGTTCTTAATAATGAAATTTTGAATGTTTGTACAAAAAAATTTGTGCAAAGTTTGTAGAAAAAAATTGTGTTGAAGAAAACGACTAAAATAAACTCAGAATTTAGAACTCCAAGTTCAATGACTCCGGCCCCAAACACACCACAGACTTTAGAACTCCAGACTAAACAACTTTTTGCTCCAAACACACATACTTCAGAACTCTCCATGCTAAACAATTACGCACTCCCCTAACTCCTTGGGCCAAACGCTTAGGGTGACGGGACACATACTTCAGAACTCCCCATGCTAAACAACTCAAGACTCTCCCAACTCTTTGGGCCAAACGCTTAGGGTGACGGTTGCTCCTTTCCCCGTATTCTTCGACTTTTTTCTGTTAGTTTTTTCTTCATTTTTTCACTTCCATATATCATTTTTCTTCCGTCTTTCCTCCCAAATTTTTATCCATATTTAAAACAAAAATTAATCTGAGTTCTTTTGAGAAGATGAAGAACGAGAACTCGAGAGAAAAAATAAAAAACCACAATTAGACGAAAGGAAAAACAAGAAGACACACCTAGACGAGAGTGAAAAATATTAAAAACAAATGTTTGTTCACATTAGCAAAAGATTAAAAAAACTTTGTTTTAAGTAATCGAGTAAACAATTTTTAGGTCATCCAAAAAAAAGACCCAAACAAAAACCAAAAAACACTTTTCTCCCGTTGGGATATTTGTATGGATAACTTTAAATTTTCAGCACTTCGAAAGATTAAAAATTAATCAAACTGATATTTTTTTTTTGTTGATATCATCAACCATTTTTTTTAATAGTTTTCGTTGAATATTTTTCTCGATTATGGAGAGGAACAACTGATAATTTGATTAATTTCTGTCGACTAAAATTTAGAATCATGCACACAAATATCCGTTCCAAACTACCAGAGAAGTCAAGTCAGAACCCAAACACTCATCAGCCAAAATCATGAGATCTTCTTTATAATATCATAATCTCAATAGTTTTATAACTTTTCTATAAATATAAACGCTCCAGAAACTCCATCCTCGCGATTTTAGGCCTTAATCAATTCTGTCAATTTCAACATTATCTTATAATTTCTTGGGATCAATATCCTAATCTTCCCATCTTCACCGGAAAAGTCAGAATCCAGTTTGTCTGCAGAGTGGATAAACACCAAATCGAGAAAACCATTCGTTTTTCTTCAATCCCATTTCAGCAATGGCGATCCCAATGGGCAAATCTTTCAACCCCCAATCGCAGATTTACACTTCCCCTCGTCCCCCAATCAACTTTCCGACCGACCCCACAATCTCCATTTCTTCCTTCCTCTTTCAAAACTCCTCCTTTTTCCCTCACACCCTCGCCCTCGCCGACGCCGATTCCGGCGAATCCTTAACTTTCCGTCAGCTTCAAATCCAAGTCTCCAAGTTATCCCATGTCTTCTTCCAACTGGGTATTCGAAAAACCGATGTGGTTTTAATATTCGCGCCTAATTCCATTCATTTCCCTGTTTGTTTCCTCGCCATCGTCGCCATTGGAGCCATCGCCACCACTTGTAATCCTGCTTACACCTTCGCTGAACTCTCAAAGCAAGTCCAAAACTGCAACCCCAAGCTCGTAATCACCGTTCCTGAACTCTGGGATGTAATCGGTAAACTCGATTTGCCTTCTATAATTCTGGGTTCTGCAATTTCTTCAAAATTTTCCCGTCCCAACATCTGGGGTTACTTCGATTTGATTGAAAACGCCGGCGATGTGTCCAATTTGCAGGCGAATCAAGTGGGTCAGAGCGATGTAGCGGCTCTTTTGTATTCATCGGGGACAACTGGGATTAGCAAGGGAGTGATTCTGACTCACAGGAACTTCATAACGACGGTGTTAATGGTGACTCGTGATCAGGACCTTCTTGGCGATCCTAGAAACGTGTTTTTGTGCTTTCTCCCGATGTTTCATGTCTTTGGTCTCTCTGTGATTCTTTACTCGCAGCTTCAAAGAGGAAACACCGTCGTTTCAATGGCGAAGTTTGAGCTGGAGAAGGCTTTAAGGGTGGTGATGAAGTACAAGATCACTCATCTTTATCTTGTTCCTCCTGTAATTATAGCTCTGACGAAGCAAAGTGTAGTGAAGAAGTATGATTTGTCTTCTTTGAAGCAGATTTTATCTGGGGCGGCGCCTCTTGGGAAGGACGTGATGGAAGAATGCTCTAAGATTATACCTCAGGCCAAGATCATTCAGGTTTTGAACTGTGCCTTCTCAATTCCATTTTGTACAGGAAGTTTAATATTATATTGAGATTGTCTTTTTGTCCATATTTTTTGTCTCTTGTGTTTTTTTATGCTGCTGGTCAACAAAACTGGGATTGTAGTTGTAGCTGCTGCAATAATCGGATGGGTTTGGTACCTCTTTTTAGAGTAGTAAAGAATGCTTTTATTCTATTATAAGCACCTTTCATTACATACTCAAAAGTAAGATTTACTTTTAAGGGGAGCATTTTAATGCTTCTTCCAAGAGTGTTAGAAGGAAAAAGTTGAACTTAAATTTATTTTAGAAGCCTTCCACTAGGATGAGTCCAGTGACATAAATCAAGCAAAAACAAAACTAATGTGCCCAACTTAGCATACATTTTAGTTTTTCATCTCTTTTAAAACTTGGGTTCGAGAAATAGTTAAAGTATAGAAGCAACTTACACTTCAAATGGGATTTTCCTTTGGGGGGGAAATTTCTCAAAGCACTGCTGTTCTGTTCCAAGTACTACTTCCATGTGACATTTTTTTATCTTGATTTGGGTTGGAATTTGTGTTCTACAGGGATATGGTATGACAGAAACTTGTGGAGTTATTTCAATAGAGAATCCGGGGGTAGAATCTACGCTATCTGGATCAACTGGATTCCTTGTTTCAGGAGTTGAAGCCCAAATTTTGAGTACAGAAACACAGAAACGTCTTCCACCAGGTGAAACAGGGGAAATATGCGTCCGAGGACCAAATATGATGAAAGGTGGATCTCTCCTTGGATGTATATGTATCTCTCTCCCTTGTGACGTTTTTAGAATTAGCTCGTAAAGATTAATGTTATTAAAATTACTATTAAAAAGCCGATGATTTCGAATAGCAGAACATCATAATTCAACCATGGCTTTGTGGTCAATAAGGGTCTTGAAAATAATAAAGGGTTTAGAGGGAATGAGTTCAATCCATGGTGGCCACCTACCTAGGATTTAATATTCTATGAATTTTCTTGACAACCAAATGTAGTAGGGTCAAACGGTTGTCCGTGAGATTAGTCGTAGTGCATGTAAGCTGGCCCGAACACTCACGAATATATAAAAAAAAAAACAGAACAACATAATTCTGTTCTGAGGAATAGCAACCCAGTTATGCCTTGAACAATCTTCTCATTGAAGCTTTCTTTGATTTTGCATACTTATTCTTTTAGATTTGTGTTCTATTATGTTACTTGCCTGAACTTGCTGAACTGGATCTGCTAAAAAAATTAAAATTTTACTAGGTTGTAAAGATGCTAATCTCCTTTCTTGATGATTTGTTGTTAGATTAATCAAGTTAGGACACTTTTTTTTTCTTTTCCATTCTCATTTACTAGTCTGATTGGCAAGATGTTCCCATGAACATTTCAGGGTATTTCAACAATCAGAAAGCCACCAGAGAAACTATAGATGATCAAGGATGGGTACATACTGGAGATATCGGATATTTCAATGAAGAAGGAGAATTATTTGTCGTGGACAGAATCAAAGAACTCATCAAGTGCTATGGTTTTCAGGTTCTGTTTTTCACAATCAAATATGAACTTCTGTTTGGGAGTTTTTTAATTTCCTTTATTAGGTGCTGTTTTCTTGCTCAAAGCATTATCAGTTCTTCTTGTGTTACTCACTGAGTTGTCTAGAAAACTACCGTCACCTAGATCTTTAACGAAACGGGTAGCACAGAAACTTGCCTATGTGTTACTTTGTTTTTCTTTTCTTGTTTGCATAATTACTGATCTGTAACTACAAATGTTAATCTATACAACTTCTATTTTATGTTTTGAATCTTTTGATAACAGTGTTTGATCTGTTATACTACCCGAAACACCTAGACTTTTGATTCAAGTTGGATTACTTTTTACACTGATCTAGAATCTCTTATTTCAAAAGAAACGGATATAGATTCTCTTGTAGGCTAAGTTCTTCTCAGTTGAAGAATATGATTATTAGATGTACTAATCGTATGCTTGGCTTCGGCAAATATGTTATATGTGCATTGTCTCCTTTTCTTGGAAGTATGAACTCTAGCTGAATTTATTGTTGAATGGTATCAAATTTTTTGAACTTTCTTGTCTGCATATTAGGTTGCACCAGCGGAGCTTGAAGCACTGCTACTTTCTCACCCTCAAATAGTAGATGCGATTGTGATCCCGTAAGTAGAATATTGTAGCATCTATCGTGCCATCGTTATGTGGACGTTCATTGTGGCTTTGCCTTTCTATTTTATACTCTCTAGTTAACCTCTGACATTGATTTCCACCTGCAGATACCCGGATGATAAAGGCGGTGAGGTCCCTATCGCATTTGTTGTTCGTTCGCCGAATAGTTCGATAAAGGAAGAAGATGTTAAAAGTTTTATTGCAGGGCAGGTAATATTTTGCAAACTCTCAAACAAGAACAATAAAAGAGACTTTTTGTTGATATGGATCTATTATAAGTATAACTCTTGAAAGCACCATTTTGCAATTAAGGTGTCATTGGTTACATATACTCTTTACACAGAGCACCCTCTTATCTCTCTCTAATTACTACCGTTCTTGCCGTCTTTTTGGGGAAGCAAATGATTCTAGTTATTTTTTATTTTTTTCATAATTAACTCTGGTTCTTGAGGCATTCATCTTAAGCTCCTAGTCTTCTCTTCATTTACAAGAATCTGGCCAATCTCTTTGTAGTCCAAGGAAACCTTTGCATACCTTCATTAATACCAAAAAGGCAAAAGGTGACTGGGGAAAATGAAAACTTTGAATTTAGATTGACTATCATTGGTTCACTACTCTCTGAATAAAAGTGGCAACCATCATTTTGACAATGGAATGCTTGAAAATGATCACCCTCTTTCTCTTTGCAGGTTGCACCATTCAAGAGATTAAAAAGAGTAACCTTCACGAGTAGTGTTCCGAAGTCGGCTGCAGGAAAACTTCTGAGAAGGGAGCTCATAGCACAAGTCCGTGCCAAGATGTAGATGTCAAAATGTTGAAGAAGAAGGTAAACAAGTTATACTTTACCATACAGTTATAAAACAAATGTATTTACAGTTACAAGCAAAAGAAAACTGGAAAAGTGTTGGAAATCTCAATAACATTCATTCTTATGCTGATAGCATACATCAGTTCAATTATCTTTGTTACCAATGTGATGAGCTTTTGTTTCTTTCTTTTGAGATGAACTACGAAAAGTTTCACTCATAAGTCGACTGCTTGCCAAGATTTTGACTAGGTTAGACATCGAATCTATCTCAGATAAAAGTTTGATGAACACATGAACAATGTAACACCAATTTTCATGGTACATGATAAATAAGATCTTTATTTTGAAAAAAATGAAGAGGAAAAAAAGGGAGAATCATTTCAAAATCAATCAAATCCCCACACAACCTTAAGGAAACAGTAAAAGTTATGATTTAAAATGGAGTGTGAAGAGAGAAATAATTGGGGTGAAGAAAGTAAGTGAAGATGCATAAGAGATTAAGTAGATATACCCAACTATGAGCATTAACTTTGGAGAATGTTGCTGCTTTCACAAACACCTCCACTTATTTACAATGACACTTGCCCATTTTACATACCACTTTTCTGTCACACCCTTCATTACTTTTTACTTAAAAAAGCTGCTCTGTTTCTTCTGTTATTTCATCTCTCTCCTCTTCTCAAATTCGACAATTTAATCTATGAGGTTTAAGTTTGGTAGCATTTTGGTTTTTGTCGTCAGTTTTTCGTCTATGTACCTAACCGAAGAAGCTACATGTCACTCTTTTTTCTTTTTCTCTCTCATTTTTCTCCCTCCTCCCATCCATGACTGTCGCCCGTCGACGTCATTTCTTCTTTTTTTCTTCTTTCATTTCTTTCCTTTTCTTCCTCTTCTTCTCGCTATTCCTCTACTTTCGTTCTTTTTCTTTTTTCTTTTTAACGAGTATACGTGGAGAAGAAAGAAAGAAGGGGAAGATGAAGAAGAAGAGAAGAAAAAGAAAGACGATGAAAGGAAGGAGAGGGAAGAAGAAGAGAAAAAAACAAAAAAATAAAATAAAGATAAAGATGGTGATGGCGACAATGGCGCCGACTCGGGCGACCATAGATGGAAGGATGGGAGGAAGATGGAGAAAAGAAGAGGGGAGTTTTTTTTTTTTTTTTTTTTAAATATAAAAATATATAAAATATTTTTTTTAATAAAAAAAAATGTCACATCACCATTTCGTTAGTACATTAACGAAAAACGGAGGAAAAATACTAGAAGGCTACCAAACCCAAATCTGAGGGACTAAAATGTCGAGTTTAAAAATTAGGGACCAAAAGTGTATTTTTCCAATTGAATAATATGTCGATTTATTTTCAATGGAAATTGAAAGTGGAGTATTCCTTTTATTCTATTTGCCCATTAGTTGCCTCATACTTATTTAATCAATGATTTTTTTCTCTCGTACAACTATTGTCTATTGAAATGGTTTTCTTAGTTATTTTTATAAACTATATTTATTTAAAAAATAAAATATTAAAATAACCAATACAAAAATATTATGTAAATTTAAATTAGATTAAAATAATATGTAGATTAATAAGGGAATTATTGACATAATACATCATCTTAAGACATGCCTGTACATAAATCCTAGCAAATAAACATAGTTATCCAAATATTCTCAAACATCCTTATAAATTATTCTCCGCAACAAACACGATAATCTAAAATTTCAGACATTTATATCTCTAAACATCTATAATTTTAGATATATTAAAATTTCGATTATCTAAATTCTCAAAAATAAACAATCCTAAAAGAGATAAGAGGAGGGACAAAAATACCTTTTTAATTAAAAAAAGAAAAGAAAAGAAAAAAAAGTAAACATGCATGAGTAAAAAAATGAATGGGTTATAGTCAGTAGGAAAATATTTTTCATATATAACCTAAGCATTTGAACATAGTCATTCAGACAGAATTGAGAAGCCAACTTCTCCAAATTTGTCTGCTTCTTGCAATGTCAAAACAAAGAGGAAACATCATAAAAATTAAACGAAATGGGTAACATCATAAAAATTAAACGAATTGGGTTGACGGTTAATGAACCTCTCACACTATACAATTAAAACCCTAAAACCCTAAACCTAAAAAAAAAAAAAAAAAAAAAAAGAGTAAACAAATTTTTTTATTTTTTTTATTCACAAAAGAAAGTTGATATTCATATATCATTCAAATTCTCCAATTTTTATTTAACCAAGCATGAACCTAATTCAAGTTATATTTAACTTCGTGTTTGAAATGACCTCGCGCAAATTTCCTCTCTGATCAGATCTCCGACAACGTTACCCCAACGCTCAAGTGGTTGCGGTGTGGTCTCCCGTGGGTCCCGGCGGCGAAGACGCGACGTGGCAGCGGTGATCGATCTACTCTGCAGCAGCGGGTAAGCTTTTTACCTCCAACGATCTCTTGTCTTGTCCTATTGAGTATCGATTCCGACCGCAACTCTTTTCGACTCTGATTTTGTAGTTCACCAACATTCTATCCAACCTCAATACCCATTCTATTATGGCATTGGATTCGCAAAATTTCACGTTTTAGCTCGCTGTCCAGCACGGATTAACATCATTTTCGGTGAGTTTTCGATGGGTAACAAGGCGTCAATTCCTTTGAATTTTATTGTAAATGTGGTGATGCTGAATATAAGACTTATTCGGTGAGTTTAGGATTCAGACGATTCCTTGATATCAAGAGACAAGTTTTTGGACTAGCATTTACTTTGGATAATTGTTCTAAACATCACCCTTAATTTTGTTAAGTTTCGACAACTTTATAACACTTTGGTTAGCCTCAAAAGTAGTATTAAGTGTTGGAAATTGTTGTAGGTTGAGACTAAGAGCTTTCGTAGCAATTTTAGTAATTTCGTTGAACTTAGTTTTAAGGTAAGTGACTTTACTGCTGGTTAGCCTTCGAGCTAGGTTTGAAACTTTTATGATATTTGTTTAAAATGACGAATGAATTTCTGTATGTGACCCTGAATGCTTATGTATGCCGAGAAAGGTTTATAGGTGATGTTATGACATACAAACAAAATGATATGTGATGTTTATGTGGAGTTTATGCATGCCAAAAGGATATGTTATGTTTATGAATGTCAAAATGATATGTTATGTTTATGTGAGGTTTATGCATGCAAAAATGATGTGTTATGCCGATACTTGGAATGTGAAGGAAATGTTGTTGGGTAAGCTAACAGGAACGGTTTATGAATGAGATGCATGTTGTCACACATGAGATAAAAGTACTCCATGTTGCATCATTTTCAGTTTCTAAAACATTTTGTGTGCGACTTCATGCATGTGTGTACGTCATAAGAGAGTCATAAAGCTTTAAGACAGGTACCCTCCATTTTCTGAGAGATATGACTGCATGAAATTGATGTATGTTTAGGGACTCCAATTACATGAAAGTGATGTGCGTAGAGCTTGTGAGTATGAATGTGATGCTCACCTATATATGAAAGTGATGCATACGTAGAGGTTTTGGCGCACATGAAAGTGATGACATGCTTAGGTTCCTTGTATATGAAATTGTTATACTTGTGACTAATGTGTATGAAATTGATGCACGAGAGGAAAATGAACTGGGGTTGTAAGTTGAAAAGGCAAAATTTTAGGTCCCACTAATTAAAGTCTCAGTCAATTCATGTTGCATGTGAGTGCATAGCCTGACCCTAGTAGTGAGGTTTCTTATTGAGTATTTTATTTAAAATACTCATTCTTTATTAAAACATTTTTTTTCAGGTAATGTCAGGAACATGCAAGGCGCTTGACGAGGTGATCGGTTGATGAAGCCATGAGATCTCAGAAGTCAGATCTTTCGCATTTATTTATTTCACATTTCATTGAGTCGATTCACACGTTTTTTGCTAAGGATTAGAACTGATAGTTTTGGTTTTAAATTTTGTCTTAAATGTACTTAATTAATTATTTTTATGTTATTATCGAGATCCCAAAACAAAGGTATTTGCATCGATTTTGGAGATGTTTATGATCATTTATGTATTTGTTTTTCCTAATTACTTCAAATAAATATTTTTAATTGTTATTGAGGTTTATGACGTCATGTATGTAGTAACGGTTCTAAAGTAATGGCATAGAAAGTCGGGTCGTTACATATTTGGTGTATCAATTATACAACTGATTTATCTTATATTTGGTGTATCAGTTGTACAACTGATAAACCTTATATGTATTAGTGAAAATTGTTATACCTTATTTTTGGTGTATTAGTTAAACAACTGATTTACCTCATATTTGGTGTATCAATCACAACTGATATATCTTATATTTGGTGTATCATTCACAATTGATGTACCTTATATTTGGTGTATCACTTATACAATTGTTTTACCTTGTATTTGGTGTATTAATAGTTGTGACCGATACACCAAAAATAAAGTATATCAGTTGTACGACTGATAAACCTTATATTTGGTGTATTAGTGACAACTGATATACCTTATATTTGGTGTATCATTCACAATTGATGTACCTTATATTTGGTGTGTATCACTTATGTAGACACCGTATTTTGTCCGGCCTTGTTTATCATTATTGCTAGGCTTTCCTCGTTTGAGGGTTTTTCCTTGTGTTTCGCTCAATGGAGTGTTAAAATCATTTAATCTCCTATTTCCCTATTTTCCTTGTTATTTTTGAGATTTTGGGGAAAACGAACAAAATAATTTCTTCCGTTTAAGAACTTTTGAAAACAACATTCTATTTTAAGGGTTTAGTTTTATGGTTTCTATTCAGGGTTTTAAATTTATTTTTTAGAAAACATTTATTTTTTAGATTTCGATTTTATATTTTAATTGGGTCAGGATAAATTCAATTTGTTTTTAAAATTAAATCTTATGAATGAATTTGTTTGAGAGATAAACTTCATAAAAAATATTTAATTTTAGAATTCGAATTTTATATTTGGCTAGGATAAATTCAAATTGATTATAAACTTAAATCTCTCAAATAGATTTGTTTAAAGGAATTTTCAAAGACATTTAATTTTAAAATTTGTGGTTAATTTTAGATTTGATTAGGATTTTGAATTTTTGATTTATCTAGATTATAAAATGGAAAAGAGAATGGAAAGACGTTTAATTTCACTTTGACTTTAGATTTTAATTTAGTTTAGATTGGTTTTGAATTAAGTTTTATCTAGAATATAAAATGAAAAAGAGGATGGAAAGACATTTAATTTCACTTTTTAATTTGGTTTAGATTGGTTAGTTTTTAATTTGATTTTGAATTTTGAATTTTATCTATATATAAAATGGAAAAAGAAATAAGGAAAGACATTTAATTTTGAAATTTGTCTTTAGATTTTAATTTGGTTTAGATTTGTTAGTTTGGTTTAGATTTGTTAGTTTTAGATTTGATTAGGTTTTCAAGTTTGGATTTATATACAATATAAAATGGAAAAGGGAATGGGATTAACACTATAAATAGAGGTGATTAGAGAAGTTTTAAAGGGAGGGAGTTTGAGCAAAAATGTAGAGGCTTTGAGAGGGAAAATGTAAAGGAAGAATAGAGTAGAAAAAGACAAATTTTGGGGATCCCAAAGCTTCATAAAAAATTTCATTTTCTCTCTCCTACTATTCATCATCTCCCTCAATCATCCATTCATAACCTTCACCCAACCTCAACTCCGGCGAGTTCAAGGCAGCGGGCTCACGGTGGAGAACCACCGCGCACGGCGGCGTCCCGGCAAGCCAACGGCGGAGATCCGGCAGGACCACGGCGGCGATCCTCTTCGAACCAGCACACCGCACGCGGCGGCTATCTTCATCTTCTTCAGATCGACGGCGGACCTCGAACCAGCAGCTCCCAAATCCAGGCGGCGGAGCCAGCTTCGGCCGAACCCAGACCGGCGGCGAAACTATCTTCAACCTCCTCGAACCGGCGGCGGAGTTCCCAGCTGCGGAGCTTCCTCATCTTCGAACGCAGCAACCTCGAACCAGACGGCTGCGTCTTCACGAACCAGCTTCGTCTTCAACCTCCGAACAGACCACGAACATCTCTTCGAACCGGCGGCGGCGACGAGCGGAGACCGGTGCACTTCATCTTCTCCGCGGATCTGCGAGTGAACCCAGGCGATGGCATCGTCTTCCTCCTTCAACTCCGGTGAAACTTAGGATTTTTATTTCAAATCAAGTTTAAATTAAATTTCGAAATTGTTTATTTTCAAAGCAAAAATGTTTTAATTTTAATTTGAGTTTTAATCAGATTTTAAATTGAATTTGAAACAAAACGATTTTATTAAATTATTTTAAAAGTTCTTGTTTGTCGTATGATCTCGGTATTGGGATCAAAGCGATTAATGGCGAAATTAACAATTTTACTCACAAAATCAAAACCCTACTTTATTTTAAAGATAGGGTATGGTTAGTTGAGACATTGCATTAATTTTAATAGTTTACTTTGTTTATGTTTTTAGGACCATTTGAAATTAGCTAGACAATTAGGATAAAATGTTTTGGCTACCGTTTTTAAACGGGATGTTGTAGGGTGCTAGCACCTTCCCTACACTCAACCGACCCCCGAACCTCGTTTTTTTTACTTCGTAGACCGTGTTTTTAAGGTGACCAATCACACCCTAAATGATTGGTGGCGACTCCATTTTTTGTGAAAACCCCTGTTTAACAAAAGGTTGTCGGCCGCTCCGCGTCGCAAAAACGTTGCGACAGCATGGCGACTCCACTGGGGACTTTTTTTTGGTGGGTCTAGGTCATTGCATTTTATCTTGATTTATCCGGTTTTCATTTTGGTCCTTATTAGTTCTATTTATTTTTTGATTTATATTGTTTTAATTAGTTTTCTTTATGGTAATTAATTTTACATGATCATACATTTCACACACATTCACGAGCCTCCTACCCGGGCTCTACCCTTTAAGACTAGATTCGGAGATTGAGTAGTGTGACCTTCGTGGAACTTCGGTTCTCGTGCAGGCGCATGAAATTCTCCACTCGAGCTGTCCGCACTGTTTAATCAGTTGGAAAGCTCGGGGACCGTTTCTTCTAGGACTGTTTAGAACATAGACCACACTCAATTACATCCTAGGGTCAGTCGTCGTGTTGATTATATATTGCTTATCTCATGCTGCTATTATTAATATTCGTACTTTCTTTCCCATCGTTTGTATGATCACACATTCCTCGCACACAAGCACAAGCCTCCTACCCGGGCTCTACCCTTTAGGACTAGATTCGGAGATTGAGTAGTGTGACCTTCGTGGAACTTCGGTTCTCGTGCAGGCGCATGAAATTCTCCACTCGAGTTATCCGCACTGTTTAATTAGTTGGAAAGCTCGGGGACCGTTTCTTCTAGGACTGTTTAGAACATAGACCACACTCAATTACATCCTAGGGTCAGTCGTCGTGTTGATTATATATTGCTTATCTCATGCTGCTATTATTAATATTCGTACTTTCTTTCCCATCGTTTGTATGATCACACATTCCTCGCACACAAGCACAAGCCTCCTACCCGGGCTCTACCCTTTAGGACTAGATTCGGAGATTGAGTAGTGTGACCTTCGTGGAACTTCGGTTCTCGTGCAGGCGCATGAAATTCTCCACTCGAGCTATCCACGCTGTTTAATTAGTTGGAAAGCTCGGGGACCGTTTCTTCTAGGACTGTTTAAAACCTAAACCACACTCATGTGCATCCTAGAGCCGATCGTCGTTTATTTATCTTTATGTTTTGTTGCTTCTCTCATGCATACTAATTTTGTCGGGTTTTTATTTATGTTGTTCTCGATTTCCTTCCTGCTTATCGCATAATCATGCTTCCCTCACAAACATTCACGAGCCTTCTACCCAGGCTCTACCTTTTAGGATTAGATTTGAGAATTGAGTAATGTCGACCTTCAAGGGGGATATAATTGCCCCTGTATAGGCGCGCGAAAGATTCTCGCTTAGATTAATTCGTTGGCTAATCTTTAGCTTTCAAATTAATTTGGGGTCCTTTATCCATACGTTTAGAGCCTTACCCTCACATTATGTTTATTATTTAATTCATTTCGTTGTTATGCATTGTTTTATTTAATTTATTTCATTTATCGTAATTTAAATTATTTGCATTATCATGCATTTCACACACTCGTTCACGAGCCTCCTACCCGGGCTCTACCCTTTAGGATTAGATTCGGAGATTGAGTAGTGTGACCTTCGTGGAACTTCGGTTCTCGTGCAGGCACATGAAATTCTCCACTCGAGCTATTCGCGCTGTTTAATCAGTTGGAAAGCTCGGGGGCCGTTTTAACTAGGATTGTTTAGAACCTAAATTACACTCATATACATCCTAGGGCTAACCATTATTTATCTAAACTCTGAACTGTAGGATACGCCTACTTTGTCGCATGTTTTATTCTCGTGCTTATATCCTATGTTGTGTGTTTCATTCATGTTCTCGAGTGGCGTGTTTATTAATTTCATTATATGTGTTTTTCAAAAAAAAAAAAATCAAAATCAATTTTATTTTACATCCGAGTTGTACCCCAATTTAGAACTGATAATCGAGTAATGCTGACCTTCAAAGGGACATAATCGCCCTTGTATGGCGCACGAGATTCACGTTCAAATTAATTCGGTTGCTAATTTTAGCATTCAATGATTGGGGACCTCTTTGTTTAGGTTTTGAATGGAGAGTCGAGTAATGTCGACCTGCGGAAGGATGAACCTGCCACGTAAAGGCGCACGAAAAGTCTTCGTTCATTTGTCATTTTTTTTCGTTTTCAGAAAATTTTCTTCTAGTGATATTCGTTCCACACGTCGATTTTTCAAAAAAACAAAAACAAAAAATTATTTGTATTTCTACACCTTAGAATTTAAAGAATCATGCATTTTTTCACGAGTCATCGGGTTCTCATCAAATAAAGTTCTTCGTTAAAAAAAATGTTTCCTTCCTAAGAGCATTTAAGGTTAGACATGCATAAAAAATAAAAAAAATCATTTCGTTAATTTCATCTCATCTATGCATCGTAAAGAAAAAATCAAATTTCATTTCATTATTCATGCATAAATAAAAATTCATAAATTGCGTCATTTTGCGTGACATACAAAATCTAAAAAAATCATTTGCATTCATTAATAAAATGAAATAAAATAAAATAAAAAGCTTCGTGCGTCATTACGTCATTTTACATGACATACAAAAATTAAAAAAAAAAAAGAACAAATCATTTACATGCATGCAAATGTTCATTCCAAAAATATTTATCATTTTTAATCCATCATTTGCACAATATCATGCGTACATAGAAAAATTCATACATAACATGCATTGTCTTATGTTTGTATGGTGTTATTTCACACGTGCACATCTAGTAAAAACATCAATTCATGCATTTTGCATGTAAAAATCATTTCATCAATTGCATAATGTCATCGCACTCATGCATAATAAAATCTACATTCATACATGTTAAAAATCTTTTTGCATAGGGAAAAATATTCGTGCATCTTCTCATGCATAAAATCATAGAAGATCATTTCATCAATTGCATGATGTCATCTCACGCACGCATAAAATCATTTTGCATAGAAAACAATGCTCATGCATCTTCTCATGCGTAAAATCATAGAGAAATCATTCAATTCTTACATTTTGCATTTCAAAAATCATTTCATATTGCATGGTGTCATTTCACACGTGCACCTGTAATAAAAATCATTCATAAATTGCATTTTGCATGTCAGAATCATCATATTGCATGGTGTCATGTCACACGTGCACACATAATAAAAACATCAATTCTTGCTTTTGCATGTCAAAAATCATTTCATGTTGCATGGTGTCATTTCACACGTGCACGTGTAATAAAATATTGATTCTTGCATTTTGCATATCAAAAAATAATCTCATATTGCATTATGTCATTTCACAGGTACACACGTAATAAAAACATTCATTCATGCATTATCTTAAGGTACACACGTAATAAAAACATTCATTCATGCATTATCTTATTCTGCGCAAGTCATAAAACATAAAATCTCAAAAAAATGTTCATTTTTTATAAACTCATTTCGCATGTCGAATAATCATTCATTTGCATATCATCATGCATTAGAAAAATGTTCATGCATCATACACTCATTTCGCATGTCAAATAATCATTCAATGGCATAACATCATGCATTCACCAAAAGATGTTCATACATCGTTAATTCATTAAGCATGCATCAAAGTTCATCAATCATCACATCATGAAGGATGTTCATGCATTATCTCATCTGAACAGAAGTCATAACATTTCTTCATTTGTTGAATTGTATCATCGTGTACATGCACCAAAATTCATAACATCATAAAAAATATTTCGGCATTAGCTCATTTGCATACAAATCTGCATCATAGAGAGTGTCCATGCATACATTATTTCATTTTGCATGACATACATAGAATTAAAAAAAATGCATACATAGAAATTCACAAAAAAATAAAATCATATGCTGCATCATATTTTTTCATCTCGCATTACAAACAAAAAATCAAATACAAAATCAGTTACATTACATTATATCATGTCGTTCATGCATGCATTATCGCATATCAAGTCGTTCAAAGATTTTGGTTGTTCTTAATTGCATAAAATCATGTGGTAATAATTTCATGCATTGTCTCACTTTGGCATATCAAGTCATAGACCCTAAAAAAATGTATTTTCCAATAATCATATCATGTGCATATTTCGCAAAAGTAATGTCAAGTTTATTACATCATCCATCTCATCACTCGCATCTTTCAAAAATGAAAAAGGAAAAAATATCTTTCTAAGTTACTTTGATCATCCTTGTGATTTCTTTGATCGTTCTTATTAGTTGAAGCCTTAGCAAGAATTAAAGACAAATGAGGGTGAATTATCATTTAAAAAAAAAAAAAAAAAAACTAAAAAATAATAAAAAAATGGGTGCTTTCACGACTTTCTATGAGAAATTTGTCAAGTCTCAAACATTTTTATAACCTTTCAAAATATTCTTCTCAGGCTTAATTGTTAAGCCAAACTCCAAATTCGAGAGAAGCTGTATTTTGACATTCATTATCTGCTCATGTGCTAAAATTTATACTACCATCATACCCCCCATGGAAATCCCAGGAACAGTGTTCTAATTATCACATTGGGGCAAACCCATCTTACAGTGAGAGTCCAAAATTACTCAGTGTAAAACCTTTACCTGCATGCCACACATAATTTTGAGGCAATTTACTCAATTTGTAGATCCACCGTAAAATCTAGGGTTAATCTCATTATCTACATTTTTACGGTGTATCTCTACTTTTTTTTACCCACCAAGCCTTTTGCAAACCATGTCACACTCAATTATGTGGCGGACCTCTCAAAATTATCCACCCGAAGTTACCGAGAGAGCTTCAAACGTAATGAAATAGTGTCGAACACTTGTGATTTACTGCTTCATAATTAAGACTCGTAATTTCTCATGTACAACTATTTCAACTTCATCTTTATAAAATCATTCTCCTTTTTCCTATTCTTTGATATCTCTTCCTTCGGTTAGAAATTGATTCCAAGACTAAGGATGATTGGTTTCGAGAGCTAGAAAGATAGTAACTTTCGAGATTATCTCGAGGTTTTAAAATTTTTTTGCTCGGAGTTAACATCATCACGATTCCAAGGAGCATGGATAAAGAAATCATATGGAATGTCTGCTAATGTAGCATTAGGGTCTGGTTGCACCATGCTTTTCGGAAAAAAAAAAAAAAAAAAAAAAAAAAAAAAAAAAAAAAAAAAAAAAAAAACGCGAGGATGATGCAATAAAAGCTACATCTTGAAGATGCTGAAAGGTCACCGCGATAAATCAATAAGCTGGGGCAAAAGCCTACGTTTTTGCCACATCAGGATAAAACTTATGTCTGAGCCACACAGGATCTCATCTTCGCAACACTAGGGCAAAGCCTACGTCTTTGCCACACGCGGGAGCAACATCATAGACTTGGCAAAGCCTTTGTCTTTGCAGCACTGGGGCAAAGCCCACGTCTTTGCCAATAGATTGAAGTCGTCGTCAAAGCTTGAGCATCTTATTGCACTTTTCCTTGCTATAAAAAAAAATGGTGCAATCAATTGATCAAGAATCTACATCTCACAAAGCGTCAACTGTCTCATTTGAACATCAACAAAATTGGGGCAAAGCCTTCGCCTTTGCAACACTGGGGCAAAGCCCACGTCTTTGCCACAATAGAGCAAAGTCACCGTCCAAGTTGGAATACTTTATTGCATCATGTCTTAAAAAAAAAAAAAAAAAAAAAAAAAAAAAAAAAAAAAAAAAAAAAAAAAAACTGGTGGAATTAGTAGATCAAGAAGCTACATTTCAAAAAGTTTGGGTATCTCATTTGCACATCTTCAATGTCACGCTGGATCAACATCAACTCAAACTGGGGCAAAGCCTTCGTCTTTGTAACACTGGGGCAAAGCCCACGTCTTTGCCACAATAGAGCAAAGCCACCGTCCAAGTTGGAATACTTTATTGCATCATGTCTTAAAAAAAAAAAAAAAAAAAAAAAAAAAAAAAAAAAAATTGGTGCAATAAGTAGATCAAGAAGCTACATTTCACAAAGTTTGGGTATCTCATTTGCACATCTTCAATGTCACGCTGGATCAACATCAACTCAAACTGGGGCAAAGCCTTCGCCTTTGCAACACTAGGGCAAAGCCCACGTCTTTGCCACAATAGAGCAAAGTCACCGTCCAAGTTGGAATACTTTATTGCATCATGTCTTAAAAAAAAAAAAAAAAAAAAAAAAAAAAAAAAAAAAAAAAAAAACTGGTGGAATTAGTAGATCAAGAAGCTACATTTCAAAAAGTTTGGGTATCTCATTTGCACATCTTCAATGTCACGCTGGATCAACATCAACTCAAACTGGGGCAAAGCCTTCGTCTTTGCACTACTGGGGCAAAGCCCACCTCTTTGCCACAACAGAGGGAAATCGCCGTCAACAAGTTGGGATATTTTATTGCATCATTTCTTGCCACAAAAAAAAAAAAAAAAAAAAAAAAAAAAAAAAAAAAATCGAGATTGGTGCAATCAATAGATCAAGAAGTCACAAAACTCAAGGTATCTCATTTCAACATCATCAATACTGGGGCAAAGTCTGCGTCTTTGTCACGCGCTAGTCAAACATCATCAATAATGGGGCAAAGCCTACGTCTTTGCCACGCACCAGTCAAACGACACCAATACTGAGGAAAAGTCTACGCCTTTGCCACGCTGGATCAAATATCATCAAAAAAACAAATCTCGAGCTTACTCACAAGAAGTCGAAGATTTCTTAAGAAGTTACTTCTAGCTCTCAAAACTTTTGTCCGAGGAAATGGAGTCATATCAGTCCTCTTTCCATCTAAATCCATTTCCAATTTCTTGCTCAAATGTGAAAAAACATTTTCAATCTCTTATTGGCCAAGAGATTTTCTTAAAACATGCGAGTATTACATCTTCCTTCGTATTCCTTCCTTCATTTATTACAATATTACAAATCTAAATTAATTTTCTTGTAATTCAACATTCTTGTTCATCCAAGGCTAAATTATGAAGCAGTTTAATCAGAAGTTGTTTAAACGTTATCAATTACTTTTCAAGTTCTCTAGCACATGAGAATCTACCCAAAAACTTACAATGTCCAATATGGTTGAGAGATATATGACTGACAGGGTTAATCCCTCTCAGGTGAAGCATTCCAAAAAAAAAAAAAAAAAAAAAAAAAAACTGATGATGACACTATCATTTTTCATCTAATTTCTGCTAAAGTTTTGGCTGAAGATTGATAGACTTAAGCAGGAATGATCATTTCACTAACACAAAAGTCGTTTTGATTAAGCATTTGTTTTCACAAATCCTGCATTCAAATCATGCAAGTTGATATCATTTACATCATGGAAAAAATGACATATAAATTGTGCATACATGTTACATTCAATCATTCATTATCATTAACATATTATGCATGCACGTTGCATTCAATCATTTATCTACTCTCAACATGATACATTCAATCATTCATTACCTTTAACACATCATGTACACACGTCGCATTCAATGGTTCTTCTACTCTTGACAGCATATGTACACATTTGCATTCATGACATTATTCTATCCTTAGGATGCAGATACATCAGTATCGTACATACATACTGCGTTCATGACATCCGTCATTCTACTCCTAGCATGCTCATGCATACATGCTACAACTATGACATTTTGTTAATGCACATGCATACGTGTTGCATTCATGGCATTCATTATCTTTAACATATTATGCACACATGTTGCATTCACATTAGCATGCATATGCATCATTGCGTCATGCTTTCAAAAGTCAAGTCCCTTGGTCAAGCCAAGCAAATGAGGCATGTCTTCATCAAATTATCAAATTACATTGTCATTTTCCAGGATTAATATACATTGTTTCATCCTTTACATTGCACACTAACGCATACACTCATGTTTTGCGCAACATTCGAGTCAATCATATTTTGCAATTCACATTTGCGTCACATTCTCATTTGAGGGTCGATCAGAAGTTCATAGGTCATACATTTAGGACCTCCGCATATTCTTGGGAATTTCTAAAATCTAAAAAAGAAAGTCGTTTTCAAATGTTTTGACAACGAAGTTTTGAAATAAAAACCGTTATCTTTTGCTTTCCAGCTAAATTTTGAAACAAAAACCGTTGTCTTATGTTGGTTAAATCGAACTCTATGTCAGCGGGTAAGTCCCGGTAGCAGTTCGAAGCCTGATAATAGCAGGTCCGTAAATTCTGTTGGTTAAATCGAACCCTAATCTAAGATTGGCAGTTCGAAGCCTGATAATAGCAGGTCCGTTTAAATTTATGTTGGTTAAATCGAACTCTATGTCAGCGGGTAAGTCCCGGTAGCAGTTCGAAGCCTGATAATAGCAGGTCCGTAAATTCTGTTGGTTAAATCGAACCCTAATCTAAGATTGGCAGTTCGAAGCCTGATAATAGCAGGTCCGTTTAAATTTATGTTGGTTAAATCGAACTCTATGTCAGCGGGTAAGTCCCGGTAGCAGTTCGAAGCCTGATAATAGCAGGTCCGTAAATTCTGTTGGTTAAATCGAACCCTAATCTAAGATTGGCAGTTCGAAGCCTGATAATAGCAGGTCCGTTTAAATTTATGTTGGTTAAATCGAACTCTATGTCAGCGGGTAAGTCCCGGTAGCAGTTCGAAGCCTGATAATAGCAGGTCCGTAAATTCTGTTGGTTAAATCGAACCCTAATCTAAGATTGGCAGTTCGAAGCCTGATAATAGCAGGTCCGTTTAAATTTATGTTGGTTAAATCGAACTCTATGTCAGCGGGTAAGTCCCGGTAGCAGTTCGAAGCCTGATAATAGCAGGTCCGTAAATTCTGTTGGTTAAATCGAACCCTAATCTAAGATTGGCAGTTCGAAGCCTGATAATAGCAGGTCCGTTTAAATTTATGTTGGTTAAATCGAACTCTATGTCAGCGGGTAAGTCCCGGTAGCAGTTCGAAGCCTGATAATAGCAGGTCCGTAATTTTTGTTGGTTAAATCGAACCCTAATCTAAGATTGGCAGTTCGAAGCCTGATAATAGCAGGTCCGTTTAAATTTATGTTGGTTAAATCGAACTCTATGTCAGCGGGTAAGTCCCGGTAGCAGTTCGAAGCCTGATAATAGCAGGTCCGTAATTTTTGTTGGTTAAATCGAACCCTAATCTAAGATTGGCAGTTCGAAGCCTGATAATAGCAGGTCCGTTTAAATTTCTGTTGGTTAAATCGAATTCTATGTCAGCGGGTAAGTCCCGGTAGCAGTTCGAAGCCTGATAATAGCAGGTCCGTAAATTCAGTTGGTTAAATCGAACCCTAATCTAAGATTGGCAGTTCGAAGCCTGATAATAGCAGGTCCGTTTAAATTTCTGTTGGTTAAATCGAACTCTATGTCAGCGGGTAAGTCCCGGTAGCAGTTCGAAGCCTGATAATAGCAGGTCCGTTTAAATTTCAGTTGGTTAAATCGAACCCTAATCTAAGATTGGCAGTTCGAAGCCTGATAATAGCAGGTCCGTTTAAATTTTTGTTGGTTAAATCGAACTCTATGTCAGCGGGTAAGTCCCGGTAGCAGTTCGAAGCCTGATAATAGCAGGTCCGTTTAGATTTATGTTGGTTAAATCGAACCCTAATCTAAGATTGGCAGTTCGAAGCCTGATAATAGCAGGTCCGTTTAGATTTATGTTGGTTAAATCGAACCCTAATCTAAGATTGGCAGTTCGAAGCCTGATAATAGCAGGTCCGTTTAAATTTCTGTTGGTTAAATCGAACCCTAATCTAAGATTGGCAGTTCGAAGCCTGATATTAGCAGGTCCGTTTAAATTTCTGTTGGTTAAATCAATCTCTATGTCAGCGGGTAAGTCCCGGTAGCAGTTCGAAGCCTGATAATAGCAGGTCCGTAAATTCTGTTGGTTAAATCGAACCCTAATCTAAGATTGGCAGTTCGAAGCCTGATAATAGCAGGTCCGTTTAAATTCTGTTGGTTAAATCGAACCCTAATCTAAGATTGACAGTTCAAAGCCTGATAGTAGCAGGTCCGTTTTATTTATGTTGAGCCCTGATATAAGAATAGTGGTCGTAACTTGACTAGTCTAGGCCCATATTGTTCATAATGATAAACAAATTTTGGCCTCCCCAAATACTTTGTCTTTTTCATTTGTCTACCCTTTCAATTCTTCAAGGATATACAAAGGGGGGCAAGCTGTAGACACCGTATTTTGTCCGGCCTTGTTTATCATTATTGCTAGGCTTTCCTCGTTTGAGGGTTTTTCCTTGTGTTTCGCTCAATGGAGTGTTAAAATCATTTAATCTCCTATTTCCCTATTTTCCTTGTTATTTTTGAGATTTTGGGAAAAACGAACAAAATAATTTCTTCCGTTTAAGAACTTTTGAAAACAACATTCTATTTTAAGGGTTTAGTTTTATGGTTTCTATTCAGGGTTTTAAATTTATTTTTTAGAAAACATTTATTTTTTAGATTTCGATTTTATATTTTAATTGGGTCAGGATAAATTCAATTTGTTTTTAAAATTAAATCTTATGAATGAATTTGTTTGAGAGATAAACTTCATAAAAAATATTTAATTTTAGAATTCGAATTTTATATTTGGCTAGGATAAATTCAAATTGATTATAAACTTAAATCTCTCAAATAGATTTGTTTAAAGGAATTTTCAAAGACATTTAATTTTAAAATTTGTGGTTAATTTTAGATTTGATTAGGATTTTGAATTTTTGATTTATCTAGATTATAAAATGGAAAAGAGAATGGAAAGACGTTTAATTTCACTTTGACTTTAGATTTTAATTTAGTTTAGATTGGTTTTGAATTAAGTTTTATCTAGAATATAAAATGAAAAAGAGGATGGAAAGACATTTAATTTCACTTTTTAATTTGGTTTAGATTGGTTAGTTTTTAATTTGATTTTGAATTTTGAATTTTATCTATATATAAAATGGAAAAAGAAATAAGGAAAGACATTTAATTTTGAAATTTGTCTTTAGATTTTAATTTGGTTTAGATTTGTTAGTTTGGTTTAGATTTGTTAGTTTTAGATTTGATTAGGTTTTCAAGTTTGGATTTATATACAATATAAAATGGAAAAGGGAATGGGATTAACACTATAAATAGAGGTGATTAGAGAAGTTTTAAAAGGAGGAGTTTGAGCAAAAAGTAGAGGCTTTGAGAGGGAAAAAGTGAAGGAAAATGGGAGGAGAATAAGACAAATTGGTGGGGATCCCAAGAATTCCAAGAAAAGATTATTTTCTCTCTCCAAGCACTATTCACCATCTTCTCCAAAGTTCTCTTTCATCCATCTCCACCACCCTCTACCTAAATCCGGCCACCACCCCCTTCACCACGCGCGGCGGCGGCGCGACGGAGCTCCGGCAAGAGCACGGCGGAGAGCCACCGCACGCGGCGGCGATCTTCATCTTCCCCAAATCTCCCGGCGGACTTCACTTCGCAGCAAACCCAAGCTGAACGGTGACATTCAAGTTCCCCCAGACGCACGGCGGAGCTCCAAGATCCGGCAGCAACCTCGAACCCGAGGCGAACGGCGGCGCACGGTGGCGCGATTCATCCCCTTCATCTCCTCAACCTCCAGACAGCGGAGCTTCACCTTCAAGCTACGAGCGAGGACGGCGGCACACCTCATCTCTCCGGCGATTCGAGCTTCCCCTCACGAACCAACCGACGGCGCATCAACAGCCAGATCTTCATCTCTTTCGCGGCGTGCGGCGACTTCGAAGCTCAAAAACTCAGACGACGACGGCGCAACCTCAGATCTTGAACGTCAGCAGACCTCGCCTTCTCCAGCAACCCAAACCCGAACCCAGGCGGCTGCGGCTTCTCGAATCGGCGGCGGCGCAACGGCGGCGACCTTGCGATATCGTCTTCTTCTTCTCCGGCGCAATCTTGAACCAGACGACCCCGACGGTGGAACTTCATCCTCAGCTATACCACGAACCAGCGGCGGAGCTCCCAGCGTTAGAACTTCGCCATTCTTGAACCCCATAACCAGACGACGGCGAACTAGGCGGCGTGCGGCATCTCCTCAGCTCTCCGGCGATGAATGGCAGCGGAGCTCCGATGACAGGAACGGCGTGGAAGAAGAAGACCAGCGGCTGAGCAATTCGTGAAGAAGAAGGTCCAGTTTCCATTTTTAGTTATTTACGAAAATGCCCTTAATTTTTGTGTTATTTATAATTCTGCCCCTATTGTTGTGTGTTCATATATATCCCTGCCTATATGGTATATACCCCTTGTTTTGAGCATGACATATACCCCTGTGTATTTCATATATACCCCTCACTGGATATTCCTGCTTTGCTTTTTAATTTCGATGCATGTCGTTTAATTTTAAAGCGCACTTTCATTATTTTCTAGTTTATTTAATTAATTTTAAATTGCAACCCCGAGAGATGAAGGACTGTTCCTCTCATCTCGAGGGTATTTTAAGTTTAATTTGCTACCCCGGGAGAGCTGAAGGACTGTTCCTTTCATCTCGAGGATATTCTAAATTTAAGTTGTAACCCCGGGAGAGATGAAGGACTGTTCCTTTCATCTCGAGAGTATTTTAAATTTAAGTTGCAACCCCGGGAGAGATGAAAATTGAAATCCCGGGATAAATAGGATTTCCCTGTTTTTGAGGATTTTTTTATTACCGCCATTATGCGCTAATTACAAGAACACCCTTCTTTTAAAAAATGGATTTTCATTTGATTTTAAAATTGAGCGTTTAAATTGATTTTTGATTTACCATTTAAAAATAAAAGATTGTTATTTCAAATCATGTTAAATTAAATTTCAAAAATGGTTTGTTTTTCAAAGCAAAAATTGTTTTAATTTTAATTCAAATTTTAAAAGAGAGAGGTTTTCCTTTGATTTTAAAATTAAGTTTTAAAATTGAATTTCGATTTATTTTGATTTCAAAACAAAAGATCTTTATTTCAAATCAAGTTCAAGTTAAATTTCAAAATTATTTGTTTCACAACAAAAGTTGTTTTAATTTTAATTAAAGTTTTAATCGAATTTCAAATTGATTTTGAAACAAAACGATTTTATTAAAGGATTTTTAAAGTTCTTGTTTTGTCGTATGATCTCGGTATCGGGATTAAGGCGTTAATGGCAAAATTAACAATCTTGCTCACAAAAATTAAATTCCTACTTTCTTTAAAGTTAGGATATGATTAGTTGAGACATTGTATTATTTTTTTATAATTTATTTCATTTATTAAGGACCATTTGAAATTTAGCTAGATAATTAGGATAAAATGTTTTGGCTACCGTTTTAAACGGGATGTTGTAGGGTGCTAACACCTTCCCTACACTCAACCGACCCCCGAACCTCGTTTTTTTACTTCGTAGACCGTATTTTTAAGGTGACCAATCACACCCTAAATGATTGGTGGCGACTCCATTTTTTGTGAAAACCCCTGTTTAACAGAAGGACGTCGGCCGCTCCGCGTCGCAAAAACGTTGCGACAACTTATACGACTATTTTACCTTGTATTTGGTGTATTAATATAGTTGTGACCGATACACCAAAAATAAAGTATATGAGTTGTACAACTGATAAATCTTATATTTGGTGTATTAGTGACAACTGATATACCTTATATTTGGTGTATCAGGTATACAACCGATTTACCTTATATTTGGTGTATCAATCACAACTGATAGACCTTATATTTGGTGTATCAATTATACAACTAACTTACCTTATGTTTAGTGTATCCAGAGACGGACCTATTAAGGGACTAGGGGGTGTCGCTTTTCCAAAGTTTTTGAATTTTTTATACAGGTAGGCAAAAATAATATCTTAAATATATAGTATTGTTATTAAATATATTTTGGTCCCCAATTTTCAAATAATCAATTTTGATGTAGTGGTAAATATGCATGTTTGCGTACTTTTGTATTTGAGTTTGAAACTCATCCTTAACAATTCATTTGTTTTACATTTCCTTCAATACTTTAAATTTATTTATTTTTTATTTTATTTTTAGAAAAAACTGTTTTCACTAATATTTTGTTTTTATATATTTAAAAATATATAGAATTTATTCTTAAAAATAATTTAGACCTATTCTTTTTTATAAATATGAATGAAACCACATTTAATATTTAGTTATTAGTATTTAATTTTATAAGATATTTTTTAATTAAAATGTCATTTTAGTATCTATACTTTGAGAATTGTATTATTTTAGTCAGGTAATTTTAAATGTTTAAATTTAATACTCTTCCTACTTTGAACAAATATTAAAATTAACTATTACTATTAGTTTATTTGTTAACATTTTCAAGAGTAATTTAATTTATATTAACGAACCTCTATAAATTTTTGAAACATATTCATATTATAGGGTGTATTTTCTTGAATAATATTTTTTTCAAAATATCTAATAAGTCTTTTAAACTTTTAATATGTCTAATAAAATTTCATAGAAAGATATACAAAAAAAATAAAAGGAAAAATGTACTCATAAAAAATTGATAAAAATGACTGTTTTTAGACCAAAATTGGAGGACTATACTAAACAATTTTCTCAATTTTTTTAATTCACAAAAAAGTGTATATTCTTATCAAATTAACATTCTCCCACCTTTTATTGGACCAAGCATGCAACTAATTCACGATTTTCAAACATGTGCTTCGAAAGAACTTGTTTAGGGGTCGTTTGGTTGACATCTTTGAGGGTGGGCATCAGGATGAGAATGGCTTTCTGATGGTCATTCTCACGTTTGGTTGGCGTCTTAGCATTTATGCCCGAGCATAGCTGTAGCTCAGGCATCAGAAGTATGGTTTTCTGATGCCCTTCATTTTAGAGGACTTTCTCTAAAAGCCATGGCGATGCCTTGTCCAGGTATGTCTTCTTCTTCCCATTGGTTTTTTTTTTAATCTTCTTCTTCTTAAGTTTTTTTTTATTTTTTATTAAATCAATTCCAAACTCTAATTTCAAGTTTGTGTTTTTTTTTTTGGGTTAAATTCATTCCAAAGAGCTCTGTATTTTTTTTTTTTTTGTTAAATCGATTTCAGTAGCTTCTTAATTTAAGATGTGTGATAGCTATGCGATCGCATAGTCGCATAGGTTGGTGTGCGATAGCTATGCGATCCAGCTACCGATGTGATCGCATAGTTATCGCACAACTACCTCTGCGATCGCATACTATCGCACAGCAACCTATGTGATTGCATAGGTTGTCAAGTGTTGCACACCAACCTATGTTTAGTAATAAATGATAGATTATATTTGTTTTTTGAATTATATAATTTTTATCCTTAGTTCTTCAATTTTATTATTGTATTAATTAATTAATTAGAATTAAAAATTTGTATAATTTTAAATACCTTTCGTTGAACATAATTATTAAGATTTATGGTTAAATAAAATAAACAACAATTAATTATTTAAAATTTATTTGCAAATCTGATGACATTTTGATGCAGCACCAAACACATACATCATTCATTCCCAAGAAAATCTGATGACATTCTCAGCACCAAATACAGACATCATTCCCAGACATCTTATTCTTAGATATCTGATATCTCATTCCCAGGCATCTTTTATTTTCAGGCATCTGCAAATCCTCAAACCAAACGGCCCCTTAAGGTTTTTGAAATTTACAGTTTAAAGATTGAGTTTTAAGATGTTTTTCTTAAGCATTTTGGTCCTAAAAGGTTTGGGGTTATAGATTATTGAACCTCCAAAACACATTAGAAAAAGAAAAAAGGACAAATGTACTCCTACAAAATGACCAAAATAACTATTTTTAGTCCAAACTCGAGGACTATAGTAAACGATTTTTTTTTAAAAAAATTAATTCACAAAAAATGTGTATTCATATAACACTCACATTTCTCACTTTTTATTGGATCAATCATGTAGCTAATTCACGGTTTTCAATCACGTGCTTGGAAAGAACTACTTTAGGTTTTAAGTGTTTTTCTTAGGATTTTGGGATTAAAGCTTTGAGGTTGTAAGTTATCGAACCTCCAAAACCCAACATTGAAAAAGAAAAAGAAAATATGTACTCATAAAAAATTGACCAAAATGACCGTTTTTAGACCAAAGTTGGAGGACTATAGTAAACAATTTGTTTAATTTTTTTTTAATTCACAAAAAAATATATATTCCTATAACATTAACATTCCCCACATTTTATTGGACCAATCATGTAGTTAATTCACGGGTTTCAACCACGTGCTTGAAAAAACTCATTTAGGCTTTTGAAAATTTACGGTTTATGGAACAAGTTTAATGTGTTTTTCTTAAGGATTTTGGTACTAACCCTTTGGGGCGGTAGGTTATTGAACCTCAAAAATCCAACATTGAAAAAAGAAAAGAAAAAAATGTACTCATAAAAAAATGACCAAAATAACCGTTTTTAAACCAAAATTGGACGACTATAGTAAACGATTTTTTCAATTTTTTTTAATTCACAAAAAAAGTGTATATTCATATAAAATTAACATTTTCCACTTTTTATTGGACCAAGCATGCAAATAATTCACGGTCTCAAACACGTGTTTCGAAAGAACTCATTTAAGGTTTTTGAAATTTACGGTTTAAGGATCGAGTTTTAAGGTATTTTTTTAAGCATTTTGGTCCTAAATCTTTGGGTTGTAGGTTATTGAACCTCCAAAACCCAACATTGAAGAAAGAAAAGGAAAAATGTACTTATAAAAAATGACAAAAATGATCGTTTTTAGACCAAAATTGGAGGACTAGAAACGATTTTTTTTAATTCACAAAAAAATGTATATACATATAACATTAACATTCTCCACTTCTTATTGTACCAAACATGCAGTTAATTCACGGTTTTCAAACACGTGCTTCGAAAGAACTTCTTTCGGGTTTTTTAAATTTACGGTTTAGGAATCGAGTTTCAAGGTATTTTTCTTAAACATTTTGGTCCTAAAGCTGTGAGAATGTAGGTTAATGAGACTCCAAAATCCAACTTTTAAAAAAGAAAATGAGAAATGTAGTCATTAAAAAATGATCAAAATAACCGTTTTTAGACCAAAATTAGAGGACTATAGTAAACGATTTTTTCAATTTTTTTTAACTCACAAAAAAAAATGTGTATTCATATAAAATTAACATTCCCCACTTTTTATTGGACCTAGCATGCACCTAATTCACGGTTTTCAAACACGTGCTTCAAAAGAGAAATCTCTTTAAATAACCCACACGACTAGTAAAAATCATAGAAAACCTGTCACAACAACTCTTGAAAATGTAAACTCAAGTTTGTAAAACACATCACTTAATTCAAGTTATTCAATCACGTGCTTGATTTTGTGAATTTACGGTATAGGGATCAGGTATTAACGTAATTTTCTTAAGGCTTATGGTCCTAAAGTTTTGGGCTTGTAGGTTGATGAACCTCTCAAACCATAAATTTACAAAAGAAAATGAAAAATGTACTCTTAAAAAATGACCAAAATGATTGTTTTAAGACAAAAAAAAAAAAAAAAAAAAAAATGGAATACTATGGTAAACAAATTTTGTAATTTTTTTTTAATTCACAAAAAAAATTGATATGGATATATGATACATATTCCTCACTTTTTTATTCGACCAAGCATGGACCTAATTCAAGTTATTGAACCACGTACTTGAAATGATTTCGTTTAGAGTTTTGAGAATTTATGGTTTAGGGATCAGGTTTTAAGGTATCTATATATATATATTTAATTCAATAAACGGGGCGGGACGAATATATTATTACCCGTTCCCGCCTCGTTTGAGAAAAAATATCCCCGCTCCCTACCTCATTCCCCATGTAATCAGGGATATTCTCCTCCCCGTTCGAGGTGGGTCCCCGCGGGCTGGGGCGGGACAAACTAAATGTACATCTCTACCTACTTGTAATTAAAGTTGGAGAAGCAAATGGTTCTATTTAAATTCTTTTTCATAATTGATACCGGTTCTTGAGACATTCATATTCAAGTTCCCAGTCTTCTCTTCATTTACCCGAATCGAGCCAATCTCTTTGTATTCGGCCCGAAACCTTTGTACACCTTCATTAATACCAAAACTTATATGCTTAAGATGTTTTTTTTTTTAATAATTTGGTATGGGGCTTATCCATACTAATCAGGGGTGTTGGTCCGCCCCAATGTCCAAAGCTCGAAGACATCAAAGACTTTTTCTTATTAAGCACTCAAAAGTTCAAAATTCAAACACGCGATCTCTAAGTAGGTGTTACTTAGAACCGCGTGCTTTGACGAGGGAGCTGCCTTTTAGGGGCATGCTTAAGATGTTTTGCGTGCTGCATAAATCCAAGAAGGCAAAAGGTGACGGTTTTAAGCCATTAAAGGTGACCTAGAAAATGAAAACTTTTGATTTTGACAATGGAATGCTTGAAAATGATGGGAATTTGTACGAATAACCTACAATTTTCGTCTGTTTAGTCAAAATAACCCGAACTTTTACAACAAGACAAATTGACCTTCTATTGACATCATCACTTTTTTTTAATATTATTTTCTCGCTCTAGCTCGTGCTCGGGTTGGTCTCGCTCTAGCAGCTCCATTTCAAATCTCAAGATCTGAAACATTTTCCAGATCCAAATTTTTTAGATTTTATAGATTTTCCAGATATGAAAAAATTGTGGTTCTCGAATCGTCATGGGAGAGCTGCTATCGATGGGAGTCGTCACTGGAGAGTCACCAACGATGGGTGAATATACGGAAGAAAAAATGTGATAGAGAGAGAAAAAAAAAATGTAAGAAGAAGAAAATAGGTTTAGAGGAGAGAGGGAAAGCTAGAGAGAGCTAAAAAACCAGCCATAAAAAAATTGAGGATGATGTCAGGTCAATTTGCCTTGTTTATAAAATTCGGGTTAGTCCGACAAACAGGTGAAAATAAGGGGCCCTTAGTACAAAAATCCCTGAAAATGATCCCCTCTTTTTTCTTTTCAGGTTGCGTCATTCAAGAGATTAAACAGAGTAACCTTCACGAGTAGTGTTTCGAAGTCGCCTTCGGGAAAACTTATGAGTAGGGAACTCATAGGAAAAATTGTACGACTGACCCGGTATTTTGACCCGTTTGTCAAACTAATCCGAATTTGAAAAACAAGTCAAATTGACCTTCTGTTGACATCATCATTTTTTTTAATATTATTTTCTCGGTCTAGCTCTAAGTGCGAGCTCAGACTGGTCTCGCTCTAGCTTCATTTCAGATCTCAAGATCTGAAATTTATTCCAAATTCCAAAATTTTAGTTTTTTTTCTTTTTTTTTTTTCTTTTTTTTTTCTTTTTTTTTTTTTTTTTTTTGTAGATTTTTCAGATCTGAAATGTTCAGATTTCAAAAAATCCTCGTTCTCGAATCGTCACGGGAGAATTGTTGTCAATGGGAGTCGCCGACGATGGGTGAATAGGAGGAAGAAAAAACGTGATAGAGGAGAGAGAAAAAAATATATAAGAAGAAGATAATATGTTTAGAGGAGAGAGAGGGAAAGCGAGAGAGCTAGAAAACCAGATAGAAAATAATTTTAAAAAAAAACGATGATGTCACTCGAAGGTCAATTTGACTTATTTTTCAAATTCAGGTTACTCTGACAAACAGACCAAAATACCGGATCAATCGTATAATTCTCTCGAACTCATAGCACAAGTTGGGCCAAGATGTAGATGTCAAAATGTTGAAGAAGATGAAAGGTGAATAAGTTACACTATATCATACAGTTATCAAACAAATGTATTCACAGTTACAAGCAAAAGAAAACTGGAAAAATGTTGGAAACCTTAAAACAACATTCATTCTTATATGATGATAACATCAATACTTCAATATAGGACAACTGAATTCTGTAAGATCTTGTGAACTTATCTTTGTTACCACTTACTAATGTGATGAACTTTCTGTTTCTTTCTTTGGAGACAAATTATAAAAAGTTTCGCTCTTAAGTCGACTTCTTGGCAAGATTTTGACCAGGTTAGTCGTCAAAGCTATCTCAGATAAAAGATTGACGAACACATGCATGAACAATGTGTTAGGGTATCGGAAGGGTATAATGGTAAATAAATAGGAGGTTGGTTTTGGTTAAGGTATGAAGTTATAAATAGAAGGAGATGCTACTTGGGAAGGCAAACTATTATATGGTGAATTAAGGCTTGAGAGAGTGTTCTCAAGAGGGAGGGTGCAAGTACCTCAAAACACGTGTTTATCTGGTAGCTCGGTTACATTTATATTTTAATATATTATAGCACGTTAGGAAGTATCCTACTCCAACAAAAAAAAAAAAAAAAAAAAAAAAAAGAAACAGTAAATGTAAAAGTATAATTTTAAAACGGAGTGTGAAGAGAGAAATAATTGGGGTGAAGAAAGTGAGAGTGAATAAGCATAAGAGATGAAGTAGATGATACCCAACTCTGAGCATTTACTTTGGAGAATGTTGCTGCTTTCACAAACACCACCACTCATTTACAATGGCACTCACCAATTTTACATACCACTTTTCTGTCACTCCCTCCATTACTTTTTACCCCAAAAAACTGCTCTTTTTCTTCTGCTATTTCATCTCTCCCTTTGCGACAAATAATTTTACACCGATGGATGTATAAGAGAGAAATTATAAAAAAAAAATGTATTTCAAACATGTATCTAATGGTTTTTAGAAGCATACAAATTTTGAATTTGTGTCCAATGATTATTAAGGACAGCTATATATATATATTGTAACAACCATCTTTCTTATTCTTCACCTCTCTATTTCAGTTTTCAAACTGGTTGTTTTATGTTTGCTAAACATCACTTTGCTCATATTACCAAGTTTTAAGTAAGTGTTTTCCAGATTAGGCCAACTTAGCCCATCATGATTGTGGGCTGGTACCACATCTTGCCAGCCCAAAAAATTGACCTTTAGTGATGTAATCATTCAAAGTTCGACTTCTTTTTTTTTTTTTAGTTCAACCACACGTGAGTTATGTCTTTGCTTGCCTTTCTGCTGGTGCTTATAGCTTTTCTCCCGCCTTTGCAGGATGGTATTGCTCTCTAAATGTTGGGTCTACTGTTGCTGAAACTACTTTTTCAGGGTAAACCATAGGAACTACTGCGGATGGATCATATGCTGCTCTAGCTTCTGCTAGCTCTAACTAATCTGTTTTCTCTCGATTTTCAAGTAGAGGAATTTTGAACATCTGATCGCATGGTCGAAGACATGTTTTAACCAATTGAACTACACTCCGATTAGTTGTGAATCAATGTTTTAAGATAAGATATAGATAAAACGTAGGGAAAAAATCAGTTTATACCCCTAAACTTTGAGGATTGTATCAATTAAAACCCTAAACTAACGATCATATCAATTTAAACCCTGAACTTTCATAAGTGTATCAATTTACACCTTCTATTAGAACTTATTTGAAAAAAAAATTCATTTAAACGAGTGAAAACTTATAATTTTAACAATTAAACTCATAAACTTTCATAATTGAATCAATTGTATGAAAGTTTAGGTGTTTAATTGATTAATTACAAGTTTCTACACGTGTGAAAACTAACATTTTTCTAATGGAGGGTGTAAATTGATACACTTATGAAAGTTCAGGGTTTAAATTGATACAATTGAAAGTTTAGGGTTTTAATTGATACAACCCTCAAAGTTTAGGGGTATAAATTGATTTTTTCCCTAAAACGTAATACAATGACAAATGATCGTAATCTATTACAGGTTGTTTGGGGGCGCTGAATGAGTTATTTAGTCGGTGTATGTGAGTTATAATAACCTATGAATAGTAAATATTATTGAAGTCAGTATAGTTACTTTATTGACTGTGGATTATAATAGAGTCGGTGGGCCAAACATAACCTGGTCAATTTCAAGTCTACCTTTACCAACAAATTCCAAAAACCCATGTTATTAGTTTTTTGTTTTTTTGGGTGAGATTGGTTCCTTTATTTAAAACTATTGTGCCTCAAGATTTAATTGAAAATATTAGGTAAAGAGTTAGATTCATAAGTAGCTAAGGAAAAGGGGTCCCATAGTTCCAAAATTTGGTATTGGTTACACTCTTTCTTTCTCCTCCTTTCACTTTCCCTCTGTTTGGAAGATTTTGACACAAGATGTTATGTGTCATCATCCCTCTCTTAACTTCAATTATTTAGCCTTTGCACATGCTCTCTCTCTCTTATCCCATTTGATAATCACTTTTGCTGCTACTTCTGGTCTAATCTTTTCACCTTTTCTTTATATATATTGAGCCCACAATTGTTAATCTTTGGAGCAAAATTTGTTGGGTCCATTTTGTTACCCTTTATTTTGACTTATGTTAGTCCAATGGACCCATTGCACATTTGCTTTATTGAGTTTTGGACTATCTGTTAAGTTTTCACAAGAGATTCATTTTGGAAGCAAAGAAAAAAAACCACCACTATTTTCACAGTCTTCGCTAATTAGAAACCTCTTCCGGTCACGTCACTATAAACCTCTTCACAAGTCTAAGCATAGCTCAACTGGTTAAGACATATATTCTCGATGAAAGAGTCAGAAGTACGAATTCTCACACTTCTACATATTGCTGAACTCAATACAAGAAAATAAAAGAAAAATCTTCTTTTGTTTTGGATTGCTTGGGTCACTTTCATACATTTTTCCTAGCCAAAATAAGCATCTTTCACTACTAACTTCTACAATTCAAAATAATTGATTTTTATTGAACCACGTCATTTAAATTATTAGATTAGATTGGTTGTATTCTTGAATTACATTTAATTATTCTTTACCATCATTTCTCAATGCGATACGATATTCAAACCTTAATCTCTCAAAAATCAATAAATCATTGAATGTATATTAGTATAGTCCTATATTATCACTTGATGTTGACTATATTGATGTATAATATTTTGAATTTGATAGGATTTTTTTGGAGATGACCAAATAATGTTTTGAAGTAATGAAGGTTGCTAAGTGGGTGGTGGATATGGCAAGCAATGACAAAGCAATTTACATTGTGAAATTAAGGAGCCAAACCATCAATCTCAATCAAAAATCACCATCTTCATTCTTATCACAAAGCTTAATGGTCAAACATCAAAGGATATAGACTGAAATTTTCTATCAAAAGTCTCTTTAATTCATGTACTTCATTTCCTTAATTAAATTTCTCTTCAATTCACACTTCTAATCATATGCTTAAATTATAAATTATGTCAATTCCTTTGACCAATTAGAATATAATTCTAGGGTTAATTCAACTAAAATATCCCTAGGCTTTAATTTGATGATCTTCAGGTGGATAACAAAGTGTAATTTTGAAGTCTCTCTCTCCTAACTTTTTTTTGGGGACCTCAAAATTAGAGCTTTAAGATAACATGTTAGATGATTCTTTGTGAGGTACTGTCAATAATCATAAAAAGATGTTTGGATATATTAATGTAGACTGTTCCTTTTCTTTCCTTTTTCTTTTCTTTTATGTGTTATTGTGTGCATGAGCTTTTGGTTTATTTTGCTGTCAAAATAATGGGTAATTTAGAGTGGGTCGTTTTTTAAACTATTTAGAAAAATACGGTGGTTTTGAATTTTTTTTGAAAAATTGCGTTTTTTTTGTCTTATTAGAAATGCGCAGGTTTAACCCGCGCACTCGGACCTGTCAAAGATTGCCACCTACCGTCCGTTTGGAAAACGTTTGGAATACGCTTCTTCAAGAAGCGCGCCTTTCCAAATTCCAGACCGGTAAATTTACAGACAGAAAATTTGTTTTCCCTGTAAATTTACCGGTGGGAATTACAGACCGATAAATTTACTGGTGGGTGGATTTACCCGTCTGGAACACCATTTTTCGAATTTGTTTCAAAACCACCTTATTTTTCTAAATAGTTTAAAAAACGACCCCAACTCTAAATTACCCCAAAATAATGGTCAAGTAGTCCAAAATTGAAATCACCAAGCTTTTTTGTAGTTCAACAAATATGGAGTGGGGTGGAGATTCAATCCTGATGTTTGAGATAGTAATTGATATCTTATTCACTAAGTTTTGTTCGATTGGGCAGCCGAACACTTCCTTTCATGATAGAAAGAAGTTCTTTCCTTATTTCTATATTAAGCTTCTTAATTTCACCACATTTTCAATCTTCAAATTTTCTTCTTTTGCTTTGGTCCCTTTAATTGTATGTTTGAGAACAATTTTTGTTTGTTTTTCATATATAGTATTTTAAGAGAATTATGCTTGTTTAATACTAATTTATTTTATATGTTTTCTATACTTCCAAAAACACATTTTGGTGAGTTTTTGGAATATTGACAAAAACAATTTTTTTTCTTTCTTTTGAGACATTTTTCTCATAAAATAGCACACTCCCATTACAAAAAGACTCAATTTTTACTTGTGGGTATTGATAATTTCTTGTGTAAAAGCAAGTACTTGCACCCTTTTATACCAAATTTTACCCCAAACAACAAAGAGGGGTGGGAAAAGAAAGAAAGGCAAAATGAGTCCATTTGGGATTTGCATAAAAAGGAGAAATGAAACACTAAATTTCCCAAAGGAAAATGAATTGTTGGAGCTCTAAAATGACAAAGGCAGACAAAAGTAAAAACATTAATTGGGTAAACAAAGAAAAGAAACAAATAAAACCTATTTGTTGTGAAACAAATAACCTAGAAAACCACAAACCACAAACTTTGTTGTTTTTACTTGAAAAAGAAGGCAAAGGATGAGTTTTTTTTTTTTTTTTTTTTTTTTTTCTCTCTCTTCAACCGTACTACAAAACTAGGGTTTCGTGATTCCTAGCCTTCACAATAACATAAACAAAATGTATTTGTATGATTGTAAAGGTGGGGTTGAGAGGAAAAGATGAAAGAACAACAAGCTTTTCACATCACGATCAATGAGAAGTATAACACACAAATAATTGAGTACATAACTTCTTCTTTCTTTCGTGTAATTTGTCGGTATATATCCCGTTACGAATGTTATGCATTTTGTTCGTAAACTTTCGAATGTTGTCTCTTCTTTATACCTAAATTTTGCATAAAATACTATTTTAGTTTATGTTATTAATTTACCTACAATAATTGGAACAAAATTCAAATTCATTTAAAAATTCTATACTTAAAATTTAGAAATACTATATATGGATTTAAATGTTCGCTTGAAGAGACGGAAATAAAATTAAAAATAACTTGTTAACTTAGGACTAAAATGAAATAAGTAAAAGCTTAAAATAGAATTCAAATTTAAAATTTTCAACTAAAACAAATAATATTTTTTTTTTGCGCATTTTAATTAATGCGAGGATTGAACATGACCTCTTAGTTCGGTTTGACATTGTTTAAAATGTGGGCTCAATTTTGAGCGGTAATAATGTATTTAAATTCATGCACCGTGCGTGGTTTGTTGCACAGGTGTAAGATCAATCAACCCCCACTCTAGACTATTTAGGTGATGCGTTCACTCACCAGTTGCACCAACTTCCACTCTGGACTATCTAGGTGATGCGTTCACTCACTCGTTGCATCAACCCCCACTCTGAGTTATCTAGGTGATGCGTTCACTCACCCGTTATACCAAGTGGTTGTTTAATAATTTTTTTGCTATGTTAGGCAGAGCGCTCACCAACTGCACCAACTGGTTGTTCGATTACTAAAACAAATAATATGATATAGGAGGATTTGACTTCTTGTTTGGTTCTTTGAACTTCTAATCATGATTAGTTGTGCTAAGATTCCTTATGTTTTGTTAGAGTATGGTTTCATAGAAATATCAACATTCATACAACTCAACTTAGTCTAATCTCAATCTCACTAAATTATATTTCATTCAACAAACTTTAGAGAATGAATTATCAACACACATACATATACATTATGAAGGGTAATTTTGTAATTTCACAATTTTACATAAGGTGGTGGTTGTGGACTACCAACAAAAATGATCAAAATACTTGGATGAAAAGTGAGATAAAATAGAGGGAAATGGTGAAAATGACAAAAAGGGGCAAAGGAAACTAGAGGGCAATGAGAAGATAATTGGACATAGACATGCATATATGATCACTAAGATGCACACACATGGAACCCAAAAACAAGTCCCCACTAAGGAACAAATAATTTTTCATCATTTTAAAAATAGCCCACAAAACACATTACAAAACACAATCTTTTTGTCATTTGTCCACTAGAAAGGTCAACTTTCCCATCAACTCACTATATAATACCCTTATTAACAACAATCCATTCATATCTCCACTACACTCTTTGGATCATTTTGCATTTTGGTCATGTTTCCCATTATTTTGTTCCTTAAAACCTTGCCTCACTCCCATTTTTTACTAATATCTTAGTTCAATTTGTAGGGTTATTCTCCCCTTTTGAATAAGGTGTGTTTTGGCTCTTCTATCCATGTGTGGTCTCTATAATTCTAACCCACAAAGTTCATTTAAATTCACGATTTTTTAGAATTGATAGGTCAGATAACTTGAGTCTCATTTGATGACCATTTAATTTTTAAAAATTAAGTTTACAAACATTATTTCGATTCATGAATTTATTTGTTTTTTGTTATCTACTTTTTACACATGTTTTCAAAATTCGAACTAAGTTTTGAAAACTAAACAAAAATATTAAAACGTGTTTTTATTTTTGAAACTTAGCTAAAAAATCAAACGTATCACCTTAGAAAAAGATGAAAATCATTGTAACGAAATGATAAGAAAATTAAACAAGTACAAATTTCAAAAACAAAAAATCAAATGATTATCTATTGGAAGTCTTAATAATTATTTTTAAAAAGAAATTGAAACCCACATTAAAAAAATAGGGGAAAAATCAATTTATACCCTTAAACTTTGGAGGTTGTATCAATTAAAACCCTAAATTAATGATTGTATCTATTTAAACCCTGAACTTTCTGAAGTGTATGTTACACCTTTTGTTAGAATTTTATTTTATAAACGTTAATTAAACACGTGGAGACTTATAATTTTAGAAATTAAACCCATAAACTTTCATAAGTGAATCAGTTGTATGAAATTTTAGGAGTTTAATTGATAAATTACAAGTCTCCACACGTGTGAAAACTAACATTTTTTTTAAGAGAGGGTATAAATTGATATAATCATTAGTTTAAGGTTTTAATTGATACAATATCCAAAGTTTAAGGGTATAAAATGATTTTTACCAAAAAAAAAAATATATATATATATATATATAATCTTTATAAACTTAAGTTTATAATATTTATATTTCTATACAATTCAAACATAGATTTATCCAAATTCAAATTGAAAATAATGTTGATTTCTTGAGGGAAGTGGGAAACATTATGCCTTTATATTTTGAATTAAACTACCTCAATAGAAAAGTACAATGGAGTGAGTGCTATATATATATATATATATATATATATATATATATATATATATGCCTTTTTAAAGTGTAAACTTAAAATGACATCCACTTAGTTAGATCCATAAATAAAGACTTCAAAAGGTAGGCTAAGATGCTTAATGCATGTGGCTTATACACTACATGTTTATTAATAATGTCTTTTTAACTGTTTTTTTTTTAAAGTATCCAAAAAGAAAAGATTGTGGAAACCAACTAAATGAACCACTTTGAATTTTCCCTTCTCATCACAGTGATAAAGAGAAAGATCAAATAATTTTTTTTTTTTTTTTTTTTTAATAATAAGTTCTGACGAGCTAAATAAACATAGCATGTGATAAGATGAAACTCGAAACCTCTAGAGGATAATCCTCTAACCAGACTTCGTCGCAACGCTTTAAAAGTTTCAATTTTGTCAGCTCATGAACAGCACGATTGTCCAAAGAGAGATTTAATTGGTGTAGGTTTTGGTTTCTAGTAACATATTTCTCTTTGTAAAAAAAAAAAAAAAAAAAAAAGAGGGAGTTTTTTTTTTTTTTTAATGAGATAAAAAAAAATCTTGTTAATATGGTAGGATTTCACCACAACAACTAGCTAGCTAAGGCCAAACTGAGCATAGCTCAATTGGCATAAGGTTGTGCCCGTAATTAAGAGGTCATGGGTTCAATCCTCGCATTTATTAAAATACCGTTGCAAAAAAAAAAACTAGCTAGCTAAGAATTTTATGAAGAAATTCCAAGGAATTTTAGGTGTTTTTTTTAACAACAAAAGGACAAAGCCCAACAAATTATTGAGTGAAAAAAAATAAATGGGGTCTAAAAAGATATTATTTTTTGATTTTTTTAAAAAAAAATCTGAGTACTGACAAATTGATCATAATGAGTTGGTAATAATGTGGTTATGCTTAGGGCATATGCCATCTCACTAGTCTTTGTATTATATTGAAAATATGGCAAAAGCAAATAAAAAGTGTTATAATTATTTCTTTAATATTAATTTGAGATTCAAGCTAAGCATGATCTAAAATTATGGAATATTCCATTCTTTGTTTGCTTTCTTCTATTTGTATCTACTCTTAAAAATACCCAAAGTTTTAAAAGGTAAAAGAACAAAAGTTAGTTAATTTGTAATAATTGTCCAACCTAATCACTTGTCTTGTTGCTAATTGCTAATTAAGCAATTTTAATGTTGTTGCTTTTGGTTAATTTTGTTTTCTTCCTGTTTTGTCTATCTCTACCTTTACTGTTTTAATTTATATATGTATTATGTAGAAGGAAAGTTGCATGCAGCCCACATTCTTAAATGGATTTTGTTGTACAAAATCCTCAAAATATTGAGTTGCCACGAGTTGCACGTTATGGATGTTCGTCGCAACATGCGACGTTATTTCTATTCGTCGCACGATGTGATGTTATGGATGTTTGTCGCATCATGCGACATTATGGATGTTCGTCGAATGATGCAACGTTCCAACCGTTCGTCGCACAGTGCGACGTTCTTTTCATTCGTCGTACATTTCGACGTTATTATCTATTTGTTGCATAACGTGCGACGCCTGTAGAAAAATGTCACTAATTATCAAGTGCGACGAACCTTGCAACGTTTTATTTTCGTCGTTAATAATTATTAGCGACGAAATATTGTGGTTAACGACGTGTTTTTTTCGTCGCTAAATGCGTCATTTCTGGTAGTGAGTGTAAATGTAATGGAGAACTTTTTTAAATCTTTCAGTCAGTGTCATTATTGTTCAAAAAGTTAAATATTATTTAATGATCAAGATGAAAAATATTAAAAAACATGACAGTGTGTAAATTCAGAATGTTTAATCTTGCAGTTTTAATAAATTTAGGTTAATGAAGTCTTGAGATGGAAAAGTTTAAATTCCTATAATATATGTTTAGATTGTTCAAAATTTTAGTTTATATAACTTTAACTTAGGTTTGATTTTTGGGTTTATAATTTGTAAATATATATATAGAGGAATGTGGGTTAGGCAAATAATTATTTGATTTTTTATTTTTAAAAATTAAGGTTATAAACACTACTTCTATCAATAAATTTCTTTATTTATCAAAATGAGCATAATTCAGCGGTAATTGACATGCACTTATTTTCTTAATCAAAAGTTCAAATTCGAAGTTCAAATCCTCATACCCTCACTATTGTACTAAAAAGGGAAAAAAAAAAAAAAAATCTTTATTTTGTTATCTACGTTAGCTTTTACCAATATTTCAAAATGCAAATCTAAGTTTTGAAAACTAAAAAAAAGGGGTTTCGTTTGATAACAAGTTTATTTTTTTTTTCTATTTTTGAAAATGAAGTCTATAAACACTATTTTTACCTATAATTTTCTTGCTTTATTATTTACTTTTTGAAAACGATTTAAAAAACCAAACTAAATTTTGAAAATTTTAAAAAATAGTTTTTAAAAATTTGATTTTATTTTGAAAAGTGGCTTAGAATTCAACAGTATTTTTAAGGTAGGTAAAAATCTTACCCAAAATTATAAGGAAATGAGCATTATTTTAAAAAATAAAATGGTTATGGAAATGGTGTTTAAATTTTAGAAAACATGTAAAAAAAATTGATACACTAGGTGAATGCATGTTTTTGTTTTTAGAATTTAGGTACTAAGAATTCAAATATTTTCTTAAGAACGATGAAAGATGAAAATTGTGAAAAAAATAAACATAATTATTTTAGAAATATAATCGAAAACAAAAAATTAAATGATTATTGAACCTAATCGAGTGAGATTATAAATATTGAATAAACGAGACATATGTGACCAAAGCTATGTTCCGTTTTCTTTAACTTCAATCCAAATTGTACAGTAAAGAGACCAAAGGAATTGAACACTCAAACAGAACTAAAGAAACTGAATTATGAGTTTGTTCAAAAATTATTCTATAAAACTGTTTTCTATAAGAACATGTTTGTTGCTTTTTTCTTATTTCCTCATTTATTTTCATAAGTGGTCTATTTCTAAGAATAGTTCAAATATAGCTCTTCATTAAAAAAAAATCATAAATTGTCTATAAATAGTTCCACATAATAATCTTAATCTCACAATTCTTATCAACAAGTTGTCACCCAAAAAAAAAAAAAAAAATAGATTAAATTATAAATTTAATCCCCTCAATTTTAAAGTTTGTGTCTATTACGTCATTAAACTTTTAAAATTACAAATTTAGTTTATGAATTTATTTATTTTTAAAAAATTATTGATTTATTAAATACAAATTAAAATTTTATAGAAAATTCAAATTTATATCTAATAAATCAATTAATTTTTAAAAAGTTTGTCACGAACTTATTACATACAAAATTAAAAAAATTAAGATCTATTAGACATAAAATTAAAAGGTTAAAACATATTAGACATCTTTTAAAATTTAAGAACCAAATAGACACAAACCTCAAAGTTAGGGTTTAGCACTTTCTGAAAAATATAGTTGGTTGTTGGTGATAGTCATTTTATGTTTATCAATGATTTATTACGAATATGAAAGATTACGAAAAGGAGTTTACGTGGAGAATCAATACAGAGTTTACGTGGTGCACTAACGTTGTATTAGTTACGTCCATGAGTAGATTAAGAGGCGACAGAAGTCATTAGAAGGTTTATATATAACACCCTTACTGAGTCAGCCGTAGCGAGCAACTTACTAATCATGATTTATATCGAGTGGACAAAAATATATTTATAGTGAGGAGAGTGCAACTACTAAGCTATAGTGGAATGTCCTGATAGTTAACGAATGTTGATTAACTGGGTTAAAGAGTTTAGTCAGTTAATCTCGGATCGTTGGAGCTCATGATTTGTAGGTCCATGAGATCCCCTGCTAACTCATATTGAACTCTTAGAATAGTATGACGAGTGAATTCGAAGTGTTCGAATTCGGATTAAGAAATAAACGTTAAATATATCACATATACTTAACGGAAGTGATAAAAGTCGTTTAAGATTCGGATTGTTATTTATGCAACCCGTCTTATAAATATATATATTCTTTTGCAAAAAAAAATAAACTAGATCTGATTGTGACAAGATAAATGCATCAGTTCCAAACCACAATTCTGTAAGCACATCAATAAACAGTATAAACATTTCTATTTGTGGGCTCTAGTTTTAGGGTTTCTATTCATGACAAGAAAGAAGTTCAATTTTCTATTTTTCTTCTCCTCATTTAATTTATTACACACCACCTGTTATGATGTTTTCTTTAGCCCTAGTCCATTCAATTGGATTTGCCACTTTCAACTGTTAAGATCTTGGTTATTATTCCACAATTTTTTTAATTCTCCAAAGTTAAATATAATTATTATATATTTAATTTCTTTTTTTTTTAAAAAAAAAGTAATTAATTAGGGTTTCAAATGAATCATTAAACCCTAAAAAAGTTTTGTCTCTAATTCCTCATTCATAATCATAAAGCTTGTCTCTAATTTAGGAGGAAAGAGTGTAAACTAAGTTACTGAATAGGAGAAATCATGTCTGGAAGTGGCAAAATCACTTTTTGATAAATCTTATGATGATTTAATAACGTTTTTTAAATCTTATGATGATTTAATAGCGTTTTTTAGGACCGTGAAAGTGCTTTTTTTTTTTAATTAAGTACTTTTGCTAATTTGTTTTTGGATTTTACTGTCTTAAGGAGGCAGTGATTGGACAGCCAAACAGCCAAATTTCAGACATCAAGCACGAGAATTTTTAATATTAATTATTTATATATAGAGAGAAAAAAAACATATGCATATGCTTCAACCTTCTTACAAATACAATATATAATTAATTTCTTTCAAATATATATCTTAGTTTATCACTTTTAATCACACATCATTTTGATGTCACACTCTATACCCTTTGTTATATTTATGGTATTAAATTTTTGTCGACATGTCGATATTTCCATCATACCGTACAAAATCGATAAAATATTAAAAAAACAACAACAAAATGTAACCTAACGTGAATATAATATTATAATAAGTGTATTTTAAATCATTTAAAAGTGAAAAATGTTTATTTATTAATTTTAATATTTTTAAAATCTTTCAGAAATATACAACGACATCGACATTTTATCGATATTTTCATCGACATTTTCATAAAATTGAGACCTCGATATTTCCGTCGACATCCACATTTAAATTCTTACTTGTACCTCAACTTCATTTGCATAGTAATTTTATTATTTTAATGGATAAATTTTTCATTTTTTATCGAGGAACACAATATAGTAAAACTCTGTGACCCTACTCAATAAAAATATATATATATATATTTGTTATTGATACACAAAATAATTAATAGTGACGCGGTGGATAAAAGTGTCAATCTCTATACTCTAAAGATAATATTTTGTTGGTTATGTCTCTTTATATGTATGTAAATCTCATTCATCTTGCATAGCGATCATCTCTACTCTATTGATACACGTAATTGAAAAGGAGTATTAAAAAGTTTTTTTTTTTTTTTACCTATTTGAACAATGCTTTGCTGGCTTAGTGCTCAATCAATCTATCACGATGCTTCTGACTTATCGAACAATTTAGCTTACTCGATTATTAAGCAACTTCACTTTACTCAAATGGCCCGTCCTTTAAAAGTAACACTTTATGTTTCGTCCTTGCGACATATACATGACCTATTCAAAATTTTAGCAAACATTATACTTGTTTACCTATGTATATATAGGATAGAATGTAACATCATCTTGAAAAAGAATATAATGTTGATGTTCTTTCCCACCTAGGAGGTCCCTTCCCAATGGTTCCAGTCCTAACTTGTTCTTAATTCAGAAAAAAAAAATGAGAAATAAAGATAAAATAATAATAAAATACACCCATATTACTATAGGGTAATAAATAATAATTAAGTATATACATCCTCCACTTGCACTACTAATTACTATACCATTTTTTTATGTGTTTGACTTCAAGTGTCAAACTAATTTTAATTTACACCCAAACATATGAGTTCAACTATTTCTTTATATTTTTTAGAAATTCAAATATTTGATAGTAACACTCTAATTAGTCAATAACTTGAAGAGTACTTAAAATACATTTTAAAAGAATATATTATTTTTTGTTTCAATAATGTATAGATTGTAACCTTAATTGAAACTTAATGAATTATTAAGATTCTTTAAAATTATTCCAATCTGTAATGCACATGCCAATGAGAGAGAGAGAGAGAAAGAGCCCTAAAAAACAAGGGAACTAAGAGTTCAAAGGGAACCAACCAACAATAACTCAAAGGATGGTAAAGGATCAACCTATGATTCAATTGACCTCTTTTTCACTTGTGAAGGAAATTGAAGGGCAGTGGTTTTGGTGGGGACCCTAAAACTTGATTTTCATACCATCATCTTTTTTAAATGGAGTCCACACAAAATTTCCATAAAAAATGTATCCCTTTATTATCAAAAGTGTTTTTAAAATGTCGATGAAAATGTCGATGTTATGATAAATCAATAACAAAGAATAAATAAGCGCAGAAGAAGAACGACACAAATTTACGTGGTTCACTAATGTCGTGTTAGCTACGTCTACGAGCAGAAGGGAGAGCAGTATTATTACGAAATATGAGAGATTACAAATGAACAGATAGAGTGACTTATATATGGCAGACACTCTTCTAATGACCTAATACAAAATGAATCAAAACCCAAAACAGATAAGTAAAAATCCAAATCAGACCGGACAGCGAGACCCTCGTATCAACCAGTCGTAGAGAAGTCTCATAACATATTCAAAGCATTCCAACAGTCGAGATTTCAATTTTATAAAAATACCGATATCGATAGATATTTTTTAAATGAATTAAAATACTTGTTATTAATATTATATTCACATTTTGTTAATATTTCATCGAAGTCAAACTCACAAACATATAAAAATGTCGATATTTATGAAAATTTAATACCTTGATTGTCACTTCTTTACAAGACTGCCCTACAATACTTCTCTCTCAAACCCCATCTTCAACAACCATTTTACACTGCTCAAGAAAAAACAGATACTTTTTATCATCGAGAGAGAGAGTTGTGAGCTAGGTTCATTGGTTTTAAAATTTCTAGGGTATGTGACTCTAAGTTTTGGGGTAGGGATTAAAGAAAGGTTTGATTTGAATTAAAGGGTATTATTATAAAGAATCAAATATGATAAAGTAGTAATTAGTGGCACCCTTAAGCCATAGGAAAGACAATGGAAGAGTATGATTAGGGTTTGTCACATGCCAATGGAAGTATTTGAGTGGGCACTCAAGTGAAAATGCTATTGTTTTTCTTTATTTTTTACAATAGCTAGCAATTATAACCTATCAATCACATACATTTATATCTCCTTTTGACTTCTTTTTATTATTACTTTCTATCACTCTAAAATTTTGACACATTTTTTTGCCAAAAAGTCATTCCAACTTCCTTATGGAAGTTTGCTCACCAAACCCTTTTACTTTATACCTAATATTTTAACCAATTTTTTGTTGGATTCTTTCTTTTAAATATTTGATGGGTTGCATTTTTCAAGATTTTTTATGAATTAGAATGTTGCCAATGTTGTTAAACCATTTTTTCATAGTAGGGTTAGCAAAATCTCGTATCATTAGATTAAATGGAGTGAGATTATAGATTTTACGAGGGTAGATATCTCAATTATAAATGTTGAAATCACTCAATATACCAACAAGATACACTAGAAAGAAAGATATTAAAAAAAAATTGCCCTTTCCATATACTTGAGTTTTCTTTATTTTTCACTTATGAGACCGGACAATAATATAAAGGAAAACAAAACGATGGAAGATAAGGTAAAAGATTGTATTCTTCAATTCTATATCTCATTTCCTCCCATCAAGGTCGCTATATCTATATTTCTTCTCAATAATATGACTTTTCAAATCTTAGAATTAATTTTAGAGCTGTGAAAGTTTTTTTTTTTTTTTTGACAACATGTGAAATGAGGGATTGAACCTAAGATCTCTTAGTCATACATCATGTCAATTAAGCTATGTTCTTGTTCGCTTAGAATTAGTAAAGTTAGACAATGGACTAAAACAGTATATATGTATATATATTCTATTGAAGAAAATAGTAATTCCAATATTGTCATAAAATTCACAACTAAAAAGACTTTTATGTTGTCCCAAAAAAAAAAAACTTTTACAAGTACATTTGAACTGCCATAAAAAAAAAAAGGAAAAGAAAAAAAGAAAAAAATTCCAACCTTTAAAAAGAAAAGAAAAAACATAATGATTGAGTAAGTTCAAATTAGGAAGTAAAAATCAGAAATGGGACAGCCTAATTTTTAAAGCACAAGTTAATATTTTCCTCCATTAGATGATATTTTACTCTAATAAACAATTGGATCCAAGTGATCCCCTTTTTGGTTGATTGGCCTTTTTTTATTCAATAGGCAAAAAAAAAAAAAAAAACATCCAAATCCAAACAAAATAATTGAAGATATTGATTATTTATTTATTTTATTTTTTTTTTTGCAATTTTATTTTAAGAAAAAGGAAAAGAAAAAGATGAGGGAGACCCACCAAATGAAGGAAGAAAAGGAAAGTGAAGTAAATGATAAGTGTAAGGATAAAAAAATATATAAAAAAAAAAAAAAAAAAAAGGCTAAAATAAGGCCTAAAATAAGGGAGAGTCAGCAGTAACTTTCTAGCAAAATTATTTACCGTTTTCCAGAAATAAGGCCTCTGTGTGTATCTGTAGCCACGTGATTAAAAAGTTACTGCTTCACGTCAACTAAGTTTTTATTTTGAACTCGAAATTTACTGCCAAATTAACTCCGCCACTTCTCAACATTCTCTTTTCGCCTTCTCATTAATTACTAGGAATCTTGAGGTATTTATACGACGTTAAATTTTAGTCCGTTTAGGATGATTCGAAATTAGTCAAATTGATTTTTTTACTGACATCATCAATTATTTTTTTAATATTATTTTGGTTGTTCTCACTCTCGTTCTTGTGCGTGCTACATTTTTTAACTAAAATTTTCTAACCTCTCATGAGCGTAAACAAGAACAAGAAGAATAGTCAGCGAGAACTATTAAAAAATAATGATTGATAATGTCAGCAAAAAGTCAATTTGACTAATTTTTAAAATTTTGGTCCTTAATTTAGAGTTGCCAAATATCACAAGAATCTCCACTTTTTTTTTAATTATTATTTATCTTTTTTATGTATATTATTTTTTAACAACAAATTCGAGAATGAAGATTGAATTTTCCACCTCGTTTGATTTAGTACATGTCAAATACCGTTAAACTATGCTCACTTTATTTATTTATTTATTTTTTTTTTTTTTGATAATCTGTCTTTTGATTATTGCTTAGTTTGAGATTGTTGTAGGTTTTAAAATAATTGTTGACCAATTCTAATAAAAAGTAGATTAGTGTTTGGTAATTTCAACTCTAAACTTCAAAAAAAAAAACAAGTAAAGCATTTGGTAAATTAATATTAAATTGTTATGGTTAAAGTATAATTACTAGATGTGTTATAAGATAATTATTAAAATTTTACATTATTAATTATTTAATAAAGTATTAGGAATAATAATTGTTTTGTACTCAAATAATTATTATTATCGTTATATAAAATAAAATATTGAATTAATCATAGACTAAAATATAAAACATTGAATTATTTAACAAAATAAAATTCAAAAGAATAATAAATGAAGAAAATAATAAGAAATAAAAAATTATTCACATACTTTGCAGAAAAAACGGAATAAGAAAAAAATTGTTGGTGTTGCCCCATAAATGGGGAAGTGGGATCTGGAAAGTGAGATTGATACAACAATAATTTTATAAAATTTGTAAGGGGAGGTGAGAGATACCGTTTGAAGTTAATTTCAAAAGCATCAAGTCACTACGAGGTGTTAGGTTTAATCAAAATTAGTATTTAAACTAAATTCAAAATCTAATATTCTTACCATGGAGAGAAATAAAAACATCGGTTGATTTTCAAGTGGTCATTGCTGAGATGTTGATTTTCAGGTGGAGTGGATTCAGATAGAATGACAAGTTTAAGAGGATGGAGGCGGAGAAAGATGTGTTTGACACATAGGTAGACTATACTTATGTGTTGTTCTTTTTTTTCTTTAAAAAAGAATTTATCAAAATTGGAGGAGTCCTTAATAATGAAAGTTTGAAAGTTTGTAGAAAAAAAATTTGTGCATAAAAAAACAACTAAAATAAACTAAAACTTTAGAACTTCAAGTTCAACAAAGCTTTGTCCAAACACACATACTTCAGAGAACTCCACTAAACAACTCCAATTCCCTCAATTCCTTAGGTTAAATGCCTCCGGAGTGGGGCGGGAGAATTCAAACATCTAATCTTAAGGACAATAAGTACATGTCAATTAACATGTCAATTACTGCACAGAGTTATGCTCACTTTAACCGGAAAAAAATATTGATATTGCGGTAGTATGGACAAATTTCCATACTATTCTCATTTATTGTAAGTTATGATTAAAAATAACGTGAGGTCTAATAGACTTTAAGAACTATATATGAAGAAAGGTTTTTAAGGTGTTGAAGGGAGTAAATAGTATAAGAGAATACTAGAGAGCTATTTGTGACGATCAGTGAGTTAAAGTAGTCGGTGATTATAATAGTCTGTCAATAGTAAATACTATTGAAGTCAGTGTGGTTATTTCAAGTTGATGTCTCAAACAACTTGAAATACAATGGTTTCTCAACTTGAAAAAAAAATAATGGTGTCCTTGAACAACACTAAAGTTTTTTTTTTCTTTCATAAGTGTTTTATAGAAAGTGAATGGTTAGATTAATAATTTTTTTTATTTACCTTTCATATATCTAATGTTATAAAAAAACCAATCGTCTAAATGAATGTATTACTTTTTGGTGAATATTTAAAAATAATATTATTGATACAATTATTAGTTTGAAGTTTTAATTCATACACTTTAAAATTTAAGAGTATAAATTAGTTTTTTTTTTTTCCAAAAACAAATCTAGCAAAAGAAGAAGAAACACAATAAACAAGTGAAAAGATTTTTTTTTTTTTTAAATGACTGAAGTCTTATTCACTACGAGTTACTCAAGTTAAAAATGTCGTTTAAGTAACTCGGAACGGACCTATGAAAAGACTAGGGGTCATTGCTCTCTATAATTTTGAATTTTTCTATATAGGTAGATATAATTAATGTTTTAAAATTTACACTATTAATATAATATAATTAATGGCTCCTCCAAATTTAATCAAATGCTAGCTCGCCCTAGTGGCTATCACACATTTCAAACTATTTCTTTTAGTCATTGTAATTTCAAATGGTGTCGTTCAAATAAAAAAAAAATTCAAAGCTCAAATTTAGTCTTCATATTTTCAATAAATTTTAAAATTAATCTCTACTATTAATTTACTTGTTAACTTTTCAAAAAATAATTTAATCTATATTAAACCCTAAACTTTAAAAAGAGTTATTCAATATATTTTTCAACTTTCAATTTTGCATCGAATAGATACACAATTTTTTAATTGTAAACCTAATAAATCATTGTTTTATTCTACATTTTTTTTAAAATTGAGAGATTCATTATAAACAAAATTGAAAGTTTAGGTATATGTCTCTCACGTTAAGATAATAGATTGAAAGTTTAGAGACATATTAGACCTTTTTAGAGTTTAGGGATCTAATAGATTCTAACCTTAAAGTTCATGGACTAAACTCGTAATTTAACTTTTTTTTTTCGATTAAACTATTTATACAATATATTTTGACCTCTCAAACATTAATGTTTGGGTCCGCCCCAACCAATACGTGTTACACCAATCACGATTCTCGAGGTCAGCGGTTTGATTTTCACTCTCACAATTATTGATCTCAAACCAAAAAAACAATGGAGTTTTAGTAGTTAAACTTTGTCATCACAAAGTCATACGTATGAAATCTAAGAGTAGGTAAGCATAAGATTTTTGTTAGATAGAATAAGAAAAGTTGAGGGGAAAAAAATAAAAGAAAATATATTAATTAAAAGATGTGTGTGAAAATGAAAGGCAGGGAGGATTAGACAAGGTGGGCGTGGGCGTGGGCGTGAGCAGGGCGCCAACCACAGAGCCTATTGGAAATGTCAATGCTAAGTACGGCCACCGTCACACCACACCATACATTACTCACAAATTTAGTTTTTGAAACTTTTATTTGTGTCTATTTAGTATATATAAACTGTTATGATTCGTTACGATTGGTTCGATATGGAGTCTCGTTGCTCGATTTATGTCAAATTAAGTTGAGACTTTTCGGTGAAACTAAAAGTAAAGTCATGAGGATTATGCCTAAAGTAGACAATATCATATCATTGTAAGATGTCTGGATTCGTTGTCCTTAATAAGTGGTATCAGAATCATGTTCCTCACTTAGCCATGTCGGTAAAATCATCGAGTGTCGATCAAAGATATTGATGAGCCTTCAATGACATAGTCATAATTAGTCATAGTGAATCTGTGGCTGAGCTTTGCTAGCTCAAGTGTAATTCGGAATGACTATCTAAGGGTCGTGATTGAGTATTAAAGGTAATATGCTAAAGTATAATATGATTCTATATAAAGGGAGGTGAGCGGTACTTTGTTCGAAGAGAGAATTGTTAGGAACAAAATAGACTCAGGTATGATACTTTGTTTGAGGGAGGAGATTGTTAGGAGTACAAACAATATCTCACATTGGCTACATAAGAAAAATATCATGGGTATATAAGAGGGACAAATTATCTCGAATGATATGAAATATTTTGGATGAAATCAACCCAAAGTAGACACAATATCATATTCTATCTTAATTACCTACATTATTAAAGTCATTTATCAATATTTTTTAATTTCATAAATTTGAGTCTTTCTTCTTTTATAAATTAAATAGGAAGTTAACTAATAACTTAGACTAAACATCTATTATACCAAAGTAATTGTAATTGTGGGTTTAGAACTTTTCTTCTTTTATAAGGCAATCTCATAATTGCATAACCCTAAATTACTGAAAACAAAACTCATAAAATTATAAACGCTATGGTAAGCTATACTCTTATATTTTATAACTCATAAACTTACAAACTAAATTCAAATTCATTTAGCTAAACTATATCGAGGTTAAAAAATCATAAGTTTGAATCGTTTTTTTCTAATATTTTTGTATACCTACTTATTCCGTTCGCACTATAAATTTTCCTAACGTCAATAAGTTGAACCACATTATTATTAAAGTTTAAGTCCTACTTTGATATTTTAACTTTTAAGTTTGTTTCATTTTGGTCCCTATTTAGATTTGTTTTATTTTTGTTGAGGATCCCACGTCGAAAAGATGAAGGATCTCACTCACAATATAAGATACATGAGTTACTTCTTTCATTGTCCATTGGTAAGAGTCTAAAGACCAAAATAGAACAAACTTAAAAATTCAGAGACTAAAATGAACATTTTGAAAGTTGACGAACATGAACTTATTAGACTTATATAAACTTAAACATTTTTTTTTTATTGTGTGGGATGAAAATACTTATTAGACTTATATAAACTTAAACATTTTTTTTTTATTGTGTGGGATGAAAATTAAACATATGACCTATTAGTTACTAGTTCATATATCATGTCAGTTAAATTATGCTTAAAAAAAATAAAAATAAAAAATAATAATAATTCCCTTCTCATTCACCATTTTGTCTATTATCAAAATTTTATTTCGACAAAAATCACTTAAATTTTAAGGTTGTATCAATTAAAACTTTGAACTTTTAAGTGTATCAATTTACATATTCTATTAAATTTTCATTGACTATCTATTTAAAAATTGTCCTAATATCAATCTTTCACATATGTCGATTTTTTATCTGCTCTCATTCCTCTATTTTATCATAAATTATCTAAATAGATACATTTACGAAAGTTTAAAATTTTATTGATACAATTATAAAACTCGGCATAAGTGAATTAACGTTTCTTAAACGGAATCTAAAGTAAATTAATACATTTATAAAAATTTAGAATTTTAATTAATCTCACTCTTTTCTTTTTCTCTAGAACAGAAAGAACAAGAGAATTAAGATGGTTACTTGCCTTGTTTGAGTTCCTAAACAAATCCTATAATTCGCTGTCATTATGCTTTAATGTTTTTTTTTTTTAATATTTATATAATTAGCAGATTTTCTGACAATTCCCTCGAATCCTTTCACTTTAACTTTATTTTTTCCCTTTATTTATTTATTTATTTATTTTATTTTTTCCCTTTATTTATTTATTTATTTTATTTTCTCTTTTTTCCATTACTTGGTATTTTTATTTATTTCCCTAATACCCACATGCCTTGGATCTCCCCCTTTTTTTTTCGCTTTTTTTTGGTGGGTTTTGAGATGAAAAAAGCTGTTTAATTAATCTCATAAATTAGACCCACTTTAGGTTCAAAATCCCAGATTTCGGAATTTAATAACCTTAATTTTACAACTATGTTTAAGATTCTTATGTCTTATGAGTATGTTATGATTTCAGATGGAGTATAAATAACCGTAGTTTATACTTAATAGGATACTAGTGTAGGACCATAGTTTTCCCCAAAAAACACACCTATGCATTTATTAGTATTGACCCAAACATTGAACCTATGTAAGTTTTTGCATTTAATTTCACCTAAAAAGTTTTGTGCCAACAAATTTATTTTGTTTTTTTTTTTTATATATATATTTAAGTGTTGAGGTCAGCTTGAACGCACAACGACTATTCTAATGGGACAATTGTCTAATCCTACGACATTTGGTTGTCAAAGTCGTTCGTAAGGTATTAAATCTGTTGGAATGCTTTAAATCTGTTATCTGACAGCTACGATTACGAATAACCAAACACGAGAATTTCGTTGTTTTCTGTTTTGGACCTTGTTTTAGTTTATTTCGTTTAGGTCATTAGAAATGCATCATATATATAAAACTTCTAATTAATGACTTTTGTCGTAACTAATATGTAACTTTGTACTCTCTCTTCAAAAGATAATAAATTGTTTTCTCAATATGTGGACGTAGCTAACACATAATGAATCACGTAAATCTGTGTGTTGTTTTTCGTTTGTTTTTTATTGTCAATTTGTTATGTAGACGTAGCTAACACATAATGAATCACGCAAATCTGTTGTTTTTCGTTTGTTCTTTATTGTTAATTTGTTTTTGTCATAACAAAATCTTAGGTACTTACCCACCATGGTTATAATTAATTTTCTCTAAGATTTTTTTTTTTTTTAATGGGTAAAATCTCAAGACCCTAACACAATAAGGCTCATTTCAAGAATAAAGTCCAACCCACGAAGAAAAGCCGAGAGAGAGGGAAACGGCACAAACTCTGGAGGAAGGCGCCAAGAAGAAGTCGAACTCCTTCAAGGAGTCAACCACACAGGTTAACTCGGCCACAACTCCACAAGAAGGAGTCGAGCTCCACGCTTGACTCGGCTTCGGCTCCACAAGAAGGGGTCGAGGTCCAAAAGAGCTCAGCTCAGCATGAATGTCGACCCTCCTCGTAGGGTCGGCTGGTCCAAAAGAGAGAAGACACCGACCCCTCTCCAGAGTCGGCTCGATATTGACAATTGAAGGAAAATGTCTCCCTAAAGGTCGTTACACAACATTTTTAACGATCGAGAGTTATGAGAGTCATATAGACTCCTCCCAATGACCATTTAATAGCCTCAAACGACCATATATGGATTCCTACATACGGAGAAGATTCATAACATATTTGATAAATAATCTGATATTATTCAAATTTCATATTATTCCAACTTTCCATATTCAGCTCTCTCCGTTTTTCTTTCTAGAGTTAACTTGAGCGTTAGAGACGGTGTGGAAAGCCTCCCACCAGTCCTAACTTGCCCTCTTTCTTTTCAGATGTTGTAAGGTCAAACTCGTTACACCCATCAAATCAAATTTACAGATGATTCTCTCCAATTTTAGCTAATGTGAGACTGTATTCACATTCCAAATGTATAGTGCACAACATTTGTCTAAGAATACAAACTCGGCTCACTACCAATCAAATTGGCTATAAAATGTAGGTTTGAGACCAAGTTGGTCTCTAATTACACTCTTGACAAACTAACAAAATTCAAGTTTTCCCTCCAAGATACCAACTCTCCCCCTCCTAATTTTTGTACTATATAGTCAATGAAGAGCACATAATATTTATTCTTGAATAAATGGTAATAATAATGTGTGTATTGGGTATAAAGTTAGCAACTTCAAGTATAAAAGAAATGAAATGATTTGAGTTTTCATTAATGAGAGCTCCTTTCATAAGACATTACTTCAATAACTTGGGATCCAAACAAGGCATAGTGGGTAAGAAGGAAACCTTTTTTTCCTTTGTTGTTTCTGACAAAAACAGCAGACTCAATGTGTATACGCTATCAGATTTTCAACTTATGGTTTGGTTTTTCTTCAGTCAACCTTCAAACCTGCAAAAATAAATATTCTAATAATACTGTAACACTTCTGCTTTTATATTATTCTTCTTATTATTATTTTAATCTTTTACCATATTTTATGGAGGCTTGTTTGGATGACTTTGGATAATTTAATGGGTTTTTTTTATAGGATAATTTAATGGGTTTTTTTTATAGGATGAGGCTCCAAGGGTAGAGGAATGATCCAACCAGGTCGTTACAACTTGGTTGACAGTTTTACACCACTACAAGAAAATTAGTCTATTGCGACAATTTTTTTACAACGGTTTAGAAAGTGCTGCAAAATTTAATAAAATCGCAACAATTTTTTGAAACAAATAAAAAACTGTTGCAAAATATATGTATTGCAACGATTTTCTTGCTGCGATTCTAAAATGTGTTGCAATAGGGTGTTCATTTTTTTTTGGACAATTGGCGAAGCCTAAATAAAAAAACATTCTTTAAAAAATTTAAAGCCCAAACAAATAAGAAAGTGTTGCAATAGGATGGGTGCTATTGCAACGGTTGTGAGAAGTTATTCCAGCACTTTAAAAAGTGTTGCTAGATCCCTTACAACACTGGTTTAGCCAGTAGTTTCTCAAGCGTTGCAAAAAGTGTTACAACTGTTTAAAATCGCTGCTATAGCTCAAAAAAACCTCTGCAATAGCCTTGTTTTCTTGTAGTGCACTGATAAATGTATAAGAGATAAATCATAAAAATACTTCGATTATGTATTCGTTAACAAATTTTAAAATGTTTAAATTACAAGTTTAGTCTCTAAACTTTAGGTTTGTGTATATTTGGTCCATCAACTTTCAATTTTGTGTCTAATAGATATACGAGAAATTCAAAATTTTAAAAAATTAATTGATAAATTAGATATAAATTTGAATTTTATGTCTCATAGAACCTTAAATTTTCAATTTTGTGTCTATAAGATCTGTAAATTTTGAAAAACTTGTAAGTTCAGAAACTAAATTTGTAATTTTGAAAGTTCAGAAACAGACACAAACCTCAAAGTTCAGGGATTAAATTTGTAATGTTTTTTTTAAGATATACATTCACTGACTTTTTTTTTTACGATATGTGGGTGAGAGATTCGAACCTCTGACCTCACTGCTTCGACATTAGTTGACAGTTCCGGTTGACAAAATTTTGTACAGAGACTGCCACATCGAATATTTTTTTTTTTTTTTTGAGTACATTGGAGGTGGGGAAATTCAAACCCGAGATCTCTTAGTCGTCAATACATACATATGTCAGTTGAGTCATACTCGTATTGGCCTGCCACATTGAATAATTGGTTGAAAATAACATTAAAAAATCATCAATTTCTTGATTGTGTGTAGCAAAATTGGCCTTACTTGAAGGAGACAAACAAGGTAAGGTAATGTAAGGTCTCAGCTTTTTTCAACATTTCATACCTTCTTTCACATTCCTTCTTCTCCAAACACTTCTCAATTTTAAATTTTGATTAAATATTTTTTGGTTTGATTCCCTATTTTTTAAATGTTGGAGTTCAATCCTTCAAACTTTGTATAAGAAGAATGGTTGGTTTAGATTTTATATTAGTCCTTCGATTTTTTAGATTTTTAAATTTTAGTTCCTAAAACTTTCCTTTGAATTTAAAAAATATAATAATTTTGATCATTGAAGTGTAATGTTTATTTTAATTATTAAATTTTAAAAAAATCTTTTTGCGTATCACATCAGTCAACTTATGTGACTCCTAATACATGCGATAAGTTAATATATATAGTTAAATCGAGCATAGCTCAATTGACATAAAGTTGTGTCCTTAATTAAGAGGTCAAGAGTTCAATCTCGCACCCCACATTAGTTAAATACCTTTCGAAAAAAAGTTAATATATATATATATATAATATTTTTGATACGTTGCACTAGGTGTTAATTTTGAGTAAAATGATTAAAAATACAACACTATTTAAAAAAAATTACAAATATGAATATTTTATCAGAGATAGTCACTGATAGTCGATCAATGACTATCAACGATACTACTGATATACTTCTATTTTTTTTATAAAAAAAAATTCAATGACCATTAGTGATAGCAGTCTATTTGTGACTATGACATATTTACAAAATATTTTATATTTTACGAATATTTTGGATCTGTTACTATTTATACAATCCGTTATTTATTTATTTTTAGTTTAAATAATGATAAGGATTAAGCTAAATTGATTTTTTTAGTTCATGCTAAAATAAATAATTTAAAAGTTTAGGGGTGAAAAACTAAAAATCACCTTTTGAAAATTTGAAGAAGAAAAAAAGCAACCAATGAGATTTTAACCAACACTTTGCCTTTGTTGTTAATTTATTATTATTATTATTTATTTTGTAGTACAGAGTTAATTTTTAATTAATGCGTTATCAAATGATTGAATTTATGACATAATTCAGAACTCAACACTCACTTATACATGTGATTCTAAACACTTGTTCATGAAGATACTGATGAAATAAAAAATGCTAAATATGTATTATTTAATTTATAAAAGAAATTGCAATATCCACTATTATAATAAATTTATAGATTAAATAGAATATTTAACTATTAAATATTAAATATTAAATATTAAATATTACTTTTTTCAGTTGCAAACCAGAGCAGTGAACAAGAAGCCAGAAGCTAAAACCGAAAGGTTATTTTTCTTTAATCCATTTATAACCGTTAAAATTCACTTTTTTATTATATTCAAATTTCATCATCTAAAAAAAAAAAAAAATAATAAATAAATAAAAAAGTGTTGAAATAGAAATAGAAATTTGACCTGTCTGGATTGTTATTCATGTGGAGTTTTCCAAGTTGAGTGATGGATATGATTAGGCTGAAACAAATGATAAATCTGATATTGAAATCAGCCAGAAATGAATAATAGTAAAATACAAAATAACAACAATTATAAGGTTTCACAATCACTAAACCAATCATTTTTCTTATTGGGATTAAAGACCACATATTTTAATTCTTTTCGTTTAAATACTATTTTTTTTTGTCTTTGTTTCATTTTGGTCTCTGTATTTTCAAATCGTCAATTTTCGATCTTTATATTTTTTACTTTGGTTCTTTTTGGTTCATGTGCTCTTAAAAAGAAACCAATTTGGCTCATTCATTTCTCATTTTTTCCAATTTTAACATACGGTCACAACTAGAAAGTATCTATATAAACCAATTATCTAAGCGTTCTCTTGACTTTTTGGACTATAGTTCAAGTGTGCGACTAAATCCTTTTGTGGTATGGAGTAGATGTTAGAAAATTCATTTCTAATAGATAATGTTACGAAGAAACTCAATACACTAGTTCCTATCATTGGCTAAAGCGAAATTTTGTAATGTGTTAGGGCATCCCATTAATAAGACGACTTGGATCGATTTGTCGGATTTTGATATTATTGGTGGATTTGTGCCTTACCATATTTATTGAAATGTAATCATAAATTTGTATTAAAGAATTTTCATTGTATGTCAAATTTACAGCTTAATTTTGCAAATAAGAATCAAGTTGGTCACTTTTTGAAAGTACCAAGACCGCAATAAATAATTTGAAAGTACAAGATTACAATAAATATTTTGAGAAATTTGAAGATATCAACTTGAAGTTAGGTGGACTCAGTTATTACAACTCATCCTAGACTCACCAATTATTTAAATTCAGAGTAAATAAATGGATTGTTTGCGGCGCTCATGGTTATAATAGTTGTGAATAGTAAATAATATTGAAGTCACTATAATTACTCTATTGACTGTGAGTTATAATAGTCGGTGGGTCAAACGTAGACTGTGTTATAATAACTCAATCCACCAAACTCCAAATTGATGTCCCAAACGTCATTGACTTCAACCGTATTTACTATTCATAAACTATTTTAACACATTTCACACCCTAAATCATCCATTTACATTTAAAGAGACCAAAATGAAAAAGAGTCAAAGTACTAAAATAGACGTTTTGAAACTCTAGAGACCAAAATGAACCCGGGTTAAAAAAAATCATTTTTTTTTTTTTTTTTTGAGGTGAAGGGGAAGGGAAAGAGGGCATTTTCCTACTTTGAATATGTTCTACTAAAAAAAAAAAAAAAAACTTTTATAAAAAAGAAAAAAACCCATGTCCAAGTTTTGGAACAGTGTGATTTGTCGGGTGGAAAATCCTTCTCTTTTTCTCACTCCAGGACTCTCTCTACCATGTGTCACTTTCTTTGTTTTTTACAGAAGAAGCAAAGTGGGAACAATTGGAAAAGCAATCCGACTGTAAAAAGAAGCAGCAGCAGTCCAGTATTTGTCTATCTTTGACACTCTCATTCAACAACAACAAGAACAACAACCACAACTGAGAGAGTAAAAAGAAAAGTTATGGGGTTTAAAAAAGTGAGCTGCAAAAACATAATCTCAAACAAAGCCAGTTGATAAAGGAAAGGGGGAGCAGAAGGTAAAGAAAAAGGGTGGAAAAATTTGTTGATAAAGCGAGGAATTTCGCCAATGTCACAAGATTCTGAGGAGATAAAGACGAGCGAGCAGTGGAAATGGTCCGAAATGCAAGGCCTTGAGCTCGTCTCTTCTCCTCCTCAATCATCACTTATAATCAACAACAACAACAACCCTGAAGACGGAATTGACAGAGCCCCAACTGGAGAAATGGACTCTTCTTCTACAACTGATTCCAAGAAGGAAACCGCCGGTGGCGCCACCGTGGAGAAGCCCGAGGCTATCACCGCCGTTGGGTTTGGCCAGCTTTTCAGATTCGCCGATGGGTTGGATCATATTTTGATGGCAATTGGGTCGGTCGGAGCTCTTGTCCACGGTTGTTCTTTGCCTCTGTTTCTCAGATTCTTCGCTGATCTTGTTAACTCTTTTGGGTCTTACGCTAATGATGTGGATAAAATGATGCAGGAGGTTTTGAAGGTAAACTAGAATTCTAGTTCTCTAAAGTTCTTAACTAAACACAATCAAACTTCGAAAAACTGAAATCTCTCTCTGCTCTGTTTTTCAGTACGCATTCTACTTTCTTGTGGTTGGAGCTGCGATTTGGGCGTCATCTTGGGCAGGTATACTGAGAGTTTTCATTTGGGGTTTTCTTAGAAAATTGAATTGAAACTCGAAACTGTGTTGCAGAGATTTCATGTTGGATGTGGACCGGCGAGCGGCAGTCCACAAAGATGAGGATCAAGTACCTAGAAGCAGCACTGGACCAGGACATTCAGTATTTTGACACAGAGGTGAGAACATCCGACGTCGTTTTCGCCATCAACACTGACGCAGTGATGGTCCAAGACGCCATTAGTGAGAAGGTGAGAAACCAAAAACAAAAACAAACCCATCTCTATTTTCAGTTATAATCTCTCTCTAATTCAATGGAGTTTGCAGTTGGGCAATTTTATCCACTATATGGCAACTTTTGTGTCCGGATTCGTTGTGGGTTTTACTGCTGTGTGGCAATTGGCTTTGGTAACTCTTGCGGTGGTTCCTCTGATTGCTGTAATCGGCGGCATCTACGCCACCACCATAGCTAAGCTCACTGCCAAGACTCAGGAAGCTCTTTCAGAAGCTGGGAATACCGTCGAACAGGTAAAACTTAAGGCATTCTTTGTAAAACTTGATTTTTTAAGGATTTTAGCATCTTTTCTCATCTGGGTATCGTCAATTCTTGATGTAACATACAGACAATAGTTCAAATTCGAGTCGTCTTTTCGTACGTTGGCGAATCGAGAGCATTACAGAGATACTCCTCTGCATTGAAGATTTCTCAAAAGATAGGTTACAAGAGTGGATTCTCCAAGGGTATGGGATTGGGGGCCACTTACTTTGTTGTATTCTGCTGCTATGCTCTTCTGCTCTGGTATGGAGGTTATCTTGTTAGACATAACGCCACCAATGGCGGTCTTGCTATTGCCACCATGTTTGCAGTGATGATTGGCGGACTGTAAGTAGCCACCATGTTTTCAGAGTTTTCATCTTGGAACCTTCAAACTTTTGGCTGACAGATCGCTTTGCTTGACAGGGCATTGGGGCAATCTGCACCAAGCATGAGTTCATTCGCTAAGGCTAAAGTTGCAGCTGCCAAAATCTACCGTATAATCGACCATAAGCCTACTCTAAACCGCAACAACGAATCTGGTTTGGAATTGGAGTCAGTTTCAGGACTGGTTGAGCTGAAGAATGTAGATTTCTCATACCCCTCAAGGCCCGATGTAAGAATCCTCAACAATTTCTCTCTAACTGTCCCTGCCGGAAAAACTATAGCTCTGGTCGGTAGCAGTGGCTCCGGCAAGAGCACCGTTGTCTCCCTAATTGAAAGATTCTATGACCCCAGTTCAGGTAACTTCCCAATTTGTTTCCACTTTTAAAATGCTTAATACATTGCTTTTGGTTTTGGTTTTCAGTCTTATTCTTGAGATTTAAGCTTTTGGACTTGGTTTCTGTGTTTACAAGAAAAGCTCCTTCTTGACTAAATGTGCAGGTGAAGTTCTACTAGATGGGCGTGACATAAAAACTTTGAAGCTAAAATGGTTAAGGCAGCAGATAGGACTGGTGAGCCAAGAACCTGCTCTTTTTGCCACCACCATCAAGGAGAATATTCTCTTGGGCAGACCTGATGCAGACCAACTTGAGGTCGAGGAAGCTGCTCGAGTCGCCAATGCTCATTCATTCATTATCAAACTTCCTGAAGGCTATGACACCCAGGTTAGATATCATCTCAAAACTCATGTGTTAAAATGTAACACTCTTAGTCACCCTCCATTGGCTCAACACTCGAAAGGTAAAGCTAAACTAATGTCATCGCTAATGGTTTTAGGTGGTTATTCTGTCAGATTAGTTAGAAGCCTCACAGTTATTAAAGAATGTACTGAGGCAATGTTTTAATGTTTGGAGCAAAAAAAAAACCTGTTTTGATTTTTGATCTAACTAAGATATAGATGTGAAGATTTACACATGATCTTTCTTGTGCCTTATAAATGATGGCATTTGTTTCTCCTATTTTGAATAGCAAAATGGAATATTTTATTTCTTTTAACAAGGTTAAACCGACTTTTTTTTCTTTTATTTTGGTGAAAGCGAGGAGAAATGTTTTGGTCCTACAAACAATGGAAACAGGATAACATGCCTTGGTCAACAATGCATGTGCAGAAATAAATAGGTTTTTAACTTGTCTGCTCTGACAAATCAGAACCAAATAAACTAAAGGGAGGACATATCAAGCATATGGGTATGGGGATTGAATAGAAAATAGTCAATGGTGACATCTATGTACAAAGAAATTAAAATTATTTACACATCTATATATAGTTTTCTATTATTAATCTTCAACATTACAAGGAAAAAGGTGCTATTGACATAGCATGCTGTAGAAGAAATAATGATGACATGAAGATGATGGGGTTTGAAGATATAGAAACAGTAGGAAGCAGACGGGTTAATTATTTTCTTGAGCCACAAAACTTGACTGTGGAGTTTTATAATAAAACTCTGAAAAAAACAGAAATATTTTTAATCAAATTTGGAACTTCGAGATAACAGAGAGAACTTCTTCGTCAATTTTGAACTTTTAGATTATTTGTTATCTGCAACTTGCACAATTCAGTACTTGACACAATTCTATATAATATATATCTATGCTTTAGATTTACCACTTTATCAAAGATACAAAAAAATCACTATTTTTTTCGATAGAATGACTGTAGAATTATTCTGAATCCTGAGGTTGAACAAGACACTTAGAAACAACCTTACTCATCTAAGATACCAGAAATTTGAACTCCTAATCTAGTTTTGATAGAATAACAAAATTATGAATCTGAATCTTGAGGTTTTAAGTAGAAAGTTGACATTTTGTAGGTAGGGGAAAGAGGACTGCAGCTTTCTGGGGGGCAGAAGCAGAGGATTGCAATAGCAAGGGCAATGCTGAAAAATCCTGCAATCCTACTCTTAGATGAGGCGACTAGTGCGTTGGACTCTGAGTCGGAAAAGCTTGTACAGGAGGCTCTTGATCGTTTTATGATCGGACGGACCACTCTTGTTATTGCCCATCGCCTCTCTACCATTCGCAAGGCTGACCTTGTTGCTGTTCTCCAACAAGGAAGTGTTTCCGAAATCGGAACACATGACGAGCTCTTTGCTAAAGGAGAGAATGGTGTATATGCCAAGCTCATCCGAATGCAGGAGATGGCACATGAAACTGCTCTCAATAATGCCAGAAAGAGTAGTGCAAGGTAGCTAAAAAATGTATTCTATTTCTTCGTTTTAAATTTTCTGTCGCTAACTTGTCTTGACTAACATGGACTATGATGATCCTTAATCTAGGCCTTCAAGTGCCAGGAACTCGGTGAGCTCCCCAATCATTGCACGGAATTCTTCCTATGGACGATCGCCATATTCACGTCGTTTATCTGACTTCTCCACATCTGATTTTAGTCTTTCTCTGGATGCTTCACTTCCCAATTACAGGCTTGAAAAACTTGCCTTTAAGGAGCAGGCCAGTTCCTTCTGGCGTCTCGTGAAAATGAATTCACCCGAATGGCTTTATGCATTACTTGGTTCTATTGGTTCTGTTGTTTGTGGGTTTTTAAGTGCCTTCTTCGCATACGTTCTAAGTGCTGTTCTCAGTGTATATTACAACCCAGACCATGCTTTCATGAGCAGAGAAATTATTAAGTACTGTTACTTATTAATCGGACTTTCATCAGCTGCTCTTCTCTTCAATACAATACAGCATTTCTTCTGGGATATTGTGGGAGAGAACCTCACCAAACGTGTAAGAGAGAAGATGCTGACAGCAGTACTGAAAAATGAAATGGCATGGTTTGATCAGGAAGAAAATGAGAGTGCAAAGATTGCTGCAAGGCTGGCCCTCGACGCTAACAACGTCAGATCAGCCATTGGAGACAGGATTTCTGTGATTGTACAGAACACATCACTCATGCTAGTAGCATGCACTGCCGGGTTTGTTTTGCAGTGGCGCCTATCTCTTGTCCTTGTAGCCGTCTTCCCCGTGGTTGTTGCAGCCACTGTTCTACAGAAGATGTTCATGACTGGTTTTTCAGGAGACCTTGAGGCCAACCATGCCAAGGCCACACAACTAGCAGGGGAGGCCATAGCCAATGTAAGGACAGTTGCTGCGTTCAACTCAGAGGAAAAGATTGTCAGACTGTTCTCAACCAACCTAGAGATCCCACTACGACGCTGCTTTTGGAAGGGACAGATTGCCGGTAGCGGATTTGGCGTTGCTCAGTTCTCTCTTTACGCTTCCTATGCTCTGGGTCTTTGGTATGCCTCATGGCTTGTAAAGCATGGGCTATCTGACTTTTCAAAGGCAATCCGTGTTTTCATGGTCCTTATGGTTTCTGCAAATGGTGCAGCTGAAACACTCACTCTGGCTCCCGACTTTATTAAGGGTGGACGAGCTATGCGTTCAGTGTTTTCACTTCTTGACCGCAAAACTGAAATCGAACCTGATGATGCAGATGCCACCCCAGTCCCAGATAAACTTCGTGGAGAAGTTGAATTTAAACATGTTGACTTTTCCTACCCAACTCGTCCTGATATCCCTGTCTTCAGAGACCTCAGTTTGCGTGCTCGAGCAGGTAAGACTCTTGCTCTTGTTGGTCCTAGCGGGTGTGGCAAGAGCTCTGTTATTGCACTAGTCCAAAGATTCTACGAGCCAACATCAGGACGAGTTATGATTGATGGAAAGGATATTCGCAAGTTCAATCTCAAGTCCATGAGAAAGCATATTGCAATGGTCCCTCAGGAGCCATGCTTATTCGCTGCTTCCATATATGAAAATATAGCTTATGGCCACGAATCAGCGACCGAGGCCGAGATCGTTGAAGCCGCTACTTTGGCGAATGCCCATAAGTTCATATCCGCATTGCCAGAAGGATATAAAACATTTGTTGGCGAGAGGGGAGTTCAACTATCAGGTGGACAGAAACAAAGAATTGCAATTGCCCGTGCTCTGATCAGAAAGGCAGAGCTTATGCTACTAGATGAGGCAACAAGTGCACTGGACGCCGAGTCAGAGCGATCCGTCCAGGAGGCTCTCGAACGAGCTTGTTCGGGAAAAACAACAATCGTAGTTGCTCATCGACTATCAACAATCAGGAATGCCCATGTCATTGCAGTAATTGACGACGGTAAAGTAGCAGAGCAGGGATCACACTCACATTTATTGAAAAATTATCCTGATGGGTGTTACTCTCGGATGATACAATTACAAAGATTCACACACAGCCAAGTCATTGGTATGACATCAGGTTCAACTTCCTCAGCGAGAACAACTAAAGAGGATGAGGACAGAGAGAGCTAGTAAAATGGAACATCAGTAGTTGAAAAAAAAAAAGAAAGAAAAAGGAAAACAAAATCCCTCATACCCTTATTAATTCTTTTGGGTTTTGTCTGATATTTCCTGTCCACTAAGTATATTAAGTGTACTATCTTACTTTTTGCCCCCTTCTTACAACCCAGTGCATAAAAACCCAAAAGTTTTTCAGAGAATGGAAACCAGACATTTTAACAAACACCTTATATGCAATGCAAACAATTTAAGCAAAAACCAAGTAAGAAACACAACATTTGTCGCATAGGAATTCACTCATGTGGGAAACAAAATAATTGAAGTTTTTGGCATGAAAGTGCAAGACAAGACAGTTATTGGAAGGAAAGAACATGAACTTACATAAATCTGAATATGATGATGACGAAGCTTCACTTCACTTCACCCATTGTTGATCTGCATCATCCAAGGCCAAGCGCGCATGTTGAAAAAGATGATGATGATGTTCTTCAGTTGAAAATGGAAGAGGATCATTTCGAGATGAAATCAATCTCTAATCAGAAGTCACCAATTGAAATTGGCTTTTATGGCAATCCTACCCGCATGCTCTGCTCCTTGTCTTCTTCCCAAAAATTGTAACTACACGATTCTCATTCATATAATTGATTTTTTATTGTATTTTCCAATCTTAGTAATTCTTTATTGTTACGAAACATAATTCAATTGGTTAAGAGGTATATATCTTTTGAATCCGTATATACCTTGATCAAGAGGTTAAAGAATCGAATCCTTCACCCCATTTATATAGTCCTACCAGACAAAAAAGACTCTTATATAAGATCATGGTAATGCAAGACACCACTGCAGTAGACTTTTATGCAATGACATGGACATTCCTGAGTGTTAATAGTAGAGGTGTCTATTTTCTTTGTGAGAACCTGCTCCAACGAGGTAGGAAATCGTCGTTTAGGCGAGGAACGAGAGAGTGAGTGAGGGAAAAAAATTCCCCACGAGCTAAATAGGGATGGATAAATGTTTGATATGTTTTATTATTTAATGACTTTGATAATTTGATATGTTTGAACCATGTGATTAAACATTTGAACAATATGCTTGGATAATTAAATAATTTGACGTAGAATATTATTTTATGAATGTGATTATTGTACATTTTTAAATGATATTATCTAAAAATGGTCGAATTATCAAACATAAAGTGTCGTAATGGAAGGTTGGAATATGTCATACATAAAGTGTCGTAATGAAAGGTTGGAATATGTCATTTTATGTTTATCGTTAGGCATGGGAGAATTTTGACACCAAAGATAGTATGAGCATAGCTTAATTGGTTAAAGAATATATTATTACCAAAATGTTAGAGGTTAGAATCTTCATCTCCTCGTATTGTTGAACTAAAAATAAACAATTAAGTAGAAAAAATGTGAAAGTTTGCTCAATGGATTCGTGTACATGAAAGTTCTTAGTATCTCCAATGCATATTTATATATATATATATATAAATTTGACAAAACTAAAGTAAATTAATAGAAACTCTCGCTCATTGTATTATAGTATGTCGTCAACATTTTTTTTTTTTTTTCTTTTGACAATATGTAGGATGAGAGATTCAGACATCTGACTTCATGATTGAGGGTATAAGATTTATGACTGTTGAACTATATTCATGTTGACAAATACTAACATCATTTTGTTAGGAAGGAACAAAATGATATTTAAACCTCCCTAACAAAATGATAACATCATCATCTTTTGAAGAAAGTATAAGTGTGTATTTATTAGGAAGGTTTAAATATCATTTTATTCATTGAACTTTCAAGTTTGTTACATTTTGGTCCCTTAAATTTTTTAAACTCATTTTGGTTCCTAAACTTTAAAGTTTGTTCTACTTTTATTCTCGAACTTTCAAAAAACTAATCATTTTAGTTCTTGTTATATTATTTTGTCACCTATTATATGTTTGTCAAGTGCTCGTCTCCAATTGATCATGTCAATTGGAGATGAGCACTGATCATGCCCTCTTTCTATGCAAGTGAGCTAAGGAAATTTGGAAGACTCTCATCCCATATTACTAATGGGATCTTAGTCCCTATATCCACATCCAGGATAGATGCTTGGTTCTTTCTAACGACCTCCCACCTGACCAGTTTAATGTGGCATGTATAGGGGTCTGGGCCATATGGAATGACAGGAACAAATTCATTCATAATGAGGAGGTGCCTGAGGTTCGTTTTAGATGTGAATGGGTTTGGGACTATCTGTGCGATTATCAACGAGCTAATGGGCTGCTTTCTCCCACGATTAACTCCCCCTCCTCTCTAGTTTCTGGCTTGGTCGGCGATGAGGTGCAATTGTTTGTGGATGCGACTTGTCGGGATCAGGTGCATACTACGAGTTTTGGAGCCTTATTAAAACACTCTGATGGTCATCCACTAGCGGCTATGTATGGGTACTACCCGAATGCTTTCACACCAGTCGATGCTGAAGCTCGAGCAATCCTTGAAGGCCTTCGGCTAGCACACAGGTTGGGTGTTACTAAGGTCTTGGTGTAGTCTGATTCATTGGCCAACATCCAAATGATTAATGGGTCTTCTGACATTCTTGAAGAAGTTAATACTACCATTACAGATATTTTGGCATTTAAGATGTGATTTCACAATATTATATTTTTTCATATTTCTAGAGCTATTAATGTGTTGGAACATGAGCTAGCACAACGTGGTGTTCTTAGACAATTTGTCATTTGGCTTAGTGAGTTTCCAGTTTGGCGCAATTTGGAAAATGAGCTCCCATGTGGGAACATACGAATATGGTTGATCCTTGATTGCAATAAAATTTTATTATTCAAAAAAAGTGCTCGGCTCCAATTTGGTGGCTTGAATACAACAATACATGCTAGTACACATACTTGAAACTACATTATTATTATTGTTGTTAAATTAAAATTTTAGTCTATGAACTTTGAAGTTTCTGTCTATTTAGTCCTGAACTTTTAAAGTTATAAATTTAGACTTTGAATTTTCGATTTTTAAAAAAATCATGGATTTTCTAAACATAAAATTGAAATTTTAAAGTACCATTAACCAGAAAATTGAAATTTTAAGGGACCATTAACCATAAAATTTATATTTATATTTAATAACTCAATTAATTTTTTATAAAAAATTAATTTTTCAAAACCATGTTAGACACAAAATTAAAAATTTGGTAATATATTAGATACAAAATTGAAAATTTAGAGGCGTATTAGACACTTGTAAAAGTTTAGGGGCCAACTAGACACAAACTTCAAAGTTCAAGGATTAAACTTGTAATATAACCTATTTTTTTGTTGTAGTATAGCCTGTATAAAAATTTGAACCTCACAAACCGTTGTTGCTTCGAGGAGCACATTTAAGAATTCATTATTTAAATTTAAATTTGTATTGGTTCATTGGTCTTAGCAGTGTTAGTTTTTAATTGTGATGTGTGGTCTGGTGGTGGAGAAGAACCTATTTCCATTATTTTTCAAATTACATTTCAATCATGAGTATATATGCTCCCTTTGATACATCACTAATTTGTTCATAAAATTCCTTACATTCCAATCATAGTTATATATACATATATATTTTGATAAAATAGTTATGTTTTTTTTTTTTGTTTTTTTTTTTTTTAATAACTATATTAACTTGTTTATAATATAAATAAACGGCAAAAATCAACTTATACCTTAAACTTCGGAGGTTGTATCAATTAAAACTCTGAACTAACGATTGTATCTATTTAAACCCTAAATTATCATAAGTATATCAATTTAAACTATATTTTAGAAAAATAATAGTTTTCACGTAGATTTATAATTTATCAATTAAACCCCTAAACTTCATAAAATTGATTCACTTAGGAAAGTTTAGAGTTTAATTGCTAAAATTATAAGGTTTAAATTAACATTTTTCAAATAAAATATAATAAAATGCGTAAATTAATACACTTACAAAAATTTAGGATTTAAATTGATACAACATTGAAAGTTTAAAAGTATAAATTGATTTTTGCTCTAAAATAAAGGGCTGGTTGCACAAATAGCAATCAGGCCCAAACTAATTGCAAAATTAGCAAACTTTAAAATGTTTTGCAAATATGGCAAAAAAACTCGTTTCTATCACTGATAGACTTTATTATATCACTGATAGACTTCTATCAGTGATAGACTATTATCTCTGATAGACTATTATCACTGACAAAAATCTATAAAAAGCTGAGGTGATCAGCGATAGACTTCTATCAGTCATAAGATATCAGCGATAGAAATTACTATATCCGCAAAATTTTTAAAAACATGCTATATTTGCAAACAATAAGTCTTAAATTGTCATTTACTACAATTTCCCTAAAATAAGAGTACTTTTATTTATTTTAAGAAAACACTTTTTCCCCTCCAAAATCAATTATAAAGTTAATCCAAACACCGAGACAGAAACGCCGGGTACCTGCCACCAAGCCATGGCCGGCCGGAACTGAAACCAAATCTCGGCAGTCGTCGGCGAACCATTACTGGTGGCGCGTGTTGTTGACGTCGATCGTCGTCGTGGGAGTCTGGAGAGAAAATCAAAGTGTGAAGATGGAAATGAACGAGGTTTTCGAATCGCTCGCTAAAATTGTTATGGGCTTGGGCTTGGTATTGGGCCTGACATTTGGTTTTGTAGATAAGCCCACGCTAATAATTGGGATGTATCCATTAACCTAATTGGATCACGCATTAGATTATTAGTTTATATAAGAGATAATTATACACACGACTATTTTTAAAACATATTTTCACACCTGTCTAATATAATTTTTTATTTATTTATAGATTTTTTTATATAATTTTTGAGTTGTGATTTTATTTAATTAAAGTAGGACTTCTTAGTTGATGACATAACGAGTTATTAGTCAATGACACAAGTTAGGCTCGATATGATAAATTTTGTGATATTTAATGTATTCATTGTAAAATTTTCTTATTAAATTACTCTATTTATATTATATTTATTAATATTTAATATATATATATATATATATATATATATATATATATATATATATATATTAATCTTTAAAACATTTTTGTAATATAAAATTTATTATGATATTTAGAAATCAAAATTAATGTGATTCTTTTATTATAGCATTTAAGAAATTACAATTGTTGTGATTCTATTATTTATGAAATTTAGTATATTTTCTTCGTGGATTTGTTTTTATTTTTCTTTATTTTTTAAATACGTTTTTCATCTCTATTTCGTTGTGAACTTCTATTTTCATTTATTTCTGTACTTTTATTCATGGTGACGTTTCTGTCGGACCACTTTGTCGTTCTACTGCACATATAACATTTTTTTGTTATGGGAGTCTGAACACAATTCTGCCTACATCTCCAAGTTGTTGTTTTCAGTCACCCTCTTTGCTGCACATTAAAAACTCGTTTTCAACCGTCTTCCATATCCCGTTTTCAACATACATCCCCTCCCACAGTTACATCAAAACACTCGGTTTATATAAAATATAACCATGTTATATACTTTATTATATATGTTGTTTATATCATATTTCATTTTTACAAAACACGCCTAGTTTATCTCTAAGCACCTGATTTTTATAAAACATACCCTGTTATACTTTGTTTATATCAAAACACGTGGTTTTTATAAAGCATACTTCTGTTATATACATTATTTATATAAAAAATGTTATACTTTGTTTATATCAAAGATGTCATTCTTTTTTTAACTTCAATCACAAATAGAAATTAAATTAAATTCTAAAAAATCAAAGGGTTAGTTTTGAAAATCTAAGAACTTGTTAGATAAATTTTAAAAAATAAAAAAATAATGAAATCGAAGGCATAGTGTGACAAAACATTGGGGGCATATAGTCAAAAGACGGGCAACACCCGCCACTGAAGGCGGCTTTGATAACATAACCAAACGTAGCACAGAAACTTTTGTGAACATCAAAAGACAAAAATCACGTTGAAAATGAAATTGCAATTATAAATTTATAATTAATAATTAATATATATAATCTTTATAGTCTTATATTGCGGGCATTCTATTCTACTCTCTCCATTTGACCAAATACATTACAATAAATGAAGCCATCCACTTCAAATTCAATTCTCACAATTTATTTCTCTTCAAATATCTCTCCATTACTAATTTTAGGCTCACATTTACTAATTAGTAGTAGAGGTGAAGTAATCGTGATTTTTATCCGTGAAAGTGAAGATTCGAATCTTTCTATCGATAATATATATATTTATCGAGGTCTCAAGCAGACGATATTTTGACAACTCTCTAGTTTCATCACAATTCTTATTCCCTAATCTGCGCGGAAACTTTAGTAATTGTTGGATGTATGATATTGGCAAGAATAATGAAGATCTCGAATTTGATTGTTTTCTCCGACTCTCTATTAGTGATTCAGATGCTAAAGGAGGAGATTGATGCGTTGAGAGTGAAGTGCGTATACTTTGATTACCGACATACTCTCCATGGCTCGCCAATTTCAGCTTTTAGAGTTCAATTTCTTTCTCGGATGGAGGAAAGGTGTCGCCGACGCTTTGATAAAAGCGTACGTTGTCAGGATTTTCATCTCTGATTTTACATTCGTTCCTGCCATGACCTACACGCTTAAGAGATGAGTTTCTCACTTTGAATTGTAGTCCTAAAGATAAATCTATTTTTCATGAAGTTAGTTTGTTATTAAAAAAACAAATTGGAAGAGAATCATATTTTTTCCATAATAGATAAAAGAATCATGTTTGATTTTTTAATTTGGTTGATCCCTTCCACCTTTTAAAATGTATTCTTTTCAAAAAAAAATTCTAGATCCAATGTCACATTCAGTAAAGAATATGATACATGGGTGTACTCAATGTGTCCGAACTGAATATGATACATGGGTGTACTCAATGTGTCCGAACTTGCCCCACAGATGTATTAGAAATGATACCTTTATATATATATAATTAAAGAAATAAACACAATACTCAATTACTCATCCATAAAATTTTAAAACCTATTAATTTCATATTACGTAGTATATAATAATTTATTTAACCTAAAAGTGTTTGTTGTTATAAAAAATTGACACGTTAAAATTGATAAGGATATCGATCATTGTCTACTTCGGGCCTAAACCGACGTAGCTTTATTTTTTGTCTCACTCTCAATATCTAATATCATGGATCTATTTCTTCTCTAACCAACGTGAAATTTTGTTTACACCTAACATAAAATATTCTATAATAATTCCTACTTAAACTTATTATTTTATCATTCTTTTTAGGGAAAAAAATCAATTTACACCCCTAAACTTTGAGGGTTGTATCCATTAAAACCATAAACTAACAATTGTATCAATATCAATTTACACCCTCTGTTAGATTTTATTTGAAAAAAATAAATTTAAACGGGTGGAGACTTATGATTTTAACAATTAAACTCATAAACTTTCATAAATGAATCAATTCTATGAAAGTTTAAGAGTTTAATTAATAAATTACAAGTCTCCACACATGTAAAAGCTTACGTTTTTATACTAGAGGGTGTAAATTGATACATTTATGAAAATTTAGGGTTTAAATTGATACAATATTGTTAGTTTAGGGTTTTAATTAATACAACCCTCAAAGTTTAAGGGTATAAACTGATTTTTTCCATCTTTTTAATATTAGTAATTATAGGACTTAATCGAAAACAAAAATTAATAAATAAGAGACGAAATTTAGGAATTTATTAGAAATCAAATTGAAAAAACACTGGAATATTTGTCTAAAACTATAGGCATACCCTATTTATAGACATAAATAATAGATCCGACATCTAAGTGGATTTAGTATTAATAAACAAAATTAGTCAGACTCCTAATACACTTTTTTTTTTTTTTTTTTCAACGATTTTGAACTAATTATGTGTGGAATAAAATTCTTTATAGAATATTTAATCATTTATTTTTTATTAGTTTCAAATAAGGAATGAGTTGAATGATGACTTACTTAAAAATTAATTTTTTACGTTTTGTTTTTTGATAACTAAATGTTATAGGATCTTAAGGTTGTTCCGTCAAATTAGGCATGTAAGCTGATCTGACTTCACATATATAAAAAAATAAAATAAAATAAAAAATTCTACGAATTTTTTTTGTAACTAAATGTTGTTATATAGTCCGTAAAAACTGTTCTAAACACTTACGAAAAAAAAAAAATAAAAAAAAAAAAATAATAAGGAAAGGAATCATTTGATTATTTGCAAAAGGAATTGTTTGGTGAATAGAAAGAGTCCACTTATGATGAGTTTGTTGGGATTTGACTTCTTGTAATAGATTATGAAATTTTAACCCATAAATATAATATGACAAAATAGCCTACCCTAACAAATCAACTCTCCCTAGAACCTTTTTTTCTCTTCATTCCTATCTTTATTTTTAACTTTATATTATTTTTGCGTCTTTATTTTTTAATATATTTATTCGTTAATTATAAATAATATGAAATATATGAAAATTGAAGTGACGTTGATATATAGATTTACACTGCATTTATATAATTTATTAAATGAATTTAACTGTAGAGATGACAAGTCGAGCATAACTCAACACAATATTGTAATATTGACTAAAAGGTCATGGATTCAATCTTCACATTAATTAAAATATTAATGAAAGAAAAAAATTATAAAAATTAAAAATATAATTGGATGTGTTTATGTATTATATCTTATTTAATATGCTCTTTTATTATTGGACATTTTTACTTTTTCCTCCCTTAATTATTACTTCTTTGATATTAGGAAATATTTCCTTTACATTATTTTCCTTCTTTGGTATATAGTTTACTTAGCTAGTTTAGGTTGTCTTTAGCTTTTAACCCACAAATAGATTGGGGATTTGTATTAATTGATTTCTAAATGAAGAGAGAGAAAGTGAAAAATCAATTGGAAATTTCATGGTATCAGAGCAGCCAAACAAATAACCCTAGAAATAGGTCTCCCCTGCCGCCGCCGCACGCCTGTCGCCGCCGTCAGAGTCTGCCGGACAACATCGTGGAGCGGCCGGAGTTGAGACCCGAAAACGTCAGCAGCTGGAGTCGTCCTCGCCAGCAGCTGAAGCTCGCCCTCGTCTGCGAAGCTCGCCGGGAAGCAGCACCCTCGCCGTGAAGCTCGCCCTCGTCTGCGAAGCTCGCCGTGAAGCTCGCCCTCGTCTGCGAAGCTCGCCGTGAAGCTCGCCCTCGTCTGCGAAGCTCGCCGTGAAGCTGCACTCTCGCCGTGAAGCTCGCCCTCGTCTGCGAAGATCAGACGCCTGCGAAGCTGCCGCCTTCCATCGTCGAGATCTGACGCCGTCGTCGGGATCTGAAGGTGTTGAAGCTTGAGTTGAGGGAAATCTGAAGCTGCCATGGTGGGAGATCTGACGCTGACGTCCAGATCTGAAGTTTGAGTTGAGTTGCAGCCATCGCCGCCGCCGCCGCCGCCGTGGTCGCCGCCGCCGCCGCCGCCGCCGTTGCAATCTGAAGCCGAGTGAGTTCCGGTCATTTTGAAATAGTTTTTTTTTCCTTCCCTTCTCTGCCATTTATTTTCCAATGGCTAATGGTGAAGAGAATTTTGGAAGTGAAAAAATTGACCCACACTCCCCGTACTATCTTGGTTCTGGCGATCAACCGGGAAATTTAATCAGTCATGTGTCCTTGACATCTGAAAATTATATTGCGTGGTCAAGAGCAATGATGCTCTCGTTGAAGGCTCGTAGAAAATTTGTGTTTGTAGACGGAACGATCTCCAAACCCAAAGAAAACAAGAAGATGCTTGATTGGGACACTGTAAATTCAATGCTTGTTTCCTGGATCATGAGGAGCATTGACTCGAAGATTGCATCATCGATTCCTTATCACGATGAGGCAAAGAAACTTTGGGATTATCTAGAGAAGAGGTTTTGCGTTGCTAACGGTCCACGCCTTCAACAGTTGAGATCGGCCATTATGAATTGTAAGCAAACCAACTCTATGACTATTGATGATTACTACAATAAATTGATGGGCCTATTTGATGATCTTGCTCGTCTTAAACCATTACCTTCTTGCCAATGTGGTTTATGCTCTTGTGATATGTCTGGTAAATTCGCGAAGGATCGCGATGAAGAAAAATTTCATCAATTTTTGATTGGGAGTGACGATGCTTTATATTCTACTGTGAGGACTAATCTTTTGTCTCAGAATCCGTTACCATCCTTAGATGGTGCCTATCAGACTTTAATTCAAGAGGAGCATTCTCGCGATATGGCTCGTAACAAAATTGTTTCTGAAGAGCATCAAGCTTTTTCTTTGCAAGTGGCACGTCCAAAAGGACGATCTGATACGCCCTACAGACCTGACAAATCTCAGATGTTTTGTACTCACTGCAAACAGACTGGTCACGATGTGTCCAATTGTTTTAAAATTCAGGGTTACCCAGACTGGTGGGAGAATCGTTCTACGGGTGGCAAAGGAACATTTGGCCGAGGTCGAGGTTCATCAGGCCGAGGTCGAGGTTCTGGTGCTCGCGCCAACGTTGCAGTTGCAGGTAGTGTTGTTGCAGAGAGTAGCAACGCATCGATACCTGCGAATGGTGATTCAGTTTCTACTCTGGTCGATCTCAAGCCTGAACAGGTTCAGATTTTGTTGAATATGATAAACAAAAGTCAGCAGGATAATATGATGGGTAAGTGTGTATCTCTCTCTTCTTGGATTATTGACACAGGAGCGACTCGTCATGTGACTGGGCATTTGAAATATTTAACCCAAGCATATACTATTCTTTCAAGTCCTGTCAGTTTACCAAATGGGAATACAACATTCGCCACCATGGAAGGGAGAGTTGTTCTCGCCGGTGGACTCATCCTTGAACATGTTTTATTTGTACCTACTTTACAATGCAATTTAATATCGGTGTCGCAATTAATCGATGATGCTAATTGTTTTGTCCGATTCACTCCTTCTTTATGTGCTATACAGGACCAACACTCGGGGAGCCTGATTGGCGCCGGTGAACGGAAGGATGGACTCTATTATTTTCGGGGACTTCCAGCAGTGCATGCAGTGAAAGTTCAACATTTATCCGTTTTTGAGTTGTGGCATAGAAGACTGGGGCATCCGTCGGATAGAGTGGTAAAGTTAGTCCCTGCAATTAGTTCTAGTTTTGTTAGAAAGAAACTGAATCATGCTTGTGTAACATGCCCTCAGGCTAAACAAACTCGTGATAGTTTTCCTGTTAGTGATAGCAAGACTAGTCGTATTTTTGAACTTATCCATGTTGATCTATGGGGTCCAAATACCAACACACCCTCGTCCTGTGGTGCTTATTATTTTTTGACAATAGTAGACGATTTTTCACGAGCCGTTTGGGTATATTTGTTGAGTAGTAAAACTGAAGTTTCTACAGCTTTTCACTCTTTCTTTGCTATGGTTGACCGTCAATTTGAGACATCGGTTAAAACAGTGAGAAGTGACAATGGCACAGAATTTAAATGCATGCTTGCCTATTTTGATAAGAATGGTATTCTTTTTCAAACTTCCTGTGTTGGCACTCCACAGCAAAATGGGAGAGTAGAGCGCAAGCATCGACACATACTTAATGTGGCTCGTGCTCTAATGTTTCAAGGCAATCTTCCTATTGCTTTTTGGGGAGAATGTATCTTGGGTGCAGTTTATTTGATCAATCGTACCCCGTCCAGTGTCCTGCAAAATAAAACACCGTATGAGATTTTATTTGGCACCGCCCCAAACTTTGATGTGTTACGTGTGTTTGGATGTCTGTGCTTTGCTCATAATCAACGATCAAAAGGGCATAAATTTGCTTCACGTAGTCGAAAGTGTGTGTTTGTTGGTTATCCGCATGGTAAGAAAGGGTGGAAGCTTTATGATCTCGAAACTGGCGAATTGTTTGTTTCTCGTGATGTTCAATTTCACGAGAATGAATTTCCCTATGCTGAAACTAGCACTCTTGTCTCTTCGGATGAAAATGTGGTGAATGTTCATCCTATTTTGGATGATATGGAAAGCTCTTTTGAGGAATTAGTGTCCCCTAGCACTGTCGATCACGTAGATGACATTATACGATCTTCTAGTGTTGTTAATGATATACGGGCAGTTCAGGATGAGGGTGCAGCTTCTGATCACACCACCACCACCATCGCTCCTACAGAGGCAACCCACAATGAGAATGGGTCAACAAATGATGTGGTTGGTTTGGGCCGAGGTTTGCGAACCAAACGCACATCAGTCCTTCTTCGTGATTTTGTTACTGAACCTACAAGAATCGAGAGTCCATCCCCAAGTTCATCGGCATCCACGAGCTCCTCAGGTACTCATTACCCTATAGCACACTTTGTGAATTGTGACAAATTTTCTGCATGCCATCGTATATTTCTTGCAGCAGTAACTACAGGATATGAGCCTCGTAATTTTAATGAGGCTATGAAAGATGCTGGTTGGAGAGAAGCCATGGAGAAGGAAATAGGGGCATTGGAAGGTAATCAAACTTGGGTCATGGAAGTATTGCCTCCAGGAAAGAAAGCCCTTGGATGCAAATGGGTTTATAAAATAAAATATCATGCAAATGGAGAGATCGAACGACTCAAGGCTCGCCTTGTCATTTTTGGCAATCACCAAGTTGAGGGTATTGATTATAACGAGACTTTTGCCCCCGTGGCAAAAATGGTAACTGTTCGCACCTTTCTAGCTGTTGCCGCTGCAAAGGATTGGGAATTACATCAAATGGATGTTCACAATGCATTCCTCCATGGTGATCTTGATGAGGAAGTTTACATGAAAGTGCCACCTGGTTTTACTGGCAATACGTCAGGTATGGTATGTCGCCTCAAGAAATCTCTTTATGGCTTACGTCAAGCTCCGAGGTGTTGGTTCTCTAAGTTGGCTGCCTCTTGAAGAAATATGGATTCACCCAGTCATATTCAGATTACTCGCTCTTTACTTTTCATCAGGGGCACGTTCAACTTAACGTCCTCGTATATGTTGATGATTTGATTATATCTGGTAATACTTCTTCTGCTGTTGCTTCATTTAAGAAATATTTGGGTGAATGCTTTCACATGAAGGATTTGGGTACTCTGAAATATTTTCTTGGCATTGAAGTTGCTCGAAATCCAGAGGGAATTTTTCTTTGTCAACGGAAGTACACTCTCGATATTATTTCGGAAATGGGCTTATTAGGAGCTAAGCCTACAGGGTTTCCAATCGAGCAAAATCATCATCTAGCTCTTGCCACTGGTGCTATGTTGGAAGATCCTGAAAGATATCGACGTCTTGTAGGACGCCTAATATATTTGTCTTTCACGCGACCAGATTTGACGTATGTGGTGCACATTTTGGCACAATTTATGCAGGTACCACGACAAGATCATTGGGACGCTGCAGTCCGTACTGTTCGTTACTTGAAAGGTTGTCCAGGTCAAGGCATTCTTCTTCGCTCAGACTGTGATCTCTCTCTATCAGGCTGGTGTGACTCGGATTGGGCGAGTTGTCCCTTGACTCGTCGCTCTCTTACTGGTTGGCTTGTGTTTCTTGGTGGTTCTCCTATCTCTTGGAAAACCAAGAAGCAGCACACGGTGTCTCGCTCGTCGACAGAGGCTGAGTACCGCTCCATGGCTTCTGTTACGTCTGAACTCAAGTGGCTTAAAGCGCTACTTAGGAGTCTTGGGGTAGATCACGCTCGCGCCATCCCTTTATTTTGTGATAGTCAGTCTGCTTTGCACATTGCTCAAAATCCTGTGTTTCATGAACGCACAAAACACATTGAGGTGGATTGTCATTATGTCCGCGATGCTATTCAGGATGGGGTCATTGCTACAAGTCATGTCTCTACCAATGAGCAACTTGCAGACATCTTTACGAAGGCCTTAGGGAAACGTCAATTTCTATATCTTCTTCACAAGTTGGGCATTTGCAATCCTCACGCTCCAACTTGAGGGGGGTATTAGGAAATATTTCCTTTACATTATTTTCCTTCTTTGGTATATAGTTTACTTAGCTAGTTTAGGTTGTCTTTAGCTTTTAACCCACAAATAGATTGGGGATTTGTATTAATTGATTTCTAAATGAAGAGAGAGAAAGTGAAAAATCAATTGGAAATTTCATTTGAACTTTGTTTTTTTAGCCTCCTCATCATACCTGTCATCTTTTGTTCTTCTGTCTATCATTCTCAATCTTTTATGTATAATATGCTAGAATAATGATGGTGATATTTCATCTTTTAGGAAAAATTAAAATTATAACTCAATATAAATATTTAATGGAAGAGAGTTATATACAAATTTAGGCTCATATAGATATAACTCTCATCCTTAATTTGCATCATTATTCAACACAAAATTATATGGATGTATGCTTCAAAAACTCAAGTTTGAAATCAAGTACAAACTTTACTAGAATTGAATAATATACATTAAAAAGAGATCTGTAAATGTTCTAATTTGAATAAATTGTTGCCAACAAGAGCATAGCTCAACTGGCATGATGTATCGCCTAATGACCATGAGGTCTTAGGTTCAATCCCCCACCCCAACATGTTGTCAAAAAAAAAAAAAAAAAAAAAATTGAATAAATTGTTAGGAAATGATAATAAACCCTCAGTGCAAACAAAGTCGTCTCACATTAATTAGGGAAGAAATAGATCAATAATATATAATTGAGGACAATTATCTAAAGTTGGAGAGTGCGAAAGGTGACGCCGTCATTATTGAGGAATATCCTGCAATTGTGATGTGCCCCAGGGGAGATTCTGAGTGGTATTTTGTTCGAGAGGGAGATTGTTAGGTGCAAACAAATCCCTCGCATTCTTCAGAGAAGAGATAAATTCATGGTATGTAAGTGAGGACAACTTAAAACAACGGTCATATTTATGTCTAGTGGACAATATCATACATATGTGGAGATTCTGAGTGGTATTTTGTTCGAGAGGGAGATTGTTAGGTGCAAACAAATCCCTCGCATTCTTCAGAGAAGAGATAAATTCATGGTATGTAAGTGAGGACAACTTAAAACAACGGTCATATTTATGTCTAGTGGACAATATCATACATATGTGGAGAGTCTCCTTGTCACCTCAATATTTTTTCACAATGGTATAATATCGATCTATTTTTTAACATAAGACTTCATGATTTTGATTTTAGTTTCACTAAAAAAAAGTTTTCATATTTTTTAAAATTAATTTTTTCTTCACTTATATATTCATGATTTTTCTTATTTTCTAACTAATTAATACGAGAGTTTAATCGTATTCCCAACAAAAACAATAACAATGTGTAGCTTATAGAAAATAGTAAACATAAAAATTCCATTCTTAACAATTGCTATGCTAACAAACAATTTTCATACCATGATTGCTATGCTAACAAACAATTTTCATACCATAAATATATATTAAAAGCATGTAAGTTTATCTCCTTGTATATATTCTAGTCCTCCACTCTTCTCCTATATCAATAATTGAGCCATATTCTTTTCACTCTCTTTCTAAAAAACTATCCTTTCATTTTTTGTTTTTGATTTTTAAAAATTTAAAGTTTATAGACACTATTTTTTTATTTTTCTTTTTTTTATTTACTTTATACTAATATTTTCAAAATCCAAACTAAAATTTAAAAACTAACAAAATTTACTAAAAATCCAAAGCAAAAGTAGATTTTTTTACAAAAAATACCTAAAAAATCAAATGTCTACTTAAAAAATATGAAAAACATTGTAAAGAAATTTGAAAAAATAAACACAATTTTCATAAATCAAAATTCAAAATTCAAATGACTATTAGAGAAGACGTAAAAAAAAAATAGTTTAAGTTTATTTTTTTTTGTTAAGATATGAGTTTAGTATATGTTCTTTGTGACTTGTTCTATCTTTTTCTCTATATTTTCAAACGTCCTATATTAGTTTATAATTAACTTTGTCAAAATAAATGTAGTCTCAATTAGTCTTAACTTTATAAATTTTTAAAAAATATTCACATTGTGTCTTATTTTCAATGAAAATTATTATATATTTTATCAATTTCGATAAAAATTAACTTCAAACCAACGATAAAGAGTCTTCCACCGTTCAAGTTGTAGTTCAAGTTGTACCATCTTTGAAGTACAAAGTTCACATGTTACATGTCCAACTTTGGTACATGGGAATAACTTTGTGATTGAACAATAAAATTGTCTCAGGAGCTAGGGTTTAATGACAAAGTTTAGGACCGACAATAAAATATCATGAAAATAGCTCTATTATTTTGCAGAAATAAATATTCAAAGAGTAAAACATTTAAATATGAGAAAAAATAAAACAAATATCAATTAATAATTTACTTGCAGCCAAACCGAACATAGCTCAAATGGCATAAGGTCGTGTCCGTGACTATGAGGTCATGGGTTCAATCCTCCCTTTAATTAAATTACTGTTGCAAAAAAAAAAAAAAAAATTTACTTGCAGTGTCAAAACCTAAGCTTTTTTTTTTAGAAAAAAACAACTAAATTAGCCACTTCCTTGGAAATTTTTTTAAACACATCCTGTAAATATTTATATTTTTTTTGCAAGGTAATATATATTACTAAAAGCAAGTGAGGGGGTCCCACAGCCCGGGACTAAGGCACTCAGAACACAAAACGAAGAGACAGAAAACCTCAAGGAAATAAATCCCACGGAGGAACGCTAATAGACACATGAGTCATCAACGGTCCTAGCCACGAGGCACACCTAAACACCACATCAGCCTGGACACTTATAAGAACTGACTGAGGAGAACGAAGCCTACCCCCGTGGACGCGGGAGTTACGTTCTCTCCATATATAAACATAGTAAAAATGACATTATAAATTAATGACGAGTAGATAAAAGTTCGATTCATCACCCCACTTTAATCAAATACCTTTAAAAAAAATGTTTATATTTTCGATATACATCAAGATATTAAATTTTTTGAAAAGTATATATATTAAATTCTTATAAATATTTTAAAAATGTATTAATTTTTTTTTTTTCAAACATATGTTATTTATGGAGCAAGTTGTAGCATAGATTGTGGAAGTGAACATAGTTGAAGGTTAATTGAACATCTACTTTTTTTTTTTTCTTGAGGTAAGATATTCAAATACTTATACTTCTCATTTGTTGTATTAAAAAAAAAAAAATTGTTAGCATATCCTTAAATTAACATTTTTTACTAAACATGAACATATTATGCTCATATTAGTAAAAAATGTTAATTTAGCGTATGCTACAAAGGTAAGTGAAAGTAATTTTTCTCAAATTTACATTTGTAATTGTAACGTAATATTCTCAAAAGAAAATTATCATTCTTCCTTATTAGTGGGGAGAATTTCTAGTACATCCGTGGTATGAAGTTTTTCCATACCACTGCCTTTGGATGAATGACGTGACGAAATGATTTAAAAAAATAATATATTTAATAGAATGAGTCTCAGTCAAACAACCATTTCGCCACGTGTCATTCATTCAAAGACAGTGGTATGAAAAAACTTCATACCACGGATCTACTAAAAATTCTCCCCTTATTAGTGTGATAGGAGAGTTAAATCCTGGCTTAACTAGTTAACTAGATGAGTTATAATTGTGGTAAATTTTAATTAGAGGTCCCACCAATATGTTTGGTGGCAATTGGTTCAATAGAAAATTGATGGTTCATCCTAAAATATTGATATAAATAAATTTAAATATCATTTAAGTCCTTAATTAAACTTTTCAAAATTACTTAAAGATTTTTTAAATTACAATTTTAATGACTAAAGTTTGTGCAGCTTGAAGAAGTTGAAACTCTGAATTACGTGACAAACAAAGTTTTTTTTTTTTTTTTTTTTTTTTTTTTTTTTTTTTTTTTTTTTTTTTTTTTTCTTTAAGTAGGATGAGAATCGAATCTTTAACCTTTTTGGTCACTAGTACATACTTCATTAATTGAATTATGCTCTTATTGACGTGACAAACAAAGTTACAACATAGTTTAAGTTCATGATCCAAAAATTGATTTTTTTTGTTTTTTATTTTTAAAAACAGAAAACCAACATAATTATTTTTGGTTTTTTATTTTTTTATTTTTTTGAAAATATTTTTAAAGTACGTAGTTGGGACAATTACTATTTTTTTTTTAATAAAATAAAAATTAAATTTTCTAAAATAATGTTAATTTATTAAGATATAAAAACTGCAATATTTATCAAAATTTAACTAAAATTGAATTATTTGATGAAATTAAAAATTTAGGATAAAAATGATATTCTCTAAAATAAATTTTTTTTATTACGTCGATAATTTAATATATTAGACAATCTTTAGTTTGATGGAAAATCATATTTTGAACTTTGAAAAGCAAAGATAAAAGCTGACCAAACAACCTAGGGTTTCATCGTTTTGGTGCATGAAAAGTAACGTGGCACAAGATAATCCACACACTTCTCATCGAGGTGTTGTGTTCGGGCGTTATTATCTCTACCGTCAAAAAAATAAAATATGTGTGGGGTAAAGTGGTTAGGTATCGCTAAATCAAGTCTAGCTCAATTGACATAAAGTTGTGCTATTGACTAAGAGGTCATGTGTTCAATTTTCTCATTAATTAAATACCTTTGCAAAAAAAAAAAAAATGGTCAAATATATATTGGTGTAAATCATAATAATATTAAAATATAATATAAAAAATATATATATATATATATATATATATATATATATATATATATATATTTAACCAATGGAGTTGAGAGAGAGGTCCAAGAAAGGCTGAAAATTTTAAAATAAAAAAAAAGCTTGATTTTGAAAGTTTTTTTTCTTCATTTTTTTAAATTCGTTAAGAAATATGTAAAAACGTTTTCAAAAACTTAAAAATTCAATTCGCTATCAAGTGTATCTTTTTTTTAAAAATAAAAATAAAAACAGAAATTAATGCATCATCAAACAATCCTTTTATATTTAAGAATTTGTCGTACAATTTTGTTTCTAGTTTTATAATTTGAGAAAATCAGATTGTTAACTAAAATCTATTTTTTTTATGGCCATACTTTTTAATTTTTTTTTAAGATTTTGATTTTGAAAGTATTTTTGTGTGGAAAGAAAAATAACAAAAAGCAAATGAATCAATTGAAATAATAGTTGTAGCTTTCAAAAATGGTCCAATCAAAATCATGGAATGGGATTTTGGGTCTTTTTTGCACCAATAATTAGCCCGGTCCGGTCCCCCCACCCGACCCGAAAACAAGACAAAAAACAAAAAAAAAAATGGGTGTCAAACTCACCCGCTAGTGGGCTACGTTTCGTCACAGCTCACTCAGATGTTGACACGTTATCCTCATTCACCTTCCAATATGAACCACCGCTTCAATCCTCCTCCCCATAAAGCGCTTTCTCAAACTGCGCTTTTTTCAATTCTCCGATAAATTAAGCCGTCGTCTAAAAGTCAAATGCAATTTCCTTTTCGACGTTGACTGGCCGGGACCCCTTCCACCGCCGCCGATTATTTCCTTATATGGCGGCACCTCGCCGCCGTCGCATCCATTGAATTTATATTGTTCAAAAAAGGTGTTCAAATTCATTAGCTCCCTATACATTTTTATGTTTTGTTTATTAAAACGAGTAAATTATATGTTTTTCACTGATTATTATTATTAGGTGACAAAATTATATATAATGATCAAAATTGGTTATTTTTTTTTTTAATTAAAGAACTAAAATTGAACAAATTTGAAAATTAGATAATGAAATAGATATTTTGAAAGTTTTTGGACAAAAATAGAAAAAACTTGTATGTTCATGGACCAAAACGCAGAGTTAAACACGTAGAATTCAACACCTAATATCTTGTATGTTCATGGACCAAAACGCGAGATTTAAACACCTAAGATTCAACACCTAATATCTTGTATGTTCATGGACCAAAACGAGATTTAAACACATCAAAAATCAACACCTAATATCTTGTATGCTCATGGACCAAAACGAGATTTAAACATATTAGGGATCGTTTGATAACGCATTCAATTCCTGTTTTTGGTTTTTGGTTTTTGATTTTTAGAAAACAGATATGTTTGGTAACCAAAACGAGATTTAAACACATTAGAGTTCAACACCTAATATATTGTATCTTCATGGACCAAAACTCGTTTCATTATTTTGTTGAATGTGTGACACATTTTATTTCAAATGAACGATGATAATGTTATTTTTTTTTTACTAACTATGCTTAAAATTAGTTTTTAAAATAAAATAAATGAGGAAAAAATCATTTTTATTTATCAAATTGCACCTCAAACTTGAGTAAGTCTTGCAATTTTTGTTCGAATTAATTGTTAAAAAAAGTATTTTCATGTCTTCAATGAATTTAAAACTTATATATGCTACAAAAATCAATAAGATTTCAAAGAAAACGACGTTAGAATTAAATTTTTGTTAAAATTTGTGAGTTTTGACAAAGTTATTCAATGGTTAATTTGTGCATTGCTCAAACAAGAATTAGTGTAAAACTTGATATAATTGAAATTAGCGAGAATTAAACATTAGGTAGAAATTGCAACTATTATCTAAATCTAAGATTCAATTAAATGAAATTGAAAGTTTAGGGATAAAAATTAAAATTTTACCAATAAATAAATATTTTTTTTAACTATGTTTGGAGTTTATCCAAAGAAAAAGAGAAAACTTAAAATAAAGTAGCTCTTAAGAGAATATTTGGCTAATAAATTGAATTTATTTGGCTTTTTTCTTTTTTAAACCTAATATGTTAATCACACCAACAACACAATTTTAGGGTTTTCAAACTCAACTCTCAAGTTATACTAATTTTAACAAGCAATAATGAACAAACCTTTAAATCAATCACACTTATTTTTTTTCGAAACGACATAATCTCTATCATAATCTAAACATAAACTACACGAATTCATTTTATTCCGCTCTATATTACAAATCTAGATCTTTTAAAACAAGCATCTTATAAGACTTTTAGCAAGAAAAAAAACAGCCAAAATTTATATATAAAAAAGCTATACATGAAATCGCTGTTTTTTTTTTTAATATTGTAATTTTTGAAACTTTTTATAAAAATATTGTTTGAAAATATTTTTAAAAATAATGCTATTTTTTTTTAGCAAAGATCATCTTTTGAAAAGACGGTATTGTTCCACGTGTAAAAGACGATCTTCTTCTCGACACACACAAGTCTCCTTTCAAAAGGCGATTTCCAAATTTTTTTTAACAATGTAGTTTCGAAGATCTATATTTTTTTACTCAGATATGCAAATTTTTTGAAAAATATATGGTTGGAAAGCTAACATCGAGAGCTTTAATTTTATATGGAATTTCACTATTTTTGAAGTTGTATATCGAAAGATAAAGATTGTCGAAGTTGAGCTACAGTTCTGAAATTTGCACAACCATAGTCCAACTTCGATGATCTTTATTTTTTCTATACAACTCTAAAAATAGTTAAACCAGGTGTCAAATGGAAGGTATCCATCTTAGTTTTCCAACCATATATTTTTCTGAATTTGTTTTTGCATATATGAGTAAAAAAATATCAATCTTTGAAAATACATTGTTTTAAATTTTTGGTGATCGAATTTTGAAGAGATTACTTGTGTGGGCCTAGAAGAAGATCGTTTTCTAAAAAAATGATTTTCATACACGTGAAACAAGATCGTCTTATCAAAAGACGACATTTGCTCGCGTGGAGAGGTCGTCTCGACCTCCCATAAAAATAGTATTATTTTTTAAAATAGTTTCAAAATTGCAATGTTTTTATTAAAATGTTTCAAAAATTAGAATATTAAAAAAAAACAGCCAATGAAATCAGTTAGCCTAATAAAGGTAAAGAGAAAACTAAAATTAGAAGGCCAAAAATGAGACGTTTCTCCTACTTATATTGACAAATTTTAACAAATGCAGCATGCGGCTGCTGCTTTTTTCGCTTTTACAATAAAGTTTGAGATGTGTTTTTGAAAAAAGTGTTTTGAAGGGAAGCATTTTTTATTTTGTAAGTATTTAAAAAGGAAATTAATTAAATGTTTGGTCTAAAACTACTTTATTTAAATTTTATTTCTTTTATAATTTTTCAAACTAGTTTTAGGTGTGTTTGGAATAATTTTTTAACAAAAGTGTTATTTTATATAAAATTAGTTTTTATATAAGGACTTCTAAAAAAAATTAATAATTTAAAGTAGATTAACTCTTTTAGATGATGAAGAGTGTTTTTTTTAATCCTAATAAATACAAAAAAAAATTAAAAAAATTAAATTAATTTAAAAGTTATTTTAAAAAAAACTACTATTATATAAAAATGACTTTTAAATGATTAACCGATTCAAAAATGTGGAGTAAGAAAAAAAAAATTGTAATTAATATAATTACTTTTGAATATGACAAAAAAAAAATTAGTATTTGAATTATTTTTTTCTTTACAAACTATGAAAATATAAATTATTTTTATTAAAAATGTTTAATTAGAAAGTATTTCGAGCATGTCACATGTTATAAAAAAATTAAAAAATTCTTTTAAGTGAGCAAATTTTAAATTTTTGTTAAATTACTAATTTAGTCCCTGAACTTTTAAATTTGTGTTTATTTGGTCCTTAAATTTTTAAAATTGTTTAAGAGATTCTTGAACTTTCAATTTTGAGTGTAGTAAGTCGTCTTTGATATATTCGATTTCTTAAAAAAAAAAAAACAATTGATAATTGATTTATTAAATATAAAATTGAATTTTAAGTCTAATGAAATCCTTAAATTTCAATTTTTTATTTAGTTGATAAACACAAAATTTAATATTTCGAAACCTAGACACTTCTAAAAGTTGAAGAACTTAATAGACATAAAATTAAAAATCTAAAATTCAATTAGATACTTTTTTTTAAATTTAAAGACCTATTAGACAATTTTAAAATTGAGAGAGACACAAATTTAAAAGTTCAAATTAAGGAGACACAAATCAAATTTTTTTTTTTTTTTTGACAACATGGGTGGAATAGAAGATCGAACTTAGGACCTCAAAATCAGTACTAGTTCATATATTATGCCAGTTGTTTTGTTGGCTGATACTAACTTATAGTTTAACCTAAAGTTTAATTAACCAAATACTATCAATTCTCCAAACAAATTATAATAAGTCCTATTTTACTAAATTCCCCAACATTCATTGTTGACCCTACATCCCTTTACTATTGTTTTGCTCCCTCAATAAAAGAAAAGAAAAAAAAAATTCTATACCATAGTGGTCACAAGATTTTCCCAAATGCCTCTTTTTTTAGTATTATTTCCCCAAATTCATCAATATCAACCTTGGAACAAAAATATTCTCAATCTTATCTCATGTGTGTTTGCTTGTGATAATGCATAATTATTTCAATTTACTAGTTTTTTTCAAAACTAAAAGTTTCAATCGACTCAATTTTATGAAAATGTCGATGAGGTCAATAGAGATATCGACATAGATATTTTTGGAAGGATTTTTAAAATATTTTTTTAAAAAAAATATTAAAATTAATAAATAAATATTTTACATTTTTAAATGAGTTAAAATACACTTATTATAATATTATATTGGGAAATTGTAGTAAATGACAATTTAAGACTTATTGTTTGCAAATATAGCATGTTTTTAAAAAAATTGCGGATATAGCAATTTCTATCGCTGATATCTTATGACTGATAGAAGTGTATCGCTGATCACCTCAGCTTTTTATAGATTTTTGTCAGTGATAATAGTCTATCAGTGATAATAGTCTATCACTGATAAAAGTCTATCAGTGATATAATAAAATCAGTGATAGAAACGGGTTTTTTTGCCATATTTGCAAAACATTTTAAAGTTTGCTAAATTTGCAATTAGTTTGGGCCTGATTGTTATTTGTGCAACCAGCCCTATTATATTTAGGTTAGGTTACATTTTGTTTGTTTTTTTTAATATTTCATCGATTTTGTACGGTATGATGGAAATGTCGATTCACCCCTCATGTCGATGTCGAATTTATGAATATGTGGAAATGTCGACATGTCGACGAAAATTTAATACCACAGTTATGGGTAACAAGCAATCTATTTAATATATTATAAGATATTTCAAGTGTCAATTTAACTTCTCATACCATATTGTTTAAATTTAGTGAAAACATTTTGAAATTTCCGAGATGAAAGAGATTTGAAATTTGAAAAAATAAAAATTGAAAATGGTTGGGTATATACTTCATGAATCTATTGATATATAAAGTTTTTATTTTTCTTAGAGGATAATACATTATTGTTTTGTTGTTAATATAATCGATGTAGATGGTTTAAAAATGAAATGCATAGAATGGCTAAAGATGTTGGTCTAATAAAATAAATATAATGTTATTGATAAAAAGTTGTAGATAATCACAACCAATATACAAGTATGTGACATGCAAAACTATCCATTTATGAATTGTTAGGAGATAATTATTTGAGTTTAGTGACCACCACGCTCTCGACGAATAATTTTGGCTCGTTTGATGTATACGTATGAGAAAGAAATTGCAAAAACTAATTTATAGATAATTAAGAGACTAATAGAAATTTTAAGAGTTGTTATTAAGAGACATCCACATTGTGACAACCTCATAATATATGTTGAGCTGTTAGAATTGTAAAAGGTGAAATTATCAATAAGTTTAAAGTCTACAAAAGACTCAAGGTCGAAGAGGACCAACCCTTATGAGGTCGCCACACCTAAGAGGGTTGGCCCCATGGATGAGGTCGACAGTAACTTCTCCAAGGAGGGATGACCCCCTTAGGGTCGACCCTAACTTCTCCAATAAGAAGATTAAGCCTTACTCAAAGATTTGACCATGTGCTCAAATTATTATGTGTTATCAAAACCGCTCCCATTTAAGTTAACGTTTCAGATGCAATCAATACGTTTCATTCAATACCATGATTTTCGTTACATTATAATATACTACAAATAGAGAAAGATGATGGAATGGAAATGTACGTCCAAAATACTCCGATTTTACTGTCTAAACATTTTCAAGTTTGATACTAACTTGATCGTCTGAGTATTGGTGGCTCAGCATCACATCAATATTCATATCTTTTTTTAATGTTTATCTTGCACGTACATTTTTTATTTCTAGACTACAAAATTATCGTTGACTATTTTTTGGTATCAACATCAATCATGTGTTGTTTAAGTACCTTAAAATAATATCCTCACATTATTTTTTTTTTTTTGGTATTATATTATTTCAATGAAAAATCGAGAAAAAGAAACCAACGCAAAAATAAACAAATAAAGTAAAATAAAATTAATTCAATATTTAAATAAAAGAAAAGGTTCAAATAATAAAAGAGTAGAACTTGGGTGCCAGGTTGCACCAAGCCGAGACACGTGGGTCAATTGTCCTTGTAAATGGCCAATTCTCAAAGGTTCATTTGAAAAGAAAATTAAAAATCTAAAATAAAAATCTTTTAAACTGAAATCAAATTTTACTTTAGTAGGATTTGGTGCTTATGATTTTTTTTTTTTTTTTTTTTTTTTTTTTTATTTATTTATTTATAGCAAAGAAGACTAGTAGATTACACAATAGTTATGCCCAATGGGCTACAAGTAGAAGAATCTGAAAGCAAATACTAGACAACCAGTCTGGGGGCTTAAATCCCAAACAGAACAACCCCCGTAGACAAAGCATAACCCGCCAAATTATGGGCTACTTTGTTAGTCGCTCGCGGGCTAAAAACCGGCCCCATCACACCACACTGAGGCATCAACAACTTAATCTCTTCCAACAAAACATCGTGAGGAGCAAAAGTCAGGCCATTTGAGTGCAAAGCTTGAACCAAAATCTGGGCATCCAAATCCACACAAATCCCTTATGATTTAAGGTTTAAGTTTAACGTTTAAGATTTGGAAGAATATTTTAATACATTCTTTTAGATTCTAACATTTAGCTACTTTTCAAATAAAAAATATGTTTAAACTTTTTTCAAATCCATCAATTAAGAATGAATTTTCAACAATTTATGGAGGGCCCAATTTTCAAAATTGTCTATGGTTGTTTTTTTTTTTTTACCAAACTCAATATTAATGAACTTCGCATTCACGGGATATTAATAATTTAAATTATTTATCGAGATAATTTTATTTATTATAAAAAGAAAAACAAACTTATATTTTAGTCCGACTTTTAGAGAAAAAATATATGTCAATTATCACTAAATTATGCTTATTTTGGTGATGAAAGAATGACTCAAAGTATTGGAACTAGAACGAGACAAAATCTGAAAAGTTAAGGGTGTGTTTGATTTAGATTCCTAAGACCATATATATTCACATATAAGTTTCTACCATAACTTTCATCATTTTTAGGAAACATCACAACTTTTAGCCAAATTCTAAAAACAAAAGCAAATTTTTAAAAGGTTTTTTTTTTTTTTGTTCGTTTCCATATTTTGGCTTAGATTCTAGAAACACTTGAAAAGATAGATAACACAACAAAGGAATTCGTAGTTGAATGTATTGTTTATAGACTTAATTTTCAAAAATAAAAAACTAAAAATCAAATGGTTATCAAACCAAGCCTAAGTGTTTAATTTAAAAAAAAAAAGCATTTTAGAATAACTTTTTTGGGAATGAATTTTTGAAATAATGCATTTTGGGTGAAACACCTGATATTAACTTTTTTTAAAAAAATTGTGGGTGTTTAATTGAAAAACCTACCTAATTTTCATATTGTATTAAAATTACCAAAATACTCTCACACTACTCATTTAAATTTTCTCCACCCACGATTGTTGTCGGCCACCTTTTCCGACAACGCCGCCGCCGATTTCCAGCGACTTCGTCTGGTCGCCGCCGCCCTACTCCGACGAACTCCTCCGGCCATGCTTGGTTTGATCAATTGGTAAATATAAATTTAAACTTATTAATCATGTTTATTAATAATTGCCCTAATTTGACATTAGGAGAAACACTTTTAGTATAAAGAAAACAAACACATTTGTAGATAAAAACACTCTTGAAAAAATGTAACCAAACACATGAGTGTTTTAATTATAAACATTTCTAGAAAAAAAATCATTTATTTTATCAAACCGAAGATAACTCAATTGACATAAGATTATATGTTTGACTAAAACGTTATACTTCAATCCTCACACTAATTAAATACTTTAAAAATATATATAAAATTTAGATCCATGAAGAAAAAAAAAAAGCCCTAATAGAGGTTAGACCATAATCCTAAAAAAGTACCTAAAGAACCCAAAAAAAAAAAATAGCGAGGAGGGGTATCTTGGACATTTCACATAGCCACGTCATATCCACTTAAAATCAGGTGATTGGGTACAGGTACAATGCGATATGATGTGAAAAAAGCCATCCTGTCTAATCGGACGGCAATGCCAACGCCCCTCCATGCTGACCACACATCCACCATACATACATAACCTCATCATCATACATCCATCCATCCATCCATCCATCCATACATAGCCATTCAAATCTAGTTCTATATATTCTAAATCCTCCCTCCATTCAAACTCCCAAATTACTAATTCTCAGAGCAAAAAAAAAAAAAAAAAAAAATGGGAGAGGTGGGTCTCTCTCTCCTCTCTCTCTAATTCTCTCTCTTTGATTTTTAATTTTGAATTTGGAATTGAAATTTTGTTTCTTCTAACGAAAATTTTTGGTGGGTTCTGCAGCAAAAGGTGGAAGCAGCACCAGCAGCCGCTAAACCTGAAGGCGAGAAGAAGCCGGCAGCTGCTGCAGCTCCGGCACCGGCGGCGGTGCCGGTTCCAGCACCTGCTGACGGCGGAGCCAAGAAAGAAGACGGTGGAGCAATCACTGCCATATACAAAATCGACATGCATTGCGAAGGGTGTGCTAAGAAGATTAAACGAGCCGTCCGACATGTCAAAGGTCAAAACTTTTTCAAATCTCAATCTTGAAATTCCCTTTTTGATTCGAATATTCAAATGGGTTTTTTTGTTTTTTTGTTTTTTGATTTGAATTTATGTTGCAGATGTGGAAAGTGTGAAGGCAGATTGTGGAGCGAATAAGTTAACTGTGATTGGGAAAATGAACGTTTTAGCAGTTAAGGAAAAATTGGAGCTCAAAACCAAGAAGAAAGTGGAGCTTATTTCTCCTCAGCCTAAAAAAGACGCCGTCGCCGTCGCCGGTGCCGCCGAGAAGAAGACCGATGAGAAGAAGCCCGAAGAGAAAAAAGCCACCGAAGAGAAACCCAAAGAGGTTAATATCAATCATTTTTAATTAGTTCTTAATTAGTTCTATTAAAGATTTTAATTTGTGGGTGTACTCTGTTTTGATTCAATTTGATACAGACCACCGTCGTTTTGAAGATTCGTCTGCATTGTGAAGGTTGCATTCAAAAAATCCGCAAAATCGTTTTGAAAATAAACGGTAAGATCTCAAATTACAACTTTTCAACTCACTGAATCAAATTTTAATTTTTGAATTTTGGTAATTAATTAGGAGTTCAATCGGTGAATTTGGACGGAGCAAAAGATTTGGTCACCGTCAAAGGAACAATGGATGTGAAGCAACTCGAGCCTTATCTTAAAGATAAGCTCAAAAGAAGCGTCGAAATTATCCCACCAAAAAAGGAAGAACCCGCCGCCGGTGAGAAGAAAAAGGAAGATCCACCCGCCGCCGCCGCCGCCGTAGGTGGCGGTGAAAAGAAGAAGGAAGGAGGCGGTGGTGAGAAAAAGGAGAAAGAAGGCGGTGGGGGTGGGGGTGAAAAGAAAGAGAAAGAAGGAGAATCGAAACCGGCTGCACCGGTCGCCGCCGTGGTCACCGCCGAGGGAGGCGGAGCGAAGGCGGCGGAGGTGTTGAACAAGATGGAATATTACGGTGGCAATCCTTATCAACCACTTTACTACGAAGCGCCGATGCAATTCCAAAGCTACTCAATGGAAGCTAACCCGAGTTACTATAACCCCAACTATGGTTACGCTAACCATGGTTACATAGATCATAGATACGACGGCGTTCCGATGGACCACCACATGCAGCAGCAGCAGCCGCCGCAGATGTTCAGCGATGAGAATCCCAACGCCTGTTCCGTCATGTGAGATTCCGATCAACGGCTGAGATTTTCAACCCAGAAAATAAATCTATAAGCTGTAAATATTAAAAAAAAAAGTATATAAAGAATCCAAATGAGCTTGGTTGGGGCAAGCCGGTCCGGTCCGGTTCGGTTCAGCTGGTGAAACCAGCTTTAGTTTGTGTTGTTTGGTGGGGTGGTGGTGGTTGGTTGGTCAATTTCGTTGTTTTTCGTTTCTACCTCAGGAATTTTTGGTTGTAATTTATGGGAATTTAATAAATATTAACAATAAATAGTTGATAATTTTGGTTAATTTAAATCTTTAATTGATTTAAAAGGCATATGATTAATGGTGTTGGGTGTCGAAATGATGACACTTGAAATTTCTTTTTATTTCCATCATTACTTGTGAAAGCTTTAATTTCTTTTTTTCTGTAAAAGTTGTTGTATTTTTTAGATGAAATTAAATTAAATTAAATTAATGATGAATATAAAATGGGTTTTTAGTATAAAATATATATATATATTTTCTTTTTTTTAAGTAGGAGAATTCGAACTACAAACCTTATCGATGGTTTTTATATTTATAATTAGAAGATTATAATAATTAAATATTTTTAGTATATATATATATATTTTTAAAGAATTTGAAGGGAATATATTATGAATGGGTGAAAGTGAAATGAGTGGATGCAAACAAAGGTAAAGAAAATGATGATGGAGAATCTTGAAGGCTGTTTTGGGAAGTGTGAAAGTGGTTTGGGGATGGGTTGACTTGTTTATCTTGGTTTAATTCAAACATTACACTAATTGTCTGCCTACCAAATTAATTAACTTTAATTTTTTATTTTTTTTTCTAAATACAAATGACCCAAATTAATATCAAAATAGCATTTAAACCTAATTTTTTCGATCAATTGTCCCCTCTAATCAAAGAAGATGAAAAATTACTCCATTACCCGAGAGTATTTAGTTACTTGGTAAGGTGGTATTCGTTGATTAACACAGGATCCTACATGTTCTATGCTACTCGATTCGGAACTTTTAGTAATGTATTTGACTACTAAACTCTTGCCATTTAAGTGGGAAAAATTGTGCGACTAACCTGATATTTTGGTTCGTTTGTCAAACTAACTCGAATTTTAAAAACATTTCAAATTGATCTTCTGTTGACATCGTCATTTATTTTTTTAATATTATTTTTTCGCTCTAGTTGCGAGCTCAGGCTAGTCTCGTTGTAGCTTTAGCTCCGTTTCAGATCTAAAAATTTCAAGATCTAAAATATTTCAGATCTGAAAAAATTATGGTTCTCGAATCGTTATAGGAGAGTTGTTGTCGATGGGAGTCGTCGCCGACGATGGGTGAATAAGAAGAAGAAAATATGTCCCTGAGAGAGGGAAAGCGAGAGAGCTAGAAAACGCGCTCTAGAAAAAATCTTAAAAAAATTGGTGATGATCTGAACAGAAGGTCAATTTAGTTTGTTTTTAAAATTCGGATTAGTCGGACAAACGAACAGAAATAAGAGATCCCAATATTATTCTTTTGTATTTGAACTAAGCAAAAATAATTAAATTTGATGATAGATTTTAGAATGAAAATATATAAATAAAAATAGTTACTTATTGGATTATTAAAACAAAAAATAATATGAAAAATGCATGTACTTGGAAAATTCGAACTCCAACGCAATGGATGAGAAGTTTCAACATTTTATCCAACCTAGGTGATGAAATCTATATATATATATATATATATATATATATATAATAATAATAATAATAATAAATTATTAAAAAAATATTCCAAAATATAATCATAGTCCGTACATTATATTAATATTTTGCTCTGTATACTTTATTATTACGATCAATTTATTTATATATCAAGTAATTTCCAATAATAAAAAAAAGCAAATCATTACATTCCTAAAGACACAATAAACCAATTCCTGCTTTAGAGTAATTTTATTTTATACCGTGAATATCTTCACTAGTTTATCATTATTCTAAATTGATAATTATATAGGGTTGATGACATAAATAGAGATTCAAAATAACAACAAATATAACTAAATATAAAATATTTTACAAAATATAAAAAAAATTATAGTCACGGTTGATAAAATGACTATCATTGGTTGACTAGTATCAATGATAACTATTGATAAAATTTTATTTAAAAAAATAGAAGTATGTTACTAGTTATCACTGAATTAATTTGCTATTAGTGACTATCACTAACTAATAAATGATAAAAGTTAGGAAGTAGTCATACGTCATCATTCCTAATTAAATACCAATTTCTAATTTCTAGAATTACAATCTAAATTTGGGTTTAGATTCCAAGTTTCCAACAACTTTTTAGAAAGCTTTGCATAGAATGACAATTTAATAAAAGAAAATAAAAATAAAAATGGGTTATATATCTGCATAATGGAAATATGGAAAAGTATTAAATTACAATCTCTCAACTTTTAGATTTAGATTTGTATAAGATAAGCTTCTTAAACTTTATAAAATTTCTAATAGATCTTTGATGTCGTCGGTTTTTTTCAAATCTTTCAACCGTCCCATCGGCACTTGTTCGAGATCCACACATCTTCACACCGTCGTACTTCCGTCCACCAGCTTCAGATTTGAGTCGCGCCTCCACCCTTGATTGCTCTCTTGAAAGAATCACTTCAAACCCTAGTTTAAGTTTGGTCCGGTTCGGTTCTTTTGGCTAGGTTCGGTTCGATCCGATCTTTTTTTTATGACTCAGTAATTGTTTTCTTTCAGCTTTAGCTTCTTTTTGTTCAACAAGACGCTTGAAGTTCCATATTGGTCTTCTCTTATTCAGATTCGAATTGGATTGACTTCTTGTAAGATTTGTATATTTCTCACATACCTTAATAAAGTATCTTAAAAAAAAAAAGTGTCGAATAAGTTCATGTACTTTAAAAATGTCCCAAATTCGAAAGTTTGGAGACTTTATTAGACAAAAATATAAATATTTAGGAACTTTGATGCATGCATAGAGACATTAGAAAGCTTCCGAACTTTTAATTTTGTGTTCAACAGGTTCAATGTCGAATAGGTCAAGAATATCGAGTAAGGATGAAGTGATATTAATAGCAACCTTTGATGCATGCATGGAGGCATAGAAAAGAATAATATTATTATTGGATATCTCTTACGTATTTTCCACTGCCTTACATTTTCTCAGTACCACCTTATCTTTTTTTCTATTTTGTTTTTGTCTCACCCTCCCATACCTAAAATTTTTACATTATTATTATTTAAATAAATAAAATAAAATATATTCAAATTTATTTTATTTATTTATTTATTTATTTAAATAATTTGCTATAGAGTTGGAAAGCTGACGTACGACCATGAAATATGCGTTTTAAATTCTCCATTTTCGAAGGCGACAACTGAACAAACTTACATTCACAAGTAAAGCTATTTGCCTCTCGTCATCTTGACATTGACATTTTCAATATTATTATTTTTCACCTAAACTAATTTTAAAATTGTTCTCCACCTCAAAATATATATTTAATTATTTAAAATTAATTTTGATGAAATGTTAAAGCTATGATATTAAATTTTTATCGACATTTCCACATATTCATAAGTTCGGTATTAACATGACGGGTGAATTGATATTTTCATCATACCGTACAAAATTGATAAAATATTAAAGAAAAAACAACAACAAAAAGTAACCTAATATGAATATAATATTATATTAAATATATTTTAACTCATTTAAAAGTATAAAATATTTATTATTAATTTCAATATTTTTTAAAAATCTTCTAGAAATATTCACTGGCATCAATATTTTCATTGAAATTTCCATAAAATTTGGACATTGATATTTTTTTCCACATCGACACTTAAACCTTAAATCACATTTAAAAATATATATAATCAAACGTTAAAAAATCACATTTAAAAATATATATAATCAAACGTTAAAATAATTTTAAATGATTAAATTACTGTATTTTGAAATTATTATAATAATAATTTTTATGAATTTAAAAGTAGTTTTCACATTCTAAATTTGTTATCAATTAAACATAGGGAAAAAATAGTGAAAATATATGATAAAACTAGGTTATTAATTAGTAAAATTCTTCGTTTTCAAATTCTGCTTTTTATAATCACACACCAAACACACTCACTCTTATATTTGGAGGACAATGACTCAAAAATCATAATTAATTTAATTTTTTTTAATTTAAATTAACAATTTTTTTTTTAGTACAATAATAATTATGGAGTATGATTATTTAAGCTTTCGAACTAAAAAAAAATAAAAATGAATGTCAATTATCGCAGTTGATGTTTCAAATGAATGGTTTGTTAACATTATATAAGCTAAATTAAGATTGATTTAATTTATGGGCAACCTTTATCAACAGTTGAATGGCTAAATAAAATAATAAAGACCACAAATAAAAAGGAACTTGGAAAAATTAGAAGACAAAATTTGTGGTTTATCCAAAAAGAAAAAAAACGAAAATTTGGTTGGACAACCAGATCATATATATCTTCAATCTTGTGGATGAAAATGGAATATTCTCTCATATAATATCACAAAAAGGAAAAAGAAAAAAAAATAATGACAATTGAATCATATATATGAGGTTTGTTTTCTTCTTCTTAGTACATTTGTGCGGCAGATTCGAACTTTCAGATTTCGTAGTCGATGACACTCCTTTATGTCAATTATGTTAGGCTCGATTTCACTAAAGAGTTTGCTTTTTTTTCTTTCCTTTATTTGTTGATGATAATGGAATATATAATATAATGTTTGGATTTTATGATATTGGCCACTAGGAATTTTAAAGTTGGGGATTGAGACACCTTATTTCTATGGGTATTATATTAAAAGCAATTGGTATTGCACTACTTACTTAAATTTGACGACTTACATATTTGAGCCTAAAATTTTAAAATTAGTTACATATTTGAGCCTAAAATTTTAAAATTAGTTTTTTTAATTTTTTTTACTTTCTCTTTAAAAAAAAATGTGTTTGAGAGAGTTGTTGTCGCCAAAATGGGTGGGTCGTCGATGTCTTGCTCATATGTTGGTTGCAGGAGAGAAGCCGCGACACTGCTAGTAGAGACACTGGCCAGGGTGGCATGGGTGACATCGTCGACCGCACCTTGGCGTCGCGGAAACGTCTCGCAAGGGTGGGTCGTCGTCGGGGTTAAGCACGAATCTAATGGAAACGCAAAAGATAAAAATAAGGAAAAGAAAGAATGAAAGCGAGAGGAGAAAGAGAGAGCGAGATGAAAAAGTGGGAGGCATAAAAAAAACTAAAAAAATGTTTGATGATGCTAGCAAAGAGTTATACATAAACTTGGTGCAACGGGTGAGTGAGCGCATCACCTAGATAGCCCAGAGTGGGGGTTGATTGATCCTGCACCCGTGCAAACACGCACGAAGCATGAATGATATAAAACTTGCACCTGTGCAAAAAACCACGCACGGGACATTAATTTAAATGCATTATTACCGCCCAAAAAGATAAATTATAAGCCAAATCGAGCATAGCTTAATTGACATAAGGTTGTGCTCTTGACTAAGAGGTTATGGGTTCAATCCTCTCATACTTAATATCTTTTAATCATTTTAAGGTAAGCAAAATGAGAAAGTCGAGTAATAAGAGCTTAATTTACAGACGGGTGTGTAGGTAAATATTTTAAATTTCATACCAAATTCATGTCCATACACAAAGATATTTCTTTATTCTCGATGCGAGGCATTTACTTAGGGGCCGTTAGGCCCACGGAGTTGGGAGGAGTGGAGTTGTGGGGAGTAAACTTACTCCCCGTTTGGCCCAAGGAGTTGTTTAACTCGGACAAAAAATATCAACTCTCCAGACTTCTACAGTAATTACTATTCAACTCCCCAGATTTCTACAGTAATTACTATTCAACTCTCCTTCATTTTCCTCTCTTTCTCTCTCTTCCTTTTACAATTTTTTAATTATTTAAAAAAAAACATAATTTAAACAAAATGTGTAAAATGACTAAAAATGCAATTCAACCTATTTTTTATTTTAAATATAGATTAAGTTGTTGAATTAAAATTGTTACTTAAACAAAATTTAAAAGGTACTATTCAAGAAGAAATAAAAATATAAAAATATAGCTTATTTGGATCACTGAGATTAATGGATTAAAATCTTTCAAATTCACACGTAATAGTTAATCGACTATTGTACGACTATTTGTTTTATTTCAAAACGATCCAAATAAAATAAATAATTAATGTAGTGATATTGAAAAAAAAATGTGAAATATGGTAGTCAAAGTTATTTTGGTTATCTTCGAATAAATTTGTAAAAGATACATAAAATAAAAAACACAAAAATCGTATTCTTAAAATTTATTGGAAGAAGTTCTTGATAATAAAAATATGAAAAATTATAGAAAATAGGTTCTAGGTGTAGTGCATATGAAATTATGAGTTTAAGTGGGTGGAAGCGATGAAGAACGTGTTTGACACATAGATATGTTTATGTGTTGTTTTTTTTTTCTTTTAGAGAAATTTGTAAAATATACATACACTAAAAAAACGAAAACAAAAATCTCACTTCTAAAATTCATAAAATTAAAAAAATTAAAGATTGAGTCTTTAAAAAATAATAATAAATATATATTATTGATAATCAAGGTGAGAGAGATTAAAAAATTAATGTGAGGTATTGTGTTCAAAATTATTTTTTTTTATCTCCAAAGAAATTTGGAAAGTAGATAAAATAAAAATAAAAAATTGCATTGTTAGAATTTATTAGGAAAAGTCGAAAAATTAGAAAGTTTGTAGAAAAAAAAAAATTGTATCCAAAAAAATTAATAAAATAAACTCAGATTTCAGAATTTGAGGTTCAACAGGAGAAAGATGTGTTTGACACATGAATAGACTATACTTATGGGTAGACAATCTTATAATTTATAAAATTAAAGATGAGCCCTAACAAAATATATTTATATATATATATTTTTTTTTTTTTATAATCAATGTGAAAAAATAATGTCAAATATTGTGCTCAAAATTATTTTTGTTGTCTTCAAAGAAATTTGTCAGGATAGATAAAATAAAAATAAAATATTTCATTTTTAGAATTTATTGGAGTTGGAAGAAGTCCTTAATAAAAAAAATTTTGAAAGTTTGTAGAAAAAAATTGTGCGGAAGAAAACAGCTAAAATAAACTCAAACTTCACAACTCCAGACTAAACAACTCCCTGCTCCAAACACACCACAGACTTCAGAACTCCAGACTAAACAACTCTCTGCCCCAAACAGACATACCTCAGAACTCCCCAGACTAAACAACTCTCCAGACTAAACAACTCCGGACAAAACAACTCCAACTCCCCCCAATTCCTTGGGCCAAACGCCCCCCTAAGGGTGTGTAGCAAATATTTTAAATTTAGCACAAGATATTTATTTATTGTTGATGTGAATATACTAATCCTTGTGTCTAAAAGCCTATCATATTCAACTCTCTTTTTCAACCATGGATTCAATCTTGTTTGTTTTATAAAAGCATACTTTGCTTTTGCTTCATCTAAAACAATCATAGAGTTCTACTTTTACAATGGGTTACAAAAAAAAAAAGGTGATGGTTATTATATTTTAATAAGTTCTACTAGATTTTAGATGCTAAATTGAACACATCTTGATTTTTTTTAAGGTTTAAATTTTATATTAATTTATAATCTCATATTATTGTTTCATTTTTATCTTGAATTTTTATTAGTCTTTGATTTTTTTAGAATTACTTCGCTAGTTTGTTTCTTGTTTTTTTTTTTCATTGTTATTATTTAATATTATTTAACATATAGATACCCTCACTTCGAATATATATGTACATAATAATGTCCCGACATAAACATATACGAAAAATATATTGAGGTTAAGTATTGAGTAAACAGGTTAAGTATTGAGTAAACAAATATTATTATGTAACTCCTTTTACATTTTACATTTTGTAATGATTCAATTAAATGAAATATATAAATGTTTAGTTGAAAATAACATTAGATGATTGAGCGATAAGGATGATGGTTATAAAATTTTATTTACAAACGTGTGATGAATTTGAGAACATAAATATTAGATTTTTCTTTTATGGGTTGGTTACCACAATCAAGTCCAAAATAATTGTAAATATGGCAAAAAAATCAGTGGCTATCGCTGATATACTCTATCGTTGATATATGATTATCACTGATAGACTTCTATCACTGATAGACTACTATTACTGACAAAATTCTATAAAAAAAACTGAAGTGATAGACTACTATCAGCGATAGAAATTGTCATATCCGCAAATTTTTTGAAAAAGTGCTATATTTTTAATTATTTTACTTTAAATTGACATCTGTTACAATTTTTTTTTTTTTTTTTTATTGTATCTAATATATATGAATCAATCTCATTAATATTGTCATGATTAAAAAGACGTAGGGTGGAGGAAATCGAACTTGTAGTTATCCAAGTATTTTTCATACCAAACTCATATCCATGCACAAGATATACTTTCTTTATTCTTGATGGGAATACACTAAATCATTGTGTCCAAAGAGTTACATATTCAACTCTCTATTTTTCACCTTTGGATTCAATCTTGTTTTGTTTCATATAAAAGCCTACTTTGCTTTTGCTTCACCTAAAATAACCAATCATAGAGAGCTCTACTTTTTACATGAATAGCAAAAGAAGGATATGATTGTTTTTTTTAAGGCTCAAATTTTATATTATATTAAATAATAAATTTAGATACCAAAAATTTGAGTATATAATTCAAATGATTAAAGTTATTACTCGATATAAATATCAACGATGATAATAGTGAGTAAATAGATATTGGATTATTAGGTGACAAAATAGTTATAAAAAAAACATCAAAGTTATTATTATTACTATTTTCCTTTTTAAGGTAAGAGTTATGAGACTAAGATAGAATATACCTTTTTCAAAAAATTATCAAATAACCACTCGGTACAACAGGTGAGTGAGTGCATGACCTAAATAGTCTAGAGTGTGGTTGATTTATTATGCACATGTGCAAACAACCACGCACGGTGTAGGAACTTAAAAAATAATAATTTATCAAACAATCACTCGGTACCTAAATAATAAAATTGAAATAGCATGAAAGTATCCACTTTTTTTTCTAATTGTTACTAGAAAAAACCATTTAAAGTACATTATTTTCGGAAATGAACCAAATTTATCACTTGCTATTTTGAAATGCATGCTTCTTGCCTAAGTGGAAAATTATTAAGCATCTTTTTCACTCAAAACCAAATTCAAAACCCTACAAAATAAATAAATAAATAATAATAATAATAATTAAAAAATAAATAAATAAAAAATATCTCACCCCATGAGAATGGGAAATGCAAAGGTGTCCATAATAAACACAACTAAACAATTTAAACCACGTCACTATAATATCCGATTGGTCTCATATTAATTATTCAAAACCGCGTGCACCTTTAAATACCTTAAAGCCTTCTTTTAAAAAATATGTATATATTTATATATAATAAAAAAATAAAATTAAAAGAATAATCCTTAAAGCCAATACTATAACATTTCATCAATATTCCAATTCAAAAATTATAAAGCATAGGATATATGATATCCCTCCCTAGGTTTTTAAATATCTCGTTTTAGTCCGAACATAATTGAACAATAATTAATATATAATTCCTTTAAAGTAAGGGTGTACAAATGATTCGACCACTCCAATAACTCAAATTACCCAACCTAAATTGTAAGAGTTGAGTTAGGTTATGATTTTTGTTGGGTTGAGTTGGGTTAAATTTTTAAAAAATCGAATTTTTGGATTGATTAACAGATTGACTCTCTTTTTACTCGGTTTAACGGTAAATTTGTAGTGGAGAAAAAAAAAAAAAAACTCACAACTTAGAAGACTTAAATTCTTTTCTTCTCTCGCTATCGCCAAGTCGCCTGCACGCCGCAACTCCATCTCGCCTCTCACTCTTAGTGTTCGCTCATCCTCATCATCGTCGGTTGTCGCTCTCTAATTCGAAGCGACGCGAGACTGTGCAACCCGTGCCCGTGCATCCATTTCTAAAGATGCTCCAATTTCCATTGAGGTATTCTTGTTCTATCATGCATCAAATTTGAGAAATTGACCACAAGATGTTTGTTAAAATGTCTTTTCTAGCAGCCATTTAAAATTTGGATATTCGATTACAGCTAATTCACAAGGTTGGCAACAAGATTCTTGAAGAAAAAATTGATAAACCCACAAATACTTTGAGGGGTTTCTGTTTAGGTTGTGTTGAGTGATTTTTGTGTTTGTTTACGTTCTATGAAATTAACCCGGCAACTCAACCTCCAACTCAACCCAAAAATATAAGGATAGGATTGGGTTGAGTTGACTCGTATGCTGGGTTGAGTTGGGATGTTTACCTCCACCAACCCGAAATTTTAGGGTTGGTTAAAAAATCCTTTCTACGCAACCCAACTCATCCCAGGTACATCCCTATTTTAAGGTCGGAGGTTCGAATTTTCATATACCTCAATTTTGTTGTACTAAATAATAACAAAGTTGATAATGCAGTGTTTTAAGTTCAACAACTTATAATAGGAGATTCAAAAAAGATATTTTTTAATCGAAAATCTATATATTAACTAGTTGAGTTACACTCAAATTAATAATGTAATTTTAAATATGTATATTAAAACATTAATGTTACATTATAAACATGTATATTAACGCATTAATGTGAGAATATCCGCAAACTATATATATATATAGTCTTTCTGAAAATTTAGAGATTATTTTTTTTTAATGTTTAAAATCTAGATGAACCAAAATTGGAATTTAAACCCAAAATATACTTTATATATATATATATATATAATTTATTTTAAAAATATAAAATATCCATAGAAGCATAGATATTTTAATTTTATTTTTGTTGGAATTGGAGATGGAGTTTTATTTATTCCTTATACGTACACGCACACCACACTAATCACTATCCTGATCTGCCACGTGTCCTACATGCATAGCTGTCTGATCTCCACGTGTATTACTCTTATTCGTTACCTTTATATCTATTAACCACTAGGCTTTATTTTAATATTATCACTTTTATTTATTTATCCATAACGACCAAACCTTTGTTTTTTAATTTCTGATTTCCACTGCAAACATGCTTTACTTTTTCAAAGCCTCTATTAAACAATTGTACATAATAAAAAATATTAGGTTAAATGGCACCTTTGGTCCTAAATTTTTAAGTTTGTATTAATCTTTTAATTTGAGTCGGATAAATTCTTAAACTTTAAAAAGTTATTTTTTTAAATTTTTTATTCAATATTTTTTAATTTTTAATTCAGAATAATCAACTATAAAAAATTGACCTTGTGGTAGGTTTCGAGAGGACAATATCGATCTCCGAGCCTAGATCGTTTGTACAGACAGACTTTTGTCATGAAGTGCATTGAGATTATTAGAGCCTTCTTAGAGAGAATGAATTCAATCATTGATCGACTTTTCTTAACACCCAAATATTGTAGGGTCAGACGGTCTGTCTCGTGAGAATAGTTGAGGTGCGCATAAATTAGTCCGGACACTCACGAGATCAAAAAATAAAATTATAAATCTAATAAATTTCTGTTATATTAGATACACAATTGAAAGTTTATAATTTTATTAAACACAAATTTAAATTTACGACAAATAAGATTTTGAAAGTTTTTGAATGTGTGCCTATTAATTAACACAGAATTGAAAATTTAAGGATGTACTAACCATAAAATTTAAATTTAAATATTTTTTATGAAAATTTATAAATCTATTAGTGAATTTCCCAAATGAACATTCATTCATTTCTTTCTTCTTCGTCGACCACGACGATTGAAACGACGCGAAAAATTCAAATCCGAAAAGGAGAAGGATCAGTGGTGGGTATTTGGAAAAGTCGGGCCAATCGAGTATCTTCATTCAAGCGATGATACAGAAAAAATAACGAAACGAAGTGAGAGGCCGGGAGTCAAAGAAAAGAGTCGAATCCATCAGGTTCGACGACTGAAAAAATACTAAATTTATAATTTAACTTAAATATTATTATACGAAATTCTATCTTGTTTTTAATTTTTTTTTAACTTCGAAGATATAATTAGAATATTTGCTTCCATTATTGAAAAAAGTCATTTTTCCAAACTATTTTTCAATTGAAGAATTGTTGAATTCAAGTCTTACATTAAATTCTAACATTAAATTCTAAAATGTGACTTAAATTGTTGTATATGGCCAAACTTATCTTGTCACAACTAGTGGAGCAAATTATATGTCAAATACGTAAAGTTTGACTTTATCAATTATTATGTGATATATCTAAGGAAAGCGACTAAATAATAATTTCTGTAAATACAATGCTAATCTTAGAATAATATTACATCTAGATTTTAATGTTGGTAATAAATAGAGTTTTTTTTTTTTTTTTTGATAGCCGTAATAAATAGAGTTTATATATAGAATGTGCAATAATATTAATAATTAGTTTGTTTGAGTTAGTTTTAACTTTTAAATTTGGTTGTTTTTTTAAAATTTGTTATACCTGTAAATTTAATACCATTTTTTTCATTTTTACTAATTTTGTATATATATATTTTTTTAATCATTCCAATTAGTTAATTTGGAATGACACATCACCATAAGATTATATATTCATATGACAATTTTTTTTTTCTTTCTTGTGAATTTTGTTGTGGCCAAAAATGGGATTAGGTGCACCATCGAAACCACATTTAATTAGTGAATTGATTAACATTAATTAATCAATTAATTATATATCAATATAGAAAAATATATCATGTTGGGTGTTCTTTGAAAATAAAAAAAAAAAATGTTTTAATCTTTTTTTAGGTGTTCTTCTAATTTAATCATTTAAACAATTTTTAGTTATACCCGTTATTATTACTAAATGTTAAAATACTAACTTATATTATATGATATTCATGAATGAGTTGTTAGAAATATACAAGAGAAATTAGAAATTTCCTCTCTTAAATAGTTTAGTTTCTCCTTTGATTTTCTTTCAACTCACTAGTAGGATTTTTCGTTGGTTAGTCAACGTCGATTTTGGGAGTAGTTTGCCACCGACAGGTTCGGTCGATTTTCCTATTGTCATTTTTTTTAATAGAAATACACTGTCTTTCTCTTTTTTTCAATAGAAAAATGACGTTGTTTGATCGATTTCGATCGATTAGATCGATTTTTGGTCTGATTGTGTACACCCCTAATCACTAGGTTGTCACATAAGTTTAATTATCACAACTAGATTTAACATTCATCATGATGATGAGTGTATAGTTGAAAATTATTAAGACATAAAAGAAAATAAAAAAAATTCAAGCATGGAAGACAAAAATATTAATTTAGCCAATTTTTTTTTTTTAGGGTTGGTTCAATCAAACCTAAAATAATTACAATTTTAGTAAAATTTAAAATATTTTACAAATATGACAAAAAAAAATGAGAGTCTATCTATCACTGACAAAATTCTATAAAAAAGATAGACTTCTATAAATGATAAATTTTTATTCGTGATAGACCATACTATCAGTGATAGAAATTGCCATATCCACAATTTTTTTTAAAAAAATGTTATTTTTTTAATTATTTTACTCTAAGTTCACTGTTACAAATTTTATTTTTTTTATTGCAATACTTAGTGCTTCAATCTAAATATATTTTAACAAACTTTATAATTATATCTAATCATCCTAAATCTTAAGCTCTAAACATGATAGATCCAATAAAAAAAATGATATTAGAAATTAGAACCAAACTAATATAATTAAATCCAACATTAACTCATGAGCATATTCTACTTAAGAAAAAACAAAAAGAAAGAAAACAATTATGTCATTTTTGTGACTAGAGATTCCATTATAATCTTAAGATATCAAAAATTATTATATTATCAAATCGAACATAGTTCAATTGACATAAAATTGTGTTCTTGATTAAATGGTCCGAAGTTCAATTTCTGCCTTAATTAAATATGTTTATATAAAAAAAAAAATCATTATATTAAAAAATTAGAATGTTTATTCACGAGGAATTTAATTACGATTTAAAATTAAGTCCACATGCATGATGTATTGAGCCGGTCGTCTCACTCCGGCGTGACATTGCAAATAATCTTTATTTAATTTTTTTTTTAATACAAGTATTTTATTTGTTTATTTTATTTTATTTTATTGAGGATAATATTTTATTTGTTTATTGCTGCAATTTTTTATTCCCTAAAAGAAGTATGTAATTAAATTAAATTATTATCATTTCGTCGGAATTGGACTACTACACCTTTTCAATTTGATTGTAATTTAATGTTTATACACCTCTTTATATTTAGAATTAAATACGGGTTTTGTCCTTTGCACGTTTATTCCTTTTATTTTATTTTTTTAATTTATTCTCCAACTTTTCCTTAATTCATATTTTAATCTGATATTTTAGTTTTAAAACTCTATTTAAATCCTTACAGTTTCATTAAACTTCTCCACATTGTGAAAATGCTAATCTGGATTAAATATACAAATTAATAATGATTTTTTAAGAAAATAAAATTAAAAAGTTAAATATAGACTAAAGTTAGAATGTTATAAAGTTTATTATTATTATTATTTTAACCATTCAGAGTTGACATACGGGTTAAGAAGAGCCTTGAAACTTCAATACTCACTTAGAGGGAATGAATTAATTTCCTAAGGGTTTCCTTGACACCAAAATGTTGTAAGATTAATTAGTCGGTATGTCCCGTGAGATTAGTCGAGGTGCGCGTAAGCTGACTTGGACACTCACGAATACCAAATTTTTTTTTTTTTTTTGACGATGTGTATCTACGAAAAAAGACCATGTGCATCCACGCAAAAAGTCTTTTGAGCCGTGTGCATTCAAAAATCGATATCTTTTTAATCAGATATACAAAAATTTCGAAAAAAAATATGGTTGGAAAACTAATACAGAGAGTTTCATTTGATACGTGATTTCACTATTTTTGTAGATAGGTAACCCAAATTTGATGATTTTATCTTTCAATATAAAACTCCAAAAATAGAAAAATCAAGTATCAAATTGAAGTTGTTTGTATTAGCTTTCCAACTATATTTTTTTTCGAAATTTTTCATATATGAATAAAAATATATCGATTTTTGAATTCATACTCTACAAAAAAAAAATGATGTGCGACGCTTTTCGTGAATGCATGTCTTGTTTTATGGACTTAATTTAAAACATGTTATATTTAAAAAAAATATATATATATATATATATATATATATATATATATATTTGTTTGTTAAATTTTTATAAATAGTTTAAAAAATTAAGATATTAAAAAAAAATATGTGAATTTTGGAGGTATGAAAGTATTTTTAAGTAAGAATTAAAACTCTTAAATCCAAAATTATTATTAGGTAGATTTAAAATTAATAAAATCGTTGCCATATAATTAGTAGAGGGGTGCCTGAAGACGTTATGGGCTTGGTGGGGAGGGCGCAGTTGAGATGGTCGGCCCCCCCACGTGGGTTCTATAAAGTGAATGTGGATGCTGGGTTTTTAAGTGTTGACGGCTCGGCGGGAGTAGGGATCGTGATTCGTGATTTTATGGGTCGTGTTATGCTGACAGCGACAAGGTGGTTTCCGCATGTGCGGAATGCGTTGATGGCAGAAAGTCTGGCGGCAGCTGAAGGATTAAGATTGGCATGGGAGGCGGGGTTAAGCCCGATGGTCTTGGAGACAGATTCACTTCGAGTTTGTCGCTTGTTCTAGGAACCTTGTGAGGATCTGACGGAAGTGGGAAGGTTGATTGATGACTTATGTGTACGGTTCCCTCGACCTTTTAGGGACAGTTGCAGCTTTACTGTGAGAGAAGGCAATACGGTGGCGCATAAGTTAGCGCAAATGGCGTTGGTTTCCCGATTACGTTTGATTTGGCTGGAGGATACCCCTCCTGAGATCGAAGGTTTGGTTTTGAGTGACATGGTTATTGGTTAGAGTTTGTATTGAGCTTGGCTCCTTCAAAAAAAAAAAAAATAAAAAAAAAAAAATAATTAGTAGAGACACAAAAGAAGAAGAAAAGAAAAATGAGTAAAATAATAATAAATATTTTTGCTGTAAAACAAGAAATTAATATTTTATAAATAAAAAATAAATGGATTTTAAGAATTAGGAATGAATGGGGACAACCTAATTTAGCAATAATATGAAGATAATGATATAAAAATTAGTTAGAGATGGCAATAATAATATAAACTGAATTTTTAAAAAATGTAATGACAAATTTCCAAACATCATCAATAAGGATGGTGAGTCATATCATTATGTGGGGCCCAGTTTCTGACTCATTGATGACTGTGACTTTGAAAATGGTGTCAATGGCATCTTCTAGATCATGCCCCATCATGTATCATGTATGCATGTATGTATGTATGGATGATGATGTGCTTTTGTCATGGTGTCAAATCCATTGGGCATGGGAGGGCCATGGTGATGATCTAAAGTTTGATTTGAAAAGCACTTTTTGTTTTTACTGTTTTTTTAGGTTCGAGTAAACTACAAAGTTAATCTAGATTCCTTTGAGAACATGACCTATACATTAGAGAGTTGTTTGTAAAGAGTTGTTTGAAGTGAGAAAGCACGACATTAGAGAGTTGTTTGTAAAGAGTTGTTTGAAGTGAGAAAGCACGGTTGAAATCAGTGTAGTTAATTTATTGATGGTAAATTATAATAGTTCGTATGTCGAACGCCTCTAAATCTATTAACTCAGTCGACTCAACTCTAAATTAAGAGTAAAACTTGCTTACAGTCTGGACTACAAATATATTTTGCAGCCCAACACGTGTCACGATTTGATTGATTGAATATTTATATTATTTTTTAAATAAAAATAACTCACGCCTATTTACTTAGATTTTTTTCTTCCTTAACTTTTCAGTTATTCTTCGATAAACAACTTCTCATATTTTTTCTCTCTTTCTTTCATTATGACCTTCGTTTTCAATTTCATCTCTCACTCTTTCTTCCTTTCTCTCCGATAAATATTTTTTTTCTTTTTTTCTTTTTTTTAGTTAACTATTTTTTAACGCAGTAAGATTTGCAATACTCTAAAGAATATCTCTAGACAAATAAAATCTTTTTTGTTATCATTTTTTTTTTTGGATTTTTCTTAAAAAAAAAAAAAAATCCAATCGACCTTTTCCTCTACCAACCGTGAAATTTTCCACTCTTTCCATCACTTCCTCTAAAAATTCACTTAAAATTTATGTCTATATAACACACAATCGGCCCAGCAAAATTCAAATAACCCCAATTGAAATTTCATGGCCTTGAAGTTTGGAGAGCAGAGAAATGAATAGAAAGAAAATAGAAGAAGTTGTTAATATTAGAGATAAAAGCTCATCAAGATCAATTACTGGGGATAATACAATTAGCTCCACCAGGTCATCAAAGTTCCAGAAGCTTCACCCAACAAATTCGGTTATCCAATGATTCCCTCACTATCCAATACTTTGCTGACATCTGTATATTCTGTCTTAATATTTATTATTATTTTCATTTATTTCTGTAGCCCTAATTTAGGGCCTCACTGTATAAATTGGGCGTAATCCTACAGCAATGAAATATAGAAAACAGAGCATAAATCTCTATTGAAAGCTTCAGAATATTGAGTTCTTATTTGGTATCAGAGCATAAATGACTAACGTCAATACAATTGGAGAATCAACAATGACCACCGGAGCACCTCATTTTAGCAGTCCACCTCTCAATCAACTGCTTAATCAAGTCACGACCATCAAGCTGGATCGTGGAAACTTTCTGCTGTGGAAGAATCTTGCCCTACCAATTCTTCGAAGCTACAAGCTGGAAGGCCATTTACTGGGCACAAAACCTTCTCCTCCGAAGATGGTTCAACAGATCATTGATGAGTCTAATGTAGGCACTATGACTCCGACATCAGGTGTTTCCATCTCAGAAGTATCGATAGATGGATCATCAAGCTCGACATCAAAAGGAGTCCTGAATCCTCAATATGAATCGTGGCTCGTAGTGGATCAACTTCTATTGGGGTGGCTTTACAACTCCATGACGCCGGAGGTCGCAACCCAAGTAATGGGATATGAGAACTCGAAAGAGCTCTGGGAGGCTATTCAAGAACTTTTTGGTGTACAGTCTAGGGCTGAAGAAGCTTTTCTTAGACAAACATTCCAACAGTCTCGAAAAGGTAACTTAAAAATGAATGATTACTTACGTACAATGAAATGTCATGCAGATAATCTTGGTCAGGCCGGAAGTCCGGTCACAGTGAGATCACTGGTGTCTCAAGTCCTCTTGGGCTTAGATGAAGAATTCAATCCGGTGGTAGCAGTGCTGCACGGACGAACAGATATTTCCTGGTCACAGCTTCAAGCTGAACTCCTTGTTTTTGAGAAACGATTAGAGGTTCAGAATGCTCAAAAAACAACCGTGGCTTTTAGCCACAATACATCTGTCAATATGGCTCAGAGTAGGGGCGGCCATAACCAGTGGGTTCAAAATCCAAACACCAACAGAGGAAATGGGCAGAATCCCAACCATTCAAATAATGGACAACGGGGAAATAATTACCATCGAGGAAGGGGTCGAGGTCGAGGCTATGGCAACCCAAATAATCGACCTATATGCCAGGTATGTGGAAAGATTGGGCATGGTGCATCTGTCTGTTATCACAGGTTTAACAAAGAATATACACCAAGCCCAAATCAGAACCAGAATAGAGGAAATCCTCCCAACTATACTCCTCATGGAAATCCTCCCAACCCTCCACCTGCACCTACTGCCTTCTTAACTAATCAGACTGCCCTAATGACGACTGCCAATCCTGAAACCATCACTGATGCTACTTGGTATGCTGATAGCGGGGCATCTTCTCATGTCACAGCTGATTACAACAGTCTTGCCAACCCCACTGAATATGGAGGTAATGACTTAGTCACGGTTGGTAATGGTAATCAATTACCTATCTCATATGTTGGCAACTCTTGTTTAACAGATGGTAAAACTGCTCTCAGCCTTGAGAATATGTTGTGTGTTCCAGAAATAGCAAAGAATTTAATTAGTATATCTAAGCTTGCTCAAGATAATGCTGTGTTTATTGAATTTCATGATGACTATTGTCTTGTAAAGGACAAGGGTACGGGCCGAATATTGCTGAAAGGAGCTCTTAAAGATGGATTATACCAGTTAAAGAATGCAGAGGTGCAGTCAGTAGACATTTCCAATTCAGTACATCGAAGGATACCGCAGTCGTTGCACAAAAATAATCCTACATCGGTCTTTGTCTTATCTAGTGTCAATGTAGTGGTTTCCAAGACTATTTGGCATAGACGTCTTGGTCATCCATCTACCAAAGTATTAGAGTCAGTTCTTAAGAAATGTAACTTTTCTAGCAAGTCTAATGAAGATTTCAGTTTTTGTGAACCATGTCAATTGGGTAAAGCACATTCACTTCCATTTCCTAACTCTACATCACGAGCATCAACACCATTTGAACTCATCCACTCTGATTTATGGGGCCCTGCCCCAGTATTGTCTTCTGAAGGATTTCGATATTATATTTTGTTTATTGATGATTACAGCCGCTACGTCTGGCTCTATCCACTTAAACAGAAAAGTGATGCTCCTGCAGCGTTTAATCATCTTCTCAATATGATCAAAGTTCAATTTCATACCGGCATCACCACTTTTCAATCAGATAATGGTGGAGAGTTTGTACGCATACATCAGTTATGTAGCAAATTGGGTGTTCGTTCTCGATATTCATGTCCCTACACATCTGCTCAAAATGGGCGCGCAGAACGTAAGCATCGACATGTTGTAGAAACTGGACTTACCTTATTAGCTCAGGCATCTATGCCTCTCATGTTTTGGTGGGATGCCTTCCTCAATGCTGCCACACTAATCAATGGGCTTCCAACTCCTGTTCTTCAAGGTAAAACTCCCATGGAAATTTTACTTCATAAGCATCTTGATCTGCCTAGCATTCGAATATTTGGGTGTGCCTGCTACCCGTGTTTAAGACCATATCAATCGGCCAAATTTCAATTCCATACTGAAAAATGTGTGTACCTTGGCCCGAGTTTGTCTCATAAAGGGTATCGTTGCCTTAACAATTCTGGTCGTATCTTTATCTCTCGTCATGTCCGCTTCAATGAGGAGGAATTTCCCTTCTCAACCGGCTTCTGTTCAACCCAAAATTACAGCCACTCGCTTGCCAAAATTCCTCAGTCCAAAACACCTTCTATACTTTTACCATCCTTGCCCGAATTGTCATTTAGCCCATCTTCCAATCAGCCCACATGTTTCTCTCTCCCACAAACAACTACCTCTCATATGACATCATCACATACCCACTTGTCCCCACCAAACTCAAATAGTTGTTCCCAATCTGATATGTGTTCTACACCTCATCAATTACCAAATGAATCACCCACGTCTCTCTCTCAGACTTCCCTATCCTCACAATCCTCATCCTCCCTACCAGCTGAAACACCAAAATCCTCTGCCTCTTCTCCTTCTTCAGCCTTGCCGCCAGCCCCCTTACCCTCCCATCCCATGATAACCCGAGGTAAGGCCGGAATCTTTAAACCCAAAATTATGGTCACACACACAAATGTTGATTGGTCTGTTACTGAACCTACACGGGTCCAAGATGCTATCAAAACCCCACAATGGAAGTCGGCCATGGAGTTTGAGTACTCAGCCCTACTAAAAAATAACACTTGGCATCTCGTCCCACCGTCTTCATCCTTCAATATTGTTGTAACAAATGGATTTTTCGGATCAAACGGAATGCAAATGGCTCTATCCAGCGATATAAGGCCCGTCTTGTTGCTAAAGGATTTCATCAAAGCCCGGGTATTGACTTCTTTGAGACATTCAGTCCCGTGGTCAAAGCTTCCACCATCCGAGTTGTTCTCAGTCTTGCTGTAACCAAAGGTTGGGTGCTTCGACAATTAGATTTCAATAATGCCTTCCTCAATGGCCAACTTGATGAAGATGTATATATGAGCCAACCCCCAGGATATGTAGATCAGAAGTATCCTAACCATGTATGTAAGCTTGATAAAGCCATTTATGGGCTCAAACAAGCTCCTCGGGCGTGGAACAACACTTTAAAGACTGCCTTACTGTCGTGGGGCTTCCAAAACTCCAGGTCAGATTCATCTCTATTCATTTTTAAATCTGGCGCCTCTATTATGCTACTACTGTTATATGTGGATGATGTTATAGTCACGGGGAATGACAACTCTATGATCGACCGCATGATCAAAGTCTTAGATACCAAATTTGCATTAAAGGATCTTGGTATTCTAAGCTACTTCTTAGGTGTAGAAGTGCACTATCTGGACTCTGGTCTTATCCTTAATCAGGCTAAGTATGTTGACGATCTCCTTCACAAGTTACAACTTACGGATCTTCGCCCAGCTCCATCTCCTTGTGTTGTGGGCAAACATTTGTCTCTTGGTGATGGCACACCTCTTGTTGATCCATTTGTATACCGAAGCACCATCGGAGCATTACAATATCTGACGAATACACGCCCTGATATTTCATATATTATCAACCATCTCAGTCAATTTCTCCAACGACCCACAGATGTTCACTGGCAAGCAGTTAAAAGGGTACTTCGATACCTAAGTGGCACCAAGAAATATGGTCTGTTGGTGCAACCAAGTGACTCTCTAGATCTCACTGCCTTCTCGGATGCCGACTGGGCATCCAATATAGATGATCGCAAATCTGTGGCTGCATACTGTGTATTCATTGGTGGTAATCTTGTATCTTGGTCTTCAAAGAAGCAGAGTGTCGTTGCTCGTTCTAGTACAGAGTCCGAATATAGGGCCTTGGCTCATGCTTCAGCTGAAATTATGTGGTTGAAGCAACTATTAACTGAAATCGGCATTACTTCGTCTCACAAACCCATTCTCTGGTGTGACAATCTCAGTGCCGGAGCACTTGCTGCCAACCCGGTTTTTCATGCGCGCACAAAACACATAGAAATTGACGTACATTTTGTACGTGATCAAGTACTCAAGGGCACTCTTGATGTCCGGTATGTGCCCTCCGCAGATCAGTTGGCTGATTGTCTCACCAAACCATTGGCTCACTCCCAGTTTTTCTATCTACGGACCAAACTCGGAGTATTAGATCTACCCTCTCGTTTGAAGGGGGATATTAGAGATAAAAGCTCATCAAGATCAATTACTGGGGATAATACAATTAGCTCCACCACGTCATCAAAGTTCCAGAAGCTTCACCCAACAAATTCGGTTATCCAATGATTCCCTCACTATCCAATACTTTGCTGACATCTGTATATTCTGTCTTAATATTTATTATTATTTTCATTTATTTCTGTAGCCCTAATTTAGGGCCTCACTGTATAAATTGGGCGTAATCCTACAGCAATGAAATATAGAAAACAGAGCATAAATCTCTATTGAAAGCTTCAAAATATTGAGTTCTTATTGTTAATTTGGTGTATTAAGAAAAGGGAAGTTAGGCGTGAAAGTATTTTTTTATTATTTAAAAATGGTTTACATATTAGTCAATCAAATCATTACAGGTAAATATTAATCAATCAAATCATGACCGGTGGTGGACTGCAAAAGATACTTGTAGTCCAGCAAACAAGTTTTACTCATAAATTAATGTCTCAAACACCCCCTAAATATATTAAAGGGTGAGTTTTGGGATGTTAATTCGCGTTTTATCCACTAAACTATGTTTAAATTGACGATCATTCTAAAAAATTGTTAATTATTGTTTTATTTACATGTTTAGATTAGTGGACATGTTTATTGACAAAATTTGATGTGCCTATTAACAAACTCTATTTATTTCAAAATGACATAACTAATTAATATGTTCACATATCTAAATATGTAAATAAAATAATAATTTAATAAATTTTAATTAATGCAATAATTCAACTCATGGTCTCTTAGTCAAGGACACAATCTTATGTCAATTGAGCTATATTCGGTTTGACAATTTTAACCATGTTTTTACCTAGTAAACAATTTTTAATACGCCAAACCGAGCATAGCTCAATTGGCATAGGGTTGAGCCGGTGACCAAAAGGTAGGTCATGGGTTCAATCCCCGCATTAATTAACTACCGTTGCAAAAAAAAAAAACAATTTTTAATACATTAACCGAAAATTTGAGGATTTTAATTTATTTAAAAAAGAATTGAATATTGTCTAAAAGAAAATAGACATTTGGTATAGACTTATAGTAAGCTCGAAATAATTGCAAACAAAATATTTTTTTTATAATAAAAATTTATTTACGGGATAATAGCATTTAGTTGATTTAACTTTTAGATAATTGATGTCCTTTGTCAAAAAGCAAAAAAAATAATAATAATAATAATAAATATATATATATATATATATATATATATAATAATAATAATAATAATATTATGACGGATAAAGTATTGGAGAAACTAATCCTAATTCCTAATGATGATAAGGATTTTTTTTTAAAAACATTACGAGTATTTTTTAATTTATACCTATATCTTATCTAATGTTTTTGTTACAAAGTTATTTAATTAATGCAGAGTGAATGATTGAACCAAGTACACAATTTTATGTGAGTTATGTTCGATTTGTTCTGTATTTTTCTTTTATATATATACGAGCATTTGTAGTCAATTCTAAATTCTAGTCAATGTTGTATAGTAGTAGATATCTCAATTAGTTGAGAGTTTTTTTTTTCCCTTTTTAAAAGTACAAACTAATTAAGAGTTGAGACATATTTTGTACTCATTAAATTTCTATTTAGATAACAGACAAGAATAATTGAGGTAAATTTAAAGATAATTATTTTTATCAAATCCAGCATAGTTTCATTAACATAAAGTTGTCCCTAAGTTAGAGGTTGAAGACGTGTTTCGGCCAAAAAACAAATCTATTGGCTAACCATTTTTTTGGTTCAATAGCTCAATGGTTGAGTAGGTCAAGATTTGAAAGAACTCTAGATCAACTCCCCTCCAAAAGAAAAAATGGTGAACCCTAAATCTACTCCAGATAAATAGAAGAGGATTACTCTACTGACAGTCAATATTCATATTCAATTTGACTACACATTTTCTCTCTGATCTGATTTAAGCATGGAGCCGTGTAAGACAAGTATCACGCTACTGTAATTTTCTATATTTTGTAAGTCATCTTTTTCTCGAATCTACAAATTTCAAAAAATTAAATGAGATTTTTTTCTTCATCAACATAACTTATAATTTAAACTTAAAATTTTTTAAAAGTCAAATTCAATCCAGGACCAAAACAAAAATACCCATAATAATAATAATAATAATAATAAAACTTTTTTACTTCAAAAAGTACCTCTTTTAAAAATGTTCAACTCCTCTAGACGATTATAAATTTTACATTTCAACAATTTTCAACAATATTTTAAACAAAAGAACATTAAAAGAATAAAAGAAATATATTATTTTTGAAAAGGCGTGAATTGTTGAAATTCCAAAGCTACAAAAAGTAAAAATAATAATAATAATAATAATAATAATAATGAGTTGGAATTGGCACGTGCAGGTGTTGGTGGGTACCAAACGAATAATAATTTAAAAACCAGCCAGCCCGTGAACTAAACCAACCGAGCCGCCAGACAAGCAAAGGGGAACCGGTGGGACCAATCCACGTCATTGACACGTGACAACTTTGAAATTCAAATATTAATTAATTTATAATTTATACTTTTCCGTTTTTCTGAATTTTGGTTTTCCATTTTGGCGCCCTCTAATTTCTCTCTCCAAACTCCAAAGGGTAAAAAAAAAATTTAAATTAAATGGGTTTTTTTTTTCTTGACTAATAAAGTAAATTGATGATTTTCACTTTTTTTATTTTATTTTAATTGTTGCCTTTATGTTGGTTTTAATAAAAATATAATTAACTACAAATAAATTGCCATGATAAAACATCTTTGTTTGGTGGCTTGAGAAAAAGTCATTGCGGGCATGAATATAATGTTGAAAAGTAAAAAAATTAAATTCGAATAATGATACCGTCATAATATGTGTCTTCTAATTACTATTGAATATAGATTCAAAACGATATAAATTCATTTTTTTTTATTTATCGTTTTTCTCTCAAACATTCATATATATATTATTTTTTTTTTTTTAAGAGCACAGTTTAATACAAATTAAATTATCATCAAATCACGCAAACAAAAAGATTCAATCTCTGGAGGAACATCCTCCACCCAAATCACACGTTGTCGAAGGTCCAAAGTCGTCTGCGCTAGCTCATGTGTAACCACATTCCCCTCTCTATGTATGAAGCAACAACGCTCCTTGAAAGGACGGGAGAATCTCACACACGCGTCCGCCACTAACATACCAACCTCCATCACATTCTCACCCACCCCTTAAACAAACGGTACAACGGAGAGGAATCAAATATCCATATTAGAGAAAGAGAAAAATAAAAAAAAAATGTAAAAGAAATATATATAGAATATAGTTAAAGAAACAAATATGTCACAAAGAGAGAAAATTAGTGTCTAAGAGAATGTAATATTTTGTTTTGAAAATAAAATAGAAATATGTGGGTCAAAATATTTCTAGAAAGCTATAAATATAATTGTCTAACTTTCACCATTTTTCAATTTATTATTATTATTATTTAGTTCACATTAATGATATTTTTGTTATATCTTATCATTCTTCTATAATATAAAAAAAAAAAATTGATTCACTCTTTATGTCGATGTGAAATCAAATCCCGACGTAAAATTAAAATTTTGATTATATCGTAGTAGAGGCGTTGATGTTACAATTATATTATTGCTCTCTTCATATTTAAACTTCACATAGAATCTCGATTATTGTTTTTGTCTTCATTTTTTTTTTTTTTTGAGTTTACAATATGGTGGGTTGAAGTTTCAAACCTTTAACCATTTGATAGATGATATAATACGTTAAGTAGTTTAATTATGATCAGATTGACATTTTATCTTCTCTCGATTCCTCGGTTTTGGGTATTCTTCTTTATTGTTGGAAGAATTTTGTGATTAAACTAGAGAATCTCCACTTTCATTCAATTGAGGGCCCATCTTTGATGAAAATTTTCTTCTCAATCAATTTTCTCTTAATGGTTGTTGTTTCAAGAAGTCACAATTTTAGATATCATGTTGGATTTGACAATATATGATAGGTTTTTTATAATGTTCTTAGACTTTAAGCTATCATTTTTTTTGGTAAACAAATAACTATAAAGGAAACAAAATAACAAAGTACTTTTGTTTGAATTACAAGAAAAATTTGGAAGAAATAAAGCAACCTCTCAACTAAACAACATAATACAACAGATTGTGTACAATACTTGTCAAATTCACATCACTATTTCTCCGGAAAAAAAATAAAAAAATTAAGGATATATATATATATATATAGGGCTGGTTGCACAAATACCAAACTAATTGCAAATTTAGCAAACTTTAAAATGTTTTGTAAATATGGCAAAAAAATATGTTTCTGTTTCTATCACTGATAGACTTTATCATATCACTCATAGACTTCTATCAATGATAGGCTATTATTACTGATAGACTATTATCGCTGACAAAAATCTATAAAAAGCTGAGGTGGTCGGCGATAGACTTCTATCAGTCATAAGATATCAACGATAGAAATTGCCATATCCGCAATTTTTTTAAAAACATGCTATATTTTTAATTATCTTATTCTAAATTGACATCTGTTACAATTTTCTATATATATATATATGGAAAAGATATTTAATTAATGCTAGGAGGAATTGACTCCTACCATTTTAGTTAACCTCTTAGTCAATGACACAATTTTATGTCAATTGAGCTAGGTTCGACGATTTTATAAATTATTGCTATTTATATTTCTTCACAATTTGATGTATGGTTTCATTCAATAGTTTCTCGAAAGAAAAAAAAAATAATTATTAGTGATATAATTTTATATATGTGGCAATAACGTAAAGTTTTTTTCTTGCTACTTTGTGATAATGAAAATTTCCCCTTGCATGTTAAGAACAAAACAAGGCCTCCATTATCACTTTTTTTTAATTAATAAATTATTAAAATATATATAGAGAGAAATTGTAGTAAATGACAATTTAAGACTTATTGTTTGCAAATATAGCATGTTTTTAAAAATTTTGCGGATATAACAATTTCTATCGCTGATATCTTATGACTGATAGAAGTCTATCGCTGATCACCTCAGCTTTTTATAGATTTTTGTCAGTGATAATAGTCTATCAGAGATAATAGTCTATCACTGATAGAAATCTATCAGTGATATAATAAAGTCTATCAGTGATAGAAACGAGTTTTTTTGCCATATTTGTAAAACATTTTAAAATTTGCTAAATTTGCAATTAGTTTGGGCCTGATTGCTATTTGTGCAACCAGCTCTATATATATATATATATATATATTATAAATTTTTTTCGAAAATATATGTCTTAAACATTCTCTTTTAATACAACATATAGAGATTTGAACATTCGATCTAAAAAAAATGAGTACATATTAATTACAGCGGTTCAAGTTAACATATGTCCTCCGAAACCATTGAATTATTATGTTAGTCCAAAAATTAATGATGAGAAATATTAACATCAATATTAACATCAAACTATAGTTTGCTAATAATACCTAACTAAATGAAAAAAGTAAAAAAAAAATTGTTTTTAACCCAAGGTTAAAAATGGATCATAATTAAATTATGATTTTGAGAAAAGAAGCGAACGATTAAATCCAAACACGTGTGACGCACTAAATAGAGAGAAAATTAGTGAGAGTGAATCACTGGCAACCACTAATTGGCCCCTAATTATTTAAGAGTCGTATAGTTTGAAGTTTAAAATAAATTCATGCACCTCAATTTATTTAATTTTTTTTTTTTGTTACGAGTCAAATTTTAGAATTTTGGTACGAATGGTCTGTTATTTTCAACTGTTTGTCAAAATAATTCGAATTTTAAAAACAAATTAAATTGGCGATTTTTTGTTTGTTGAACATCATCACTAATTTTTTTAATATTTTTACTGGTTGATTGTCTAGCTCTCTCGTTTTCCATTCTTCTTCATACACGTTTTTTCTTCTTCCTATTCACCCATCGTCGGTGACTCTCCGATGACGACTTCCATCAACGATAACACTACCGTGATGATTCAAGAACCATAATTTTTTCAAATCTGAAATATTTTAGATCTGAAAAATATTATTGGTCTACAAAATCTAAAATTTTCATATATGAAAAATGTTTCAGATCTGAAAAGAAGCTAGAGCTAGAGCGAGATCAACACCACAACACGAGCACGATCTAGAGCGATAAAAATATTATTTAAAAAATAAGAAGATCAATTTATCTTTATTTTAAAATTCGAGTTATTTTGACAAACAGACGAAAATAACACGTTACAAATTTCTCCAAAATATTCAACCTTACCCAAATAACCATATAATAATAATAATAATAATAATAATAATATATGTCTTTCTAGGGAACTAAAAAGTTGAAAAAGTAAAATCTTGAAAAAGCCCAAATCCCATCTACTCAATATTCATTCTTTTTCTTGTTCAGCTTTCCTTATTCTATACATTTTTCTGCCACTTCTTTTCTTCATCCTTATTTTGAATATTGAAAATGTGTTTGGGAGTTGTGTCTTATAAACCATGTGCTTGTTTTTTTTCCCTATCAAAATGATTGAATGTGGTTTAAATTACTAGTTTGGTCACTTTACAATTTTCAATTTGATTTCTTTTGGGCTCTGTTTTCAATATATAGTCCTTATGGTTTGGTCAAATCTCATGAATCGTTCGTATTATTACAATTTGTTTGTCTTTCATTTATATGGCAAATGGAGAAAGACAAATAAGAGAAAATAGACGAATTTGCTTGTCTTTCATTTATATGGCAAATGGAGAAAAACAAATAAGAAAAAATAGACGAATTTTCAAATGAATTGCATCAGATTATAACGTTTAACAAATCATGGGGACCATATCAAAACTTTTTAAACCATGTAGACTAAATTGAAGCTAAGCCTAAATCATACCGACCAAATATGAATTTTAACTTTGAAAGATATGTTTCATTACCTTTTAAAAGTTATTTTACTTATTTATTCTCATAAATGGCCTATTTTTAAGAATAATTGAGATTATTCAATTTTATTTTAGTACAATGAACAAGGGTAAGAATTTGAACCTTCACCTCAAGAGAATGAACTTATGTGAAATTTTGTACAAGTGACTCAATCTTAAATCCTTAGAAAACTATTTAAGCAAAACAAACCGTTAAGAAAATTAGAATTTCGAGTGTCAACCTGAGTATAGCATAGCTCAATTAGTTAAGCTATATATCCTGGACCAAGAGGTCGGAAGTTCAAATCTCTCCCTCAAATGCGCAGGTACAATGGCATGAAGAGAAATTCATCCATTGTTAAGTAATAGGAGAATGAATAATGTGTTGGTGAATATCAGCATCATAATGAAGAATTGAAGTTGATCACCATAATCATTCTGACTTTTGACCTTTATATTTAGATAAGCTGGTGGGAGAGAAAAAAGATCATCTACAAAACTTGGTTGAAACTCTCCTATCCTATACTTTCTTACTTTTTTCCCATCTTTTGATTCAACAGATCTTCCTTGGGTGGGAATTTGCTTGTCAAATATGATTAAGTGGTACAAGTTGGTATCTTTTGGAATGAAGTTGCTTTTACTTTGGACATATGACCCTTTTTTTCCTTTATGCACAGTAATTGTAAAGCAGAATTGTGGATGTGCTTCTTCAAAAGGGAGTACAGTTCTTCAAACATGGCAACAGATAAAAGCTCTAAGGCCCAAAAGATTACACTTTGGGCCTTGATTAATAATCCAGGCCCATATAGAGCTATTAGTTAGCAATGGTGAAGCTGTGCTAAGAAATCCATAAATGAAATTGGGTTTCTGCATCATCTTAGAATCAGAATACCCTACCTGTAAAATGTGAAACTGAGAGCAACAGTATGTACTTCTGGTGATCGTAATCGAATCCATCGTTACTATCTGATCAAGAAATTTAGAACCCAAGAATTATATAAAGAAGAATATGGTAAAAAATAGCAAAAAGACATCAAGATCTAAAATATATACGACAATCGCCAATATGAGCATAGTTCAACGGTAATTGACATTTACTCCTTCATTTGAGGTCAGAAGTTCAAATCTTCATACCCCACATTTGTTGTACTAAAAAAAGAAAGAAACAAAATATATATACGACACTGTCAACCTGAGCATAGCTCAACATGTTAAGACATTGTACCCTCGACTTAACAGTCAAAGATTCAAATCCCAAAAACGAGCAACAAAATGATGAAAATGTGGCTAGATCAAAGCCAAGGTGTATGATATACCATTGTACCAATGATTATTATTATAAATTATTTCTACCCAAGAAAGGAAAGATAAAAAAACATTTACTATCTATTGATCATGAGAGAGGAAAGAGAAAATCTCATTTGGGGGTCTGGTCACCAAGTTTTAGGACTTCTTTCAGTCACCATGCTCCATTTCAGTATTATATCAATTGTCTTTTATATTCTTGTCACATTATTGCAAATGGTGCCTGGTATGATTCATCCATTCTCAAAATGATTACTACAGTATACAATGACCATACGACATGCTGTTATCGAAACGGGTCTAAAAGAAATATGATTATACAAATTCGTAAATCTTCAAGCCTTAGTGCAACTCTCACTTTGATACTCTAACAAACCAAATAACTAAGTATCCAGGCATCAGTATTCTTACATCATCAGAGAGCCTAAGGAAAGTACACGGGCCAGTTAATATAGTAGGAATCCCGGTGGTCCTTGTCCATGTACTGATTCCACTGCAGCGATGAAAATTTTGTAAGAACAACATAGCCATTCCATGAGATATTAAAAGTATATCGCGGTTCGTATGCAATAATAAATGCTTGTTTTCTTTCATATATACTGGAGTAGAACAATGTACCTTGAACTGGTATGGCTGATTCCTTTCACGGGCCTTTTTCCAGTGGTATTGCTCAAACAAAAACGCTTTGTCATGCCAACTACAAATTACAAATTGAGAACTCATGCTTCCAAATATGAATTGGGAATAAAGAATACAATTTCAAAATAGTAGTAGTCACAATGGGAATAATGCAAAGAAGAAGTGTAATACGAGCAACAAGAAAGGATGCCAATATCTCCTATATTAACAACTCAGCATATACATTTCATCAAAAACAGATTCGTGCTTCTAAGGGTATGTTTGAGAGTAATTTTGAAATGGTTAAAATCACCCTTGTCATGTTTAAAATCACTCTGAAACATGTTTTTAGTCGTTCAAAATCAAGTTTGATTGTATGAAAATCGAGTTTAAAAATGTAAAACAAAACATTAAATTGATTTTGAATGATTAAAGACACATTTCGAAGTGATTTTGAACATGACAAAAGTGATTTTAACCATTTCAAAATCGCTCTCACCTAAGTAATAAGACAACATCAATGAACCAAGTGAAAACATAAGGAATAAACCTCATTATCCACTATATCATAATTGTTCAAATGCTTTCCCTTGGCTTCGGTGATTCATATAATATAAGACAGCGTTCTCTCAAGACTAAAAGAAGCAGAATCCGAACATAAGAATATCATTGAACAACATAAGATGAAAAGCATTTATAATTACAAATGTTACCAACACTTCTATGTTAGAGTAATGATATAATTAAATTTACTATAACTTGTAACTCATCCGCTTGAGCTTTTGAGTTGTTTGGTGATTTAGGAGGTCCTCTTTTTTAATCCACATAATGTCATTTCATCACCAATTAATATGATTATACTTGTTGGGCCTTCTAAAATTTTTAATTCCATAAGTAAGAATGAGTGTTAAACTATTGATATAATTAAATTTACCGTAACCCATCAACTTAAAAGCTTCTTTTGGGTAGGTCCTAGGTTCGAACCCCTTTGATATAGTAAGTGTAACCCATCAACTTTATGCTTATGGGTTGTTTCGTGAATTAACATTCTAGAGAAGGATTGCATATTCCTATCATCCTACACTGTCTGAACAAATAAGCCACATGTAAAGCAGGTCTATAATGGGAGCCTCGCACAAATAAATCCCTCAAAAAATTCCTTATCAAAGTTGAGCTCCTGTAAAAATTGATTTCAAAACCGACCCACCAAAAACAAGGTGAAACTATTCCTACAGAAACCGAACATCAGTACATAACAACAGAGTGATGAAGCAGGAAGGCAAATTGCAGAGCATAATAAGAATTCAAACTATTAGTGGTATAGTTTAAGAATTAAGACATTTCCCCAACAATTAAACCCTAAATTGACTCCAAACGAACAGAGAGAGAGAGAGAGAGGAGTACTTGACTTGATTGGAGAGTTGCCACATGTAGGGATTGAACCAGGTGAGAACAGAGAAGGCGGCGGAACCAATCCAAATGTTGACGAAGCGATCTGGGTCGGCGTGTGGAACACCAGGGTCGCCTCTGTAAGCATTTCCGAAGTACTTCTCCATTTCTTCGTCTCTCTCGCTTTGGCTTCTCAGAAGCACTTCTTCTTCTTCTTTGTCCTGGTTTTCGTTCTATCTGCTTATCTACGATGGAACCCCATCTGACATACGCACTTCAATGGGCCGCTTGAGGTGAGGCAAGGCCCAAATGTCTACGGGCTACTTGGGATTGAGCCCACTTGAGTCAAAGGCCCAACCTTGTTATGAGATATTTTGTATTTTTTTTTTATTTTTATTTTTGCAAAGAAATTAAGGAATGATTCAACTCATGATATTTTAATCAAAGGAAACAACATTATGTCAATTGAGTTATACTCGATTTGACGATATTTTGTATCTTGTCAAATTATAGTTTAATCAACATGTTATGTTAATGTTTAAATAATATAGAAAGAGGTTAAATCGAACATAACTCAATTGGCATAAAGTTGTACATTTGAATAAGGTCAAAAAATGAATATAGAAAGAGATTGGTTCAATTCCCGTATTAATTCAAATATCTTTAAAAAAAAAAATATAGAAAGAGATTGGTTATAATTAAAATGAAAAGTTTAACGTGATAAAAGTAAAACTTAAAGGGAAAAAAAAAACTTGGTTTCTTTATTCTAAAATTTACAACTTTTTTTTTGGAAACATTTCTGTTGAGGTCAAATCCCGCACGATAATGACACATGCTTCTTAGTGACTTCAACAATGAATTTGTAGATCGTTGGAACGAAAGGAACTGCAAAATAATAATAAATAAAAAATAAAAAATAAAACGAACCTCAAGTCAGTAGAGCGACAACTGTATTAGAGTTATTGGATTAGAATTGACTTACTTTCTTCATGAGGTGATATTTATATTCTCTAGGTCTTTATTTTTTCTTTTAGGTTTAACTTAAAGGGAATAGCTCGGGTGTGCGGGTCCTCAACCCATTCACGAGCTAAGGGCTAGGTGGGCTCGGCCTCGACAAGGTCGACCGTGCCTTGATTGGGTTTCTCAAGTCTATTAGGGTCTGATTTGGGCCCCTAATTGGGACCTCGGGCCTTAGGTCTTTCTTTTATGGGGTCGACCTCAGCCCTATCATTATAGCCAACCGTTTCCTTTGAGCCTAAAACTCATTTTGTGAACTTGTCTTGTGTTGTCTAGGTCCAAGTTCATTCAAGGAGAACATATTCTTATTTAATGTGTGTTCTGGTTCGACTGAACCAACATTTGGTCTAATCTCATTTTATCCACAACAATTTCTATATAAAACCATAAATAATAAAATATGAACAATTACGAAACGTTCTTTCTAAAAAAAAAAAAAAAAAAAAAAAAAAAGTGATGATTGATGTAATTAACTTAAATTTAAAAGGGTATTTGGGTCTATAAATATTTTTCAACCATATTTGTTTTAAATATATATATATTTTTTAAGGAAAAAAAGATAAAAAGAAAAAACTTAAAATGTGAAAAATTGGAGGAGATATCTACACTTATGGAGTGGAAAAATCTGTAAATATAATTTATCCAATTTATTGAGGGAATCTAAATTCAACTCCTAATTTTAGTTGATTTTGAATCAAATCACCATCTTCAAAATCATGATTTTTTTTTTTTAAATTTCATTTTGAATTAAATTATCCACATTTGATTGATGTAATTAACTCAAATTTAAAAAAATGTTTTCATCAAAAAAATGTTTTTCAACTATCTTCATTTTTAATATAGCATAGATAAAGATATAACATAATTGTAATATAGTATTATTTTATATTTTATTTTATTTTTGTAAGGAGAAGGAGAGAAAAAAAAAAAACTGAAACAAGTGAAAAATTGGAAGAGATGTCTACTTCTGAAAAAAAAAATGTGTAATTGTAATTTACACAATATGAGGGAATTTAAATTCAAATAATAATTTGAGTTGATTTTGAATCAACTCACATATTCAAAATCCTAGAAAAAAAAATGGATCAAATTATCGAAGATGTGATTGATGTAGCTAGCTCCGGGTATTTCAGTCTAAAAATATTTTTATAATTATGTTCATTTTTATTTTTAATATAGTATATAGGCATTATTACTAAGAATAACCTTCTTGACACATTTTTTTATCAATACCAATGTGTCCTGTCAATTTTAGCATTTATGGATGCAATCTTGACTTCAAGCACAAGCACGAAGATTCTCACTTTTTTAAAAAACAAAAAGAAATTGTCGATTTGAAGTATATATATATATTTTGGTGAATCTCGGTGCTTGATCCTGTTGACGTTTTATCAACACTCAATATATGAAAAACAATAGTCGTGACTATCAACACTCAATATATGAAAAGCAATAGTTATGACTTGATTGTTAACTCTAAGATTTCGTATCCTGTTGACGTGAGAATCTTAGTGATTGATCATGCTCACGTCCATTCTAAGCTTTCGCATCGGTTCACAATTATCCTATGATTACGTTTTATCATGACTTGCTTGTTAAGAAAATTTCAAAAATTCTCCACTATAATTTTTTTTGTTAATTTGAAGAATAAGAAAAAATCTGAGATGCAATCTAGCTACGATTGCACAATCTTGGCCATGATCATAACCAAAGATTTTTTTTTTGATTTTTTTTTTTTTTAATGTGAGAATTTCGATATTCGATCCTGGCCAAGATTGCATCGAAAAGAAAAATGCTAAATTGATAGTGACAAATAACTCGATATATAGATATAGACGAAAATTAAACCATAAAACTCGAGTTGTATAGTTCAAATTGAATGAATAAAAATTATTTAGATCATAGTTAGGTGGATAAAACATCAACTAACATCACAGAGGTCTATGGTTCAATCTCAAGCCCTGCAAATTTTAAACTAGAAAATATATATATATATATATATATATATATATATATATATATATAATAAATAAAAACATTGGCATCTATATAAATGCCAAAAGCTTTCCTCTTCAAAACGAAAACCTCGAACTTCATGAGTTTACAGTTCAGTTTAATCGCCTTTTGATCATCGGAGATCTGCGGCGGCGTCTCTCTTCCCTCCACCGCCTTCGTTTTCTTTTTTCAATCTCACTTCTCTTTCTCCTCCATTGTTCGAGCTCTTGCGTTTCTCCCTCCCTTCTAGGGTTTTGCGCCATTACAGCGCTTCGAATCGTTGGATCTCTCGCACATTCCTAATTTTTAAATCGTTATTTGCATCAGTTTTAGAGCTTCCTTTTAGCTTTTCTTGTTTGTTTAGATTTTTTCGCCTCTTGATTTTGATTTTAGTTGTTTGTTTTTTGGTTCTGGATTTCGAATGGTAATTCAACCTAGTTGAACTTATTACACTTTCGGAATCAAAGAAGAAATTCAACTGGATTTTGATCGATTTGAATGAGACGGAATTCGAAGAGGATTAAAATGCAGAGGCAATGAGCGATGGGGGGCTGGGAATAACATGAAGTCGAAAGAACAACAAAGCTCTGATTCGAGGAAAGCCAGAGGCAGCAGCGAGTTTGGTCGAGAGGTGTCGAGAATTGCTGTGGCTCAGATGTGTAACAACGCAGGTTTTCATAGCTTCAAGGAATCTGCTCTCGACGCTTTGGCCGACATTGCCATCAAATACCTTGGCCATTTGGGGAAGATAGCAGCATTCTATGCTAATTTAGCTGGTAGAATTGAGTGCAACGTGTTTGATATAATTCGTGGGCTTGAAGAGTTGGAATCATCACAGGGTTTTCAGGGTGCTTGGGAACCAAATCATTGTCTTGCGAATTCGGGGTCGGTGAAGAACATTGTTCGCTATGTGAATTCAGTTGAAGAGATCCCTTTTGCTCAGCCGCTACCTTGTTTTCCAGTGATCAGGAACCGGGAGGCAATTCCGAGCTTTGTTCAGATTGGTGAAACCCCACCTAGCATACATATTCCTAATTGGTTACCAGCATTCCCTGATGCTCACACTTACAATCATTCGGCTTTGTGGAGGAGGCAGCCGAGAAAGCCACGCGCCGAGAAGATAGAGCTTGCGAGGCAGCGGAGGAAGGCGGGGAAATCGTTGTTGGGTTTGGAGCAGAGATTGGTTTCGTGTGGTTCTCCTAGAAGTGGCTTTGGTGAGATTGAGTGTTCAGGAGGTGAGAGTAATTCATTCCTTGGGACATGTTTGCAAGAGATGGACGATGATGGGTTTGGATTGTCTTCTGAAAGTTTAATTGCTCAGGATGGGAATGGGATGAGCAGCCATTTGTCTGTGCCAGAGGTGTTTGCTCCTGCCATCGAGGCGATTAAAGATGGTGATTTTCCTAGTAGTGAGACCGACGAGGCAAAGATCCTTCCTCGTGTGAGGCCTCTTGTTCATTTCAAGTTAGAAACTAGCAAAACGTTGCTTGGAGGATCTATGAATTTGAATGCTAAAATGGCAGGAATTATGGAATCTGTGTTCTGGGTCAGACGAGATGATGAACGAGGTCGAAAGCACAATGACGAAAGCAATGAAAAGAAGAGGAGAGTTGAATACATTCCCAGACATTCTATAGACAATCCAGAGGAGCTTAACCAGTCATGAATCAACAGCCCAATAATGTTTATAGTCGTTGTTGCTTCAATATGTTTAAGTTCTTCTATCTGAAGCTCAATGGCAAAGTGCCTCTGATCTAAATTTTAAACAATAATTTTTTTTTTCTTGTTTCATTCTCTTTTAGATTAGATAATTCAGCTGAGCATGTGATAACTTTAACCTGGCTTTGATGCAGCCCTTCTTACGAAGAGACCTAGCTCACACGAGCCTAACTCGACTATAATTGACAATTACTCCTTCCCTCAAGGCCAACGCTCAAATACTCATATCCCACATTAGTTGTACTAAAAAAAAAATTATATAAGTTGGTGAGACAAACTGTTAAGAATACATATAGCAAATGATGCCAATGGGATGACCTTTATTCTGGGCTTGCAAGTATAAAAAAGTCTGTCAAGTTTGCATCAGAAGACAAAATCCATTTTAAAACAAAAAGCACATCATTTCTACCCATCCAAAAGAGGCCTAATTCAATAACAATGGATCTTACACAGAAGAGAAATTAGCTACCATATCAATACCATTCACCATTGGCAGATAGAAACACAAACAAATCTCATTTTACTAGACTGCAGAAACAAGTAGTAATCTTTTGTATCGAACCAAAAGAGGTCTAGTTCAATAACATTGGTAAAAAGTTAGTTCGAGGAAGAGACTGTAGAAATAAACAGGGGTAAAACCTCTCAATATCCAAAGTAATAAACAAGTGAAGAAACATTAGATTCATGGAATGCAGCAATATCTCCTTTAAGCTCTTTTAAGGTCCATTTATTTATACTTCCAGCTTGAATTCCCCAGGGCCTGCTTTAATCATGACTGAGATCTCAATGTTTTAGCTTCAAATCCGTTTGCTGGGGAAATAATCGGCCTCGGTGGTTGAAGACCATAAAATCTAGATTGGCAGGAAGAGAAACTATCCTGCAATGGAGAAAATTAACTGAACTTGCTTGCCGAAACAACATACTAATACAGTGAAATTAGTAGTAACTAGTAACAACTCCAAATACTTGGAATATTCTGAACGTGAACAAAATTCGGATTGAAGGGATGAAATCTATCCCAAGGAAATAAAAGGAACAACCCAAAAAGAGAAATTTTCTAACAAGTGATTTTGAACATGACAAGAGGGATTTTGAACAAAATTCAAAATCACTATGAAAATGTCTTTAATCATTCAAAATCAATTTAATGGTTTTACACTTTTAAACGCGATTTTGATACCTTTAAAATTGATTTTGAATGATTAAAGACATGTTTCATATTAATTTTGAACGTGACAAAAGTGGTTTTAACCCTTTCAAAATCACTCTCAAACATGTCCTAAAAGTGACTTAATAAAACCTTCTAAGAAAACAAAAATAACTGCTCGCTCCTCCAAAACTATATGCTGCTGCGCTTGTTATTTGAACTTTGAAGCACAAGAAGGCACGACAACAAATTGCCAGACACCAGGGGGAAAGTGGACAGACTGAGCTGGTAACAAAGGTTACATGACTTTAGATTGAGGTTGTTCCTTCCAATTTAAGGTTTCTACCCAATGTTTTACCATTCACTGAGAATTAGTTAAAATAAACTCCTAGACTATGTATCATGATAAAAGCATTGTCACAACAAGGCAAATGCTGCTACTTCCCGAACAAAATTCTTATAGAGTTGCAACACAAGTGCTAGTGAATTTGCTCTGTTTGCACCTAAGAGCTAGCCACTAAGAAGCATGAATACGGATACGACACGGACACAGTGACACGGCAATAACACGTTTGCCACCGTCATTTTTTATAAATCTAGGACACGGCAATAACACGTTCATCAAAATATGCATTTTTAAAATATATATCATTTTTATACAAGATGAAAATTCAAAGTCAATAAGTTTATGCATTTATATGCTTAAAAATTTGAGTTTCATGTATTTCGAGCTCAAAATTTATTATTTTTGTCCTATATTATTATGTGTCTATTTAGTATGCATAATAAGTGTTCAATCCGTGTCTAACAAATGTTCAACTCATATTGACTTTGTACAACTAGTGTCCAACAAGTATCGGAGTGTCCGACACGTGTCGGACACGGTTGCCAAATTGAAGTGTTTGTGCTTCTTAGGTTAGCCACTTTTGTTATTTGTAGGACATTTGTTTGAGTTGATGGGAACTGAACTCGACTTCTCTTTGATAAAAAATTCTCAAATCGGAGGCATGACAGAATGCACAAATATATTTCCTAAATGTTTGGCACATCACAAATCCACACAATTGGGCTGATCTTTCAGAAGCTAGCTAGCTTTTCTGGATTGGCAATTGGTCTAAAACCTTCAACCCAAAAGCCTTATCATTTAAAATGCAAACCAAATCAAGTATATTCGAGAATTGTTGTTTTATGGAGATGGGCAATATCATATCGATGGGAAAAATGTACAAATTGAGAGGAAAAATGTACCTATTCTCCTCGGATTCTGGATTAATCGAGAGAAACTTCCCTGGCACGGTGAGTGCAGCCCACATCGACAATACTAACCCTAGAACCAATTCGATTGCCACCTAAAATTAGGGGAAAAGAACAACTTCCTTAATTCAAAAACACCTCAAATCGAGTGAGATATGCGGAACCAGCTGAAATCCAAGAGTAAAGAAAGAAAAAAAGAGTGATGAGAATACATTAAACGGAGGGCCTGAAAACTCTTCATGCATGATCTTCAATACGCTCCTATCTGCAGTCAAAACAAGATCAATCGATAAATGCAGGGTTTACCAACAATTAGAAGAGAGTATAATCATGGGGTTTTTAGGGCATACATTGGATGGTGGAATAAGCAGCATGAGCCAGAATTAGAACTCCGAAGACGCCGACCACGAAGCCGACTGCCATTTCCACTGATGGATCTCAATCACCGGAGGGTGGAAGGTACAGAGTCGACGGTGATGACGCCGGAGGTGAAGAAATTTCCAATTTCACGGGAACAATGCAGAGAGATCTTCTTCCCCTTGCTCGCCTCGGTGAAGTCCTATGGAATTCCAATCACGAGCCCTACTTCTACTTCTGTTGAAACAAAATTGTTGATATTAACGTAACATATGCTTAAATTAGGGCTAAATTTATAATTTTGGAAGTCTTGGACCAAATACAAATAGACAAAATCTTCAAGGTCCAAAGACTAAAATTGTAATTTTGAAAGTTCGAAGACTAAAATTGTAATTTTGAAAGTTCGAGTTTGTTCTATTTTGATTTTTGAACTTTCAAAATGTCTATATTAGTCATCGAACTTTTAAAAATAACTATCTTAGTTTTTACCTATATTTTGCTTTCAACAAGTCGATAACATAGTTATGAGTATGCGCACTTCCAGTTATTGTGAGCATATATTTAAATCCTATAGATTGAAGGCGAGTATTGTGTAAATGGAGATTAGGTGAAAATATAATACAACAAGCACAAAAATGATTATTTAAAAAAATATATATATAGTCTAAAATAAATCATTTAGAAGTTCATGAATCAAAATAAAACAAAAATTATAATTTATGAATCAAAAGTAACATTTTAAAAGTTAAAAGAACTAAAATAAACAATTTCTAAAAGTTTAATATATTTTTTTAAAAAAAATTATATCAATAAAAACGAACCACAAACAAAAATAGAAGAGTTAAGGGAGACCAAAATGTGTGAGAATGGTTGACCGATCTTAGTGGACGGATTTTGTCGTCCAGAGAGGATTATCTTACATCCAAATTGTCGAGTTATGGGTTATTCGAGCATGGTAAGTAAGATCGTGGGTCACAGAAGTACAACATCTTAGGACACAACTAAAACCCATGATAAGTTCAACTCTTTCATTTGAGCGCAAAAGTTTCCACAAGATTTGAGAGTCAACTTTCGCCCATAAAGAAGTGAGTCCTGCGTCAGTAGCCCTACACTCTCAATTAGTGCAAGAATTTCAGCCAATATTTCAATCAAAATCCTTCGCACCCAGATATTTTTTACTAGGAGCATTGTGTTGCCCATTGAATCTCGAATGGTGGTGCCCTCCCCATTGTGTCATCTAACACAATTGCACTTGTGTATCGGTTTAAAACAATGTCGTGGGAGAGGATGTCAAACCACCTCTTGATCCGTCATTGCAGTCACATCATCCACAACTTATTCTTTGTGATGGAATGATGTGTTGGATGTTCGTCTGCAAACCGTCAAAAGAGTGATTCCCATCAATTTATTCAATGCAATCAAACGCCCATTGGACTGAGGTCTTCTTGTAGACATGAGTTGATTTACCTCCCAACAAAGCCTCGTTTCTATTACTCCAAATAGTTGAAGCACTAAGAACAAATAAGTGTAACTTGGGATCTTCCAAACCTTGGGTGCTTCTGCAAAAAAGGGAACAAAAGTAAGAGTAAGATATATCTTTTTCCCATAGTAAAGGCCAAAGAGACCATGATTTTTTACTTCTAAACTTGATTATGAAAATACAGGCAATCCTCGTTTAGGATCATCCCACGATGAAATAGATTTTGCATTGTGGGGAGAGCATTTAGGCAAGCTCGCCACAAGAAGATCTTGAATTATGTAGGGATATTGAGATATGATAGGGTTTTCCACATGCCTAAGTTGTCTTGGCCTGAGGAGGATGAATGTTCGTTGTTGATCTATTGGGCAAATTTGTAGCCACTTTTCACCGAATAACGCTCGCGTTTATCATAGTGCAAGAAAAAGGAATATGAATATGGATGGTTGTTTAACGTAATCCTTTTGATAATTGTAGCGTTATCCGATAAAAATGAAGTTCTCTACCATATCCTCGAGGCAAACTTCCTCGTTTATTAAACAACTTATCTCGATGTTCGTTAGAGTTCGGGGAGGATAAATTAATTTTTTCGTGGATTCCTATCGCAATATATATCAATATAATTTCCATCCCCAACTTTCAATCTACCTCATTTTGTAGTTAGCTCTTGTCCCCACACAATGCCTTGCTAAATGCAAGAAGGGCGACTTTTCGAACCAAAAAAAAAAAAAATTGTAGTGAAAAAATAAAAATAGATTAAATTACAATTATTATTATTATTTATTTATTTATTTATTTATTTTTTTTTTTTTTTTTTTGACAATACGTGGGTTGAGGATAGAAGCTAGGATCTCTTGATCTCTAGTCGTGCTCATGTTGGCCTTTTAGATTTGTGTCGATTTGGTCTTAGAACCTTAAAAAAATATCTAATAAGTTCTAGACATTTTTAAAAATTTAAAAAACTAAATAATCTATTAGATATAAAACTGAATTTTATGTCTAATAAGACCCCAATCCTTTAATTTTGTATCTAGTGGGTCCGTAAATTTTAAAAACGTTGATTATGTCAAGGGTCTTTTGACACAAAATAAAAAATATAGGTACATATTAGATATAAATTAAAAGTTTAAGGATTTATTAGAAATTTTGGTATAGTTTATGAAACTAGCCCCACAAATAGAAACAAAATCGAAAATGGAGGGACTAAAGTTGTAATTTACATTAGAAATATTTGGAAATGGACTACACGTCGAACGGGGGCTAGACGACACATCGTTATATTATAGACGTCGATAAGGTACTGTACAGAGTCAGTTCGGCCTGCTCTCAGTGTTGTGTTATTGGTTTCTGAAGCTTTGCAGGTTGCTTCCTTCTTCCAAAAGTGTCGACCGTCGGCTGCTCGCCGGTAAGTAATAATGATATACGAAAGGAAATGGCCGATTATCATCTTGGTTTTCAGTTTATTCAGCTGAAATTCTTCGATTTAATGACCCATGTTTTCTTTTTTCTTCCATAGTCTGAATCATTTGGGTGATTGTAGTGGTTGTTTGTAGCCCATTGGTGATGTAATTCATGGCTAAAGAAATATCTACCATCATTAAATGACTGCTATTGGTTTGTGGAAACTAGTTGAAGTTATATTCTGTTTTCTAATTAACAAAATGGAGATAGTTAGGAACTATAATTGGAAACTGTTGGCATTGAAAATATTTTTCTGCTGGATTATTTAGTATCACATTTAGTTATGAAGGATGGATTGGAATAAAGTACATTGGGCCATTTCCTTTTTTAAATTATTAGTTGGGTAAATTTCAAATTTGGTCTTTATGGTTTGGAGAAAGTTAGAATTTCCTCCCTATGGTTTTATAAAATCTCATAAATGCCACTAACGAATTGAGTACATGATGATTAGAAACCACTAACAAATTGAATACGTGGGATAGCTAATTGCCACGTACTCAATCCGTTAGTGGCTTCTAATGTCAGAAACTATTTATGAGGTTTTATCGAATGACAGGAAGCCAACTTCATTTAATCTGTCATTGATAGATGCCATGCCAATTCTCTGAACTGTTTGGGTCATTTTCAAGTTTGAAAGTTGCCTTCTACATGTTATTTTATGATAGGTTTATTGGAGTCTAGTGCAGAATTCTCATTGCTCAAATAAGGAAAAAGGAGATGGGCCAACTTTTAAATCCATTTCAAGGATATGTTTTCGTTAGCAAAGCAGTTGCTCAAGATTCACCCAAGTTACTTTATCAAAAATTGTCTCCATACTTTGCCAAGTATGAAAGATATCATGCTCTCTTAGTGTCAACACAAGGTATAAAATTAAATTTTCACTATATATTAGACTTTGAGTTTGCCCTGTTCTTATACAAGTTTGTCTTATTTTGAAGTTACATCTCAGTACGAAGTTGGGGGGTAGTCTATTGTAAGAACTTGGTGAACTCTGAGGTATTTAAACGGTTCATTACCCTTTTGTGCTATCCAATTCGTCTTATGATGCAAAGGAAACTTTAGGCCCCGTTTGATATCCATTTCGTTTTTAGTTTTTAGTTTTTTATATTTATGCTGATAACCACTACTTCGCCTATGGTTATAAGTAAATACCCTTTCTCGGATTATAGTCTATCTTTTTTTATTATGAACTGACAAGCTTTTATGTAATTGGTTGGAGGTCTCCCTCATTTTTTCATTATTCAATGAAATTGTTTCTCTTCTCTTCTCAAAAAAAAAAAAAAAAAAAAAAAACCAAAAACTAAAAACCAAATGGTTATCAAACGGGACCTTAGTATTTTATTTGTCCGTGTGTATAACTTGAACTTTAGTTTCCTACTTTCTATGACCGAGTTTTTAAAACTTGATTTAATTTATTTACTTTTTGGCTTATATGAAGTATTCAGTTTAAAAGTCTAACAGAAACTTCTATGTATTGTATATAATTTGCTTGTGGTCTTAATAAAAAAATTGGGATTGTTATAGGACCATGCTCCTAGTTGGTGGAATTTTGAGACTGTTCCACATGTGCAAACTCTTGGAGAGTTTCCTAGAGAAGAAGTTGTCGGAAAAGTTGTCATGGTCAGGTTTGATTCAACCTTACTGCTACTGGAAGAAATGAACCTAAGGATTAACTCAGTGAAGAATGCAGTCTTCACCATTAAATACTTATACGAATCTGGAGCAAAAGTGATACTTGCCAGCAACTGGAATATGAACTCTACTGCAAGACATCCTGATATGGTGTCTGTTGCTGGTACACATTCTAGGATGTTTCCTGATTTCAATATAGTACACTGTTATTTCATTTTGTGAAAGGAGTTCTATAACCTACCTCAGATATGGAATATAATGTGTGATGTGGCCATGTGGGGTGCACGTGCATTAGAACATGGTGTGATTTCCTCTGGTTCATTGGTTGTGCCCGATTGGATTTGTAAGAGATGCTTCAAAAGAGAATTTCAAATTGAGCAGGCTTAGAGATGACACTTCCAATTCTATGGTTGGTCGTCAATGATACATAAGGATATAATGGACTCTCTCCTATTAGTATGGATTTTGAGAGAATTGATTATGTTGATCCTACATGAATATGTCAAAGTAAGATAGAAGTAAATAGAAAACCTTAATGCATGAAAGTTAAACTTTAACAGAGCTCCAACCTTAATGCATGAAAGTTAAACTTTAACAGAGCTCCACTTTCAGACTTTTAGACGGTTTTGGTTTGTTTAGATGTTCCTTAATGCTTAATGATCGATGGCTTGCCATTTCAGATTATTTGTCTTCTGTTCTTCAACTCAAAGTTCTCCCAGTAAACTGCAGTTCGTTTAGTATGATGTCAACCAAAGAATGCTTCAAGAAAGCTGATATTCTTCTTCTCGAGAATCTTTCTGAGTTCAAAGAAGAAGTTGCCAACTGCTCAAAATTTTCTAAGCTGCTATCTTTAGGTGTTGATATTTTTGTTGATGACTCATTCTCCCAGTCTCATAGAATTCTTGCATCTACGGTTGGGATTACTCGTTTCTGCTGTACCTGCATAGCTGGTTTTAACTTTGAAGAAAGTTTATGTCAGCTAAAGAAGGCTGCAGAAACCAAGAGGCAACCTTACGTTGCAATTGTATGTTCTCCACTCCTAGAATAGATATCAATTTTTTCCTCATCATCCATAAAACAATTCTATGTAATGTATTATGATTTTTTTTTAATACAGATTGGAGGAGGCAACCTTATAGATAAAGCGGCTGCCTTGCACCTTTTGGCTTCCACGTGCTCTGCGTTGGTCTTTGTTGGAATGATGTCATTTCAGATAATGCAGGCCTTGGGACTGTCTGTTTCTTCACGACTGGTGAATCATGGTGTATGTAAGGAAGCTGCAAACATAATTCAGTTTTCACTTGATAAAAGTGTACAAATTGTGTACCCAAAGGACTTCTGGTGTAAGAATGTAGACACTTCAAAGAAAATGGAAATATTTGCTTCTCATGATATTCCAGATGGTAAGTTTTCATTTTCCCCTACTCGAATGAATATTTATCCTTTTTAAGGGTTGGCACTTTGAAATTAAAAGCTTGTTACTTCGTTATCTTAAATTCTCCCTCTTCTAGGTTGGTTACCAGTCGATCTTGGTCCTACATCATTGGATGAAATAAACGCCCTGCTTATGAATAGCAAGGTAGGATTCAATTTTTTCCTTAAGTTACAATAGTTGCTTCTGCTCAATCTAAAATCCCAATTATCTTCCATTGCCTGGTAACCGGTAACTATAGTTTTATGATTTAGAACCTCAGTATGTCCAACTTCTCTTCTCTTTAATTTAGAAAACAGCAAGTGAATCGCAGCAGTATTTGGCATGCAAAGAAAAGCTAGAATTTGCTTTATTTGAATATCATGCAATACTATCTATGTTTATTCTAATTGTAGGGATTTGATCATTTTCATTGTTCCTAAGACTTTTTTTTATTATACCTTTAGTGTAAATTCAAATCTTTGGGTAGGGGATGGGGGAAGAAGAATTGACCAAAATTTCACAATCTAGATCTGCCTTTAGTTTTTGGAATGTTGGATTCTGCAAATATCAAACTTGAGAGAGAAATCACAGATCCTAAGATTCAGCTCTTATGGTCATGGACTTGCAGTTGCATGAGGTTAATTAATACATCATTCTGCTATCTGCATTATTTTAAAGGACCTACCAGTTGTTATCTGTTATTTACTCAAGCAAGGATCAGTCTAACACTCGAGTACTATGTTGCAGAAGATTTTATGGATTGGTCCAGTGAAATTCAGTGATTCAAGCCAAAGTACCAGTGGAGCTTCTAAATTAGCAAGAAATCTATATGATCTAACCCAAAGTGATTGTGATGTTACTGTTGTTGGAACCGCAGCTTCCAAAGCAATGATGCAGGAATCAAGTACCCTATCAGCTTATAATGTCTTTGAGAATGCTTCAGTTGTGTGGGATTTCTTTAAAGGGAAACAACTTCCAGGGGTTTTGGCCTTGGATAGAGTAAGTTTTTTGGTATTTAAATTATTTTTTCTAAATAAGAAAATAATGAGTTTAAACTGTTACAGCAAAAAGCAGAATATTATGTGAATCTATAGGGAAAATGTCATAAAATCATTTTCACACGTCCTGCTTGATGATTGATTTTTCAATATTACAGGTATAGTTTTACAGGGCTACGAGTGCCATTTATCATCATTACTTTTTCCTGCACTTGTTTAGACTCTTTCAAGTTCTTATTTAAAAACGCTAATACTCCATTAAAGACAATCCCACTATTGGATATATTTGAAGCATGCATCTGGATGAGCAGCTAAAATTGGTTTGAAGTGATTTCTTCATGCAGGCATACCCATACAAGATTAACTGGGATGCAGTCTTTTGTGATACAGCTCTGCCTTTGGTGGTTGACATTGGAAGTGGTATTATCTTCTTTGTATCATATATTTTGGAGGAAAAAAAAAACTCTGTATCACTTCTATAGTAAAACTCTGTATTTAACAGCTAAAAAGTTGAGACTTGCACATGGCGTAATTTAGTTTAGAATGTTGCATGAGATAAACAGATAATAATCTGCAATTTTGGTACAAGTGACTGCTTTTTTTTTTGGTACAACTGTACAAGTTTAAAGAAGCCAATGGTAATTGCATTTAATTGTTCACTCACGAAGTTAGTTGATAAGTTGTAAGTTGTAAATGACAGGCAATGGGATGTTTCTTCTCGAAATGGCTAGAAGAAGAAAGGATCTCAATTTTCTCGGTTTAGAGATTAATGAAAAGGTCTTCTTTCTTTTCCGCATAAACCTTAATTTTATATATTGTCTCACTCACACTTTAATGATATTCTCAGCTTGTGAAACGTTGTCTGCATTCTGTTTATCAATTGGAGATGAAGAATGGGTAAGGGCTTTTCTTTGTTTTGGCGTGTAGGTTTAGGTTATACTCAGCAATGTCGGTCAAGATAAAATGTTAGATTAAATTCATATTTGCAAAAGTTAGAGCTTGTTTGGAATGACTTTCTACATGCTTAAAAAATCATTCAAAACAGACTCTAAATATGTGGATGATAAGCAAGTCTTGGCCTTTCCAAGTAGGTGAGTCAAAAAAGCATATCATTGAAGTGTCCACTGTCCTTTTGGCGCTGAGTTAACATGAACCCTTTGCATCTAGTTTTTTGTTTCTTTACTAAACCTTATCTCAAATTCTCATGGTGTCAGGCACTTTCTTGCGACAAATGCAACGTCAACATTTCGTTCTATTGTGTCTAGTTACCCAGGGGAGTTAGTGTTGGTCTCTATACAGGTACAAAACCCTCATGGATCATGTTGTCTCTAATCTTTGGATTTTGCCCCTTCTTAGCCATGATATTTATGCTGAGAACTTATAGAATGTTGTCTATATTTATTACTCCCCAATGTTTAAGCACTCAGTACTTGGGAGATAATATATCCAAATCCAGATTGCTTGATATTTGGAGGAAGCCTCAGACTTGTAGGATTCACTACCTTCATAACTTAGGTCCTGTTTGATAACCATTTTATTTTTTATTTTTAAAAATTAACTTATAAACACTACTTCCACCCATGAGTTTCTTTGTTTTGTTATCTACTTTCAAAATCCAAGCAAAGTTTTGAAAACTAAAAAACATAGTTTTTGTTTTTAGAATTTGACTAAGAATTCAAGTATTTTTGTAAGAAAGATGAAAACCATAGTAAAGAAATTGGGAGGAAACAATCATCAATTTCAAAAACAGAAAACTAAAAATGATATCGTTATCAAATGAGGCCTTAGTGACCTTGAACCACGAGCTTATTGCTTTCTTAAAAGTTAAAGTCTGTCATTGCTAATGCCTTACTATTTATCGCTTTACACAAACCATTCATAATACCAACACCATCTATATTCGTAAATCGTAACTGTAGACCTATGCACCAAAGACTTTGTGTATCTGGAATTGAAGTAGGACTTTTTGTAAATGTAGTGTCCAAACCCCGACTTCAATAAACCCGAGCACAGATGGAGAATGCTGCAAAAGTCATTAGTGGAGGCAGTGGCAGACTTGCTTGCATCTAATGGGAAGGTACTACCATTTTCTCAGTGCATCTTCACTTTTGTTTGTTTCAAGTAGATGTTTATCTTGGAAGTTGAATCTCTCTTCTGTGACAAAATAATATGATCTTTACTCTGGTTATGTAGTGACTGGCTTCCTATTTGTTAGGTATTTCTTCAGTCTGATATTGAAGCTGTTGCTTTGAGAATGAAGGAAGCTTTCTTACTTTATGGAAAAGGAAAACTAGCTGTTGTGCAAGATCAAGCTGATGTGGTAACCAATGGGGAAGAATGGCTAAGTGAGAACCCATTTGGAGTAAGATCAGACTGGGAAAGACACGTATTAGATCGTGGGGATCCTATGTTCAGGTTAATGCTCTCAAAATCAACGACAGTCGATATGTTCAACAAACCATATAATTCGTCTTCCATTATCCATCAATGAAACTCACTAAGAGCAATGAAACTTGAAAGTATTCCATAACACGGTCTTCCAGTTCATGAACTTTCAACCTCGCATTCTACCTAATCGATGGAGGCAGTTATCATCAATCGAGTTTATGGCGCAGTAGCTGATTTGTCAAAGAAACTAGTGATAATCCATGTTACCTGATTCTTCAGAGCTTTTTTTCAGTTGGACAGAGACGACTCAGGGTTGCAGAGCAGTAGTCAGAGGAAATCCTTAGCCTTCCCTTTGGTGCAAAGAAAAGAAAAAGAAGACTCATTCATTCTCAAATTCAACTTCTCAACGCTTTAGAGGAGGTCATCTTCGAGACCTGACTGATATATGAATCTCTTTATTTATGTAGTGGTCGGCCTGATAGAAACTTGACCAGAAGCGACTCGAATGCCTCTTCACTTTAATATGATCTTCAATGTTCACTCAGTGGTCACTTTCTTGAGCATTCACTTTAATAATCTGTACTTTCCAGCCTTGATTCTCTTCTCATTTCCATTCAATGTTCACTGAGTGGTCAGTTTTTAAGCATTCACTTTTGTACTATTAATCCAATGAGCTGCTGTTGCAGCCTGCTATTGTTGCCTATTCTTCATGTTTTGGCTTGCACACTGCTAACCAACAATTAAGAATATGACAACTTTTTTATTCCCTGATATTTCTATGCAAATTGGCAGGGAAATAGGGACCAAAAAGCAAAAGCCAAGCATTTTAAAAACGCCCATCTTTTTGCCCTGTTTCATTTTTTTGGTCCTTTAACATATTCGCAGCAACCCAATAAGCAAACCCTTCATCTTCAGAAGGAAGAAAAGTTTCCCCCATTTTGCTTCACTACCCCTTTACTTTTTCTTGGTTTCTTTCATGGACAGAAAACACAGAGATTCCCACATAAAATATTATCCCAATTGAAAAAATGATTCTTAATCCATCGCATGGCTTCTTTTTCGATTAATCACCTCTCGAGATTCAATCTTTTAATCATATTATGCTCATACGAGTTAACGAGTATAATCTAAGTGACCAACTATTAGTTGGTAAGAAGAAAGAATAACAAGGAGAAACAAACTTTTTCTAAGTCAAGATCTATTTTTTAAAAACGTTAACCATAATGTGCCTGGTTAAAGTTTTTGTAGTACTAAAGGGTGGGATATAGAGATTTGAATCTCGACTTCAAAGAAATGAGTATATTTCAAGTATCGGTTAAAGTTTTTGTAGTACTAAAGGTGGGGGTAGAGATTTGAATCTTATTTCAATTATTATCTTCTGTTTATGAACCTTTTGGACGATTTTGTTGTTCGATCTTGATCCAATCGACTTTCTCTTGATCTCGTTCTTCTTCGGTGCTTCTTGATTCTCTCCAACTCGGCTACTGCTTGCTGAAGGGCTTGATGCCTGCGTGTCCGAGGCCACGTACTTCTCCATCGGTCGGTCGAGACTCGGGTGTGTTGAAAGCTTGTGTACGACTGACGAGTGGCTTAGACAGGAGAAGCTGCGTCGGAGTTAAGTTAAGTTATATTTGTATGAATTATTTAATTAGAAAATAAACTATTGTTTATATCATAAGGTTAAATAATATATATATATATACTTTTGTGTCAAAAAATAAAAGGTCTTATAAAATAAAGGAGAGGAGTAAATGTTTAGGTCAGATCCTGAATTCACAATTTATTTTTCTTTTTAGCATTTTGAGGAATTAAACTTTTTTAATTTGTTTTTTTTTTTCCCTTCCCTTTTCACAAAGTAAAATTATTATTATTTTTATTTTTTATTTTTCTTTTCTTCTTTCTCATCTCTGAACTGTAGACGGCTGTCGGAAAATTCTCCCCGGTTTTCCATCGTTTTCGTCTGATCTTCGAAGTTTGTGGCGTTGCAGATTCTTCGATTTCTTCAATCTATCTTAGGTATTGTCAGTGTAGTGTACGTATTCGATTCGCTTTGTTGATTTTCTGGAGATTTTTTTTTAGTTGACCATGGCTGGTGTTCGTAACCCTAAATCGTCTCTGGTGACCTAAAATGGAGCGGAGATGATTAGAATCTTATTTTCAATCGTCAGCTAAGAAATTGGATTGGAGGAATTTTAGCATAATTTCGTTAATTAGTTGTTTCATGCAAGGTTTAGGTGTGTGATTGTTCTTTGGATTTAATTTAGGGTTAAACGATTTGAATTATCTTGCAATTCTCACATAGTAGTGAAGAGTTTCTAGTACGAAGTTTGGTTTACTTTCTCTATTTTAGTATGTGAGCTATAAGTTTATATGGGGTAGGACTTTAATTGAATTGCTGCAATTTCGTTAATTAGTTGTTTCATAAATTTGGATGTTTCGAAGCTAAATATGAGCAATCATGAATTCTGTTGTAATTGGTCTTACTTATACTTTTTACAGTTTATTCTATTTGATGATCTATGAATTGATGAACACAAGAAACTGCTCTTTGTGTTCTTTACTTTTACTTCTTAATTATTGAGAGCATGTGAAGCCCAGTGGAAAGCTCTACCGTTGTTAACATTTTTGGTGCTTCTCCTGATGCTTTTACATTATTAGATTGGATAAACACATTCTATTTACAAGTACTACTCTTTCTCGAATGATTTATCTCTTTTGAGTAATATTTTCTTAATCTTTGATTTCTCTGACTTTGACATGGTCACCCATTGTTGCAGTTGGTTTCTGATGCTTAAGAGCATCATTTGGAAGTCGATGAAGGACAAGAGTAAATAGTTCGTTAAAGAAATATAAAATGCAGATAGATTCAATTGTCTCCTCAAACTCTGAGACACATCTTCATTCAGAGACTATCATTGCTCATGTTGGAGATCAACGCATTGCAGCATCAGTTCTTGCTCATGTCATAGAACCACTGCCTGGTACTTTATTGTCATTTTTTTTTACATTCTATTTATGACAAATTTTCTGCCTCTAATTTATTCTTTACTGGTTTATGCAGCCAAAAGGCCTACTCGACAATGGGCTGCTTGGACACGTGAAGAGGAGGAAAGCTTCTTCACTGCATTACGGCAAGTTGGCAAGGCATGTAGTTGTCCACTTACTTTGCATATTTTTTAATATGTGATGCCTCCCTAACTGTGTCGTGCTTTCTATGCAGAATTTTGAAAAGATCACTTGTCATGTCCAAAGCAAAAACAAGGACCAGGTGCTTGTTATAGATGGTCTTCTTTTGGAAAGTTAATCCTTGGACTTGTACTCTAATCCCTTCTTATGTATATATATTCTTCAAATTTTCTGTAACCAGGTCAGACATTATTATTACCGTCTAGTTAGGCGTATGAATAAGCTGTTGGCTCCTGGGTTATGTCTGGATGCAAAGAACTCTAAGGATACTAATGCTGCAATGCTGCGATGGTAATAATTACTGCTAACTATGCTGTCACCTTTCCTTCAATCTACATATGCTTTCTAAACGTGAGTGATTATTTTCATTTGATTTATTGCTGAGTAAATGTGTGCAGAATTGTGAAAAAACAAGTTGGATTCTGCCATAATGCCGTTTGAAATCGTTGTTGAGAATGTTGACCTTTATGTATCTGGAGAGATTCAGACCAATACATGAGGGAATTTGTTATTGATGTATTAATTTAATGCGTTGTTCTAAATTTCATTGTTCAGTCTAACTACTTTAGGTATAATATGAGAACGCTATCTATTTTGAGAAAAATAGTATAACGTGGATGTTTTAGTTTCTCTCTAACTATATTTGACATGTCCAACAGGTGGTCATTACTGGAAAAATATAGTTGCAAAGCTTCAAAGCTTCACCTGAAACCCCGACGTTTCAAGATTTTTGTTGAAGCCTTGGTTAGTCAGAACTATCTAATCCATCCCATCCTTTGGTGCCTTTCTATGTTTGAAACTCTTCTTCTGCATGTGCTGCTGAACTGACCTACTCACTTTTACATGAAGGAACATCAACTTTTGAAAGATCGGAAGAAGAATGTTAGAAAACGTCCATTGCAGGGAGAAAACTGCCCTCCTCCTATGCTAAATGCTGTCTCTAATCAGAGTAGAGCTTTAGGGCATGATGGGCGTGCAGTTAAATTAGTTTTAGTTGACACTCAAAACATTCCAAAATTGGGCCCTAGGAAAACCGCGACAAGACGCAATGTGAATGTTGGTGTTAACCGTGGAAACAATGGTGGATATCCCACAGTCCTCAAACCATCAAGGCAGAGAAGAAAATCAGGTGCGGGCTCTTCTTCGTCTCCTTTTCAAAGCTATTTCCTTTGTCCAACTTTTTGAATCTGCTATGTAAGTCAGTTTTGTAAAGTGATCCAAAAATGGATATTTTTATTGGAAAATAAGTTTTGAGAGATGAAAATAAGATTTTAAAGTTTCCTCCTCTTCAGTTGCCATGCATTTTGTTAAGCAAGAGAATATTTATCCATTGGGTATTTGTACTTTTAGAAGGAGGTGCATCATCAGCTGCATATAAAAAATGGGAAAAAGCTGCAATAGCAGGTGTTTCTTTGGTTGCTGATGCTGCTGAGCATTTAGAGCGCACTGTTACTAGTAGAGATGTTTTACGTGATCAAAATACTCTAGGTAAGCCATTTACCTTTAATTTTCTTTTTAATTTTTGTTCTAAACTTTATGTGAAAGGTAGTAAGTATGCAAATTCTGTCCCTATGTTAAAAGGTGAAGGAAAATGTGTTAAATTTCTTCACTACTGTGACTTTGACTGCTCTCAAACTTTTTCCAGGGAAAAATAATTCTGATCCTGCCGGGAGCCCCTTGCTGCTATTCCCTCCTCTTCAGCCAAATTCCTTGATTGATGTTACTAATACAAAGCTGAAGCTTCAGCTATTCCCAGTTGATGATGGTACTCGTAGAGCCTTGGAATTGGTGAGACTGATAGAGATTGCACCAATCAATTTACATGTTAAGCATTTTGACATTACAACAATGTTCGTGTCCTCTTTTGTTCAGGATAAACACAATCCACATTTGGAGCTCACTCTTAGTACTCGCAAGAGAATTTCATCAGTTTTAGAGCATCTAAGTCGCAAATGGGGTAATTCAAGTGCTGCTCATGGAGAGCTTATGCTTTTTCCTTACACTATCCAGAGGAAAAGCCTGGCAGATTGGCAGAGATGGACACAAGACTCCTTTGAGAGTGCGGGTGATGTCTATGCAACAATTGGACGGCCCCAAGTTTTTCGTTTAAGGTTTATTTTTTATTTTTTTATTTTGGAGTTTTATTTAAAAAGATATAAGTAACAACATAACTGACTAGAAGTCTTCTTGAAGGTATGGTTGGTGTTCCAACGCAGAACATGGGTCTGTTGAATTACAGACGTCTGTGGCAGCTTACTGCATTCAAGATGATCATATCATGGATGCCAGGGATATTGAGGGACGGATTGTGGATTTAGCATCAATCAGTGCTCAACCTGTGGTTCTTAATAAGGATGAAGTAGGTACGCCGAATAAAAATATGTCAACTCCTACTGTGCCCGGTGAGACAGAAAGGTACATATCTGCCCGTCCAAATCCTGATCTTCCAAGGTCCTCTGATCCTGCATTAAACATGTCATGGGATAAAAAGAGTGTTGCTGATAGAACGGTCATCCAACGATCTGATGATGTGGTAATTTTCTTCTCTCTTAACGATTTTAGATTGACAAAACTTTTTTTATAAATGGTATTATACTATCATCTAACTGATGTTCTGATGTCAAAGATGGTCCTACTCTGTACTTATCTCATTAATGCTTATAGTACTAATAAAATATTAAATAATTACCTGCCTTCTATGTACTTCATTGCTTGTCTCATTTTCAGGTAGATGATTTCTTGTCTCATTGTTCATAACTGTAAACTGTAAAGTACGCTGTTTCCTCCCATGAGCGGTTTTAGAACTGGACATACTGGAATATTTTTTTGTGAAATTTGTGTTCCAGCATTAGCGGAGTTCTAGAGAATTCATCAACTTGAATGTGCCAATACAAGCCTCTTTTGCTTCTTGTTTTAGTCATGATAATTGTTTTTCCCACTGCATCGAACTTACTTTTCATAATATACTCAGTAGTTTCCTTTGACTAGACTGTTTCATCCTTTGTATAAATAGGATGACCTGAAGTTAAGCAATGGAACCTCCTTATCAGCTGGGGAGTGGGCTGACAGCCTTACAAATATAAGCATTGGAGACCTACTTTCAGGAGTTTCTCAGGATGTGGATGCCAACTGCATCGACACACCCATCGCCGAAGGCACCCAATGTCTTCAGCAAATCCCATTCAGCTGTGATTCGTTTGATGCTGCAATTGCTGCTCATATATCCAGACAGCAAAACAAGACAGTTCCTCAACCAACTTTGGCGTCTCACGCATCCTCCATATGGGATGCCGAAGAGACATGCGATGCCTTCTCATTTCAAAAGAATCCAGTTATCCTTCAAGAGGTCCCTAGTTCGTTCCCTTTCTCTTCTTTACGAGGTTTCAAACGTATTGCTAGAACCAACTCCATGGCATCCAGCCTCATGACCGAGGTAGTAATTCACAAATCGCTTTGTATAGACATAACATTACTTCTACTGGTGAACAAAAATGATTGCTTGGAAGTGAACCGTGATCTAATATGTTCAATTTTATCCACAGGATTTACCTGGATCAGAGAGCCCTGCTGAAGATCACATTCAAGGAGACCCAATGGACGAGTGTCAATCTGATTCACAGATCTCTGAAACAAATGATATCAATGAGCTAGCAGACATTTATTGGGTATGTTCATTTATGTTCTTCCCATGTCAAAAAATATCCTGGTTATATCAATATCATTCTCATAATTTCGTGGAATTTGCGACTGTCACGTGATTCTTGAATACAGAATAAAGCTAATTTTTGTTTCTGTTTTTTTCTTTTTGTCTCAGCCTGATTCTTTAGGTCCGTTGGATTTGGATTTGCCATCGCCTAACAAGTACCATAACGAGGATCTAATTTTAGGCGATAGCCTCAGCAGCTTGAACCGTTTGATAGCAAGCAGCTTGGACGCATTTCAAAATTGCTCGTTTTTCGGGTTCGACAAGAAAGAACCATCAGCATTCAACAGCTGAGCTCCAGAAAGCCTCCATATCAGATTATTTTAGAGATGGAAGCCAAGGTGGTTCGGTTTCGAAACCAGAGATTAGAGAGAAAAAGAAGAGAGATTCTGTAAATTTCGATACGAAATTTGGCCATGGTGGTTAGGCTCTAAGCAAGTAGAATGAAAGTTCATTATCTAATTCAGTTCAAAGAGGAGAGCCCAGCGCTACCCACGTAAGTAAGTACTCGACACTCTTGGTTTTGTATCTAAAAATTTCTTTGATTTTGGGGTTTTTTCCCCTATTTGTACAAAATAGACATGGAAAAGAAAAATCTACTTAATTTCTAACTTTTTTTTTTTTCTAATGAGGGCTGTGTGTTCAGTTCTTGTAAATTGTACACAGCTAAAGCTGAGAACATCTTCAACCCAATTGGCAAAATTTGTGATTATTCTTCTTAAGTTTCTGCTATGGATTTTTCATTTTTCTGTACTGTGATTTCAGTCAACATGATAGATGGGGGAAATTAAAAAACTGTATTTTGAACATGCATCACATGGTGTTGGTTATATTTAATATTTTTTCTTTATGAAGGTTTTTTTTTTTTTTTTTAATTATTATTATTATTATTTAGTATACAAGAAACAAAAAAAACACAGAATAAACTAAGAAAGTTGTAAATGTAAATCCCTTAGGACAACCGAATCCACCTAGGTCGGGTGTTCTTCAACCCAAATTATTGTGGTCGTAATGCCGAGCATGGCAAGCCAAGGTATGGGCGACGTAGTTTGACTTTCTATTTACAAAAAAGAAGTCAAAGATTGTGTTAAATGTTTGTACTTCATTTGAAAATTGATATTTTTCAATCAGTAACTTCCATAGGATCAATGAATCAACTTCGTTCCAGTTCTAGAGGGTGAAGGCCCACTTCTATATACCTGGAACATCTAACGTAGAGAGTTTTTGAAATCAATGTGTGGGTTGAGTTGAGAATTCGATCTTTTAACCTTTTGATCGAGGATATGAACTATTTTAGGCTGGCTTTAATAAAAGTTGGTGTGAGATAAAATATACCATGTTCCTATCCTAATTGAAAATTTGTTGGTAATGGATGGTCAAAACTTACCCATATATTTTGCAAACCAAAAAAAAAAGAAAAAAAAAAAAAAGGGACATAACCTACCCAAATGAAAAGATTAGAGGAATGATTAATTTTAAATTTTGGAAAAATTCATTTTTTACTCTTGAACTCGAACTTGTCAAGTTGTATCAATTTTTAGCTTAAAGTTGCAATTTCATTAAATTACAACTCAAATTTAGATAAGTGTTACAATCTGAACTTTAAACTTAAAAAAAAAAAACATTGTAAATTTTACGGGGCATTTGCATAGATGATCCTCCCCTTAGGGGTCTAATGCCTTTTCAAACCATGTGTTTATGCCCTTATGCTAAATACGTGAAAAGTCAATAATAACCTCTCCCTCATCTATCCCTTATCTCCCTCGTCTATCCCTTACGTGATGTTATTATTGACTTATCTCCCTCGTCTATCCCTTACGTGATGTTATTATTGACTTTTCACACGTGATAACATAAGAACATAAAACATTAGTTTAAAAAATATGGGTCAAATGACATTGGATCATGGGGTTATTATTAAGAAGGGCATCTATGGCAAAAAAAAAAAAAAAACTATCGTTGTTTTTTGCCACTATCACTTTTAAAGTTTCTCGGGCCAGGATCGGGCACCGAGATTCAATATTTTCAATTTTTTTTTAATTTTTTTTTATTTTATAATTTTAAGTCGACACATTTATTGAGAAATATTTCTTAAAATAATGTAAAAAATATTTAGGTATCTTTCAAAGCACTCTCAATAAGTAATGTTTCATATGTTTTTCATTATAAAATATTATTGTCTTAAAATAATGTCAAATTTGGGGTATCTTTAGAAGCACCATAAAAAATAAATCTGAGTTATAATCTATCTTGGCATCACAATCTGAGATTTTTTTTTAATCGATTTTTTTTTTAAATGGAAATCTCTGTGCAAATCTTGGCAAATTCATATATCATCCTTCAAAATTCTCACGGTTGTTTTTTGAATAATGCTTTAAGAAATATTTATCTATAAAGATATCCAAATTTGAAATTAAAAAAAAAAAAAAATTGAAAGAAAAATTGCAACCCGGTCAATCTTGGGAGGTTATAGCAATCCTGGCCATTTTTTTAAGAAAATTTTCAAATCGACAAAAAAAAAAATTAAAAAAAAATCTGCCCGATCCTGGCCAGGATTGTACCATGCTAAAATTGATAGTTGCAAAAAATGTTTGATAAAGAAGTTATTCTTCTTATAGTCAATTGAGTTATGCTTGGATACTTATTTACTTATATCTTTGTACCCTATTTGCAAAATCTTATTTGAAAATCAACAAATCTTTCCTCCTAGTGAGGAATTGTTCTAACTAACTAAAAGATTGACAGATATTTATTATTATTATTTTTTTGTCAAATTTATTTAAGATCTTAACTAATTAAGTAAGTGGTTTTGTAATTTTAATATTTAAAAATATAAACCCAAAAACAAAATTATCATTAAATAGAAATATAGAATGAATCCCATTTTTTATGTTTTTATTTTAAATTCAAATCAAAGATAATAGATATTAAAAAAAAAAAAAAACGTCACATTTAAGTTAATATGTAGTTCAAGTTATTAAAAAATGGTTTAAGTTCTATTATTTTCCTTTTTATTTTAGAATTCATCATATTATTTTCAAACAATTAAATTATATTTTTTTTTTCTATTTTTTTTAGTTTAATGCAGGTGGAGATTGAATCATCATTAAGATAAATTAGCAATTTAATGTATTTCTTATTCTCCAATTTTTCCATATTAACAATTTAATCAACCTACCTGAACAGATATTTATTCCCACAAATTTACTAAGATTTTTTATTTTTAAATTAAAAAAAATTATTAAATAAAAATTGTGAAAGGTATTTATTTTAAAAATTACTGGAAAACATAATCCAAAATTGGTGGAATGGAAAACATTTAAATTTAAAATAACCAAAATAAAAAGAAAATAAAAAGAAAAAAACATTTCTTTGCGAACAAGAAAAAGGGCGAAATCTCTCTACTTCTGGTACAAATATCGCCAATCGTCTGAAGATTTCTCCCAAAATTCTCAGTATCGCAAGTTCGACGGAAGTTTTCTCCTTCTGATTCTCTTTGCTTCTTCTTCTTCCATCTCTGCCGATTATGGCTAATCAAGCTGAATCGTCAGACTCGTAAGCCCCATTCTAGATCCGCATTATCTTCTACGATTTGAGTTCTTCATAAAATTATACTTTTTTCGCTCTAATTTCTGTATAATCTGAAATTTGGTTTCTGTTTTGTGATTCTCCAGAAAGGGTACGAAAAGGGATTTTAGCACCGCCATTTTGGAGCGGAAGAAAGCCCCAAATCGACTTGTTGTTGATGAAGCAATCAACGATGATAACTCGGTTGTCGCTCTTCATCCTGATACCATGGAGAAGCTTCAACTCTTCCGTGGGGATACGATCCTCATTAAGGTCAGTATTTTGAATATATAGTTTGATGATCTCATTAGATGAACTATATTTATTTACCCTGGATTTTATGCCATTTGTTCTGATTTATGGGATTTTTTCTTCTATTACCCTTATGGATTTAGGAATTTCCGTTGTATTTTTTGAGGTTTTATGCTTGTAGAGTATCGGAGGATTCGGATTAGACCATTTTCGTTCTGGATGGGAAATTTGAGGGCTTTTAGGTTTCTATGTTTGACAACAAATGGTTTTTGATCCAAATGGATGGGGGAAGAAGATTCAGGGTCTGATTTTCTTTTTGTCTTCTGGTGTTGACATTCATGCTAGATAGTGAAATATATTATATGCATAGTACTCATTTTTCTTTTTCTCCATTTTATTATGCTGAGTTCTTTTCGAGGTTGCTATTAGTGATGAATATGAGTGTTAACTGTTAACATATTTCTATTTAATCAATTGTTTGTGGGTTCTCCGTGGGGTCCTCTATCTGATACACTTTCAAAGAGGATGTTAAAGTCTACATTTAAGCTCTACGGTATTGGAATTTAGATTTTTTATACTAAAACTAAGATAATCTGTAAGTGGGCCATTATATATTTTCCTGATTGTTGTAGGTGTCTATGAAAAGTAAAATAAGTTGAAGTATATATATGTTGGAAAAGTTTTGTAAAAATTGGGGAACGTCAAAGATGTTGTCATTTATTATTACTTTTTACTTATATATCTTCTCATCATCAATCACTATTTCTTGGCTTTTAGAATTGTAATGAAAAAATAGTGTCTTTTAAATGTTTGAGGTTTTCTGTGATACAAGATGACTTAACTACATTATAAAGAAATCATTGGTTTTATTTGCATTATAGATTTATACTATCTTCTTATTTAGCAAACAATAGACTTGGAAATGTGACACTAGGAATAACAAAAGGGACAAACTTGCGACTTGTAAGCTACAAGGTGTTTTTATCATAAGCTAGTTTATTTTCAACCATATTAATGTCACCCTATTTTGTACTTCTGTTCCTTCAATCCATAATGCCAGGATTCTTTCTTTTCATCATGTCCTGCATGTCTTGGTTGGTTGGGTTGAAAAATTACAAGTGTTTTTAATTTAAACCTATTGTAATCTACTGTGGAGTCTTTTGACCAGAAAATACCCTTATTGATTCTACTGCAACATTCAATTATAGATTCTAAATTAATTACATGTTGATGTTGCAGATTTGTCATATATATATACTTCTAAGGGAGGACCTGCAATTATTAATTTCCAGTTATTCTTATTTTTATATGTTTCTCTATTGTATTTGGGTCCAGGGTAAAAAGAGGAAAGACACAATATGCATTGCTCTGGCTGATGATACATGTGATGAGCCTAAAATAAGGATGAACAAGGTTGTGAGAAGCAATCTTAGGGTTAGGCTTGGTGATGTTGTCTCTGTGCACCAATGTGCTGATGTTAAATATGGAAAGCGTGTACATATTCTTCCTGTGGATGATACTATTGAAGGGGTTACTGGAAATCTTTTTGATGCATATCTAAAACGTAAGTTTTCTATCTTCAACTTTTCTTGGTAAATTATGCCAATGTGGTTTCACATGTTTGACATCTTATCTCTTCTCTCCAATAGCATAAGATTATTCAGAATATTCTTGTGGGCTTCAAGTATTTCATTTATCTTGTTATAATGTATGTTACTGGGATATGCATGAATGATCCTGGGCTTTCTGATTTCAATCAAATACTTCAGTGCTGTAAATTTCATAGATTCCAACTAATAGCATGCTTGCATTTATGTCTTGGACTTTACAATATTGTAATATACCATTTCATGACTGTTCAACTATCTTTTATTTGCAGCCTATTTCTTGGAGGCATATCGTCCCTTGAGGAAGGGTGACCTCTTCCTTGTGAGAGGGGGAATGAGAAGTGTAGAGTTCAAGGTTATTGAGACTGATCCAGCTGAATACTGTGTCGTAGCCCCAGACACTGAGATCTTTTGTGACGGGGAGCCTGTGAAAAGGGAGGATGAGGATAGACTAGATGAGGTTGGTTATGATGACGTTGGTGGTGTTAGGAAACAAATGGCTCAGATTCGTGAATTGGTCGAGCTGCCACTGAGGCATCCACAGCTGTTTAAATCAATTGGTGTGAAGCCACCCAAGGGAATCTTGCTGTATGGACCCCCTGGGTCTGGGAAGACTTTGATTGCACGTGCTGTTGCCAATGAAACAGGTGCATTTTTCTTCTGCATCAATGGACCAGAGATCATGTCAAAGTTGGCCGGTGAAAGTGAAAGTAACCTCAGAAAAGCTTTTGAAGAAGCAGAGAAAAATGCACCATCTATCATTTTCATTGATGAAATTGATTCAATTGCTCCCAAGCGAGAGAAGACCAATGGGGAAGTTGAGCGAAGGATTGTCTCACAGCTACTGACCCTCATGGATGGATTGAAGTCTCGTGCACATGTCATTGTGATGGGGGCTACAAATCGACCCAACAGCATCGACCCAGCCCTGAGAAGATTTGGAAGATTTGATAGGGAAATAGACATTGGTGTTCCTGATGAAATTGGGCGTCTAGAAGTTCTACGTATTCATACTAAAAACATGAAGCTCGCTGAAGAAGTCAGTTCCCCAAAATTTTCTTCATTCTTTCTTTTTGGTGATAACTAGGAGTTAATTGAAATCTGTGGATTTTTATATTTCAGGTTGATTTAGAGAGGATTTCCAAAGAAACACATGGCTATGTTGGTGCTGATCTGGCAGCTCTCTGTACTGAGGCTGCTCTTCAATGCATTAGAGAGAAGATGGATGTAATTGACTTGGAAGATGACTCTATAGATGCTGAGATACTCAACTCAATGGCAGTTACAAATGAGCATTTTCAGACCGCTCTTGGAACCAGCAACCCATCCGCTCTTCGTGAAACAGTAAGTAGTAGTATTCATTTATGTTCAAAAGACTGCCAGTTCCTCTAATGTCTTTGCATTTCACCCACCTGTCAGACCACCGCTCTTTTGTGTGTACCCTAATGCCTTGAGTTTAAATGACCAGGTTGTTGAAGTACCTAATGTTTCATGGGAGGATATTGGAGGTCTTGAGAACGTTAAGAGGGAGCTTCAAGAGGTAAATCATTATTTTTTTGTATTGCACAATACTCTACTGAATCTTTATTAGGAAAGAAGAAACGAATGTAAAAGTCTTTCCACCTCAAAACTGGAAATTGCTTGACTAAACATCAAATTTACAGATTGAAAATAAGAAGGAATAGTCAATTTGCTCTAACTCTTCTGAAGCTTTTTTATTTTCATAGAGATTAATCCTTGTTTATTTTATGTTGTTTTTTATGCAGACGGTTCAATATCCCGTCGAACATCCTGAGAAATTTGAGAAATTTGGGATGTCGCCTTCAAAAGGAGTTCTTTTCTATGGCCCTCCTGGATGTGGAAAGACTCTTCTTGCAAAGGCTATTGCAAATGAATGTCAAGCAAACTTCATTAGTATCAAGGGTCCAGAGTTGCTCACTATGTGGTTTGGAGAGAGTGAGGCCAATGTTCGCGAAATCTTTGACAAGGCCCGCCAGTCTGCTCCTTGTGTCTTGTTCTTTGATGAACTCGACTCGATCGCTACCCAAGTGCGTTACGTTGTTATCGATAAAGATCTAATCATTTTTCTATTTAGTATTTGACAAAGGGAATAACCTAGCAGTCACATGGATATTAGTAATCATACATGTGCAAATATTAGCTTAGTTTCCTTTGGCGGGTTCTTAGTCCTTTTCGTTTTCTTTTTCAATTACTTGCAGAGAGGTAGTAGCGTTGGAGATGCTGGAGGTGCGGCTGATCGTGTACTGAACCAACTTCTTACAGAAATGGATGGAATGTCAGCAAAGAAAACTGTTTTCATCATTGGTGCCACCAACAGACCAGACATTATAGATCCTGCTCTTTTACGTCCTGGACGTCTCGATCAGTTGATTTACATTCCTCTTCCTGACGAAGAATCCCGTCTTCAAATTTTCAAGGCTTGCTTGAGGAAATCTCCGATTTCGAAAGATGTAGAAATCAGAGCCCTTGCCAAGTTCACCCAAGGCTTCAGTGGTGCTGATATTACAGAAATCTGTCAGCGTGCCTGCAAATATGCAATCAGAGAGAACATCGAAAAGGTCTTTTTCTTACTTTCAAATGGACTTTTTATTCTTTATTCCTGCAGTCCACCCCCAAAAGCCAGCAGTAGTGATCATTATCGATGCTCTTTTGCAGGACATTGAGAAGGAGAGGAGGAAAAGCGAGAACCCCGAGGCCATGGAGGAGGATGCTGACGACGAAGTGTCCGAGATCAAGGCTGCTCACTTTGAGGAATCTATGAAGTATGCCCGAAGGAGTGTGAGCGATGCTGATATCCGCAAATACCAGGCGTTTGCACAAACACTTCAGCAGTCGAGAGGGTTTGGAGCCGAGTTCAGGTTCTCAGAGCAGAGCTCTGGACCAGCCGCATCCGACCCGTTCGCGACTTCTGCCGGTGGGGCTGATGAAGATGACCTCTACAACTAGTATGTCATTTAGGTTCGAATCCCATTTATGTTTTAGACTCAGTAGTACGATATTACTTGGTAAATGCTTCATATGAATCGCTTTTGATTGGACAGAGTCCTGAATCCAAACAGTTTGATGGAAAGAAAGGAGTTCAGGAAAATCATTTTGTTAATCCATAATTTTTTTATGGGTTTCACAAAAACTGAACAGATTCTATTTGAATGTGATTATTATTTTACATCTCATTCTTACAAAAGGGGTTTATTTTTATATGGTGATCCCACTCATGATTTAATATCTTACGAGTTTTCTTAGCTACCAAATATAGTAGGGTCAGATGGTTGTCCCGTAAGATAAGTTGAAAGTGTGCGCAAGTTTGCCGAACACTTACAAATATATAAAAGATAAAGACTTTATCAGGCTGATTATACTGGCACATGAATAGGTTCTCTGATTAGAGTTTTTGGACCAAAAGTATAGCCTGGATGTTGATTTTTAATCTTTTATTGGAAGGGCTGCCAAATCCTTGAAATTGCATATATGGGCTCATGGACTTGAAGTTATGTTTTAGACTGGAGTTGGTTTGAAGGGTGGGACTGGAAATTAGTAAGAAATGAAGGGCTGTTGAAATATATATGCTTGAGGCCCTTGCCGACGTCTCCGGACTCCCTAACGTTGGTCAGCCCCCACGTCTCGGTTCAGGAATATATATTTTATTTTTATATAAAGAGCCCTTCTAATTTCCAGTCCCACACTTCTAACCAACTCTAAACTCTCCCACACATTTCAAAACTTTTATGTATATATATATATATATATAGGGCTGGTTGCACAAATAGCAATCAGGCCCAAACTAATTGCAAATTTAGCAAACTTTAAAATGTTTTGCAAATATGACAAAAAAACCCGTTTCTATCACTGATAGACTTTATTATATCACTGATAGACTTCTATCACTGACAAAAATCTATAAAAAGCTGAGGTGATCAGCGATAGACTTCTATCAGTCATAAATAAAAATTGCTATATCCGCAAAATTTTTAAAAACATGCTATATTTGCAAACAATAAGTCTTAAATTGTCATTTACTACAATTTTCTTATATATATATATATATATAAATAAAAATGAAAGGTTTGTGGTAGAGTTTAGAGTAGTCCAGCCGACTAATTTGAAAATTGAGCATAGGAGATTGAATTATTAAATTCATAAATTTGTGTGCCCAAAACAAAAACAAGGGAGAATGGTTTTTCATCATAGGACACCAAAATGTGCTCATTTTCCATTATTTTTTGGTAAATGTTTCTTTTTAAAAAAAAAAAAAAAAAAAAAAAAGAAAGAAAGTTCAATAACTACTAACTAGGATCGAATGGGTTACGTAGTCTTACCGTGGCTACAAGTTTGAAACATTATAGACATGAGTTGGTCTATATTTGGTATGTACATTATTTTATTATAGTTTTGGTCTCTAACCTTGGAAATGATTTCAATACTCTCTAAACTTTACATAAAAGTATTAATTTAAACTTAATCATTAAATTTTTACTAATAATTTTATAAAAAAATTGGACTCTATTTTAAAACTCGACACATATTCTATTATATATAGGGTGGTGCGTTTACTTATTCGCAATCGATTTGTAAATTGTGGGACTCATGTTTATCAAAATTAGGAATGAGAATAAAACGTGAGACTCATTCTAAATTTTGCAATTTCATTCTACATTCTCAAAAATGTTTCAATCTCATTCCTTATTAATTGAGATTCACACCATTCTGAAATCGTGAGACTCATTCTTCTATTCTCCTTTCTCTTTTCTTTTCTTTCTTGCCTTTTAGAATTCTCCCCCTCTTACTTTTTTTTACGATTCTTTCTCTTTCGCTTATTATGCAATATAAACGCTGTTCTAGATCTCATTTCTACGATTCTCCATATTGTTTTTCTGATTTTGGATTGAATTCGTTATCTTCAAAGGCCAATTTCTTTGTTGAGTTTTTGTTGTTGGTGAAGTCTTTTGAAGGGAAAAAGTGGAAGATGCATTTTTTTTATGAGTTTAGAGTTTGGGTTTGATGGAAAATTCCAGAGCCACGGAAAAAATAGGGAGGTTGATCATTTGCGAGAGGAAAAAGGCCTAAAATAATTAAATGAACTATTTTTTAATTTTAAAATTAAAGAACATTTCGATTCCGGCTCATTCTGATCACGAGTAAGTAAACATGTACGTTGTTAATTTTAGGAAAGAGAAAAGAGGGTAGAAAATAAAAACATTCAATAGAATTGCATAATTAAATACAAATCTAGAAGACGTTATGCTAACATAAACATTAGCTCGTATGAACCAGTGACCAAGATGTTAGAGTTTCAATCTCCAACTGGCTGTAAAAAAAAGGCATATTTATTACTAGTCTGAATCTAATAACACAATTTAAATACTAAATAAATCTAAACCAAATAACTTGCCATGAGCATAGCTCAAACATATGTGTTATCCACCAACACGTCATACCTTCAAATCTGATGTATTGTTGAACTAAAAAAAAAAACTTAAATCTAAAACAAACAAAACTAAATATGGTTTGAATAACATAGTCTAACACCAATAGTTTCAAATTCCTTCTTCAAATAGGCATTCATAAGAAAATCTCTTGTTGGGTTCTTTTTAAATGATTTAAGAAAAAACAAATGAGAAACATTCATTTATGCAAAATTCAAGACCAAAACATAACAATTGAAATTTTAGCAAACAGAATAACACAAATTATAATCCTACAAACTTAACATTTCTAAATCCATCCTTCTACATGTGCTACACAAATCCAGACATTTCGATCCCAAACAACACAATTTAGGAGGACTCGAAACTTTACGAACCAAACATCCGATATCCTTGAAATTAAAGCCAAACAAATTAAGTCTGTTGATGCCAAAATTCGGATAGATGACTACATTATCTAACCTTCACGTGCTTCAAAGAAGAGATGGACACCGGTGTGCCACACATGCTCCGATGCTTAAGTTAAAACAACTTTCATTTTTCCTTTCAGATTAACCTCCCTTGTCGAAACCTAGTCAGTGAATTTTGGGTTGAGCCAGACCTGCAACATGTATGTCCACATTTTTATTTGATGGACTCGACCTCGACCTCCCTTGTCGAGTCCTAGTCAATGACTTTGGGCTAAAAACTCAAAATCTCTTCGGCCTAGCTTGTTTCTGTTAGATATCATGAGATTTCATCTCAAAACCAATTGATGATGAGAGAAGTAACTCATGTATGTTATATTGTGAGTGAAGTTCTTTCATCTTTTCAACGTGAGATCCTCTACGGTGTCATCCCCAATATCTTTATCATTCGAGTTTACCCTTTTATTCATTTTTACCCTTAACGAAAACAAAGTTGATTATAAAGCTCAAAAGTTGTCAACAAAAAAAAAAAAGTGGTGAAATAATAAATTAGAAGTAAAAAAATGTCCGACTTTTTATGTGAAACCACACGTGCATGGGCACTAGGAAAGGTCATGCTTGGTTCGTACGTATAACAACATTGTCACCAGTTCTACCTCTGATGCTCAATTATATACTAATATTTCTTTTACCACTTTTTTTTTTTTTTTTTTTTTTTTTTTTTTTTTCAATGTTTGCAGATTGCACGTGTTCATCTTACAAATGGGTCCCCTCTTATATTCACCAGATTGCCACTAGCCCCATTTTTTTTTTTTTTTTTTTTTTTTTTTTAATAATAATTTTTTAAGGAGCCTGTGTTGGCCTTGGCTGTGGGCAGACAGGTTTTAATACAGCCAAAATTAAAAGAAAATGTATATTGATGGACATGTCTCTAGCTATTTAAGTCGTGGAGAATTTGTCTCCTATAATTCACTCACCTCTAAGACATTGTTATCTATGTTAAAAGTTAGTGATTTGAAACAAAGTAGGAAGCTTTTCAAAAGAATGTGATTCAAAACTTAAGTAGGGATTTGTCCAAATGATTCCCTTGGATTCCGTAATATTTTTGGACCCCTTTCGAAAATAATGTTTTTTATCCTTTTGCTCACGTCATCAACACTTAGCTTTGCTGAGCACGAGCACGATTGTGAGAAAAAAGTCTGTAATACCCTTTGCTGAGCATGAGGATACTATAGTCGCCCCCTCGCGATCGTGCTCAACGAAGAGTATTACATATTTTTCCTCGCGATCGTTCTCAACAAACGCGTATTCATGCTCAACAAAAGTTAAAAAAACATGTGTTTTAAAAAATCGAATCATATTTGACATCACGACTTCTGAAAAATAGTCGTATGAATTTCTCGCGAGCGGTCGAATACCGAAAGGAGAAGGGGGTATGGAGAAGGGGAAGCTTTTCGAAAGAATGTGATTCAAAACTTAAGTAGGGATTTTTTTAGAGGTTCCATAATGTTTTTGGATCCCGCCTCGAAAATAATATTTTTTGTCATTTTATTGACATCAGTAGCATTTCGCTTTGCTGAACACGAACACGATCGCGAGAAAAAAGTCTGTAATACACTATTTTCTGAGCACGAGAATACTATAGTCGCCTCCTCGCGATCGTGCTCAGCGAAGGGTATTACATATTTTTTCCTCGCGATCGTTCTCAACAAACGCGTATTCATACTCAACAAAGGTTAAAAAACATGCGTTTTAAAAAACCGAATCATTAGATCACATTACGACTTCTGAAAAATGGTCATATGAATTTCTCACGAGCGGTCGAATACCGAAAGGAGAAGGGGGTATGGAGAAGGGGAAGGTTTTGTAGCTAGAAAGGGGAGGGTTTAAGGAGAGAAAGAAATGAGGGAGAATGGGAGAATGGGGCCCCAAGAAAGATATGGAATAATATAGAAAGAAAAAGAGATGAAAAATGTGTGGTGTGGGAGTGCTTTTTAGAAGGCCACACGAGGGTGTGTCTCAGCCAAACCGTACACTCTACTCCCATCTCTTTCTCCCCTCAACGATTCTTGCTGTCGGCGACCTTTGCCCCAAAACCCTAATTTTTACTCACTACTTTGCGTTTGCGTCTTAACTTGAAGTTTCCAAGTTGAGTCTATACACAAACTTACAAATCAAACAAGTTTCAAGCTCCTTAAACAAAAACTACTTTGTTTTCTTTTATCCTAGGTTTAATTCTTGATCTATCTTATATGTTAGGGATGTTCTTCTTTAACAATTCTTCTCTTTAGACAAAGATTCAACTTAAGCTCTTCTCTCGAGGATCTTTCAATCAATTATGTTGTTTATTCCACTTTTTTGTTCGGTATTCGAGAATTTCTATCTGTTAGGTTTGGCACGGTGTAGTATATGTTGATACCTGTTTTTGGTATTGATGGTAAATTTAATATGATTGGTGAAAAGAGTTTTGACCCTGCAAATACTTGAAAAAGAGATTAGTGAGCTAGGACTGATGACCGACTATCCATACTGGCTCTGACGCTCAAGTTAGCTCTAGAGAGAGAAATAGAGAGATAGAGAATTTGGAGAGTGTTTTAGCATAGTCTCTTTAGAAGAATTTGATTGCTTACTAAATGAACTTGGGACACTTCCTTTTATCGAGGTCCCTAAGTGGTCGTTTTATGACCATTTAAGGTCATCAAGAGGGGTATTCATAACACCCATAAGTACCCTCGGGGGTTACAACCGAGATGTAACTCCTGGGGAGGGAGGCGTTTCTCCAGCTGACGAGGCCAAGCCAACCCGAGAGAGGAGTTCAACCTGCTCTTCCTTGTGTGCTACCGAGCCGACCCGAGAGGAGGGGTCGACTCTTTTGGCTGGCCGAGACGACCTCCTCGAGGGAGTCGACTCTTGTGATGGCCGAGCCAAACCGAGGGGTCGTCAACTCCTTCTCCCCTTGTGCCAACGGTTATGGTTGGCGCCTTCCTTCTTTTGTTCGGTACTTTTTTGTGGTCAGTGTCTTGACCCGATTGATGGATTGACCTCGGTCAAGTAGGCATGCATATTCTCGGTGGTTAGTCCATCATGTCTCTGTAATTTGAGTCTGATTATTTCGACCATAATAATATACCTATAATATTAAATATTGTCTATTTTGGTTCTAAAGTTCGCATAATTTTATTTTTTGATCATATAACCCTACCATTGAAGTCATTGTCCTATTTGTAATAGATGGGAGAACATGTTTGTGTTTTCCTAAACATGAAATTTAATTTTACATAAAAACAAATTGAGTTATGTTTTATTATTTGTTTGTTTTCATCTTAATCAATCAATTTATATAAAAGAAAAGTACAGAAAGTGTTGGGACATGGTAGCTGATGGGTTTTGAGGGAACAAGAGTTGTTTGCCATCATACTTCACTATATACACATTTCAAATCAAATCAAATAAATGAATCAAATTTCATTTATTATAGAGTGCTCTAAACACTTTTGTTATTGTCCTCACTTTCTTTTGTTATTGTCCTCACTTTCAATAATAATTATAAAAATAATTCATGTCTCATTTTTTAATTTATTGCACAAAATATAATAGATGAAAATAAGATCTTTTGTAATATCTCTTTATGGATATGAAAATTTGTTAAAGTAGGACTGACCCACACGACTATTCTGTCATTTTTTTTATATTAGTAATGTTAGATGCACGGGAGAGAATGGAAACAAATTTTCTTTCCAAACATCTAATAGTAGACAACAACTACATTGTGGCACAACTATTTTCAATAATTTTGAGAGAAACGAAACTATTTAGAAGAAATGACGAGAGAGAGAGTGGGATAGGAAAATTAAAAGACGGTTTTGTTGTTTCTAAAGGTCAGATGTTTGAATTCTTACCTTAGTTCGAACAAAACAAATGTGAGAGAGAAAAAGAGAGGCGAAAGTAAAGAAAAGAAATGATGGAGATATCGATAGAAAGATCATATGAACTAATTAAAAATTAAAAGGAAAAAATGGAAGAGAGAGATGAAACTCTTGAAGAAAATAATAGAGGAGAGAGTTTGAACAAATTAGTATCAAAACAAATTAAGCAGAAAGTGTCATATTTTGATTAAAAAAAAATGGCACCCCATAATTGAATCTCCCAAAAGAGAAGGAAAAAAAAAATGAAGATCAAAAGAAGCAACAAAAGATAATCATAATTGGACTAAAAAAAATAAAACCCATTTGAGAATTCCAAAATAAACCCATTTGAGAACATACCTACAAAATCAATAATCATAAAAAAAAAAAAAAAAAAAAAAATCTTTCAAAGCTATCTATCACTAAAATAAAATACCATACATACATTCCACCTCTCTATATAAATAATCTAAAAAATAAAAAATAAGAATTCAAGATTTCTCCCGAGCATATAGTTCAACCGTAATTGACCTCTACTTTTTCTTTTTGAGGTTGGAAGTTCAAATCTTCGTACTCCACATTTGTTGTACTGAAAAAAAAATCAAGATTCGCCTCGGTCTCTCCAACATACCAGCATAGCAATACACCTTCTAAGAATATAGAATTTAGTCCTCTGTTTCTTCACCAAATTGTTACATTTCTCACCAAAAGACTTGCACCCACCAGCTTCTTCACATCCTCCATTATTATTACCACCATTATTACTACAACTCAAGCTTCTGCAATAGCTGCTGCTACTTTCTCTCATCTTCCTCTTTTTCCAATCTTTTTTCTCCAAAAAACCATAAAAAATTTCAACTTTTTCTTCTGGGTCACCTCCAATTGCCAAAAACACCCCAAAAAAGGCCTAATCTTTGGTTGTGGAATCGAAAAACTCGAAAAACTCGAAAAACGACAGCGTTTTGAGGTGATGGAGATGGATTTTTGATAAGGAGTTTGTGTTTTTAAAGGGTTTTAAAGGGAGGAATTTATAGAAAAAGAGGTGATGGAGAGAGAAGAGAAGATTGAAAGGCAAATAAATTAGGTGTAAAAATTGGAAGAAAAAAAAAATAAGGCAAAAATATATGTTGTAGAATAATGAGCAAGGGCTTTTGTGTTTGCTATTTTTTCTCTTTACTTTCATTTTAAAAAAACAATAATAAAAAATAAATAAATCTATAAACTTCTAGCTGGAAGCTCAGCTGCCAGTGGCCCCACTGATCTCTTTAGGGTTCTTATTCAATGCCTTTTTTTTTCCTTCATCAATCATTAAACATTGGTGTCCTAATTTTTCAAATCACTTGCAGAGAGCAATTAATTTGTGTACTGTGAAAATATCATGAAGGGGATTGTGTGCAACCATATATATATGCGTTTGAGAAAGCTAACTCCGTCGTAGCTCGGTAACTCGATCGATAGATAATAGTATGTTTCGTTGGTGATCTAAAAATAGAAATTGAAAAACAAAAGATTCAATGAAAACGTTGCATTTCAAGTTTTCAGATATGTATTTGATAGCAAATTCAAAAATTAGATCTCAATTTAATTAATTCTTCCGAATTTGTTTGATAAGATTTTTATAAATCATTTCTAATTACCAACTAAATATTAAGTTGAATATAAACTATTATTAATTAATTTATGAACATATTCTATGTTATAAATTTTGTATAATTATTATTTTACAATATCATATAATTTATAACATATATTACATTATACATATTTAAATTTAACAAAAATAATTGAATTTATAACATGAAATATTATATTTATTGCCAAACCGAGCATAGCTCAATTGGCATAAGGTTGAGCCCGTGACTAAGAGGTAAAAAAAAAATATTATATTTATTCAAGTTTTTATCCTTTTAAATATACATTTCGGAAACAGAATTCAGATTACATAACGCATATTCGCTCAAGTTTTCCTATTTGCACATATTATTGAACTAAAAAAAAGACATCTATTACTTTTTTTCTAAAAGTTGAAAGTTCGATTCGACCTTCTCGCATATGTTGAACTAAAATAATAATAATAACTCTAGAAAAATATGTTTGTGGCAAACTTGAGCCTAATTTAACCCAACATGAGTGTTGTGAAATATCACACAAAAACTCACTGCTTTAACGAAATCTTAGCAAACCAATTGAGATAAAAACACTAAACAATTATAGAAAAATAGAGAATAAGACACTAGAATTTATAGTGGTTCAACCAAAGGAGGTCTACATCCACCGTGCAAGGCAAGATCATTTTTTATTGCTTCAACGTCAAGAACATACAAACGATCGGAATCGAAAAATCGAAAGACAGAAGAAAAGAAGAAGAATAAATTCCAACAAGCTCTAAACTCTCTCCATAAAGAATCACCATACACCATCGTAGTAGAAGAATACAAAACGAAAGAGAAAACTAATTTCTCATGATCTTCTTCAAATCGACAGTTTCTCGAAGATGGCTCCAAGACCCTCTGTATTGCGTACGAAAAGACCATATATACAATTTCTAATTTCACGACAATTAGAGATGGTGAGGTGGAGTCTTTCACATGAACTTTGAGATCCATTCATTTGAACTTTGTACAAACAATAACTTCAGTCCATAACTTCTACTAAAAATCAGTTAGATATGACTTGAGTCAAACATCCAAATCAACAATGAGCATAATTCAAATGACATCAAATATATACACTCAACCAAGAAGTTAAATGTTGGAGTCCTCCACCCCACAATAATAAAATAAATAAAAAATAAAAAATAAAAAAATTGAGGTGAGGTCTAAAAGTATAAATCTCTAACTCCACGTTTGTAAATGTTTGTGATTTAAAAAAAAAAAAAAAAAAAAAAAACAGTTAACCATTAACCTTAGTGTAACAATTTTAGAGGGGTAGCCTTTAAATGAATGGTAATTTAAATTATATTTTGATCCTTTTAATTTTTTTTTTAACTATTTTTTTTTCTTCAAATATTATAATTAATGGTTAATAAAGTAACTCAATTGATATAAAATTGTGTCTTTAATGAAGAGGTTTGAATCCACGCCTTAATTAAATATTTTTTTAAAAAATATTATAATTACTTCATGTTGCGAGAACTACTAGAATTATAAATTAAGACAAAACCTCTATAAACTAACTTTTTATGAGACTAGAGATGAGAGGATTGAGAAATAGACCTAACTCCACTTTTTTAACACTTACTTTTTTTTCTTCTTCCTTTTGTTATGTTGCATTATTTGTAGAAGAATTTTAAAGAACTCTTGTTTTTTATGGTAGGGCACAATTTTTTTTCCTTCTTTTTTAATGTGATTCACTATAGACTATCTCTATTGGCCTAGTCCAATAATTGTATTTAATAAATAAAAAGTGTCACCTATATATATATATTTTTATGGGAGGAAGATAAACCTATTATTTTCTTGAGAAAATAAATATTTTGATAATATTGAGGTATAATTGTGAATTTGTAAAATTGTGTGCAGGTATATATAATAGGTTTTTTTTTTTTTTTTCTTCATAGATGATCCATTTCTCGAGATCTTAATGTCAAATGACTCGATTTTTTAAAACGCATGTTTTGTTTTTACCTTCTCTCGTGATCAACAAGACTCCTTCTTTATGTGAAAAAGTCATTGTTGAACACGATTGCAAGGGAGAGACGACTATAGTGTCTTCGTGTTCAACGCTCGTATTGATGACGTCGTAAAGGAACAAATAATATGCATTTTTTTAGAGGGGATCAAAAAATATTGTGACAATCTAGAGGAGGTGATTTGTGCAAATATCGCTCATATAATATATCCTAAATTTGGGAGATACAAATACAAGTTCTAAAAGAAAAAAAAAAATTTAATTGGTACACGCTTTCCCAAACAATTATTGTGGCCACACGTGCACTCGTGTTCGATTTGATTGGGTTTTCAACCCTGCAATAAATTCCCATGCTCTTTTTTCCTTACAATAATATTAATAATAGAATAATCCCATACTTTTCTTTGTAATAGTCAATACTTATATATTTTGAGTATTATGTTTATTTAATTTTCATAAAAAAAATACGATTTAAATACACTAAAATTTAAACTACACATTTCATATATTTTGAGTATTATGTTTATTTAATTTTCCGTTAACATATATCAACCGACCTAATGTATAAATTATGAGTAAGATGTTTCAAGTTCGAATTTCTTTCTCCACATAAACAAAAGCTAGGGTAGTATTCTACAAATAAAATTTAAGTGAACTAACATGATTTAGTAGTTTTTTTTTTTTGAAAAAAAAACATTTAGTAGTTTAGTTAGATAAATTACAAAAGAATTAATAGATATAATTAAAGTTAAAGTACGTTTGGAAGACAAGAGTTAAAATAATAAAAATAGTATTTTTTTAGTCTATACTTCATCAAAATTTGTAATGAGCTTGACCCTACAATAATGCCGAGAAGAAATGACAGTGAATTAAGGATGGATAGAGAGTTATTCACACCGACTTTGATGCTCAAGTTAGTTCTAGAAAGAGAAACGAAGAGAGAGAAAAAAATATGAATAAATGCTGGAGAAGTATAATATTCTTGCTTACTAATTGTGTTTGGAGCAATTTCCTTATTAAGAACCTTTGGGACCATATGGTCATTAAGAGCGCTCTTTATGACCTTTGTAATTCTCGACCGTTACAAGGGTTGTGTAACAACTCTAGGGAAACGTTTCTTCAGCTGGCGAGGTCGAGTCGACCCTGAAGAGGAGGTCGATGCTTTCTTCCCTTAAGTCGAGTCGCTGAGCTGAGCTCTTCGAAGAGCTCGACTTCTTCGATGACGCTAAGCCGACTTGGGTGGTTGGCTCCTCTAGAGCGTGGTCGACTTCTCTTTTCTTTGCGTCGATCCTTTGAGTTGACGTCACCTCCTTCTCTCTCGACCCTTCTTCATGAGTCAAGCTTTATTCTTGAATGAATCATTGCGCTAGGACTTTGGAATTTTACCCATAACAATTATGTCAATTCTTAAATCCTCCTAGGGGCTGCTTATTATTAACTATCTCATCTTAGTTAAGCTTGTTTTGGTTGGTTGATTACTTGCTAATTATGGAAACTCACAGCCTACTCGAAAATTTTTAAGCTGTTGATATCATTATTCTTACAACTTTGATATGTTAATATAATGTCTCATTTTACCCTTAAAAAAACAAATGTTTTTTTTCTTTCAAATTAAGTTAGAGAAAAAAAAATTCAAATTTGAATGAGGTACTAATCCTTTTATCTACTTTGTTAATATAAAATGCTTACATTTATGGAGCTCTTATCCAGGGCGGATCCAGACATTCATATTTGGGAGGCCAAAAAAATAAAATAAAAAGTTATCACAAAAAAAATCGTTTGAATTCACACTCACACATTATATTGACCTTCAAAAAGAATTATTGGTGATAAAAAATAGGTAAGTGAATCAAAAATTGACTAAATTCAAATAAACTTAATATCATCATATAATTTAACCCATCTCGATGTCTTATTAATTAGAAAAATAAATAAACAATAGGTTTCTAATAAATCCCTAAATTTTAAAAGATGTAGAATATAACAAAGACATATTAGACTTAAACTTAAAAATTCGAAAACCTATTAGATACAAAATTGAAAGTTGAAAAATATAGTCAACATTTTTTAAAGTTTGTGGGGCCAGTATATATAATATTAAAACAAAATATTTTAAGGTAATATTTTTACCTACATATATAAACAAAATTAAAAATTTTGGGGCCCCCAGTCCCTTGTACGGTCCGCCCCTGCTCTTATCAATGGTGCGTGTAAGGCATGGCAGATGGAGGTAGCAGAGATGCTGGTAATTAAATGACCTGCAATGCAAAAGGATTAATGTAAATCAAGTGATATTCAATACGTTGATTGATGGGTACTGCAAAAAGGAGATGATTGATGAAGCTCTAAGGCTGCAGAAAATTTGAGATCGATGTGTATACTTATAACATAGATGCATGCAAGGAGATTATTGCTCTAGGTTGTCCAAAGATGGCAGAGTTGATGAAGCTTTTAGATTGCACGATGAAATGAAAGCAACATGCATTAAACCTGATGATAGAATATACCATTCCTTGATAGAGAGCCTTAATGTAGCCGAATCTTAGTTTCGAGATTGGGAAATGGCATCAATCGGATTGGAGTTCGCTACCGAAACAATTTTTCGATGTGATGAGTACTTCAATTCTCCGAAGTGTGAATGTTCTTTCATGTTAGGCCATGTTTACCCCACTGTAATGGATTTTCTCCAACAATCATAATGAATCATTCGTAATGAATTAATGTTTTAATTGTAATCAGTTTACCTTTGATAATATTTACTTAAGGCTAATTCAAATGTAATCTAAATTTCATTGATAGTGTTTACTTGCACATAATCATTCGTGATTAATCGTGTGCTGACTTGTTGTCCGAGCGTTACTCGTTTGCTGACTCATGTGGATACTCGTAATAATCAATAGTAATCTCATTGAGCACCCCAGGGTGATAGAGAAATAGGATAATTGGTTTGCAGATTTTGATAAACGTCATCAAACGTGGTGTGAGACCCACAGGTTGTAGTGTAAGAGAGTTATATTGCCTGGGTGTCGCAAGCAGGAATTTGAAGAGTTATATTGCCTTTTAAAAGATCCAAAATGACAAATGCTCTCGTGAAAGGAATGACTTGTGTGAGTCGTTCAACAGTATTGAGACAACTACAGCAATAGTGACTGAAAATTGATGGTCGATTCGTTTAAATACCATGAAATACATGGTAATGAAAACGTCAACATTTGAATGTTGTATTTTTCTTCTTTAACATTGTAATTATGATGAACGATTTCCAGTGATGAAGACGAATCCATGAAACTTACAGATTTTGAATACGACGAGTAATTTTAACCATTTTAAAATCATTCTCAAACATGCTCTTAATGCTTACCGAGAATAAAGGTCGCCAATGCGTTTGCATTTCTATCAAAAGAATAACACATTACAATCGGTTTCTCCATTTAAGAGCCCAACCAATTAGGTCAAAAACTGTATACAGCTACAAAAAAAACCACATGCAGACAGCCCTGTTTAAGCTTTATGGGGGAACAACAGAGATAAGAAAAAGTCGATGTGTATATTAGCCGATATTGGTGAACGTGAATCCTTAGAACTCGTACAACCTATAGAATAGATCATGTTCAAGTAAGGTTGTTGGTGAATGTGAATACTAACAAAGGATTGCACTTGAACAAGAGATGTGTGGCAGCAATAGAGCAGCAAAAAAGTTAGGAGTCTGAGGCAGCAGCAGGGCTTTTCAATGCTTATTTCCAAATTTCCACCATCTTTTCTTCTTTCTCAACTCACTGGGTGGGGAATCTCCAGTTGATGGCATACCTGAATGTATATCAAAACAACAGCAGAAATTTTCATCATGGAGATTCAAGTTTTGGACCAAAGTTAAAGCTCAAACATACAATTAAGTTGTGAATTTGAGGACTTGAAAATTTTCATGATTTTCTTTTCCCATTTCAAGTTTTGATAAACATATATATATTTTAGGTTAAATTACAAGTTTAGTCCCTGCACTAAGCTTTGTGTCTATTTGGTCTCACGACTATGAAAATGAACATATTGTGTCTAATTACAAGTTCATATCCTTCTAGGTTATTGAACTTTCAATTTTGTTTCCAGTACCCTCAACTTTAAAACTAATAGATCCTAAACTTGTAATTTTGTGTCTAATATGTCCCTGAATTTTCAATTGTAATTTAAGGAACATATTCGACACTTTTTAAGTTCAAGGACTAAACTTATAATTTAACCTAATTGTTAGGCCTGCACTCACAAGGGCCCTCCGGAAACAAGGGTTTGAGATGTTTGGTTTGGATAAAGTTGTCCGTGGAGTAGAGTGGGCAGGGCCTAATCTCACGGATGTCATATTGAGTTGGTCAATGGCTTGATGCCCTAAATCATTCCTGTCAAAGTCAATTGAGCCAAGTGAAAGACCCTTGTTGGCACATTAGAAAAACAAATGAAAGGAACTTTTAAGAGAATGTCTCTTTCTTTCTTTCATTTTTTAACTAAAAATAAAATAGGCATCTCCTAATCAAGAATAACCTAGAAGGATCAAGATTGCATACAACTTAGTTTGGCTAAAGCAAATGAGTGAGTCTCTTTTCTTTTCCTCCCATTTTGTAGTCTTCTTAGCTAGTTATCAGACCCCTATTTCAACTTTTCATGCAAGGACAAACACAATACATAATAGAGAACAATATTTACCTCCCTGAGGATGAATTGAGTTGTAATGCACCTCTGCCCAAAAACTCAAGAAAATTACTGCAAAGACACGGTATAGCTATAGTTAGAGACCATAAAATCAACGGGGAAGAAAAATAGAAGCAGGACCCGAGCTAGATTCCATGCAAATAAACTTAGACAGTGAAGAATGGAAAATACGAGATAAAGTTCTATGGTTCACGATGTTCAAGCGAACCATTAATGAGGTAACCAATGAGACACTTTTAATTGCAGCAGAAATGTAACATTACAATGAAAGAAGAAAAAGAAAAAAAAAACAAAGGGGATGGGAAGAGTTAAGAATGAAGCTAATGATAAGAAAAAAACAAATATGTGTACAAGAAATATGTATTGTTTACCTCCTTTTGTCTTCTGAGAATTTGGAAGAATCTCTATGCAGCAGGTATCCTTGAAAGAAGTTATAACAAATATTCGCACGCCATACTGCATCAGAAGATGATTATGATGATAAGACAAGGATGAAGCTCACATGTAACTAACTTCATTGATTGTAAGCTGAGTATTTCAAATTATAGCCTTGGAGAAACAGATAGAAGAGAGGCAGGATTGATTTCATTAATATGATAAGATATTATCGTCGCCTTCAATCCCCATTCCCCAATAGGAGATAACCAAAGGAATTTATCTAGAATAGATCGCCAACATAACAAAATCCTATAAACTTCAATTGAAAGAAAACTAAGGCAATGAATTCTATGTAGACCTTACCGAATCCACGGCTGCCTGTAATGTAACATGATCGCCCCATTCACCATTCCTGCCTCATAGAAGTAAAAGGTTGATTAACATGGGTTTTAAAGGAGAGGAAGGTAGAACCATAGAAAAGGAAAAGAAATCAAAGATACAGCTATTAGAACCTGGACATCTTCTCCAAGTACTCATCATATGCCATTGGAACATATCCCTCATAAATCTCCGGATGCGACATAAGCTTTTGGCAAGAAAAGAAACGAATCAAAGTTCTAGAGTTGTGGTAAAGTGCAAGATAAGTAAACTAATTTGTATTAAGGATTGTATTTCTGTTTTCCAGGATGACAAACCTGATCTACAACTTTTTGTCTCACCAATTCGTGATTGTCAGGTGTTCCATATAATTGATCAGATAATGCACGAAACTGGGAAAGAAGACAAAAGGCAAAAGGATGATGAATATGACCGAGCCCATTACCGCTATTTAAAATGAATCAAAATTCAGTTGGAAAAAAAAGGAAAGGAAAGGAAAAAGATTGAGAAAGCTAAGAACAAAGAACCTGACAATTGCCATCACCTTGAACCTTTCGTTCAACAAAGTCATACACCTGTAATCTGAATTGAGAAGACATTTCTTCATCAGTTTTAATAGCTAAAATCAATCTATTTAACAGAGTATTGTAGAGGGAACATGTATATTCAGCACAACGATATCATAATAACGTTTTTCTCATAGCATTTCAGATATTATATGACATGAGGAAAGCTATATCTAGATGTGATATGCAGATTTACAGAAACAAGAGAATATGACTATATTAAGAAGGCTATGACCTCGTTGGTTCCTCTTATTGTACAATTCAAAGAACAAATTCTTCAAAGTACAAATATTCTAGAAGATACCTGTTCAGTAGTCTATCATGATCAGAAGCTGCTTCATCGACTGAAGGAATTTCTCCGTTAATTCTAGGAACATGCTGCTCAATTCACAGAAATGGTTAGTCTCAAAATTGAACCTCAGAAAATATGCAAATAAAAAAAATTAAATCATATCTTATAGTCCACAAAGAACTACAGCAACAAGCAGTATACAAGAAGTAGAAATTACATAGATAAAGAACACTTCTATGCCTTTCTTCAGAACAAAAAATTAGCTGCCAGCCATCAGTATGACTATAACACAATAACACATAAGGAAGTTCGACAAAAGTCAATAGCCATGGCAACTAAGAAGAAAAAAACAGCCATCTCCAAGACTCCCCAAGTACATAACATGTAGGGAGGAAACGTCAAACAAATTAATACGACTACACAAGAAACGAATACGTTGCGAAGAGACGGTATTTCATGTATTTAAACCTACAGGAACAGGAATCATTTGATTGAATCTCCAGAGTTCTTCACCATCAACCCCATGTGAATAGAAGTCCTCATCCCCAGGACTAGAACATGAACTAGAAGGATCCAGAGTTTCACCATCTTCCTCAAGAGAATTACTCTCTGCAGTAAGAAGTTAAAAAATATCATCAAGATAACAAAAATTAGCTACACAAGCCTGAGATAAACATTGAAATACAAATGCTTACTGAATACCTGAACTGTTATTATTCCTTGGAAATGGATTATGCCAACCAGTTGTGTATATGGAACCTCGCAATTGCTCCTCTCTTTCAATTGGGTATCTAGAGGACTCAGCAATTGATAACTGTGACAAGTTTTCTTGCAGAGTTCTTGCAAAAATCTCATCATTCTGCACAGAAATGGGTTCTAAATTGTAATAATTCCCAGGGTAATGATCATCTATGGCTGACATCTCACCGTAATACCCAGAATTAAGAACTGAATCACCATCAAAAAGACGAAGACCCCATCGAATAACATCCGATTCATAACCAGAAGGAACCATCTAGATACAAAAACAAACAACTTCACATTTGGGCTTAAACCAAACAACTCTAAAATCAAAAATTTCAACTCATATCAAGAAATGAATACTTAAGAACAGATACATAGCAATCCATTCCTCATAATTCAATGAACAAAAACGAGTTCGACATAATTCAAGCATATTCGAGTAATTTTCACAAACAAAATACCTTGAATTCACAGCCAGTACGATCAAAAACACGAACAAACAAGGTGTTTCACAGGTCAGTGATCAAATTACAGAAAGTTAATCAACACCCACGATGACGATGAACGCATTGAGAAGGAAAATGGGCAGAAAAAGAAAAACAACAAAAATGAAATAAACAGTCGAACATGGTAATACTTCTTTGAACGGACTGAAATTCCAAGAGTATACGATTGATGGAATTCTTCTAGTTTAAGAAAAATAAACGTCGTAATCAAGAAACCATGGCTGTTAATTTGAGAGGTCGGAATTGACGGCGGAGATCGGCGGTGGTCAGAGAGTGGAAGCGGAGATGAACGGATGAGATTGGATTTTGAATAGAGAGTGGAGAATCAAGCGGCTGAGATTTGTGGGGTAGTGGCCGACCTTTCACGAATTTTGATTGAAAAAATTTGAATAGGGAGAAAAACAATGTAGATTTTGCTCCGAATTTAATTCAATCACGGTTCTCTTAATAGCTCAACCGATCTAAAATATGAATTATTGACTCCGAGATTAGAGATTTGAATCTCATTAAAACTCATGATCTCTTAATCAAGGACTTAATATTATGTTAATTGTCTTATGCTCAGTTTGTCTCATCCAACATATCTTTAAAAAGTCAAATCGAACATAGCTCAATTGACATAAGGTTTAGCTCGTGACTAAGAGGTCATGGTTCAATCTTCGCATTAATTAAAATATCGTGGCAAAAAAAATATATCTTTAAAAGAAGATGATGAGCCAATATGAGTATAACTCAACTAGCATAATATATGACTTAGTGACTAAGAAGTCACATGTTCGATTCTTACACCTCACGTGTGTAGGATTTCTTTATTCCTAAGTTCATGATTCTAACTTGTTAGATTTCTTTTAGGCTTTAATCTATAATCCTATAGATTGATAATATCTAACATGCATGAATCACAAACCTAATATATGAATCTCTATGTTCATGAGTTGATTAAATAAGCGGAAGCTTACTTGGATTCATGATGAAGAAGATCTTTGAATTGGGTTTGCTCTTCCAATTCTACAAGCGGTTTTCACCATTCTCTCTCTAACGATGGAAGTTAATGAGAAATGAAAACTTATCCCTTATGAATCGGGGAACCACAACCCTTTATATTTTTTGTTATTTATTTATTATTTAACCATCATAAATAATAAATAAATTTGACGGTTTCTACACATAACTTCCATACCATTAATTATATTAATTATGTAACTTACTCAATAAAAATAATAAATACTTAATGATCACCTTATTTTTTATTGAGTTCCAAATAAAAAATAGCCCAAACACATTTTATATATATATTTGTCCAATAAATCTAACAATCTCCCACTTGGACAATATATATAATTACATGTGTTCATCTTTATGCGCAAATAATGTGGCTATCATAATTTAAAGTTACTCCAAATCAATCTCGTCCATTAATCATATCAACATTGAACCAAAGCGGTTTAATTACATTAGTTCGTAATTCAACCCATCAATGATCACGAATATCAATATAATTAAATGACATAGATCATAGTACGGATGTGTAGCATAGAAATGACATCCAATGTGATCCATTATGTCAACTTCTAACTGGTCCCTAATGAGATCAAAATTTTCCATAAACAGAATGTAACAAAATTCTTTATTATCCATAAACTGCAGTAATCAATAAGTCTGTATAACATACATATATATAGAAACAAACTCCCACTAAATCTGAATATCTTCAAATAACATAACACTCATTTGAGCAGTATGCTCCAAAAAGACCTTGGGTGGTAGTCCCTTAGTTAACGGATCTGCAATCATAGAGTTTGTACCAATATGTTCTATATATAAATGACCACTCTGAACTCTTTCTTTAACAACTAGGAACTTGATGTCAATGTGCTTTGACTTAGTTGAACTCCTATTGTTGTTCGAATACATAACTGCTGATTTATTGTCACAGAATAACTTTAGTGGTCTTTCAATTCCTTTCACAATCTTTAGCCCAGTGACAAAATTCCGCAGCCACATTCCATGATTGGATGCCTCATGACATGCTATAAATTCAGCGGCCATAGTGGAAGAAGCAATGAGTGTTTGTTTAACACTTTTCCATGAGATTGCTCCTCCAGCAAGCATAAAGATATAACCTGAAGTGGATCTCCGACTGTCTTGGCATCCAGCAAAATCTGAATCCGAATATCCAACGATCTCCAGTTGGTCCGATTTCTTATATGTGAGCATGTAGTCTTTAGTTCTTTTCAAATAACGCATAACCCGCTTGACAGCTACCCAATGATCCATACCAGGGTTACTCAGATATCTGCCCAACATTCTGACAATGTATGCCAAATCTGGTCGAGTACATACTTGTGCATACATCAAACTTCCTACTGCAGATGCATAAGGAATTTTCTGCATTTCTTTAACTTCAAGATCATTCTTAGGACATTATTGAAGACAAAATTTGTCTCATTTAACAACGAGGGTATTTCCTGATTTACAATCCTGCATGCCATATCTTTTTAGTACATTTTCAATGTAACTCTTTTGTGATAATCCAAGTATACCTCGAGAACGATCTCGATGTATCTGAATTCCTAATACAAAAGAGGCCTCACCTAGATCTTTCATTTCAAACTTAGTTGAAAGAAATCTTTTAGTTTCATGCAGTAAGCCTGTATCATTGCTAGCGAGCAATATATCATCAACATATAAAATCAGAAAAATATGTCTGCTCCCACTGAATTTGTGGTATACACAATCATCAATTAAATTACTCTCAAAACCAAATGAGATAATAATTTCATGAAATTTGTGATACCATTGACGAGAAGCTTGCTTGAGACCATATATGGATTTCTTTAGTTTACAAACCATTTTGTTTGGATCTCCCACCACAAAATTTTCTGGTTGATTCATAAAAATTGTTTCATCAATGTTGCCATTTAGAAACGCAGTCTTAACATCCATTTGGTGTAGCTCAAGATCAAAATGCGCCACTAATGCCATGATCGTCCTAAAAGAGTCCTTTGTCGAAACAGGGGAAAAGGTTTCTGTAAAATCAATACCTTCCCTCTGAGTGAAACCCTTTGCAACAAGACGTGCCTTATATCTTTCTACATCACCCTTTGAATCCCTTTTGGTTTTAAATATCCATTTACAACCAATAGGTTTCGCACCTTCAGGTAATGAGATTAGATCCCAAACGTCATTGTCTTCCATAGACTTAATTTCTTCATTCATGGCAATAATCCATTTATGAGAATTAGAACTATGCATTGCTTGATGTAAGTTGATAGGATCATCTTCCATCATTTCAACGCTATCCTCATGTTCTTGGAGAAATACAATGTAGTCATCCGAAATAGCATTTCTCCTTTCTCTCGTGGATCTCCGTAATGGCATTTGTTCTTGAGGTTGTTGAGTTTGTTCTTCAGGAATGTTTACCTCATTTTCAATGGGAAGATTTGTATTATTGTCTTGAAGTTCTGGAATTGCTTCTTGATTAATATCATAAATAAATTCATGATTATCATCAGTAGCAATTGTAAGAATTTGAACAAATTCCTCTTCAAATACAATTTCCTTAGTATTTCTCCCCTCAAACTCAATATCCTCAAAGAACACCGCATTTCCCGTCTCAAAAATAGTTCTGTTCGTGGGAACAAAAAACTTATAACCCCTTGATTTCTCAGAATATCCAATAAAGTAACAACTAACTGTTTTGGAGTCCAATTTCTTTTCATTAGGCTTATAAGGTCTTGCCTCTGCTGGACATCCCCAAATATGAAAATGCTTTAGGACTGACTTTTTACCGGTCCAAAGCTCATAAGGAGTTTTAGTTGTTGCTTTAGTTGGAACTCTATTAAGAATATATGCTGCAGTCTTTATTGCTTCTCCCCAGAGAGATTCCGGTAAAGTAGAATGAGAAATCATGCTTCTTACCATATCTTTAAGAGTTCTGTTTCGTCTCTCAGATACACCATTCATGCGAGGAGAACCTGGCATAGTGTATTGAGGTACAATTCCACATTCCTCTAGGAATTTAGCAAATGGTCCTGGACGTTGCTCTCCTGATCCATCATATCGACCATAGTATTCACCACCACGGTCAGATCTGACAGCTTTAATTCTTTTACCAAGCTGATTTTCTACTTCAGCTTTGTATGCCTTAAACACGTCCAGTGCTTGGGACTTCTCACTAATGAGATAAAGGTAGCCATATCTTGAATAATCGTCTATGAACAAAATAAAATATCGTTGACCATTCCAAGAAGCCGTAGGGAATGGCCCACAAATATCAGTATGAATGAGTTCTAAGACGTCTGTAGTTCTGTTGGCACCCAATTTCTTTACATTTGTTTGCTTTCCCTTAATACATCCAATACAAACCTCAAAATTGGAAAAATAAAGAGAATCAAGAATTCCATCACTTACAAGCCTTTCAATTCTGTGTTTAGATATATGACCTAAACGCTTGTGCCAAATTGATGCAGAATTTTCATTTGTTAATTTTCTTTTAGTACCGCGAGTACTTGTATGCAAGGTTTCATTATATGAGGCAATTGTATCAAGTAAATATAGATTATCATAAACCGACAAAGAACCAGTTGCAATAATACTTGAATTTAAAGAAAGACTAAACTGACAATTTCCAAATGAACAACAATAACCAAATTTGTCCAAAACAGAAATAGAAACCAAATTCCGTCTAAAAGACGGTACAACAAAAATGTCTTTCAAATCCAAATAAAAACCAGTTCTTAATAATAATCTAAAATTCCCAATAGCCTCGACTTCAACTGATTTGACATCGCCCACAAAAATGAATCTTTCATCATCACTTGGCTTTCGGCAGCTCAGGCAACCCTGCATAGAAACACTAATGTGAGTAGTAGCACCAGAATCTACCCACCAAGTGTGACTCGGTACTGAAGTTAAATTAACCTCAGAGCAAACTAAAGTAAGAGATTCACCTTTCTTTGCACGCCATGCGTGATATTTGGTACAGTCCCTCTTCAAGTGTGTGGATTGCCGACAAAAGAAACAACTAAATTTCTCATTTTCTTTAGTTTGTTGTTTCTTTTGCACGGGACCACCTGCAGCTTCTTTAGGGTTCTTCCTTTTATTCCTTTTATCTCTGAAATTACTTCCTGAAGCCAAATGAGCACTTTCAGTCCGATCTTGCTTCAATCTCTCTTCTTCTTGCACACAGTATGAAATGAGCTCATTAAGAGTCCATTTCTCCTTCTGACAGTTATAGCTGACCTTAAACTGATTAAATTGTGCAGGAAGAGAGATCAAAACCAAATGCACGAGCAGTTCATCAGAAAGCTCTAACTTTAGTGCTTTTAGTTTTGAAGCAAGGTGAGACATTTCCATTATGTACTCCCTTATGTTTCCTTTTCCCTTATACTTCATTGAGGTCAAGCTCGCAAGAAGCGTGCTTGTTTCAGCCTTATCGTTTTTTTCAAAACGTTTCTCAATTTCCTCAATGAATTCCTTAGCATTAGTGACTTCAGAGATATCACCCCTAAACGTTTCTGGAATTCCTCGCTTAATGATCATTAGACACATGCGATTTGATCTTTCCCATTTTTCAAGGTCCTGTTTTTCAACAAGGGTACCTTGATCCGTAATAGTGGGTCGATCAATCCGAAGCGCAAGGTCTAGATCCATACACCCGAGGATAATCAAAACATTTTATTTCCAATCTTTAAAGTTATTTCCATTCAGTATAGGAATAGAATTGACATTGGCAGATATTGTAGATGCGGAAGCATTAACTGAAATTAAAACAAAAGAATACTATGAACACATTTTTACATCTTGATTAATAAATTCACATTGAGATTTTTCCATCATAAAAAAAAAAAAAAAAAAAATATCTAGCACAACATTAATATTTAGTCTTTGGACAGAAATATTAACTTGTAAGTGATATTTTTGTGCAATGATCAAATACTGACAATAAATCCTGTCAAACAATAATTTTATCTTTGGATTGAATTATTGTTCACATGGAACCGAATAATCGTCACATATTTATCATCACAGGTACTTCTGTAATTCGGCCCGACAATATTAATCTTTCTTTGGACCGATATAATATCCGCATGAATTACAGACGTACTTATCATTTAAAATCCATACCGAATCAACATTCACAAGATAAATTACTTTGGTAATTAATATGTTGTTTCAATTGATTGGTTTAAAATAATAAACTCCTTAAATCTAAAAAAAAAAAAAACTTTATTGAATTTATTAATTAAATTCTTAATTCCTTAAGTTCTTAATTATTTTATTTACGATAATTATCTAGAAAAAACTCAAGCAAACCCTAAAACTTTTAATATTTTTCTGTAAATCTTAATCTCAATATCATGAAAATCTTATACGATTATAAAAATCTTAATCTTATATCATGAAAATCTTAATCTTAATATCAACATATTAACATAGAGATTGGCTCTGATACCAATTGTAGGATTTCTTTATTCCTAAGTTCATGATTCTAACTTGTTAGATTTCTTTTAGGCTTTAATCTATAATCCTATAGATTGATAATATCTAACATGCATGAATCACAAACCTAATACATGAATCTCTATGTTCATGAGTTGATTAAATAAGCGGAAGCGTACCTGGATTCATGATGAAGAAGATCTTTGAATTGGGTTTGCTCTTCCAATTCTACAAGCGGTTTTCACCCTTCTCTCTCTAACGATGGAGGTTAATGAGAAATGAAAACTTATCCCTTATGAATCGGGGAACCACAACCCTTTATATTTTTTGTTATTTATTTATTATTTAACCATCATAAATAATAAATAAATTTGACGGTTTCTACACATAACTTCCATACCATTAATTATATTAATTATGTAACTTACTCAATAAAAATAATAAATACTTAATGATCACCTTATTTTTTATTGAGTTCCAAATAAAAAATAGCTCAAACACATTTTATATATATATTTGTCCAATAAATCTAACAACGTGTTGTCAAATAAAAAAGATGACGAAGTGTAATTTTTTTTAATTTGAATATAGTCGGACGTGGTGACTATTTAGTCCATAAATATTAATAAGTTATAATGATGATCTTATTTAGTTTATATTGTTGTATTGACTCGTGTTGATATGACAAAGTTGACGTGATGTGGTAGATAGTTAGAACATGACACGTCGTTATTTTATTTTATTTTTTATTTATTTTATTTTTTTTTTTTTGCCAATAGAGGTAAGAAGACAAATTGATCATTGATATAGTTATTAAGAATTTTGAATAGCAGTTTCAATCCAGACTAACTTATAGTTAATTTATGCAAATACAATGGAGATGGATGCCTTTTATAATTTACTATAAAATACATCTAGTATTTATTAGAAAATTATATTATTTTTTTAATCATAAATATGTGGGGTGAATAATAATCAAACGAGGGAAATATATTTTGATTTGTCAATTATCATCAACTATACTTACGTCTGCAAGAATAAGATAATGTCGACCGTATTATAAATAAATTAGTATGAAAATAAAGAATAAGATAATATAAAAGTTGGGAAGGGGAAAGGAAAGTTTGGGAATAAAAATGAAGAAAATGACTATTTTGAAATGCAGGATTAAGATGTCTGAAAATGATTGAATGATGTAATATTCAATAATGAAAGAGATAACAATATAATTTGTATGTCCTAATATAAATATATATATATATATATATATATAATTTTTACTAAAATACAAAGCTTGACGATAAGATTGTTAAAATAATATATTATGTATTGCATGCCAAAATGACTTTTTATAGCAAAAATTGTGAGCACCGCCATTGCAAAAAAAAAATGAGAGAAATTATATATGTATATGTAAAAGGTCGGCTGTATTTCTAAATATAAAGAAAGAGTTGGGGTCAAAATCATAATTTATGTATGTAATGTATATTTTTCAATTTAAATAAAGGGATGGAGTGAAAATTGAAGGGACAAATATTTTATAAACATAAACATAGTTTTAGTGACATGATGTATGAATTAGTTCAAATATAACCAATAGAGAGAAAGAATAGAGATGAATGATCATAAAAAAGATACAATTCTCATTAAACCAAATGACCAAAAGAGACAATCATTATTTATAGAAGCGGTGGTTACCCAAAACGTATAGTGATGGTTGAATAACAACCTAACAAATAAACCATAAACGTGTTATTGTAAACCAGAAAGGTAACAACCCACACTTTGGGCTTTGAATATAAACCTTTTGGTGAGACTATGGACTTCCTTAGTATCCCCTCAAGTCTATGATTGCCATCAGGGCGGATTTACCTTTGGGCTTATAGGTAAATGCATGTTTAGCCCCTCCAACCACCCTGGTTCAAGCCTCAACTCTTTCTTTTTTGTGGTTAATTTTATTTTAGTCCCTGTTAAGTGATATTTTGACGTATTAAAGCAAGGTGTTTCTAGAGTTTTAATTGAGCAAGAAGACGTTTTATCTCTTGTTTCTATCTAATTGTTGCTTATTTTGCGTATAGGTGAAGAAAGAAGGAAGTTGGATGAAGATCGGAAATAAGAGCGAAAAGAGGGACAAAGCAGTTGGAAATTGAGGGTGATAGCCTAGCGCCTAGGCGCTGCCTTTCGGCGCCTAGGCGCTGATGAGAAGAATTGGACAGAAGCGTTAGCGCCAAGGCGCTGCCTTGCGGCGCCGAGGCGCTGATCAGATGAAGAATGCAGAAACGATAGCGCCGAGGCGCTACCTTTCAGCGCCTAGGCGCCCAAACGTAAAAATTGGGCAGAAGGTATAGCGCCGAGGCGCTGCCTCTCAGCGCCTAGGCGCTACGAAGTCTGATGCTGCTATCCCCCTGGCGCCGAGGCGCTGCCTTTCAGCGCCTAGGCGCTACGAAGTCCGAAGCGGTGATCCTTCCTAGCGCCGAGGCGCTGTAACTGAGCGCCTAGGCGCTGCGACGGAAAGTGACCTAAATTTATAAGAGGGTCGGTGACTATTGGGAGGACAGGCAGAGCGTGGACGAGAAGAAAAGTGACGAAAGAGAGCGGAGAGAGCAGATCTTGATATCCGAGTATCCAAACGAAGCGAGAGCTACGCTAGGGAGATCGAGGATTCATCGTAGCTCGTTTCTTTTCATCTATTTCTTCTTTCAATTCTCTTGTAACGATTATGTTTCCGAACATGAATGTTGTTGAGATTTTCTCCATGAACTAACTTTTCTATCTAGAGTATTGATGTAGTCGTTGTTGAATTCTATTTCTTATTGATCAATAGTTAAGAGTTTGATTCCTTGTTCGATTGTGAAAATTCTTATATGCTTACTAAGTACATGTTAGGATTTGGCCAGTCTTAGTGTGAGATTTTATCAATGCGTTGAAGTCGATAGACAATTCTTGTTGACGAACCTTAATTATTTTCCCTAACTTATATGAGAGATAGACATATCCTTGTAGGTTTTGTGGCATGATTTAGTTCTACAGTCTTAATAGTTGAAGTGTTCTGATTGTCATAGAGATATAGGCAATTGTCATTTTAACGAATATTGTTATTACTCGAGAGAGAGTAACAAGTCCTATGAGTAGAACTTGTCAACAATCATAGGGTCAAACGTTTATAACTAGAGATTAATAAGGAATAGGATAAGACAACGATGAAATCTTTGCTCTAGAACCTCTATCATCTTCACAAGTATAATTGTTTCGTTTAGTTTTCTGCATCATTTTAATTACTCAAGTCAATAGCATATTTATTTTTCGTACAACTCTGATAATTGATTGCTCAGATAAAACTAAGGTTTAGAATTCTGGTAATTAGTAACTTTCATTCCCTGTGGAGAACGATAATCATACTTACATTACTATATTACTTGGAACGATTCGTACACTTGCGATTTCGGACAACAAGTTTTTGGCGCCGCTGCCGGGGAATGATTGTTTTTCTTTACTAATATCAGAAATTAAGACTTTAATCTTACTCTGAGTTTTGTGTTACTTTTATTGATTGTGTTCTTTCACTCTTGATTGCAGGAGTTAGAGAAAGTGCATGCGAAAATTTGGAAGTAGCAGCTTACTTCCAATTAATCTCGAAATCGAACGTACCTGTCGAAAGAACAGAAAAGAAAAGAGAGAGCGTGCTGCACAAGAGAAGTTGAAAATGGCGGACAACCAAGAGGTCGACACTAGGACTTTGAGGGAGTATGTATTGCCAAATGTAACGGGGTTACATTCTGCAATCCAAAGACCCGCAATTCAGGCGAACAACTTTGAGATTAAACCTGCCACGATTCAAATGATCCAAACCTCAGTGAACTACAGTGGGTTGAGGAATGAGGATCCAAACTCTCATATTTCAGATTTCCTGGAACTCTGCGATACATTCAAGATGAATGGAGTGTCAGATGATGCCATTAGACTTAGGTTGTTTCCCTTTACTCTTAGGGGACAAGCTAAACAATGGTTGAGCTCGTTGCCAGCAGGTTCAATAGTGACGTGGAATGATCTTGCTCAAAAGTTTCTCGCCAAGTTCTTCCCACCAGCAAAGACAGCAAAGATCCGGAGTGAGATTGGAAATTTTCTTCAAGAAGATGGAGAATCTCTTTATGATGCATGGGAAAGGTTTAAGGAGCTTTTGAGGAGATGTCCTCACCATGGATTTCCTAGATGGATGCAAGTGCACAACTTCTATAATGGACTAGGAGGTGGTACTAGGACAACAATAGATGCAGCTGCAGGAGGATCATTTATGAAGAAAACTGAGAGTGAAGCCTTTGAATTATTGGAGGAAATGACTGTGAATCATTATGAACTTCCTAGTGTGAGAACGACTCAGAGGAGTGTAATGGAGGTTAATGAGGTGGATTCAATAGCCGCGTTGACTGCACAGGTGGCCTCACTTACTAGGCAACTTCAGTCAAACCAATTTGCGGTAAACTCGATTCAAGCTCCTACTTTATTTTGTGAAAATTGCAATGGAAGTCATAGGAGTGAGGATTGTCAGGTGGGGAATCCGTTTATGCAAGGCCAAGTTGAGCAAGCTCAATTTGTTGGGAATTACAATCGCCAACAAAACAACCCGTACTCCAACACCTTTAATCCAGGATGGCGAAATCATCCTAATTTTGCATGGAAGCAGAATCAGACACAAAATCCACCTCCTCCAGGATTTCAACAACCAGCGGAGAAGAAGAGCAGTCTCGAAGAAGCAATGTTGCAAATGGCAACCAACACAAACCAATTTATGGTTGAGACTAAAACAAATTTTAAAAATCAAGCATCAGCCATTCGAAATTTGGAGGTACAAGTTGGTCAAATTGCAAACATGTTATCTGATAGACAACAAGGGAATTTACCAAGTACAACTGAGGTAAATCCTAAAGAGCAATGTAAGGCCATCATGTTGAGAAGTGGTAAAACAGTTGAAGTCCAGACTAAAGGAGGGAAGATTGATGAGTCAGTGAGCCCTACAGAACCGCCAGTAGTTCAAAACAATGAGGAAAAAGAGATGTCTAGTAAAAAGCCTCAGCCACAACAAGAAGTGGAGCAGAACGTGCCATATCCCCAGCGACTGCGAAAGAATAAACTGGATAAGCAATTCTCTAAATTTTTAGATGTTTTTAAGAGATTGCATATTAACATTCCTTTTGCAGATGCTCTTGAACAGATGCCCAGCTATGTCAAGTTTATGAAGGAAATTCTGTCAAATAAGAGGAAGCTTGAAGAGTACGAGACAGTGGCACTCACTGAGGAATGTAGTGCCATCCTGCAACAAAAACTACCACAAAAACTGAAAGATCCAGGGAGTTTTACAATTCCATGCTCTATTGGAAAACTTACTTTTGATAAAGCATTGTGTGATTTAGGTGCAAGTATTAATTTGATGCCTTTGTCCATTTTCAGGAAGCTTGGATTGGGAGAAGCAAGTCCAACAACGGTGACACTGCAACTAGCAGACCGCTCAATCAAACATCCAAAGGGAGTCATTGAAGATGTATTGGTAAAAGTAGACAAATTCTTTTTCCCAGCTGATTTCATTGTTCTTGACATGGAAGAAGATAGGGAAGTACCAATCATATTGGGTAGGCCATTTTTGGCGACAGGGCGAGCACTCATTGATGTTCAGAAAGGTGTGCTAAGTTTAAGGGTGCAAGATGATGAAGTCACTTTCAATGTGTTTGATGCAATCAAATACCCAGGAGAAAGTGACAGCTGCTTTCGAATTGATGTGTTGGATTCCTTGGTATCCAATGAGCTGACCACTTCCCAGCAACCATTAGAGGTATGCCTTACTCATCCAGACCCTGAAGGGCTGGAAGATTTAGATGTGACTGAATGTGTACATTGGTTGAATTCTGCGGTTCGTTATGAAGGAAAAAGTTATGAATCCTTAGGAACCACTACAGCTAAGTCTGTGCCATCGACAGAAAAAGCACCCATTTTAGAGTTAAAGGTGCTTCCCTCTCATCTCAGATATGCTTATTTGGGAGAAGAGTCCTCTCTTCCTGTGATCATCTCAGCAGAATTATCTAGTGAGGAAGAAGATAAGCTGTTACGTGTGCTCCGAAAGCACAAACCAGCAATAGGATGGACCTTGTCAGACATCAGAGGTCTGAGCCCTTCACTGTGTATGCATAAAATCTTATTGGAAGAAGGAATGTCACCGACAATAGAAGCACAGAGGAGGCTCAATCCAAACATGAAAGAGGTAGTCAGAGGTGAGATTTTGAAATGGCTTGATGCAGGAATAATTTACCCAATTTCAGATAGTGTTTGGGTAAGCCCAGTTCATGTAGTGCCTAAAAAAGGAGGAATGACAGTGGTGAAAAATGAGAACAATGAGTTGATTCCTACAAGAACCGTAACGGGATGGCGAATTTGCATAGATTATCGAAAGTTAAATAAGGCAACCAGAAAGGATCATTTTCCTTTGCCCTTTATTGACCAGATGTTGGATCGATTGGCCGGGCATGAGTATTACTGCTTTCTGGATGGCTACTCGGGATATCAGCAAATTGCAATTGCACCAGAGGATCAAGAGAAGACCACATTCACTTGTCCCTATGGTACCTTTGCGTTTCGAAGAATGCCCTTCGGTCTATGCAACGCACCCGCCACATTTCAGAGATGTATGATGTCAATTTTCTCCGACATGGTTGAAAAATGTATTGAGGTATTTATGGATGATTTTTCAGTTTTTGGAATTTCATTTGATAATTGTCTCATAAATTTGGAAATGACTCTTAAAAGATGTGAGCAAACTAACCTTGTCCTGAATTGGGAGAAATGCCATTTTATGGTTCGAGAAGGTATTGTTTTAGGGCATAAGATCTCTTCCCGAGGGATTGAGGTAGATAGGGCGAAGGTGGAAACAATTGAGAAATTACCGCCGCCGATTTCAGTGAAAGGAATCAGAAGTTTTTTGGGACATGCTGGTTTCTACAGGAGGTTTATAAAGGATTTTTCAAAAATCACAAAACCTCTATCTTCTCTATTGGTGCAAGGTACACAATTTGAATTTGATGATGCATGTTTACAAGCCTTCCAATTATTAAAAGAGAAATTAATTTCTGCTCCCATAGTTGTAACCCCACAATGGGATTGCCCTTTTGAATTAATGTGTGATGCCAGTGATTACGCTGTTGGGGCAGTGTTAGGACAAAGAAGTGCAAAAGTATTTCATGCCATTTACTATGCGAGTAAAACTCTTAATGATGCCCAATTGAATTATGCTACAACAGAAAAAGAATTACTTGCCATCGTATTTGCCTTTGACAAATTTAGGTCTTATTTAATTGGTAGTAAAGTCATTGTTTTCACTGATCATTCTGCTATTAAGTATTTGATGACTAAAAAAGATGCGAAACCTAGACTGATTAGGTGGGTTTTACTCCTTCAAGAATTTGATCTCGAGATAAAGGATAAAAAAGGGACAGAAAACTTAGTAGCAGATCATTTATCTAGACTTGAACTGCCAATTGAGGTTGAATCTCTGAAAGCTCCTATTGATGATGATTTTCCAGATGAGCATGTTTTTGCAGTAACAGGAAAGCAGGAAACGCCATGGTTTGCAGATTTTGTGAACTATCTAGCAGCAAAAATAGTGCCACAGGAAGCATCCTATCAACAGAGGAAGAAGTTTTTCTCAGAGGTGAAGCACTATTTGTGGGATGAGCCCATTCTGTACAAGCACTGTGCTGATCAAATGTTGAGAAGATGCATTCCTGAGGAAGAAATGGACGATATTCTGCGTCACTGCCACAGCTTAGAGTGTGGGGGTCATCATGGGGGAGGTCGAACAGCTGCAAAGGTATTGCAAAGCGGTTTTTACTGGCCGTCGTTGTATAAAGACGCCCATAACTTTGTGATGAGTTGCGACCGATGTCAACGAACGGGGAATATTTCTAGAAGGGATGAAATGCCGCTGCAGAACATTTTGGAGGTGGAATTATTTGATGTGTGGGGTATGGATTTCATGGGTCCTTTTCCATCGTCCTACAACAACAAGTATATTCTTCTGGCAGTTGACTATGTGTCCAGATGGGTCGAGGCTATTGCTACTCCAACGAATGAGGGAAAGGTAGTCCTGAGCTTCCTCAAAAAGAATATCTTTACAAGATTTGGGACACCGAGAGCGATAATCAGTGATGGAGGTTCACACTTCTACAACAAACAATTTGCCGCACTTCTAGCAAAATATGGGGTAAAGCATCGAATGGCCCTAGCATACCACCCTCAATCAAATGGTCAAGCGGAAGTATGCAACATAGAGGTAAAAAGGATACTTGAGAAAACAGTGCATCATTCACGCAAGGATTGGGCAAAGAAGTTAGAAGATGCGTTGTGGGCATATCGAACTGCGTTCAAGACTCCTCTTGGGATGTCTCCATACAGGTTAGTATTCGGGAAAGCATGTCACCTGCCAGTTGAATTGGAACATAGGGCTTATTGGGCAATGAAATTGCTCAATATGGATTTGCAACCAGCGGGGGAGAAACGCATGTTACAATTGACTGAGATGGAGGAATTCAGAAATGAAGCATATGAGAATGCGCGCATCTACAAAGAAAGAACTAAGGCATGGCATGACAAGCATATTAGAAGAAGGAGCTTCGAGACGGGTCAAAAGGTCTTGTTATACAATTCGCGACTTAGGCTGTTTCCTGGAAAATTGAAATCAAGATGGTCGGGTCCGTTTACGGTGGTCCAAGTCTATCCTCATGGTGCGGTTGAAGTGAAAAACGAGGTTGGAGATACGTTCAAGGTGAATGGGCAACGTTTGAAGCCTTATGTGCACGACATGGTGAAAGCCATGAACACCACGATAAGGTTGTGCTCACTTTAGTAAGAAAATGTCGGGCTGAGGACTTTAAACCAAGCGCTAATTGGGAGGCAACCCGTCTATGTTAAAAAAAAAAAAAAAAAAAAAAAAAAAAAAAAAAAAAAAAAAAAAAAATGAAAGGACAGAATGCTCAGCGCCTAGGCGCTGCCCTTTTGGGCGCCTAGGCGCTGTCGAAAAAGGAAAAAAGAGAAGAAAGACAGAATGCTCAGCGCCGAGGCGCTGCCTTTTGGGCGCCTAGGCGCTGTCGGAAAGAAAAATCTGGGTTTAGGACAGAACACTCAGCGCCTAGGCGCTGCCTCTCAGCGCCTAGGCGCTGTCGCGATTTTTTTTCCCCTTCAAAAGACAGAACGCTCAGCGCCGCGGCGCTGACGCGATTCTGACGAAAAAAAAAAAATAAAAAAAAATAAAAAAACGGGGTTGGGTCTTTAAAATCGTTTCTTCCTTTCTAAAAACCCTAGATCTTCAAATTCTTCAACTTTTCTCTCCCTTTTTGCTCTCAAGTCCTCTCTTCTCCTCCAAATCTCTATCTTCATCCTTCTTTTCTTTTCCAAATTTGTATCTTCATCTCTCTTCTCTTCCAAATCTTCTCCTTTACCCACAAATTTCTCCCCTTTTGTTTCACCAACCAAACTCTTGCTTTACCACTAACATTTGATTTTGTAGGAGTTTGAAGTTTGCAAAAGGGTGAAGTTCTCCACAGTACGGTTCTTCTTCAAGGTTGCCTCTTCGTTTCAACCCTCTGTGTTTTCTTCTCCAAGTAAGCATTTATTTTGTAAAGTGTTTTATTGGGGCTGAAATTTAGAGCTTGTGGAAGATTGGTTCATTTTGTTGGAAGTGCTGGGAGTTCTGTTTTGTTAATTTGGGTGGTTGGAAGTGTTGGATTATTGAGTGTTGATACAACAGTTGGGAGATACCGGCAGTGAGCGTGCGAAGTAGTTATGGCTCCCAAGACGTCTAAGCGTGCGAAAATGGGCGAAGGGTCTTCTGAATCCTTTGATAGATATCGCTTCAGGGACGAAGAGGCTTCGAAATTATATTCCGAGTTGGTTATTAAGCGGAATGTAATTCCGGAGCGAGGTTTACTCCCTTGTATTGGCGAGCAGCCATGTATTTATCATAATATTAGGGAAAGAGGTTGGGAAGCATTCACGAAGCAACCTGAGTCTGCTGTTGTCCCGCTTGTTCGGGAATTTTATGCGAATATGCAAGAAGACAGAACAAAGGTCTTTGTGCGCGGCAAGTTGGTGCCGTTTGATTTTGCATCCATAAATAGATTTTATAATCTTCCAAGCATTGATAGGGATGGTTATGCAACCTATGCCGCCAATGAAGTTGATTATGATGAGATCATAGCGACATTGTGTCAGCCGGGCACTCAATGGGCAACCAGACAAGGAGAAAAGCTGAATTTTAAAGCCGCCCATCTTAGTGTTATGAATAAAGTTTGGCACAATTTTATTTGTGCTAAGCTTTTGCCTGTAACACATGTGAGCGATGTGACCAAGGACAGGGCCGTCCTTTTGTATGCCATTGTAACTGGCAAATCTATTGATGTGGGTCGCATTATTCAGCAATCAATCAAACACACCAAGAAGGCTTCCACAACCGGTGGCCTCGCTCACCCTTCATTGATTACATCCTTATGCAAAGCCGCCGGAGTGATTTGGGGCTCAGATGAGGAGTTACGGCATCCTAAATGTGTAATGGACAAAAAACACATCTTAGGATTAAAAGGCCCGACATTGGTTGAAGACCCGGCCCATGGCGAACAATTTTTAATTGGCAGTTCGTCCCAACCTCCTCCAGAGCAATCATCTCATGATCCACCTGAGGATCAGTTATCCTTGGAGGAACGATTAGAGCGAATGGAGCTTCGTCAAACGCAGCGGTTGGACAGGATGGAGGAAAGACAAGAACAAGGACGACGAAGAATGGAAAGACGAATGCATCGACACATGGAGCATAGCAATCAATGTTTTGATAGGCTTTTTCAGGTGTTGGCACGTCCTGGGTTCAATCAAGGAGATGATCCCATTCTTTGTCCAACCCCCCCTCGATCATCTGATGAAGAAGAGAATATGTGAGCGGCGCTCACTCAGGGAAGTCTTCGTTTCTTTTTTTTTTCGTTTTCTTCTTATTTGTTGTTTTTCTTTTGTGTTGTTTGTTTCTTTTCGCATTGAGGACAATGTTGAATTTTAAGTTGGGGGTGGGATTAGATTCTGTTGAGTATGTTTTTGAGGATAGGTGTGACATTCTATATGATTTCTACATTCTAAGAAGTGTGTTTCTTCAATTTTTCGAGATATTTTGGAAAACTATGTAAGTTAGGGACACACTGGTTGTTAGGTTATATTGCATAAGAGAGATGAGCTTGATTCATGTTTTTACTTAAAAGGAATGCATGATAGTGTTTGTTGAATTATTAAATGACGAATGCGCAAGAGCTATTGCCAAAACAACCTGTTTTCATGTGAGTTTTTGAGCCTTTAAGCACATTCATTACATGGAGCTTTCAATTCTTAAAGTGTGTGATTGCCATGCATATTTAGATTTTTTGTAGGATTTGCTTTGTTATGCATGTCTGTAGCCTCTGAATAGTTTTGAATGCTTAAATTTTAAGGGTAATTTAGGTGAAGCCATTGTTTAGCTTTCTAAAATAGCCTACCTTAACATTGAGTCCTTAGTTAAGCCAAATATTGAGCCTTAGACCTTTTTCATTGGAAGATTACCGCACTAAAAGCCCAAAAATACCATTTGTTGTAATCCTTTTCTGTGAATCCTAGATTGAAAGATTACATATGCTTACCACATGAAGTTTTTAAATTTGTTGGGAAAGTTGCAACATGTGAATTAAGGGATTCCTAAATGGAAGCGTGATTAGAAAAGAAAAACAAATAAAATGGTGTGGATGAAAAGAAGTCTATTCTTCAAAAAAAAAAAAAAAAAAAAAAAAAAAAATTCCTTGAAAGTAGAAGTGTTAGCTTCATGTGGATAAGCTGTGTAAAATTCTTTCAATAAATGAGCTTAAAAATTTCCGTTTCCATCCACCCGTCCTAAGCCAAATTACAACCAAAACGAAACCCTTAATTTTTACACATTCATTATGTTCATCGATGGCTTAGATGTGATATATGAGCAAGTTTATGACAAAAGTTTTGTATGTATTGGTGTGAGAGTCAATGAAATATGCCTTAAACAGTTGAGCGTTATGAGTGAATTCCTGTGAGGGTAGTAGACCTTGTGCATTCAATTTTGATAGTTTGATGAGATACTTGAGTTTTTATTTAAAATTGTACTCGATGAATGCTTATTCTCTTGACTGTTTGTATAACCGAAGTAATTGATGTGTACTTAGCTTACCAGTATTCTTAGATATTAAGAAATTTGAAAAGAACACTTGGAATTGTAAGGAATCTAGAAGTCTCACTGGTTGATTGTACTCAATTGTTTCACTTACTTTCGTGTGGCTTTAGGTCGTCAATAAATGCGTGAGATTTGAGTCATTTGAATGTAGTTGTGTCTTTCTTTAGAATCCTGTTGCTCTTTGCTCGAGGGCGAGCAAAATGATAAGTTGGGGGTAGTTTGTTAAGTGATATTTTGACGTATTAAAGCAAGGTGTTTCTAGAGTTTTAATTGAGCAAGAAGACGTTTTATCTCTTGTTTCTATCTAATTGTTGCTTATTTTGCGTATAGGTGAAGAAAGAAGGAAGTTGGATGAAGATCGGAAATAAGAGCGAAAAGAGGGACAAAGCAGTTGGAAATTGAGGGTGATAGCCTAGCGCCTAGGCGCTGCCTTTCGGCGCCTAGGCGCTGATGAGAAGAATTGGACAGAAGCGTTAGCGCCAAGGCGCTGCCTTGCGGCGCCGAGGCGCTGATCAGATGAAGAATGCAGAAACGATAGCGCCGAGGCGCTACCTTTCAGCGCCTAGGCGCCCAAACGTAAAAATTGGGCAGAAGGTATAGCGCCGAGGCGCTGCCTCTCAGCGCCTAGGCGCTACGAAGTCTGATGCTGCTATCCCCCTGGCGCCGAGGCGCTGCCTTTCAGCGCCTAGGCGCTACGAAGTCCGAAGCGGTGATCCTTCCTAGCGCCGAGGCGCTGTAACTGAGCGCCTAGGCGCTGCGACGGAAAGTGACCTAAATTTATAAGAGGGTCGGTGACTATTGGGAGGACAGGCAGAGCGTGGACGAGAAGAAAAGTGACGAAAGAGAGCGGAGAGAGCAGATCTTGATATCCGAGTATCCAAACGAAGCGAGAGCTACGCTAGGGAGATCGAGGATTCATCGTAGCTCGTTTCTTTTCATCTATTTCTTCTTTCAATTCTCTTGTAACGATTATGTTTCCGAACATGAATGTTGTTGAGATTTTCTCCATGAACTAACTTTTCTATCTAGAGTATTGATGTAGTCGTTGTTGAATTCTATTTCTTATTGATCAATAGTTAAGAGTTTGATTCCTTGTTCGATTGTGAAAATTCTTATATGCTTACTAAGTACATGTTAGGATTTGGCCAGTCTTAGTGTGAGATTTTATCAATGCGTTGAAGTCGATAGACAATTCTTGTTGACGAACCTTAATTATTTTCCCTAACTTATATGAGAGATAGACATATCCTTGTAGGTTTTGTGGCATGATTTAGTTCTACAGTCTTAATAGTTGAAGTGTTCTGATTGTCATAGAGATATAGGCAATTGTCATTTTAACGAATATTGTTATTACTCGAGAGAGAGTAACAAGTCCTATGAGTAGAACTTGTCAACAATCATAGGGTCAAACGTTTATAACTAGAGATTAATAAGGAATAGGATAAGACAACGATGAAATCTTTGCTCTAGAACCTCTATCATCTTCACAAGTATAATTGTTTCGTTTAGTTTTCTGCATCATTTTAATTACTCAAGTCAATAGCATATTTATTTTTCGTACAACTCTGATAATTGATTGCTCAGATAAAACTAAGGTTTAGAATTCTGGTAATTAGTAACTTTCATTCCCTGTGGAGAACGATAATCATACTTACATTACTATATTACTTGGAACGATTCGTACACTTGCGATTTCGGACAACAGTCCCTCCTGACTTAAAGTTCTGGATCCGCCACTACTGATTACAAACACACAATTTTGACCGAAGAAGAAGAAATGAATGGGCAGACAAAGGCTTAGTCATAATGTCTGCGACCTGTGTCGTGGCTGGAAGATGATAAACCAGAAGTTTTCGCTGAAGAACGAGATCTTGAACGAAGTAGATATTCAGCTCAACATGCTTCGTTCGAGAATGTAAAATCGGATTGGCACTAAAATGAACAACTCTTAAGTTGTCACATCATAAGATCAGTGGTTTATGAAGAGAGAAAATACAAAACTCTTTACACAAAGAAGACAACCACACTATTTCAGAAACAACATTGGCTAAACACTAGTATTCAACTTCAATGCTGAAGCGGGATATAATATGTTGCTTCTTGGAACCCCAAGTAATGAGATTGCCACCAAAAAAATACACGCACACACCAAAAAGTGATTGTCCCCTTTAAGTATCGTAAGAGACGTTTCACAGCCTGCCAATGAGTCAGTCTAGGACGGTGAATAAACTGACAGACACAATTCACCGAATAAGAAATCTCAGGGCGGGTGATTGTGACTATTGAAGTGCCCCAACCACACTTCGATAGAGATGAGTGTTAGTAAAAAGTTCTTCCTCATGAGCCGAAAGAGGATGCTTATACTAACCATGGGAGTGGAAATTGGATTAGCATCAAACATCTTGCTTTTGTGTAAGAGGTCAGTAATATACTTGGTCTAAGACAAGAAAAGACCACCTTATTGAGGGTAAGACACCTCAATACTTAAAAAGTAACTCAGCTTGCCAAGATCCTTGAGGGAAAAAGTAGCATGTAGGTTGTGAAATAAGGAGTTGATGAAGACCCGGTAATGATGATATCATCCACATAAATCAAAATGTAGGTGGTGGATGATTTGGTCATTCACATGAACAAAGAAGAATCAACCTGTGAGTTTGTAAAGTCATAAGTAAACAAGAAATTCTTCAACCAATCAAACCAAGCACGGGGTGCTTGTTTTAAACCATATAGGGTCTTTCGTAGTTTGCAACCAAGTGGCACAGATGATTTGGATGGGACCAAGAAACCCGAAGGTTGCTTAATATACACTTCATTAGTGAGAATGTCATGGAGAAATGCATTATTGATATCTACTAATTGTTAGCAAGAGCCAAAGTAAGAAGAACTTGGATGGTAATTGGCTTGACAACGAGACTATAAGTCTCGGAATAGTCAATATCAGCAGTTTGGTGAAATTCGTTGGCCACCAAACGAACTTTGTATCAAGATATGGATTCATCATAATTTCATTTAATCTTGAATACCCACTTACAACCAATTACTTTCTTGTGAAGGGAAAGATGTACAAGATCCCAAGTGGCATTTTTCTGCAAAGCAGTATACTCTTCATTCATAGCATGAGTCCAATGAGGACTTTGTAAAGCATCTTTGACAGAACAAGGCTCTGTGTCAACAAGTTCAGTAAGAAAATCCTTAGGGTTGTTAATGTCATTTTTTGATAGAGTAACCATGTCATGAGTCTTCATAGTTTCACGTGGTAAAAAAAAAATATTGTGTACTAGAAGTATTAATATTGTTCATCTCATTTGATGGAATGAGAGAAGAAGGGCCAGGTGAATGATCAGAGGAAGAAGAAGAAATTTATATAAATGATGTATTTGGAGAAGGATTAGGAGAAGAAGACACAACGGGAATAGGATAAAGAGAAATATTTGGTGTAACAGTACAAGATGTTGTTTGGATAGAATAAGAGATAAAAGGGGAAGTTGTGGAAGGAGAAGTAGATGATGATTAAACATAAGGGAAAACAGATTCGTTAAACAGAACATGGCGTGAGATGAACAATTTTCCATTTTGAACAAGACATTTGTAGCCTTTGTGGAGAGAACTATAATCAAGAAACGTACAAGGAGAGGAACGTAATTAAAGTGTATGTTGGTTAAAAGGTCAAGTAAGGAAAACAAAGACACCCAAAAACTTCGAGAGAGTAATAGTTTGGTTTTGTATTAAAAAGTAGCTCAAATGGACTCTTACCCTGAAGGATTGGTGAAGTCAATCTATTTATTAAGAAAATGGCAGTAAAGAAGACATCATCCCAGAAAATTAAAGGTAGAGAAGAATGGGATAACAAAGTAAGACCCATATGTCAACAATATGACGATGTTTCCGCTCAACAACCTCATTTTGTTTAGAAGTATGACGATGAATAATATCATGAGTTCTAAGAAAAGAAGAGAAATAACGATATTCCCCTCCCCATCTGTTTGCAACATTTTAATAGAAGTATGTAGTTGATTTTCAACGAGAGTTTTGAAAGAGATTAAAGTTTGTAAAGGCTCAGATTTAGACCGAAGAAAGTAAATTCACATATGTCAAGAGAACATATCAACAAAACTCAAATAATAACGAAACTCATTTCGAGAAGTAGAATGAAATGGCCCTCATAGATCAAATTCTATAAGTTGAAGAGGAGCATTATATGTAGTAGTCGAGCGAGTAAAAGGCAATTTTTGAAGTTACCCATGCACAAGAAGAACAAAGACTAGAATTTTTATTGAGTGAAGAAGCAGAGTAATTACAATCTCGTAACACTATGTTTACAATCGAAGAGAAGGGTAACCTAAACGATTATGCCAAAGTATATGTTCTACATTAGTTAAGGGATAGGGAACAGAGGGTTTAATAGTAAGCATAGCAGAAAATTGAGAAGTAGAATTCGAACCATTAGAGGTAGGAAGAACCAAAACCTTGGGAGTGGGATGAGTTGTCACTAGTGAAAACCGATACAATCCTTCATTGAGATGTCCTTGGAGCAAAAATTTTCCAATTGTCTGAGCTTTCACAAAACAAACATTATAATGAAATAAAAAAAAAACAAGCATTATCTTTAGTGAACTAACTAACGGGAGAATATTTTAAAGAGAAAAAGTTGGAGAAGAGGTAGTAGGTGAAAATGAAATATCAGAAGAAACAAATAAAGATTGACCAGTGTGAAGAATATTCAGATTTTTTCCATTACCAACACGAACTTGATCACACCAGTATACTCATTCTTGAGAGAAAGATTCGTGAGATCACTTTTGATATGATTTGTTGCTCCTGAATCCAGATATCAACCATTAGTATCAATATTTTGGGAAGTTGAAGTCATCATAGTTTGCATAGAAGACTGCCTAGGTTGATTAGAATTGAAAGATTGTGGTCGTTGAGGCAAATTACCTAGTAGTTGCCGTTACAAATTAGGATCATATAAGGAGAAGCATTTTGATGTTATGTGTCCAAATTTGCCACAAAGTTGATATTGAGGTTTAAAGTTATTATTCCAAGAACGTCCTCCTCTTCTTCCTTTGTAGTCGTTGCGACCTCCTCGATTACCATTATTAGAATTCCATTGTGGTGGATGAGAATTCTTGGTCACAGAAGATGAACTCTGATTTTTATCAAAATTTTCAGAAACCAAATTGGCAGTAGGAACATTGTCATCATTGTTAATCATTGAGCTTCTCTCTAATTGATTCTCATGAGTCATTAACATGCCATATATTTCAAACAAAGGTTTAGATTTACCAGAAATGACATATACAATAGAGTCGTACCCAAGCCTTAAAGCAGAAAGTATATAAACTGTGTGTTCTTGAATAGACACGAAACAACCTACCTCATTCAAGGCACAAACCATATTTTTACTTTGGCAACAAAATCTTTAATGGACTAACATTCTTTCTTCAATGTTTGCAATTGTCCTTTCAATTGCATGTTTTGGCTATATTAGAGGTAGAATATGTTTGCTCAAGAATCATCCACATGTCTCTTGCAATAATACAACCCATCATTTGTGGTATGATGTCTTCATTCATCACTCCTATTAGCCAAGAACAGAGTAAGCAATCTTGCTACATCCACTTCATATACGTTGGATTATCGATTAGAATTCCATCATTTTGATTCGAAGAACCAGTGGCATCTTCAACTCGATTAGAATTCATTAACTTTAGGTCACTCCACTATAGGCCTAGAGTTGCACTCTTATGCACTATAGGACAAGTTATGTCCATGGATATAACTATTACATGCAAGTCAATCCTTCACGAGTTGTTCGTAATTATAGTTGGGTCAAAAGTCTATTTTACCCCTATAATTACATCTTACACCTTAAGTATTACTGATTCTCTAATGAACAACCTGTTTATGATCCAACCATAAACCAAGTCCCTCTCAGGCCAGTGAGAGGGTGGGCCCCATTTTTCAATTCCCGAAACCAGCACTTAAGGGAACTACTCATCTACTTTCCTTAAATGAGAAATAGTGAATTTCATCTTGTGAAACTTATGTTATCAGCTCTTTGTTTGATCAAGTACCCAAAATGGTAGGCTTATTGAATCGACTATAAAGTTCATTCTCACTCATACAAATCAAATGACGAGCCCACATATGCAGGAGTTCATAACTCACTCAGGATTGAGATCGAGTCACATATGATCATCCTGTGAAATATTAATCTTCTCAAATAACAGATTTATAAAGAGAAATTAAATATTTTTTAGTCTAGTCTTATACAAACTTATTGTATAGGATACCTGTTACGTCTCCAAAAGTGACCTTTTTAGGACTTAATTATCTTAGAAAGATGTTCACTCTTAGGTGTTTTTGATAGCATTTAGCCTAAACCTATGCTTAAATATGAGAATTAGAAGAAGGTAGCTAAATTAGGACTTAAGTACAATAGGAAAGAAAAGGGTTGAAAACCGAAGGAAAAGAATGAAAAACAAGCATTGCGATAGCATTGCGGAAACATTGCTGAAACCGCAATGTTTCAAGTGAAAACCGTAAGTTGACTGATCTTTTTCTGTTAATTTCCGTTATTTCAGGGATTCGTTCTTTCTCCTCCATCCATTTTGAAGTACGACGTTGAAGATTGATGGTTCTCCTTGGCCCAAACGCACCTGCAAATTACTATAAAAGGGGGTCCAAGTCGAGGGTTCAATCATCATCCGAAAGCGTAGAAGTCTTCTCGCAGCTCCATCTTTCTTCGTGTTTTCCTTTGCCGTCTGTTGGTGTGAGAGTCTCAGCTGTTGGAATCGACAATCTGATAGGAAGGAGAGAAGATTCATCTTCTCTCCCGATTGGATTCATCCAAGCAAAGCTATTCTTTCATCCCCTTCAGCCGAGGCGGTTGCGACGAGGCTTTCAAGCATCATTTACTGCTTTCTGTCTTTCAATTCTAAATTTCAGTTCTGTTTAGTTGCTGTTTCTCTTCTAATAGCTAGATCATTTCATTTCGTTGCTGTCTGTCTTTACATTATTTACTTTAAGCTTCCCTTTTTGTTCATTCAAACAATCAAGTAATCAAAGCACAATTCTCCATTTCACAGTTTCTTCGCTTTGCTGTTACTATTTTTCCCTTACTGTTTGACTTCATTTCTCTTCTAAGCATGTCCATTTTATCTCTTCTTTCTGTTCTCCCTATATCCATGAGTAGCTAAGTCACATAGGGGCATGCTAACGACAACACTATAGGCTAAAAAACGTGAACCAAGCATGTAGGATAGCTCTCGAAGCATTGATTGTATGTAAGCTTCATCCCACGGGCAATTTCGATTGGCCATCCATTTTGTCCAAAGAACTCCTAACCTCTGGAAGGAGTAAGAGTTCAGAGTCATACTATCATGCTAGCCTTTCAAGGTAGCCAGGAAACGGCCTAGGAATAGGCGTTTCCCTAGTACAAACCATATTCTTCTGCCTTAACAAGATGCTTAAGACCTTACTTGGACATGAGTAAACTAAAGAATCTAATGCATGAAATCGGAAGATACATGAGAATGAGATAGTTTGATGCATAGTGAGTTGATCCAGTGCTTGAGAATCGTATGAAAAAGCCTATAGGATAGTCGTTAGTAGCCCTTAATTCATCATTTTACACACTTTCGTTGTTAATTAAATTGCGGTAGAATTGCTGTTTCCGCAATTCTGCTAAAGTTACAATTCTGTCTAGCCATTTTTGTCTTCATTTATTAGTCTCGTCTCTTTTCGTTTGTGTTTAGCTTTAACTTGCACTTGTTTATGTTGCTACCCTCTACGTATTCAGTAGGAAATAGACAATTTAAAACCAATTCTACACCATCGAATCCACCCTTTCTTTCTTAACTTTACACTTCATGAATAGCTTATAATAAATCTCTGTGGGAAAACGAATGAAAAAATACTTACTACTTGCTATAAGATCATGTATGCTTGCATGTTCTGAGTGCTCTCTCTATCTTATTGTCTAATTATTTTAACACATTGAGCACGTAACAATACCCCACTCACATGTATCTACATGAATGATTTGAATCAAATCATTTGTAACAATTATAAAGTGGGTCGTATCAATTGTGTTACCAGGATAAGACACCCAAACTTATCCATATATTATAGACTATTTAGGTTATTCTTTGAACATGATCCTCCCGTATGTCAACTACATATTTTTCAAGATTACACTAATAACCTTGGATTTTCATATATAATGAATATTATAAATTGAAACTAATAATTATTAATTAATTACGAGGTTTTAGGGCATAAATCTCAACAATCTCCCACTTGCACTAAAGTCGGTGAGACATGTATTCTAGGGCATACATATTCTACACCCAACATGTTCTCCCACTTGCCTTAGTGAAGATGAGACATGTCTCGTAATCCTAGACATTTTAAGTAACTCTCAAACACTTTAGCCTGGAAAATATTTTTTATATAGATCAAAATGACTGTCAATTAAAAGTCATCTTGATCCTACCACAATACTTTCTCTCTCAGCAGGATACCCTATATATTGATGTTATCTAAGTTCCTCAAGTTTAGTCATTGCATAAAATGTTATAGGCTTAACTATATCTGAAACATCTTTCAGACCAATAAGAAATTATTTGAGCTATACAAGTTCTTTGTTTCATAAGCAATAACATTTAACTTGCATTCCATGCTCCACCATCTAGGGTAAACATAGATTTTCATAAATCTTTGTTAAAATTAGTGCATCTCGTAAAGATAAAATCTTTAACCTCATACACAAAAATATAATTTCTCATTTTATCCATAGATATTTTGAGAAAGAATTTTAATTTTCCACGCAATGATCATACCATTTTTTTTTTTTTTGAGTACATTGGGGGTGGGGAGATTCGAACCACAGACCTCGTGGTCGTTAACACATACATATGCCCGCTGAGCCATGCTCACTTTGGCCGCAATGGTCATACCATTGAGTTAACTAATAAATGCTAATCAATTTTACTGTCAAATGTTATGTCTCATGTGTACATTAAATTTTCTCTCACTCAAACGTAGATAGTCAATCTTATGTTCTCAACATTTTGAGGTGTCTGAGGATACTATTCCTTGACAATAATGATACATTATCATTTTTGAAGTACTACATCATATACTTGACAATAATTTTGTCAATATAAGATGTGTGAGACATAGATAACATTTTGTCCTTGAAATTTCTATTTATAGGACATACCCAGTAATTTAAATTATTCATTTAGAATTGGTTAGGTAGTCAACATTTTATGTTGGGTTGAAATCTTACATCATTCACAATCCACATTAAATATGAGAAAACTCCACTAAGTAATTAATGATTTTTTTGTCTATACAATATCATCAATATTTATTCAAAGTCATAGTTTTTTATACTTTTATCAAACCTTACATTAAAAAATCTAGTGATCAAATTCATTTCATAAATGAACTTTTACTACTTGCAAACCTTTTGCTTTTGATTTTTGAAAATGAACTCATGTAATTGATTTGTAAATGCATTCTTTAAGATTTCTTAAACCTTCACTTGACATATCTCATATGTAACTATGAATTAGGGAATACTTATAAACTCTAGTATGACAACAAATGAGAAAGATTACTCATGGTTTACTTTCTCCCACTATATTTGTCATTAGTCTTATTTTGAAGATCTGTACCTTCTTATTTACCATTTTTTTGCTTTTGTAGATATATTCAAAACCTATGGGTTTTACCCCATCACGAATATTTACAAGTTCTAGATAAAGATGAGTACATATACTTTATCTTGAAATTTATGATTTCTACTTTGAGGTCAAGAAGTCCTACATTAGTACATTTTGTCATCTAATACGACAACTTAGGCTTCATATAAGCTCTTGTAACGGTCGGGTCATCTCATAACTCTCCCACTACGATGAGGCTTATCCAATTCATGACTAGGATCCATTTGACTATCAAATGTAATTAAATTGTTAACAATTTTTGTTAACTATTTAGTGGCTTCACTTGGAACCAACTTATCAACACTATTAAACATATTTAAGTATTTTCGGGATAGTTTCAGCATATATGCTTAAAATTCCCAAAACATGACGGGTTGTAAACTAGCTTTACTACTATTCTATAATCTCAAAGTTGTCTCGCAGACACCTTTTAGAGGGAATCGTGTTCACTATACAATCTCTATTGTATATCTTAACAAGAGTTTGGTAACGGCGTGTAATTCGTTATTGTTCTGACCATGTCTAACAAGGCCTTGTTTCTCCTCTTACGACACAATTTCACACAATTGTACTTTGTGCTAGAGTTGAGATAAAATCTCAATTCCTATCAATTAGTCTTAGTACGTAAGGTTTTTGTATTTTTCACTGTGATTTGATCATAGTGTCTTGATAGATTTACCTAATTAATCTTCAACTTGAGTCTTATATTCTTTGAACTTTTCAAAATATTTAGACTCATGTTGCATTAGGTAACTAAAGATACGTATTCTTTGAATAATCATCAGCTAGTGATTCATCAACCACTTTTGGCTTTTACATTCACTAGACCCACTTGGGTTAGAACGTGGAAGCTCAAATTGTTATTTGGCCTTGTAGGCTTTTCTAATAAAGGTCTATTGATTATCTTGCATAAATGGTAAGATCTTAAGACATATAAAGTAATTAACGGTAACATTTGAAATCTTAAGTGTCAAAGACAAAAATCTTAAGTGTCAAAGACAAGTATCGTTTTTTAGGAGAATATAATTTGTCTTTATATTCTGGATTCTATAATTCTAAATATGTATAGTATTTTATATGTTAAAATTTTCTTGTCTTTAGCTGAACTTTTCAAATAATTTTGAAAATAAAAACTCTAGTACTAAAATATTCATACAAAAATGAACCTCAAATGGCCGTTAATGGCCACATACTCGTGATATTGAATTAGAGATTCAAATTCTCAGATCCACATTTGTGTTGGCATGTGGTCAATAAGAGGGCATTTGGGACACTAACTTATTGTTGGATGAACTAATTTATTATAATCTAGTCTACGTTTGATCCATCGGCTATTATAACACTAGTCGTAGATAGTATTTATTATTCACAACTATTATAACTCACCACAAATTATTATAATCACCTATCATAATAACACACTCAGTAACCCAAACAGTCTCTAAGAATTTTAAAAATGAGTTATATAGTTTTGTGTGAAGATGGTTGAAGCCTTGTAGACTACAAAATATAGTACCATCATCCAATAAATAGCCAGTGTGCAACGATGAACTCAGCTCTTCGAAATGCTTTCTTCATTTTCTCGCATTCCATAAACCCTAAACCTTCAAACCCTAACGCTTTTCCCCTAATCCTTTCCCTACATTCCCTTCAATCCATTGCTGTTTCTCGTCTTCCATTGCGAGTCAAACGTCAAGATCAACCTTATCGTTCGCCTCCGGCTTCTTCTTTCTCTTCAATGGCTGCCACCGACGCCGAGCCACCTGCCTCGTCTTCTTCCGTGGAGAAGCAATTCGAGGATTTCAGAACTCAGCTTGAAGGTTCTGGAAGTTTACGCGACCGCATTCGAAGTGTGGCTATGGAGATCGAGTCCTCCACGAGGCTCATGCAGGCGAGCTTGCTTCTGGTTCATCAGTCTCGTTTGACTCCTGGTACTGTTAAATGTAGCTAGTTTGGAATCATCATTGTAAGATTGTAAGGTTACTGAAATTTGAACTTTCTAATTTTTCTGGTGTAGAGGTTCTTGAGAAGCCGAAAGCGCAGGTTGGTTTGTTGAAGTCGCTCTACAAAAAACTTGCTGAAATTCTTCGTGAGAGCCCTGGTCTTTACTACAGGTGAGAGACAACTAGTCGATCATTGTCTACATTTTTCTTGGTTTATCATTTCGCGATTCGCGTATAGATGTGGATTTTGTTTTTTGTGCAAGTTGCTAGTGCCTTCTGTTTGAACATAACCTATATCTTAAGTTTTTTGGTTGATCGGAGGAGATCTGAGTAATGTCATTTTCTCCTCGAATGATATTGATTTTCACTTGTTGGGCATTCTTCAAATTTTCAAGCTCATAAACTAGGGGGAGTGCATTGATATGATTGGTGATTTAACACCTTCATTACGTTTTCGTTTAGGTATCATGGAGACTGGAGGAGTGAGACGCAGGCGGCCGTTTCACAGCTTGCTTTTATTCATTGGCTAGAAACAGGGGAACTTCTTTTGCACCCCGAAGCTGAGGAAAAGCTTGAGTGTATGTAGTTAATGAACATTGTAGGATGTTGTGTCTCTCTTCTGCAGTTGTGTCAAGATTGAATTATCCAACCCCTTGATCATATTCCATTATTACATATTTTTGGGTCTGATTGCAGTTAATGAATCTGATTTCAGTTTGGATGTTGAAGATTATCTTATTGGTGAGTTTTCAACAGTTTCAACAGTTTCTTACTTCAAGGTTCAATTAGACATAGAGATTATATTGCTTTCAGTGTTTTCAAGGAAAGCCTAGGCGATGACTTTACCAAGGGTGAAGTAGTGCGCCTGTTGGTGCTCTCTGGCAAGCAGATTCATTAATGAAATGATCAAGAGGGAAAAAACTCTCAAACCACCCTTGGTGGATTACAATTTTTTTTATATATAATTATAAGTTAAAGAAGAAAGACAATAATCTTTAAAGGATAGGAATATACACCATAAAGAGCATATCTGGCAAGCACTTTCCTTAAAATCTTTTTTTCATTCATTATCTCTTCAGAATTCGAGGCATTGAAGTATTTTTATCACATACAAACTTATTTTGTCTAATTTTATATTGTAATGTATTCCTATTTTCTATTTTCAATATGTTATCACATTTTTTTATTTTTAATCGTGCATGTCACTTCACTCCGGCAATGGTTTTTATACATAGGCCTCTAGGCAAGCAAGGAGCTAATCGCCATGGAGCATACCTTGTGATTTGTAAACACTGGTTGCTTTTGATATACATGTTTGTGTTGTGGTTTTGTAACCTGTGGTCTTTTCTTGGAAGAAAGGAACTGTAATTTCTTTAGTGCATCGCCTTTTTTCTTTCTTTCTTTCCTTCTTGGTGATGGTACGTTTACCTATATTTAAGACGATGAAAAAAGGGTGCACACGATCTTTCAACTGATAAGAAACCTAGTATCTTAATGGTGTGTTAGCGCAGTTCCAACAGTTACTTTTATTCTTAATGAATAGCATGGATATCAGAAAAGAATCCAAGTTCTAATAATTTGGAGATAAGGGCCAAGGAGAATCTGCGATGTGATTGATTTAAGTAAAGATCACCTCACACAGAACTAGAACTATGTTGGTTTGATGATGGAATTGGTAGTTTATGTTAGAGCTTTTTGTGTCCGCTTTGCATTCAACTGTACTCTGTAGTTCTGAGCCAGTATGCTGTTTGCCCTACCATTCTTCAACAATTTGTTAACCATGCTGAGTTTCTGATTTGGATATCTTTGTTTATTTTGCAGGAATATGTTTCATGTCCAATGAATTGGTGAGAATTTTTAGAATTTTTATTGATACTGTGACTTGTAGAGAAATGATTATATCAGGATTTCAAAGATTTTACATGATATTTGAGGAGTGAGTTGGTATCTATAACTTGCAAATTTACCATACATTAATTTTGTGTCAACTGTTTTTGCAGCCACGATATGTTGTCAACCAAGTAACAGTTGGAGACTATGATTGTCCAAGAAAGGTGCTCAAGTTTTTTACCAATCTTCATGCAGCCTTCCGTATGCTTAATCTTCGCAATGATTTTCTCCGCAAAAAATTTGATGGTATAATCTTTACTTGAAAACACATATATATGTATGCCTATGTATGTTCCTTTTGCATTTCATCTTCTCATATGAAAAATAGCCCGAGGCCGAGCGCTTCCCTCTTGAGTTAGGGGTGGCGTGGTATTCCACAGGGAGAGGTTTCAAATTGTGGCGCACTATCAGTGCGTTGGGCTTACATTAACATTTTTTGGGGGCTTCCATGGCCGCTTTGCTGCTTAAGCTTTTGCAGTCAAAGCGAGGGGTTTTGCCCTACATCAAAATCCTTGATTTTTCTTTTCGTTTTTGCTGGTTAAATACTATTTTGGTCCGTGTACTTTAGATTTCATTTCATTTTAGTCCCTATACTTCCAATAAATCTTAAAATTGAACATTTGAAAGTATTCAGCTAAAATAGAATAAAACTCAAAGTACAGAGACCAAAATGATATTTTAACTTTTTTTTTTCTTTTTCATTTCATCTTCTCATATGAATCATGTCATTGCAATAGGCATGAAGTATGACTTGCGAAGAGTTGAAGAAGTATACTACGATGTTAAGATCCGAGGTTTATCGGCAACTGGTGATTAAACAAGGAAACAATTGTCGACTATGTTACCAAAACCAGCACACAGAAGGAAAAAGGGAAAACAGTCCCTGCTTGTTATGATTAAAACACAACTCAAAGATGTTCTTGGGTGGTAACAAATTTTGTTTAGTAGTATATTGATGGAAAATGATACCTGGTTAAAACCTTAATCTTGCAATGGATCATTCTCCTAGGAAAATAGTGCTTATTATTGCTTAGGTATTATAGAGTTGAATCATATTAGTAACCCAATGTTTTTTTTTTTAATTCTCAAATCATTTATGTTTATTAAGATTCTTTGCAGGTTGCATGAGTATTTTTCATGGCTCTTGCAGGGCGGTGGTAACGTCCTAGTATCCATGGGATTGTTTTTTAAGGTACATTTCTTGAATAATTTTACATTGTAAAAAGGTTTTCAAAAGCAAATAAAAAGTCTAAAAAGTTTTTTTATTGAAAAAATGTTCAAAATTGAAATTAAAATTTACTTTATCGGTAAGGTTTAGGGTTTTAGGGGGTATTTTAGTCTTGAACATCGTTTTATATTATAGTATTTGGTCATTTTTTAAATAAAAAAAGATTGTTGTTTTTTCAAAACTCACTATTTAAAAAGGATAATTCTCTCTAGTTATTTCCCAATGTGAATATAAGTATTTAAAAATAACTTCTTTTTTTTTTAAGACGAAGTAATTTAGGACGGTTGAGTATTTAAATTCATAAGAATGTAAAATTATTTAAATTGCCAATAGAAATCTGGTTAAAATGTTCGGAAATGAAAGGTTATTATGTCTGGATTTTAATTTTCGTCTATTAAAGTTTAATAAAAATCAACAGATTTCAATAATGCCCATGTTTTTTTTTTTATCGTAAACATTATTACTTCCCATCAATTAACTCATTTTTAATCATCAAAGTAAATATAGCGTATAGGGAGTCAACATGACCATAACTTAATTGATATAATATATGAACTAAGGAACTAAACTAGAGGTTTCAAATTCGAATTTCACTTCTCACATGTTCTCAAAAAACAAAAATATAGTGATTTGACAGAGGATCAAATTCTTGTAACAAGCTTGTTGTAACTCCATTTTTTTAACATTTTTGTCCATTGGTTTTTTTTAAAAGGATGTCAATTCAACATTGAAATCTAAACTTTGTTTTAATGAACATCATTTAGTTTGGGTCCTTGTAAACTATTCAACATGAAAATGGGAATGTGAAAGTTGGAGAGGCTGTAAATGTTAGTATTATTAAAAACTAATAAATATTTTTAAGTAATATGATGACCGATTTCATTGCAATATCCAACTTGTGATTTTTTGTCACTAGTTTATTCCATATGTCGATTGAGTTATACTTATGTTGACTTTCATATTCTATGAGTATACAGATAAAGTTGAGCCTTAAAAAAAAAAACAAATAAAGTTGAAATGAGAATATAGTAGAAATTTAGAACAGGACTCAACATGTTTACTCTCTACCAATATTTTTCAATCACTTTGATAAAATTGTCATACTAAAGAAAATTAAAAAATAGTGGCACAAAAAAAGAATTTATTTACCTCTTAATGCTCAAGTTAGACTAACTAACCAAAAAAAAAAAATATTGAACTAAGGAGAAGTTATTGCACTACCTCAATAGTAATCCCACACTTCATATTTATAAAAGGAAAGTGATGATTATTTTGGCATCATTAAACTGTCTAGTTATTAAGAGCTGCATAATAACCTAGTCGACGTTTAGTCTACTAATTTTCTAAGTCCAGAGTACATAAAGTCATTAATTGACTTCCATAGTATTTACGATTCACATATTATTTTAATCCACTTAGCGCTCCCAAACATACCCTAAAAATAGTGATCGAGTATCCAAGAATGAGAGTTTACGAAGAAGATGCTTCACATGTTGGGCCTCAGTTCTCTTAATGAGGATTGAGCTTCAATTCTATGTATCTTTTCGTTTTTCCCTCGTTTGCTTATCTTGTAATTAAAAAAAAAAAAAAAAAATGTGAGATTTTCCAAAGTTGACCTGTCACCTTAATCAAAAGTCTACCAAGTCATCTAGGCATGAGGGTAGCACCATAATTGGAGTGGGTTTTTGTCTTAAGAATACTTTACTAAGGGCAGAGTGCTCATCATGCCTTTAAAGAGAATAGTGCAAGCCCTTTACAAACTTACGCATAGTGTGTGCTCATCATGTTTTTTTTGAAGTAAAGTGCATGTCCTCCTCGATTTGTGCCATATTATCAAGTTCTTTAAAGGAAAAGTACATACACTATCAAATTATTGTGCTAATCTATATTATCTTGCATATAAGAGAACATGCCCTACAAGGCTCCTCAAGAAAAAAGCATCCACACCCTAGGTTGGTGTGGTGTGGGACTTTTTTTTTTTTTTTTTTTTTTGGTCGGTTAAATTATGAGTTCAATCTCTAAGTTTTCAATTTTGTGTCCAATAAGTTCTCGAACTTTCAGTTTAGTGTCTATTAGGTCCTCAACAAATTTGAAATTTTATAATTTATTAGATAAAAATTTGAATTTTATGTTTGATGGAACCATACAATTTTAATTTTGTGTCTAATAGATTTATGAATTTTAAAAAAATCGTAAGTTCAGAAACGAAATTTGTAATTTAACATTTTTAGTTTAACAACATATGGGAGTGGAAGACTAGAACCTCTAATCTTTTAATTGAAGGTATATGCCTAAAACAGTTGAGCTATGCTCAGGTGTATTATGTGACTTAATGAACGATATTAATTAGTTCATATGACCCTGTCCAAAAGTTTCCCAAAACCGCTTTCCACTCCGTTTCTAATCACATTGAGAGCTCTTCTAGGTTGATTGTGTTGTGTTGAACTATTCCATCATTAGCTTGAAAATTCTCTCATTGTATACTCTATTGAAGTATAGGTGCTAATGCTAGGTTTTCATTTCATGTCATTGCCTGTCGTACCGCTTCGATTTGTCTAATGGATTCAAGCGGGTTCAAATGCCTGAATAACATAGCTACTTAAAGTAATGCCATGTTCAACTAAGCCTAATACATCATCCATTCCTCAAAATGTAGGCCTAACTTTTTCATATTGTACTCTTATTTTGGATGAGTTCATCCCATATCAAGTTTATCACCCATTCCTCTTTAGGGTCTAAACATGCACTTAAGATTCTCTTGCTTTGGATGAGCTCATTTCATCCCTAAAAAGCATGTATGTTTTTCCCTAAGGCGTTCTACTTTAGAATGAGTTCATGCCTCGTTGGGTCTATGCAAATTCATCGCCTCTTCCCTAAAGGGTGATCTTTTTCTTTAAGATGAGCTGATACCCTAATGACCCTATGCAACTCATTACATCTTCTCTAAGGGTCATATCTACTCTTCATTGAGGTACTTTTATCTTGGGATGAACTCACAACATCACCTCTCGCCCCTAGAATGCAACTTCACTCCCAACGGGTTTTCTTTCGAACCGGTACTAGTAGCCTAAAACATAAATGGAAATGTCAAAGGAGGGAATAGGAGAATCATCAATGAGATAAGAAAAATTGAGCATCCATATGATACATGCCAAACACCTCTTAGTTCAAAGCTAGTGTCGAAGCAAAATTGAATATGAAAGAATTGGTCCCCTGCATAGTATTTATAGAAATGGAGTAATAATACCTCCATTTCTTAGGGCATAGTTGTCGAGTATAGTGACCCTTGTCTACAAACACGTGCCTTCTTTGACTTACCAATGGTGAAAGACTGATGAAAATCTATCAAAGGTCGACTTTGGGCAGCATCTAGCTGAGCCTCTTTGAAGGAGAATTCCAAGTTCCTCACTTAGGCATTTGGGATAGTACCACACTTCAGTTGAACTTTCACCTACCTTGTAGGCCCTAATATACTCAACCTACTTTATAAAGGAAGGAAGATCGCATTCTCTACTAAGCTTGTGGTGCTTATCCTACTTTTATAAAAAAGAAAGAAAGAAAGAACAAAAGCCTAATGCGTTCATCCTACCTTGCTAAGGAGAAGCATGTGTCATACTTGGCTTTGGTTGCTTGCCTGTCACTGTGACTTCAAATGGACGGTCTCGATTAGTGCCACGTGGGAGTAATGTAAAAGTTTGATATGTAGATCCTAATATTGTTAAATGATAAATTGATCTAGAAAATATTACAACAATCTAAAAGTTCAAGTATAAGAAGTACCTAGATTCAATATCTTTAAGCACGACCAAGTGAACATTGAAATTTGGATATTCATCCCTTGGTTGTCCGAAAACAACCTCTAAAACTTCTATCTGGACATTACAAAGAAAGCACAAATGGGGATATGGAGAAAAAAAATTGAACAGAACTCGAGATATGTTTATTTTGTACAAACAGTTCTCTCCACAATAACCCCAAATGATTAAAGAAAAATGGCATCTTAAAAACAGTTGAACTTGAAAGATTCCAAGCAAATCAAGCCACACAACACAACATACAAGTTGATTTCAAAAGATATAAAAAATAGCTGACTTTTTTCTTTCCAAAGTTCATGTACGATGAAATGTGGACCATGATACGTCACAATGCATCAGAAAGGTGCTGAAAATCAAAACGGTTGGTTGAACAAAACCAAGCATTTTCTGTGCCCCTCACCAAAGTTTCTACTCCCACACGTGGCTTGGATGGTGAGAATTCATACAAATTAAAAAATAAATAAACTTAAGATTTCTATTTCTATTTTCATTTTCCTCTGTTCCAATAGAAATACAAACAAACAAACAAAAGAACAGAGAAAAATCTACTAGAAATTAGGGGTGAAAGTCAGAAATTGAAAAAACCAAAAAACTCGAGTCGATTTGTTAGCTTAAACTATCTCTGTTGGTTGGTTCGGTTTGCTAAAGTATAAAACTAGACAGTAGTCGGTCCGTTTGATTCGAATAGATTTTTTCGGTTTTGTCACGTGTGGTTGGGTTAAAAAAAAAATCAGTTAGTATTAAATTTTGTCTTGTGCAGAAGCAACATACCTTTATTACATTGAAGTACTGTGAGGAGATGGGGGTAAGGTAAAACTTATAATAATGGCAGAGTCTAGGTTTAGTTTCTCTACTTTCAGATAGACCAAGGCTGTCTAGCCAAACGTTGGATGACAAAACTCTGTTCGTCATATAACTATAAGGTGCTAAATGATTCTACTTCAGATAATTTAAAATTGAGAAATTGAGAAAAAAAAAGGAAAAATACCACACTTCCCATCCTCCCAAACTAAATTGAACTGCTACAAAACCTCAATTTCTAGTTTTTACTTTAACAGCAACAGCACATCAAATCATTATTAGTTCACATGGATCAAATGATTAACCAACCTCAGCATCACCTTGATCTTTGATTCCGGAAGTTCTAGATCCATTAATATAAACCAGCTTGACTTGGTGATTTCCTCCTCCAATAGTCTTCAATGATCCCAAATGATATAATGATATAGTCCAATAATTGAATCAAAGTAAATTAGTAATTATGCGTTTACAACATGTAAACAGCTCTCTTTAACAATTATCATGACCAGTTAAAATATTTAAGAGAGAAATTTAAGTAAACAATACTAAGAATGCCAACAAACAAATAGGAAACCTTCAATGCTTTCCCATATTCAAGCCTATATAGTTCAATCTCGCATACAGAATGGAAATCTAAATACTAAAACAGACCTATTGTTTTATCTACAGAGCAGATTCTTATGACAATCCTAAATTTTTTTAGCACCAAAAAACAGATGTCAGCAAGGCATCCCACTGGGATGGATTTGATTCTTGTCAAGTATTCTGACGTAAAATATACACAAGTAGCATGCAGCCTAGAAAGAAGGTACATACAGAGGACATTGCTCGTGACACTACAGAAGCAAATACTGCTAGATATCTGGAAATGCAAAAAAAGGCATACACAGAGCAATGAAAAATTACCAGTAACTTTCCTTTGCGTTAAGCAACTTGCCCCTGTAAAAAAAGCAGCCAATTCACCATTATCTAACCCCTTCGATCAAACCCTCCAGCTCTCTACGACCGAATCGCTGTCCCTGCACTTTGGCATCTCTACACCTTGCAGAAAAGTAGAAGATAAGCCAAACCACCATGAAATAGACCTCTCCCACAGACTGAAAAAACATAGCAACGTGTTTTCCACAAACTCTTGCAAGAGCCCATCTCATGAAAGAGCCACAGCAGATGGCTTCCAAACACTTGATTTGAATAGCTTGGTTTAACATTGTCAATATCAAATAACAACCTTCCTTCAAGATCTCTCTACCAGTCCGCCTTGCATCCACAATTACAACCCAAGCATCCACAGCAAAGATGAATGCAACAAGAGTATCTAGCAAAAACCAGGCAAACAGAAACCCAGAGATCTCTTTTTCATAACCACGAATCCATGGAGACATTATGGAAAATGGCATTAATTTCAATCTCACAAATAGCTTGAAAAATGAATATTGATCTTCAATTTCACCAAAATACCATAACCCAAGGAGCTGAGTTAGCGCATCTCTCACAGCCCATCTCATCAAGATAAACCCAGAAAGCCTCTTGAACCCCAATCTTGACCCATCCCATACCATACCAACAAATGAACCAAACCTCTCTGTTAGATCATTAAGAACAGCGATGAACACAATGCCTGAAGCCCATGAATATGTAACAAGAAAGCCAAGCATCACCCAGATATAAGCAGCAGACAAAAAACTCACAAAGAAGAACAAAGCTGCAGCATCCCGACGACCAAGTTCCAACCCTTTAACGAAAAATTGCAAATCCACAAGCCTATCCATATCCTGGTGGACATTTTCCCCTCCAATTCTTCTATCTTTCTCTTCTTGATCATCAGCGCGTTCCTTATCATTAACAAAAGAAGAACTCCGAGCCTTGAATCCCACTCCCGGCCGAACAACTTCCGAAACCCTAATTCCATCATCGACGACCAGATCCGAAAACCCTGAGATCGAACCAAATTGGGTAAAAAACACAAAGCTCGCATTCGGTGGATGATTCCGATTGGTCCCAAAGAGGCCGCGCTCGTCATCCCCATCTCCGGAAAAGATATCATCATCTAGGGTTCCGACGCGGGTAAGATGCAGAAAAGGGCGACGACGCTGGCGGCGCTGGCGACGAGCAACAGCGCCGGAAATGGATGGGTCCTCGGAAGACCGGAGAAGGCGTTGCTCCCCTGCAATGTCAAGGCGAGAGAGAAGAGCCTTGAGGGAAGGGTCGCGATCAATGAAGGAGGTGACATATTGGGTGCCATTTTCGACGACGACGCGGAAGGAGAGGATGAGGAGGGAGAGAAAAAGGAAGGTGAAGAGATTGGATGTGAAGGAGGCCGTAGCTTCTCGGAGAAGCTGGGCCGTACTGCGGAGGTTATCGATGCGAGGATGATTGTCGGTCATGGCGGCGGTCTGTGGGGGTTCGCCGGATTGTTCTGGTCCACCGCCGTGAGAGGGTGAGATTCCGGCGCCGGAATCGGGGAAATTGCCGGTGGATGATCGGAATAGAGAGAGAGTTGGAAATGGAGCAGAGAGTAAAGAGTGTAGAATTTGATTCTCAAATTGTCAAAGTTTGGGATTAGGCGACCTTACCAACGGAGCATTTCTAGCGCGTGAATTTTACGCGCCAACTTTCTTTTTTTCATTTGCAAAACAATTAAAGTATAGGCTTATAGCTATAATTAAACTAATAATTATATTAACTAAAGGTTAAATTATAAAAAACACATTGAAGTATGGGTTTAGTTTTCATAAATATTTTTTTTACTTTCAAAAATTTTAAAAATAATCTTAAAATACTCCTCGACTAAAGTTTCAAAAAATACTTTTAAATTATGAAAAAGATTTAAAACACAAAAATATCAATAAGAGCATAGCTCAACTAACATGCAACATAATTATATTCTAACTTGTAACTTTGTGACATGGAAAAAATGAAAACATAGACACCTGAAGATTTAAAAAATCATGAAAATCCTATAAATGAGAATAGATGAGATGTTTACGTTTTCATGATTTTTTAACACCTCATATGTCCACATTAACGTTGAGGGCATTTTTGTAAACATTTTTCATAGTTTATGTGTACTTTTTAAAACCTTTTTCATAGTTCAAGGGTATTTGAATTTTTTTAAAGTTGATGAGTATTTTTGAAACACAGTTCAGGAGTCTTTTTGAAACTTTTATAAATTCAGGAGTATTTTTGAAAGATAGTTTATGGGTCTTTTTGAAATTTTTGAAAGATAAGGAATATTCTTGAAATGAAACCCATAGTTTAGGGGCATTTTAGATAATTTAACCTTAATTAAAACCCAATTCTTTCCTAACTCAATCAATTTAGGGTTAACAAAGAGGAATGTCTAGAGACGAAAAATGGCAACATGAAAAATGTCTAAACCACTCCCATTTTAGATTAAATTTAGTAAATAAATCTACATATTAAGTGGACAAAAATACTCTTCTACGGCTTATATACAGTTCATTAATATTTAATACCCATCACAACTTTGGACAACGAGCACGCTCAAATCTCACAAATTTGGACGGAGTGAGTGATGACTTTCAGAGTTGAATAGAACGATTGCAAATTAACAAAAATTGAGATCGAAAGGATTGCGGGTTAAAATTGATGTTCAACCAACCAATACGAAAGATCGTCGGAGGAGGAGAGGACTTACCCGCTACCACGTCGCGCCCTCGCCGAAGACGCAACGGAAAGAAGTCATCGCGCCTGCTGCTGGATATGGGTGTGTAGTCGGAGATGAGGGAGGGAGCGGCTAAATGAAGAAAAAAAACGTGAAGAGAGAAGAATAATGAGTTTGTTTTGAGTATTTAATTTTTAAAACAATTTCATTTTTTGTTTTGTTTATTCCTTTTATTTTATTTTTTTTTCCTCTTAGTTCCTTTTCTAAAGGTTTAAATTTGAAAACAAATTGCTTATAACTGAAGAATCCAACAAATGATTTAAATTTTTAAATATTGTCTCTTCAAATTCTACCATATTTAACTAATTAAATATTTTAAACTTTAATGTTTTCCCTATCGGCATTGTGATTAAAGGAGGGTTAGAGATTCAGATTTAAAATTTGTATTTTAGATTTCGAAAACTGATTAAGGTAGGGTTAGAGATTCAGATTTAAGATTTTTATTTTAGATTTCGAAAACAACAATTCGTTTTTGTAGGGATTTTTTTAAATCCGCCCAAATTTGAAACCCCGGGCCCATTTATTTTTCCAATTATAGGGCCCATTTATTTTTTTGTTCTCGGTTTAATTGTAAGATGTTTCCTTGTATATATAAGGTGTGTCTTTGTATCTACAACAACAAAATTTGAAACCCCCGATTATAGGGTCCATTTATTTATTTGTTACCGGAGACGAGTGTTTACGACATACGAGCAGTTGGAGCTGCATTGGTCGGCGAGCGTGTTCGAGCGGAGCAGTCGCCGGAAGACGACGACATATGAGGAGAAGGAGAAGCTAAAATGGGCGGTAATTGAGAGGTTGCCGACCTACGATAGGGTGAGAAGTCTATGGATCTATTAGACAAAATTGAAAGATGAGGAAATTATTAGACATTTTTCAAGTCTATGGATCTATTAGACATAAAATTAGAAGTTTAAGGACCAAATAGACACAAACCTAAAAATTTATGGACTAAACTTGTAATTTAACATTTTAGTTAAACAAAAAAAATCAAACCAACATATTTACCCTCTTATATTCGAAACTATTAACAATATCGAAATGATATTAATAATAATATATATATAGGGTTGGTTGCACAAACAACAATCAGACTCAAAATAAAAACCTTTTGCAAATATGGAAGTAGTGGTTGTCACATAGACTTTAGGACTATTACTGATAGACTTCTATCAGTGATAAACTTCTATCAGTGATAGAAATTGTCATATCCGCAAAATTTTTAAAAGAGTGTTATATTTTTAATTATTTTTATTAAAATTAGGCATAGTATTCTATCTATCGATAAAATTGAAGTTGATTTCGGTTGCATGACCTCAAACGATGAAAATTAAGTTCAATTTGATAATTACTTTATTTTTATTTTTTAAAATTAAATTGATAAATACTACTTCCACTTATGAGTTCCTTTAGTTTTAAAATTAAGTTGATACCCACAATTTTCAAAACTAAAAACCAAATGATAAATTGTTATCAAACCGGGCTTAAATTAACTAAATAGAGGATTCAATTGAACTTTTTATTTAAAAAAAAAATGGAATCCTTCATCTAGAAGGGTTTAGGGTTCATTGTTGATTCATTAGAGCAAAGGTGAACCAAAAAAAAAATGTTATTGTATACAATCAATAACATTGACTTTTGCCAATCCTACAAAAATAAAAACCAATTTAAAAAACAATCTGTCAAACAGGTCCTGAATTGTCATTTTCTTTCTTTTTGCAGATAATCACCATTCAAACCTTAATAAATTTGTTCTGCTAAAGGCATCACATTTCACAACATTCCAAAAAACATATTCCATTCCAAATCAATAGTCAAGAAAAACTAAGGTTAAATTAGAAAGTTAGTTTGTGTCTTGAAACTTTCAAAATTATAAATTTAGTCGTAATTGTTACTTTTGTATTTCATTAGACATAAAATTCAAATTTATATCTAATAGATCAAATTTCAGAGACTAAACTTGCAATTAAACCAAAACAATCATGCAAAGTTCATCAAAACCCGACATTAGTAATGGGAAACCAAATTCGAGGTTAGCCAAACAGAACAGAACTCGACAATAACTGCATTATTTTTTGCAGTTCCAAGAAAGAAAAAAGAAGAGACATCATTCAAAACGAGATGCCTTTAGATAAGATAAAGAAAATGTAAAAATCCCAAAACTGTCGGAATGATAAGAACAAAGCAAAAGCATGTGCATTGTGGCTCTTAAAAGGCACCCGTGGGCTCCAAAAGCTGCTGTTAGCTTTTGCAAGGAAGATCGTGCATGTTTCGGAGTGATTTTGAACCGATTAAAATCACTTTTGTCATGTTCAAAATCACTTAGAAACATGCATTTAATCATTAAAAAATAATTTAATATTTGGTTTTACACTTATAAATACATTTTCATATCACATGGGCATGGAATAAATGCAGGAAAACTCATTCAAAAAAGAAAAAGGAAAAAAAGATGAACAAATATGCTTCAGAAGGCCAAACTAGTCAATGTCTCTCAATATAGTAATAGTGAATCATATAAAATTTCAGGACAAGATACTTGAAAGTAAAGGGCTCTATTATCAAAAAGCTCATCTCTTATAATAGCTGGGTATAACTAGGATATGGTAAACAGCCATTGGGATGTGCAGAAACAGGCATCACCCACATGAGCTGTGGTAGACGAAGCAGAAGCGAGAAGTTCGGCTTAAGAATATAAAGATAAGGCAATCGATAATATGCTAAAGGTCGATATTAGGAGAGGAAGGCGAAAAGGTCGGAAAATGCTCATTTAAAATCAGGCTTCTCAGGGAATGTGCAGCCAGACCTTTGGATGATAACATTTGATGCATATGTGCCAGCCTTTACACAGTCTTCGATGGGTTTTTCTTGAACCAACTGAGATAGAAATCCTCCGACGAATGCGTCTCCTGAAAAAGAAAAACGAGATGAAAATACAGTTTTAAAAGTTAATGTTCACTCATGTACCTAAACTTGTCATAAAAATGAATTTTGTTTAGAGATCTCAATAGAGTATTCAAAGTCAAACTTGGATGTGCTTGTGGTTCGTTAACATACCTGCTCCATTTGTGTCAACAAGTTTCTCTTTTGGCAACAAAATAACTGGGAATTTCTTTACTTTTCCATCCTCAGCAACTACAACTGGATCTGCACCTTGAGTAATAACAGCAATTCTCTTGTGTGTTCCTGATGCTTTAGGCCACTGAGCGATCTTTAGAGCGATCTCCTCAACATTCTCAGTCTGGTCAATAAAAAGTTCACCTCCATTTATACATAAAATGAAAGCCATTATTCAAGTCAGTATGGGACCAAGCAAACCATTACCTCCCAGCCCTGAACTTTAGAGAACGTCCTTGCTTCGGTTTCATTACCAAAAACAAAGTCCATATACCTGAAACATAAATAAAGATGTCCTGAGTCAAAACGCCAAAGTTCCTTACCTTTACCAAGTAACATACATTAGTAAATAGTACTTACGGCAAAACTTTCTCGAGTGGATCCCTGAAAAACTCACAGATGAATGGAGCAGACAGGTTCATCGAGAAATACTGCAAATGATCGGAAATATTAGTTATTATTCTGAAGCCTTAATAGACAATAACTAGATTGATTGTCTCATGGTGTACCTTTTTGTTTGCAGCTGCATGTTCAGCTACAAGCAGTACGGAGTCCGGTGATACGGTGAGAAAAAACCCGGCAATGTAGAAATATTTGGCCTTCTCAACTATCCTCGTGGCAAATAATGATCAAGTTAGCTCATAAGCACATCTATCCTATCTACACGTTCTTCAAATATTTCAGACAAAGACTTGGGATTGTTTGCTAGCTTGTTAAGCAGATTAGTTTTAAAAAAAAACTATGATTCAGATATATGAAAATGTATTAAGGTTATTGTACACTAGTCCAGATTTTAGAGGAAGACTGACTTGTTCTAGAAAATAGGTCACCATGAGAACAAATTAAGGAGAAACAATGGGGAAAAGCTTTTAAAGAACAGTTTTTGTCAAGGGAACTTCTAAATAACAGTTTACCAAACATGTTTCACTAGATTTTTTAAGACATGTTTCACAAGATTTTTTAAGATTAGATTCCAAACAGCACTCTGAAAACCATAAATATGAGTTTTGTGTTTACCTATTGCCCAATTTTCAGGTCTTTTCAAATGATCTGCCTTGTAGCAATTTGCAGCAGACAAGTTGGCAACCAGTGACCTGTATGTCAAAAAAAACAGACTCTTGTTAGACCATCTAACCGAAATATGAAACGCGTGGTTACTGGTTAAATTAAGGATTTTTAGAAGTAACAATCTGAGAAATAACCATTTTTTTACAGGGAAAAAACTTCTCATGTCTGGCTTAGTGTTAGAGAGATCAAAGCAAACAAGATTTTAACTAACCTTTCATCACCCACCACACAAACGGCACAGGTTCCTGTTGGTGTAGAATCAACCTCATAATATTGAACCTAATTTCACAAATACCAAAAGAGCAAATAAGATCTCGTCTCGATAATGGGAATTTGAAGTATAAAATTATCACCAAAATGGAAGATAGTGATAGAATATGAAACTTACATTAACACCAGCACTTTTTGAGTTTTTCTTCATCTCCTCCCCGTACTTGTCTTTTCCAATGCAACCCATATAGCTTGTTGCACCAGGATGTTGAAGCATCCACTGGATAAGGCAAGAAAAGTTTCATCGCATGCCAGAAAATAAAACTTGAGGGATATGTGTATATTCACCAGAGAACAAAATTAGTATACCTGAGCCACTTTGATTGAGTTTTGTGTAGCACCTCCAGCAATGTACTCCACATTAGGTTTGTTTGCCAATTCTTCATACCTACAAAAAAATATGTGCATGAAAGGATCAACACTACAATTGAATCACTATTGCATAAAAAGAAAGGCTATGTGAAAATTCAGACAACAAAAAAAGAATAATAATAATAACAATTAAAGCGTAACAACTCTAATCATAGAACTTTCTTCAATAGGAAAATCTCTGTGAAATTGGAATAGGAAAACACAGTATATAATAAAGGTTCATAAATGTTGATCCAACATAATGAAAATGCTGAATCAGAAAAAGAGAAAAGAAAAGAATAAAAGAAGAAGGACAATCATCCTGCATATCTTTATAAATTATGACCCTCGCTGTAATCTGTATAAGAAAAAAAAAGTTTATTCTATCATTTTTGTTATCTTTCCCTTTAACTATCCCTGTTAATAGGTTTAGAGTATGTCCACAACATTCCAAAGCATTTCCATGTATGGAAATGAAATAATAAATTACAATAATCTAACTGTAAGCCCTAATGTGTCAGATGCATACATCCAATCCAAGACGGACAAACTGGTGCTTCTTTTCTTTTCTAATTTTCACCTGTAGTTCAATAAGCCCGAGGCTAAGTAAAACACTACATCACATCCTCACTTAGTTAATGAATAAACCACAAGCCACAACCATTAGTTTAGCCACGTATGCTAAGTACTTCTGAAACTAGAGCATGTGTATGAGTGGTTTTGAAAGAGTCACTTTTGTCATATTCAAAATCACTCAAAACATGCTTTTAATCATTCAAAATCATTTTAAGGATCGGTTTTACACTTTTAAACGCAATTTACATACCATAAAAAAATGACTTAAACCATTTCAAAATCACTCACAAACATGCTCTAAGCTAGTATCAGCTTCTCTCTAGTCATTTTTGCAACTAGTCCGATTTACATACCATAAAAAAAATGACTTAAACCATTTCAAAATCACTCACAAACTGCTCGAAGCTGTAGTTCGATTCAATATTGACATAAGATTTTATATTGAAAGATTCATGAAGTAAATGACCTCAAATAGATAAAAGATAAAGAATATCAAATCCTTTTACTTTTCTGTTAAAAAACAAAGAAATCCAAAAAATAGTATCGTCAATCAAGACACAACAGCAAGTAATATCAATATTAGCCGATCTCGTCTAGTATCTTTCAACATCAAACTTCTAGCAGCACCCATTTTCCTTTATTCCCTTATCCATTGAGATCGAACCAACCAAATTGCGACGAGAAACTTGATTATCAAGCAAACCCATAAGACAATGTCAAACACTATGAATCATTCTCTCGAAAACTAATGAGATCTAATTAACACAAGGAAAACGCATCATCTTCAAAGAATAAAGACCGCAAAATAAGCTATGACTAGTAGCCACCAACCAGTGTCAATCAGAAAATAGAAAACCAATCACTTACATTGGAAGATGTTTCTCCTCAGCAAGAATAGCATTGTTCGACTTGATATCGTATCTGCAGAGTAAATTCACAGAATCAAAATACAATAAAATGTGAGATCCCATCACAACAACCGAATAAAAACTACCCCATGTTGCTATTTCGGATCAAATTTACAATTCACAAAACCTCTTCTCTCGCATGAATATCATAAACACTACAATCAATAAAGCTGAGAAATGACAAAATCCAAGAAACCCAACAACGAAAATGAGATTAAGATGCAATAAAATAGCATTAGGGATCTGGGTTTGATAAGAAATGACAGGAAAAATGAATAGAAGAAGGAAAAAACAATGGCGGAATACTTCTTCAAAAATTCATCATCGACGACAGCCGAGATGTCGAGAAGAGGGTTGCCCATTCCCAAGAGGATGCCCTCGTACGCCATGGATGCAAGTGAGCTGAAGAAAGAGAGAAAGAGAGGAAGAAAGAATGGGAGAAATGAGAGTGCGCCGCGAGATTCAGATCTGCGAGGTGGGAAATCGGGGAGATTTATAGTTGGAATTTGGTAGTGAGTGATGATGGGTGGAGGAGGGTGGTGGTGTTGTGTGGCATAATTTTCATACTTTCACCAACCTTCATTGGGCCCTTTTCATTACTTTCTACTTTATTTTTCAAACTAACTCTAATTTTAAAAACAACACAAATATCAATCATCGTTATTTTTTTAATATTAATTTTAGAGTCAGCTCGGGCTGATCTCGTTCTAGCTCTCGCTCCATTTCAAATATAAAATTTTCAAAATCTGAAAAAGAAAATTCAGATCCGAAAATTTTAGATTTGGTAGATTTTTCAGATCTGTAAAAATTATGATTCTCGAATAGTCACAGAAGAGTTGATGTCGATGAAAGTCGACCATGCCTTGGGTGAATAGGAGGAAGAAAAAACGTGATGGGGAGAGAGAAAAAATTATATAAAAAGCAAAATATATATTCAGAGGAGAGAGAAAAAGCAAGAGAGCTAAAAACGTGCTAGAAAAAATATTAAAAAAATGGGTGTTCATGTCCACATAAGGTCGATTTGGGTTGTTTTTAAATTTTGGGTTAGTCTGACAAACGAAAATAAAGGTCAGTCGTACAATTTCCCCCTTCTTCCCTTTCTTAAACCCAAAAAGGTAAATATGGTTAAATTAAAGTTTAATAATCTAATTTTAAGTTTGTGTTTATTTGATTCATAAACTTCTAATTTCATGTCGATAGATCTCCGAGTTTTAAAAAATATTCAATTGATCAAAGATTTATTAGACACAAAATTAAAAATTTAGAGACCTATTGAATATATAATTAAAAGTTTAAAAATATATCATATATTTTTTAAGAATTGTTTGGGGTGTTGAGTGAGTTATTATGGTTGGTGATTATAATAATCTATGTGTTATATAGTTGTAATTAGTAAATACTATTGAAGTTAGTATATTTATCTTAGATAATTGAAAGTTCATGAATCTATTAGAAACTTTTTTAAATTGTTGGGTCAAATAGACACGAAATTAAAAGTCTAAGTATTAAACTTGTAATTTAACCAATAAATAAATAAAAGTTTTATTAAAAATAATCTTTAAGATTCTAATACCAATAAATAAATAAAAAAATTTATTAAAAATAATCTCTCTTTTTTTTAATGATATTTTAATTAATGTGAGGATTGAACTAATGATCTCTTAGTCATGGACACAACCTTATGTCAATTGAGCTATGCTCGATTTGGTTTTTTTTTTATTTTTTTTTACTGCTATAGTATAATTGTCCTCTTTTTAATTTATTTAAACTAAATATTTTAATTTTTTTTTTATCAACATCAACCTAACTCAATTTATTAGAGTATATATTATTCATCAACATCTTAGAGGTTCAAATCTCTTTTGTCTCACGTGGTGTGGAGCTAAATATATATATATATGTATCAACCTTTAGAACTAATTTTTCGTTTTTCAATAACAAAACTTGTTTGGCAAATTAGAACTTAGCTAAATATGGCTCTTTTTGGTCTTGAATTCAAGTCCAACTTTATATACTTTAAAAAAAAAAATATTTTTCAACTAGTGAATATTCATGTATTACCCTTTGTTAGGGCTGTTTTTTTTTAATATTGTATTTTTTAAAACTTATTATTAAAATATATAGCAATTTTAATTGAAGGTCGTCTTTTCATCCACATCTTGTTCCACGTGGATGAAGGTCGTCTTTTCAAAAGACGATCTTGCTCCACATGGGATGGAGGTCGTCTTTTGAAAAGACGACCTCCATCATATCTACCTCATTTATTAAAAAATTCATATCTTTTTAACCAGATATCAAAATTTTCAAAAAAGGTATGGTTGGAAAGCTAACAGCGAGAGCTTCAATTTGATACCTGGTTTCACTATTTTTAGAGTTGTGTATCAAAAGATAAAAACCATCGAAGTTGGACTATAACCCTGCAAATTTCAGAACGGAAGATTGTTTTGAGGAGTGAATTAAAAAATTGACATCTTTTTACCCAAATATTAAAAAAAAATCGAAAATGGTACTGTTGGAAAGTTAACACAAAGAGCTTCAATTTGATACCTAGTTTCACTATTTTTTGAGTTGTGTATCAAAATATATATATCGTCAAAGTTATGAAAACTTCACTAAACCAAAAACTGAAGATACGACTGAAAACTTCAAAACTGTAGCTAAACTTCGACGATCTGTATCTTTTAATACACAACTCTACAAATAGTGAAACTAGATATCAAATTGAAGCTCTCTGTGTTAGCTTTTCAACCGTATCTTTTTAGAAATTTTTTAATATCTGAGTAAAAAGATGTCAATTTTTTAATGCACTATTCAAAAGAATCTTCAGTTCTAAAATTTGCAGAATTATAGTCCAACTTCAATGGTCTTTATCTTTTGATACACAACTCCAAAAATAGTGAAACCACATATCAAATTGAAGCTCTCGCTGTTAGCTTTTCAACCATACCTTTTTTGAAAATTTTGAATATCTGGTTAAAAAGATATGAATTTTTTAATAAATGAAGTAACGATGAAGGTCGTCTTTTTACGACCTCAATCCAATGTGGAGCAAGATGTGGAGGTCATCTTTGACGACCTCTATTTAAAATTGCTTATTTTTATAAATAGTTTGAAAGTTACAATATTTTTATAATTTGAAAAAACCATAATTAACTTTTGATTCTCTTACTCATCACATGTGCTATAGGGAGAATGACACTCTTAAATATAATCTTCATTGAAAAACATATGTATAATCTTATGAATGCAAATTTTATAAATGTGTTGTTTTTTTATTATTTTATTGTGATGAGTGAAAAGTGAATAATTATGTTTTGTTGGATAACTATTTATTTTTTGAAAAATGTATTTGTTTTTTAAATATTTTTTTATAATTATTTTCATCTTTATTCAAAAAAAAAAAAAATATTGGAATTTTTAATAATTTTTTTTTAAAAAAAAATATAATTTTCGAAACTTAACTTAGATTTTGAAAACACTTGTAAAAGTTATATAACAAAACAATGTAACTTATATGTGGAAGGAGTGGTCATTGGCTTAATTTTCAAACATAAAATATAAAAAATCAAATGGTTATAATCCGAGAGGAAGAGGTAGAGGAGCATCAAACTTTAGGTGACTACCAATTGTCTAGGGATAGAGAAAGAAAAACCATGGTAGCTCCCACTAGATATGGGCATGCCGACCTTGTTTTCTATGTCCTAGTGACTACTGAAACTATAGGTTGTGTGTGGATTTATAAAATTGACTATGCTGAAAATTTCCCCCTATTGTAAGACACACATCTATTAGAATTTTGCTTGTCTTTGTTACTCATTTTGTTTTAAGATTAGAGCAAACGAATGTCAAAACAATTTTCTTGCATGGTGAGCACGAGGAGACCATTAATTTACATGGGTCAAGCTCCCAAACAAGAAAATAAAGTTTGTGTTCTTAAAAGATCTTTGTATGATTTAAAGCATTATTCTTATTGGTATAAAAGATTTGATACCTATATGTTAGTCATCAACTATAGAAGTAGTAAGTTTGATATTTGTGTTTACTTTATACAAGTCATTGATGTTCACATTATCTACTTCCTTCTTTATGTTGATAATATGGTGATTGCTTGTAAATCCATACATGAAGTGTATGAGTGGAATGATCTTTTAAGAAATGACTTTGACATAGAAATCTTAGGCAATACAAAAAGGATATTAGGCTTAGACATTGTTAAAAATTGGAACGAAAATAAACTCTATTTGTCTCAAAGTGGTTATGTAATAAGAGCTAAGAGATTAAACATGCATGATACTATGAAGATTAGTATTACCTTTGACAAACTGTTGAGATTATCTGTTGTTGATTCTCCTAAAACTCCAACTGTTTTTTATGAATTGCATAATGTTCAATATGCAAGTAATGTTGAGAGTTTGAGTGTCATGGTTTATACTAGGCATGACCTTACTTATCCACCTAGTGTTGTTAATAGATTTTATACTTATCTTTGTGAACAACACTTGAATTTTGTTGAGTGAATTGTTCGATATCTTGCATGTTATATTGTTTTATGTCTTGTGTACGGTGGAACCATTACAGTTGTTTGTAAAGGGATAGGATTTGTGATTAAAGGGTATGTTGTTTCTTTGAATGTTGCTAACATGTTTATTAAAACTTTACTTTGTAAAAATTTTAATTTGTGTTTGAGATTGATGCAACTTGATACAGGATGATTAAAAGGTTGATGGTTCGTGAGCAATCTACATTTTTTGGTTTCTATGTAAATATGAAATCAAAGTGGAGATTGTTAGAATTATTTAAGTTGGTTATCATTTTTAATATAAATTAACTTTAGTTTAAATCATCCAAGTTAGGGTGTGTTTGGATTGACTACTAAAAAAATATTTTTCAAAGAATGCATTTTTTCAAAAACATTTTTTCTAGAAATGTTTATAATTAAAACACTCATGTGTTTGTACTCAAAAAAAAAAAAAAAAAAACACTCATGTGTTTGGTTACATTTTCTCAAAAATGTTTTTATCTACAAGTGTGTTTGGTTTGTTCTACACTAAAAGTGTTTCTCTCAATGTCAAATTACTATAAGGACAATTATTAATAAACAATATGAATTAATAAGTTTAAATTTATATTTGTCGTTTAGAGTTTAGGGTTTACTATTGTTGATGGTAGGGTCGGGTCGGCGGTGGTAGGGTCGGGGTCGGGTGGCTGGGGCGGCGGGGGTCGGGGTCGGGGTCGGGGTCAGGTTCGGGGTTAGGTGGTCGGGGTCAGGGTCGGGTGGTCGGGTCGGCGGTGGTCGGGTGGCCGGGTCGACGGTGGTCGGGGTCGGGTGGTCAGGTCCTGGCCAGCGGTGGTAGGGTTGGGGTCGGGTGGCTGGGGAGGCGGGAGTCGGGGTCGGGTGGCGGCGGCGGTGTCCGGGGTTCGGGTGGCGGCGGCTGTTGCCTGGGGTCGGGTGGCGGCGGCGGTTGCTGGGGTAGGGTAGCGGCGGCTGTTGCCTGGGGTCGGGTGGCGGCGGCGGTTTCTGGGGTCGGGTAGCGGCGGCCGCGGTCGGGTGGCGGCGGCGCGGTGGCCGGGGTCGGGTGGCGGCGGCGGCAACGGCGGTGGCTGGGGTTCGGGTGGGGGCGGCTGTTGCCGGGGTTCGGGTGGCGGCGGCGGTGGCCGGGGTCGGGTGGCGGCGGCGGCGGCCGGGGTCGGGCGATTTGAGCGGGGCGACGAATGACAAGAGTGGGAGGCGGTGGCCTGCGACGGGTGGCCGGAGTTGGACGGTGGTGGTCGGAGTTTGGAGGCGGTGGTCGAAGGAGGTTGGTTGGTGGAGAAAATTTAAAAGAGGAGTGTGAGGGTATTTTGGTAATTTGAATACAATATGAGAATTATGTAGGTTTTTCAAATAAACACTCAAAAACATTTTTTTCAAAAGTTAATATCAAGTGTTTCATCCAAAATGCATTATTTCAAAAACTCATTCTCCAAAAATTCATTTTAGATGGTTGCCAAACACTTCAATTTATTCCAAAATGACTTTTTGCAAAAATTAAACACTTAGGAAACTTAGGAAGCTAAACCAAACACACCCTTAGCTACTCTAATTAATCACTCACTCATTTAGTTAATTAGAGGTTATAAATAATTATGAGTTTGAGAGAATTAAATACACTTTTATCTTTGAAAAGCTTTGGTAAAGTAAGAGAGAAAAATAGTTATTGGAGAGAGAGGAAAAAGAAAAGTAGGAGACAACAATTAAAGTGGACATTTAATTGTGAAGAGAGAGAAGAGAATTAGGAAAGTAAGAGAGAGAAAAGGTTCTCTCATCTAGTTGGGGTTCTTCATTCTCACGGAAAAAAAATGAGGGGAAAAAGGTTCATCCAAATCTTGAAGAAGAAGACCCATCCGTCGTCGCCGACCTGTGCCCAGCCGCTGCCGCTGTGCAAACCGTGGAGGAGGAGGAGCGTCGTTTGTTTGTTGTTGTCGGCAAAAGTCCTAGAAAGAAGAGAGTGGAAGAAATCGGTTCTTAGATAAATCTAATTGTTCTCTCTTCTTGAAATTTTCTTCTTAAACAACAAAGGTTGTATCTCTTCTTGTTAATATTTTTCTTAATATGCTCTCTTGAGTTATTTGTAATTACTCATTCTTGTATCATTGTTGATAACCTCTAATAAAAGTGGCTATCAAAGTTCTTAAAAGATCTTTGCAAAGTGGGGTAGGTCGTTAAGACTGAACCACTATAAATCGATCATATCAATTTCTCAATTTCTTTATTTCTATTCTTTAACCACCATATATTATCAAATATAGCCTAAAAGAAAGAAGAGAAGAAAAAAAAAACTTTACAAGGTGGCTGTCACAATGTGACTAACACTTTTACACCGTTGGATGTATGAGAGAAAAAATCTAAACGTATTTTGATTTTATATCTCATAATTAAGAGGGTATATCAACGATTATTAATAGTCAAATTGTAACACAATATTTGTTCCTAAATGTCATGTTTCTTCAAATTTAAATAAAGTCATCTTAATAATGTATCAAAGAAAATCTTGGCTTCTTCCAAGATCAACAACCAAAACGGTCAAACCAACTCCCTTCCCTTATATTTAAATTAATATATAAAAAGTTCTTTATATAATATTTTGGTAGAAAATTGTAACATATGTCAATTTAGAGTAAAATAATTAAAAATATAGCACTTTTTAAAAAAAATTGCGGATATGACAATTTCTATCACTGATAGTATGGTCTATCGTTGATAGAAGTATTTTTTATATAATTTTGTCAGTGATAATAGTCTATCAGTGATAGAAGTATACCAGTAATAGTCATAAAGTCTATTAGTGATAACCACTGATTTTTTGCCATATTTGCAAAAAGTTTTAAACTTTGCTAAATTTGCAATTATTTTGAGTCTGATTGTTGTTTGTGCAACCAACTCTATTTTGGTGGATGTATAATCTAAAATCTAAGTATATGTATCAAAATCACAAAGTGCACAAAAATAGTATAAATGGGTTTACATACGTTTGTACTATTTTCATGTAGGTAAGAATTTAAACATCTTACCTACAAACATTTGTACTATTTTCATATTATGTGTAACAAAAACGAAGAGAACAAAATGTGAAAACATAAGAGAAATTGCACGAAAGATCAAGTATTTCAATATTGAATTATATGCTTTGAATTAAAAATATTACAAGTATTTATAAATAAATAAATAGGAAATTACAAACTATCTCACTAACCTTTAAATTTTCTATAATTATCTCACTATGTTACTAAGCCACAGTCCTTCAAAACTAAAGACACTACTCTAAATACATGACACTACTCTAAATGAGTGACAGTATCATAATTTCAAATAAGTAAAATATAACTAAGTGACATTAATTTGTATTATGTTTGCACTAAACTTTAAAAATAATAATAAAAAAAACCTTTGTCATTTTGATACATATACTTATTTATATATAATATTTAAAAATAATAGTATTTATTAAAATATCAACCATTTCTTTTACAATTAAAGATTTGAATCTTCTCCCTCATAATAATAATAATAATAAAAAAAAAAAAAAAAAAAAAAAAAAATTGAATATTATATTTAGACCTACTTTATTTAATATGATAAAAAGAATTGGAATAAAAAATTTAAAGTTACATTCACTGCAATACTCTTTCAACAATCAATCAACATGAACATAACGTGACATAAGTGTGAACTAATGATAAGAGATTTTGACTCGGTAAAATAATGTCTTAACATTCATTAGCCAATTTAATTGCTATTTTTATGGATAATTTTAAACCAAAAGAAGAAATAAGAAATAAGGAAAATGAAATCAGAGATAAGCAAAACAACAAACCTAGAATTAAATAGTGAAACTTAAAAAAAAAAAAAGAAAAAAAAAAATATAGCTAACTCTTATATTTAATATATTCTTTTATAATGTTTGATATACTTTTTTTTTTTTTTTTTTTTTTTTTTTTTTTTTTTTTTTTTACATTGGGGGTGGGGGGATTCGAACCACAAACCTCGTGGTCGTTAACACATACATATGCCCGCTGAGCCATGCTCGCTTTGGCATAATGTTTGATATACTTAATAATTAGTATATATTGAAAAATACATTTGAAAAGATAAATAGTAATAGTTTAAAAAACAAGAAAAGATGGTAAATAAAATTAATTAACACACATGGTCTTCATTCTACCACAATGCTCTGTTTTTATCGATTTTTTTTTTTTTTTTTGAGATATTTTTATCGATGTTTCAACTTCACTTAAAAATCCTAGTAAACCCTAGACTTTATGGTAACTCAATACGACACACTTGGTCCTCATTCGCCCGTCCATCCAAGATTGTTTTCCAGCAACTTCTTCACCTTCTCAACTTCTCTTATTTTGTGAAATGAATTCCCAAAGTAATTTATCGATAATGGTGAGTTTAGTCTCGATCTATTGTTGATTGTCATTATGCAACTGTTGATCTGATCTGACGGCAACCCACAGACTCGTGTTATGCATCTCCACACTAGTGCAAATGGCGACTAAAATGAGGAGATTTTGTTGGTCTTATACTCTGTATTTGTCTTTGATTTCATTTCGACCACATATTCCGATGAAAAGTGGAGGTACTTTTTACTGATTTGAGGTGCTTCGAATTTGCTAATAAATTGATTGGGGGGGTGTGAATGGAAGTTTAAGTGTCGGATCGTTTGTGAGTATAGAGGAGATGTGGAGGAGAGGAAGGAAAAACGTGGGGCTTATCGAGTGAAGGAAAGGAAGAAGATGTATGTAAAAAACCTTTACCATTTTAATTTTAAACAAGTCTACAATAAATCTCATATTTTTAGGAATTCGTAGGTACAATTTTATTTTTTTTTAGAAGAATCTAGGATGAGATATATGTTTAATTTTTATGAGTTGTTGAGAGATTTAAAAAAAAAACGTAAATAACATTCCTTATCTACCAGAGATACGAAAATTGTTGGCTCTCCACCTCTAAAATTTTGGTAGCTATTAACTCCAAATATGAAAACTTTGAGCTGTTTTTGGTTTGGCTTTTTATTGTTAGTTATTCCTCCCAATTTATAAAATGAATCCAACTGACAATCAAACTTGAAAATGAGAAGAAACTCGAGCCCAAAAATACTATAGGACCCAGGTGGACTCTGAAAAATCATTATTTTAACTAAATTGAAATTATTTCCAAACCTCAAAAATCATTGTGAGGCTAAATTGAAGGGTTCCAAAATAAAAAGAAGGTTATCTTACCAATTTAGTTGTTATAGTTAGGGTTTAATCTCAAATTAATACCTACAATTTTAAAAGCTTCAATTTGATATCTATAATTTTAAAATGGTTAGAATTTGATCAAATCTCACATATTAGGATGTAAGATTGAGTAAAAAATAAAAAAGATAAATAATAGAACGGATAAAATACATTATTTTAAAATAAAACTATGTGGAGACTAATTGAAACTAAACTTAAGGACCTTAAGACTATTAGAATGAGTCTAATTCTTGGTGGGTCACATACTCAGGAATTAATTTCTTATGAATTTTTTTGACGGTCAAATATGGTAAGATCAGACGGTTTGGTGATCTGTCCCGTGAGATTAGTCGAGGTGCGCGTAAGTTGGTCTGGACACTCACGAATATAAAAAAAAACTAACCCTAAATCATAAAAAATTGAATTGAAAAGAGATTCAACCCACCAAATTGATAACTTACAAGAGGAAAAATTACAAAAGAGGAAACCCTACAAAAAAATGGCCGGATAAATTGCCTGGTTATAAATATCCGATGCTGCAAGATTGAGCTAGAAAAAAAGTGGACGGCTGTGATTGCGCGGCGCAGAACCAAGTGGCCAATTATGACAATATCACAAGTTGATGTCGATATCGCACCATCCACTTGTTGGTTGTTAACTTGTTACCAATTATCTCTTTCATTTTTTTATTTATTAAATTACAAATTAATCCACCAACTAAAAAAAATTGAATGTTGAATTATGTGACTAATATGTCGATTTTTGTCTAATTATATGACATTCTTTTAAATTTAACGAATTATTAGACATCAAATTATCATTTTGATATGTATATTTTTAAAAAAATCTATCATACACAAAATTAAAATTTTAATAACTCGCTAAACTATTGTTTAAAAATTTATAGAAATATATTAAATATAAATCTACATAAATTTAAAAGTTGAGAAATTAAATTTATAATTTATTTTTTTAATATTTAATTGGATAAATCAATTCTTGTTGAATCCAACTATTTACCTATAAATAATAAATTTAATATTTTTTTTTTAAGATAAAATACAATATATATATATATATATATATTTGTAATTCAACATGGGTGAAAAATTCGAATTTCAAATTTCAGGATCAGAGACACATCTTTATGTCAATTGAGCTATGTTAGATTTGACAAAATATTTATCTTAAAAAAATTACCATTAGATACATGAATCTTATAAAATATCATATGTGATATGATTTTTTCCCCTCAAATAAAAATTTAAGAGGTTCACACATCCATTATAAAAATAATATGTTTTCACATGAATATGATAAAATGATGAAATCTTATAAAATATCATATGTGATATGATTTTTTCCCCTCAAATAAAAATTTAAGAGGTTCACACATCCATTATAAAAATAATATGTTTTCACATGAATATGATAAAATGATGAAATTATTTTTTAGATATCATATCAACATCATTATTATAATGAAGATGTTTGTAGGTTTTCAATACTGTGGCTGAAAAAGTAACCACAGGAATAAAAAAATAACTATTTGTAAAATTAAGGAGTTAATTTTTTTTTTTTTTTTAAGAGACCTAATTAATAACCACAAAACATACAAACTTAAAATAATCAATTAAAAATTTGTTTTTTTTTACAACATGTAAGATTGAGAATTCCAACTTCTGACATTTTGGTCAATAGTTCATACATATATCAATTGAGTTATACTAATGTTAACAATAAATTTAATGGATAGTAAAATTAATGATTCATACATAAGTTATACTCATGTTAACAATAAATTTAATGGATAGTAAAATTAATGATTATATTTGCAACATTTTAACAGTAAACATAATTTTTAAAATATGATAAAACTTCTTTCTCATATATCTTTTAAAGTATAACACTAATATACCCTATTTAAAATATATCATTGATGATAGGAATAAAGATGTCATATTTTTACCACTAAAACCAATCACGTGTTTAAGAGCCAAACAACCACAATTAGTTTTCGATTACTAATATACTCTATTTAAAATATATAATGTTAGAATGCCTTGAATATATTATGAAACCCTCTACAACTCGCCAGTACGAAGCACGGTGGGGTATGGAGGCAACGCCTTTAAAAGAAAAAGTTTTACTGTTTTGGGCTTTAGCCCATTTTGTATTAGGTCATCAGAAGAGTGTCATATATAAACCTTCTAATAACTTGAGTCACTCTCCATATGTTCATTTGTAATCTCTTCTATTTCGTAATAATACTGCTTTTCGTTCTGTTCGGGACGTAGTTAACACGACGCTATTGAACCACGTAAATCTGTGTCATTTTATTTTGTGCTTACTTGGTTCTTTGTTATATATCATTTATGCTGATATTATCAATTTACTTGTGGGAGTGTTCAAACATTGAGCGAGGAACCAATTATTCTGACTTCATAGTTTGTCTTTGATCACAAAGTAATCTTCTCTAACTCTTCCTTAAAATTGAGCTAAATTGATTTATGACAATTTCATCTTTGTGAAGTAGGATCCACGTAACTAAATGGTTGTTTCTAATTTCAAATCACTAGAGTTTTCATATCGTACACTATTTATGCGATAAAGTATATCACGTATATACGAAATATAAAATACATCACTATATATCATTATTTATCATATGTTCTTCAATGAACACATTTTTATTTTATGTTATTTTTGCAAAGGTTAAATTACAAGTTTAGTGTTTAAACTTTTCGGTTTGTGTGAGATAAAGTTCCTAAGCTTTAAAAATTAGTTTCTAATAGGTTATTGAACTTTCAATTTCGTATCTAATAAGTCCACGAACTTTAAAAAATGTCTAATAAGTCTTTGAACTTTTAATTTTGCATCTAATAGATCATTGAACTTTTAATTTTGTGTCTGACAGGTTCTTAACCTATTTGTCATTTTTTTAAATTCACAAATGTTTGACACAAAATTAAAAATTTAATGTTATTTTAAACACATAATTTAATTTTATATTTAATAAATTTGTTAATTAAAAAAAAATATTAAATATACCAGAAACATATTAAACACAAAATTAAAAATTAAAAAACTAAACTTGTAATTAATCTACTACTTAAATATGCTATTATAACAAAAGCTCATAAAATTTACTTTTGAAAAAAAATAATAAAAGAAAAAAAGCTCATAAAACTTCAGAAGTTGAAAAAAATGATTTAAACATAAAAGTCCACAAGCAATTCAAAATTTCAAACCTAAATTTTTTGTATTTAATAATAACAAAAAAGGGTAGTTTTAAGAATTATTTCAAAATAAAGTAAAAATCTTATAAATAAAAATATCTCTTATAAATATTTTTTTTTCAGAAATTTACAAAAAGGTGAAAAAAATATCCTATAAATACGTAGTTTTGCTCATTTGTGCCTTCTCCAACCTTATCTCAAAAACTCGGAAGCCATGGCTGCCTCTGCAACTTCCCTCACGCTCTCATCCCTAACCCCCAAAACCCTATCTCTTTCAAACCCTAAATTCAATCTCTTCTCTCTCAATCCTTCTTCCATTCGCCTCCATCCCATTTCCATTTCCATTTCCGCTTTCGTTCTTCGTTCCGATAGGGTTTCTCCGGTTGCTTTCTCCTCTCGCTTCGTCAGAAATGTCGCCGTTTCTTCCGATTTCGACCAGGATGAAGGAATCCTTGACAGCGATGGAGACGAGCCTAGCTACTCTCCTGACCTCAAACTCTTCGTCGGAAATCTTCCTTTCTCTGCCGACAGTGCTCAACTCGCTGGCTTGTTCGAAAGCGCCGGTCAAGTTGAAAGGGTTGAGGTAGTTTTCACTTTCCTGTTTGTGTTTTTGAGTTTTTTTTTTCTCTGTTCTTTCGAGATACCCATTTGATTTGCCCTAATTTTCTGAAATTGTGTGCTGTTTTTAATAGGTGATTTATGACAAGACGACTGGACGAAGCAGGGGTTTTGGTTTTGTTACAATGTCGAATCCTGACGAGGTTGAAGCTGCTGCTCAACAATTTAATGGCTATGTAAGTGGATACAAATACCCCTTTTACATAAATTTAATAGTTAATGCTCTGCGGAATTGTTTCTGGTTCTGGTTCTGCTTCATTTACTCCTTGGAAACTCAATTGCTGTAACTGTAACCCAAAAGATTTTGGAAGTTATAGTTCCTTTTTTTCTATTTGATAACCATTTGGTTTGTGGTTTTTGAAATTTAAGCCTCTAAACACTACTTCCAACTCTTTGTTGTTTTGTTATCTACTTCCAACTATGTGTTGTTTTGTTATCCTTCCAACTATGTGTTGTTTTGTTATCTACTTCCAACAATGTGTTGTGTTATCTACTTCCAACTGTGTTGTGTTATCTACTTCCAACTGTGTTGTTGTGTTATTTACTTCCAACTATGTGTTGTTTTGTTATCTACTTCCAACAATGTGTTGTTGTGTTATCTACTTCCAACTATGTGTTGTTTTGTTATCTACTTCCAACTGTGTTGTTGTGTTATCTACTTCCAACTGTGTTGTTGTGTTATCTACTTCCAACTATGTGTTGTTTTGTTATCTACTTCCAACTATGTGTTGTTTTGTTATCTACTTCCAACTACGTGTTGTTTTGTTACCTTCATTTTACAAGTGTTTTCAAAATCCAACCAAAGTTTTGAAAACAAAAAACAAAGTAGTTTTTATAAACTTGTTTTTGTTTTTGGAATTTGGCTAAGAATTCTAATATTTTCTAAGAAATATGAAAATGAAAAGGGTTTAGGGTTTAGGGTAAAAACAAACACAATTTTCAAAAACAAAAAACAAAAAACAAAATGTTTAGTGCACTCAAGTTTTGAACATCAAATTATGGACGTGCACATTTTATATTGTCGTCACAGAGAACCCATCCTAGTGATTTGCTCTTTCTGGGTCTTATTTTGTGGGGGGAAAATGTATGTAGTAGAGCTTATCTGCTTCCAGGGTCTCTCTTGAGGGATAATTTGATCGCCAAAAGTTCCATAGATTTGCTTTTGTGATCCAGTTACATACTGTTATCTTTCATTTTCAATCAAAGGTTTATTGGGTTTGCTTCTTATTGATGATTCCTGGTTAACTCCTCACAGGAACTCGATGGTAGATCACTGAGGGTAAATTTTGGACCTCCTCCACCGAAAAGGGATGATTTCTCTTTCAGAGGTCCAGGTTCAGGTTCATCAGGTTCAGGCTCCAGAAATTCTTCAAGATTTGATAACCCCAACCGTATTCATGTGAGTAACCTTGCTTGGGGTGTTGATGATCTTGCACTTGAGAACTTGTTTAGGGAACAAGGAAAGGTTGTGGAGGCAAAAGTAGTTTATGACCGTGAGAGTGGAAGATCTAGGGGCTTTGGTTTCGTTACATATAATTCAGCAGAGGAAGTTAACAATGCCATTCGGTCCTTGGATGGAACTGTAAGTTCACATTGGCTCTTCATTTTTATGCGTTTTTTTGGGTCAGTTCTGCATGTTTATGATGGATCTTGATATGCTTCCTCATGTCTGCAATCTTGCTTACTGATCTCGGGAGTAGATGCCTATCAGCGACCAAGTGTTATGAGCATTAAATTCTGTTGTTCATATTAATTATGATTTTGTTGTTGCATCTCTCACCTTCTTTTTCCCTGAGTAATTTTCAATCCATTCCCATACATTAACAACTCTGTAAGTGCATTGGCTTCACTTGTTTCCTTCGTCGATGCTTTTAACGGTTTACAAAGCTGAAGTCTATGTTTTTGTTGTTCCCATTTCTCTTGCCTGAAGTGAAAATTTCTGTGGTCGGAAGTTTTATCTCAGTTTATCAGTTATTTCTTCATAAAACTCATTTCATACATTGAAACCCCGAGCGTACAGTACGCCTCGGAGGTATAGTTCCCTTGCTTTAAGATCAATAAGTGAATGATTCAGAATTAACTGTCTTTCATACATCTAAGTATAAATGTATACATTGCAGGATTTGAATGGAAGATCCATCCGAGTAACACAAGCAGAAGCAAGGCCGCCAAGGCGCCAGTTTTGAGTATCAGAAGCTTTTATTTATTAAGAATTAAGGTGGTTTTGGGATCTTATTAGGTATTACCTTATTTTCTATGTTCTGTCCTCCGATAGTAAATGGTGCCGGATACTTTAGATGTACTTTCTCTATGATCAATGGTATTTGATATTTTTTTGGATATATATATTTCTTTTCTGATTATGTATTCAACTAAGATTAAAAACTTCATAACTTAAAACAACTTAGGACGAGTAAAGCCTCTCTCTAGACATCATGAGCATTACAAAATTTTGGTATTTAATTGTCAAAACTACATAGTTTAATTGATATATATGAACCATTGATCAAGAGATTAGGAGTTCTTGCAAAAAGAAAAATAATAGTAGAACCTAGGAACTACTGGAAAACATGTATACCGAAAAATATTGTTACCCATTTATAAGCAGACTACTGAAAAATATTTACTATTGTTCAACCTTGGTTAGTTTTAGTTTTAAGGTAGGGGATGTGAACTTTCAATCTCTAGGTAAGGGATTACATGTCAATTATCGTTGAGCTAAGTTCATTTTGATGTCACGAGTTATCGTTGAGCTAAGTTTTGATGTCACGAGTTTGAGTTATTTTCATGAATATTTGAAAGATAGATAGTATAGTTGAAATGATAGTGCAAGGTATAGTTGAAATTTTAGTTGCGTTTGTGAGTATATATGTTGAACTAAGAAGGAAGATAGAATTGGTAATTTTTTATTGGACAAATACATTTGAATTTTAGGCAGGTTTCAATAATGCTTTGAACTTTTTAAACTTCTATTTTTACTATTGAATTTTAAACTTGTTTCAAAATAAATCTTTTAAAACTTCTATTTTTACTCTTCAATTTTAAACTTGGTTCACTCTTTCATCAATTCTTTTTTCATGAAATTAAGATTGATGGGTTATTTGGAGCAAGGAGTCAGAGTTAATAAAAAATCTGTAGTTGTTTAGTGCAAAGTTGTTTAGTTTGAGTTGTAAAGTTGTTTATTTTGGAGTTGTATTGTGTTTAGATAGTTTAATAACCTGCTGTTCTGAGGTGAGTTTATTTTAGATGCACAATTTTTTTTCCTACAAACTTTCAAAATTTCATTATTAAGAATTTATTCTATTAAATTCTAAAAATGATATTTTTTTTTATTTTTATCTATCTTTTAAGACAACAAAAATAATTTGAGTACAATAACACACATTATTTTATGTTTTTATTAATGTATGTATATTTTTTTTTGTAAAGATATTTAATTAATGTGGGGTGGGAGGATTAAACCCCTAACCTCTTAATTAGCCAATATGAGATAGTTCCCTAACCTCTTAATTAGCCAATATGAGCATAGTTCAACTGACATAATGTATGAACTACGAGCAAGATGTCTCGGGTTCAAACCCCCTTCCCACATGTTATCAAAAAAAAAAAAAAAAACTTGAGCTATGCTCGGTTTGGCTAATGTATGTATATTTTACAAACTTCTCTAAAGAAAAAACAACACATAAGTATAGTATTACTCTGACCCATGTGTCAAACACATCTTTTCCCGCTTCCACCCACTAAACTCGTCATTCCATATGAATCCACTGCACTTGAAACTCAACATCTATGAAACTTTTAAAGCGATAAAAGACCTAATTGAAACCTACCTTTTATACCACTAATTTATAGGTCATCACCTCATCATTTTACCGTCTTAATTTTAATGAAAAAGTCCACGGAAAGGTAATTAAAGTAAAAATAAAACTTTGGAAAGTTTAGGAAGATTATTGAAACCTTTCTTAAACTTCAGCACACTATTTTTTTTTGTTCAACTATTGTTTTTATTTTTTCATTGGAAAAACCTTCCAAGTTCTAAATGTCCATGTCCATTTTGGGTCTGTTGAAAAAAAAGCAAAAAAAAAAGATTTTTTTTTTTTTTTTGAAAAATGACCCAAACTTTGTAGGGTTTAGAGTTTAGGGTTTGAAGGAGTATTTTGGTCGAGGACATCAATTTAGATTACGGTATTGGACTACTTTTCAAATAAAAAATATATTTAATTTTTTTTTTTAAAACTGTCCATAATGGTCATTCCACTCGTTATCCGTGGCCATTTCTCACCAAAGACGAAACAAAATAACTTTAGGCCCATTCTTGTTGGCCCATAGAGAGGTCCACTATATTGGTTCAATCGAAGGCTTCACTTCACTTCACACATGTGAACAAAACCATAAAATATTCGAAATTATGTCTGAATTTTTTTAATACAATATTTTCACACATTTTAAGTATTTGAAATTTTTATTTTTTTGATTTGATGTATATCTACATATCATTATATCCCAATTTTTCTTATTGATTCACCAATATTCTCACGATTTTAACATTAATTTTAAAATTTATAATTTACTGTTTACTTAAAGGTGTGATTTATTTGTGTCGGAGGAATATAGAGGAGTTACGAGTAATTGAACCTGAATCTTTCTATTTCTAAGTCTGTTGGCTATAATCTCGATTTTCAATAAAATAGTTGTTGCGGATAAAATAATCATATATATATAAGATCGAACAAAAAGACGGTTCAGAAAAACCTACTTCCATGATAAGAGAGAGATCAACTCTACTTCAGAACATCGGAATAGGCCAAGCTCAATTCACAAAGAAAATCAGGCCCAAAACAAACATAGAATTCGTCTCATTAAAATAACAATGGTCGAGTCCATAGGCATAAGGCCAACGCCGACCAACGGTCGACCCAGGAAGAGGACAAGCCCCAAAATGAGGGGTGGTCGGCCTAGTAAATCCCGACCACTCCTCGGCCCCTAGGCATGCCTAGAGTTTTTAGGCTTTACCTTTCCCTAAAAAGAGAAGAAGGTAAGTAAAGTCCAAGGGGGACCCGAGTATAGGATCTGACCCATGAAAGTCATTTTGTCCATATCCCTAAAAATAGACCGAGGTCGACAACTAATCGACCCCGATGATGAATTCACAAGATCAATTGAGGTGTGGTCGGTTAAACCTCGGCCCTCAGGCAAACCTAGATATTTCAGGTTCTATTTTTCTCCTAAGGGAGGATGGGTAAGCATAGTCTAAGGGAGTCCGTCTATCTTTTTTTCCTAGACCTAATAGGAAAGAGGGAAAAACCTAGAAACTACTATAATTACATTCTAATTCTAGAATTCTATAGCTATCTATCTCACTACTGACTTTGGTATTAGAGTTTGTTTACTTTGTTTTGCAGGTCGATTCGTCTCGAATTTTTTTGCATCTCTCTTTTGTTTCGAAAATTACAAATTTATGGTTGAAGCCACATGAAAAACGTGTTGTCCATCGTGCAAAATTTGAAATAGTAATTATGTGAATCATTTTTGCAATCATATTTTACTTACTCCTTGCCGGAAGATGGAGAAAATTAATGAATATTTTTTAATTATTCTGTTTTTGGCAAATGGAGATGTCAATAATGAAATTTTATAAACAAAATTTAGTAAAAACTACAAACCCTGGTGGTACTTACGAAACTCTTTCTTTGGAGGCATGTTATGTGAAATTTTGAATCTTACATTCATTGGTCATTTCATTGAAGAAAAAAAAAAAAAAAAAACTTGTGAATTTCCTTTTTTATATTCGTCATTTCCTCTTTTTGCAATTTGGGTTTGAAAAAAAAATATATATATATATATATATATATATATATATATATATTTAATAGCTTATTTAAATTATTTTAATATATTAATTATAAATTGTTTTTTCAATAAAAAAATAGAGAAAATTAGTTCTTCGATTTGAGTTCGGTAACACTTGGGTCTCCAAGGTACTTTTCATGTTTGAATTTAGTTCGTTTTTAGTCCCTCCGTCAAATTTTCTGCTAAGTACTAATAGAATGTTGACGTACATATTTTTAATTAAAAATATATATTTTTTAAAAAATAAAATTATTATATATATATATATATTTTTTTTTTCTTTTTCTTTCTCCTCCTCCATCTTCATCTCCATCATTCATTTTCCTCCTATTTCTCTCATGGTCATCGTCGGCCATACGCGGACTGTTTTTTATTTAATTTTATTTTTTTCTCCTCCTCCTCTCTCTTCCCTCCACCCTCCATCCTCCACCCTCTCCCTCTCATGGCCGTCCCTCTCTCTTCCCTCCACCCTCCATCCTCCACCCTCTCCCTCTCATGGCCGTCGACTACTGTTTTTTTTTTTTTTTTTTTCTTCGTTTTCCTATTCCTCTTTTCTTCTCCCTCCCCCTCCTCGTCTCCCCTTCTTCTCTTCCCTACGTTTAAAAAAAAAATATTTACAGATCTGAATTAACAAAATGGGAGGGGAGAAAGGAAGAAAGGGGGAGACGGGAAATGGGAGGGGAGAAGGGAAGAGAGAGGGAGAAGGAAATTGTTATGTAGTCAACAAATTATTTTTTATTTTTTATTTTAATATAGATCTGCATTTTTTGTTTTTTTGGTTGAAAACGAGGAAATGGGAAGATGGGGAGAAAGGGGGAGATGGGGAGGGGGAAGGGAAGAGGAAAACGAAAAGAAAAAAAAAATTGTCGCCGACATATCGAGGACGACCATGAGAGGAAGAAGAGGAAAATCGAGAAGGAAGAAGGAGGGAAAAAAAGAAAAAAAGAAAAAGAAAAAAGAAAATAAAAAAATATATTTTTTAAAATAATTTTAATAATTAAAAAAAAAATTAGTTAAAAATAGGTATCATTATATTAGGACTTAACAAGAAAATTTGACGGGGACAAAAAAACGAACCAAATTCATCAAAACTTAGGGTATAATTGTTGAATTTGAAACGTTGGGGTCAGTTTCATCATCGAGCCCGAAGCCCAAAGGTCGGCCCAAGCCCATTCCCCAGCCCAACCCTTTCATGAATTGGATTGGATATCAACCTCATCATCAAGCCGGGCCGGCCCAACCTAAATAATCAAAGGCCCAAGCTTAGTCCAAGCCCAAGCCTTTACGGGCCTCCGCCACTCTTTGGGCCGAGCTTGGGCCAACCCAACACCTAAAAGGGAATTTAAGAGGAATGTCTACAAATAATTAGTCATAATGAAAAATGTCTAAATACGGGTACTGTTTGCATCACATGTCTAGAGTTTTTTAGGAAGCAGTTTGTTTTAGTTGGTTCCCCATTATACCCCTTAGGATTTCCTATTTTAAAAATTAATTAGTTTTGAAATTAATTTATTGAATTTTAAAATTTAATTAGTTTTGAAATTAATTAATTTTTGTTTGGTGAGGTGGATGATTTTCCGTTAAAAAAAACTTTGTTATTTTTTCCGTTAAGTAATTTATGTCGTTGTGTATCTGCATGTGTTCCATCTGATATTGATCAATCTCTCCTAGTTCGTAGGGTGAGCAGTGTTCCATCTGATATTGATTAATCTCTCCTAGTTCGTAGGGTGAGTAGTGTTTTAGTTTTCCTTATTCTTAGGGGAAGCTTTAGGATTACAAGGTGTTAGTAATTAAGCTGTGTCCAAACGTATACCCTGACCGAATGTGTGTGCGGCGCTGTCGTTGTATATCTCCACGGGTGTGTCAAAAATCAACGAAACGTGTATCAAATTTAAAATTTATTGTATCGTGTAGCGTAAGTTTCAATTGGTAATAACATTAAAATATAAATATAAATAACAAAGTTTATCGTAGAGAATTATATATTCAAACATTAAATAACTCCAAAATGAAAAGATTACATAATTTAAAGGTTTAAAATAGTTTAGAAAATACGATATCAACTCTAACAAATGGAAGATATTAAAATTTAAATACATTTAATTAATTAAATAGGGTATAATTAGAAGAGTAAATATTTTAAAATCTAAATAATTAAATAATATAAATTTTAATAAAATCCCTATATACAAGGATATTCATTGATTCAGATTTTTTTTACAAAATATTTAATTAATTAAATAGGGTAGAATTAGAAAAGTAAATATTTTAAAATTTAAATAACTAAATAAAATAATAATATTATTAATATTTAGTAGAATGAAATCCCTATATATAATAACCGATTTGAGTTGATTGAGTTTTTTTGTTAGTTTAATTAGGGTTCATCTTCAACCTCACGCATCTCTATCATCTACAGATCGTTTTCTTTTATTTTCTGTTGTCACTTCGTCTCCAATTTTTAATCGTCGTGAAGCTGCCAATCGAAGCTTTCTCCGACTACTAACACGGTATTTTTGATATATATATATTTTTTTGGATTTATTGAGTTTTTTAATCGTACGTTTTCTTTTCTATTTGTTACGATTTGTCCGATTCAAAAGTTGTGGGGTTAATATTGCACTGTATACACTTCAATGGAGGAATGAAGCAACTCATCGAATGAAGCAACTCATCGGGGAAGGGTATACCGTGGTTGTCAATCTGCCATTCGGAGCGACTCATGCATACCATCCATCTGTTGTAAGTGGTTGGTCAATCATATGGTTTCCTTTTATTACTATGTGTACAACCATGTATACACCTGACGTGACGTGGTGAATTTTTCTGCAGCTTCATCACTTCCTTAGGTATACAGAGCTGAAATTCATCCCTTCCTTATATACACAACCGAAATTCATCACTTCCTCGGGATATACAGAGCCAGAATTCATCACTCAGGTATACAGAGCGTATACAGAGTCAAAATTCCTCAGATATACAGAGCCAAAATTCGTCAGGTATACAGAGCCAAAATTCGTCAGGCAGAGCCAAAATTCGTCAGGCAGAGCCTTCGTCAGGTAGAGCCAAAATTCGTCAGGTATACAGAGCCAAAATTCGTCAGCCAAAATTCGTCAGGTATACAGAGCCAAAATTCCTCAGGTATACAGAGCCAAAATTCGTCAGGTATACAGAGCCAAAATTCCTCAGGTATACAGAGCCGTATACAAAACCTTTTGTTAAAATTTCAAGTCCTGGGAGTATAACCATATAACTCTCATGGAATAAATGTCAATTATTTTTTCCCTTCTTAACGTCTTTTTAACTCTCCATCCATAACTTCCCTCTCTCCTCCCAACAATTTACATTTTTGCAACCTATTTTTATTTTCAAAATTATTGAAAATGGTAGAAGGGTAGGTTTGTCCAATTGGGTTTAGGTTGCCTTACTAAATATAGGGTTTAGACATTATTCAAAAGAAAAAAAAGGTGTTAGACATTTTTCAGGTTGACTTTCTAGTTTGTAGACATTCTTCTGGTTACCCCACCTAAAACATAGGTCCATAGCCCAATCCATGAGCCTAACTCAATGGGCCAAATTTAGATCGGACTTAAATTGACCCTTCGAATCAAGCTTGAATTGAACTCGATAAATAAAAATTATTTTTAAATATAAAGTTAAAATTGAATTAAAACTTTATTTATAGAGAAAAACCTTTCTCATCCTCACAACTTACAATGTGTGGGATAATAAAATAAAATGATAATATTTTTGGATGGTTTCTAGTTCAATTCTCTCCTAATTTGTCATACTACAACTCTTTCACTCCTCAAACACCATGTCATAAACTCTTCTACTCCTCCAAGATCATGTCATGTTTTTAAATAAAAAATAAAATTTACATTAATAGTTAATCTTTCTCATGACGATCATAATTGCATGTACTTTTAGCATAGAGATATAATATAGTTGGACATAAATGATTTTTTATTCATTTTTTTCTTCAAATTATTATTAATATTACAAATCATATATATATATATATTGGATCAGGCCTTTGGGCCGGCTCAACGAGCCGATCCAAATACGGCTCAAACGGGCTAGTCCATGAGCCGATTCAATTAAAAAAAACATATCCATATCCAATCCATTTCATGAAAGGCTTGAGTTTAAACTCGACTCAAAGAGTGGCAGAGGCCCGTAAAGGCTTGAGCTTTGATTATTTGGGTCGGACTGGCCCGACCCGACTCGATGATGAGGCTGACGTTGGGGACCCAAGTGCTACCAAACCCAAACTTGAGGGACCATTAGAGTAATTTTTACTAAAAAAAAATATCACCGTTGTTGATAAAGGAGAGGAATCCCAAACATATCTTTTTCTTGTTACAAAATAAATCTAAAAGAAAAAAAATAAGAAGATGGTCTCATTAAAACCCACAAAGATCTCATTAAAACCACACGTTAGATCTCAATAGTGACAAACCTTAGCAATTTAAGAAAACGCAATTACAAATCTCAAGTAATTAAGAACAAAATTAAGGAGTAAGGAACAAAATCAACACATTAGTTGAACCATTCACATCAAGCTTACTATCTAACTAAACCACAAAGTAAAATGGTTCTAAAAGAACTTCGTTCAAGATTTCGATACTAATCGATGGCAAAATTTTCACAAGAGTTCAAATCTTTATTTTTGGATAAGAGTCTCTATAGACCATATCATCTATTCAACTTGGTGACTCGACTTAGAATTGACATAGAAAAAACAAGTACATATTTTTTTTTATAAACGTTTAAGTTTTAAGTCAAAAGTCTCGTGTTCAAAAACTTCATTATTTGAATGCATGAATGTCAATAGAAGGTGTTGTCATCTATTTGGACATGTTTTTAAGGCATGTGAAATTCAATATGAAGAGTACCAACAAACACATCAACTAGAGTTGCATTAAGCATTAGAAAGAAAAAAGCTTTCACGAGGAAATTAGAAGATTCGTCACAAAAAAAAACCCAAAAGGGATGAAAAGGATCCTGAAGTATCTCAAATACTAGTTGTGAAAGTTTCAATTTATAGACTTTAGTTGAGTTGCTAAATCTTTACATGAAATAGAGTCGTGAATAGTTAAAAGCAGACACATGGATCATGAATACCAAATCATGGAATGAAAGAGGATTGTCGAATAATAATGCTTCTAGTTGCACAAAGCTACTTTTTAAGTCATATATGTTTAGAATATGATAATATATAGTTATGCACAAATACATGTCGTGTCACTATATCCAAATCAAAACATTATAGGTTTAATTTGGTCTAAATAGAGATATGTCTTAGTAGAAAGCTTCCTATCTAAGCAAATTTGATGATGTTATATATTAGGCCTCTACTACATGGAGTTAATTCCTATTTAGTTATAATAATATTTCTTTTCTTTTTTTAAGAAAAAAATAATGACAATAACTTAATAACCAACATTCCAAAAGACTTAAACTCGTTTCTAATCAATGGTTGTCACAACTCACGAAGATATAACTAAGAAGGACATGAGTTATGTAGGAACTCATTCACGAAATGCAAATGCTTAATTTTGCATGAATTATATAGGAACTTAATCTCATTTAATAAAGAGATTAGGATCTGAATTTACAAAATAGGACAAATAAAGAAATATGAAATCACAAATTACATAAATTCATCATGAAAAATGCTCCATAATTTATTTTTACATGTCAATAAAGATTGTTAGGTTAGGTTAGATCAACCCTAAGATATAATCTTCCAATGAAAGAAAGCAAGGTCACGATAAAATAAGGAATATATATATATATATATATATATAAATAGGATAAATTATTCTAATGGTCCCTCACGTTTGAGTTTGATAGACTTCAGTCTCTAAAGTTTTAAATCCAACAATTATACTCTTTAGATTGAATTTAGTTCTTTTTTGTCCCTCCGTCAAAATTTCTGTTAAGTCCTAACACATAATACTGACGTGACACCTATTTTTAATGAAAAATATTTTTTAATTATTAATATTTTTTTTAATTTTTTTTTTTAAATTATTTTTAATCTTTTCTTCTAAAAAAGAAAACATATAAGAGAAAAAAGAAAAAATCTTTTTTAAAAATAATTTAAATCTTTTTTAAAAATAATTTTAATAATTAAAAATAGGCACGTCAGCATTCTGTTACGACTTAACATAAATTTTGACGAAGGAGACAAAAAAAAAAAACGAACCAAATTCAAACCTGAGTATAATTGTTGGATTTGAAACCTTAGGTACTACCAAACCTAAATCTGAGGTAGGATTAGGATAATTTGTCTATATATATATTTTTTTTCTTCTTGTGTATGTTTGATTTGTCCTACCCAAATCTCTTTCAATTTGTCTTATTTATCATAACTCATCAAAATCTATCCTCACATTCACAAACAATCAAATCAATTGCTCATTTATTCAAGCAATTGAATGTATTATATTATGCCGCGGTATCAAATCACCTAATTATTTTTTTGAAATTGAGCCAACGTACCCTAATTTATTTTCCTTTAATAAGCTAGCTAGACTACTGTTTATTATTATTTTTTTCCTTAAAATTAAAATTGTTGTTGGCTTTCAATTCTTTCCTTTTCTGAATTATATCTTTCACCCTAGCTTGTGTACTTAAATAATTAACAATGCTTACATAACATTAAAAAGTTTCACATTACATAATTAAGCAGTGATAAGCAAAATATAGAAAGTTATACCTTTAGAGCCTTGAAGTTATAAATTTAGAAATTTTGAGTCTTGAGGAAGAAACAACCTACGAGACCAAAGAAATTCCAACATCTAAGCCAATAACACCATGAAAAAAAATAAATAAAATGAAACACCACAATAAGGGATCAAACAAACTTATAGAAATTACATCACACTGCATAAAGAGAAAATGTATGTGTAAAATAAACCTTAAAATCGAAGGGTTTACCTGGAAATCGAAGAAACCTCCGAGGACGTCGATGGGTGAGAAAAAAATTGAAGCTCAATGAGAAGAGGGCCCTACAAGAAAATTAGTCTATTGCGACAATTTTTTTACAATTTAATAAAATTGCAACAATTTCTGGAAACAAATAAAAAAATGTTGCAAAATATATGTATTGCAACGATTTTCTTGCTGCGATTTTAAAATGTGTTGTAATAGATTGTTCATTTTTTTTTGGACAATTGGCGAAGCCCAAATAAAAAAAATTCTTTAAAAAATTTAAAACACAAACAAATAAGAAAGTGTTGCTATTTATTTAAAAAATGTTGCAATAGGATGGGTGCTATTGCAACGGTTGTGAGAAGTCATTCTAGCACTTTAAAAAGTGTTGCTAGATCTCTTACCATACTAGTTTAGCCAGAGGTTTTTCAAACGTTGCAAAAAGTGTTGCAGCAGTTTAAAACCGCTGTTATAGCTCAAAAAAACCTCTGCAATAGTACTGTTTTTTTGTAGTGACGTCGCATGAATCGAAGGGGATATCGAGATGCGGTTTCTTCAAATTTGCTCGCACCTGGTCCAAATCGAATGGAACTTCAGGATGTCGATTTCTGAAGGAAAAACGAGAAGAGGACCTTTCTTTGAATGAAACCGATAAGAATGTCGAAGGCAAAGGTGAAGGGCTCTCCTCCGAATGGAACCTCAACATTTTTTTGTATTTCAGCGTTTTGGCTGAAATTTTATTTTTTTAATTTCGTAGTTACTTAAAATTTGGAAGCGGGATGTTGAGCGCATTTTTTTTAGTAATTTTAACCAACGCGGCCTTTCTTTTAATAGCGATAATTATAAAATGTAATATTAAAATGTAATGAAAAGTGATATTTGTTGTAATGTGTAATGCTATCTTATCTATTTCTCAACTATTTATATACATGAATTCTTCATCCAACTTAGTTTATAATAAGAAAAAATAAACCAAGTCTTAAAGAGTCAATTTTGTATCTCTCAAATACACTATTTTGATAAAATTTTCTCTTAGTAATTAAATAAAAACATTATATTTTAGACTGTTAAAAAACCATTATTATTATTTTTATAATAAAAAAATTCTAAGAATTTCAAACCATACACCTTTGAATTACAACTGACCAATGTATATCCAAATAAATAGACAAAAGGCATAAAGAATAATGAAGAAAAAAGAGGATGAAATAAGGGTTGGTTGCACAAATAGCAAGACCAATCTAATTGCAAATTTAGCAAATTTTAAAATGTTTTGCAAATATGACAAAAATATCCGTTTCTATCCCTGATAGACTTTATCATATCACTGATAGACTTCGCCTATCAGTGATAAACTATTATCATTGATAGACTATTATCACTGACAAAAATCTATAAAAAATTGAAGTGATCAGCGATAAACTTCTATCAGCCATAAGATATCAGCGATAGAAATTGCCGTATCTCTAAATTTTTTAAAAACATGTTATATTTTTAATTTTCTTATTCTAAATTGACATCTGTTATAATATTTCATGAAATAATGAGGTTTTTTTTTTTTTTTTTTTTTTAAATAAATAATTTAATTATAGAGTGTGAAACACAAAATGTGTAATTAGTATTATTAAAAAAAAGAGGAAGCCACGTGGAATTACCCCATTGAAGGGTTATTTAGGGCATGATTTTGTCTTCCCCAATAAGGAATAATATATTTTGAAAGGAATATCAAAATTATTTCCTTAGTGCTTCAATTTTTTGTCCTCTTTTTCCCCACCATAACAAAATAATTAATAGTTTCTTGTTTGTTTGTTTTACCATTTTTATTATTGTACCACTAAAACTAATAATCATGTGTAGCCTTTGAGACTATTTCTATATATTCATGACACAACTCTTATCATAAAAAATCAAACATTTATCATTATTATCATTATTATTATTATTATTATTTTTAATTCGAGTTTCATTTTAAAAAATGTCATTTTATTAATATTTTTTTTTATAGACATGAAGGATTATAATTATATATATTGAAATTTAGAAGTAACTGTGAATGTTTCATACGCAAGGATGAAAACATCGACGATATTTCTTAAAATATCGTCAATAAATCAATTTTTTTGAAGGTACTAATAGAGATATGAAGGATAGTAAAAGAATGTAAACTTTAGGATTATTATAAGGGCTGGTTGCACAAATAGCAATCAGGCCCAAACTAATTGCAAATTTAGCAAACTTTAAAATGTTTTGCAAATATGGCAAAAAAACCCGTTTCTATCACTGATAGACTTTATTATATCACTGATAGACTTCTATCAGTGATAGACTATTATCTCTGATAGACTATTATCACTGACAAAAATCTATAAAAAGCTGAGGTTATCAGCGATAGACTTCTATCAGTCATAAGATATCAGCGATAGAAATTGCTATATCCGCAAAATTTTTAAAAACATGCTATATTTGCAAACAATAAGTTTTAAATTGTCATTTACTACAATTTCCCTTATTATAATATAATTTTTAATTTATTAAATAAAAAAAATCTTATTATTGAATTGTCATGGTACTTGTTGATTAAAAATTGTTATCTATAAATTGTTCAAGTTTGTATTATTTTACCGCCATCAATATTATCTATTATTGTATTAATGTATATATTTGGCTCTTTTATTATTGATATATTAGGGTGGTTGCACAAACATAAACCAGACCCAAAATAATTGCAAATTTAACAAATTTTAAAACATTTTACAAATTTGACAAAAAATCAGTGGCTATCACTGACAAAATTCTATAAAAAAGACTATTATCAGCGATAGACTTCTATGAGCGATAGACCATACTATCACTGATAGAAATTGCCATATCTGCAATTTTTTTTTAAAAGTGCTATATTTTTAATTATTTTACCTTAAATTGACATATGTTACAATTTCTCTTGATATATTTGCTTAAGTATTAGTAATCACAATATTTTTATCAATTTTCATAATATTTGTGATTCTTATTGGAATATCCGTCAATATATCCATAAATCTAAGTTATCGATATTAACATCAATAAAGATATTTTCGTTAGTTTGCTTAATTATCTCTAAGTCATATATTTTGTGATCTTACACCTTACATTAATCCATGCTCCTTTTGTCTATAACTTTCACAAAATCAATCACTCATGTATTTTATATAATTTGAATTGTTTATAATAACACATAATACAAACTATATTATAAACTTAAGCTTAATAAATTTAGATCTTAATAAAACTAGGAGCATACCATCCCAAAAGTAAATGATTATACTTAGATTTATATTTTTTAATAATAATGATTGTTTAATAGTTTCTTTTGTTTTGGAAAAGTGGTTAAGATTTTTAATATATTAATTTAAAGAGTGAAAAAAGCTAAACAAAGATATTATTAGTAAATAAGCTTAATTTCTTGAACATAAATTTAAACTAAAATTGTTATTTAGTGTAATAGAGAGAAAAGTGTCTAGTTTTACCTTTTACCTTTTTTTTTTTTTTTTTTTTTTTTTGGGAAAATTTCACAAACAAACAAAAGGAAGAGAAAAAACAAGTTTGAAATGAATGGTTGAAGAAAACAAAGGAGGAAGTTAAGTGGAAATCCAAGTACTTGTGATTCCTATAAGATTGAAGAGATAAAAATTAATTAAATTAATTTTCTTTAAGGGAAAAAAAAAAAACAAAAAACCTAGAAGCCTCATTAGCCTATTTTGAGGAGACAAAACATGACAGCCCATTTCTAAAATCTTCTCCTATAAGCTGGCTTAATTTATTATGGCACATGAAAAAAAGAATTATATAAATGTCAGAGTTTGAATAAAAAAAAAAAAAACCTTTTCGAAGATGTGTTTTCTCGAGGTTTTTTACCTGATTTTTTAAAATTTATGTTTTTTTTTACCTTCTCTCGTGATAAATAAGTCCACAAAATCTGTAGTACCTTTCGCTGAACACGAACACGAAGAGATAACATAGTACTTTCGTACTCAATGATTGATACAAATGACTTTATAGTGGAGGGAGCTTGCTGATCACGAGAAAGTCAAAAAAATTTATGCTCCCGAAAAAAGTCATCCGTACAAACACTCCGTATTTTCTCTTTCTTGATGTAAAAAGCAATGGGTGGCAACAAAATAATGAAATTTCGTTATAAGGTTGTTCGGAATGACACTTATAATTGATGGATTTTATTTATACCCATATTTGAATGAGTTTGAACGTAAGTTATTATTATTAATTTTTTAATTTTTTTAATTTTAATTTAATTTCAATAACATGTAAAATTATAGATTCAAACATTTAGGCCCGTGGAATCGATTTTTATTTTTATGTTTTCAAAAATAAAAAATACAAGAAAAACGCATGTGTTTGGTATATTTATTTTGAAAAACTATTTCAAAACATAATTAAAAAGATGACGAATTTTAAAAAACAACAAAATATTGTTTTCCTTGTTTTTTAATTTCGTTTTTAAAATTATGAAAATAAGGAAAAATATGAGATAAGATATTGTAAAAAATTAATCCAACTCACAACAAAAGAAAATTCCAAAAATCGTAAATAAAAACTAATTAGATCAAATTATTTTTTCTTTATAAAATAAATTTTACTAATTACATATTAATCTTTTTGCTACTTTCTCAAATTTACAATCAAACATAATTTTTCAAATTTGAATTCAAATTTGAATTCAAATTTAAATTTTTTAAATTAGAACCAAACAAAAAGTTTTAGATATAATAAAAATAAAGAATTTTTTTTTTAGATATAATAAAAATAAAGAATTTATTTTTATTTTCCACTAAATTCTTTGTTTTAGAAAATTATTTTCAAATTACGAACTAAACGGGCTTAACTTTTTCACAATATAATGTTTATATATATATTATTTTTTTTTTCTTGTTTCGGAGACAGTGATCTATATAGTTATTCTTTCATTTTTTATTTTTTTTAGAGCAAAGTTCAGTACAAAGCTTAAGCGAGAGTAATATCACTCAAAATAAACGACTCAATCCGGGGAGGGAAATCCTCCAACCAAACCACATTCTGACGCAGAGTCAAAGCTAGTTTTGCTAACTGGTGTGCCACCTCATTCCCTTCGCGTCGTATGAAACTACAACATCTCCTGAACGAGAGATAAAATCGAGAGCACAAATCCGTCACCATCACTTCAACTTTTGGTAAGTCTTCAACCGTTCCGTAAAGTAAATGACAATATTTGATTAACTTTTAAGTGGAAGCTGATGTGGAGCATGGAAATTTAGTCCAAACCCAAGTAAAAAAAGTGACCCATAAAGAAAGAAAGGAAAAAAAAAACATTTTTTTTTAAAAAATAATAATAATATATGTTTTAAAAAATTGTAATTTTGTTTTTGTTGAGGAGAAAGCAAGGAGAGTAATATGCATGGGTATGCCTTCCCTTTCCTAGACCATGGAAGCACAAAAGAAACACAAATGGATGAATGTGACTCAAGTCATTTCCTTGTTTCTCCAAGGACAATTTTGTCAACAAATCCCACCAAATCCTCTTCCCCTTCCAATCCTACCCATCAACCTTTCCAAATCATATATTATATATGTAGAGAATAATTGTAAGAGATGTTAATAGAGTAAAATAATTAAAAATATAGAATTCTTTTAAATTTTTTGCGACAATTTCTATCATTGATAGTATGATCTATCGCTAATAGAAGTTTATAGCTGATAGAAGTTTATCGTTGATAGTAGTTTTTTTTTATAGAATTTTGTCCATGTCAGGGATAGAAGTTTATCAACTGATAGAAGTCTATCAGTGATAACCATTGATTTTTTTGCCATATTTGCAAAATGTTTTAAATTTTGCTAAATTTACAATTATTTTGGGCTTGATTTTTGTTTGTGCAACCAACCACCTATATATATAAAATTGTAACACGAGTAAAATAATTAAAAATATAAGATTTTTTTTTTTTTTTTTTTTTTTGACAATTTCTAATCAAACCCTCGAACGTATATGGATGGTAACGGTTGAACTCAATTTTTTTACATTATTTTTTGTTTTTTTAAATCAAGATGAGAGCTTGATCTGAAAAAATCAAATTTTTTAATGGTTAATATTAATTTTATAAAATTAAAAAAATAGATTAAAAGTTCTAGAGTTTACTTGTAACCAAATAATTTAGGAGTGGTTTGTGCATTTGCCATTATTTAACTTAGGGTTTAGTGTTTGGAGAGATATTTGAGTACGACATGTGAATTTGAACCCATGATCATTTAGTTACGAGCACAACCTTATGTCAATTGAGCTAGGCTCGATTTGGCAGAGTCCCTAAAATTTGAGAGTATAGTTTAATTGATTTTTGTAAATCTCTAATTTTTTTTATTTTGCTTTTAATATGGCTTTGAATTTTATAAATTTTATAAAGGGTTAACAAGTTTTTAAACTTTTGATTTTACATTTAATAAAGTACACTCAAATTTCTATTTTATCTAAATAGTCTTTAATTTATTAGACATTTTTTTTAAATTTATAGACATGTATTAGACACAAAAGTGAAAGATCAAAGTCATATTAAACACAAAGCCATAAACTAGTAATTGTATCAATTAAGACGTGAACTTTTATTAGTGTCTTAATTTAAACCGTTTGTTAGCTTTCACTTGAAAAATGTTAGTTCACACGTGTGAAGACTTATAATTCTATCAATTAAACCCCTAAAATTTTACAAATGAATCAATTTGGACTTTTCATTTGAACATTGTTGATGCATCAAAAAATTATGATCACGCGTGTGTAGACTTCTTCAAATGTAAGATTAACGAAATGACCAATCTTTTTTATCTTCTCTCCTACCTTTATTTTCCTATACCAATTTACAACATCTGAAGAAATCTACACATGTGGAAACTTATGCACGAACGATTTTCTAATAATAATAGAGAGTCTAAATTGATTAAGTTGTGAAACTTTAAGAGTTTAATTGATACCGTTATAAGTTTCCATAGGTGTGAACTAACATTTTTCAAATAAAATTTAATAGAGAACTTAACCTGATACACTTAAGAAAGTTAGGGTTTTAATTGAATATACAACCCCTAAGTAGAAATTTATTAATTTTGCTCACTTTTTAAAAATGTTTAATACGTCAAAAGCTTATTAAATACAAAATTGAAGATTTAAAGAGTTATTAGACAAATTTTAAAGTCATATTATACCAAATTTGAAAGTTTAGAAACCTATTAAGAATTGTCAAATCGAGCATAGTTCAATTGCCATAAGGTTGTGCCCGTGACTAAGAGGTCATGGGTTCAATCCTTGTATTAATTAAATTATTGTTGCAAAAAAAAATGTAAACTTGTAGGGGGCGTAGTTGTTGAACTTGAAATCTGAAGTTATTTATTTTAGTTGTTTCTTTCTATACAATTGTTTTCAATTTTGAGCATGTCACATTCATTATAATATATATATATATATATATATATATATGATTATCTTTAATATTGAGATTTTTTATTTATTTATTTATTAATGCATGTATATTTTTTTTTGCAAAGGTATTTTAATTAACGCGGAGATTGAACATGAACTCATGACTTCTTAGTTACGGGCACAATCTTATGTCAATTGAACTATGCTCGGTTTGACAATGTATGATATATTTTACCAACTCCTTTAAAGAAAAAAAAGAACATCGCATAAATATATTTTTATCCTGATCCAGGTGTCAAATACATCATTCTATGCGCTTCCACCCACTTAAATTTTAAGAATACAATTTTTGCTTTTTATTTTATGTACACAAATTTCTTTGAAGATAACAAAATTTATTTTTACCACAACACTTCACATTTTTTTAGAGTCGTACAATAATGTGTTAAATATTATCTCTGAATTTGAAAGATTTTAATTCATTTTACACATTTTGTTTAATATTCTTTTAAAACAATTAAAAATATCGCGAGAGGGAGGGAGGGGAGAAAGAGAGAGAAATGCGATGTCTTGAAAAATAGGACAAACTTCAATACTAACTACTGTTAAAGTCTCAAGAGTTTATATTTTTTTTATTCGTGTTCAACAACTCCGTGAGCCGTGAGCTGAACGGGGACTAAAACTTACTCTCCAAACTCTACTTCTCCAACTTCGTGGGTCAAAGGCTCAGTAATTAATTTATTGAATTAATAGACATATTTGAAATGTACCACTCCAAAAAAAAAAATTGATAAAATGAGCATAACTCAACCGTAATTGACACGTAGAAGTTCGAGATTTAAATTTTAACATCAGATATGTTGTTTTTCAAATAAATAAATAAATAATAATAATAAATAAATAAAAAATATACTTAGGGTTCTAACTTACCAACTTTCTCTGCACCACCTAATAATTATTATTATTATTCAAAAAAATTATGTTTTTTTTTTTTTTAAAGCTGCTTTGTTCCATTAATTGCTACAGATAAGATATGAGATATCCAATTACAGTGGTCCTTTGTGTCAGACAAATCAAGCTTTGAATAGTAAATATTATAAAGTTTTGGACATACAGAAAATTTGAATAGTAACCCTACTGTTTTCTCAAGGTTGAAATATAAACACAAATTCCTTTTTGGTTAAATTAGATTTAGAACATGTTTCACAAACAAGGAATCAACACTAATTCAATAGTTGTACTACATGTTTATAGACCAAACTAATTTAATGTGTCTCTCCATACATAATTTAGAACAAAATGTTTTATCCATGAAAAAAAAAATAAAGGACAATCATTAATTGATTTTACACAATTTAAATTTATGAATGTTTTATCAAATTGACGGATAAAAACCATTAACTTTCTACTTTATTTTATATTAGTTACGATCATATTGTCTTTTTCTTCGAACATATAACACATTAGTAGAATTAAAGTTTAGTGTTTTTAGTTTTACATTGGTATGATCATCATATTATCTTCTTTCAACAATTTAATTATGTTTATATTTACTTTTTCGTACTTTATAAAAAATATGTAATTATACACACATGAAGATATTATTCTTTACTTGTAAATTCATGAATACATTCGTATGCGGATTCTATTCAATACAAGATTTTTATTGCACATTTTGTGGAAAACGTATACATTGCATAGTTTGCAATTTTTCTCACATGCATGATAAGGGTGTGAAACTATAGGTGATATCGTTTCGTTGAATAAAATTTTCAGTTTTGCATATTTAGAGATCACCTCATCTTCGGAGCACACACCATATCATGAACTAATCTACATTGTTATTATATGATGTCATCCCATTTGAGTATATAAACCCTAATCGAGATTTCTTCGTAAACTACTCTATCGAAAATATTTCATATACAAATGAAAATATTAATTGTCAACGTACAAACGTATAATCTATCTCGTCTGGTCGCACCGGGACACTAGCCCTACAAACACAACAAACTCTATTTTAAGACACATGCATATGTTTAATCAACTCTTCAAATAACAACCCAGGAAATCTTAATCAATAGCCATATCACATTTTTTTCATTAGGGTTAAATTTGATTTGACAACTTAACTAAATAATGGTTTAAACTTATTTTTTCCCTAATCAAAATATTGACCTTAAAAGGTCAAGACCCTCCATTGATTTCGGTCAACGATCATGTTTAGGGCAACTGATAGCGGCGGTCCTATCCGATTGAACCGGATAAAAGTCGACCATGGCGGTTTGAAGTTATTGCAAACCCACAAAAATGAATGAAACTCTTTTTTATTTTATGATTATTATTATTTAATAAATATTTTTCTTTATATATATATATATAGATATTAGTACAAAAACTTTACCTTTATTATTTATTTCTTTCCCAAAGGCAAACAAAACCGACATGCCAATTTCGGTTTTCCTTTTCCCCTAAAAATAAAAGTTTGATAATTACGTCCCAACTGCCTTTAAAAACCCTTTTTTATTTGTATCCCATCCGATCCTTTCATTATTATTATTATTATTATTTTTTTTTTTTCTTTTTTTCTTTTTTAAGAAGATCGGACTCTTAGTTGAAGGTACACATTTGAACTATAATCATGTTGGCGTATTTCTTCGCTTTCCGTAGTTCATGTTTGTCTTAAACTTTCATAATATTTGATTCACAATTGAGTAAGAGTTGTGTACGTTAAAAATGAACTGTTTTTAATGTTCGGTAAAACCGATTATAAATTAATTTTAAAAATTATTTTTTTCAATTACGTTCCTTTGTAAAATCTAGTAAACTGTAACTTTTGAGGTTGACTTTACTAAAGAATTGATACATTTTCTAACTAACTCTTAAGAATCTCTATTTTATCTCTATTCTATCATATTTGTACACATTTTAACTTTAAAATTTATCAAACGCTAATTTAGTTCATATTACAGATGATTTTTCTAAAAGTGCAGTTGTCAACAGATATTTTAAAAGTTACATCAATCTCAAACTAGGCCTAAAAAATAAGTAGTACCCGTTAAAGAATCATAGGTTTATGAAGCTGTTAGGAGTACAAACAATATCTCACATTGACTAGATAAAAGAAAGATCATGGATATATAAGAGAAAATAATTATATCTCCAGGTATGAGGCATTTTGGGTGGAATCAAAAGCAAAATCATGAGGGTTTAGGCCCAAAATGGACAATATCATACCATTGGCCGTGGGTTCCGTTGTTCGAAGGGAGGATTTTTGGGAACAAAGTAGGCTTAAATGTGATACTTTATATTTGAGAGGAGGATTGTTAGAAATACAAACAATATCCCATGGTATGATGCGTTTTGGGTAATCAGAGTTTAGGCCAAAAGTGGACAATATCATACTATTATGTGAGATGTCTGAGTTTGGTTGTCCTTACCAGAAGCTCACTCACAAACTGAATGTATATGTCAAGTTTGTATAACTTACCGATCTGCATAATTTAGATACAAATTATACAAACTCATTGAAGCAAGACTTTTGAGTTCAAATTTTAGCAATATCATTTCTTCCTCAATTTGAATGATTGAACATCGTCGATCGAATTAATCTATTAAGCGATTCAATATAAACTAGTACAATAATAGCTTGAATTTTTTGGTGCAAGGATGAACATGACACATGATAGAAATTAATGTAATTTCTTTTTCATCTCTAGCTATTTTCATATTATTAGTCTATGTGTTAGATTTGATATTAGGAATCAAATTAATGTTCAAATCTAAATGTACAGGAATCTTTCTCCCATTATTCAATAACTTTTTTTCTTTTTTTCTTTTTTTTTCTTTTTTTTCTTTTTTGCCCTAGTGATATAACAAGCTTCTTTTTCTTTATTTTTGAAAAATAATTGGTCTGTAGAATGGTCCTAAAAACTAATTAATTACACTTCCAAAATTAGGTCTTCAAATGTCAGGTGCGTTGTTATCTAAATTATAATAACCAGCATATTATTATTATTATTATTATTATTATTATTATTATATATTTTTTAATTTTTTGAAAATATATATTTTTTTAAAGTTGTTATGGTCTAAAAAAGTTGTTATAAATTATAATACCCACTTATTGAACAAAGCTATTACTTTTTTTTTAATAAAATAATACAACTCACATGTCCGTACCTGAGTTCTTATGCAATATAATATTAGGCCCTCCTACTACTTAATTAATAGGAATGAAAAAAAAAATAGAAATAAAAATCAGTGAAAAATTGGTATTTATCCAAATTATATATATATATATATATATATATATATATATATATATATATTACAAAGGTATTTAATTATCGCGGGTGGAGATTGAATTTATGACCTCTTAATCAACATACAATTTTATCAATGAGTTTGGGACTACCTCCTTTAATAAAAGAAAGAGAAGAAAAATCCATATGTTACTTGAATTACAAGTGCAAAAACACCCTCAACTTTACTAAAATTTAATATAAAAAAATATATATATATATTTATTTATTTATTGACAACATGCTGAGAGAATTTAAAACTATGACCTCAGTTTGGTCAAATAAGTCCGATATTATGTCAGTTAAATTATATGATGTTGACAATTTGTAAAATAATTAAAACTACAAGAAGCGTCATTTAAATTAGAATCTATGCCACATATTTGGATTACAAAAAGGATAAAATAAAGGTTAAATCAATAATTTAGTACCTGAACTTTCAGTTTGTGTCAAATAAGTTATTGAATTTTAAATTTTGTGTTTAATAGGTACATGAAGTTTAAAAGTGACTAACAAGACATTTAAACTTTAGAATTTGTATTTAATAAGTCTTTTAACCCCTGAAATCTCGAATTTTGAAAGATTTTAAATCATAAGTGATTTACAATCATTTGTCCTTTGGATGAAAAAAAAATGAAATTTTTTAATTAGTTCATGATTTGAAATAAAGAAAAAAAATCATTTCCAAATTAATTGAATTTGACAAAATTACAAATTTTATATATATATATTTCCAATTTTACCAAACCATCCATAGTTTCTTTATGGAAAATTTTCAAAAATAACTAGAATAAAAAATTAAATTGAAAAATAGTTAAGAAAGTTTCATATTTACTTCTCATTGACTACCACAATTTTAGGGAATGAAGTTGACAATTTTGACAATTTCCATCTCAATTATACTCATGGTATATACGCTTACGGACAACCGACCTAACTAATTTTTAATTTACCAGATCTATAGATTTTGAAGAAAAGAAAAAATCTCAACAACTTAGATTTGAAAATATTTAACAACAAAAAAAATACAAATTCATCTCACTAAGAACCCTCCGATTCATGCATTTAGAAAAGAGGAGTTCATTTTTTTTCTTCCAAAATTGAAACGAGGACAATGTACAAAGACCAGAGTGAAGAGAGACTAAGGTCCTTACTCACTTCGAAAATACATTTTGGGAGTCGAAATTTTCAGCCAAATTCAAGCGTTCAACGATGTAAAAGGTTGAGGTAGATAGTTTTTTTTTTTCAAGGGAGAGAGTTTCAAAGTTGAGAATCAATGGCTGTTTCAAATCGATTTGGAGGAGGGAAGATTTGCAAATCTCTTAATTCAATGTTGCAAGTAATGATATAGATGTAACTACGAATATATACTCACACTAGAAGTTAATGAATGTGTCATTTTTATAATTTTCTTACAACCGTCTATGAACATTTTAGTTTTTATAAACATCAATATGCTGAAAATTTAATTGCTTATATAATTTTCTTGCGGGCTATGTTATACTTACATGTATGTTCACCCATTAATGGTTTGTATGTATACACATATACTTCATATGATATACTTATATGTATATGTAACTTCGAATATATACACATTATAAAGTATCGAGAGCATCGTTATTATAATTTTTGTCACAACCGCGTATGAAAATTTTAATTTAAAAATTAATTTGAATTAATATTCCAGATTAGATTTTATTGAATTTTTTTTACATGTTTCGATTTAATTGTGGTTGTTATCCTTGGTTTGACCATATCTTAATTTTTTAATTATTTTTTACCTGATTCTCTCTTAAAATAAATCTTTATTTTTCTCCCGTATTCTTTTTTAATAAATTCTTATTTTTCCTTTATTTTCTTTCGGAATAAATCTTTTTTTTTTTTGGAGGGGTTTGAGTTCAATGCTCTAACTTTCACTTTTTCTTTTTTTTGTTTTTCATTTAGTTGTCTGATTAAATTTTTTTTAGGTAGTTCAACAGATAAATGACTGAAGGGTAGTTTCATCCAACTACATTCTAAAGAACTTACTAATTATAAGAGTTAACTATTTTTCAACACAATAATTAATTTAGCTATTTTTAATCTTGCATAGTCTCGTTTCAGCTATTGTTGTTGTAGTTGTTCCTTTCTTTATTTTGTTTGTAAATTTACAAATCTTTTTTTTTTTTTTTTTTTTGCTTTGTCCATCTTAATTTTTTTTTTTCATAAATTTTGATGCATTTTTAGTTTTATGTTTTTATTTTGATGGTTGAACGTTGGTGGAAGAAGAAATCAACAAAAATATAAGGAAGTTTTCTTTAGATTTGAAACAAATTAAGATAGGTTTTTTCTTTTTTAAACAAAGTGAAGAAAAAATAAAGTATATGTAATTAACATTGTGCATTTGCAGTAAAATGTTATACATTCTTTTCATTTTTTCATCAACATTCAAATAAAAAAATAATTAATTTAACTGATTTTAAATCATTTTAGTTTCAAATACAAATAAAAATCTAAAATCATTTCTATTTTTTTAAATTCTATAATTTGAAATCATTTCTATCTAAATCCTTATATGCCAAGAGATCATAAATTTTTTATTTTGTGTTTAATAAGTCTCTTGACTTATCCAACATTTTTTAAAATTTACGAATATGTTACACTAAATCGAAATTTTAATTTTCTATTAGACACAAAATTCAATTTTATGTCTACTAGATTCATTAATTTAAAAAAATAGACATGTCAAAGTTCTACTGGACACAAATTTAAAATTTGAGAAATCTATTAGACATAAAAATAAAAAAATCATAAATCTATTAGATATTTTTAAAGTTTATAGACCTATCCGACACAAACATAAGGTGTGTTTGGATTGACTACTAAAAAAATATTTTTTAAAGAGTGCATTTTTTTTTAAACAATTTTTTCTAGAAATGTTTATAGTTAAAACACTATGTGTTTGGGTTACATTTTTTCAAAAGTGTTCTTATCAAGTATGTTTGGTTTGCCATACCCTAAAAATGTTTCTCTTAATACCAAATTACTATAAAATGCAATTATTAAAAGACAATATGAATTAATAAGTTTAAATATATATTTGTCAATTAAACTAACAAGTCAAGTTTAGCTTAATTGGCATAAAATCATACTGGTCGAGGGTTCAATCCCTCCATCCTGCCTTAATTTAAATATTTTTCCAAAACCCAAAAAAGAAAGTTTAAATTTGTATTTTAAAAATTATGACCGTTTACTATTGATGGTCGATGACGGTATAGGAGTGGGGTGGCAGCAGTTGGAGGCGGAGGCGGTGGTCAGACGAGTTCTGGCCAGCAAAGGGTGGCAGGCGGCGGTGGTCAGACAGTGAGGGGCGGTGGTCGGGAGTGGGGCGGCGACGATCGCAGATGGTCGCCGGTGAGAGGCGGCGGTGGTCGGATGAGTTCGCCGGAGCCAGTGAGGGGCGGTGGTCGGAGTGGGGTGGCGGCGATCGCAGATGGTCGCCGGAATAGTGTGAGGGTATTTTGGTAATTTTAATTCAATATGAGAATTAGGTAGGTTTTTCAATTAAACACCCAAAAACACATTTTTTAAAAAATTAATATGAAGTGTTTCACCCAAAATGTATTATTTCAAAAACTCATTCTCCAAAAATTTATTTTGGGTTGCCAAACACCTCAATTTATTTTAAAATGACTTTTTTTTAAAAAAAATTAAACCAATCTAAACCAAACACCTCTAAAAAAAAGTTGAGTTTGGACTAAACTTGAAGAAAAATAAATAAATAAGTGGATGAAGTTTTCTGACAAAAAGAAAAAAAAAAACACTATTATGAAAGGAACTTTTATGTAATTATAATCCAGTTGTATTCTTACAAAATTTGCAATCTCTGCAGCCATACCATTGGTGGATTCAATTATCAATAAATATAATTAAATTTCCTCTTCAAGTTGGGTTTTTTTTTTTTTTTTTTTTTTTTAATGAAAGTTTGTTTGAATTATTAAATTTCCTACAATATAGATACTAAATCTAATTTCCTGGTTAAAAAAAAAAAAAAAAAAAAAAAAAAATCTGAAATCAACGTCCTTAACAATAAAGGCAAAATTGTATTATTTGACTATAATACAAAGCAGGAATTCAGTATAATAGCCCTGAAAAGCACGTTTGAATTTACAGATTTCAGAAATATTTCTGACTTGGTTTTTCTCACACTGATGAAAATTAAATATACAAATTAATCTTTCCACAAAATAACACAAACTTTAATTACTCTGCTCATCTTCATGGACTATTAATTACAAAAACTACTTTTCTTTTCTTTCTTTTTTCGCCTCCTACAACAAACCGATAAGAAAAGTATAGTTCAACGGACATGATGTATGAATTAGTGACTATAAAGTCTTAGGTTCGATCTCCCACCACTCATGTTGTCAAAAAAAGAAGAAAAAAAAAGGGCAAAAAATTGAGAATCGAACAATTTTCTTTTCTTTTTCCATTAAACATGTTCGAGCTTAAAAAAAAAGTAATGGGTGTCTTTACCCAACAAACATGTTCGACTTAACATTTTCGAGTTTTCACTCGTAGGTCACTTTGATACGTGATCTGTGAACTTCTTAAAAATAAATCAATTTATGTTATTGACATTATAATATAGCAATATGTTAGTTAAATCTGCCAACCAACCAACCAAGCAAACATAGCTCAACGGGTTGAAGCATTGTATCCTTGACCAAAAGTAAGTGGTTTGAATCTCTAGTTTCTATACCTGAAGTATGTGTTAGTGCATGTTTGAGAGTGATTTTGAACTGGTTAAAATCACTTTTGTCATGTTGGAAAGCATTCCAAAAGATGCATTTAATCATTCAAAACTAATTCAATAACTAGTTTTACACTTTTAAATGCATTTTCATGCCATCAAAATTTATTTCGAATAATAAAAAATATATTTCAGAGTAATTTTGAACATGACGAAAGTGATTTTAATCATTTCAAAATTACTCTGAAACATGTCCTTAACGATCAAAAGATTGGTAGTTCGAATCTCCACCTGACATTTAAAAAAAAATAAAAAAATCTCTCTCCATTTTCATTATTGTCAAGCCCATGACCTCCCCTATCTGTCAACCCATTTTTTCGAGTTAACAGAGAAAGAACAAGTATTAAATTGAAACCACGAGAGATGATAGTGTAAGATTTTGAAATATAAAGATCTAAATTATAGAAAAAAATGCTCATTTTTTTTTTGTTTTGTAAAGGTATTTAATTAATGTGGAGTGAGAGATTGAACTTCTGACCTCTTAGTCAAAAACACAACTTTATGTCAATTGAGCCATGCTCGGTTAGCAAAAAAAAAAAAAAAAAAAAAAACTCAATTATTTGAGGTTTGAAAATATTTTTTTCATATTAACTATCTATTGACATGTTAAAATTTTCATCAAAACTTTCCTATATTTAAGGATTGGACCTTAACACAAAGGGTTAATTGATATTTACATTATACATAAAAAAAAAATATATTAAAGAAATACATATATAAGTCAACAAAATATTACTAATTTGAATATTAAAGAAATACATATATAAGTCAACTAAATATAACTAATTTGAACAAAATTGTGATAATAAAGATTTTTAACATAAGTGTATAAAAATATGACCTTCAAAAAAAGTAATGGAATGGGTGTCTTTATCCACTAAGAGGTATGTTCCAATTGACATTTTAGAGTTTACACTTGTAGATCACTTTGTTAACTGATCTCTGAATTTCTAAAAATAAATCAATTTTTAGGTTTGGTTCGATAACTATTTTATTTTTATTTTTTGGTTTTTGGTTTTTGATTTTTAGAAAATAGATTTGTTTTGTTGTCATTTCTATCATAAATTTTTTTATACTATTTTTTTTAGTTTTGAAAACATGGCGTGAACTTTGTAAACACTCTACAAAGTAGATATCAAAACAAAGTAATTCATAGGTGGAAATAGTGTTTATAGCCTAAAATTTCAAAAACAAAAAATAAAAAAACTAAATGATTATTAAACAAGGATATTAGTTATTGTCATTATGTTATAATAATATGTTAGTTGAATCGACTAACCTAAACATAACTCAACGAGTTAAAGTATTATATCCTCGATCAAAAATCGGCAGTTCGAATCAACAACTCCCAACTTCATATGTTTGAACTAAAAAAAATGCATTATATATATATATTCATTGGCCCTTTCACTTTCATCGACAATATTTAAATGTGGAGGATTGAACTTAAGACCTCTTAATTATTAGTCTATATATTCGTTCCGCTATGTTTTTGTTAGTTCTCCAATTTAACCAACACAGAGAAAGCATTAAATTGAAACGACTGAAGAATTATATGTAAGACTGAGATATAAGGACAAATTATAAATAATAATAATAATAATAAAAAAAAACTCAAATCTGTAGAGGACTGAGAAATTATTTTTCAGGTTGAATATTTATCGAGATGTTAACATTTTCATAAATGAAATTCAAATCTGTGATGGACTGGAAAATTATTTTTTCGGCTAAATATTATCGACATGTTAACATTTTTATAAAAAAAAACATTTTTTTTAATGGTATTTTAATTAATTGAATAATTAAATTCATGATCTCTTAATCAAAGACACAACCTTATTTCAATTCAACTATCTTCGTTCAATTTGGTAAAAAAAAATCTTATGTTTAAGAATTGGGCTTAATAGACACATTAAATATAAAAATTAGTGAAGAAAAAAAAAACTGTCAACATATCGTGATATTGATAAAGATTTCTTAATGTAAAAAAAAAAGAATTTAACATTTGACTTTTTTTACTATCAACACTGCTACATATTCAATTAGTGGCGTTGCACGCCACTCGACAACGTCACTCGACTCCTCAATCAAATGTCTTTATCTATTAAGTTATGATTGAATTTAGTATTTTCGAATTTTTATTGTAGATCACTTTGTTACGTGATCTTTGAATTATGGATGGCAACGGGACGGGATCGAGGATGTACTCCCCATCTGGAGATTTTTCATCCCCGTCCCACCCCATTCCCCGTTCCCCATTTCGAAGGTTGGAGTTGGGGAATCTCTGTTCGGGGGATCGAGTCTCTGCGAAAAAAAATCCTCGTTTTCATTATTTATTTTTAATTAAAATTTAATTAAATTTTGATAAATATATTAAAACTGTATTTAGTTTTATGTTAAAGTTGGTATTTGTTATAGTTTATTTATTTAAATAAGTAATTGAAAAAATATTTAACGCTTTTAATAAATTTAAAATAAAAAGTTATTATTTTATGAAATTAAAATATAAAAAAACATAAAAACTAATGAAATTATATATATATATATATATATATATATATATATATATATATATAACTAGCAAATTATTTTAAGAAAAAAAAATCCATCAGCTAATTTGAAAACAAATTATAGAAGGTGTAAAATAAATAAATTTAAGAAAAAATTGTAACAGATGTCAATTTAGAATAAAATAATTAAAAATATATCATGTTTTTAAAAAATTTGCCGATATGGCTGATAGAAGTCTATCACTGATCACCTCACCTTTTTATAGATTTTTGTGAGTGATAATAGTGATAGAAGTATGATATGATAAAGTCTATCCATGATAGAAACAGATTTTTTTGTCATATTTGCAAAACATTTTAAAGTTTGCTAAATTTGCAATTAGTTTGAGCCGCAATTTGTGCAACCAACCCTAAATTGAAGGGTATTTAAAAAAAAATGTTATTAATAATAATATTATTTTATATATTTATAATACATATTATATAATTTATTAAAAAAATAGTTTGGGGTGGGGATCTCCATCTCTGGCCGGGGACCCGATTTAAATTTTCGATTTGACTCTGTACCCAGTCAAATCGGGGATTCCATGATCCGGTCGGGTTGGAGCCCGCGAGAAGTTTTGCCATCTCTACTTTGACATTATGTTATAGTAATGTGTTAAACTTTTTTTTTAACTTAAGAATTTTTGGTCACTAGTTCATATATCGTATCAATTGAGTTAAATTCTCGTTGGTATAATGTGTTAAACTTGAGCATAGACCAAGTAACATTTTTAATGTGTTAAGCTTAAGCATAGACTAAGTTAAGATATTAGATCATCAATCAATAAATTATATATATATATATATATCTCATGTGACATTTAAAAGAAGAAACAAATTTCTCTCCCGACCACACTTTGAAACCATGGGAGAATAGTGTAAGACTTCGAGAATCTAGGGACCAAATAAAATAAAAACTGAAGTTCAAATTTGTGGAGGACTGAATTTGTTTTTTTCCTATTAAATATATATGGACATGTTTAACATTATCAACAAAATTCTATGTTTAAGTATTGGTTCTTGAAGCTAGTTGATATTTACGTGTCAACCATGAACCTAATTCAACCTATATAATATTTGACCTAGTGACTAAGAGGTCACAGAATCGATCTTCAACTCCCACATGTTGTCAAAAAAAGTTATAAATATAACTTATTAGTATTTCTTATAAAATTGAGAGCTTAACATTTTCATGAATATTGTCGACAAGAGTTGAGTATAACTCAACTAATGTATCGACTAGTGACTATAAGGTCCTAGTTCAATTTTCGAGACAATAAACTTCATTAAAAAAAAAATAATAAATCATAATAATGATAGTACAAAAAAAATAATAATAATAGTAATAAGAAGAATAATAATAATCCTTTAAAGCACTACCTGAATAATTTTTTTTTTTTTAAATCTTACTTCCATGGGTAAACGTACCATTTTCATAAATAAGAGAAAAAATAAACATGATGTGTTAAAAGTCCTAGGTTCAAATCTCCACCTATCATGTTGTCAAAAAAAAAAAAAAAACATAAAGAAGTAAAAAAGACACGTTCTAATGTAGGAGATTTAAATATGAGTAAAATTTGTTTGCTCCATGGGTTACCAGTATCTTTTAAGTCACTATCATGATTTGATTGGCTAAATATTTAAACTATTTTTAAATAATAATAAAATCTTCACGCCGTTTACTTGGTTTTTGTAGGTAATTTTCCTTTTCTTATTCCATCAAATTAACAATTTTTCCTACTTTCTCTCTCTTCATTTCTCTGCCCTCCAAATTTCAAGGCCATGAAATTTCAATTGGAGTTATTTGAAATTTACTGGGCTATTGTGTTATATAGGCATAAATTTTCAAGTGCATTTTTAGAGGAAATGAAGGAAAGAGTGGGAAATTTCACTCTTGAATTCATCAGAGGTTGGTAAAGAGAAAGGTCGACTGAATTTTGTTTTTTTTTAAGAAAAATCCCAAAAAAAATGGTAACAAAAAAGATTTTAAATATATTTATTGTAGAGAATGGAAGAGAGAGTGAGAGATGAAATTGAAAACAAAAGTTATGGCAGATGGAAGTGGAGGAAAGAGAGAAAAAATAGGAGAAGTTGTTTATCTAAAGAAGAAGAAGAGAAAGTTACGGAAAAAAAAAATCTAAGTAAACGGTAATATAAATATTCAGTCAATCAAATCGTGACACATGGTTGGGCAGATAGTCCAGGCTGGAAGCAAGTTTTACTCTTTAAATACATTATATCAATTGAGTCATGTGGGCACGTTTGTCCTTTCAATTTTCATAAAAGTAACAATTTAATCTACAAATTTTTTGTTTTTTGATTTTTGAAATTAAAAAAACAGGTGTTTTTTATTTCAAAATTTCAAGATTTTTTTTTTCAACTTTATTTAAATTGTCAACAAAATTGAAAGGTTATGCCTTTAACTAATAGTCATAAGTTCAATCTTTGCATTAATTAAAATAGCAAAACAAAACAAATTAGATATATTTATTAAAATTATCTTCCAGCTATTTATTTATTGAATTTCAGCTATTTATTTATTGAAATTGGAATGAAATTGTCATTAATATTTTTTTTCAATGAAAATTATCATTAATATTAATAGTATATTCTTAAAAAAAATTATTATTAATATTTTTTTAGTATACAAATATTATTAATATAATATATTATAACTTTATTTAAATAAAAAAAATCTTGAACATTATATTTTAATATTATTGTGATCTTACACCAATATACCTATCCACTCTACCCAATTAAAATATTTTATTTTCTTGACATGATAAAAGGCAACTAAAGATTATCTAATATATTAAACTACCAACACAATAATTCTTTTTATTTTAGAAAAAATCATTTTTTATCCTAAATTTTTAATTTCATCAAATAATTGGACCTTAATTAAATTTGGATAAATGTTGTAATTTTTACATTCTAATAAATTAACACTAGTATAAAAAAAAAAATATAAAATAAATAGTAATTATCCGTCCACTTTAAACTTTTGTATTTTCAAAAACCAAAAACCAAAAATAGTTATGAACAAGTTTGATTTTCTATGTCCAAACCGAGCATAGCTCAATTGGCATAAGGTTGTAAAAAAAAAAAAAATTGATTTTCTATTTTTTAAAAACAGAAAACAAAAAACAGTTATCAAGCATATATGATTTTTTGTTTTTAAAAAATAGAAAACCAAAAACTGGATGCGTTATCAAATGAGGCCTTAGTCTTTATACTTTCAATTTTTTTTTTAATATTTTAGCATCTATACTTTCAATTTAGTTTATGAACTTTAGTATATATAACAATTTAGTCCACATATTTTAAAATTTGTAATAATTTAATTCATATTTTGAAAAGTTCCGTCAAGATTAAGTGTCAATTTTTATTATGCAACGACTTGTTTTTATGTAGTTTATAAACACATTTTGTCCATAATCAATTTATTGATCTACATGGAAAAGAAAAATCATGATAATATTTTTCACCATAGTTACAAATTTTATAGTATACATGGACAAAATTGTAATATATTAAAGTTTTGGAACAAACGCTCCGATTCATTAAAGACATGTTTTAGAATAATCAGCTCGTGAAGTAAATTATAAATTATAAAGTTTTGTCCATGTATATTATAAAATTAGTGTTCATTAAATTTTAATTTTAAACTTAGTGTTTGGTAAAATAATATAATTTTTTTTTATTTAGCTATAATGACTATAGACATATTATTTCATTTTTTTATATTGATATTAAATATCAAATTTATTATAAGATATCAAAAAAAAAAAAAAAAAATTAAATTAAATTTTATATGATTTAAATGATAAGTAATTTTGTTTAATATTAATTATTTGATAAAAGTTTAAAAAAACAATTGCTAATAAAAAAAAAGGGAAAAAAATCAATTTATACAATTAAAGAGGTTGTATTAATTAAAACCCTAAACTATTGATTGTATCAATTTAAATCCTGAACTTTTAGAATGGTATCAATTTACACCTTCGGTTAGAATTTTCTTTTTAAAACATTACTTTAAACACGTGAAGACTTATAATTTTAACAATTAAACACCTAAATATTCATAAGTGAACCAATTATATGAAAGTTTAGGAGTTTAATTGATAAATTATAAGTTTTTACATATGTGAAAACTAACATTTTTCTAAAAGATGGTGTAAATTGATACATTTGTGAAAGTTCAGGGTTTAAATTGATACAATCATTAGTTTATGGTTTTAATTGATACAACCTCGAAAGTTTGAGGATATGAATTGATTTTTATCCTAAAACAATTGAAATAATCGTAATTTCATATATGAGAATAATAAAAACATAGAAGGATAGATTTGAAAATTTTGAAGTAGAGTCTATATGCCGGATTTTTAAGGAATCATAATTTAAAGTTAGCTGATTAGATTTACCGTACAAGTACAACCTAAACGGTTTAGATTCAATTCAAAACATAGTCTAAATTGTTACAAAATAAAAATATAGGAATTAAATTGTGTTGAAAGTTCAAGAATAAAAAACAATAATAATAAACTAAACAAAAATAATAAGAAGTGGTTTGTAATTTGGTGAAGCTAGGAATCTCAAATGGGATGGACATGAGAGTTTAAATTATGAGGATGTTTTGGTATTTTTCTTCTTTCTTGTTTAATGTTTTTTTGGTTCTTATTTGATATATCTTGAGGGGGAAATTCATACGCTTGATAATTATTATTAGTTTTTTTTTTTGCTATCGGAGAGATTTGAATTCTTTTTCTTTTCGCAAAGATTTTTAATTAAGACGGAATTTGAGAATTGAACCTAGACCTTTTAATCAATAATACAATTTTATGTCATTGGAGCTAGGCTCGGCCTTTATACAATTGTAAATTTTCAAATATTTTAAAATTAAAATGAATAAATTAAGCAATGCTTTCTAAATCTTAGTTGTTGTTACCGAAATATGGTAACAACCTTGAATTTGATAGGATTGGTGGAACGAGCTTAAACTTACAATATCTTAAAGGGAAGAGGGTAAACTTGGACCGGTGGGGGTTTTCCACACCGACTCTGAAACTCAAGTTAGCTCTAGAGAGAGAAACGGAAAGAGAGAGAAAAAGAGAGAGAAAAATGGGAAGGGTATGAATTATGAAATTTGAATAATATAACTTGCTTACCAAATGTGCTAAGGATCATTTTCTTATAGGGATTCTTAGATGACCGTTAGGAGCCATCATGAGGAGTATTGATGACGCTCTTAATTTTGGGGGGTTACAAAGGAGAGGTAACTCTCGGAGGGAGCCTTTTTCTTCGATTAAGAGACTAAGCCGACCCTACAAAGGGAGTTGACCCTTTGCGGCGGGTGGTGCAGAGCTCCTCGAGGAGCTCGACCCCTTTGGTGGTGTCGAGCTGACCTCTTCGATGAAGTCGACCCCTTTGGTGGTGTCGAACTGACCTCTTCGATGAAGTCGACCTTCGTGGTTCTGTCGAGCCGACCCGAGGGGTCGACTCCTCTCTTTCTTGCGTCGATCCTTGGGTCGACGTTATTCTTCATTTGCTTGATCTTCTTTGTGGATCGAATTTTATTCTTGGATGAATCTATCTGTCAGGGTATTAAAATTTTACCCATAACATTAGTTAAATATATAAAATGAAAAATAGTATTATAATACTACGTTTTGTTGGACATATAAACGTATGCTATAGGCTAGAATTTCAAAATTAAACATATGCTAAAAATGGTTTAAGATTCCAACTTTAACCTTTAAAATATTTTACTATATCTAAAAGTGATTTAGGGGAGAAACTTTCTCTCCCCATTTTACCCATCCAGTTTTAAAATATGTACAATATTGCATGTGATGTACTCTCTCCTACTTCAATGTACCATGTTTATCTTTTCATCTCCCTCTCTCATTTTAGTTTATCTTTTTAATGTTAATGTTTCATCTTCTCTGCCCGTGTTGTTTACTCTCTCCTACTTCAATATACTACGTTTATCTTTCGGCGTCACTAGTAAAGGAGAGAGGAGTAGCGTGGAGAAGCGGAAACGTGAAGGAATAGCGTGAATATTTAGGATTGTGTCTTTTTTGTTTATCTACTTCTTTTTTCTTTTTTCTTTTTTTTTTGCAACGGTATTTTAATTAATGCGAGGACTTAACCCATGACTTCTTAGTCACGAGCTCAACCTTATGCTAATTGAGCTATGTTCGATTTGGCTAAAAAAAAAAAATTAAAATATATTTGATTTTATAAAATCAAATTATATTTTGATTTTGATTTTGATTTTGATTTTTTTTTAATATTTTAAAATAAAATTATATTTTTCAAGTGCATCTACGTGTTTGTTACTAGTATTACTAATGTCTTGACGAATTAGGTTGTTTTTAGATTTATTTATTTATTTATTTATCAAGCTTTTAATATTTGTCATTATTTGTTTTCTTCTCTTTTAAAAAACGAACCAAAAAGCACATAAATCATTAGTTAACATGTGTACATATAATTTTAATTTTTAAAATTGGATCAATATATCAAATATGTGTTTCAAAGGTAAATTCCAAAAGTTTAAGAAGGTTGACAAGGAAAGCTTTATTAAATATGTGTTTCAAAGGCAAATTCGATAAGCGTGCTTGGAAATTGAGTTTATTTTTTGAATTGTCCTGATTATATTCATGTAGAGTCTGACTGTTTAAAGGTGATTAAACTCATCAAGGTGAAGAGGAAGATCTTTCAGAAATGGTCTTTTTGTCGCCCAAATTCTTCGGCATGTTGCCTACGGTGCAACTTTATCTTTTGATCACATTTATAGGTCTCAGAATCGAGTTGCTCATGTACTGACTCGTCGTTCTAGTGCGGAGGAGATGTCGGCGGAGTGAGGAGGAAGCCTACCTGAGTGGCTTTACGAAACTCTGTTTGCTGGTCTTCCGTCATTGTAAGTTTGTGTTGTGTTTCTTAAAAAAAAAAAAAAAAAAAAAAAAAAAAAAAAAAAAAAAAAAAAAAAAACTTTATTTTCAAATAAATTACAAATAATATAGAAAGTTGGGTATTGGATAAAATACAAAGTTTGAAGCATGATGGATTTAATTAAATTTGAATAATTAAAATTAAACCCATACTTTTGTCAGATAATTATAAATGTTAATGATAACAATGTTGGAAACATTTGGTCAAAGCAAAGCCTAACTGCCAAGCATCAATAAGTAAACCCATATCCTAATGTCCACTAATGCCCCTTTTATTTTATTTATTATTATTTTTTAGATAATTTCTTTTTATTTTAATTATTATGAAGTCTGACTCAACTATTAAAATATTATTATATTCTTCAAAAATAAATTAGTTTTTCGATAGTTTGAACTCAAATCATAATAATTTATTTAGCAAAAAATAATGAGAATCATAATAAAGAAAAATGATGATTAATGAGACTTAACTTTTGTCATAAACTTTAATTTAATCCAATTCAATTTTAGAATTGGATAAATATTGTAATTTTTACATATATATATATATTAATTAGTTCAATTAATATCCAACATATCCATTTAATAAATAAATACACTTCAAAATTTCATCAATTAAAAATTAAAAAAAAAAAATTAGCTGTCAAACCGAACATAATTCAATTGACATAAAGTTGTCCTCCTCACTAAGAGTTCAGAAGTTCAATCCCCCACTCGCATTAATTAAATACCTTTATAAAAAAAAAAAAAATCACATGGACCAACTTACGGACACTTCGATTAAACTCACTAGTGAGACCTCACATGGACCAGCTTACGGAACCTTCGACTAAACTCACGAGTGAGACCATCTAATCCTACACTTCCTAGGTAGGTAGCCACCAAAGAATTGAACTCATTCCCTCGAGGAGGCTATAATCTCAAAGTTCTTCCTAACCGACTAAACTCACGGTTGACACTGTCTGATCCTATGATTCTTAAGTAGGTAGCCACCAAAGAATTGAACTCATTCTCTCAAGGAGGCTATAATCTTAAAGTTCTTCCTAACCGACTAAACTCACGGTTGACACCGCCTGATCCTACAATTCATAAGCAGTTAGCCACCAAAAATTGAACTCATCCACTCACGAGGCTTAAATAATTTCAAAGTACTTCCTAACCACTAGGTCAATTTTGATTCTAGTCGGATAATTATTTGATTTTTGAAAATTATGTTTTTTTATTCATAATTATTTTACAATAATTTTTTTTTTTTTTTTTTTTTAAAGAAGAAATCCGAGTTTTTAATCAAATTAAAAAATATAAAAGAGAAAAATTGTGGACTAAATTGTAATTTTTGGAGATAATAATAAAAGAAAACGAAGCATGGGAAGAAGTATGAGTTTGTGTGAAGACGACGCAAAAGCGTGCCTGAAAGTACGCACGTGCGACGAGGTATCAAATATTATTATAAAAACAAAAGACTATGCCTTCAACTTCACCGCCAATTGCCTCAAAACAAATCAAATAACATCACAGAGAGACATTTCGATCAAATTTCCAACACAAATTCTCAGTTTTCTTCTCTTTTCTCTCTGTTTTTCTTTTTGTTTTACGCTTTTTGTTTGCGATGGGGGAACATACCCAATTCACAAACACCCAGTAAGAACACTTACATGCTCTGTTTCACCACACCTTTTTGATTCCACTGCGAAAACTTTTTTTGTTAACTCAAATCCCAACGGAGTGAAACAGAGCAGCACAGAAATACCCAGATTGCAGAAATGGAGGGTGTGATTGTGAATCATGAAATGAAGCAATTATCCAAGTTCAAGAGGATTTGTGTGTTCTGTGGAAGTAGCCATGGCAAGAAGAGAAGCTACCAAGATTCCGCCATTGAACTCGGCAACGAATTGGTAATTAATACTTTTCTTCTTCTTTTTCTTTTTATGATCTATCGGTTATTTCCCATTTCTCTGGATTGGATTACCCATTTCTCTCTTTTTTTTGTTGAGAAGAAGATTAATTAGGGGTGTTTTGTGTTTGATGTTGTTGTTACAGATTTTGAATGCTTTGATGAACTTCATTTATGTATGTTGTTTGTTTTGATGTTTAGTTGGGATGTCTTGTGATTGTGCTCACAACGTGTTTGTGAATATGCTTGATCATAACCCTTTACTTTTTTCACTAAAATCTTCCCCAACTTTGAATTTTTCCTCTTCCATTTCCCATTAGAAACTGAAATCACAAAGAAAATGATCTCATTAGGTCACATGTTTCGAAAATCTCAAATGAGCATTCAGAGAAAGCTTGTTTCTTCCTGCAAATCATAACTCAACCCAAAAACTTAAGTTGATGGGTTAGCATAAATTTAATTATGTTAAAAGCTCTAACACTCTCCCTCGGTGAGCTTAAAAATTTGAAGAAGACCCAACAAGTGGAAATCAATAATAGTTAAGGAGAAAATGATATTACAGGGGTCGAAACTGCTCTTATACCATGTCTGCTCTTATACCATGTTAAATCAACACTGGACTCAAAAGCGTGTAAGCTAATGGGTTACCGTAAATTTAATGATATCAAATGCTCTAACATCATCCAAATGGGCTTCTCATACATACATTATTGCAAGTATAAAGAAAGAATCCCATTTCATAAAACTTTAAAGTCATTTGAGATGATGATTTTGGTTGTTGTTGTTTTAAGGTTTCAAGGAACATTGATCTGGTATACGGTGGGGGCAGCATAGGGCTGATGGGTTTGGTCTCACAAGCTGTTCATGATGGTGGTCGCCATGTCATTGGGTATGCCACCATTTTCTTTTTTTAAGGTTGTTTTTTATTTTTGGGTTTCTTCAACATTACAAGTTTTACTACTGAACTTTGTCATCTTACTGTTCTTGTGCAGGGTTATACCAAAGACACTCATGCCTCGAGAGGTATGTCTCCAGCCTAGCAGTGTGTGTCATAAAGTCTTCAACCTTTTCTCTACTTAGTTGGTTATATATTAAAAGAAAGGGACTGTTCTATTTTTTTTATTTTCTTTCTTTCTTTTATCTGATTTTGCATTTATTTATTCCAACTCATTCTTCTTTATGATACTTTTCCCACTTTTTTATTCTTTATTTTTTTTATTAGCTTTTTTGTCACCTTCTTTTTCCCCTGTATTTACTCCTCTTCTCTCTTTCTCTCTCTCATTTATTAGTTCTTTTTCTAGTACATTCTTCTGTGTGGCTTAAGATCTGTTTTTTTGGTAATACTTTGGAGCCTTAATTATCCATGCACCACTTTAGTTAGAAACTTGTAGCTCTCTGATCCTTTTTAAACCGTCTACCTTGCACTGATTCATTAAATTTTAAGTTATGTTCTTCTCTTCATTTCAAACCCTTCATTTTTTATTCATCTCATGACAATTGGAGAAGGGCTAAATTATAAAAAATATTTGTTTAAAAAATACCCTGGTCTTTCAAAAGTTACAATATTACCCTTGACCTTTCATAAATGTTTCAAAAATACCCTTGAGGTAGAAATCCGTTAGAATTTTGACGAAAAATTAACGTGACGTCAAACCGTGGCTAAAATGTTTGTCTGGACTAAGGCTGAAAGAACGACATTCAAACACGTCGACTTTCCATCCAATATTCTAACATATTCCACGCATTTTTTAAAACGTTTATGAAATGTCAGGAATAATATTACAACTTTTAAAAAGATAAGGGTATTTTTTTAACAAAGTGCAAAGTTCAGGGCTATTTTTTTATGATTTAGACCTAGAAAAACTAGAGATTATCTAGATCAAAAGTTTTTGGATTTAAAACCTTTTTCCCTGCAAACCCATCATTTTTGTTCTCTCTCTCTCTAATTACCTATTCAATTTCATGGTTTCATTTTACAGCTGACTGGTGAAACTGTAGGGGAAGTGAAGGCAGTGGCAGATATGCACCAAAGGAAAGCAGAAATGGCAAAGCATTCAGATGCTTTTATTGCATTGCCAGGTGAGTATATAAAGCCTGCCTGCACATATTACATTTCCCACTTGCACTACAAATTCTTAAGCTTTAGGTTTATTAGCATAATCTCAATAAAAACAAAGTGCCCATCAGCTCCTTTTGCCTTTTTTACTCATTTTGGCATTCAAACATTGACCAAAACCCCATCATTAATTTCCCTTTCAAAACTTGCCTCTCTTCCCCCTTTGTTTTTTTCTTTTTACTTGACTGTTAAGTTACTATCATACCATCTCATAAACAAAAAAAGAAAAATCAATTGGGTTATGTTATCTGACAGTCAGTCAAAAGCTCTAAAAAGCCCTCTTCTTCTTTATCTTCCTTTTGTTCCATATAAACAAAAACATGCAATCGTCATCTTATTATCTTTTTTTTCTTCCATAAATTAACAATATGATTCTGCTTTCGGTGCCTGTCTTTCTAGGCCTTGTTCTTAAGTTTCACTGATCAATCAATTCAATTCCAAATATCTCGGCCTTTACTCAACTTTTTTTAAACAATTTTTTTTGTCACCATCTGCATTAATTGTGGGCAGCCATCTTCTTTCTTACACTTGGACATGATTAATTAAGAAATCATCATTGACCCATCAATATCAGACACTGAAAAAGAGAGTTTCTTGAATAATATCAGCTGTGGGCACCTATGTTTTTTTTCCAATATCCATAGCTTCACTAGCTCTGCCCCCTGCTTGTAGGGTTAAAAAGACTACTTTGACTTACTTTTCTCAAATGGTCCTTGCTAATTAAAGGGAATTATTATGTTCCTTTTTTGAAAATATTTGCTCCCAATTGCTTCTTGTTCACAGATGTGTTTTTCCTCTAAATCTGAGGTTTTGAGAAAAAACTTTGTTAAATCACAATTTTAATCTATGAACTTAAAAAGAGGATTTTTTTTACCACTACATACAAATCAGCCAACATTTGTTGAATAAGCTTGTCATATCTCCATTTAATCATATCTCCAAGTTCAAGGATATAGTTGATTGTTTTTTTTTTAAGTTTAAAGCCTAAATAAATATTCTCATCAAAGTTTAAGAACTAAATTTGTAATTTAATCCGAAACGGCGAAAGCACAACATATTAAGATTATTAAGAGTAGTTGATAAGAACCGAAATATATTGAAATGTAAAAGATAACGAAGTTACACGATAAACAAAGTGTTCGAGGTACTTGGACCCTCCTCTCTTGAGATCACTCTCAAGCCCTAATTCACTCACCAAATATTGCTTGCCAACTCCTTCCTCACTCCCTCTATTTATAACCCAAGTACCCTACTAACTTCCTTAACTATTTTCTGACTAACTTCCTTAACTATTTTCTGATATACCCTTAAGATATCTCTAATTCTGCTCTAATGACATTCCTATCAGTAGTTGATATAACAACAAATCTGTTGAATCTTTCTTCCAATCATATATGAATGTGCATGCAGGTGGCTATGGGACATTGGAAGAACTTCTTGAAGTCATAACCTGGGCCCAGCTTGGAATTCATGACAAGCCAGTTTGTGTTCCATCTTTTTTCCATCTGTTTAGCCTTTGGTTAGCTGTGATATCGTTACTGAATATGAAGCAACTTAACACTAAAAACTGCAGGTGGGACTGTTGAATGTTGATGGATACTACAATTCATTACTATCATTTATTGATAAAGCTGTAGAGGAGGGATTCGTCAGTCCAAGCGCGCGTGAAATTATCATATCCGCTCCATCGGCAAAGGAGCTAGTCAAGAAGTTGGAGGTATATCATGATATATCAAAATTATAAAACATAGCAAAAGTTAGTTTTTTCTTTTTCTTTTTTCGAGTTTTACAGTATGTGGGGGTGAGGATTCGAACCTCTGAACCTCCTAGTCGAGGTTATTATTCTTTAACTAGTTGAGTTGCACTCCGGTTGACTGCAAAAGTTAGTGTTATGAATGAATACATAAATATCGATTGTTTCAAGTTTTTGTATATAAAAATATGATACAAAATATCTTGTTCTTGAAGTTAATTTACAGGTTAGTTGTTAGAGAACCTAATCCAATTCTACCTTTAATTTCTTTTGTTCACTTTGTGTTGGTTGTTGTGAGTAGGAGTATGTGCCTTGCCATGAAAGAGTTGCTTCAAAGCTGAATTGGGAGATAGAGCAGTTTGGCTACCCTCAAAATTGTGATATTTCCAGATGATTTCTGAAGATGGTGGAGAATTTTTTTGCAAATGGAGGAGGCTACTATGAAATATATATATATATTATTTCCTATTTTGTGGAGGAATTTATTTTTTCTTTTTTTTTTGTAAATTACTCCATTTCAATGTCAATGTATGAAAAAGCTTCTACATTTAATTGTTGAAACTTTTTATATATCTTTGAGAAGCTGTAAGTATAGGATTCTCTAGTGAAATTACCATCTTCGGTGGCATGGCAACTTATATAATATATATTTTGTGCCTCTTGAGGCTGTTTTCGTTTCATTTTAACTCCGGTTGGAATTGGGAGAGGACAGGACAGGACGGTAAAAGTTAAGATCCTTTTGATAACTATTTGATTTTTTTTTTTTTAAATTGTGTTTATTTTCTCATTATTTCATGGTTTTCATCTTTGGTAAGGAAATATTAGAATCTTAACCAAATTTCAAAAAAAAAAAAAAAAAAAAAAATTCGAAAACACTCAAAAAAATGTTGATAACAAAATCAATTAAATCGCAGCTAAAATGAATGTTTATAGACTTAATTTTCAAAAATTAAATAGTTATAAAACAGAAGCCTAAATTACTTGTAGAATATTTGAAAAGAACAATTTTGAGGGGAACAAGACTTGTTCAATCCTATTACCTATACCTCCATTAGAACTAAATTCACTAGAGGGGAAAAAGACTTGTTCAGTCCTATACCTCCATTAGAAGTAAATTCACTATAGAGGCTGACTTCACTTTTTTTTTTTTTTTACAATATGTAGGGAGATTTCGAGCCTCTAACCTCGAGGAGGGTACATATATTATGTCAGTTGAGTTGAGTGTAAATTAGTGAAATTTTCACTTTCCATGTTGAAGATTCAATTAAAAAAAAAAAGGTTCAATTTCTAATCTGTCAAAAAACTAGGGAATGATTAATTTTAACCATCTATGAACTAACTCCACCTACTCAACCACTTGCTGACCCACATCACCATTTTCATTACTTTGTGGAGCACTGGCAGAGGGGGTCTGTTCCTTTATATCATGTGGCTTTGGGATGCAAGGCTGTGATTTTCTTCTGAAACCCAATTTTTTTGGAAGAAGGCTCCAACTTTTCTTTGTCTTAACCAGCTTCTCAAGCTCCATTTTCATGCCTAAACACTCCCTTTCAAGCTCTGAAACCCTCTCTTTTACATCCTTTCCACCCTCTTCTCCATCTTGTGCAGCAGGCCTAGAAGAATCATTCTTGGGGAGTCCAAGGTTTCCATTCGGATGTTGTGAGTTCTCGAGATTGTCCGAAACAAAGAACCAACCAGAGATTGATGTGCGGAGTCGAAGCTGCTCGAAGAAAAGGACTTGGACGATTACTCGAAGAGGTAGCCTCTCATTTTGCGCTGCGTGTGTACTGGCTTCTAAAGAGAGCTTTTGGCAATTCATCAATCTGCACAGTTGCTCCCTCTCTGAATCTGAAAGCCAAGGATGAGCCTGAACTTGCAAAGTACCATCAGTAATTAAACTAAAGTTTGAAAACCAAACACCACAGTATATCAATCTCTGACCACTGATTAGATGAATGACTAATTTAGTAAGCTCTACACTGATATTTTATTCTTCTTTTGCCAATATCATCAATGATTATTGCCTCGAGGGTTTAAGCAGATTACCAGATGCCAATATCTACAAGCTAAAGCAGACTACTATCAATCTAAGAAGCACGGATATGGATCCACGACACAGACACGATGACACATCATTTTTTTAAAATCTAGGACACGAACACGGCAAGGACACGTATATTAAAATATCCATTTTTAAAAATGTAAGTTTATATTATTGTGTATATTTAGTATACTTAACAAGTGTTCAATACGTGTCTAACAAATGTTGGAACTCTATTGACTTTATACAACTAGTGTCTAACACATATCTATTGTGCTAACAAGTGTCTGATACGTGTCCAAGTGTCTGACATGTGTCCAATACGAACACGCTAGCCAAACTAAAGTGTATGTGTTTCTTAGCTTTCAGTACTAGGAATTGGATTATATGCAAGGTGAAGAACATGAATATTCAGAATCTAGATGAATTTGATGTAAAAGCAATTGATCATATGCCTAATGCAAGTGAGGGGAAAATAAATCTTACTTTTAGGTACACATCAATGGCATGATAAACTCCATCATCCAGTGGCCTAGCATAATCAGGGATCACAGCAGCAAGGGACTGAAATTTTGGCAGCTTCAGGTTAACATCTGGAGCTACCTCTGCAAGATATCCATCCACCAGATTCGCCACCATCGCCATCGGGGTTAGCTTATCCGTTCCGCTAACCAACTGTCCCTCTTCAACTATGCAAGGGGAAGATGCAGCTGTAGCATTGTATACAGACATGAAATGGTCCAGAATTCTCTGAATGCAGTCTATGTCATAAAGAGTCTCCACTGTATATCCCATGTTAGGTATGAGTAGATCAATAAGCAAAGCTTGGTCCAATTGACTGCCTATTTTTTTCTCTAAAATTTCCCTACATGAGGGACTAGCATGCAAAATCATAGAAGTTCTAAGAAGCCTAAGCAGGAAATTGGTGGTGGTGACACCCTTTATACTTGGTAGTAACCCCACGATCTCCTCCAGCAAGACCCTTTGATCTGCCTCAGTATTTGTCGAAACTGTGATTCCAGAGCCAACATGGTTCACGTCATTGAAGCTTGATAGACTATTGATCAAGGGGATATTCTTCTTAGCATAATGTATTAATGATGCAGCTATATTCTCAGCCTTCAATCCTTTAGTTTCAACAGACAAAATCAAAAGCTTGTACAGGGGAAATCTAAGAAATGAAACGTCCTCGTACCACCAATCCTCGCCGGTAGGCTGTGGCTTCGTGGTCGAAGATATCCCATTCCATAGAACAGTCCCATTGGGGCTTTGGGCGTTCTCCTGTCCCTTCACTGGCCAATTGAACAATTGTGGGTCGGCACAAGCTTTGATAGCCAACGAATCAATACATCTTGACACAATGTGAACATCTTCTGCATATGATCCTACTTCTTCACAAGTTTCAAGAGCTTTAATGGTATCTGTCCAACTTCCAAAGATCTCGTTAAGGAAAATCTCTGCTAGAGAAATCAAATTCCCTTCTCCAAACTCTTCGGTCATTTGCAGATACTCTGCTGCACATCTAAGGCTGACTATATTTAAAGAAGTGAGCTCTATTTTAACACCATAGCAAAATTTAGCAATGATTTCAAATGCTTTAGCTCCACCAGGAATATCATGAAGTTTCAGGACACAACAACCAGATCCATCCTCACTGGCAATCTGTTCTATAAGCTTCTCTAGAAACCCACTTTTAGAAAGCAAAGGAAACTGCAGTAGAACGCCAGAATGGAGATGGAAAAAACTATTAAAATGCTTTGCAATGAAATTTCAATCTGATCACTCACTGGAAAGACATGGAAAAAACTCATACAAATCCAAAACAAACAGACCTTATGAAGATGAAAAGACATATCTCCAACTTCAACTGCAACATCGCTAGGTAACCCACTTGAGCAAAGCCTAACGAAAAAAAAAAATATATATATATATATATAGGTTTAAATACAATGTTGGTCCTTGTACTTTTGGCTTTGTTTCATTTTAGTACTTAGCACTTTCAAAACGTCCATTTTGATATTGTACTTTTGACTTTGGTTCATTTTTTTTTAGTTTAACAACAAGTGGGGTGGGAGCAATTTTGGTTCTTGTACTTTTAAAAAGTGACTAATTTGATCCTTTCATTTATTTTTTTTATATCAGTGAGTGTCCAGGCCAACTTACGCACATCTCGACTAATCTCACGAGACAATCGTCTGACCTTCCCGTAGGAAATTAATTTCTAGGTAGGTGACCACCAAGGATTGAACACTCTAGGAGGGCTTTAATAGTCTCAAAGTACTTCCTGACCACTAGGCCAACTCTTGATGGTCCTTTCATTTTCATTTTTATCGATCATAATTTAAGCATGACACCATACTTACTAAATTTCTTGAAATGTTATTCATACATTTGTATTAAAAAGTTTACATTGTGTGTTAAATTTCCGCTTAAATTTTGCAAACAGGGATAAGTAAGTCACTTTTTAAAAGTTCGTAGATCAAAATGAACATTTTGAAAGTTACCCCAAACAAAAAAGAACCAAAGCCAAAAGTACAAAGACCAAAACAATATTTAAACCATATATATAACACCACATGTTATAACCTCAATGAAAATCACCAGGGCAAAAACACAGAGCAATCATTTACAGAGTGAGATAGTGAAATTCTAAATCATAGGCATTAATACAAGACCTGATTACAAAATGAACCAATAAACAAGATAATTAACAGAACCAAGAATTTTGTTTTTCTAATCCGGATCCTGATTTAGAATGAAAATAACGAAAAGGGGGTACCAAGTTTGGCCGTCGCGATGAAATGCTTCGGGTTTGATGCCCAATTTCATGGTAGCCATGTCTGAAGATCAGAAATCCGGGGAGAAAATCCTCAAAACATGAAGAAAATTGGGGAAAATGAGGATGAAAATGTAATGAGAGATTGTGATGGAGAAGAAAAAAAAGGGAGATTGTAAGAAAATGGGAGTGATCTAGAAATGTCATAATTCCAAGATAATCGAAAAAAGATGTGTCGATCAAAGGATTTTGCGATTCTAAAGCAAAGAACTGAAGACTAAAAATGGGGAGCGCGCTTCCAATGGCATTGAGATGAGATTTACGACATGTCGGCTTTAAATCCTCATTAATCAAAGCAAATTCCTTTTTCTTTCTACTTTCTATGCATTTTTTAGTTTTATCAAATAATATTACATTATTACTACTTTGTTTTTTAAAAAGAAAAAAAAAAAGTTATGACAAAACTTCTAACAATGTGAGAAAATAGTGGAGAAATTTCAGAAATTGTTATGAAGGACGTAAAAATTATTCAAAGTTATTACAATTACATTGCCTCATATAACCACTAGATATAAATTTTTAAAAATAAATTATTTATCCAGTACATTTTCTTATTTTCAAAGGTGAAGGTATGAAAAAATGACAGAAAGTTTTAACGCACATTTCAGATTCTTATAGTGCTCTGCGGAAGGTGTCCCAAATTCCTTCCCCAAAAGATTATGTCACAAAATTTACACCACTTTTTCGTCGAAACTTTGGATGATTACGATTTTTCCGTGAAGATCTCAGAACTTATTTTCAAAGGTGGAGGTATAAAAAATGTGACAAAAATTTTTAACAGACATCTCAGATGTTTATAGTACTTTGTGAAAGATCTAGAAAATTTCTTCCCAAATGAGTTATATCATTCACACCACTTTTTCATAAAAAAAAAAATTGTATGATTACTATTTTTTTCGTGAAGATCTCAACATTTAATTTCAAAGGTGAAGGTATAAAAAATGTGACAAAAAGTTTTAACAGACATTTCAGATGTTTATAGTACTCTACGAAAGATCCAGAAAATTTCTTTCCAAATGAGTTATATCACAAAATTCACACCGCTTTTTCATAGAAATTTTGTATGATTACGATTCTTTTCTGAGGATCTCGGAACTTATTTTCAAAGGTGGAGGTATGAAAAAAGTGACAAAAGTTTTAGGAGACATTTCAAAACAATTATAGAGTTCTGCAGAAGATCCAAGAAATTTCTTCCCCAAGAGGTTATATCACAAAATTCACACCACTTTGTCATAGAAATTTTGGATGATTAAGATTCTTTCCTGAGGATCTCGAAACTAATTTTCAAAATTGGAGGTATGAAAAAAAAACTCGAAATGTTTTAACACATATTTTCGATGTTTATAGTGTTGTGAGGAAGGTTCTGAAAATTTCTTCCCAAATAGGTTATATCACAAAATTCACACCACTTTTTCGTAGAAACTTTGGATGACTATGATTCTTTCCCGAGTATCTCAGAACTTAGTTTCAAAGCTAGAGGTAGGAAATGTGACAAAAAGTTTTAACAGACATTTTAGATGTTTATAGTGCTGAAAATCCAAGAAATCTTTTCCCAAATGGGTTATATCACAAATTTCACACCATTCTTTAATAGAAATTTTGGATGATTACGATTGTTTCCTAAAGATCTTGAAACTTATTTTGAAAGGTGGAGGTATGAAAAAGTGACAAAAAATATTAACAGACATTTAAAATGTTTATAGAGCTCTGGCGAAGGTCCCAAAAATTTCTTCCAAAAGGGTTATATCACAAAATTCACACCATTTTTTCATAGAAATTTTGGATGATTATGATTCTTTCCTAAACATCTCGAAACTTATCTTCAAAGGTGTATGAAAAGAGTGACAAAAAGTTTTAACAGACATTTCAGATGTTTATTGAGTTCAGCTGAAGGTTTTAGAAATTTCTTCCCCAAATGGTTATATCACAAAATTCACACCAATTTTACCATAAAAAATTTGGATGATTATGATTCTTTCCTGAGCGTCTCGGAACTTATATCCTAAGATGGAAGTATGAAAAAAGTGTCGAAAATTTTTAATAGATAGCTCAGATCTTTATAATGCTCTAACATAAACTAAAAAAAATGATTTCTTACAAATTTGTTACAATCTTGAATTTAAATCTTCTCACCTCCACCCCCACATTTTACATCTTTGGAAAGTTTTTTTTTTATGTCACTTATCATTTTATCTTCTCACCTCCACCTCATATACTTCTTCGCTCGTCAATTATCATCGTCAATTATCATCTGACATTTCAGATATTTATAGTGTTCAGACATTTGAAAACTTATTTTCAAGAAAAGAAAAACGTTTTATTCTTACGGTTAAATAAAATTAGGTTAAATTATAAAAAATACCCCTGAATTATGAAAAACGTTAAAATAAATGCTCTCAACGTAAACACAATGCCCTCAACGTAAACAACCCACACAGAATTATGATGTGGATGATTATTTTCTAACTTGTACTTGTGTGGCATGGAATAAACAAAAAATGTGGACGTCTCAAGTGTTAAAAACAAAGCATTAAAACGTAGATATATGATCTATTTTTCATCGATTTTGTCCTAATTTTATTTTATTCTTTAATCTTTTGAATCAATAAAATAGGATTTTCATGATTTTTTAACACCACAAGCATCTACGTTTTTCATTTTTTCCATGTTACACAGGTACAAGTTAAGATTTACCTGTTCATAATAGAATTTTGTGTGTTGTTAAGTGTTAGGATATTTTTTTAAACGTTTTTCATAATTGAGGAGTATTTCTTAAAAATATTTTTCATAGTTTAGGATTTGATTTTTAAACTTTTTGAAAGTTTAAAGTATGTTTGAAACCAACCTAATTAAATGATATTTAGCCATAAAAATATTCTAGTGAATCAAATCATAAGCATAAATGAAGAAAGATAAAAATATTCTAGTGAATCAAATCATAAGCATAAATGAAGAAAGATAAAGTAAGATTTCTAAGTTTGTCTTTAGTTGAAATATAATATCTAACTCTAGCATTTTGCATTTGAATGTCATCTTTTAACGAAAATGCATAAATGTATTTTATTTTTTATGTCATCAAATTTTCAGAATCCAAATTTTAATTTCAAAATTTTTAAAATGTAGAATTATATATTTTTTTTTAAATGATAAAAACCTTAATAAATATAGTGTTTTACTTTATTAAACTTCATTCATTTTTGTTAAATTATAAAATATATAATAATAATTATACAAAATTTCTAACATAAATTAATTAATGATAGTTTATATTTCCCTAGGTGATAACTACAACTAATTTTATGGTTTATATAATATATCTTATGTAATATATTTTTTAACAATTATTTAAATTGCTATTCAATTTATAAATTTACTAAAAAAAAAAAAAAAAAAAAAACATATCTCAAAAAACATGAAATACGGCAACAAAAGCATAACTCAACTGACATGATATATGGACTAATGACTATGAGATCTTAAGTTCTATCTCTCACCCCACGTATTGTCAAAAAAAAAAAAACATGAAATACAACTATGTTTTCTTTGAATCTCTTGTTTTCAAATATCTATTTTCAGGTGACCTATACTGAGACTCTAATTTATTGTGAAAAAACACAGATTTAAAACCGTTTCCACATTTTAATTTGACACGATTTCAAATTAATTCTTGATCATTTGGATTCTAATCAGAGAAGAAAGGACTAAAACCTAAGTTCCAAATAAACTTTTAGAAACACTTGATTCATGAAAAGAAGCTTCCATGTTTGTTTGTTTTTTTACCTTTGTTGTCACTGCTTTGCTTATGGCCAAAAATGGGGAGTGATAATGCAGCTCAATATTTTTCTTTCCTCTATCAACTTTGTCATCCCTCTACCAAACATTCCCATGCCCAGCTGAAACTTGAGCAGTGAAATATGGGAATAAGCAGAAGCCTTCCCTGTAAAAGCGAGAAAAAGTCGATGATCTCACAGAGATTTCCGAATCTCTTGTCCTACTAAACTACATAGTCGTCCAAACAAACTCTTTCATTGTTTTTATAAGAAATCGAGCTTTCATTGAGAAAAATGAAAGAATATCTAGACAAACCCTTTCAATACCCCGCAATGACCTTTTATCAGTTTATCATTTGGTTTAGTATTTCCCCTCACGAGCCATGACTAGCAAACTTAGTTATAGACGTCTTACAATTCGAACTTGATGTTAGTATTCTTTTGGTGTTTGTCGACTAGCTCTATTGAGAGCCACACCTCGACTTCTCAGCCTCTAGCGTTTGCTGTAAGGCATCCACTTGTTTACGGAGAGCAAAGTTTTCCTGAAAATTTGAACATGTTTAAAGGGGGAGAAAACCATGTACATAAAGATACAGACAATTGGAGACAAAGTGATAATATTTCTTTGCATGTATGTGATATACAGGTCTTCTCAAGTCATTTCCTAAAGGGTAGATTAAAGAGAGAACTCATCAGAGCATGTTTGAATGTTTGAGAGTGATTTTCGAAGAAGAAGAAGATTTTGTGGGAGAATTTCGCAAGGGCTTTTTGTTGGGCCGTTTGGCAAGAGCGGAACAAGCGAACTTTTCAAGAAAAAGAATCTTCTTATTTTAGGTTCTTCGAAGCTATTGTCAATACGGTCGCGCTTTGGTCGAAACGATCCCCCTCTTTCATCACTATAGCTTTGATACCCTCCTTTCTAATTGGAGAGGTCTTTTGTAATCTTGGGAGACATCCACTTCCATTGTAATTTCATACTATCAATGAAATTGTTTCTTTTTCAAAAAGAGTGATTTTCAAATGACTAAAATCATTTTTTTCATGTTCAAAATCACCACACCTCGAAATGTTTCAGAGTGATTTTGAATATGACAAAAGTGATTTTAAGCATTTCAGAATCACTCCTAAACATGCACTTACTCAGTTACATACTTGAAATTCTACAACAATATAGTTACATCAAGGAGTTACCTCTTGCATCTTTGTTAACTTCTGATTGATTCTAGCAGCATCCCCCACATTCTCAAAAGATTCCTTAAGCTGCCCAAGTAGAATTGTACTCAATCAATGGTCAAATGGAAAGACATACAACCAACTGATTATCTCGTGGAGTTTGTTAAATCATCACCAAATTCAAAATACTAAATTAAGAATTAAGATATATTTATTTTTGTAAGCTTTTTTTAACACTGACTCTCACTTCTAGATTTCAAAATGAGTATGAGATCCAACAAGTAACTATCAATGGAAATTATATTGGCATGCTCTAATACTATGTTAAATTATCTTAAACCCAAAAGTTTAAGCTAATATGTTACTTAAAACAGAATCGTACTGCAAGTAAGAGACCAACAATATGGTAAGGATTTCATCGTTCATGCTACCAAGAACAGAGTTATTTGATCAATACAGAAGCATTTCTCATATTCTGCATTTAACAAGTTCTTTTCCGGTTGGCAATGCAAATTCTTTTGAATCTTTAGATTGACAAGCCGTAAATCGTAGGAGCAGAACCAAAGATAAACAAAATTCAAGCATACGCCAATCAAACAGCCGGTTTCAGTGAAGTAATTGCACAAATCATAACAAAACCATCCCGATTGATCAATGCAATGAGGAAAAAACTTCATTGAATTCATCAGTATTCATGGCAACTTAACCCTAGAGATACTGACCTTGTTTAACTCGCTATTACATCTCTTGGCCCTATCTAATTCGTGGTCAAACAAACGACGCCATTCCGCAGATTCATCCATTGCCTCTCGATTCGCAAGGTCGAATTGCCTCCTAAATGATCCATAAACGAGCAATGTAAATATAACCGATAATCGTACTGCAGATTAAGAGGAATCGGTACCGTTTTCCTAAAATCTCGTACAAATTTCGTAACAAGAACCTAGAAGATGAGAAAAACGAATCAAAAGAGGAAAATCCAGACCTGAGCAGTTCGGATTCATCGGAAGACATGGAGTAGTCGATAGTCCAAAGCTTCATGTACACCACCAATCCTAAGAACATCGCCACCGCCAAACCTACCAAGATTCGCTTCCGATCTCCTCCCATGTGCCCTCTCTGTCTGTCAATGGCCGATGAAATCGACGGCGACGATCTCGAGGTGGAGGCCGGAGGGAACTTCTCCCTGAAGACGAAGACGAAGACTCTGGCGCGGTTAGCCCGTTAAGATTAAGCCCAATATCTCTGAGAACCAACCAAATTTCAAATCTCGGCCCATTAAGGCCCACTTTCCAATATTATCTTATAATATTATTTAGTTATTTGAAATTTAAAATATTGAAAAATAGATATAAATGGCCAAATATTTGGTATCATTTTGAAAAAAAATGCCAAAAAAATAAACTAGTGAAGAATGGCAAAAACCAGAACCAAATTCTACCTTATTTGTATTTGTAGTGTTTAAATTCTAGTATTTAACCATTTTAAAAATATAATTTTTAAAACCGTCAATTAAAAATGGACAATTACGAGATTATTCATCTAATCTTTAAATATAATATATATAGATATATATAGATATATATAGATATAGATATAGTTTATAGAATATGAAGCATATGATGAAGAAAAAAAATTGCAAAGGTATTTAATTAAGGAAAATTGTAGTAAATGACAATTTAAGACTTATTGTTTGCAAATATAGCATGTTTTTAAAAATTTTGCAGATATAGCAATTTCTATCGCTGATATCTTATGACTGATAGAAGTCTATCGCTGATCACCTCAGCTTTTTATAGATTTTTGTCAGTGATAATAGTGTATCAGAGATAATAGTCTATCACTGATAGAAGTCTATCAGTGATATAATAAAGTCTATCAGGGATAGAAACGGGTTTTTTTGCCATATTTGCAAAACATTTTAAAGTTTGCTAATTTTACAATTAGTTTGGGCCTGATTGCTATTTGTGCAACCAGCCCTTTAATTAATGCAAGGTTTAGTGAAGGGCACAACTTTATATCAATTGAATTATGTTCGATTAAAACCGTCAATTAAAAATGAACACTTACCTAGTTATCTCTTTAATCTTTTAATATATATAATAGATATAGATAAATATAGTTCATAGAATATGAGAAAACTTTTTTTTTTGCAAAGATATTTAATTAATGTAGGGCTTAGTGAAGGGCACAACTGTATGTCAATTAAGTTATTTTCGATTTGAGTTTACTTCCTTTTTTTTGGGTTATTTAGGTGGTGCGCTTACTCGTGATAAATTTTAAAAAAATACATGCCTTAAAGCGTAATAATGCATTTAAATTTCGTTATCTAGGTGTGTTACTCGTTGCACTAAGTGATTGTTTGATGTTTTAAATATTTGCACTAAGTAAGATCGAACCCCACTCTGGACTATCTATGTGATGCGTTCACTCACTCGTTACACCAAGTAGTTGTATGATAATTTTTTGAAATACTTGCATTAATTTAAATATCATTGAAAAAAATAATATATATATATATATATATATATATATATATATATATATTTATATATATATATATATTTATGTTCCTACATCTTTAAAGCATATGAAAACTTAGTTGATGTGATATTCTCAAAGTTAGTTTTTTAAAAAAATAATATTATAATTTGAATTAAAGATGGAACCTAGAGAGATGATAACAATCTCTCAGCAGTTGATTGTTAAATTTTTTTTTTTTTTGTTAAAAAACTATAAATATAACGATATTTATGTATAAAAAAAATTATTGGAATCTTTGAATATGGGTGTTATTATGGGTAGGTACATTAGGCTTTTTTCAATTATTATATTATATTCTTTCAAATAAAATATTGGAAAATCTATATACCACAAAATTGCTTGTATTGATTAAATTATTAGAATGAATCACAATCAATTGTGACCTATGTCCTATCTCTATTCTAAATTCAACCAATTAATTTATCGTTATTCTTATACTCGTAAAGTTTTTATACATCATGATGTGACTTATAACGTGTGTCTAGTTTCAATTGTTGACAACCATTCAAAAAGATGACGAAATAAAAAAAAAATCTAACATGTACAAAGTACAAGAAGACATATAGCATGCACATACAATGAATTGTCTGTTTATATTCACGTGTCGATATCACTAGGACATATAGTGAAGTGCGAAGTGCTATACTCACATCACTCACCAAAGTATGGCTAACTATTTCATTTCATTGTAGTTGGATAGGGCCGAACTCAATTGTGATTAAAGTTTTCGATCAAATTGATTGAGAAGAAAATTGTTTAAGTTGATTATCTCATCAGTGTATATATGTCATTTAACATGTTATCCATAAGCTCAACTCATAACATAATCTCTTACGAACTTCAAGTACATATGATTCATTAACCATTAGAGTTTTATTTCTTATTTTTTAACCGACACGATATCAATATCTTAAATCGTTGATTATTTTCGTTCAAATTTACCGAGACTTTCACGTTTCATCTAAAAGGGAAAAAAAGTAGAACAAAAAAGAAACATAGATTTGTGTAGGTTTTGAATTCATAAAACATGGGGTGAATATTAGGTGGTTTCATAATGTGGATTCATTGAATCTTTTTTTCTTTTTTTTATTTGCTTATTATTCCCATTATCCTTCTTTTTCCTTTTTTTTTTTGTTTTGGAGTGTTTGGATGCTTTTTCATGTTTCCAAATCTCCATGTGGATTTTTATTCCGGACAGGGATATCTTATTCCACTAGAGGAGTAATATTCTGGCTGCTACCAATCACCGACCATTCTGTATGGCCCCTCTTTTTCTCCTTTTGTGCCAAATTTCACCGACAATAAGGACAATAGAAACCTCCACGCTCGAGACTTTTAGAATAAAAAATGTGAGTATATAATATTTAAAAATAAAAACATGTTTTTTTATAAATGAAAAAAAATATATATATATATATATATATATATATATATTTTAATGAAATGAGGATAATAGAAGTTCCATCCTCAATGTAGTAAAAAATAGAAGAGATATACTCTGTCTCGTTATTCTAAGAGTTGGATAATTATCTTATGAAATTAGTCGAAGAATATACAAATTTATCTAGACACTTGTAGATGTCTAAAAAAATTATGATGTAATATTAGAAAAAATTCAATGATTAAAAAAAAAAAAAAATTGTTGTTACTCGATTTCTCTTCTTTAATGGATCGTGGTTGATTCTGTTTTCTCTAACAATTTGAGATGGTCGCTGTTGTCGACTACCTTTCGAAAAAATAAATTATGATGTAATGTTAGAAAAAAAAAACATAAAACAAAATCAAGATGTTTATCAATTAATAAAATTGGTTAAGAAAATGAAAATACAATAATAAAAAATACATTTCAAATGCCAAAGCGAGCATGGCTCAGCGGGCATATGTATGTGTTAACGACCACGAGTCTGTGGTTCGAACCCCCACCCCCAATGTACTCAAAAAAAAAATACATTTCAAATCTTTGCAGAGAAAGAAAAAGAAAAAAAAAAATCAATGAGAATGCATATTAATTGGAGATTTGGTCTCCCTCCCTTGGATAGGCCAATTATTATTATTATTATTATTATTATTATTATTATTATTGAGAGATAAATGATTTGACCATAATTTCAAATTTTCAAATTTGTAAATTGTATTTTTTTTTAGTTCATAAATAGTAATAAATTAATTTGACATTGTAGACCAAGTCTAATTAATTTAATTCTAAAAAAAGCCTAATTAATTTAAAATATCTATCATAAATTAAAAACTTTTACCACTTAAAAAAAACAGGTCTATAAATATCTTTAAATTTTGATGAAAGTCAATATCAGTGAAGCCAAACATATTACAACCGACATAATATTTTATATAGTGATTAAGAGGTCACAGGTTCGATTCTCCTCAACTCCACATATTGTCAAAAAAAAAAAAAAAACCAATACCAATAAACTTGACGAGTTATATCGATTTTCCCCGCACACTTTTAATTTCATTAAATAGAACTTTAAACTTAAATATTTGTTTCACTTTTTACCCTACATCCAATTTTCATTAAATTCATCCATTAATATTAACATGTAATAAAAATCTTTCAAAAATTCACTAGTTTCAAAAAATAAATAAATAATCATCAAGGTTTGCACGAAAATTAGTTTGAATAATGTATGCACAAGATCCACATTTAAATCATCTAAAAAGGAGACCAGCAATTAAATATATACTTCAAAACTGCAAATTAAAAAAAATATATATCAAGCTCTATGATTATTTTTCATTTAAGTTTCATTAATTTCGTAATAACAAATAAACATATATTTTATATTCATTAAATATACTTTATGATTTTTTAATTGACAAATTTTCAAGTGAAAATTAATGAAAATACAAAAATTGCAACATTTATTCAAGTTTAGAGGTAGAATTGATGCAACGAAGTTGGAATGCATACAAATCATCGCTAAACTAAGTTAACGTCGGTTATACGTTTTTATTTTTATACTAAATATGAAAATGACTTTTAAAACTTTTGACTTTTTTTTTTTTCTTTTGATCCCTTTTATTTTTACTTAAAGTTAAAGGTGAAAGTTGATTCCCTATTTAACTTATTTGCAAATTTATTACTAATTACTTTAGAAAACAATGTAAAGTCTACTCATTTTACTTTTTGTGGCTAAAATTTCAAACATTTTGTTGGTCAAATAGAAGAAATAATTTTAGTCTTTATTCAATCAATGAACCAAATGTTTCCATTGATAACTATTTAAAGTCGAATTTGTAAATAAATTTTTTTAGTATAATAAATGTAGAGTGAGAATTTGAAGGTTCGACGTCAGATAAAGAAAATGACATATCAATTATTATTGAACTATGTTAAAATTAGTCGTGAGAATTAATTTTGAAAAATTTGAAGACTAAAATAAAACATTTAAACGAGATAATTAGGAAAGAATAAAGATTACGTACTGAAATAGGATTAATGTTTTTAATTTGATCGATTTTTTTTTATTTTGAATTTAAAAATTAATATAATAATTTTGGCATTATCGGTTACCAAATTGGAGTTAGTTGGGGAGTAGAAAGGAGGTTGGAAGAAACCAAGCAGCGCCGTTGGATAATATAATTCCGCTCTCTATATTTATTATTATTATTTTTTTAATCTTTTAATCAACAGCCAGTACTAATATTTAATGATAATTAAATGATTCTAATGGTCATCGAATTAATTTAATAATGTATTTTTAATTATAAAATTAAGAACACTTTTAATCTCTAAACTTGTATGAAAGAACGATTTAATTTTTTTAATCTCTATCATAAAAAAAAAATATTGTTAATATTTAATAAATTATTTTTACATATGTGATCTATAAATTGATTAGGGAATTAAATTAGAGTAAATCTTGCTTACAGCTTGGGCTACAAGTATCTTTTGCAGTCCGACACATGTCACGATTTGATTGACTGAATATTTATATTGTTTTTTAAATAAAAAAAACTTTTCACGCCGTTTACTTAGTTTTTTTCTTCCATAACTTTCCCTTTCTTCTTCATCGTATAAACAATCTTCTCCTATTTTCTCTTTTCTCCACTTCCATCGGTCATATGACATTTGTTTTCAATTTCATCTCTCACTCTCTCTTCATTTCTCTACAATAACTATTTTTTTTTTCTTACTCTCTCTTCATTTCTCTACAATAACTATTTTTTTTATTTTTTTTGGTTAACTATTTTTTAACACAGTAAGATTTGCAATACAAATAAAATCTTTTTTGTTACCATTTATTTTTTAGATTTAAAAAAAAAAAAATCCCTTTCGCTTTACCAACTTCAGATGAATCAAACCGTGAATTTTTCCACTCTTTCTTTCACTTTCTCTAAACACCCACTTAAAAATTTATGCTTATATAACATACAATCCTGCAAATTTCAAATAATTTCATGGCCTTGAAGTTTGGAGTGCAGAGAAATTAAGAGAGAGAAAATAGGAGAAGTTGTTAATTTGCTGGAATACGAAAAGGAAAATTACGGATAGAAATCAAGTAAACGGCGTGAAATATTTTTTTATTATTTAAAAATAGTTTAAATATTAGTCAATCAAATCATGACAGGTGTCTGGACTGCAAAAGATACTTGTAGCCCAGGCAGCAAGCAAGTTTTACTCATTAAATTATTACATACTAACAACAAAATTGTTACTTTAATCAAAGTTTAAGGGTCTAACCTAATTATAAAAAAAAAAATTCACTCTTATTCATTTGCTTTGTAAATTTAATTTAAGGAAATTTTAATTGAATTTTTTTAAATGAACTTGTCAATTATTGAGCTTTGATTATTTTTTTTCTCTTCATTTTATCATTTTGATGATTTGTATTTCAAAGATTTTATTAAAAGTACAAAAAAAAAAAATGTTGATTTGAAAGTTCTATATCTTTAGTATTTATTCTCATTTTATTAAGTCTTCAAGTTTATAAAGTCTAAATAAGCTATTGTTAAAAGGTAAAATTACTTTTTAAAAAATACAAAAGCAATATTATTGATTGGGATTTTTTTTTTATGAGAGCATTTTTTTTATAACATTTTTGTTAACGTCATGATGAATAATCCAAGTAAATCTAAAGTTTTAATTTATATTTTAAAAAAATCTAAACCTCGTTCTTTTTCTTTATTGACAACGACGAGTGAAAGTAAAATATTAAAATTCGTTATAAATACGTTTAAATCAATCAAACCGACAACTTTTCGTTGAGAACCACAAGCTAGAAAAAAAAAATTGTCATGTCCCTATCAATGCAAGAAGATAAGCTACATAAAATTCTTGAGCATTTTGAGTAAAAGAAAAATAACTTAACAACTTCCCAATAAACACCCATTATTTTTCCTCACCAATCAAAATTGCCCAAATGTGAAATTTTGCTTTTCATTATAATTAATTAAAATATAATATATATGTATATATATATATATATATATATATATATATATTAAAGATTTGTTTTTTCTTTCTTATTAAAAAAGATAACTTAATATGGCAAGCAAGTGAACATAATATAAATTCTTTTACCCAAAAAATGCTCTAGCTTGTATATAGCTTTCTCACCTACTCCCATTTCAATTAATTTAATTTTATTAATTACTCTATTTTTCAACCGAGAGTTCGCCTGGTGGTCATAAAAGACTTTGAAACTTCAATGCCCTTTTAGACCAGTTTCTTTGACAGTCAAATATTGTAGGATCAGACGGCGTCTCCCATGAGAATAGTCGAGGTGCACGTAAGCTGACCTCGACTCCCATTTCAATTAATTTAATTTTATTAATTACTCTATTTTTCAATCGAGAACTTCAATGCCCTCTTAGACCAGTTTCTTTGACAACCAAATATTATAGGGTCAGACGGTGTCTCCCATAAGAATAGTCGAGGTGCACGTAAGCTGACCCGGACTCTCACAGATATTATAAAAAAACAAAAAATACTCTATTTTTCTTCCCGTAGACCCAACAAAATGCTAAGCAATTAAATTGCTTTAATATAACTAATTTTATTTGTCAAGTATTTAAGCTTAGAGACAATTATTTAACAGAAGGGTCCCAGAATTAGAATTAAAAAAAAAATATATAATTATTTCCGATACAGATAATCACAAGAACATTTTGAAAGAACCAAAAAAGGAGAAAAATTACATTAATTTACTTAATCAAAATTCTCTAATAATTATTCTAAGTATAATTTCCGGTACTGATTTTTAATTATTTTATTTGGCTAGCTAATAAATTAATTTTTAATTAATCTTCAAACCCAGTTTTTTCCCAAATTGCATTTCTCACCATTCTCAAATCTCTGCCCTTCAGCGTCCTTCCGATCCCTTCGTGAACGGAAAATGATTCGCCTCGCCGTCGCGCCAAATACTCATGCGGCGGCGCTCGCCGCAAATCATCGTCGTCGTCGCTATCGTCGAACTCCTCCTCCGCCGCTGCTTCTCTCCGGCCGTGCTTGCTCTGATCGCTCTGCAGAATCTTCGACCAGTCCGGAATGTTCACCGGCAACGACGAAGACGCCTTCACCGCCTTCTCCGTGACAGCGCCGCCGCTCCTCTTCGGCAATTTCTTCGAGATCGGAAAGATCTTCCTCGATTCCGGAGGCAGAGTTTGACCGGAAGTCCAAATATCGGCCTCGTCGAACTCAAAGTGATTATCAGTGGAAGATTCAGTACGACGGACGACGGCGGAGGCGGCGATTGACTCCGTCGCCGGATAGATGTAGTTAGGTTTCGAGTGGAAACCGAATCCGAAGCCTAAGCCTCTCCTTGACGCCATTGAAATGGAAATCAATCGATGCTTTCAGATTTCCCGATCTTCTTCTTCTTCTTCTTCTTCTTCTCTGTGATTGAAATTGAAATTCAACTGCTCTGAAGAAATCAAAATCTGAAAATAATTTTGAGTTTTGGCCCACCAGTTTTTATAATGGCGTTAATGGATAAGTTCACGCTTCGACCCCTCCCGGCGTAAAAACATTTTAAATTTTATAATTAAAAAAAAAAAAAAAGACAATTATAGAATACGGACGCTCTCATGGTTTTAGCGTGCACTCGCCGTTGGATTTTTCACACCATCTCTCACCTATTTTCCCTCTTTAAAAGTAATCGTTTTAATGAATTTGTTATGTTTGTTTAACTTTTGTCGTTTATGTTTGGGTAATTAAAGTCTGAATTTGGCACGTGACTAACTTTTCAAACTCAACATTTTTTTTTGTCGTTTTGGTTTATATTTGATGCGTTTTTTTTGTGTTAACGTGACAACTATTTTTAATTAAAATAATATTTTAAATCTATTTAATTATTATTAAAAAAAATCTCTCTTTTTCTACTTTTCCATCTTTCAACTCTCTCAACCTTTTGTTTTCTTCTTCTTCCAGCTGTCGCCGCCACCGATTAACACTTGAATGAAAAATCAAGCCTTAATGAGTTTGTGATTGCTCCTAGAGGCCAGCCCCAAGGAGAAGAGGAGAATGAGATCGAAAAAGAAAAAATAGTTTTTTTTTCTTTTATAATTTTAATAATTTTAAATTTAAAAAAATATTTTTGAATAAAACATAGTTGACAAGTCAGCTTTCTATTTAATTTTAACAGAAAAATTGACCGAATGACCAAAAAAACACACCAAATGCAAATTTAAGGGACAAAAAATGTTGAATTTGAAACCGCAAGGATCCAAATGTTATCAAACTCAAAACTTGGGACCAAAAAAATGCAATTTACCCTTTATGTTATGTAATTTAATTAAATGTTGGTTGTGTCAAATTAAAATTTGACTATGATGGTTTGTGTTTTTTTTTTCCTTGATGTGTTTTATTTTTTGTATTAATGATGGATGCTAACAATGAATTTTTCAAGACAAAAAAGTATGCATCATGTGGATGCCATGAATGACCAAGTTTAAGCAACTTAGCAGGCAAGTCGAACAAGCAACCCTGTTCACGTGGTTGGTAAAGGTCAAGTTGAACAAGTTTGAACTAAATGTTCAAATCGAGCCTTTGACTAAATTAATTATAGAGACCCACCTTTCTAATTTAGCTTTGTACTCTTATTGATGACTGTGAATAATATTTGATACTACATTCGAATATTCGCTAGAGAGATGCCCTAAAAATACATTCCTAAAAAAAAAAATATGTTAACTAAGGCAACATAAAATTATTTGAATGATAGTATTTTTTTATTTTTTTTTTGCAAAATGTTATTTAATTTAATTTCAATCATAAATTAAAGTGCACCATATAAATAAATTCACATGAGTTCGAGACCAATGGATAAATAATTGGAGTAAAATCCTGGATTTACAGCGGACGACGCGTACGATCCAATACGACACAACGCAATATCCTGTCTAATTTTCAACAGCCCACGAAACGACACGTCGGACAAAATTATTTATATATATATATTTATTTATTTATTAATTTCATTATTTCAATGCCCCACCCTCCTGCATCGCATGATTGGCGTAAAAGAAGATAACGACGAATTTTAAAATACAATTAATAGCACGTCGACACGTGTACCAATCATTTCCTTTCTAATTAAATGGAAGAAAAAAAAACATTCAAGGAAGTTATCACCTACACACACTCTCTCCCTGCAACCAATACATTTGGTGGGTCCCACACATATTATGGTTTAACAATAAATAAGTTGTATAGCTCAATTGGCATAAGGTTGCGCCGGTGACCAAAAGGTCATGGGTTCAATCCCCGCATTAATTAAACTACCGTTGCAAAAAAAAAAATAAATAAGTTGTATGGTCTCACTTTTTTTTAAAACATATCTATAGAATCCAAACTGTGCAATTCTCCTTAACAGTGGACATGTTTTGTCCGTCATGTTGAAGATTTCACATTAAAAGTATGAATGAACTTCAATAGGATATCTATTATGGTAGCAGAATCCATAAAATCGAGTGTTCGAAAATAAACTTCACTTACAATATAAGATACCAATATATATATATACATATTTTTTTTTTAAAGAAGATACTAATATATTTTAAGATGAAGACTTTTTAATTTTTTTTTAATTTTTTTACAAATATATTTAATTAAATGCAAAGTGAGAGAATCAAATCTCTAACATTTTTATCATTAGTTCATATTTATGTCAGTTGAGTTATGCTTATGTTGACTTTATAAATTTTGTATAATTATTATTCTATAATATAATGTAATTTATAATAGATTACATTATACATATTTAAATGGGAAAAAATAAATTTATACCCTTAAACTTTCAAGGTTATATCAATTAAAACCCTAAACTATTGATTGTATCAATTTAACCCCTGAACTTTTAAAACTAGATCAATTTACACCTTTTGTTAGAATTTTATTTTAAAAACGTTAATTTAAACACATGAAGACTTATAATTTTAGTAATTAAACCTCTAAACTTTCATAAGTGAATCAATTATACGAAAGTTTAGGGGTTTAATTGATATATTATAAGTCTCCACACGTGTGAAAACTAACATTTTTCTTAGAGAAGGTGTAAATTGATACACTTATGAAAGTTCAGGGTTTAAATTGACACAATCATTAGTTTAGGGTTTTAATTAATACAAGCTCCAAAGTTTAAGGGTATAAATTGAATTTTACCCTATTTAAATTTAACGAAAATAAATTGGGTTTATAGCATGAAATATGGGTTATTGCATGGATAGATAGCAATCAGACCCAAACTATTTGCAATTATAGCAAATTGTAAAATATTTTGCAATATAAGAAAAAGAAAAAAAAAGTATTCATGTAAAAGACAAAAAAAAAAAAAAAAAAAAAAAAAAAAAAAAAAAAAAAAAAAAAAAAAAAAAAATCAATCATTAATTTTTTATTTATTTATTTATTAAGGGTAATACGTTATTAAAAAAAATCATTTTAAGAATTTGTCCAAAACTTTTAAAAAGTTACTATATCTTTAATTATTTTAGTCTAAATTAACATCCGCTCTAATTTTCCTACATGAAATATTATATATATTCAAATTTCTAATTTCAAATTCAAAATTTGGATCCACCCAATAAGATGTTGTTTACAGAATTTTCACTAGGTCACAAAATCTAAAAACCATTTCAAAAAATAAAATCTCACGCATGAAAATCTAAAACAAAATATAGATTGTATATCAAACCTCCCTAATATATTTGTTAACTTTTAATATATATGTATATTGTATATAAGACATTTAAATATAAAAATAAAGATACAAACCCTAAACATAAACAAAGAGGTTGTGGATTTATAAGGTTTTTTTTTTTTAAAAAATAATAATAATTTAAAGAACTTTTTTGATATGATATGATGAGACGAGACTCTGTTTGGGATACCTGGTGGACTTAGTTATTATAATTCAGTCAACGTTTTGCCCACCAACTATTATAATCTATGGTCAATAAATTAAAGTAACTACACTTTCAATAATATTTATTATTCACTAACTATTATAACACATATTATTCTAACCACCAACTATTTTAACTCACTCAAACGTTAAAATAATTTTTAAAAAAATTAAAGATCAAATTTGTAATTTAACATAAAATGACTCAAAATATTAAAAAACTTGCTAAACACAACATAAAGAATTAAGAGACTTTTTGTTAGTTCAACAATATAATATTTTAACAACAAGAACATAGTAAGTGTATGTATCACTTAGGGGCCGTTTGGCCTACGGAGTTGGGAGGAGTGGAGTTGTGGGGAGTAAACTTACTCTCCGTTTGGCCCAAGGAGTTGTTTAACTCGGACAAAAAATATCAACTCCCCAGACTTCTACCAGTAATTACTATTCAACTCCTCAGACTTCTACAGTAATTACTATTCAACTCCCCAGACTTCTACAGTAATTACTATTCAACTCTCCTTCATTTTCCTTTCTTTCTCTCTCTTCCTTTTACAATATTTTTTAATTATTTTAAAAAAAACATAATTTAGACAAAAGGTGTAAAATGACTATCAACCTAATTTTTATTTTAAATATAAATTAAATTGTTGAATTAAAATTAAAATTGGTACTTAAACAAAATTTAAAATGTAGTATTCAAGAAGAAATAAAAATATAAAAAATATAGCTTATTTGGATTCACTTAGATTAATGCATTAAAATCTTTCAAATTCACACGTAATAGTTAATCGACTATTGTACGACTATTTGTTTTATTTCAAAACTATCCAAATAAAATGAATAATTAATGTGAGTGATATTGAAAAAAAAAAAGGTGAAGTATGGTAGTCAAAGTTATTTTGGTTATCTTCGAATAAATTTGTAAAGGATACATAAAATAAAAAACACAAAAATAGTATTCTTAAAATTTATTGGAAGAAGTTCTTGATAATAAAAATATGAAAATTATAGAAAATAGGTTCTAGGTGTAGTGCATATGAAATTATGAGTTTAAGTGGGTGGAAGCGAGGAAGAACGTGTTTGACACATAGATATGTTTATGTGTTGTTTTTTTTTTTTCTTTAGAGAAATTTGTAAAATATACTTACACTAAAAAAACAAAAACAAAATCTCACTAAATTAATGTGAAGTATTGTGTTCAAAATTATTTTTTGTTATCTCCAAAGAAATTTGGAAAGTAGATAAAATAAAAATAAAAAATTGCATTGTTAGAATTTATTAGGAAAAGTCCTTAATAAGGAAAATTAGAAAGTTTGTAGAAAAAAAAATTGTATCGAAAAAACTAGTAAAATAAACTCAGATTTTAGAACTTGAGGTTCAACAACTCTCTGTCAATGGGAGGCGGAGAAAGATGTGTTTGACACATGAATATGCTATATTTATGGGTAGACAATCTTATAATTCATAAAATTAAGGATGAGTCCTAACAAAATATATCTATATCTATATCTATATATATATATATATATATATATATATATATTCTTTTTTGATAATTAATGTGAAAAAATAATGTCAAATATTGTGCTCAAAATTATTTTTTGTTGTCTTCAAAGAAATTTGTCAAGGATAGATAAAATAAAAATAAAATATTTCATTTTTAGAATTTATTGGAATTGAAAGAAGTCCTTAATAAGAAAATTTTGAAAGTTTGTAGAAAAAATTGTGCGGAAGAAAACAGCTAAAATAAACTCAGATTTCATAAACTAAACAACTCCCTGCTCCAAACATACCACAGACTTCAGAACTCCAGACTAAACAACTCCAGACAAAACAACTCCAACTCCCCCAACTCCTTGGGCCAAACGCCCCGTTACTGACCATGAGGTCTTAAGTTCAATCCCACCCCAACATGTTGTCAAAAAAAATAATGAATTATTTTAAGCTGGTTTGATGACTAATTTATTATAGTTTTTTTTTTTTTTTTTTTTTTGATAAGTTTTTTACCTTCCTTAAAAACTCATCTAAATTATAAGCCAAATTTAAAAGGCAAAATAAAATATTTAAAGCCAAATTTAAAAGGCAAAATAAAATATTTAAAAACTATTTTTTGTTTTCAAAATTTGGTTTGATTTTTTGAAAAGCATGTAATAAAATAAGAAAACCAAAATGGTTATTAAATAGTACATTAATTACATAATTTTTTTTTTTTTATTTAATAATATGTGTGGTTAGAAAATCAAACATTTGTTTAGTACATCAAATACGAGAATGAAGATTGAAGTTTTGATCTCATGAGAAGTAGTACATGCCAATTAAGGTCGAAGAATACTACTCTTAACATAAAATTTTAATTTCTAATTTCTTTTTTTTTTTGCAACGGTATTTTAATTAATGCGAGTATTGAACTCATAACCTTTTAGTCAAGGACACAACTTTATGCCAATTGTGAGTTATGTTCAGTTTGATAAAAAATTTGAACGGTAATAATGCATTTAAATTCATGTCTTGTGCGTGGTTGTTTGCACAGGTGCAAGTTTTAAATCGTTCATACCTCGTGCGTGGTTGTTTGCACGGGTAGAGATGTTCATTTGTCCTGCCCCGCCCCGAATGGGACGAGGAATCTCTGATTACACATGAATGGGACAGGGAAGCAGTAATTTTTTTTGGCCCGTTAGCTAAACGAGGCGGGGGCGGGTAATAGCATACCCGCTCCGCCCCGTATACTTATATATATATATATATATATATATATATATATATATTATTCATAAAAAAAAGTAACTATACACCCTTTTCTTTGGTCTAAAAAATACACATCTTACCAATAAAGTTTCAAAAAAACACCTATCTTACAAATAAAGTATATTAAATTAAATATATATAATATTAATGAACTTAACAAATAATAAAACTTAAAAAAATGGATAAGAATAAATTAAAAAATAAATTATTCGAGGAAAAAATTACTCAGAAATACTCACTCCGTCTCCGCAAAATTAAACGAGAATTTCGCGGGACGGGTAATGAAATGGGAGACGGAGACGGAGACGGGGGCGGAGAAGACATTACCCAGCTCCGTCCCGCCTCATAGACATTTCTATTTACGGGTACATGATGAATCAACTCCCACCCTTACCTATCTATTTTATATAAGTTAAACTATAGTAGGAAGAAAAAAATTAAAAACACGATGAGATAAATTTGGGATCAAAATTATAATTCAACTCAATAAAAACCTTGAAGCGTCAACGGTTCGACACGTAGCGTACGAAAATTCTACATCATCGACGTGCGCATTTTTATCGTGACTCGCGGTGGTCGAGGTAAGATTCAGTGCGCCGCATAGTACGGATATTCAGTGTCAGCGGATGACGTGTTGAGATCGAGTACGTTAAAAGGATGTTCAGTTGAATTTAATTTGAACATCTGACGGTGATGGCGAAGGGAAAGGCCACGGGTGTACCAAAAAGTAGGTTACGTGAAGAAATAGAATAGTACTGTACTTCTAATACTATTTTATTATTATTATTATTATTTTTTTTTTTTTGAGGATAATGTTATTTTTCTTATTTGCTTTGCCTAACTTCAATTTTTCTTTGGTCAATTCGATTAGTTTAAGTAATTGTAATTTTTTTTTAATATAAAGAAAATGTAAATTTTAATTTGGCATATTTTTCACATATTCCCATTAGGATCGAGGATAAGTGGATAAGGTTCATTTTTTTTCACCTAAAACTTTATATTTTAGGACCATTTGATAATGTCGTATTCTTTTTCCATTTTTTTTTTTTATATATATATATTTATTTATTTAGAGGCATGTGTGGAGAAGTATTTTTATATTTTTGTTCTTATTTTTAAAATGTCCATCACCACTAAAACGATGTTAATGTCTTAACTATTTGAATTATAATCAAGCGGGTTTAATTTATTATTTTTAATGGTAAAAATTAAGTATCATTTTGTCTATATATTTTTATATTGTCATACACTTACTAAAGCTGATACCGAAATATAGCCAACCGTACATTTATGATTTTGGAGAGACTAAGTGTGTTCCAAACCAAAAGAGAGTTAAAATATATTATTGGTGTGCTGTTAGCCACATAGTCATTAAGTTAGAAAGGTAAGTAGGAATTTACATATGGAAAAATAGTTCATAAAATATTTCATACTAAAAATATTTTTTCTAGTGGTATGTTGATTATGTTTTAAGTATTTAAGTGGTATGTTGATTGGGTTTCACGAACCGATTGATACATTATTGTTGTGTAACCAACTAAAGATGTCGATTTTCTACATGTTTTGTCTGACTCCGAGGGAGTCGAACGATTCTTGTTCTTGAGTCGACTCCTATAATGGTCAATCTTTTTCTATTGGATCGACCCGTGCAAGAGTCGACTCTGTTCTTTTGGGTCGGGGTTGGCCTCCTTCAACTTGGCCGACCCTTACGAAGGTCGGTCCTTTGGAAGTTTAGTGAATATTTAGTTCATAATAATAAAATCGTTTTAGAAATAAAATTTTGTAATAGTTTTTTATTATTTTAAAATAATGTTTTTAGGTATAACTTTCAATCTTTAAAAAAAAAAAAAAAAAAAAAAATAAGAAAGTAGAGAATAGGAAACTAGAAATAGTTATAAAATGTGTTTCTGGTTAAATTTTGTTGTTGTTCGGCTATGTTTGGGATTGGGGTGACTATGAAAATAATTGCTTTTAGCTGTGCTTTTAGAAAAATCAGCTGTACTAAGAAGTAAATAAGTGTTTGGTAAATTTCAATTTTAAACCTAAAAAATAGGTGGTAATGTTTGGTAAATTAATACCTAATAAACTATAATGACCAAAATAGACATATAATTTCAAAGAATTAAAAATAAATTTAATATAATAATTAAAATTACAAAATATAATTTTTTTTAATTAAATTTATTTTGATAAAATGGTGTGAGAAATAATTTTTATTATTCCAAATTTAATTAAAAAAACATATAAGAAAAATAAATTAATGTTAATTTATTTTTAATTTTAATTTTATCAACCATTTTAAATTACTTGATATATATTACTTCAATAAAATTATAGAACAAAAAGATAGAATTGTCTTTTAAAAAAAGTTTCAAAAAAATATAATTGAAGGTAGGAAAAAAAAAATGGATGAATTTGTTTTAGACGAATGAATCGTTGAAGAAGATGAAAGTTATGGAGGGATAAAATAGGAATTATGAAAGTTAGTTGGAAGAGAAAGTTATGGAGGGATAAAATAGGAATTATGAAAGTTAGTTGGAAGAGGCAACAAGTTGTTTGAGAATCTAATTTCAAAAGTTACTCTCTATCAGATTTTAGAAAATGAAGGAATTAAAAAAGATTTGATTTAAATTAATATAAAATCAGATTTACCAAACAAAACAACGGTTAAAATTATTTAAAAATCACTTTAATCACTTTCAAACGCAACCCCAGGACCTTAGTGAATAAGGTATCAATTATCATCTCAAAAGTCGATAGTTTAATTTCATGCCGCAATTATTAAACCAAACGAAGAAGCGACAATTTTTTTTTTTTTTCTTCCTTGAAGGATAGCGACGACCACGAGTGTCGTTACACTTGGCATTTTTAATATAAACAAAATGAAATTTTTATAATGCAAGATTCTTGATGCATGATTTAAATGGCTACATTATCTTCTACATTAGGGATGGTTGGCAATCATATGGGAACACATCATGTTGTGATAAATATGGTGAAATTTTCAAAAGAAGTAGTTTTCTTGGGCTTTGTTTGTCATCACTTTTATTTTTCTCATACTATTGACTTTATTTTGCTCCCAAAATGATTATTTTTCTTATTAATAATGCACATTTTTGCCTTTAGAGACTTTGGATATATATGGTAGTTTAAAGCCAAAGTGTTTGTTTCTTGTACTCATCTCTAACCTCAATCAAACTATTATTCTCTAGTGGATAATCTTTACAAATATTCTTTCAAAAATAAATCATTAATATTTTTCACAAAGTTGATTTAATTGAAGGTTTCAACTTATTAAAAACCCGTTTAATAATCATTTACATCTCCACAATAATATAATATTGTCCACTTTGAGTTTAAACCCTCGTGGCTTTATTTTTGGTTTCATTCAAAAAAGTTCATACCAATTGAAGATGATTGTCGCCCATTATATACCCATGATCTTTCCCTTTTCTAGCGAAGGTGGGATATTGTTTGTATCCTAACATCTATAAACACACTACTTTATTTCCTATTTTTTTTTTATTTTGTTATCTACTTCTTACTAATGTTTTTAAAACTCAAATCAATTTTGAAAACTAAAAAAAAATAATTTTTGATTTTTAGAATTTGACTGAGAATTCAAATATTTCTCTAAGGAAAGTGAATTTCATAATAAAATAATTAAGAGAAAACAATGATAAATTTCAAAATCAGAAAATTAAAAACGAAATCGTCATCTAACTTTAATTTTTTTTATGACTGTTTTTAAAAATTGTGTTTGTTTCTCTATATTTTATTAAACAAAATTTAAAATGTACATAGTTAAAATTTAAAATAAAATAAATAATAATTATTTTTAAAAGTGGTCAATACTTTTAGAGTTTAGATAATGTTTAAATTGTTTATAGGGAAAATTATTAGTGAATAAGTACATTTAAAAATAATTAAAAAAATACAATTATTAAATAGGATAGGACTAAAAATTTTACCCAATAAGGTCTAAATAACTAAACTCTTCCCTTTGCAAAAAAAATAAAATAAAAAAATAACTAAACTTTTTTAAGTATGAATTTAAAATCTAGAAAATTGTTGATATATTAAGAAAATTATACATGTGTGAAATGGATAAAGAATACTTAAAAAGAAATGGATAAAGAAGTCATTAATATATATTTGTTGCATCAAATCCATCTCTTTCTTGCCATTAGGTTTTGCTTAAGCTCTACTTGTGGTTTGGAATTTTTACAAAAATATAAGGTAGTTTTTTAAAGAAGAAAAATTCTATAAAAATATGAGTTTCAAGATAATTTTAAATCTAGAATAAATCATCATTTAAATAGATTGATGGTTTAGATAAAAAATAATAATAATAAATAGTTAAAAAAAATAAAAAAATAAAAAAAAATCAATGCTTTTATATAAGGATTAGTTGCATAAACAACAATCAAACCCAAAATAATGACAAATAGTAAAATTTAAAACATTTTGCAAATATGATAAAAAAAAAAAAAAAAAAACAGTGACTATCACTCATAGACTGCTATCGCTGATATATGACTATCACTAATAGACTACTATGAATGATAGTCACTGAAAAAATTCTATAAAAAACTGAGGTGATAGACTACTATGAGATAGATTACTATTAGCAAGATAAAAATTGTCATATTTGCAATTTTTTTTTTTTTAAAAATGTTATATTTTTAATTATTTTACTCTAAATTGACATATGCTACGATTTTTCTTTATAAGGAATGTAATTAAAGTGATTTTGAGACTATTGCCATTAATAAATAGTAATAGATATTTATCATATATGATTAGTTATATCTATAAACATCTTAGATAAATCCAATGGTGTAACACTTTATTTTAATATATTAAGAATGTGACATGTTACATTGATTGAAAAATAAGAATATGTGTTGAGTTTAATGATTTTTTTTTTTTTTTTTTTGACAAACTATTGTCATTAGAGTACAAGAGACAATGTCTATGATAACTATGGATCTATGTCAAAAAAATATCAAACAACTACTTGGTGCAATGAGTGAGTGACTGCATCATCTAGATAGTCCATAGTAGATGTTCGATTCTGCTTAGTGTATAGTTTTACAACAATTTATCAAACAACCACTTCGTACCACGGGTAATACCCCTAAATAGTCCAGAGTAGTCCAGACCCAGGGTGGTGTTGATTGATCATAATTTATCAAAAGTCAAACCGAAGTATTAAGAGGTCAGGGGTTCAATCTCTTCACTCGCATTAATTAAGTGGGTTATAATAATTATGAATAACAAATATTATTGAAGTAATTCTAGTTACTTTATTGACGATAAATTATAATAGTCGAAGTGCCAAATGTAGATTGTGTTATAATAATCTAATCTTCTAAGTTTAAGTTGATGTACCAAACACTCCATATATAGTTTGTTTCACAAGCCGAACACCAACAAAGTTAAGACGTTTGGTACGAGGAGTTTCGATTATATGATAAACAATTTAAGAGTAGGAAGACTAAATTGAAATTAAATTTATAATTAAAGTGGGTTTTGAAAGAGACAATTTAGTTTTAGCATCTTAAAAGTTAAAACATACACTCTTTTTGTCAATACATTTAAATGTAGAACAATTTTTTTTTTTTTTTTTTTTTTTAAAAAAGTTTGTGGATTGGAGATTTTATTATTCGTTGGTCACTTTCAAATTTGCTATTTCTTAGCTTACGTGAACTCTTCCACCCGAGGTTAAGAGAGGGAATTTCACAATTAGTGATGTTTGCTTTCTTGTCATTTTACTTAGATTCCAATTAAATTTGCCAAACATCTTTATTAACAAATTATACCTTTAAATAATATATATATATATATATATATATATATATATATATATATATATATATAATTGTTGGCTCATAGCTTTTTCCACATTAAAAATACTAAACCATTTGATAAACAACCATAAAAAATACTTTTAAATTATGGGTTCAATTTTAAAAATACCTTTGAACTTTTAAAAATTTTAAAAAAAAAATTGAACTAAGAATAACGTTTTAAAAATGTGCGTGTCGTCGTTAACAATACATGAAATTTTGATGTAGACGGTTAAATTTTAACTTATACTCATGTGATATGGAAAAAACGAAAATGTGGATTTTGAGGTGTTAAAAAAATATGTAAATATTATTTTAGCGATTCAAAATATTATGACAAAATCGATGGAGAATAGATCTGATGTCCACGTTTTCATAATTTTTTTTAACACCTCAGACGTTCACATTTTCATTTTTTTCATGTCACACGAGTACACGTTAGAATTTGACCGTCCATATAAAAAATTATGTGGTTTTTTTTTGTTAATTGTGAGGGCATTTTTGAAACGTTTTTCATAGTTCAAGAACTTTTTTTTAAACGTTTTTCATAGTTATAGATATTTTTAAAACTTTTGAGTACATGAGTATTTTTGAAAACGATAGTTGATATTTTTGATAATTTAACCTAAACACAATAAGATAAATTGAATAATTATTTTAATATATTAAAAATGCATATAAGACAAAATATTCAACTTAGGAAGAAGGTAGAGACAAATCTAACATTATTTAGATAGGATATTAACTAAAAAAGCAATTTCAAATGTAGCAAAAAAATAAAATAAAAATAAGTAGCCAAAATGAGCGTACATCGGAACCAAAAATCAACATATTTCGAAAATAATTGATATGTATTATCTCGAGGTTCAAATCCCAATACCCCATTTGTTATAATAAACGAAAGAAAAAAAAAGAGTAAGTCGATAATTACAATGACCATGCTCAATTGGTTAATATATATATATATATATATATATACTCAACCAATAGGATAAGGTTCAAACTCTCCCACCTCTAATGATGAAAAAATTATTCAATGAAGCCGCCACAATATGATTGTCTCCTACTAACTGTAGGATATAGGCTCGAAAATCTTCATGCCCTCTAATAATCGTTGAATACAAAATCGAAGTACATATAGATTCGAAAATATTTATGCTCCTAATAATCGTTGGATAAAAAACCTAAGTATTTTTATCGTTTCTATCTCCCACATCTAACCGTGCAAAACAACTATCTACAATGTGAAATACTCCTTGAATAATTTCTCCAAATGGTGTTGTTTAATTAAAAAAAAAATCAATGATTACAATGAATTCATTTGCATAATAATTTATTACGGTTATAATTATACTAATCAATACTACTTTATTTTTTTAATTTTATTTTTACGAAGATGGTTTTTTTAATTGTATAACACGTGAGGATATTTAAACTTTTGAACTTTTAATTGAAAAGAGAATATCTTAACCAGTTGAGTTATAGTTAAGATGACAAAAAAAAATAGTTAATTAATATATAATATAGATTAATCATCGAATTTATGTTGATTAATACTAACATGAGCATAACCCAACTGACATAACGATGAACTAGTGACCAGTAGGTCAGATGTTCGAATTTCCCACCTCATTTTTGTCCAAAATGTTAAAGGTTCGAATCTCCCACTTCTATATGTCATTGAACGAGGAAAAAAAAAAGATTTAGACAAAATTATGAAATTTTGGTCTAAATAGTATGTTTGGAAATTTGTTAAAAGTACGAGAACTAAATTGAAATTATACGAAATTCATACCTTAACCTAAAAAAAAAGAAAAAGATATTGTCTTAATTTCAAATTTTCTTATTGAATAGAATGGACTAGAGAAATGGAGATAATGGGCTGGGCTTTTTATAAAATTAGGGTTTTCAATTTAACAATGGGCTCTCGTGTATCGTCGTTGTAGCCGCCATGTCAAAAACCCTAGCATAAATCGACTGCAATCCTTGCCATTTTTCTCTCCGCCGCTCTGTTAGTTCACCAGTGGCTCTATTTCCTTCTGTGGAGTCTCTCGAATCCACCAACCTTCACGCCGCCGAATCATGCCTCCCAAGTTCGACCCATCTCAGGTGGTTGATGTGTTCGTTCGCGTCACCGGAGGTGAAGTCGGAGCCGCCAGTTCTCTCGCTCCGAAGATCGGCCCTCTCGGTCTTTCCCCTAAGAAGATCGGAGAAGACATCGCTAAAGAAACCGCAAAGGATTGGAAGGGTCTTAGAGTTACTGTAAAGCTCACCGTCCAAAATCGTCAGGCGAAGGTCTCCGTCGTACCTTCCGCCGCTGCTTTGGTAATTAAGTCCTTGAAGGAGCCGGAGCGTGACCGGAAGAAGGTGAAGAACATCAAGCACAATGGGAATATTTCTCTTGATGATGTTATTGAGATTGCTAGGATTATGCGGCCCAGATCGATGGCTAGGGAACTCTCTGGCTGCGTCAAGGAGATCCTTGGTACCTGCGTTTCTGTTGGTTGTACTGTTGATGGCAAGGACCCTAAGGATCTTCAACAGGAGGTTTCCGACGGCGACGTTGAAGTCCCCCAAGATTGAGAGTAAAACTTTCTTCGGCCACTCCTTTAGAATGAGGGATATTGAATTTACTTGTTTTATCAGTTTTGCTATTTAACGTAAGTTTTAGGATGGGTCTTCTATCTCTTGTTTATCATCGCTTTTTGTTGGTTTTTCTTTTGAAAGCTTGAATTGGATTATTGCAATGAATATCAAAGCTTTATTTCTGTTCTATCATTGTTGCAAGGAGTGCATGAAGATTATCTATCTGGATAGATTTGTTATCTTTATTTCAGTCTCAATTGTTTTCTCCTGACCTACAATTGCTTGCATCTCTATGGGGTATTTCTCTGAATGATTTGTTAGGAACTTCTATTTCATGTTTGTTCAATCTTATTTCCTCTGTTATTAGTTTGTATATTAGGGTTTATATCAGGTCTGTTGCTTAGCACATGTGCTATGAAAATATGTGGCATTCAATAGCTAAAGGGAGAACTGGGTTTTTGAGTTCATCTCTGCCAATTTGAATTTGGTTATGCTGTCATGGGTGGGATAGAAAGAGTAGTCATTTTAATGTACTTTTTTGTTTCGATTCTTTCATTTTAGAATAGTGGGTTGTATAAGGTATGATATTTGGTATGGAAGAAGGTTATATTTGGTAGGAAGAAGATTCTAAAATTTGCATTGATTGTATCTTTAGATACTAGCACATTATGTTCATGGCATAACCTTTTGTCCCCTAGGACAATCAAATCTTGTCCCTTATTAAATTTCCCAATAGACATAAATCGTCTAAAATAGTTTTGTTTCAAGCCATTGATTCATTAGCGAGTCTTCTGAACAATTAGTTTGAGAAATTTCATTAGGCTTTTGCATGTTGGTTGCTGTAGCTTCTGTGATGTCTTCACAGGGAAATGCCTTCTCATTGTCTCAAGCCCCGACATAGGACTTAAATGGCCAAATATATGTAACCATCATGGGTTGGCCTAGTGGTCATGAGCGGCCTCGGGACTATTAAAACCTTCATAGAGTAAATCATTTCAATCCTTGGTGGCACCCATCTAGAAATTAATTCTCTACAAGTGTTGTAGGGGGAGACACAGTTGTCCCGTGAGATTAGTCGAGGTGTGCGTAAGCTGACCCGGACATTCATGGATATAAAAAAAATAGCCAAACATGTAGATGATATGTAGCCTGGGATAACCCTTTCATACCCATTTCTTTCTAGCTGATATATATTCATCATCAGGGAGGAGCTGCCCCTTCCCTGGGTTTTGATACTAGAATCCTTAACCTGCTTAGATCATCATGAGATTTGTTGATGAAGTAGAATTAAGAGTTGTTTTCTAAATTAACACCATAATTCTAGAACCATTATTGAAAGTTGAGAGTTTGTGGGGTAGTTAATCTTTGTTAATAAAGTAGCTTTTTTTCTTTAAGATATGAAGTTGTATTTATTTCAGAATCAACAGTAGAATTCTAGAACGATTTTGGAAGTTGTGATGTTCCGAATTACATCTCGATGCTCCATTGGCCTCTTGGTGATCTAAACTTTGTTATTTCTTCTGTTATGATTTATAGTAATTGGTTTGATTTGTCATTTGAAAGAAAAATTGGCAATAGTTTCATCTTGATTATATGGTTTGGTATTAAACGACTGATTCTTATATTGATTTCTTTTCCAAATCTATGTTCGTGAAAAGAGAATATTTGAATTCGTTATCTAATGATTAAAATAATTTTTTCTCTCGTTGTAAGGAAATACGTATGAACTCGAGTGCTAGTTTGTTTTTAGCATTACTTATTTGACAAAAACAAAGAAGAAAACATTTGTTTCCTATTTCATTTTAGTGCATGTTTGGGATGATTATGAAATGGTTAAAATCACTTTTGTTAGGTTCAAAATTACTTTGAAATATGTTTTTAATCATTCAATGACCTAGATTGTACGAAGAAAAAAAAGATTGTGTTTATTGTGTTTAAAAGTTGGTGGATTAACATTCCTTAGCCCAAGGATTTGTCTCCCCTATTTCATGAAAAGTTAGGCTATTAACAATGTTAAATGTTACAAACCAAAGAACCAAAGTTTTCATATCTAGAAAATCTAAGGTTCACGTCTTTAGTTTGAAGTGGTATCGTTAGTTGAAGGCTAGTAAGAGTTCTTAGATCAATTCATGAGGTTTTTGTATCATTAGGTCTATTAATCAATTAATCTCCAACTCGAGGAACTTTTGGGGTATTTGCTTGGAACTACCCTAAAATGTTCTCGCCTTTGACAAATAGCACCGTTTTAACAAAAAAGTTTTTTGTCCTATTCCGGTGGCGATCTCCATCGGGAATAGGACCATTTTTTTCCCATCTTTTTCCTCTTCTTCTTCAAGGTAGGCCTCATCTTTGGGGTGTTTCGCCACCATTGAAGCAGCTTGTGTGTTGTGGAGTTAGTTGCGCAGGAGGAGGAGAACAATTGTAGAGAAATGAATCTCGCCAAGAAGATGAAAGAAGAGGAAGGGATTTTAATTTTTTTTATAGCACAAATAAACAAATGAATCTAACTGCCTCTTCATTTCATGGATGACGAAGTAGTTCCTTTAGAATTAATTCTCAAGTGGAAGCTTTGGCACAATGAACATAGTTGCAGTAAGGAATGATTTTGCTCGAATATATTTTAGACAATTTTCATAACACCACATAAAATGAGAGGTCCATGGACAGGAAAACATACGAATAACTATATACATATATGTGTTTATTTTTGAGTTCAACCATAAGGGGAATTTGAACCTCTGACTAAAGATATGGACAAGGATGACTATAAGGGGAATTTGGATCTATGACTAGAGATATGGACGGGGATGACGACCTTTGACTAGAGATGTTTATAGGGTGAGCACAGGGATGACGTCATCTACTTTTGACCTTCTTTTGGTCGAAGATATACGCCTTAATCGATTTTTTGGACTAGTGGGGTGTCCAATAATCCAGACACTAGGGGTGATAGTCAAAACCAAAAAATCGACAAACCGAACCGAACCGATCCAGTGGTTCAGATTGGTTATTTAGTATAAAATTGGACATGTCGGTTTGTATATATGAAAAATCGATTTTTTTTGGTTCGGTTCGGTTTTCAATTGAAAAATCCAACCAAAACCGAAGTATATATATATTCTCCTTTTGAGAAACCCTAACCATTTTTAGTTTTTTTCTTTTCATTTGAAGCCGTCATCCTCCGTCTCTAGAATCAACCCTAACCCTCTTCAATTTTTTTCTAACCCTCTTCAATTTTTTTTCTTTTTATTTTGTCTCTGGATTTCCATATGCCATCGCACCTCGTCATCTTATATCGCATTCGCCGTCGCACCTCCCTCCTCTTTAAATTTGAATTTCTTCTGTGTATTTTTTTTTCTTTTCTTTCTGTAGTTGCGTTTTGATTTTGGGAGGGATTTGTTTTTTTTTTTCTTTCTTTTTCGGTAGGATATTTGTTTTGATTTTGGAAGGTTTTGTTTTGATTTTGGAAGGTTGTTTTGATTTTGGAAGGAATTTGTTTTGATTTTGGAAGAGATTTGTTTTGATTTCTGTGTTTTCGTCGGACCATCTCCCTCTCTCAATCTCACGCCGTTTTACCCGGTCAAAAAGAAAAGAAAAAAAAAGCTTAATAGTTCATCAAACCGAAAACCGAACCGAGCATAACCGAACCAATCGGTTATATACCTTATTGGACATCAGTTCGGTTCTATATTTATCAAAACCAATATTTTCGGTTTGGTTTTCGATTTGGTCAAAAACCGAACAAAACCGAACCAATATCACCCCTACTAGACACATTCGAGCTATCGACCGTGGCCTTCGCCACACCATGCGCCATCCTAGATTTAGCAAGTTCTTCATCCTAGGGCAAAAAGCTGAAGGAGCAGAACACGAATGTACATGTCATACTATAAATTTCCCTCACAATAACTCAAACATAAGACACATCTTCGTTTCCTCTGTTTAGGAGATTAGATAGAAAAAAGAAATAAAAAATGAATGTCACGTCTGTTATGGGTAAAATCCCAAAGCCCTAGCACAAAGGCCTAATCAAGAGTAAAGCCCGACCCAAAGAAGAATAAGAGATAGGGCCAAATTTACCATCGATACAAAAAATCGGTATCAACAAGATCAAAATCGAAAGAGTGAGTGAGAGTAGGTTGGTGGATGTGTGAGGAGTAGGTGAGTCTATTTTGTTGTTTTTGTCATGCTTCTTTATTTCAATCACCAAAAATTCCTCCGCGTTTTTCCTCAAAATTAAAATTAAAATTAAAATTCTGTCTGTATTTGTCAGTTCTCTGCAATTTCCGTTCTATAAATATTCTCCTCCATTTCATCTTCTTCTCCCAACTCTCTCAACAATCTCTCACTTGCAGGTTCCATGGCGAAGAAGACGATCTCAAATTTGAGCTCCTGGATCATCGAGGTGGCTCCTCCGCCTCTTATTTCTCCAACCAAAACCTCCAATTCTCCTCGCTTAGAGACCATTGCCGAAGACGATTCCGAAGATTGCGATTAGGTATTCTCTAAATCCAACGATTTCCGATTAGGTTTTGTATTCTACTCTACTGTAACTCATCGGATTTCGGATCTCTGGTGTTCTTCATTCTCAGATTTCGTACTGATTTTTGTTACCAGAGACAAATTTTGAATGTATTCAATGGAATAATCCATTTTGTTCTGGGCTGTAAATTTTCATTTTCCTTTTTCAATTCCGATGAATTTTGGGTGTAGTTTATGCATATGGAGTTGGATTCAAAGTTTGTGCTATCAATTTCAGCAATCGTCATGAACAATTATTTATAAAATTAAACTATACACGACTGAACTTTCACGTCAACAAAGATCGATGATTCGATATCACACCCGTACAATTGTATATCTAGAAAAAAAATCCCCCCTCTAGGAATTCTAAACTATCAATTTGATGCTAAAAAGTAACCGGAAGACATTAGATACCAAATTTAAAATTTTGCCATTTAATTTTTATTATTTTTTTAAATTAAATTTATAAACACTATTTTCATCTAGGAGTTTCTTTGCTTTGTTAATGATTTTCTAAAAACGTTTTCAAAATTCAAGCAGAATTTTAAAAATTAAGACTATTTGACAATTATTTGGTTTAGGATTTTATGTTTTTTAAAATTAAATCTATAAACACTTGTTCTACGGATGCATTCTTTGTTTTGTTATCTAACCATTTATGTTTTAAAAAATTCAAGCTGAGTAATTTTTGTTCCTATGATTCTACTGAAATATTTTTTTTTAAGAAAGTTGAAAATCATTGTAAAACATGGAGAAAAAAATATGCTATTGATGCTTGGATTTGGTGAGAGATCGACAACTCGGTCTTCGAATCTCCCTCCTTGTTGACTAGTGGTTGGTAGTTCCAGTCTTCGAGTCCTCGCCCTCACTTGCACGACAAATTCGAGCACCAATGTGATATCGTACCGACCACGCGCCAATGAGAAAGTCAAGTTATTGGGAAACACATTAAGTAGTTGCAGTTGCATAACTTAAACAAGGGTTTAATTGTGGTATTTATAGTGGTTTTACACTAACGAGTGTGTAGGATGAGACGTATTCCATTTTTTAAGTGATCGGTTGTTCATTACTGCTCGAAGGTTGTTCATTACTGCTCGAAGGTTGTTCATTACTGCTCGAAGACTGAACAACCACATTGATATTTTCTCTTTTGGAAAGTTAGGCTTCGTGAATCTCTTTCTAGATCTTCTCAAAACAAACATTATTCTCAAAATAAAAAACCAAATAATTATTAAACAAATCTAAATTTCAAAAACTAAATAGTTTGATATTAACAACTAACAAACAATTTTTAAAGTTGAGACTTTGAGAGACACAAATGAAAAATATAATAATTATTAAACACAAAATTGGGCTGCAACACAATATATTGGTCTTTTAACCTAATTTAATTTAAAATCCAATTAATAAATCGCACGTGTCAAAACGAGGGAATTCTCTCCGGCCACCGGCGTTGTGTGGCCTTGATTAAGTGACAGTATGCTTTAATTAGAGCAAATTAGCAACCGTAATTGAGATGATTACCAATAATTGGAGCATTTTACCGGTGACGTGGCTTCTCAATATCCAAGCTATTTTTCTTTTTTATTTTCTTTTCTTTTTATGTCGTGCACGTGTTATGCATGATTTTATTTATTTTTAAAATGTGTCGGTTGATTGCTACTCACTACTCACCTTTGACTTTAAAACAACTCTTAAAAAAAACAAAAAAAAAAGTAATTCTTAGTAAGGTTGTTTCTTTTCAATTTTCACTTAGAGTAAGATCAATATTTATACGTTTTAGTTAAACTTAATTCTAAAATTAAATATTAGGTTAATAGATTGATTGCATATAAATAACAATTCGACTCAAAATAACAATAAATATAGCAAAATATAAATATTGTGCAAATATGTAAAAAAAAGAAAAAAAAAAAAAAACTAGTGATAATCATTAATAGACTGCTATAAGTGATACCCATTAACAAAATTCTATAAAAAAAAACAGAAATGTATCAGTAGTTATCTCTAATAGTAGTTGATATGCTATCAATAACTATCATTGATAGAATTCTATCACTGACTATCACAGATAAAAATTCATATATTTACAAATATTTTTAAAAAAATACTATATTTGCAATTATTTTATCTTAAATTGACATCTGGTGCAATTTTTTTTTTTTTTTTTTTTTTTTTTTTATTTATTATTTTTTTATTTATGATAACTCAATGTATTTTTCTTCTCCTTTTCTTATTCTCCATGGAATAATATGATAATATATATATATAGAGGTCAATTATGTATTTTTCTTCTTTTTTTTTCTTCTTAAACCCTTAGGATTTTTGCATAGATAGTCTTAGAGGGTTTTAATACCAAATGATCCGATTTTTTAAAATACATTTTTTTTTAATTTTCTCTCGTGATCATTAAATTCCCGCAAATCATTCGTACCCTTTCGTTGAGCACGATCGTTAGGGAGACAACAACGTTTGTGATCATGCTCAGCGTAGTGCTGATGAAGTGAGCAAATGGACAAAAAAAACATACTTTTTTTCGAGGGGTCGTCTGTGTAAATATCTCCACCAAACTATGTGATTCATTATTTTATAAAATTCATCATTAAAAACAATAAAATAATTGAGAAATTTAACTTTTAAAAATGTTTATTATATATAAGTTATTAATATTTAATTATTGCTTAGTTATAAAAATAATAGAATTAAAAAGAACATGGACAATTTTTTTTTTTTTTTTTTTTTTTTAAGGGTTCTTTGAATCTACACAATTATCTGAAAGCAAGGAATGTGGTTTGAAATGTAGTTAATTCTGAGTTGGTAGTGCTTTTAGATACATGGTACTTGATTAGGCGTGATGTCTATCCATGTGAACTATTTTTTTTATTACGTTGTTTCTTATTTTAAAAAAAACTCTCCAACCATAAATTATATTTTTGGTTCACGAAGTTGCATTTGGATCCTTAAGGTTTCAACTTCGAGTTGTCGTCGTCGAAACAACATAGTTTAGCAACAATCTCCTTGATTTGACCGACGCCACGACGCTCAATTGAGCCTCAATCCCTCTCTTCTTCCTCTACCTTTGTCGTAGATAAATCGACGATCCTTTATGAAACGGAGGGGATTCCCCATCACTTTTTTCCCTCTTCTGAAAATAGTGAAAGAAGGGGAGAAAGAAAGTAAAGAGAAAGAGAGAGAGAAAAAGAGGAAAGAAATGGGAAGAAAGAAAAAAAAAAATACTCGTTGACTATGACAATTGACAGAGGTGGGTTGTCGGGAAAGAAGAAGAAAAAGATGGAAGGATGATTGAGAGGGAGAAGAAAGCAAGGACATAAATATCTTTATCGATATCAATATCGGTAACTCAGATTTACAGATATATCGATGAATATTTGAATGTCGGCGGATATTCCGATAAGAATCATGAATATCACGAAAATTGGTAGAAATATTGTGATTTTCTTGTGAAACTCTAGAACAAGCTTATTTTAGTAAAAAAATATTATTTAAGTATATATTTCAAAAATTAGAAGTCGGATATGAATAGTAATATAATAATATATAGGGAAAAAATCAGTTTATACCCTAAATTTTGAGGGTTGTATCAATTAAAACCCTAAACTAACAATTGTATCAATTTAAACCCTAAATTTTCATAAGTGTATCAATTTACACCCTCTAGTATAAAAATGTAAGCTTTTACATGTGTGGAGATTTGTAATTTATTAATTAAACTTTTAAACTTTTATAGAATTGATTCATTTATGATAGTTTATGGGTTTAATTGTTAAAGTCATAAGTCTCCATCCGTTTAAATTTATTTTTTTCAAATAAAATCTAACAGAAAGTGTAAATTGAGACACTTATGATAGTTCAAGGTTTAAATTGATACAATTGTTAGTTTAGGGTTTTAATTGATACAACCCTAAAAGTTTAGGGGTATAATTAAATTAATTTTTTCCCTAACATATAATATTGAAGACCGAAAAATGAATATAAACTTGAATACGGCTCTCAACCCCATGGTACATTAAAAAATTATGACATAATTTGAAGTATGTCCACCCATGAGTATCAACATCGACTCCAATGAAACAATTAGAAGGATACTTTTCATCAAATCATGTCCCATCTAAATGAGAATGGTCTGAATAATGAAGATAATGTAGAGGTTGTGAATCAGAGTCTTCCTCACTTGGAAGAGAAAATTGTGGTCCCCATGTATCAATATATTTTCATAAAATTCACTATAACCGAATGAACCATCATTTGAATGACTATAGTTACTACAATTGTCATGGTCATAATGCTCTATGGCGGCCTATGCCTTTGTAGAAATAGGATAATAAGCAATTAGTTCACATTTTAATATTGTATATATAATCAAGAAAAATTGCATCAGGTGTCAATTTAGAGTAATTAAAAATATAAGACATTTTAAAAAAATTGAAAATCTAACAATTTTTTATTAGCCACCACTGATAAAATTCTCTAAGGGATAATCATTGATAGCATATCAATGACTATTAGTGGTAACTATTGATATACTTCTATCTATCAATGATAGTAATCTATTAGTGATAGAGTGATAGTCATTTTATAAATGATTATTAGTGACAGTAGTCTATCGTGAACTATGACTAATTTTTTGTCATATTTATAAATGTTTTATATTTTGCTATATTTGTTATTATTTTGAGCTCGGTTGTTATTTATGCAATCAACCCTATAATCTAAATATTTAAGTGTTTTTTTTCTTCAATTTGATCCATAATATTTTAAAAGTTTCATTAAAGTGTTTTACGGTTAGAATCACAAAAGGTTAAAATCAATTAACAAAATACACTTTATTAGGGTGTGTTTGGATCAAAAAAGTCATTTTAGAAAAACAACTGTGATGTTTGACAACTACACAAAATGACTTTCTGAAGAATGAGTTTTGAAAATAAATCATTTTGGGTAAAACATCTCATATTAACTTTTAGAAAAAATGTCAAACCATGCATAGCTCAATTGACATAAGGTTGTGTTTTTGACTAAGAGGTTTGAGGTTGAATCCCTACATTAATTAAATACTTTTGGAAAAAATATCTTCATCACGCTACCGTTTAAATTTTCTCCACCCACAGTTGTTGCTGGAGACCACCACCGCCCACTGTCGTCGACCTCCTCCGCCAATCTCCGACAACCTTCTCTGTCGACCACCACCAGCGAGCTCCAACGACCGTCGTCTCCGATCTTTGGCGAAAATCTCCAGCAATCACTTCCGATCACTGTTGTCGATCTTCAGTCCATCATTAATCTCCAGCCAGGGGCGGATCCAGGAATTTTGGTCAGGAGGGGCACAATTCCAATAGGGTTAACTACAAGTTTAGTCTTTAAAATTTTCGATGTATATCAATATAGTTCTTGAACTTTAAAATGTGTAAAACACTCTAAAACTTTCAATTTTGAGTCAAATAGATCATTAAACTCTTATTTTTGTATCTAATAATGACATAATAGAAAAAAATAAAGTACTTTTTTTTTTTTACAAAAGTATTTAATTAATGCAAAAGTTGAACCCCTGACCTCTTAGTTAAGGGCATAATTTTATGTCAAATGAGTTATGCTCGGTTTGACAATAATAATATATTTATTAGATACAAAATTAAAATTTTCAAGTATAATTGAGTCCTCAATAGTTGATTTTTACTGCAAAAAGAAATTAAATATCTAAAACCTAGTAGAAACAAAATTAAAGTTCATAAATTTAATTGAGTCCTCAATAGTTAATTTTTACTAGGAAAAAAAATTAAAATTTTAAAATACTTAAGACATATTACATACAAAATTAAAGTTAATAAATCTAAACGGTTAAACTTACGAATCTATTAAACACAAATTTAAAATTTGAAAGACTAAACTTGTAATTCTCTATTCATATAATTGGAATTCGTGCCCCTTGTCAACGAACCGGACAACACTTTTCGTTGCAATTTTCGATTTCATATATACAAATAGACTACTTATGGTTATAATTTTCAAAATTTTATATATAAATATATAAAACTAATAATTTTAGGGGGGCACGTGCCCCTGGCCCCCATGTGGCTCCGCCCCTGTCTCCAGCGATCACTTTGGTAACTGTCATCGATCTCTGGTCACTGCCGTTAATTTCCAAAGACAACTTTCGGTCACCATCATCGATCTTCAGTGACTGTCGCCGACGATCTCCGACGACCACTTCCAGCCACCACTTCCCAATGGCCACCGCCACCACCCACACCCTGTTGCCGACCTCCGACAGTAGTTAACATTGGTCATAGTATTTTAAATACAAGTTTGAACTTGTTAATTCTTATAGTTTATTAATAATTGTCTTTTATAATAATTTCACAACTAGTAAAAACAATTTTAATGTAGAGCAAACCAAACAAACATTTATATAAAAACATTTTTTAAAAAATGTAACCAAAGGTGTTATTTCAATTATAAATATTTCTATAAAAAATGTTTAAAAAAAATTGCATTCTTGAAAAACATTTTTTTTAGTAGTCAATCCAAAGAGACGCTTAGTAAACTCATGAAAATTACTATTTTGTCCCCGAATGAGTTTATTGTAAAGTATTCAATATGTCCCTAAAAAAAAGTAAATTGTGTTGACACTTGACGTCCTTTGGTTGAGTCATGTGTTGGGCTGCACAATATAGGTGTAGCAATAGCACCCAAGTTATGCTCTCAAATTTAGAGATAAATACCTAGACAACTTTCAATTTAAATTTACTCTAATTTTTTATTTAGGTTCAAAGTTCCTATTTTTTTCTTCTACACAAATCACCAAATACATTTGAGGTTTTTTTTTTTTTTAAAAAAAGTTAAAAGTTCAATTATTTTTTAAGCCCTTCATATTCCTTTTAACATTTTAATAAAACAAAACAAACTCGTTTAAGAAAAAAATTGAAAAAAATTGAAATCCCAAAATTCACATTAATTCGTCTCTCTCCCTTCATTAAAATCGTCACATCTCTCTTTATAATCATGCCTAAAAATACTCTCTCTGCAATATATAACCGGATATACTCATATACGAAGTATAATAGTCTATATGATGAGTATATATATAAAAAATACATATATTTTATTAAAAAAAATCATATCATATTGTGTATAAGTATGTATGCAATAGCCAACAAGAGAGCATAACTCAATTGACCTGATGTAACTTATGTAAGAACTAGTGACCAAGAGGTCCTAGGTTCGATTCACCACCCCAATATGTTGAAAAAGTAGGTATGCAATATATACTTATATATATATATATATATATATATATATATATGGTGGGTATAAAGCTTTAAATCAATCTCGCTCATTTGGTATGCCCCGTCAAATCAGCTCTCCTGCCAGTGTATCTCATGCCCCATTAAATTAACCAAAACAAGAGTTTATAACATTTCTTTGACAAACTAGCTACTCGTCTCTCAGGTAGAAACCTTACGGCAAGCCTCTGGAGAGGGAAATCCTTGACGTGGAGACTCTCTTTTGGGGTCTTTGGCTTTACTTATATAGGACTTGCTTGACCCATCAATTCCATTAAAATGTTGAATACGTCATACCTATATATTATTAGAAACGAAATTAAAAGTTCGAAGACTTATTTGACATTTAGAAATCTATTAGACACGAAATAAAATAATTGAACTTATCCATACTAGATATTTTTAAAGTTTGATAAACTAAATTTGTAATTTAACGTTTAAAAAACAAAAACCAAATTAAAAAAAAAAAAAAAAAAAAAAAAAAAAAAAAAAAAAAAAAAATTGGTTGTCCTTGTATAGCCCTGGGACTAATTTTGGACTTAGGAGCCAAATGTTTTGTGGGCAGAAATTTACATATCATTTCCAACGAACCAACCACAAAATTGTTTCATAGGGAGATCCGGATTAACACAGACAAAACCCAACAAAGAAAAAAGTGCTTAGATTTCCAATAAATTCAAAAGCACTTCGCACATTATCCCATAAATCATTCAATCTCACTTCAAACATTTGAGTGATCTTTCTGCAGCACAATAATGCCGAACCACGACATGGAAATCGGACTCGGAGGTGTTGGGTCGACGTCGAGGAGGGATTATTTCGACCCGCTGCCGGCGCCGATGATCGACATGGAGGAGTTCGTCAAATGGTCGTTTTACAGAGCTATAATCGCCGAGTTTATGGCCACTCTGTTGTTTCTGTTCGTCTCCGTTTTGACGGTCATCGGAAATCAAACCCAGACGGATCCTCTCAACGGCGGGAATGTCTGCGGCGGAGTTGGCATCCTCGGAATCTCTTGGGTCTTCGGCGGTATGATCTTCGTCCTCGTTTACTGCACGGCGGGTATCTCTGGTAAATTTCTTTCTTTTCTTGTATGGTCTTTTTTTAGTTGAATTTCTAAAGTTGGTTATGCTAGTATTTATTTGGTTAAAATTTCAAAGAGTGAAAGTAAAAATAGCTAAATTAACTTTGGAATTTCTTTAAAAAATACTTTATTCTTTCAAAAGTTGCAATATTATCTTAACCGAAAAAAAATACACCCATAATCCTCATTCCTCATTCCTATTTTCCATTTTTCATGGTGGGTATCCCAAAAACCACTTTAGTATGCAGGATCACTTATTGGATAACTAATCTACAATTCACTAAAAATCAACCATGGTCTTAAAAGATCTTGAGACTATTAATGTACCAGTAATAAGCAGAAAATAACTGAGAAAAAAACAATACAAATAGAAAACACAAGAATTTACGTGAAAAACTCCAAAATCGGAGAAAAACCACGGCCCATCAGAAAGAACTTCCACTATGTGAAAAATTGTTACAATCACACAAAATTCTCTCCCCGATCCCAATTACAAGACACTCTCTTCAAAGCTAATTTGCACCCTTTTGCCCAACTCTAACACTAGAGAATACACCAAGAAATTTAACTAGAATTAGCACACCAAGCTTAAAATGTTACTAACTGGATGATTAAAACTCAAAGTCATAGGCTCCTTTTATAGTCCTAAGAGCCCATTGACTTACCTGAATCTTTCCGACGTGGGACAACCACCCTTCTTATATATTGTCAAAATCCCTACAAATTCTACCTTGGCAAATATTTGAAAAATCCACAACTTCTGGTGCATATGTTGTCTTTATCGACAACCATAGTCCACAACTTCTGTTGCATCCTTTGTCTTTACCGACAACCATAATCCTCAACACAGAGAACTATACCTCACCGTTGTCTTTGCCGACAACCATAAAACATAGAGAACTATATAACTCACCATTGTCTTTATCGACAACCATAGTCCACAACTTCTGTTGCATCCTTTGTCTTTACCGACAACCATAATCCTCAACACAGAGAACTATACCTCACCGTTGTCTTTGCCGACAACCATAAAACACAGAGAACTATATAACTCACCATTGTCTTTACCGACAACCATAATCCTCAACACAGAAAACTATAACTCACGATTGTCTATACCGACAACCATAATCCTCAACATAGAGAACTATAAGTGACCATTGTCTTTACCGACAACCATAATCCTCAACACAGAGAATTATAACTCACCATTGTCTTTACCGACAACCATAGTCCTCAACATAGAGAACTATAACCCACTCCACCATAAAGAGTAGACCACTTGGAATATCACATGAACTATAACCCACTCCACCATAAAGAGTAGACCACTTGGAATATCACATTCCAATATTTTTACTTCTTCGTCACATGTCGATAAACCTTGCTGAAATTTATGGTGCAACTTCCACTTACTTGGCTCACCTGGAAGTTCTTCAGCCATCAACATAACTTCCACCACACACCTTGCATAACCGCCAAGTCAATGCTCGTGTGCCAACCCGTGGAACCGCTGACATCACGTCCTCTATCATGGTAAAGCGGACATACCACAAGGATGAATTATGTCTTCCTTCAATGGAAGTCAGGAACATCTCCTCTAGCGAGAGAGACAATGTCAGCATCCGACCCAGAGACCTTTGACGAACCTGCTCTGTTAGGACAATCCACAAAGTTTTTCTTCTTCTTCCAATTGCCAACTACCAACACTGAATCCTCTTGTGAAATACACCCTCCACTCTTCAGTTTTTTTTCTTCTGAAAGAAGTTTACTAGTAGCCTCAACAAAATTTAAAGTCTCCTTCCCGTACATCAAGATTGGCTTCATCTGTTCATAAGAAGATGAACGTGACAAGATGAGCCTGAGGGCCTTATCCTCATCATCTATCTTCACTTCAATTACCTTCAGCTCTGAAACGATGCCATTGAGAACACTCAGATGATCTGAGAGTTTTGTACCTTCTCAATCTTCATCATTCATGTTGAACTTCTTAGAACCTCTACTGGAACCCCACTGGACTCCATTGGACAACCATCACCGCTTAACTTTTCAGAAGAACCATCACCTGATCTTCCCTTCAAAGTCTTGTGTAACCCACATTGTATCAACACATCCTTGACTTGCACTTGCCACAAGCCAAAATTCATATTTCCATCAAATTTCTCTACATCAATCTTCACTAGACTCGTAAACCTTGACATCTCTGCTTCACTCCTAGCAAATCTACAAACAGTGAACAACCCACAATATTCACAATATCAGCCTAGTTTGTTTCAAGAAATCTTTTTCTGATGTGGAAGCTCAGACAATGCTGCAACCACAGAGCATACTCAGAAATCAAGAAACTACAAATCTAAAGCTCTGATACCACTTGTTGAGAAAAAACTTCTCACTTCTACCGTAAAAATAAGCAGAAAATAACTGAGAAATTAAAATAAAGCAATACAAATAGAAAACATAAGAATTTACGTGAAAAACTCCAAAACCGGAGAAAAATCACGACCCACCAGAAAGAACTTCCACTATGTGAAAAATTGTTACAATCACACAAAATTCTCTCCCCGATCTCAATTACAAGACACTCTCTTCAAAGCTAATTTGCACCACTCACACTTTTTTTTTCCAACTCTAGAGTTAGCACAACAAGGTTAAAATGTTTCTAACTGGAATGATTAAAACTCAAAGCCATAGACTCCTTTTATAGTCCTAAGAGCACATGACTTACCTGAATCTTTCCGATGTGGGACAACCATCCTTCTTATATTTTGCCAAAATCCGTACAAAATCCCTGCAAATGTCCTCCTAGAGGGAATGAATTCGATCCTTGATGACCACCTACCTAGGAATTAATTTCCTACGAGTTTCCTTGGCAACCAAATGTTGTAGGGTCAGGCAACTATCCCGCGAGATTAATCGAGGTGCACGTAAGTTGACCCGAACATAAAAAAGAAACAATTCACTGAAAATCCCTACATACTAAAGAAGTTTTTAGATACCCCACCATGAAAAATGGAAAATATGAGGCGGTGGGGGTACTTTTATAAACGTTTTTAAACTAGTTGTCTAGTTAAAATGTTGGATGAAAGGTCAATATGGCAGAATGTTGTTATCTTATTTACGACTTAATCCAGGCAATCGTCCCAATCAGCGCCACACCATTCAAGTCACCGTCTTAAATCAATTCACTAAAAATACACAAACCTAACCATAAACTCAAACAAATAAATATAATAATACAACAACCAACAAACAGAATTAGATATAAACTAATACATAGCTCAACTGACATAAAATATGTGTAAGGAAGAAGTCGGAATTTCAGACCAGTTGAAGAACTTAAAAATAAAAATAAAAAACTAATAGAAATTACATAACTCATTCAAGATTGATAAAGTTGAAAGTCATTAAAATGATTTTTTTTTTTTGTAATGGTTGGGGAAAATTGGCAGGAGGGCACATAAATCCGGCGGTGACATTCGGAATGCTTTTGATGAGAAAGATATCGCTGGTCCGCGCCGTACTGTACATAATAGCTCAGTGCGTGGGGGCGTTGTGCGGCTGCGCCCTTGTGAAGGCATTGCATAAGGATCGCTACAACCACTACGGCGGCGCCGCCAACCTTCTCGCCGACGACTACAGCAAAGGCGCAGGCCTCGCCGTCGAGATCGTAGGCACCTTCGTCCTTCTCTACATCGTCTTCTCCGCCACCGATCCCAAACGTAATGCCAGAGATTCCTATGTTCCGGTGAGAATATTTCTCCTAATGCTCAACTCTCCCTATTTTCTATAAATTAACTGTTTTCTCACCTTTTGTTTCATATGATTTGCACATTTTTTTACTTACCAATTTCAATTATTAGCAAAAAAATTTATAATTCAAATACTTTCTTTTAATTTTAAAAATTATTATTATTATTATAAATAAATAGGGTAGTTTTTTTTTTTTTTTTTTTTTTTTAAAGGAAACCTGGACTTGAACCGGAGACTTGAGAATAAATAGGATAGTTGGAACTGACCAGAGTTGACCTAGTAGTCATGAAAGACATTGTGACTATTAAAATTCATCAAGAATGAATTCAATCCTTATTGGCCACCTAATTATCTAGGTATGAATTAATTTTCTACAGATTTCCTTGACAACCAAATGTTGTAAGAGTTAGACAGTTGTCCGGTAAGATTAGTGGTGCGCGTAACTCACAGAAAAAAAAAAAAAACATGATAGTTGGTAGTAATTTGGAGATATAAAGCTTGCAGCGTTAGAGGTTCGATTCTCCCACCCTGCATTAACTAAAATACATTTGCGGAAAAAAAGGCTAAGTTATAAAAAAATACTCTTCAACTATGAAAAAAGTTTAAAAAATACCTCTGAACTATGAAAATGTCCTCACAATTACAACACACAAAAATCTAATGTAAACGTTAAATTCTAATTTGTACCTATGTGACCTGAAAAAAATGAAAATGTGGACGTCTAAGGTGTTAAAACATAAAAACATAGACATCTAATTGATTCTCCACCGACTTTTCTTAGTTTTGTTCTATTCTCTAATCTTTACACTAGGATTTTCATGATTTTTTAACACCTCAGACGTTCATGCCTTCATTTTTTCCATATCACATACTATACAATATAATTTAACTATTCACATTAGAATTTTGTGTGAAGACATTTTTGAAACGCTTTTTATAGTAAAAATATTTTTGAATTTTTTTTATAGTTCAAAGATTTTTTTTAAACTTCTAAAAGTTCGGTGATATTTTTGAAATGGAACCCACAGCTCACACATTTTTTATAATTTAGCTACACAAAAAATAATACCTTAATTTATCATCTTAAAACTTTCTTGTTTCGGGAACACGAAGTTCTATGTTCAAATTATTGTAAACGACATTTCCTCATTGATTAACATCGATAATCATGACTACTTCTTGAGCCATATACTAATTTCCAAACCTGCAAGTCAAGTAACTTTATACAACTCGTCGGTTTAAACTTTTGGGTTGATCGATTATTTACCTCTAACTTGATTGTTCTTCATTATTTTAACATCGATTCTTTTTCGAATCTTTGAATATGAATCGAAAGGTGTTGGCTCCACTGCCTATTGGGTTTGCTGTATTCATGGTTCACCTTGCTACAATTCCGATCACCGGCACCGGCATCAACCCTGCTCGGAGCTTCGGTGCCGCTGTGATCATCAACGATAAAAGAGTTTGGAAAGATCATGTATGTATCCATCTTTTTCTTTCGTTTGCAAGGAATTAGAAAGATGATTGTGAGTGTAAAATTTGGTTGTGTTTGCAAATTATTGCAGTGGATTTTTTGGGCAGGGCCGTTGATCGGAGCAACTATTGCTGCAATGTATTACCAATATGTTCTTCGAGCTGCTGCTGTGAAAGCAATTGGATCTTTCAGAAGTTCGCCGCACACTCGCTACTAAAATTATCAACAAAACTTATGTTTTTGTCAAGTAGGGAAGATGATCAATACATAAAATAAGAGATTTTTTTTTTTTTTGGGTTTAATTTAAAAATAAAAATTCAAAATTTTGGTAATGGTGAGTAGAAATATAAGGAGATAAAGTTTTGTTGCTAAAAAATATAGGGCGGGGATGGAGATGGAGATGGAGATGGAGATGGAGATATATAAATTCTTTGTATATGATATGTTTTTGTAATTATGATGAGTGAATTACTAGTTTGTATTATAAGAGATTCCTATGTTTCGGTGAGAATAATTTTTTAATGGTTAATTCAAATTGTTTCGGTTCGATAACCCTTTTGTTTTCAATTTTTTATTTTTGAAAATAAAAAAAGAATAAAATAAAATTAAGGCAAAATTAGTGGAGAATATATTAGATATGTCTAGATTTTTCATGATTTTTTAACACCTAAAACGTCTACATTTTCAATTTTTCCATGTCATACGAGTACAAGTTAGAATTTCATGACGGTTGTTAACATTGTGGGAACTCTTTAAATGGTTTTTATAGTTCAGTGATATTTTTGAAACATGTTTCATACTTCATGGTATTTTTGAAACTTTTGAGAGTTCAGGGATATTTTTGAAACATAACTCATAGTTTAGAGGTATTTATTTTTTTTTTTAAAAAAAAAAAAAAAAAAAACAACTAAATAAAAATTAAACAATATATTAAGCATTTTTAAATTTTAAATACTTACTATACACAATTCTAAGAGGTGACAACTACACTTGTAATTTAATCTTAAAATATTATTTAAAAAAAAAAAAAAAAAACCTAAACTATGAAAAAAGTTTAAAAAACACCTCACTATTAATAACACTTGAAAGTGAGACGTAGACGGTTAAATTCTAACTTGTACTTACGTGACATGAAAAAAAAAGAAAATGTAAACATCTTAAGTGTTAAAAGAAATGCATGAAACCCTATTTGATTGATTCCAAAATTGGTGGAGACTATAAAATATTCACGTTTTCATGATTTTTTTTTAACACTTCGGACGTCTACATTTTCATTTTTTTTATATCACACAATTACAAGTTAGAATTTAACGGTTGATATCAGAATTTCATTTTATTTATTTTTAAATAGTGAGGGGATTTTTGAAATATTTTTTTTAATATAGTTTTGTAATTTAACCCATGTCTTTCCTTTTCCTCATCGGATTAAAACAAAAAAAAAGTAATAAATTCCGACTCTTGCGAAGAAGAATCGTGTTCCTCGCGACCACGTCGTTTTGGCTTTGTTAAAAAAAGATAAACTAAAAATCCTTCACAGTTCACACCACAAATCTCGCTCCTCCCTTCGTCGTTTTTCTTCAACGCATCGCTCCCGATTTCCTTTGAATCTTCCACTTTCACTTTCTTCAATCTACAGGTATTGATCACTCTCTCCTTATAATCACTTCTAATCACGATCCGCTCTTTGTGATTGATTCTTCTACTTCATTGAGTCGCGATTGTTTTTTTTTTTTTTTTTTTTCCTGCTGAGTTTGGTGTACTGATGAGATCTGTGTTGCCGGATCCTTTTGTTTTTGTGTTTCCGGTTCTGTTTGGATTGATTTGGATAACTGAAGTTTTTTTAGGGTGATCTGCTTGTTTTCTTAGATTTCGACTCTGAGGAATCGAGAAACGTAGGCATATACGCTTAATCGATCTGGATGTTGCATCTGGCAAGTGTAATTAAGTGTTGGATTTCGAAATTTGAAACTTCAGATTGATTTGATTTGCTGAAGTTATAGGTTTTCGGTTGATGCACACAATTGATTTACGATTTGCTATACAAGAAACTGAAACTTTTGGTGAACTAGGTTTGGGTTTAGTTTATGAGAAGCATTTGAGATATAGGTTGATTTCTGTGTTCCCGTGCATCAAATTTCTAAGTTGACTTGGTTTGAAACTGAAGGTGAGGAAAATTCAATCAGTTTCTTGATAGATTAGTTTTAATTTTATAGATTAGTTTTGGACTACATTAATATGAAATAAAGACTAAAATAGTTGAAATAACTCCAAAATACTTATTTGCAACAGAAACCATGACAATTCTTAAGCGAGGTTTGCAAAGACTCTTGAGGCAGCAACTTTTAAGGCTCAAGTTTTATGGCTAGTTTGATTTCTAAGAGGAGTAAGGATCCATCAGCCTAAGGCACAGGCCTCATGGCTTTTATGGAGGCTGGAAGAGTAACATTGGCGTATTCTTAAAATCCTCTAATTTTTTGAAAACTAATACATGGATGAGCTGCTCTTGTGATAATTTAGTCCATTACTACTTTTACTACTAAGTCTTGGGTTAAGAAATTGGTTCGATTCAATTAATCATGACGATCTCATAAAAAAAATCATGATGACATTTGCAACTGCGTTTAGTATTATAGTTTCTCATCAACCATTATGGGTTGATCTAGTGGTCAAAAAGCGCCTTAGGAATAATAATGGATTTAGAGGAGATGGGTTCAAACCATGGTGGCCACCTGCCTAAGATTTAATATATGCAACTGCTTTAGTAACATAGTTTCTGATGAGGGTTTCTTTGCCCCCTCTTTTATTTCTAATCTTTTATAAAAGGATATATTAATTTTTTTTTGTAGGAGAATATGGCAACTAGGGGTCAAGGAGGTGGTATCCAACAATTGCTTGGTGCAGAGCAAGAAGCTCAACACATTGTCAATGGTGCTAGAAATGGTAAACTGGATCTTGTTTTATTTATGTTTTGTTAGATTTTTTTAACAATCATATGCATGTAAATTTGTTATTTGGTCCAAATATGTTGATTTCCTCGAATAGCATGTAGTTTCAGACATGAGTTTGTCTCTTTTCCTGCTATTGATCTCCTTTCTTCTCGTTGCTTTATGAACCTGATGTAGTTAAACATAACTCATAACTCAATGACTTATTTTTCCTGTTTTTTTTAGCAAAATTGGCTAGACTGAAACAAGCCAAAGAAGAGGCTGAAAAGGAAATTGCTGCATATCGTGCCCAAGTTGAGTCTGAATTCCAAAGAAAACTCACTGAGGTTAGTATAGAATTATTATGCACAAACATTGTCATGTTAATATATCTGCTAACTCTGCCCTTGCTTCCCCATCTTATCATCTTCGTTTTTTGGTCATACAGAGTAGCGGAGATTCGGGAGCTAACGTTAAGCGGCTGGAAATCGAGACAGATGAAAAGATTTATCACCTGAAAGAAGAGTCCTCTAGAATTTCACAGGATGTTGTGGACATGCTCCTGAAGCATGTGATAACAGTGAAAAATTGAAGAACTTGTTGATTATAAAGGTGGCAGTAAAAACCTCTAAATTATGTTATTATTCTTTTTGTGCTGCCTTGAAATGGCTTGAACTGCATGTGTATTTTTGGGATGAATCCTTTCCTTTGTATGGATCAATCAGTATTTTATGCAGACTGCACTCTGTTGAATAATGTATGATTTCATTCAATGTTGTTCAGTAATGAGTTCTATGTTTTATCAAGTTGGATGTTTATGAAGTTCCAAATTTCTGTTGTTTTGATTGATAACCTCATTTTGATGGATCAAGATTTGAATGGAAGTTTATGTTGGCCTTTTCCTGATAAGAAAACTTTTAGACTAAATTATGCATAATCTCATTCATCTATTTAGCTAGTTTCAATTGGTTACAATTTTGTCTTTCATGTGTTGAAAGTTTCAATTTAAACATCATTTTCCAAAACAGAAAACTTTACATTAGCAATTTTCATTATCATCCTAATTTAGACAATTATGGGCAGAATTGAAACAAGTATCTTGAGGTAAAATTGAAAGTACTAAATAAAAAGAAGGTAAAATTGAAATAAAATAGTGTAAAACATATATGAGGTATTTTCACGACTCTCTTTAGATGTCGTAATGTTAATTGACCCGATTTTTTAAAACGCATGTTTTTTGACCTTTGCTGAGCATGAACACGCGTTTGTTGAGAACGACCGCGAGAAAAAAGTCTGCTAATACCCTTTGCTGAACACGACCACAAGGATCGACTATAGTATTTTCATACTCATCCAAGCGAAGTTTTATTGATGTCAGCAAGAGGACAAAAAAATTTTATTTTCGAGACGGGAAACTAAATTCAGTCATCTAACAATCCATTAACTAACCACTTGAAGTTTAAACTCTTATTCTTTTACAACACAATTTGGTAATTATTGTTATTCCTACATGAAACTGCGGTCCTTCAAATCAAATTCGAAGGTTCTTCTTTATCAGTCCACACCATGACCAATATTCTGCTGCTTAATTTAGAAAATACATTGAAAACAATTTGGTCCCTAATAATTTCGTTGAATTAATGATTTAGTTACTGAAATTTGAACTTTAATCCAAACAATTTAGCCTATCAAATTTAGTATATAACAATTTGTAACAATGTAGCTGTGTAAAATTTTATTAAAATTTAATGGGATTTTTTCTGCATGGTATTAAGAGGTGCTTATACATGCCAACTCACTTCAGAAATTAAAACGAATAAATTCCCACAATCCCACTTGACCCATTCTTTTGACTGCGCAGCATCATCAGATACGACAACAAAGATTCTTCCAACTTCGCTCCAGGTGCGGACTTGTAGATTATTGAATTCCAACTTCGAGCTCTTTCGACTCTAAACTACTGTGTGTCTATTTAGAGCTTTTCATAGGCAAAGTCAAACATTCGTCAGTGCAACATTGACATGCGTTATATAAGACTTAAAGCGCACATTCACTACCTATAGTCGATCTCGTTACAGGGTTGCACTCAATAGTCAATCAATTCGTTTAAGTCAAACATTTGTCGGTGCAACTTCGGCATGAGTTATATAAAACTTAAAGCGCACCTTCACTACCCATAGTCGATCTCGTTACAGGGTTGCACTCAATAGTCAATCAATTCGTTTTTCGTAGGTTGATGTTTTGTATTGCATGCTTGTTATATTTTTTTATATAGTGTTCACACATTGCCCCTGTGAATTAGTTCCAAGAAAGCGACCGTTCACGTCAGAAATTTTGTTTTTTTGATGTAGTTGCAATAAGTTTGCTTTTATTCGTCGAGATTAGGTTGGTGTTCCGTGTACCGTTAGTACAAGATCGAAAAGAATGCATAGCATTCCAAGTGAGATGCCTAAGATAAAAGGAACGAGGGGAAGAATCGACGAGAAATTCATAACATCAAATCGTGAATAAAAAATGGGTGCCTGCTACAATTGCTTCAGCGAGAGCTGCTAGCGGTATTGGAAACGTGTTTAGTTCTTTGATCCATTATGTGGTGCAAAATCCATCATTGACTAAACAATCATTTGGTTATGTCATTTTGGACTTTGCTCTAACCGAAGCTAATCATTGTTTGCTCCAATGATGGCCTTTTTGATCTCATCCGTATTCCGATCGAAGAAAGAAGGTTTCAGTCTAATAAATCAAGACCTCTTTCACATAAGAAAGTGGAGGCGGGCTTGGGTACGGTACGATCTAACTAAAATGATTCCACATGAAAGAGGACCGAACAATAGTCTTCATCGAGTAATGGGAAGTGGGCTAGTCCCCGAAAATGCTCGTTCCTCTAATGTTGGAGCTTACAATTCACCTTGTGACTCATTCCTTCGGTCGAGCGTTCTTCGAATGTCGATCAATCTATCACAGGCCGCACTGTCATTGTCTAAATTTTTGTTGTCGGATCACACACACTCCAAATTATGTATCTACTTATCGTATTTTTGCCCCTGCTCGGTAGTTTCGTAGCAGGTTTTTTTGGACGTTTTCTAATGGTTATTTTGCCTGCACCGCTTTTCTCTTCCGCGACAAGAGCTCGTTCGCCAAGTCCGAACTCTCACTTTTTCGTCTATGACGGCTCTCTTCGATGCTAGCAACTGCGTTTGACCCTTTTACGCGCACAATAAGTCTCAGAAGGTTCTACCCCGTGGAAACACGTTTTAATGGAACTTTAGCTTTAGTGACCAAGAAACCACCAGTTTCACTTGGTGGGCTGTCTCGGATGTAAATTTTCAAAACAATGAATTCATAATATATTTTAATATACTGACTTTTGAAAAAAAATGAGATTTCAGCTACCTTCGAAAAACAAGGTAAAAAAGAAATAAATGTGACAACCACGAGAATATTAACGAGCGATCTAAGGAGGGTCAAAGCTTATTCAACTTGCAATCAATTAGGCTATATGATCTTTGCTTGCGGCATCTCTAACTGAAAAAAAATATTCCAGGATTTTCAAGGAGAAAAAGAACATACCCAACGTTATGATTACGAACAGACTGTCCTATTCGACAGAATCACACTGAAAGTTGTCATTGTATACTCCCGTGCGGGTCAGAAGTTGCTTCAAAACTTTCAGACTAGATTATGTAATTTCTCATCAAATTGAAGTATTAATACTACTTTGGAACTGTTTCAAAAAAAAAAAAATACTACTTTGGAACTAAAATTTCATTACATAGTAAAAAAAGATACTTCATTTTGAGAACTTTTTCACTAAAATGACTAAATCTTAACAAATTGTACACTACAAAGACTAAATCGTTACAACTTTACTTCAATGTTAGTACATAGACCCAAAGTACTTTTTAAGGTAGAAAATACTTTCGTTTTGACTAAAAAAAGATTTGATTTAGTAACAATCGTATTTCAAAATTTTAGACATCGCTATATTGAAAGGAAAACCGCTATCACATTGTATACGTTTATGTGTCAATCCGAGCATAACTCAATAGACAAGATACTTATTATCGTTTTATAAGTCGTGATTCAATCAATCGTTTTAAAAGTCGAGATTCAATCATTCACCGTTGAACGAATAGATTAGATAATTAATATTTAACTTTGTTTGTTTTAGAGAGAGGAGATGTGGGAGGATCATAGAAAGATAGTGATGATTAGGCAGGTTTCAATCCGTCCAAATTGGACAACTTATTTGGTTGTTGCGTGAAATCATATTTATTCGCGGAATAAAGCGCATACCCCTATATTCCCCATTTCCCACACCTTTCCATCCTTTATTATTATTTTTTATTTTAACTTTTTTTAAAATTATGAAAATAAATGAGATATTTGTACGGCTTTAAATTTGAAGTGATTTGAAGAATTGACCCGAATTTTAAAAATTAGTCACATTGACCTTTTGCGGACATCATCAAATATTTTTTTAATATTATTTTGCTCGCTCACGAGAAGGTAGAAAATTTCAGTTATAAAGTTGAGCACGCCTGTAAGTACGAGCAAAAACGAGAAAAAAGCGAACCAGAGCAAGCAAAATAATATTTTTTTATTTATGAAGTCACCAAAAGATCAATTTTACTCATTTTTAAAATTTGGATCAATCTTTCAAACGGCTGGAATTTAGGATCATCCGTACAAAAAGCTCAAAATATATAGGAGTAAAAGTTCTCCAAATAGACACCAACTTAAAAGTTCAGCAATTTATTAAATATTTTTAGAAATTTAGAGACCAAGTAGAAACAAAACTAAAAGATGATTTACTAATAGTTTAACCCCAAAGTTAATATTTCAATTTAATCTCTTGTATTTAAAAAATTTCAATTTAGTTTTATATATTTTAATAACTTTTTATTATGTCATTCTCTCCTTTTTGAGTCATTGCTTTAAATTTATATAAATTGAATTGTTGATCAAAATTTAGATAAAAGTCCATTTTTCGTCATTGAAATTTGAATTTAACATCTTTCTGGTCATTATTTTAAAAGTGACATGTTAGTAAAGTTTGAATTTAATTTATAATCAAATTTGAAATTGATTTCTAAATTGTCTCTAATAGAGTTGACGTTAGTTGACCTAACAAAATGATAACGTAATAGTTAACATATGCTTATTAGACTTTAGTCATCAATTAAAAACCATTTTTAAACTTCAAAGACCAATTGAAAATCTATTTCAATATTTAGGACAAAATATGTCACTTTTGAAATCTCATAGATCAAATAGAAACTATATAAATTTCAAAGAATAAAAGTGTTAGTTTTTTGAAAATTTAGGGACCAAATAGAAAGTAAACAAAAGTTTTTTTTTTTTTTTTTTTTTTTTTTTTTTCAATTAATAGATATTCATCAATAACTACACTTAGAAAGGCCAAAGCGAGCATGGCTCAGCAGGCATATGTATGTGTTAATGGCCACGAGGTCTGTGGTTCGAATCCCCCCACCCCCAATGTACACAAAAAAAAAAAAAAACTACACTTAGAAGGAATTAAGCCACTTAAATGAGAAAATCTACTACGGATCGGTCGTAGACCCTCCACACCTCCTCACTTACGGAAAATACGGATCGGTCTAACTTAAGTATCAGATTTTGTGGGGTCAGCTCCACACCAATTCTTGCTGAACAATATTATTATTATTATTATGCACATCCAATAGTCAATATTCACAAATTCATAACTTTGCAAAGATAATATTTATTATTAGTGCCCTAGCTGATTTGGCTCATAGGTGTGCCTCTTGGTTAAGGGTGCCAATGGCCCCGGTGTCTATTAGTGTCCCGGTGTCTATTAGTGTTCCTCCTTGGGATCTGTTTTCTTGATGTGATCTCTTGGTTTTTCTTTTCGTGTTCTTGTGTGCCTTGTCCCCGGGCTGTGGGGTCCCCTGCTTGCTTTTAGTGTTATATACCTCTTAAAAAAAAAGATAATATTTATTTTCTTTAAAAAAATAGATTATGTAGGATAATATATTAAAAAGAAAACAAGATAAAACATTTTTTTAAGCAAAAAAATCGTTCAAACATATTTTTGTAAAAAATAAATAAATAAACAATAGAAATTATTTTGAAGATGGTTCCTAAACAAATCCTAAGGACTTTCACTTATATATTATTTTTTTTGGATAAAAAAAAAAATTAATAAAAATGAAGAAAATGGTATAAGAGAAATTGTCAATTTAAAATTTTATTTAGCAAATATAACACATTTTTTAAAAGATATACAAATATGATAATTTTTTTATTAGTGTAGTCATTAATAATCATTAATTTTTTTTTTTATAGGTACACAATGTTTTATATTTGATATTATTTTGAAGTTGATTGCTATTTAAATTTTTTCTGTTTTTATTGTGAACTTAAAAATAAAAAAAAAAAACATTTCTATTTTTATTGGATACAAATATTAATGAGTCCAATTTGTGAACACATTTGATTAATTTTTAACATGTCTTGATTCATTGTATAGAAAAAAATATAAATTTAATTTGATGGCATGAAAGGAGAAAATGATTTGATATATGAATTAAATGTTTTTTTTATTAATTTATTTATATATATATATATATATATATAATTTAAGGGTAAGGAAAATGGGGTTAGTGTGGTGGGTAAAGACAATTATTAAAATGATGGGTATGGTTGGTAGGGCATATAACATTTTTGTTTCTTTAATTTCAGCAGACAGAATATTTCATTAGTGGAAAAAAGCATAATTTCCTTTTTCTTTTTACCACTTTTTTTTTTATTCAAAAAAAAAGAAGACAATTATATGCTCTTATAAGTTTTTAAGTTTACCCACCATTTTTTTAATATTTAAAAAAAAAAATTAATAAAATACCCAAATGAAACTAAGACTTTTAAAATATTAGAGATAAAATTTTAAAGAGCTGATCCTAAAGATTATAGACTATAATGGATCTAGCCTTAAAAAAAAGAAAAAAAAAGAAAAAAAGAAAAAAAAAAAAAAAAAAAAAAGGCTACGTTGTCTCAAGTGCGCGACGACCAGTCGATGTTGTCCCAGGTGTTCTGCCGGACAAACAACGTCAGTCTCCTCGTCATCATGTAAAGGATGGCCGACCTCAATAGACACGTACACTCCATGCTCCATTTACCCCTATATAAAGAAATATCATCCTTCTTTATGAATAACATATAGATTCTTCATTCTTGGACTATCCACTCTGTCTATACTCTATGTTTGACCATCTCACTACTCTCTGACTTAAGCATCAGAGTGTATTGGGTTGAGCCCTTCGTATACGTTTAACTCTATTTCTTTTTTGCAAGTACGCGTCAGAGTGACGTCGGTCAAAGATTCCGACCTGAGAGGAGGAGTTAGATTCTTGTGCCAATATCCAAATGAAAACGAGACTTTTAAAATATTAGAGATAGAATTTTAAAGATGATCTAAAGATTATAGATCAAACATAATGAATCTAGCCTAAAAAGTAAAGTTAGTCCTAATTTTTATTTATAATCATTTTATGTTCAATAATATATTTAAGGGTGTGACGCTGAAAATGATAATGTAAGAGTTTAATGAAAAAAAATTAAGATCAAAATTAATATTATTATGAAAGGTCAAGACTAAAAATTTAAGATTCCAATAGAGAATTTATGAAAAATTGAGACTAATGTTATACATATTTATTTATTTGGTAGTTTAAGTCAACGTGAATATTTGAATCTCTAACTTTTTTTTATTATATACTTTAACTGATTGCTATTTAAAAATCATACGAGAGGCAAAAAGTTGGACTATTTTGACTACACTATCAAAGAAACGTATTCATGTTGATGATGACAACCAAACCAATTGATAGATAGTTGCATAAACATATTTAATATAAAATTATTTTGAAAGTTACATTGTTTGATAAATATAATCAAATAAAGATTTATGGATTAGAAATGAATTTCGCAATAATTTCACAAAGTGTGTGGACAAGTGATTGAAAAAACTTACATCATAACTATGATGGACAATTACTCACTTTCATCTATTGTCGAGGTCAGGCATCGTTTTAATAAACAATACTTAAAACGATGCAGATAAAATGTTGATTAAACATTGATGTTGTGTCAATTTTGTTGATTGGATTCCTAGCGTGACTTTCTTCCTTTCTTTCTCCTTTCTGCTCTCTCATTCTCCATTCTCTATCATCCCAAGAGCATGACGCTTACCACCGTCGTTTGTCACTCATTATTATACTATGTTGCCATCTCAATTGGACGAACGACTTCCAAAGAACGAACCAAATCTATGGTAAGAAAAAATGTTTGTACCAACTAGATGTACGACGTTTGTTCCTTACTAGATCTAAGAATGAACAACTATGGAGATGACGGGGTTATTATCACAAATAGCCTATATGGCAAAAAAACTATCAACATTAGCCCTGTTTTTTGCCATTATCAACATTAACGCTTCTCGGTGCATCCTGGCCAGGATCGGGCACCAGGATTACGTTTTTTTTTTTTTTTTTTTTTTAATTATTTATAACATTTATATATTTTACGTTTTTACCCCTCTTTATAATATACACTATATAGCACTATTTCTTTAACTTGCAAGGAAAGTTTTCATCCTATTCACTTTTTTTCTTTCTTTTTCTTTCTTCACACAACATTTCATTTGAGTTCATTCCTTCATTTTCACTTTCTCACGATTTTTGCGAACAAGGTATGTTTATCCAAATGTTTAGCAAGTCAATTTTGGCGCCATTTCTCGTTCATTAACCCAGATCCTGGTCAGAATGTATACAAATCCTGGCCAGGATTTGTATACATTCCGACCAAGATCGACCAAGACCGAGATTTTTTTTTTTTTTCATACATTATAACTTATGTTTCTTCTTTTACGTTACTTACAGAATGCCTCATGTGTTGGTGGCTTATGGTGGTAATTGGAAGGAGACGGAGACAAAATATGAAGGGGGTGAGTTGAGAGGGATGGTTTTGGACATAGGAATAAGCTACGATGAGTTTTTATGTCGAATTTATAGGCTAGGTAGAATAAACGCGAAGAGTTCACAAGTGTAGTCGATGTGGCCATGTTGGGCACAATAGACAGAATTGCCGACAACCAATTACATCGAGTAGTTAGGGTTTATTGTTCTTCTTAAATCAATGTGTAAGCTTCTTATATTTTTCCATTTTCTTTTGTTGAATTAATTCCAATTGTTTATGAACAACTTTTAGACTTTAGTTTTTTTTTCGTTAATTTTGTGTAAAAAAGATTTTCGTCTAACCCTAATTAGATATAGGCAACTTTACTTTAAAATGTTAATGGAGTAGCATTTTAATAGAAAACAAATTAATGAACTTCAATAGTTGAAAAACGTGGATTAATGTGATCAGTAATGTGATCAGTAGTAGTTGGCCTATTTCATTAATAAAACGATCTATTAGCATATTTGTACAGCAAATTGTTCTCGAAAAAATGTCATATTGTTTTGAGTTAGGGTATCCATACTACTATTTGTTACATCGTATTCCATAAACTTAGCACAAAAAACCCCACAATCCCCCGTATCTCCTTGTTGTGGAGCTAAACTAATCCGATGTATTGGCCATGGAGTGATAGGCAGTGTCTCCCGCTTCCCGAGTACCCCACCTTTGTATAACATGTAAGAGCAGCCGGAAAGTGGTCATCTTCAACAATTTTCATTAACGGGGCCATCTAGTACAAAGCAAAAAAAGTTTAACAACTAAGTCTCAGGCAGAAACAATGAAATTTACAAACGAACACCTAAAAAAATGAAATTTTATAACAAACGCCAAACAAATATCCGAACGCCTAAAAAGCAATCACATTTAAAAAAAAAAAAAAAAAAAAAAAAAAAACGCCACTGCCTTTGGTCCTGGGCAATCCTGGCCAAGATCGACCAAGACCAAAAACAGAAGAAGAATCAAAACGCCACTGCCTTTGGTCCTGGGCAATCCTGGCCAAGATCGACCAAGACCAAAAACAGAAGAAGAATCAAAACGCCACTGCCTTTGGTCCTGGGCAATCCTGGCCAAGATCGACCAAGACCAAAAACAGAAGAAGAATCTCGTGGTCCTGGTGGTTCTTGGTGGTAAACAAAATTGAATTTTCTTTAAACAAACAACACTTGGTCTCGGGCAATCCTGGCCAAGATCGACCGAGACCAAAGCCAGGAAAAGAATCTCGTGGTCCTGGTGGTCACTGAAAATTGAATTAAAAAAAAAACAACACAGGCTTTGGTCTCGGGTGATCCAGGCCAAAATACACAACAATCTCGTTGTTTTGGTCGGGCGAACTGAGTTTTACAAAAAAAATTCAAAAAAAAAATTCAAAAAAATCAAAATCCTACGATTTCATGAAGAAAAAAAAATCTCTTCTTGATTTCTTTACCAAATCCTCTTAATACAAAAACCCCAAACCCCTAAACCTTCAAAAATCATATTTACAAACCAAGGAGAAGAGAGAGGAGAAGAAGAGAAGATGAGAGTTTTACCTTTCACCTAAACCGGCGGCGACGGGAGATAGAGACGGCGAAGGCGGCGGCGTCTGCGGCGAAAAATAAAAGTCCAGCGTTGGAGAGGCGAGAGGGGAGATGCTGAGGAAGATGAGAAGGCTGAGAGAAAAGGAGGAAGATGAGAAGGCTGAGAGAGAAGGAGATGTTGAGGTGAAGTCCTAAAATTAATTGAATTTTATAAGAGGGTGGTATTGTCATTTCACTCCAACGAATTTAAAAAAAAAAAAAAAAAACGTAATCCTGGTGCCCGATCCTGGCCAGGATGCACCGAGAAGCGTTAATGTTGATAATGGCAAAAAACAGGGTTAATGTTGATAGTTTTTTTGCCATATAGGCTATTTGTGATAATAACCCGAGATGACGGTGTGTAGTGGCGTAAAGTAGCACCAAAAGATTTGTGGAGGAAAAGCCAGGTAGAGAGAGGAGAGAGAAAAATGGAGAAAGGAAAGGTAGATGAAGTAAACTACGTACATAAACCGTCTAATCATCAAAATTGTCACATCATACGTCATTAATGTTTAATTAGTATTTTAACTACCGTGTCAACATTTCGTTAGGTCAACTAATGGTCAAAGAGATTGAGTGACCATCTCGAACAAATTTTCAAACCTCCACTAAATAAACACTAACTTCAAACTTCATGGACCAAAAAATATATTTTCGTCTAAATTTTTTTTTTTCAAGATACAAAATGGAGTGTGCTTTTTAGTACGTCGACAAACAAAGCTATAAATTATAATAATAGAGTTTAATAATCAACATCAACATAATTCAATAATAATTGATATATTTAGTTTTTTAATTATAAGTTAAATTGATAGTAGTCATACTTTGGAAGTTTTGAAGTTAGAGGTTAAAAAAATAAGAATAAAGTTTACTTATTCATAAATTTAAAGATAGTTATTCAAATCAAATATTTGAGGGTGTAGTTATATGCAAGGATGAAAATATCATATGTCGATATATCCGTGGATATATCTGTAAATCGGAGACTTCGATATAGATATTAAAGGGTAATGGATATATCCAATATCTTTTATAAATACTCATAAAACATCCAAAATATCATATATTAAATTTAATGTGAATCTAGATACTACTAACTAGATCAATAACTTAGATTGAAAGTAAAACAACTTAAATATTAATTTAAATATATATTTTTAAAAAAATTGATTTACAGAAATATTCATGGATATCGATATTTTATCGATATATCCGTAAAATTGAAATGCCCATCTCAACATGGATATCGATATTTTCATCCTTGGTTATATGAAAACCCTTATGATTCATGAGTTATTTGTGTATTTTTATTTAAAGAAAAAAAAATGTCACAACCAAAAATAAATTACAATGTCAAGTTCATATTGTTTCCATAGTTGGCATAAAAATGTCACAATCCTTTTTTATTTTTTATTTTTAGTCAAGTGGGATAGTGAAATTTAAACCTCTAACCTCAAAAATAGACCATGTTATTTATCATTGAATTATGTTCATAAAACATTCTTTCGATAATCTATACTATTGATTTAGTAAAATATCACAAATCTTTTTCGTAACTATATTGACTCATTTTCTTTTTCAAATAGCAAATGTTTCTAATTTAGCTAGTGATTTAGATTCAAGTAAAATAAATAGAGGCTCTCAGACTTGATATTAAATTTTCGTCGACATGTGAACATTTTCATCGATATTTCCACATCCATAGATTCGACATCGACATGAAAAGTGAATCGACATTTCTAGTACAAAATCGATGAAATATTAAAAAAAAACGACAAAAAATAACCTAACCTCAATATACTATTATATTAAGTATATTTTAACTTATTTAAAAGTATAAAATATTTATTTATTAATTTAAATATATTTTTAAAAACCTTTTAGAAATATCTATCCACATGGACATTTTATCGATATTTTCGTGGATATCGACATTTTTTTAATTATTATTATTATATATATATTTTCTTTTGTTTTTTTTGAAAAAGTTAAACAATTTGTTAAATACCAAATTTAAAACTAGAGAGATCAAATTGGTAAAATTTAACAGATAAGAAATAATAAATTTGGGTTGTTTTTTATTAAAAGGAAAAAGGTAGAGAGAGAAAAGAAAGAAAAAAAAAATAGAAAGAACAACTCAGTTTAACAAAGAGTCATGACCTTCCATCCTCAAATTGATGGGTTCTTTTTTTTTCTGGGTGGAGCTTTACGCAATCCCCCATTATACCCGCCACCCACAACCTCCGTTACCATTTTCTTCTTCCTTCTCTCTCCCTCCTCTGTTCTTTCCCAATTTCCCAATTGATTTCTAGCTTTTTTCCTCTCTCAATTCCATCCTAATTCGCCATTAATCCCTTCTTCCACTTCTTTCTTGAGCTTTCTGAACCTTTGTTTCATCTGGGTTTTCTGAACCTTTGATCCATCTGGGTTTTCTGAACCTTTGATTCATCTGGGTTTTCTTCAGTTTGATCCATCTGGGTTTTCTTCAGCTTGATTCATCTGGGTTTCTTCTGTTTTTCCGATTTGGGTTTCTGATTTTGCTTTTTGTTCTGTTTGTTTTGAGGGGAGAAATCAATTTCCATGGGTAACATTGGGAGTAACGGTTCGAATGGCCGGAGGAGGCAAGGTGGCCGACGGAGCCATCCTACTCCGCCGCCACCGGCACCCCCACAGCCCGAAATTACAAGTAATCGTTACGTTTTCGCCGCTGCTACGCCGTACCCATCGCAATTCCCGAACCATCCGAATCATCCTCCGCCGTACTACCAGTATCCCGGTTACTTTCCGTCGCCTCCCGGTCCGCCGCCGTCGATGCCGATGCCTTTGCCGGCGCCTTATGACCACCACCACCACCGCGCTGGCCATCCCCACTTGGATCCTGCGCATTGGGTCGGTGGGAGGTACCCTTATGGCCCGCCGATGCCGCCCCAAACGCCCTATGTTGAGCATCAGAAGGCAGTTACGATTCGGAATGATGTTAATCTCAAGAAGGAAAGTCTTAGGGTTGAGCCTGATGAAGAAAACCCCGGCCAGTTTCTTGTTGCTTTCACGTTTGATGCCACCGTCGCTGGGAGGTATGTTTTCTGAGTTTTGGAGCTTTTGGTTTCCTTTTTTGTATCTGTGATTGTTAGTTAATTGAATGTTATATCTGATGGTTTTGTGGAATTGTTGGGTTAGATTTTAATTTTCTTTCTTTGCTTCTGTTTAAAAGTTTGCAGGGTTTATTTTGCTGAAAGAACTATAGGCTTGTGTGTTTTATCTTTTATGTAGATTTTAATAAACCCTCCATGCTTGTTGAAAATGATTAGAACAAGTCATGTGCTCTGGTTTTGAAGAATTTGTAACATAGAAGTTGTCTCTTGTGGTGAGATGAGAACTATATGATTTTTTTTTCTTTCTTCTTTTTTTGATATCCTTGAGTACCGAGGTTTTGCGCGCACCTAGACTAATCTCAAAGGACAACCGCATCACACTTCTACATTTGGTTGCCAACGAAACTTTTAAGATATTAAATCTTAGGTAGGCAGCCACCATGGTTTGAATTCATTCTCATTCATCGTTCGTATGTCCTTATTGACCACTGGTCAATCCATGATGGGTAGAATTTTCTTTATGATTAGAAATGATAGGGAGATTATTGGGACTGTTGACCCTTTAAAACTAAACTGAGTCAACTTCTGGTGTACATTGTTATCAAGGCTAGAATTTGAACACAGCATGACCAAGACCGCAGGTGTTTTTTGTTGTTTTTTTTATCTCCTTTTTTTTCCAGAATATAACTTACAGAGTTACGTGTGAGGGGAGGGATTTGAACCTACAACCTCGTGATTATTTGAGCTATGCTCAAGATGGTTTATCGATATTTGTTGATTCTGCTGGTAGTATAGGTCCATTTCACGTATTATTGTTCATGGAGGCATAACTTATTGATTACTCTCCCACTCCCCCCTCAACCCACCAAAAAAGGGAAATAAAAGTAGACAGTTCTTTCATTTTGCTGCTTATGAGTTTTATCAGAGGCAATTTTTGAGAAGGCTAAAGTAGTCTGAAGGCCTGTTTTAAGAGGCGAGGTGGAGTGGGAGGGGAGTTTCAACCATTGGTAAAATCATTAGAATGTAAATATAATGCTCATATAAAGATTTCACATTCATCACATCACTTTTTTAAGTAAAGATTCAACTCATTCTCCATATCACAATCATTATTATAAACGGGTTGAGTGGTTGGCCTTTTCTTAAACTTTCATCTTCGGGGGGCTCTTTCAAGTCCTTTCTTTTTTAGTTTTTAGTTCAATATCACGTGGGGTAGAAGATTCAAACTTCTGACCTCTTGTTTGCGGGGGCTCTTTCAAGTATTAAAGGTGAAAGTAATAATGAACCACCACCCTAGCCCATGTTGTATTTGTATGATACCTACATAAGTTGACTTTTATATTTTGAAGAGAAGGTAATAAATTGGTGTGATTATTCTAACTATTGCATAAGCCTTAAAAGCCTTTGAAAACATTTTTATAGGGTCTTTCTGTTGTACTTTTATTAACAGCTGCCCTCGTATTAGTGGTACTGTCAATTCTTAAATTTTGTTTTATGTAGTTATTTACTTGATCCTTTACTGTGAGGTAATTTTTCCTGTGATTGTTATGATGTTTATACATCTAGATTTCTTTGTTTTGTTTATTTGAGATTTTATCTGGCTTTCTGCTGGCCTGAGAATTTGGATTTCTTTGATCTTGAAACAGTATCACCATCTTCTTCTTCGCAAAAGAAGGCGAAGATTGTAACTTAACACCTGTAAAAGAAGACTCTCTTGAACCAGTGACCGTCCATTTCGAACAAGGCCTCGGACAGAAGTTCAGACAACCGTCTGGAACGGGATTGGATTTCTCAAAGTATGAAGAGTCAGAATTACTGAAAGTAAATGACACGGATGTCTATCCAATAGCTGTAAAAGCCGAGGCTTCCACTGACTGCCAAACTGGCCCAGATGGTACCATGGCACCTGAGACCATGAATTCTCAGATAACCCAAGCAGTGTTTACGAAAGATAAAGGTGACTATCAGGTAAGAGTGTTGAAACAGATCCTGTGGGTGAATGGTATGAGATATGAGCTGCAGGAGATCTATGGAATTGGAAATTCAGTCGAGGACGACGCAGATGGAAATGACCCTGGAAAGGAATGCGTCATTTGCTTGTCAGAACCACGGGATACGACTGTCCTTCCCTGCCGACACATGGTAACAACAACAACATTGTCTTTCTTAGTTTATTATATTTATAGATGGACTATTATGCCTCTCCTTTCTGCACAGTCTCGTTGAGTATCCGATTTAAAATTGTGAAATCACCAATCAACCTAAAAACTTAAACTGATGGGTTATCGTAAATTTAATTAGATCAACACTTAAACACTCCCCCGCCCTTGTGGGCTTGAAAACTTGTAGAAGACACAATAAGTAGAAATCAATATTAATAGGGAAAGAAATGACATTACGGGAGTTCGATCGAAGGACCTCCTGCTCTGATACCATGTGAAATCACCAATCAACTCAAAAACTTAAGTTGATGGGTTACGGTAAATTTAATTAGATCAACACTTTAACAAAAACCCTCGACTGGGACGGGCGCTTGATAGTATTTTGCAGTTGAGCTGATGTCTTTATGCCTACAAGATTAATCTCTCCTACATTTATCTGTGCAATTCTTGATTTCCATTAACTTGTAATCTTCTGGTTGGCAGTGTATGTGTAGTGGTTGTGCTAAGGTGTTGAGGTTCCAGACGAATCGATGCCCGATTTGCAGACAACCGGTGGATAGGCTCTTAGAGATAAGGGTGAGCAATGGACCAGAAGCAGAAGAATAAGGAATGGTACAAACAACCATCTTCATAAGCAAAAACTCTGTACAGCACTGCGTTTACTGCATTTCTTTTTGAATCATCTGAATTTAATCTGTTTTCTTCCCCCCTGAATTTTCTACCTGCTGTTCTAATAATCAAGAAGGAAAGCTTTAAGCTTAGATAACCTGCAGGGCGTTGTGCCAAGGAAAAAGAAAAAGAAAAAAAAAAAGGAAAGAAATTGTAAACAGTTTGTGCTTGTATTCTCGTGATCAAAAGTGTCACTACAATTTATCTCTATTATAATATATATACTTCAGTTGAGGCATGTTTTATTTTTATTTTACTGAGTCCCGCGAATATGCATTTGGCACGTGATCGATTTGTTTTCAAAATTGTTTTTGAATTCTGTGAACCAAACGACTTAAATTTTGAAAGAAAAAAAAAAATTGTTTTTTTTTGTTGTTAGTGTATCTAAATTTTGAATTTTAAATTTTAAAATGCAGAAAAAAATTTGAATAAATATAATATTTAAGTTATAAACTTTTTGTTAAATTTCTATATGTATAATATAATATGTTATAAATTATATGATATTGTTGTCAAATTGAATATAACTCAATTGACATAAGTTTGTGCTCTTGACTAGGAGATCTGAGTTCAATCCCGCATTAATTAAAATATTTTTTTAAAAAATATATATATTATATGATATTGTAAAATAATAATTATACAAAATTTATGTTTATAAATTAATTAATAATAGTTTATATTTAACCTATTATTTAGTTGGTATAATTAGTTTTATAATTTATAAAAATCTTATCGAATATCTTGAATTATTAATTAAATTGAGATTAAATTTTTAAATATGCTACCAAAACATATATCTAAAAACATCATGAAATACAATCATTTTTATTGATTTTTTTGTTTTTTTTTGGGTGGAAAATAATGACGGTGAATTATAAGTTTTTTGAAAAGATAGTTATGAATGATGTGGATTACCTGTTAATGCATCATTGGTAGAAAAAGATAGCAATTATGTTGGTTGTATGGGTGGAGAAATATGCCTTATGAACGGTTGAGATTTAATTATATTCAAATTAATAAATAAATAACTTCCCACTCAATTTGGATTTTGTTTTAGGTAGGGTTAGGGTTGGGTCATGGGTGGACTGAGACACCGAATTATTATAATCTAGTCAACGTTTAATTCATTAACTATTATAATTTATCGTCAAACTCTACGTTTGGCCCACCAACTATTACAATTCATCGTCAATGAAGTAACTATACTGACTTTAATAATATTTACTGTTCACAACTATTATAATCAACAACTATAATAATTCACTCAAAACTCTCGAATAATTTCTTAATATTTTAAAATATTTTTAAGAAGTCTTTCAACTTTTAAAACTATTGATTTAGTGTTTTTTTTTAAAATGAATTCTTAAACTTTTAATTTTGTGTTTTATCTCTAAGTTCTGAGCATAGCTCAACTGTCATATATCTACTATCAACTTGAGGTTAGAGATTATTGTTAAATATATATAACTCTAATTGAAGATTAATAAAATAAATCTATTTGATATAAAATTCAGAATTTAAATAGGAATACGAAAAAAAAAAAAAATAGAAATCATAAAGAAGAAAAATGAGATACTAAACTTATAATTTAACAAAAATTTTAGACATCCACTTTTGCCTTTGGCTTTATTCTTCATCATTTTAAAGATGCTTTTTAATGAAATTTCCATCAAAGCAAAGCACATATCAAAGATTGTTGAAAAGGTAAATTATCTCTATCTTTTGATGTAGTGATTAACAAGGGGAAGCTCAAGTAAAAAGTTGCTTGATTTAAAAAAAAAAAAAAAATATATATATATATATATATAGTTGATAGACGCACAAAATGTCATCTTTTATTAGAGATTTTTTGTATGGATGATCCGATATTTTTGCATGTTTAATTGATATTTTGCTGACATTATCACTCATTTTTTTTAATATTATTTCGAGCTTATTTTCTAGCTTTTTTACTTTTTCTCTCCTTTGAACCTATTTTTTTCTTCCTACATTTCTTTTATCTCCTCCATCACCTTTTTTCTTCCTCCCACTCACTCATCACATTTTTTTATCGAAAACATTTCAAAAAATCTCACAAATCCATCACCTTTAGAACGAGAACAACACACGCTAAAGCGAGTAAAAATAAGTAATAATGTCAGCAAAAAGTCAATTTATTTTGTTTTTAAAATTAAATCATTCGTACAAATTTCTTCTTTTATTGCAAACCATATCACTTGAGTGAAAAAGAAAAAAAAAATCCCATTACTTTTCATCGAGGCATTGGCATAACTTTTTTCTACAATAAAAAAAATAACAAAAAGAAAAAACTAGCTTTACTCTAAAGCAAACTAATATTCTCTATTAAATTATTGTTAAAACTAATATTCTCGTTAAAAAGAACTTTCTTTTTAGTGGAATAAATAACTTTCTTTTTAGTGCAATATGTCATTCAATCATTACATTTAGTCTATAATATAATATAATATAATATATTATATATATATATATATATTAACTTGAATTATACTCAAATTTGATATAAAAATTGTTTTTAAATGAATTTGAAAGCTATAAAGTGAGTTGATCTATAATTCGATCAAATTTCATTTTAAATTTTACAAAACCAAATCGACCTATAAGAGTTGCTCTAACTAAACCAATTTAATTCCATTATTAATTTTTCAATTTGAAATTATATCCCACCAAACCTAATATTCATAATAATGCATGACCCACCTAGGTCATGTATGTCACATCATACACTAAAAGCACTTAAAACTCTCCAATCATTTTTCACTATGATTAACATTAATAACATATTAATAATATATAAAACAAAAGTAGGACCTCATAATCATACTTAAAAAATTCATCAACAACACCACCAACCATAAAGCAAAGCAAACACACAAATTTCTTTATTCTAATGAAAAACCATGCAGAAGCAGAAGCAGAAGCAGAAGCAGTTCATAAGTTCAATACAGGAAATAAACAAAGTGGTTGCTTATTTAGTCTAATAGAGTGCTCAACCACCACAGCAAACTCATAAATTTTCTTACCAACCAAACAAAACCAAACTTCAGATTTTCATGGAGGAAGGAGGAGCATCCAGAAGCCATTGATGAACATAAACACCACTGTTTCTCAAATCCTTGAACAGATCCATACAGTCTCTTTTCAGCTCACCATCTTCATCAACTCCATCTTTGCAGCTCAGAAACACCTCGTCCACCCAGCAAATAACCCGACTTTCGAACAAATCTGATAGAAACTTCAGTTCCTCCTTCCCTGCATCCATCTTCAAGACAACGAAATCAGAATGCTGCACGGTTTCCTTGAACCATGACAGGAAATCGAATTCGTCGTCCACGTATGGTTCTTCGTCTTCATCCTCGACACCCCCATCGATATCTGTAGTAGCGTGATCAGTTCCGGCCAGGCCAGGATGATAAACAAACGTGACTCCGGGCTGATGGATATGGGTGGCGAGAGCAGACATGTCATGATCAACTAAATAAACATTAAAATTTCTCCGATTCAATGGATAAGATGGTGGAAACCAATCTTTAATGGTGTAATTCAGGGGCTTCCCTGTACCAATATTAACATATACCAACTTTTCCCCATTGGAAACATCTACAAGCTTTGGTAAATAAGACAGTTTTTTATCAAATCCCACAGGGATCTCCTTCACAAGAGGCTCCATATTTTCAATTAAAGGCTTGTTCCTTGTGAGAGAGCGACATTCAGACGACAGGCGAGGCTCCTCCAAATGCCCGAATTCTTCGAGTTTCTTCTTAAATACAACCAGAGTTAAGTCATTAACATGGCCAACATGCATCACAGTGGAAGTTTTCAGCAAAGATGACACTGGAGTTGCAGCTCTAATCAAATTATTAGGCATTGAACCACTAGAAGCCACGATAACAGCCCCAATTCCGCCAGGTCTAAGCACGCGCTCGATCTCGAGCACCAAAAGTGCAGGGACTGAATATCTATCTAGATCTCTAGAGAAAACAAAATCAAAGGATCGATCCTTAAAGTTCAATTCGTAAACGAATTGTTTTCTCCTTAGCGAGAAGAATCGGTGTTGACCAACACCCATAACATCACTGAATCCTATATCCCTCAATGCCAAAACGGCAGAGCCCGATCCCTCTCCGACACAGAGAGATTTCGCACTGTGATTCAACAATTTCTTCTCCATTAACTCATTAACAACATTAGTCGTTAAATTCACATGTTCTTCACAGTGCATCGCTACAAATGGCACCCAAATCGGATTCAGAAAATGACCTTGAAACAAATAAGATCCCCGAGAAACTTTCGCAACTTTCGCATTCGAATTCACATCACAATCGCGAAAGATCACCGACGGGATCACTCCGAATTCGGCACCGGCCAAAATATGCAACAAAGGGACAGTGGAAACAGCCAATGCAAGAAGGAATGTTCGAAAAACGATACGCCTGGCCAATGCTCCATGAACGATCTGCCATTTCAGAGCCTTCAAACTCATCTTTCTCAAATCGCCACTCAAAACTTCGTTTTATCGTCGTGAAATTAACACAACACACAGAGAGTTCAAAATCCAAATTAGGAAACGGAAAGAGATAATTAACGAGTACAAAACCTGGAGGATGTGTGATTTCCACCCACGAGGAGCACTATAGATTTTTGTAAAATTAACCAGACCCTCATCGGAATCCTCATCCTTCGAATTATCCCGGCCAAAGTCACCATCTTCGAAGAACCTTAAATCAAACCATGGAGCTTCAAAATCCCACTTCACATTCTTCAAAAATCAACTTCCACAGCACAGAAACTCAAGATCGAGATCGAATTGCAGAATCAAACCTAGGGTTTCAGTGAAGAAGATGAAGAAGAAAGAAAAATTGAAGTAGATCTAAAATGAGTGGTGCTATTAATAGTGTGAAATTACTTGAAAATTGTGACCACTCTGGGTATTACGTGGCACGAGGAGATTTTATTACGATTTAAAAGATTAGTACACGTGTCGAGTATCGATGGACACGATTGGAGATTGGAAAATTGTGGGCCCTAAATTATTGGCTTGTGAGGGCTTTATTGTAATTTAGTCGGGGACAGTAGTACAAGATCGATCTGGAACATCTTCATCTGATTAAACAATTAATTAATGTGGTTGAAAATTATAACTTTTTTTATATTATATATATATATATATATATATATATATTTATTTATTTATTTATTTTTAAATTAAAAGTTTAGTGTTTGAAATTGAGTGGTTGTGTGGTAATTAAGTTGTCCAAAATGTTTTGGAATGTTTATAAATAGCCACCCCATTTTTAAGAAACTTATTTCTATGGTCTATTCTAGTCATAATTTTCGTCATAATATTTTCTACGCGTTTCTTCAACAGCCAAATATTGTAAGTTGACCCGAACACTCAGAAATATAAAATATATATATTGACATTTTCAATCGAAAATGGATGAATCTCAACGAGAATGGATGAATATTGAATATCGACTGAGAATTGATGAATCCTGGTCATAGACTTTTTTTTTAGTACATTGGGGTGGGAGGATTCGAACTAAAGACTTCTTGGTCGTCAACACATACATGAATCATGGTCATGGACTTGGTGTTCAAAGATAACCTATCAAATTCTGTGATTCCTCTAAAAGGGGAGACACCACGAAATTTGAGTTTTCATTTTCGCAAACACATAGATCATAGAAGGATTGAGAAAGATTGTCCATACACTCGCCAAAAGAGTGAACGGTAGTTATTTAAGTATTATTTACAATAGTTGAAAATCGTTGTAACTCAATAAGAGAAGTAACTGCATCTATGGACGTCAAGAAATTTGACACGAAGGTCGATTACTCCAGTAGCGAAATAGTGTTGTTCGAAAGTATGAGAGATGACCAAATGGCTCTCAGATCAACCAAATATTGAATTACAAGACAAAACAAGAGTATCATAAACAATGCAATTGAAGGGAGAAATTGTAAGGTTTCATTTTGGTGATTGGAAAAATGGAAGGGTGAACATTCATTGAATTTTTTGGTTTGAGTAAAGGGATCACATAGAAACAATTAATTCATTTTTCCTCGTATCGATCCCGAGCAAGATTGTCACCAGGAGAGCACACGGAAACAAGTTTCTTAAAATGGGCTATTCATAAATAGTTCAAAATATTTTGGACTATTTCCATCATTTACTCTAATAGGTTCATGAATTTTAAAAAGTATATGATATTAATAACTCCCTAACTATGTCAATTTAACCCGCGTGGAATGGGGCAGGGAGAGGGGAGCATTTTTTCTCCCCGTTGAGTAAATGGGGCGGGGACGAGATGATATTCTCCATCTACGCCCCAATTTTATTATTTTTTTTTTATATGAGATTGAACCTCTGAGCTCTTAGTGAATGACACAATCTTATGTCAATTAAGCTGATATTTTCTAGTTTATTTCCTTAAAATGAAATGGTATTGAAAATGATCTATTTTTAAATCTTTGGTATTTAGAAAGAAAAATATTGGTTGGAAATAAATTTTAAAAATAAAAAAGGAAAAAAAACAAAAGGAACCAAAAAAAAAAAAATAATAATAAATAAATAAAGAAAAATCCCTCGAGAAACTCTATACTCGCAAATTTTCCGCGGGAAATACTCGCCCCGATCTCCGCAAAATTAAACAAAAAAAATTCTCAGGGACGAAAATGAAATGATGGGAAAGTCATACTCGACCCCGTCCCATCTAGTGGACGTGGACATCTTTGTCCCTGACATATTCAACAATTTTTTTAAAATTAACGAATCTTTTGAATATAAAATTAATTTTTGTATCTAACCAAACATTAAATTTGTAATTTTGTGTTTAATTTTAAAAATTGTGGAAAAGATCAGAGTATATTAGACATAAATTAAAAATTCAAAGAATTATTAGATACAAAATAAAAAAAAAATTGAAAATTTATTGAAAATATTTTTAAATTTAAGAATTTATTAGGAAAAAAATAAACAAAAATAGTGACCTAGACATATTTTTAATATTTAAAATTTAGAGATGTATTTAAAAGGTATAAAAAGTAAATTTCTAATTTAACATGTATTATTTTTCTTTAAAATTGGAACAAAAATGAGAATGGTTGGTTAGATCTCATTATTTTAGTATTATTTGTCTTTATTTTTTTTGGATTTATTTGAAACTAAACATTAATGTGAATTTAATCGATTGAGTGTCAAAATTTAAAGCAATCAATCAAAATGTGTTGTTTCCATCACTTTGAGTGTCATTTACCAAACTATCCCTACAAAGGAAAAAGTTAGTTGTATTTTAATGAATAATTTAGATTCTTTCTTTCAAATTATGTGATGTTTTTTTGGGTTCAATTTTTAAATTTGTCATATAATAAGTTTAGGAATAATTTCGCATTAATTAAATATATTTGTAAAAAAAAAAAAAAAAAAAAAAAATTGTATTTAGTAATGCCTATGAACTTTAAAAAATGTCTAACAAGTTCATACATTTTTTTAATTTTGTATCTAATTCATCGTAACATTTTTTAAAATTCACGGATTGAAAGTTTAATGTCTATTTAGATACAAAATTTAATTTTATATCTAGTAGATTTGTTAATTTTTGTTTTTAAATGTTGAGTATGCTTGAGACCTATTTAACATTTTTAAAATTTAGGGGTGAAAAAAATCTGGAAGTTGAAAGGTTAAATTTGTAATTTAACCTATTAAAAATAAGAATTGAAGTGTCAACCTGAACATAGTTTTATCCTCGACCAAGAGGTTAAAGTTTGAATTCTTTATCCTCTCGTTGTTTAACTAAATATATATATATATATGAAGAAGAAGAATTTAAGAGTTGTTAAAAAAATGAGAGAAAAAATCAATTTACACCCCTAAACTTTAGAGGTTGTATCAATTAAAACCCCGAACTAATGATTGTATCAATTTAAATTCTGAACTTTCAAAATTGTATCAATTTACACCTTATGTTAAAATTTTATTTTAAAAACGTTAATTTAAACACGTGAAAACTTATAATTTTAACAATTAAACTCCTAAACTTTCATAAGTGAATAAGTTATATGAAAATTTAGGAGTTTAATTGATAAATTACAAGTCTACCCTCGTGTGAAAATTAACATTTTTTGTAAGTGAGGGTGTAAATTAATATACTTATGAAGTCAAGGTTTAAATTGATACAATTATTAGTTTAGGGTTTTAATTGATACAAACTCAAAAGTTTAAGACTATAAATTGATTTTAAAAAAAAAAATAATAATAAAAATAATAATAATAATAATAATAATAATAATAATAATAATGTAAAAAATGTATGGGCCAAAAGCCCAATAGCAGAGATACACGTTCAGACTCAGAGCCCAATACATAGGGAAGGTTGAGGCTTTTAGCCACTATAAAAGCAAGTAATGGGCCGAATCCTGGTCTTAATCGAAATATGTTCAGTTATTTTTTTTTTTTTAACTTCACATCTCTCGAAAACACATCGAAAAAATGTGGGCGGACTCGGAGACCTTATCTCTTTATTCTTCGTGATATTAGCCACATTTTTTATCCCGAAAAAAAATCATTGACTTATCAAATTATCTATCGAGCTTAGTCAAGTAGAACCGAGTTGCGCTGCTGGATGCTCCGATCGAAAACAAAAATAAGCTCCGCGGGACCACCTACCACTAGTCTTCGGTCGGAGGGGTTTATTGCACATCGAAGCGAAGAAATTTTGAGTTCATGCCACGACGATCTATATGGAAGTACAAAAAATACATCTCCTTCGCCCGCGCGCGATAGCTTTAACCTCGGGTCAGTCAAAGTGGCCCCTTCTAATCGGGAAGGTGGCTCCATACCCTGAACAACAGAGTGTATTGCAAAAGGCCTGAAATTTTCGTAAAAGAAAAGAGGAACGAGTGCCAAGGGACTTGAGTGACTCGTATTTATATCAATTGAGCTCGGCTTGATGATATATTATATCAGTTCAATTGTTAGATATTTGACAACTTGATGACATCAGAAATACAGAGACATGACTTATCTAATTAATGATTAACAAATAACAATAATGTTTAAAAAATAAATAAATAATGGGTCTGCCTAATTGTTTGTGTTTTCTTTTTCAATTAAAAAAGTCAATGGTATAAAATTCAACTATGAGGTAATTGATAAGAATGTGGCACAACTTGCTTGGCTTGACTATATTTCAAAGGGATTTTTTAATTTTATTTTTAATTTTCTTTTCTTTTAAAGATAAAAAATCAATGTATAAATTCCAATGGTAACTTTTGAAGTATTGAGTGATTGTTACTAATTTTCATTATTTTTTTAAATTATATGTATGTCTTGAAATAAACTTTCATTGTTAACCTATCACTTTAGAAGTTTAAGTTTATCATTTGTAATTCATGAATTTTTTTTTTTATGAACAATATTTCCTTACTTTTATTTTTTTAAAAAAAATACATTAAGGCCGTGTTTCCTTCCGTAAACATCATCACTCAATGAGAATAAAAAATTGTGTGATCCATCTCATTTTAGTTGATTGTGTTTATCAATTTTTTATAATAAGAATCAACTGCGAGTCCCACCATTTTTTTTATTATGCCTCATAGCATATTCGGGATTACATATTAATTGATTACGTGGGACCCACACCATATTTTTGGTTTACTTTGACACCATTTGCCATTTTTCTCCCCCATAACCTCCCTGTAATTTTCTTTCCATTCTTTCTTTTCTCTTATTTGAACTACTTCGATCTATTTTATACCTATTTTATACGATTCACAATTTTTGTTCACCTTCTTTGTTCAATTATCTCTTGTACGATTGTATGATTATTGAATCCAACAATGGTATTAACTGAGTACGACAATGTTTTCCACGCCATTTTATAGTTGACGTTAGGACATTCGGAGTTCAGGGACTTCAAAGTTAGATCAAAGAGTTGCAGGACTCTAAATGCCTTACTGTCCACCATAGAATGACCGATTGCGTTGTCGATTTCTTCTGCGTGCCAATCAAATTCGGTCTTTGAATTTGTTTTCAAATTTTTGGAAGAACTGGGTCGCTTCCTATGCAATCTTGCTATTGCTCTCTAAATCTAGTTATCGCTCCTAAATCTCCCTAACGTTTTCTCGATCTCTATCACAATCGATCGCTCTGGCTGACGTCAGTTAATTACTTCTTGTTTCTAGTACTCGAGTGCGCTTCGAAGCTCGAAATGACACGTTTGATGAAAGTCGGTTGCCATAAATTCTCGCCCTGGGTTCATCCCTTAGTCCATTTTTATTCCCATTATCTACCATACTCAACTCACAAAATCCTTTTGCTTTCTTTTTCTCATTCTTTGTTTGCATTTTACGACCATGTATTTTGACAACTCCTTCTTCAACCTCCTCATGGCACCCGTGCCTTCAAACTCTTATACTTCCACGACAAAATGCACGACATCAGAATAATTTTTTTATGATAACATTCACTTCTCTTCTTTTTCCGCTTCTTCTTATTCTTCTTCTTTTTCTCCTTCCTCTTCATCCCCTGATACATTGCATTCTGCAGTTATTTGTGGCGCAACCAATAACCCAGGTGTCAAGCGAAGGCTCTGCCCCCACAGTTAATCACACTTTAAGATGACTGAGGAGCAACAGAAAGTCAGAAATGGAAAGGAAAATGTTGACTCCGCTGCTAGGCCAGGTGGAGTACCAAAGAAAAGAAAAGAAAAAAAAAATCAACCTATGTGGTTATAGAAATCTCTTCCGATTTAGAATTTACAACTTTATAGTTTCCACTCCCTACTTTGGAGTTTTTTTTTCTTAATGTATTTTGGATGTAAATGCCATTCTAGTGAAAATAGGCTATACTTTCAGATGAATATAATTTTGCATGTCACTTTAGGATTACAGCTTTCGCTATATGACTGTCGTTTTTCAACAAACTTGCCCTATAACAGACACATTCTGGACTATCACGAGTTTCTCAATATTATTGGTGTTATCAAATGTCCAACAAAATACACCACTATCGGTATGTTGTTTACATTATTTTCATATATTGTTTTTTTATTTAACGAAAGGGCATTATGGTAAGCATACATATTTCATTCCCATTACATGTAAACCCTATTAATGAGTGTCGAATCACGATTCCAACCCATTCTCATTACGAATAAGTAAACAACATGAAAAGAAATATGATTCTTATTCTAATTGTTTTCCATTAAGGTTGATTTTGCATTACAATTACACCAATTTCTTAAATGGCCAAGTAAACGGGACATAAACGAGCTGAAATTTTCTCATTAAACCGTCGTTTTAACTTTATTAGCACAAAAATTATAAAGTTGAATCAAGTATACAATGAAGGAGAAGTTGAAAAATACCTTATTCTCATAATTTTTTGATACGCTATAACTCACTATCGACAATAAAAAGTTATAATCCATTATTTGAACATATAAATGTTATCATGCAGATTATTCATTCTCTTTAGATACAATATAGGTGAAAATTCGAACCTTGATCTTTTGGTCGAGGATATATGCTTAAACGGGTTGAATTATGTATATGTTGACATCTAATTCTCAACTTTTGTATATCAATTAATGTATTAACTTTACATATGTCTATGAATTCGAGTAAATCAATATTTTCATTATACCGTATAAATCAATAAAAATATCAAAGTGTTGATATTTACATAAAATTGAGCGTTCATATCAACGTCATTTTCATAATTCTGTTAATTAAAGTTTTATCCAATAATTAGTTTTTTTTTCCCACTTTCTTTTGCTTCCATTAATTTAATTTTCCGGGTCAAGAATGGAAAAATGGATAAAGTATCCATATCAAACACCTCTTAGAGCTCACAAAATCAGCTTCTGCTTCCCCAAACGTTCATATGAATGCCAATGGAATACCAGAAGAAACCATTTTCAATGTGATAAAATAGACCCAAAACCCAGTTTTTCATTCTTTTTCTCTCAATCTTTTCCATTTTTTTGGGTTATTTTGTGGTCGGATTGGTGGGTTTCAAAGAAAACTTGAAATCCCATCATTTTTTTTGTTAAAATATTGTGCTCTGTTTGCTACCATTGGCGTCAGTTAAGTTCTTCCATGAAAAATGGCATCTGGGGAGCAAAATCTTGCTGAAGAAGATGGTGGAAACCCTTTGAAGAGCAAATTTGATGCTCCAAATCTCAAGGTATTTACAAATTTTTGGTTTATTTGTACAAATTTCATCTGGGTTTTCTTAGGATTCCAGTTTTATTGAGTTTTTTTTTGGTATTTAGTAGAACTTGTTCATTCATTAGAGTTAGTTTTTGTTACATTTGTTAAGTGTTAGAACTTTGTTAAGGAAATCAGTGGAAACAAATTTTGGTGGTTATAGGATCCTACTGAAAAAGTTGAATCAAACCAATCAATTTGATGGATTCTGATTTTTGCTGTGCTTTTCCTTTGGGATGAGATAATTGGTTGTTTTGATTCTTCTTTGAGTTCAGGCTTATAAAGCTCTGAGTTCTATGTGTATTTCCTAAAGTCAAAATAGTTTCATTTTGATTTTCTGCTTCAAACTGAAGGCTGAAGGAGATTCAACTGAAGAAACTTGCCCTGATTTGCACCAGAAATTTGATAACCTTGCTATGGAATCTCCATCACTTGCAGCTATGAACACTGGTGAAGATTCTAAGATATCAAAATTTCCCCAAATTCCAAGCCATTCTCCCAAACGAGTGGCTCTCTCACCTCTATTCCCAAGTATTTCCAATGCTGCAGTGTCCCCGGGCCGCCCTTCTCCGTCCGAAAGTAACTCAAACTCAAAGGGCATTGCTACAAACATGAACTCCCAATATGCAAATTTAAGGCCAAATGTTGAAATTTCTCCGATCACACCGTGCGAAGTTTTTCGTGCGAGGCCTAGAATATCAAGGTCGTTGTCGCTTACGAAACTTTTCAACCCCAAATTGAAAAGAGCAGCAGATTCAGGGTCCCCATATGGAGGGGGCATAATTGAACCTCCCATCCCAACTGTAAGTATATAATCACTTCTTGGCTTGAAAACTGTTTATTTGAGTACTGACTACTGCATCAATAGGTGAAGTATAGTTATGATTGTGTTCCATGACTTCATTTCCACCCACCTTCATTCTTATACTTCTCGAGGACTTTGTAGGACGGTTCTCTCGAGTCAGTCGGAGAGCTCTACTTCGATTGCTCTCTACTAAGCTAGCCAATTTGAAATGCTTCCCAAAAGAGAACCAGTGCATCAAATTATAGTGAAGACATGGTCTCACATTTGACTTGAAGTTTCGTATTTTATGTCCTTAAATCATTACGATCGACATTTTCGGGACAGGGCTTAGTGTTTCGGGTTGAGTTGGTATCAATGTAGCTTTTCATACGCAATGCAATCTCAAGCTAATCTCTTAAAATCATTGCAATTTGATGGTTTATCCCTTTTTGCTCAAACAGTTTTGTTTCCAACTGTGTTTTCTATTTGATTCTTACAGAATTCCTCACATTACAGAGAGAATTGGCTCAAAGGTCGATGCATCGATCCTATTCCGTCCCGGTGATCAGGGAAGATGGAAGTGTATTGTTACGTGGTAATATTGTTCGTCTGATTCCGACCTCTCCTCAAATCGGCAAAGAGATTGTTATGACACCATTTAAATCACCAACATATGATAACGGTAAATTTCTTATGTCGTGTTCAGTTCCTGTATATTTGATATTTCCTCTGTTCTTTTTAAACTTCAATTATCAATAAATGCTTTATTTTCATGATTCAGATAAAAACATAGACGCTGGTGAGCATATTTCAGAAGAAGCTGTTTGTCGAATATGCTTGATTGAGCTCGGGAACGGTCCTGAGACTATGAAGATGGAATGTAACTGCAAGGGTGAACTTGCACTGGCTCACCAAGAATGTGCTATCAAATGGTTTAGCACTAAAGGTAACAGAATATGCGATGTGTGCAGGCAAGAGGTTCAGAATCTCCCGATTACGCTGTTACGAGTGCATGCCGTTCAGACCTACAACTTCCAAGGAAGCGGAATCAATCGAGCTGACATTACTCAATACAGGCAAGTAAAACTGCTTCCCCCATTGGAATATGCAGGCATCCAGGAAAAGGGTATCAATTCTCTTCACATTATACATACAAATCAGCCAACTTTTACCCATATGCTCGATCGTCGGAAGACGATTCTCGTGAAGTTTTATGTTTGATTAAAAACTGAACTTTTGAGTGAACATTCTACAGAGTTTGGCAGGATGTTCCTTTTCTTATTATCATCAACATGCTAGCTTACTTTGGTTTCCTAGAGCAACTTCTGGTATTTTAGCACTTCTCTAACTCTTCTTCTTCTTAGTTATCAACCTTGTTACGTTCATTTATATCGAAGTCGGTGACGTTAATGTATTATCGCTTTTCTTTTTCGAGGCTGTTCGGATTGCTAATACCGGTGCCTGTGCAGGCTGGTAAAATGGGATCGAGCGCGCTAGCTATTTCTCTTCCTTTTTCTTGCATATTTGGTCTTCTTGCATCCATGACTGCAGCAACAATGGGTAGGGCGATGCTCATTTTTCGAGTCAATATTCAGAAAATATTTTTTAATGCTTGTTCTTGGTCATCAATCCATATTAATACTCTTGAAGTTTGTTATCAGTATGGAAGCAGTATATATGGATTTATGCCGTTGTGCAGCTCGCTTTGGTGATCGCCTTTTCTCATTTTTTCTACTCGAAGGTAAGAATTCATGCCGAAAACCGTAGAATCTCGATGCAATACGAAGAACAGAGACATTATGTTCAGCAATCACATGATCCATTTTTCTTTGGATCTACAGCTTCACATGCAGGCCATTCTAGCTATTCTGCTTGCCACATTTTCAGGCTTTGGAGTTACAATGGCTCTAACTACCATTCTCGAGAAAATTCTTCGACGAACAAGACCGTGGCTCGATCAATCAAGTCATCAAACTCCATCGGAAATGCAGTTAGATGGACCGTCGACAATCATGACGGATCAAATGCAAGCAGATCCTCCGCTTGGTCTTCAACGGGGATCCGAGGAGCCGATGCAGCCACAAACATTACCCGGAACCTTGCGCGCGAGCCAAATTGATCCTCCTCCTGATCACGATATTGAAATGGGAGCTTCAGAAACCTTGCATCAGAGGCTGACCATATCAGTGTGCCATTGACAAGGAGTTCCAAGTCTTGTATATGTGCTTCTCAACCTGTGTAGTTCTGCCTCTGTATATATATATATATATATAAATATATATAATATAACTATAAAATAGTTTTTATCATTTATTTTTCTAGTTTATTTTATGTGTATGCTACTTTTTCTAAAAAAATCTCTACTTTTAATTTTTAAGTAGACAAAAAAGAAAAGAAAAAAAGAATGAAAAAGAAAAAAGAAAAAGATGCAAAAATGGTTGCAGCCCAGCTAGCAGCCAACTTCGGTTCTTAAATGAATTTTTTCAAGAAAAATAGAACCAATTTTATAGGGAAATTCTCCCAAATGTCTTTTATGAGGTGTGTGTTTTGAAAAAAAGTAATTTTTTTTTTATTGAAAAAATGACCAAAATTGAAATTAATTTTTACTTTATTAGTAGGCTTTTTTTCTTGACAACATGTTGGGGTGTGGTATCGAACCTAGGAACCTAACGGTCGTTAGTTCATATATCATACCAATTGAGCTATGTTCGTGTTGAACAACTTATGATTTAAGTTTAGGATTTTAGAGTTTAGGGTCTAGGGATTAGTGTTTGGAGGAATATTTTAGTCTTCAGCATCGTTTTAGATTCTAGTATTTGGACATTTTTCAAATAAAAAAAAGATTTTGGTCATTTTTCAAAACTACCTATTAAAAATAGACATTCCTCTAGTTATCCTAATTTTATACTTTGAAATGATTGTGGTTCATCAATATAAACCAAATAAATTTGTAGATATATATAATACTTTGATAACATACTATTAAAAGTTTTCCACCTGGATAATCATTTGATTTTTGGTTTGTTTATTTTTTATTTTTTGAAAATGTTTGTTTGTTCTTTTTAATTGTGTTTGTTTTCTACAATTTTCTTATGACAATTTCGTCTTTCTTAAAGAAATACTTGAATTCTTAGTCAAATTCAAAAAACAAAAACAAAATTTTAAAAACTATTTTTTTTAGCTTTCAAAACTTAACTTGGAGTTTGAAAATATTTGTAAAAAGTAGATAACAAACGGGTGAGAGTGCAATCAAAGTCCCACGTTGACTAAGAAATATGAAGATTATGGGTATATAAGTGAGGGACAACAAATTTATTGGTATGAGGCCTTTTGAGTAAAACAAAAAACAAAGTCACGAGAGCTCATTCTCAAAATGGACGATATCATCATACCAATGTGAATGTTCTGTCCCTAACGAGTTATATTAGAATCATGCTTCTGACTTAGTCGTGTCGGTTGCTCGGATGCAGTTTTGGATGTTTACATTTCTCATTTTGGTAATTGTTTTTGTTGGCTAACCTAGTTAATGATGCATTATTATCAATTACATTAAAATGATATTTTTATAAGTTCAATGACTAGATTAAACTTTTGAGTGTTTAGGGATCAAAATGTACTAAATCTGCTCTCTTTGATAATCATTTCTATTGGTTTGTTTAGGGATCAAAATGTACTAAATCAGTGCAACAGCGTCAAAAACTTGTTGCGCACTTTTAATGCAGTGCAAAACTGCAAGTGTACGGGTCAAGTAATAAAAAGTGTATGTAAATACGAGTATCGTCCTCAAGATTGAATTTCTAGTTCACTTAAATACCACGAATAATAATGTTTGATTTTATCTAGAGAAATAAAATGCAAGGAGAGTTATGACAATTCTACGAAAACAATCAATAAAATAAAGGTAACAATTGAGACAAATCACGAGAAATGTATCTTAGGGATATGATTTCACCAATTAGACTGACGTTTCAATCCGTCAAAAGCTTAGATTATTCATGTAAATTTCAAAATAAAACATTAAAAACTCGCACAATTGGTCTCATGCAATGTAATAAAACTAATATATCAATCTAGTTTTTAAAGACATGCAAGACATTAAAAACTCTTTTTTAAAACAACCTCTAAAAGAGCCCTAATCATTCTCATGTTAGAACTACCCTTAGTCATGCAATCAAGATCTAGTATAAACTACTATTTCACAAGCATAGATTTAAACCATAAAAACATACAATTTTTGATCAGGAGATTATAAGCATTAAGAAAGTAAATGCACGAATGAAAGATAATCAATCAATCTAAACATTTAATTAATCAAAACATCAAAACTAAAAGGTTACATCAATCTCCAAGATAAGAAAATTAGCTACTCATGTTCAACAATAAATAAGTCTTAAACCATGAAAAACCCATTAAAAAGTTCTAAGGGAAGAAGAATAAAACTCAATCACGTGCAGTTCTTCGTTCCCGTCACGTAATCCACGATCTTCGGCTTCCAAATCTCTTCCTCCACTTCGATGGCCGTCTTCTTCTCTCCAAAGTATGATGAATCTCGAAAATTGGGGGTTTTCTCTCTAGAATTGGCTCCCTTTGGCGGCGGGAAAAAGTGGAATTTATATCAAAATTCGTCGCAACTTCGAGACCCTAAGGGGCAGTGTCTCGACGCTGTCCCAAAATACCTTATTCTTCTGTTTTGGAAGGCCAGCGTCGAGACACTAGGCACAACGTCTCGACGCTATGGACGGAATTGACGCTGATTGGCTTTCTGTAGCGTCTCGATGCTACGTCATGACATCTCGACGCTACTACTGCGGGACTTTTGGCTTGTAGACGAAATTTGAGCATCTCGATGCTCCAGGTGGCGTCTCAACGCTATGCCCTCAGGATTTTTTGCTCGAACTTCTTTTCCGTTGGCTTGGCTTCTTCCACGATCACCCAATTGGTTCATCTTTTCATTATAAACCTCCATAACGCTCCATTTAGCTACAATTGCTCAATTTCTACAACATACAAGAAAATCAACGTGAAAGTACTCGTTTAAACAGGAAACTAGCGATAAAAAACTATAAAGATAACACACTTTGTAAGCTATCAGGATCAAAATGTACTAAATCTGCTCGGTTTGATAATCATTTCTATTGGTTTGTTTAGGGATCAAAATGTACTAAATCTGCCCTGTTTGATAATCATTTCTATTGGTTTTTGGTTTTTGATTTTTAGTTTCTTAAAATTAAGCTTATTAATCCTACTTCCATTTATAAGTTTCCTCATTTTCTTATCTACTTTCTAGCGACATTTTCAAAAATTAAGTCAAATTTTTAAAACTCAAAGAACTGATTTTTATTTAACTGATTTTTTTTTCGTTTTTAGAATTTGATTAAAAATTTAAATATTTTTTTTTTTAAAAAAAATAAGAAAGTTATAATAAAGAAATTGAGAAGACATAAATTTAAAAAACACAAAATGAAAGAAAGGATTATTAAACTTCAAAGTTTAGGAATTAAATTTTGAAATTTAAACCAATAAATATATTATTGTTACATTCAACCTACACAATCAATATTTTAAGTTTTAACATATCTAGTAATATAAAATATCACATATTAAAGGTCATCATTTAAAAAAAAAAAAAAAAAAAATTTAATAATTTTCTAAGAAAAATATTTTAAGTTTGAACATATCTAGTAATATAAAATATCACATATTAATTTTCTTTTTGCTAATTTTGTTTGATAAGATCTTCATAACAATACTTTTCTGAATGCCATAGCAACTTTTTAAAAGGTGAATTTTGTTCCCTTTTCTTTTTGTAATTTAACACAAAAAGGTAGACATCATTACACTATAATTTCTACAAATTAATAAAAACTTTGTTTCCTTTTTGATAGATCACTTTTGAAAGTCCTTTGTTTTGGGACTTCAAAAGGTTGAGCTTCTCAAAAAAGCCCTTTTGAATTTAGGGGCTGTCCTATAGACCATTGACCAATTTTCATAGGGCTCTTTTTTTACTTTGGAATGTAAAAAATAAATAAAACTTAGGGCAAAGTCAAATGTGTAGGGCTGAGTACTGCCCCAAGCAACTGCTTCCCTAGGAACAAAAGTGCCCTACAATCATACCCTAGGACCCTATATATTCTTGTCCATCTTAATTACTTCCAACATTGTTTTATAAAACAAAAATTTAATATTTCTCTTCCATTGGGGTCTTGAGATTCTCAATCTATAAACATCATTGGAAACTTAAAACATATCTTAAAACTCTTCAACTCTCTAATCTAACAACATATTTAATTTATTTTCTTTTTGGTTAAATTTTCAAGTTTATTTGCGATGCGTATAATAGTGGGATGGAGGATTTCGAACTTCAAACTTGAAAGGGGAGGAGTGTATGCTAATTACAGTCGGGTTATAACTCACACTTTGACTATAACTACCAATTACGATCGAGTTATACTCACTTTGACTATAACTATCAATTAGGGTCGAGTTATACTCACTTTAACTATAACGGTTGTACTTAGGAAACTTTGACCTTAATTATAACACATATTGGATTAGTTTTTATTAATTAAAATAAGAGGTTTTTTTCTTTCTTTTTCTATATTTATCATTTGCTTTATTGTATTTGTTTTATTTATTTATTTTTCTTTATATATTGTCATGTAAGTACATATATGCTTTTCTTTAGAGACAAACGTAATTAAGGTAATAAAACAAATTAAACCACTGATATTTGTCTTATTGATTATCTTTAAATTTTCTCTTTGTGATGGAATTATTTTTGAAAATGACAAGTTAACATATTTATTTTCTCATTCTAATAGTAGTTTAGGGTTTAACAATATCGTCTAGTTGCATGATGTATTGTCTAGTGATCATGAGATCTTAGGTTCAATCTCCCACCCTAATATGTTGTTAAAAAAAAAAAAAAAAAAAACAATATATCCCGAAGTCAATCATGTAAAATTCTACAACAAATTTTAGTAATGATCACACTTAATTTTACAGATTAACGCAAAGTTCGCAGGCTCATACAAAAATATATATATATATATATATATATATATATATATATATATATATATATATAAAAAGTGCTTATAAGTGATAGTAATTAATTAATCAATTTGTGTTCCATATCAAAAGTATGCTTTGATTTTTTTTATCATGTATTATTTATACTAATTTAGGTCAGATTTGAGGCTTAGTATACATAAGCGCATAGCTCAAAGGTTATTTGGTATATATTCCTTCCTTTGAGGTCGAATGTTCAAATCATTATACTCTCCATTTCTGTACTAAAAAAACGAGGATTGGCATGTGTGCAAAACATTTTGACATAATTAGGGTTTATTAGCTCTCAATAAATTAGTTCTAACCTTTAATTTTAAAATTTATCATTTGGAACTCTAAATTTGAGCAAATAATGAAATATAATTAATATATGTTTGAAATTATATTAGAAAATTTCCCACAAATCCATTCACAAATCACACGAAATTCAACCAATAAAACACTAAGAATCAAGTCATAAAAATGTGATCCAAACACAATTATGAAATGTTGGAACCTAACCACAAGTCAAACAAAAAAGAAAATCTATCCAAATTAAGAAACAAAATGTTCAAAACTAGGTTAAAAAGAAAACATCCAACAATACCAAAATTTAATAACCAATACCCACAAAAATATTATTGTTTCTCTCATTTTTTATATTAATAATGTACTTTAAATAACTTATTATAGAAATAAAGTAGTTTTCAAAGTATTTACAAAACTAGGGTACCTAAATCGTGTACCATGGACACGAGTTACCCCCTAAGTCGTGTACCATGGACACGAGTTACATGTGACGTGACAGATCATAACTCGTGTCCATGGTACACGAGTTACCCCTACATCGTGTACCATGAACACGAGTTACCCCTAAATTGCGTACCATGGACACGATTATTAATATAAAAAATTCTTGTTTATACTTTGAAAATTACCCTAGTTTTGTAAATACTTTGAAAATTACCTTACTTCTGTAATAATTTATTTAAAGTACATTATTAATATAAAAAATCTTTGTTTCTCTACACTGAAATGGATGAATTTCTCTCATTTTTTAAGTTTATTTTTCTTAGATAAAAAAAATATCAATAAGATCGTACCGACAAAATAAGTTCGAACACATACGTACAAATAATTAAGTCGAGTTATTTTACGATAAGAAGCTAGAAATTTTCATAAAAATGGGCAAAATTCTACTTTCCATAGTTATTTACACACCATCTTTTAAAATTTCAAAAAATCATAGTATTAAGAAAATTAAAAATACATGCATTTTGGCATAAAATTTCCTCCCAAATTGTATAATTATTATTATCACTATTTTCAATTATTTTTATCCTCAAACTCACCGACGTTGACCATGGTGGCTGCCGGCCAGATTAATTTGACCACTAGTCAAATATATATTTATATTTATATATATATATATATAGCAGTAGTTTTCTCTGGCAAATGCAATAATTTGAAAGCGAAATTACAAAAAAAAAAAAAAAAAAAAAAAAAGTTCAAACGACAACATATAAAATAACAAGAAGAAAAAAATAAAAAAAAGTTACATGCATGGGCCCTTTTTACTGCTTTCTGAAACTGTCAACTTTAAACATTCACCGGTGGCCCCCGCCGCCGACGGCCCCTTCTGACGGTTTCCGCCGCCCTGCACTGTGAAAATCTGTGGCTTCGTTATCATTATGATTTTTGAAGCAGTTTGTTCAAAACAAAACGCTGTAATTTCTAAGATTTTTTTTACTGACCTTCGATTTGATAAAGTTTGATGGATTGATGGTGAAATTTTAGTGGTTGGCGGCGAACTGGCTTAGTCCCATTGTTGAGTTTATGGTGGCGAATTTCGCTAGCTCCGGTGGGAAGAATGGCGGCCGAGCTGCTTCTCCTCCTCCGACACCGAGGAAGTCTCTCGTTTGACCGCTACTTCTCATACCGTTGCTACCTGCATTAAGAATATGAATAAACGATTAAATTTTAAAGCTTTTCTTTCTTTCTTTTTGAAAAATGATACTTCATTAGTATGTGAGAAATATACAAGGGCCGAAACCCAATTACATGAACGCAATACAGTTCAAAGCGATAATTGAGATATCATAGCTAGAGAAAGAGAGGCTAATTTGTCTCTTAAATTTTCAAATTGGAAGGTTAATTATATATACAAAAAGTTCAAATCCTATGGTTAATTCTTCCTTATAAAGTTAGGTTATATTCGAACATAACTTAGTAGTTAAGATATTTCGTCCTCAATTAATGTTGGAGGTTTTTACTTGTTCGGTCTTGATTTAATTTTCAAATCTAAAGCTGAAAAGAACGTTAAGAATGTGAATAAAAGATTAAATTTACCGTTGGGTGGTATCAGAAGTTGGCTGAGACAATTCGAGCTCAAGTCGGAGTTGTTACCGATCATCTGCACCGAATCTGCCATTGTCAAGCTTCTAGATTTATTAAGAGAGTTCAAGCTCACTGCATTGGAAGACGAAGACGAAGAGCTCATTACTCCGAAAGCGCCGGCTCCAAAGAGCGGCGAATTATTATTGTTGCTGCTTCTAGTTGAGCCCATAAGAGCAGCTTTTTGCAGAAGGGCGGTGGCCGACATCGGAGAAGAAGAAACAACAGAGTGAGAAGATTGACCCGACAACAACGCGGTAGCTTTCGACAAACTTCCCTTATTATCAACATCTCCCTTCTCATCAATCACCGGCAACATTGTCGGAAGCCCGGTTTCGTTTATCGATCCAAAAAGATTGGAAGAGGAAGAAGAAGCTCCAAAAAAGTTGGAAATCATGTTGTTATTATTGTTGTTGTTCATTGCAGTTTCAGCTGAAGCTTGGTTCAACCAAAGTGACAATGGAGATCTGTTTTTCTGTTGATGTTCTTCAAAATCTCTCAAAAATTGATCTGAATGACTGAATTGGGAAAGACCAGAAACATCTCCAAGAGATTGAAGATTGTTGTTTTGATGATGATCAATCAAAGATTGTTGTGAATGATCTTGTTGATGAAGAAGAATTGAATGATCATTATTATTTCTGAGATTATTCAGAATATTTGTTGCTGAAACTGTTGTGATTCTTGCACTTTCTTCAGCTAAAGCATCACAAAATGCTCTGTGGGTTATGAAGCTGTCTTTCCTGTACGAGAAAAAAAAAACAAAAAATCCAACATTTAATTGTCCAATCATTGATACTTGTGTTTTGCAATTCAATTTCTAGGTCAGACATAATCAGCATTAATTACTTCTGTCTTTAACAATAAGAGTAAAAAAAGAAAAGAAAAAAGTGGGATTTTTTTTTGCTTTTTTCTTGATTCAAAAGCGACCCATGATTCGAAAAACGTGTTTGATTTTGAATTCAGACTGATGATCGGTTGATATTACAGTTTTGAACTGTTTGTATCAAGCGTCATCAATGACTCTCGTTAAAAGTTAGATGTTTGAATCTTCACGAGTGAGAAAATGAATTTCTAACTCGTTGAGACAAAAAAAAAAAAGTTTGAATTACCTGGAGAAAAGGGTTCCACAATCACACTTATACTCTCTTGTGCCACAAGTTTTGGAGTGAGCTTTCCAATCAGACTGAACAGCATATTTCTTAGAACACTTTTCACATTTCCACTTCTTCTCGCCGTGTTTCCTACTGAAATGTTTCTTTATCCCGGTGAGGTCGCCGAGGGCTCGCGACGGATCGTGGTGGACGCACGTCTTCTCCGGGCAAATATACACCTTCTTCTTGATCGGCTCCTTGCTCGTTCGTTGTCGCAGTTTCCACGGGAGGTTGTGCCCTCGCCGGTGAAGCTGCAGGTTCTGATCTCTCTGAAACCCCTTGTTGCAAATTTCACATAGGAATCTATTCGTCGCCATGAGCGATTTCGGCGACATAGCAATAACCTCGGCATCTGGATCTGCAGCAACAACAACACAACTAATTCAGTCTCCAAATCGAAAAAATCTTATTCGATTACACGATATAAAGAGATGATTAACAAAGCTAACCTGGGTTTCCGGGGAGGTTTCTCTTCTTCTTCGCCGCAGCGGCAGAGGCTTTCGGTTTAGGGTTAGGTATATTAGGGTTTGCATCTGGCTGTTGCTGAGCAAAGCCAGTGGGAGTAGTGGAAGAAAGAACAGAAAAGGGATTACTTGACATGTTTTTTTTTTTGTTTTTTAGGTTCTTATTTTGAAGATTGGTTTAGACAAGAACAAACAACAAAAAACCAATGGATTTTTAATTTTTTCCTCTTGCAGACAAACACCTAAGAGTTTTTTGTTATGTAAAATGATGATCTATTGACAAAGGAAAAAAAGATTAGGGTTCTGCCAAAAGACAGTAAAAACCAAAGTTGAAGACTTTGAATCTGAACAAAAGACCTTGAACAGAATTTTCTTCTTTTTTATATAGAAAAAAGCTTTCCAAATGAGAGACTCTTTCTAATGGAGATCTGGGTTTTTCCCTCTTTTGTTTTGGTTTCAAGAAAACACCAAAAACCAACATGTTTTGCCCTTAAAAAGAGAATATATCTATTTTCCTTTTATTTTTATTCTCTCTTTAATTGAAATATATTATATTATTCAATTCTTATCTCATTATTATTTTTTAAGCCATATGTTGGAATGGACAACCAACTCTTTCTGTTTGTAACTTTTTTGAGCTCAAACTCCAATACTACATTCAAGTTTTCAATGGAAAAAAGGGGGACCCTTTTTCACTCCCATTTGAGTTATATTCAAACCTATCATATTAATTAATTAATTATTTTTTTTATATTTTTATAAAGATGTAAACTTACTAACTACAACAAAACACCAAACACCAAACTCTATGTTTGTACCAACTTTTGTCTTGTGAACTAAATGAAACATGTTGTTGACTTATTGTGTGTGTTAATAAGTTTAGGGGTTGAAAAGTATGGATTTGTGTTGCTTGTATCTTTAAACTATGCAAAAATGGTTTAAAGCAAAAATAAATGAGTATTGAATTTAGGTAAACTCAATTTGGTCTATGCTACTTTAAAAGATGTAAATTTTTTCTTTGGATTTTGACACTTCGTGGACTAATTAAACACAACTGAAAAGATGCCGATTCAGTTTCCAAAGATGAATCTAAACCCGAACTGGTGTGTCCTTTGCAAAAGAAGTGAAGAATCCACATACCACATTTTTCTCCATCTCCCATATGTTGTTAGCCTTTGGGCTAATCTTCACCGGGGCTCCAATTTGATTGTTGATTTGCCTCTCACCTTAGATGCCTTCATATCTCGAGGTATTGATATACCATTGACGTCGGAAAAAAAACATTTTATCGATCAACCGCTCTTTGGTGCAATTTTTTGAAACATCTCGCTTGAACAAAACAATAGAATCTTCAATGATTCTTAAGTCTGTCTCTTGGTGCTCTAAATCTAAGTTTTTTTTTTTGTAATTGTGGTTTATCGACCATTGTACTCAATTAGAAGGCTTTCTTTTAGCATCTCCTCTTTTTATCAGTTAATGTAGTATCATTTTCCAAAAAAAAAAAAATTTAGTTTAGGTAAACTATGTGTTAATTAGTTTTTGAATCGATGATTTGTACAAATTCAAATAGAATCAAATCCATGAAACAAATGAAATTTTGAATTCATAAGGAAAATGTCGTGTCCCCAAATATACCTATAGTCAAACTTGTCGTCAACAAAAACATTTCTTCATTTTCATCAATAACTACCATTTGATTGTCTTTTTCTATAGAAAAACTTAAAAAGGACATTATTCTTTCCTTTGATAATGATAATTCCCTAAACAACTCCACCTAAAAACAACGTTAATCTACACGAAAAAGATCTATATATATATACGCATCAAAGTCCAACGTTAATTTGTTTTCAAAGAAAATTCAAATTATCAATCACTTTTCGCACTCCATTTCAAATTAGACCAACAAAACACTTCAAAATCATCTCGAAAACTAAACGAAACACTCGAACACCGTTAAAAGTCTAGGCACCAACCCGATCGAAGTAATTTTCGTGACGAGTATTTGGAATGCCTTGAATTTGTTATAACCCTCTACAACTGGTTCGATACGGGGTCTTTGGTGATATGAGAGCAACGCCCCTAAAGAAAAAAATCTGATTTGAGTTTTACTATTTGTTTTGGGCTTTGGCGAACTTTGCATTAGGTCATTAGAAGAGTGACATATATAAACATTTTAATGAATTCAGCCGTCACCTAGTCTTTCATTTCTAATTCTCTCATATTCGTAATAATATTGTTCTCTCTCTTCTGTCCGTGAACGTAAGCTAACACAACGTTAGTGAACCACGTAAATCTGTATCGATTTTCTTTTGTACTTTTGTTCTTTGTTATTCGATTCTATCGTAACATCGGATATTAATAGATAAACGTAAAAAAACGAAAAAGAAAAAAGGAAATAGTGGACCTATTATTTCCACAGAGAAAAATGAAAAAAGTACAAGTTAAAAAGGTATAGCAAACAAATACCTAATCTACCTTGAAGTAATAAACAGAGAGAAAAAAAAAAGTATGTGAGAGTTTTAGTAGTGACTGTAAAAAGGTGGTCCGATGGGATTGATTCACCCAAGATTGAGTAGTAGGTTTTGAATCTGTTTTTTTTTCCCTGTTTGAAAAAAAAAAAAACATATATATATATATATATATATATATATAAATAAGAAAAATCATTTTAGTGCCGTATTATTACGAGTCTCATTCCATTTTAGTCTTCCGACGTTCAAACGTCCAAATTTAGTATACTATTTTGATCCATTTTAGTTTATGTACTTTCAAATGTTCAATTTTGTATTTTGGTATTTACTCTAAATTTTGTAAAAGAAGTTAATTTCTACATTAGACGTCCCTCTATAAATTTTGAAAATATGTTTACAATTGTATAGTTTCTTGCATGAAAATTATTATTATTATTTAATCAATTTCAATAAAAATTAACTTCAAACTAAGATGAGACAATTTAAAGCTTTTTTTTACTACACTGTAACTAAAAATACGAAAACAAAATTGAGAACGCAGAAAACATTCAGACAGACACAAATGCTGCAGTCTGAGCATTTTTGGAATCGAGAGGTCCGCCCAATAACGTCTGGCGCTCCCGATCGTAGCATCCCCAAAACTACTCTAGCACCTCTTCCATCATCATCGTCAAAATTCTTTGCATCACTATCCACTGAGCCACCTCGTAGGCAAGCTTGTTTCCATGGCGTCTGCAGTGACCAAAATCACATCTTCTAAATCAGTAACTCTGCTCCCTGACCTCCGACACAATCGTTCTCGATTCCAAGCTCTTAAAGTGGAGACAAAACTCGCTAAAGATATCCAATCTACTTATAAGGAAAGCTTTAATAAAAGTATATAGATCAAAATAAAATCCATAGGAACTAAAATAGTATATATTTTAACCATCTTAAAATTAGTAAGTATTATTATTTGAAGTTATTTTTTTTTTTTTTTTAAAAAAGTAAAAAATTGAAAAGTTAGTTAGCTTTTATGGGGATGGATCTGGTATAGAATGATTAAGTGATAATTAAAAGTGAATGAAGTAATTTTTGGGAGATTGTGGTCAGAAACATTGAGACAGATGAGAGAGAATTGAGTTTTACATTTCCCCATGTTTTTTTCCTTTCAACCGTCCGTGATACCTTTACTTGTCTCTATCTATTTTGTAATCACAGCTTTTTTTTTTTTTTCTTTTTTAATGGAATATTTCATTTCAAACAAAAAAATGAGTTAGAAATGTGGTTCGGGTTCGGGTTCGGGTTCGAGTTCGAGTTCGAGTTCGTGTTTATGTTGTTGAATTTGATGAAATTGAATTGGTTTCGTTTGATTGATATTGGTTGTGATTGATCGACGTTTATGGGTTTTGATTGATTTTTGTTATGTTGAAATAATGTACTCAAAGTGTTAATATATAACGTTGGTTGAAGCTTTGATATCATGTTAAATCACTAAGTCAACAGATAGTTAAGTATTAATATATAATACTTGAACTCCTATAATGTCATTATTTTCTTCCTCTTTGATATTGATATTCATTTGTTGGGTATTTTACAAATTTTCCAACTCACAAATAAGAGGGAGGGTTGAAGTATTGATTTAAGATTAAATTTACCTTAACAGTACATTAGTTTACGTACACTTTTGAGTTAATCGGTGATTTAACAACATTTTCTGTGTGTAGTTTGTGTACGAATTCGACTATTAGATATATTTTCTTCAATTGTTGGTTTAGGGATTTTTTAATCCATAATTAATTGAGTCGGTCTAACTATATAGTAATGATCACACATATATATTACTTATGGTTCTATTGGATATTAATGTTATTATTTTTTTAAGGAATTCTTAAGAAATTAGAAACAAAAGAAGTTTTTAAACAAACAAACCTATTATTTTTTTTTCTTTTTTTTTAGTTTAAAAATATATAGAGTGAGAGATTCAAACTTTTTCCCTTCAATTTTTTTTAATAATATCACGGGTGGGAGACTCGGACATTTGCCCTCCTCATCGATGACACATACTTTATGTATGCTCACGTTGGTAAAAAAAATAATCATAATAATAATTTGAATGCATAGTTCAAGGGAGTAAAAAATTAATCCAAAATTATATGATAAGCTAATTATTAGGAATGCGACCAAAGTTCCACACTGACTAAATAAGGAAAAAATCATAAGATATATAAATGAGGATAACCATCTTCAGTAATGAGACATTTTTAGTGATTCTAAAAACAAAATCACTAAAAATTTATGTTTAAAGTTAACAATATCATATCATTATGCTGGAGATATATGGTGGTACATGTGTCCTTAACGCTAATTATATGTGTCCTTAACGCTAATAAATATATTTATGTCAAAATATATCCCATGTATATATATATATATATATATAGTAACTTAATGGATGAAACTTTAATTATTTAGTCTCATCCATTTTCATATTGTTTTTCTATATAGTTAATCCACATATGGATGAGATTAATAAATAGAATTTGTGCATGGAAAATATCTTTCTAAACTTTGTTTCTATTTTAATTTAGTCCATATTGTTGGCGCAAGATTTTGGATTTTTCCGAACCCTCTGTGTGCTCTGTCGTGGAAGGCCGCCGACGATGGGGTAGGGTACCTGCATAAGGAAGGAAAATGTAAACTTGCACCGGTGTGGGGCTAGGCCCACGAGGTTTCGATGCTTAAGTCAGAGAGGTCTGAGCATAAATAGGAGTGGTAGAGAGAGATTGTGTAGAGTTACGCGCTCTTACGTCTCTCCCCCTCCCTGATCGAGAGGGGTATTTATAGATGGTGAGGAGGGAGCGTTCCCTGATTGGTTATGTCGGTCTGCCATCATGTGGTTCTTCGAACCAGAATGAGGAGATGCGGATCGACCGGAGTCGACCCGCGTGCCTTGTCTTGATGATGGTTACCGTCGTCCCTCGATTCTCGAAGGGATTGCGGGGGCGTTGTTGTACTATCGTCCCGTCAGGTGAGTCAGGTTGTCTTATCGATCACTTCTCACGTCGATCGAGAGACAGCCTGACAACAGCGGATCCTCGGGTGAGCTGTTAAGTCCAGACCCTCAGAGTCTTGAAATCGGCCCCAAGTCGTTGACTCGTCCGATGCTGGTGTCGTGGTCTCGACTTCTTGAAAAAGCGGGTCGTGACGTAACCCGTAACACATATTATAAATATTGTTAGCAATATATTGACGAGTAAAGACTATCATATATAATCCTATATATCAACATATTTATGAAAGGATGTTAGGATGAACTAGACAGAAATTAAATATAATTGAATATTTAAAACATAATTAATAATTAAGATAATAAGTAGACAAAATATTCAAAGTTGGGAATAAATTTATAATTTAATCTTAAAATAGAGTGAAAAATAAATAGAAAATTGGTAAAAAGAAAGGAATAAATATTAATAAAATTGAGAGAAATCAACCACTTTTGTCTTTTTTCCCTTGGATTTTGCTTCAAACCATATATGCTTTTTCCCATCCCTATTTTGGAATCCAATGCTTTTTTCTTTCTCTCTCTAACACATGCACTTATAACAAATACACAAAACCCAATGTGCCTCAGCTCTCTCTCTCTAAAAAAACCCTAATTTCCCAGGTGGGGAAGAGAATGAGTCCTAAAGATATATGTCCGACCAGATAAGGACACACTCTAATATACATGTTGCATGGATGAGAGAGAAAGAGAGATTCTTATATGTTCGTTTTATTTCTCGAGAGCGTGTAGAGAGAGAAAAATTATTGAATGTGACCGACATAATGTGATTAATTATCTCGTAATAATAGAATTAAACATAGGTTATGTTTAATTAAATTATATGTATACAAAATTCTTTAATATTGTCCAACTTAAGTAGTAGTGGTCAAAGCGAGCATGACTCAGCTGACATACGTATGTGTTGATGACCAAGAGGTCTGCGATTCGAATCCTCCCGCCCCGAATGTATTAAAAAAAAAAAAAAAAAAAAAACTTAAGTAGAAGTGCTCAACCTATCAAGATACAGAGAGATTCGAATCTCTCCACCTCACATGTCATTGAACTAAAAAAAAAACTTTAATAACTATTGGACAGATATTTGAAACAGGTTGTAGTAATTACGTGCTATACCTTTGTCTAATAACTTTATAATAAAAAAAAATGAGAAATTTGTAGGAAAGAAGAGAGTTTGATTTTTTTTTTTTTATTCAATAAGATGTGAGGATTGAAAATTTTAAAATCTGACATTTTAGTCGAAGATATGTGTCTTAATCGGTTGAGTTATGTTTAGGTTATCAAAGAAAATAAATTGTTTTTGTCAAGAAAATATTATTAAAACCATTTTAAGCTTAGCTACATTTTTTACAATTTTTTTTTAATGAAATGTAACTAGGAAAAAACACATCCAAATGTATGATGTTTTCTAAGAAGAGTTTTGAGATTCTCAAAAACAACAAAACCAACCTTCCATATATATGCTTTGGAATCCTCCTTTGTCTCAATAAATTATTTTGTTGAGATCTGATTTAATGTTATTAAATTCAAAAAGTATTTTTTTCGATATCTTCCTTCCTTTATTTATTTATTTATATATATATATAATAGTACAATTTGAACTTAGGTATTCGAAACTCATATTTCATAGTGGAAGATACATTTTTATATTAATTAAATTATCTTGAATTTATCATATATATATATATATATATAATTATTATAATTAGTATAATAATTATAAAAATAGGATTGGTTGAATAAATAACAATCAGGTCTAAAATAATGACAAATATAGCAAAATATAAAATATTTTGCAAATATTACAAAAAAAAATAAAATAAGTGACTATCATTGATAGACAACTATCAGTAATATACATACATAAAATAACTATCACTAATAGACTACTATCATTAATCTACATGGATAAAATGACTATCACTGGTAGACACTATCAATGATAGTCATTGACAAAATTCTATAAAAAAAACAGAGGTATAGACTACTATAGTGATAAAAATTACCATATTTACAAATCTTTTAAAATTTTTTTTTTAATTATCTTACCCTAAATTGACATCGGGTATAATTTCTCATCAAAATATTCATCATGTTCCAATTAAGAATGTATTATTGTGTAGTGTACGTCCTTTCCCAATAAATAAATATATTATTGAACTTAACCCTAATTTTTTCTTTTATGTTTATTTGATGATTTTGAATTGGTGGAAAGAATTTACTTTATTGTGTTAGGTGAATGATAGGATGAGGAATATTTCGATTTTAGTTCTCTTCTCCAATCCATTCATTAATTTATAATTAAAGCATTTAATAACTTTGTAAAACTTCATTTATATTATGTTCTTCTTCAATATATTGATTTGACTTGTCTTCATCACTCTTCAACGTATATATTTACCATATTTTCTTAGTTATGAAAAACAATTTTACAACGAATTATTAAAAATGAGGAAAGTTATTATATAACCTCTAACGTATTAGAATGCTTTGAATCTATTATGACGTGTTACGACGGATTTGATACACTATGTATTAAGTCATTAGAAATGTGTCATATATAAATGGAAGAATTGTATAATTGACTCGATATTTTAGATAGATTGTTAAAATAACTCGGATCTGAAGAAAAAAAAAAGACAAACTGACCCCTGCTGACGTCGTCCGTTTTTTTTATTTAATATTATTTTCTAGCTTTAGGTGTGGGCGCGGGCTGGTCTCGCTCTAGCTTAGCTTCATTTCAGATCTGGAAATTTCAAGATCTGAAGTTTTTTTCAGATTCAAGACCAGCCCGCAGCTAGAACTAAAAAATAATATTAAAAAAAATGATGATGTCAACAGAAGGTCAATTTGTCTTTCAACAGAAGGTCAATTTGTCTTTTTTTTTTTTTTTTTTTCAGATCCGAGTCAGTTTGACAATTCGTCTAAAATAAGGGGTCAGTCGTACAATTTTTCCTATATAAACCTTTTAATGACTTATGTTGTCTCATAATTTGTCATTGTCGTAATACAATTGTTCTCTATCTTCTGTCTGTAAACGTAGTTAATACAACGTTAATGAACTACGTAAATTTTGTGTCGATTCTGTTAGGCTTTTATTCTTTGTTGTTTGATTCTATCAATAACGTAACCATATATGCTCCACAATCTACATGAAGGATATATCATTGACAACATATCAATCTTTTCACACATGTCACAATTAATATGTCTTAAATTTTATGTCATAAGATGATGTCAATACTATGTTGATTTTGATGTGTCTAATCGCGCTGCACATAACTTCTTCGTACTGACTTCATTTTTGAGTGATTAAAAGAAAAAATGATTTTTTTTTTTTTTTTGGGTACTTATAAACACCAAAAATCACCATTCAAAATTTTGAAAATGTGGTCAAATATATATGCAAAAGAGATAAGAATTTGAAGGGATGAAGAAGAGCTTCTTCGTACTGACTTCATTTTTGAGTGATTAAAGGAAAAAATGATTTTTTTTTTTTTTTTTTTTTTGGTACTTATAAACACCAAAAATCACCATTCAAAATTATGTAAATGTGGTCAAATATATATGCAAAAGAGATCAGAATTTGAAGGGATGAAGAAGAGCTTTGGGAATTGGGAATAATACATATATACCACATGTGACATGAGTCTCTAGCTAGGATGCCAATAATGTTGCCCTTTGGATATATACATCACACAACCCTACAAAACAATAATTATTCTCCTCTCATTTTCATTGTTTAAAGAGTTTTGTGGAACAGATAGTCAGATATATTCTGTTATTGAGAATGGCCAAAGTCAGGAGTATATATACTCTTACAATTCCTATTTTGTAGGAAAGACTAACTACACCTTTATTCTAGGAAACATAAAGCTTAATATAGAAATTAAAGTGTTGAATTGAAGAAATAGTCATAGCCTTTAATACTCTCCCTCAAGTTGGAGCGTGAAGATTACAAATGCCCAACTTGCGAAGAAGAAGTGAAAATTGTGTTTTACCAAGGGCTTTGGTTAAAAAGTCTGCCAGTTGTGCACCCGTCCGAACATGAGACGTAGAAATCGTACCATCTTGCACAACGTCACGAATAAAGTGGCAATCCATTTCAATATGTTTCGTTCGTTCATGAAAAACTGGATTGGCCGCTATATAGAGAGCGGCTTGACTATCACAAAATAATTTCATGGGACGCACATGTTGTATCCCAAAACAAGCCAAAAGGGATTTCAACCATTTTAACTCACATGTAGTAGTGGCCATAGATCTATACTCGGCCTCCGCCGAAGAACGAGAAATAGTTGGTTGTTTTTTCGTTTTCCAAGACACAGGAGAAGAACCTAATAAGACCATGTAACCTGTCAATGATTTTCGTGTTAGTGGACAACTCGCCCAATCACTATCACAAAAAGCATATAGCTGAAGGTCATTCTCTTCTCGCAGCAGAATGCCCTGACCAGGACAACCTTTCAAATACCGCAAAACTCTCAAAGCTGCATCCCAATGTTCAACACGAGGATCACCCATGAACTGAGCTAGTATATGCACAGAGTAACAAAGTTCAGGCCGTGTAATCGTCAGGTATATAAGGCGACCTACAAGCCGCCGATACTTCTCTGGATCATCAATGTTGACACCATTGATTGTGGCAAGGTGATGATTCTGCTCCATTGGTGTAGAGACAGGGCGTGCTCCAAGCAAGCCCGTTTCACTGATAATGTCAAGAACATATTTGCGTTGGGAAAGAAACAAACCGTCCTTCCCACGTGCTACTTCTATCCCAAGGAAATACTTGAGTATGCCCAAGTCTTTCATATGAAATCTCTCGCTGAGTTGTTGCTTGAATTTTGTAATTGCCAAAGAAGAGGAACCTGTAATGATAAGATCATCGACATATACAAGAACATGTAAAGCAACATCATCCTTGGAATAATTAAATAATGAGTAATCAGCATAAGATTGCGTAAAACCAATCTCCTTTAGGGCCGTTGAGAGCTTAGCAAACCAATTCCGAGGCGCCTGTCGAAGTCCATACAAGGACTTACGCAATCGACATACTTTGTCAGGGGCACCAGAGTTAAAACCAGGAGGGAGTCGCATATATACCTCCTCAGCAAGATCTCCGTGTAGAAAAGCATTATGCACATCCATCTGGTGAAGCTCCCATTTTCGTGCCACTGCAATAGCCAGACATGTGCGAATCGTGACCATTTTTGCTACAGGAGCAAATGTTTCATTAAAGTCGAGTCCAACAATCTGACGATTCCCATATACAACGAGACGCCCTTTTAATCGTTCAATCGCACCATCAGACCGATATTTTATTTTATAAACCCACTTACAACCGATTGCTTTCTTTCCAGGTGGAAGATCCTCCAGAGTCCAAGTCTTATTCCTTTCAAGTGCATCTATTTCATCTTGCATAGCCTTTCGCCAACCTGGATCCTTAACAGCCTCTTTAGAGGAGGTAGGTTCAGTTCCTGTAGTAATTGCTGCCAAAAAATGGGTGTGTTTTGTAGAAAATTTATCACAATTTACGTAATAAGCAATGGGAAAAGGAGTACCTGAGGACTTTGATGAATCGTGAACAGGTGATGTGACGGGTTTGGTAACACGGACGGTGTTGGTGATGAAACCCTTGAGTCTACAAGAGGGTTTCTTTAGTCGATGACCTCGACCAGTTTCAGGCACAACAGGTTCAACCGTAGGTACTACATGTCCAGTATCCAAGTCACTAACTGCAGGTGGTGTACATACCGGTATAGTCAGTGGTATATCTTCTGTCATACTCGAAGACTCAGCATGCCCCCGAGGTATATCTACTGCCATACCCGAGGACTCAACATTTTCCATATCTATATCTTCGGCGATGCCCGAAGCATCCTTACTCCCATATGGTAAGACAATATCCTCAAGAAAAGCGACACTATCATAATACTTCGTATTTTCAGATGGATTATCAACATTATGCAAGGAGACCTCTTCGGAGAAAGGAAATTTTTGTTCACAAAATACAACATCTCGCGATATAAAGAATACATTTTCTTCTAAGTCATACAAACGCCATCCCTTTTTACCAAACGGATACCCCACAAATACACATCGTCGAGAACGAGAGCCAAACTTGTCCTTTATACGAGGTTGATTTTTGGCAAAACAAAGACAACCAAAGACACGAAGAACATCATACTTAGGAGGTGATGCAAAAAGAATTTCGTGGGGTGTTTTATTATTGAGTAATGGAGTAGGGGTGCGGTTGATGATATAGGCGGCTGTCAGAATACTCTCCCCCCAAAAAGAAATAGGTAGATTGGCTTGAAAAAGTAATGCCCTAGCCACATTAAGAATATGCCTATGTTTACGTTCAACACGCCCATTTTGTTGCGGTGTATCAACGCAAGAGGTTTGATGGAGAATACCATTATCAGCATAAAAACGATGAAGGCATGTAAATTCTTTCCCATTATCACTTCGAAGAATCCTAACATGCTTATCAAATTGAGTTTTAATCATGCGACAAAAATCCTTAAGAAGTTGTGATACCTCAGCTTTGACAGTCATCAAATATACCCATACAACTCGAGAACAATCATCAACAATAGTTAAGAAATAACGAGCACCACTACTAGCAGACAAAGAATACGGACCCCATATATCACAGTGGATTAAGTCAAAAACATTTGTTGCTCTATTAGTACTCAGAGAAAACATGCTTCTAGTTTGCTTAGCTCGTAAACAAATTTCACAAGATTCATGGATAACATTACCATCCTTATGTCCATGAGTTCCAATATTATCGGGCAAAAAAGAGTCTACTTTTCGAGAAGGATGACCCAACCGTCGATGCCACAATTCACTTTTATCTCCCACTGTTGCTCGATACGCTTGAAATTGTCTCAAAGGCCGAAACCAATAAACCCCGTCACATTGCTCACCTGCTCCGATCAAAGTTCTCAAAGCACGATCCTGTATGATGCAAAGCTTATCAGTAAAAGTGACAAAATAAGATTGATCGGCAAGCAAGTGAGACACGGACAACAAATTGCAAGTAAGATCTGGAACGTATAGTACATTATGTAGGACCAAAGATTTATTTAAAGAAATTGTGCCTTCCTTGGTGGCAATGATTTGTTTACCATTCGGCAGTCCAACAGAAGTAGGAGCAACGTCAAATAATTGAGTAAATAATCCAACATTACCAGTCATGTGATTTGAGCATCCGGTGTCAATGATCCAATCAGTGGAAGAATCACTCTTACCACTCAATTTTTCGGTTGAAGAACACTTCTCTTTTGAAGTGTGGAGCATGTGCACAAGTGTAGCCCACTGATCATCTGAGAGACCAGGAACACCACACCGATCTGAATCCTGAACGGGTGCTTGATCAATAGGTCGTAAGGTGGTTGTTGCGGTATACGTCCTTACCAAACTTCGGTCATACCTGACGACATTGGCTACTTGGTCGCAGCGCTCCTTCCTCCTCTCTCGTTCATAATTCCATCCGTCAGGAGGTTTGGTTGTTCGATCGTCCGCCATAATAGGATGATGATAGTTGGACTTCATAGGTTCGTCGTCAACCATAATAGGATAACGATAGTCGGAATTCATAGGTTCGTCGTCAACCATAATAGGATAACGATAGACGGATGTCATGGTTTCGTCGTCATTCATAACGAGATGACGATAATCAAATTTCGTTGTTTTGTCGTTAGTCATAACGAAAAAATCGAAGTAGTCGTAGTTTGGTCGTCGTCACCCTAGAGTCTAGTAGGGGTTTTTTCCTTTTTTTTTCTTAGGATCTTTGCTCTGAACCACGAGCTCTGATACCATAAAGAGTTTTGTGGAACAGATAGTCGGATATATTCTGTTATTGAGAATGGCCAAAGCCAGGAGTATATATACTCTTACAATTCCTATTTTGTAGGAAAGACTAACCACACCTTTATTCTAGGAAACATAAAGCTTAATATAGAAATTAAAGTGTTGAATTGAAGAAATAGTCATAGCCTTTAATATTGTTACTATCAACTTACTAATCACCTTTGTAATCAATTTTTTTACTAAAAGAAATCTAATCTCGAAAAAAATTATCAAGAAAGTTTATGTTGAAAATGATCTTGAAAGTGTTTATGTTATGACAGATTTTGAACAACAAAGAATAAGAGCAAGAGAATCAACACAGATTGTACGTAGTTTACCAACGTTGTATTAACTACGTCTACAGATAAAAGAGAGAGATCAATTTGTATTACGAAATAGAATAGATTACAGATTCACATATCGAGTCATTTGTAGCGGGTAAAATAAATTCAAGGCATTCCAACGATTTATTTGATAGTAATTTTATCCAGAATAATAATCTTGCATATAATACTCTATTTTCCTATCTCGACTTTGTATTCTAACTCTAGTACTCTTTCTTGTGGCGAGTGGTTCGAGTTACATGGATCTTCTCCCATTCGCGTAGTCATATTCATTTTTTTAATTAAAATAATATAGTTTATTTAAATAAATAAATAACAGTAATTTTTAAAAGCATATTTTTATTTTTAAATTTCTTTAAGAATTAAAAAAAATTGAAAAAAAATTGTGGATAAACTAGCCTAATATCTAATATGACCATTTACATATCCTTTTTGTGGGTTCTACAATCTTTTAATTTTATTTTATTTTTAAATAGTATTTTTTTTCAAAGGTATTTAATTAATGTGGGGTCGGACATTGAAATTTCTAATCTCTGTACAATTTTATGCCAATTGAGTTACACTCGATTTGACGACGAAAAAAAAAATTTATAGGATATATATATATATATATCATCCGACTATTGGATAATAGATAATAATAAATAGTAGTGCAAAATTAAATTTATTACCCTTAAACTTTAGAGATTGAATCAATTAAAATCCTGAATTTTCATAAGTCTATCAATTTACATCTTCGATTAGAAAAATGTTAATTTTCACCCGTGTGGAGACTTATAATTTATCAATTAAACCCCTACACTTTCATACAATTGAATCACTAATGAAAGTTTAAGAGTTTAATTGCTAAATTTATAAATTTTTATGCGTTTAAATTAACGTGTTCAAATAAAATCTAATCGAAAGGTAAATTGATACACTTCTAATCATAGTTTTGATTGATACAATACAAAGTTTAAGGGTATAGATTAATTTTTTCCTTAAACAAACATGAAGAATAGTTTTAATTTAAACACAATATAAAGCAATCTTATTAATGATATATTTGCACTCTCCAAAAATCTTCTAAATTGAAAATCGTATTTACAAGAACATATAACATTTTTGAATCCTCCCACCCCGAATGTACTAAAAAAAAACATATCAAGACCTCTTGGTCTATAGTCGTTACATCATGTCACAGAGCTATACTCTTGTTGGCAACTTTAATAACACTATTGGACAGTTTTTTTTTACAGCAATGTGGGGTGGGAGATTGAACCTAGGACCTCTTGGTCTATAGTCGTTACCAGTTAAGCTATACTTTCGTTGGCAACTTTAATAACTATTGGACAGATATTTGAAACACATTGCGGTAATTACTTGCTATACTTTTTTTTTATTATTCAATAAGAGGTGATGATTGAGAAATTCAAAATCTGACATTTTAGTCGAAGATATGTATCTTAAACGGTTGAGTTATGCTTAGATTATCAACGAGAACAAATTGTTTTCGCCAAGAAAATATTATTAAAACCATTTTAAGCTTAGCCACATTTTTTTTAATGAAATGTAACTAGGAAAAACACATCCAAATGTATGATGTTTTCTAAGAAGAGTTTTGAGATTCTCAAAACAACAAAACCAACCTTCCATATATATGCTTTGGAATCCTCCTTTGTCTCAATAAATTATTTTGTTGAGATCTGATTTAATGTTATTAAATTCAAAAAGTATTTTTTTCGATATCTTCCTTCCTTTATTTATTTATTTATATATATATAATAGTACAATTTGAAGTTAGGTATTCGAACCTCATATTTCATAGTCGAAGATACATTTTTATATTAATTGAATTATCTTGAATTTATCATATATATATATATTTAGTATAATTAGTATAATAATTATAAAAATAGGTTTGGTTGCATAAATAATAATCAGGTCTAAAATAATGACAAATATAGCAAAATATAAAATATTTTGCAAATATTATAAAAAAGATAAGTGACTATCATTGATAGACAACTATCACTAATATACATAGATAAAATAACTATCACTAATAGATTACTATCATTAATCTACAGGGATAAAATGACTATCACTAGTAGACACTATCAATGATAGTCATTGACAAAATTCTATAAAAAAACAGAGGTATAGACTATTATAGTGATAAAAATTACCATATTTACAAATCTTTTTTAAAAAAAAGTTATATTTTTAATTATCTTACTCTAAATTGACATCGGGTATAATTTCTCATCAAAATATTCATCATGTTCCAATTAAGAATGTATTATTGTGTAGTGTGTTAGATTTATTGGACAAATATATATATAAAATGTGTTTGGGTTATTTTTTTATTTGGAACTCAATAAAAATAAGGTGATCATTAAGTATTTATTATTTTTATTGAGTAAGTTACATAATTAATATAATTAATGGTATGGAAGTTATGTGTAGAAACCGTCAAATTTATTTATTATTTATGATGGTTAAATAATAAATAAATAACAAATATATAAAGGGTTGTGGTTCCCCGATTCATAAGTGATAAGTTTTCGTTTCTCATTAACCTCCATCGTTAGAGAGAATAAGGGAGAAAACCGCTTGTAGAATTGGAAGAGCAAACCGCTTGTAGATTTGGAAGAGCAAACCCAATCTAAAGATCTTCTTCATCATGAATCCAGGTACGCTTCCGCTTATTTAATCAACTCATGAACATAAGATTCATGTATTAGGTTTGTGATTCATGCATGCTAGATATTATCAATCTATAGGATTATAGATTAAAGCCTAAAAGAAATCTAACAAGTTAGAATCATGAACTTAGGAATAAAAAAATCCTACAATTGGTATCAGAGCCGATCTCTATGTTAATTGGTTGATATTAAGATTAAAATTTTCATGATATAAGATTATGATTGAGATTGAGATTTTTTATAATCGTATAAGATTTTCTTGATATTAAGATTAAGATTTTCATGATATAAGATTATGATTAAGATTAAGATTTTTATAATCGTATAAGATTTTCATGATATTGAGATTAAGATTTACAGAAAAATATTAAAAGTTTTAGGGTTTGCTTGAGTTTTTCTAGATAATTATTGTAAATAAAATAATTAAGCAATTAAGAATTTAATTAATAAATTCAATAAAGTTTTTTTTTAGATTTAAGGAGTTTATTATTTTAAACCAATCAATTGAAACAACATATTAATTACCAAAGTAATTTATCTTGTGAATGTTGATTCGGTATGGATTTTAAATGATAAGTACGTCTGTAATTCATGCGGATATTATATCGGTCCAAAGAAAGATTAATATTGTCGGGCCGAATTATAGAAGTACCTGTGATGATAAATATGTGACGATTATTCGGTTCCATGTGAACAATAATTCAATCCAAAGATAGAATTATTGTTTGACAGGATTTATTGTCAGTATTGGATCATTGCACAAAAATATCACTTACAAGTTAATATTTCTATCCAAAGACTAAATATTAATGTTGTGCTAGATATTTTTTTTTTATGATGGAAAAATCTCAATGTGAATTTATTAATCAAGATGTAAAAATGTGTTCATAGTATTCTTTTGTTTTAATTTTAGTTAATGCTTCCGCATCTACAATATCTGCCAATGTCAATTCTATTCCTATACTGAATGGAAATAACTTTAAAGATTGGAAAGAAAATGTTTTGATTATCCTCGGGTGTATGGATCTAGACCTTGCGCTTCGGATTGATCGACCCACTATTACGGATCAAGGTACCCTTGTTGAAAAACAGGACCTTGAAAAATGGGAAAGATCAAATCGCATGTGTCTAATGATTATTAAGCGAGAAATTCCAGAAACGTTTAGGGGTGATATCTCTGAAGTCACTAATGCTAAGGAATTCATTGAGAAAATTGAGAAACGTTTTGCAAAAAACGATAAGGCTGAAACAAGCACGCTTCTTGCGAGCTTGACCTCAATGAAGTATAAGGGAAAAGGAAACATAAGGGAGTACATAATGGAAATGTCTCACCTTGCTTCAAAACTAAAAGCACTAAAGTTAGAGCTTTCTGATGAACTGCTCGTGCATTTGGTTTTGATCTCTCTTCCTGCACAATTTAATCAGTTTAAGGTCAGCTATAACTGTCAGAAGGAGAAATGGACTATTAATGAACTCATTTCATACTGTGTGCAAGAAGAAGAAAGATTGAAGCAAGATTGGACTGAAAGTGCTCATTTGACTTCAGGAAGTAATTTCAGAGATAAAAGGAATAAAAGGAAGAACCCTAAAGAAGCTGCAGGTGGTCCCGTGCAAAAGAAACAACAAACTAAAGAAAATGAGGAATTTAGTTGTTTCTTTTGTCGGCAATCCACACACTTGAAGAGGGACTGTACCAAATATCACGCATGGCGTGCAAAGAAAGGTGAATCTCTTACTTTAGTTTGCTCTGAGGTTAATTTAACTTCAGTACCGAGTCACACTTGGTGGGTAGATTCTGGTGCTTCTACTCACATTAGTGTTTCTATGCAGGGTTGCCTGAGCTGCCGAAAGCCAAGTGATGATGAAAGATTCATTTTTGTGGGCGAGGTAAATCAGTTGAAGTCGAGGCTATTGGGAATTTTAGATTATTATTAAGAACTGGTTTTTATTTGGATTTGAAAGACACTTTTGTTGTACCGTCTTTTAGACGGAATTTGGTTTCTATTTCTGTTTTGGACAAATTTGGTTATTGTTGTTCATTTGGAAATTGTCAGTTTAGTCTTTCTTTAAATTCAAGTATTATTGCAACTGGTTCTTTGTCGGTTTATGATAATCTATATTTACTTGATACAATTGCCTCATATAATGAAACCTTGCATACAAGTACTCGCGGTACTAAAAGAAAATTAACAAATGAAAATTCTGCATCAATTTGGCACAAGCGTTTAGGTCATATATCTAAACACAGAATTGAAAGGCTTGTAAGTGATGGAATTCTTGATTCTCTTGATTTTTCCAATTTTGAGGTTTGTATTGGATGTATTAAGGGAAAGCAAACAAATGTAAAGAAATTGGGTGCCAACAGAACTACAGACGTCTTAGAACTCATTCATACTGATATTTGTGGGCCATTCCCTACGGCTTCTTGGAATGGTCAACGATATTTTATTTTGTTCATAGACGATTATTCAAGATATGGCTACCTTTATCTCATTAGTGAGAAGTCTCAAGCACTGGACGTGTTTAAGGCATACAAAGCTGAAGTAGAAAATCAGCTTGGTAAAAGAATTAAAGCTGTCAGATCTGACCGTGGTGGTGAATACTATGGTCGATATGATAGATCAGGAGAACAACGTCCAGGACCATTTGCTAAATTCCTAGAGGAATGTGGAATTGTACCTCAATACACTATGCCAGGTTCTCCTCGCATGAATGGTGTATCTGAGAGACGAAACAGAACTCTTAAAGATATGGTAAGAAGCATGATTTCTCATTCTACTTTACCGGAATCTCTCTGGGAAGAAGCAATAAAGACTGCAGCATATATTCTTAATAGAGTTCCAACTAAAGCAACAACTAAAACTCCTTATGAGCTTTGGACCGGTAAAAAGCCAGTCCTAAAGCATTTTCATATTTGGGGATGTCCAGCAGAGGCAAGACCTTATAAGCCTAATGAAAAGAAATTGGACTCCAAAACAGTTAGTTGTTACTTTATTGGATATTCTGAGAAATCAAGGGGTTATAAGTTTTTTGTTCCCACGAACAGAACTATTTTTGAGACGGGAAATGCGGTGTTCTTTGAGGATATTGAGTTTGAGGGGAGAAATACTAAGGAAATTGTATTTGAAGAGGAATTTGTTCAAATTCCTACAATTGCTACTGATGATAATCATGAATTTATTTATGATATTAATCAATAAGCAATTCCAGAACTTCAAGACAATAATACAAATCTTCCCATTGAAAATGAGGTAAACATTCATAAAGAACAAACTCAACAACCTCAAGAACAAATGCCATTACGGAGATCCACGAGAGAAAGGAGAAATGCTATTTCGGATGACTATATTGTATTTCTCCAAGAACATGAGGATAGCGTTGAAATGATGGAAGATGATCCTATCAACTTACATCAAGCAATACATAGTTCTAATTCTCATAAATGGATTATTGCCATGAATGAAGAAATTAAGTCTATGGAAGACAATGACGTTTGGGATCTAGTCTCATTACCTGAAGGTGCGAAACCTATTGGTTGTAAATGGATATTTAAAACCAAAAGGGATTCAAAGGGTGATGTAGAAAGATATAAGGCACGTCTTGTTGCAAAGGGTTTCACTCAGAGGGAAGGTATTGATTTTACAGAAACCTTTTCCCATGTTTCGACAAAGGACTCTTTTAGGACGATCATGGCATTAGTGACGCATTTTGATCTTGAGCTACACCAAATGGATGTTAAGACTGCGTTTCTAAATGGCAACATTGATGAAACAATTTTTATGAATCAACCAGAAAATTTTGTGGTGGGAGATCCAAACAAAATGGCTGTAAACTAAAGAAATCCATATATGGTCTCAAGCAAGCTTCTCGTCAATGGTATCACAAATTTCATGAAATTATTATCTCATTTGGTTTTGAGAGTAATTTAATTGATGATTGTGTATACCACAAATTCAGTGGGAGCAGACATATTTTTCTGATTTTATATGTTGATGATATATTGCTCGCTAGCAATGATACATGCTTACTGCATGAAACTAAAAGATTTCTTTCAACTAAGTTTGAAATGAAAGATCTTGGTGAGGCCTCTTTTGTATTAAGAATTCAGATACATCGAGATCGTTCTCGAGGTATACTTGGATTATCACAAAAGAGTTACATTGAAAATGTACTAAAAAGATATGGCATGCAGGATTGTAAATCAGGAAATACCCTCGTTGTTAAAGGAGACAAATTTTGTCTTCAACAATGTCCTAAGAATGATCTTGAAGTTAAAGAAATGCAGAAAATTCCTTATGCATCTGCAGTAGGAAGTTTGATGTATGCACAAGTATGTACTCGACCAGGTTTGGCATACATTGTCGGAATGTTGGGCAGATATCTGAGTAACCCTGGTATGGATCATTGGGTAGCTGTCAAGCGGGTTATGCGTTATTTGAAAAGAACTAAAGACTACATGCTCACATATAAGAAATCGGACCAACTGGAGATCGTTGGATATTCGGATTCAGATTTTGCTGGATGCCAAGACAGTCGGAGATCCACTTCAGGTTATATCTTTATGCTTGCTGGAGGAGCAATCTCATGGAAAACTGTTAAACAAACACTCATTGCTTCTTCCACTATGGCCGCTGAATTTATAGCATGTCATGAGGCATCCAATCATGGAATGTGGCTGCGGAATTTTGTCACTGGGCTAAAGATTGTGAAAGGAATTGAAAGACCACTAAAGTTATTCTGTGACAATAAATCAGCAGTCATGTATTCGAACAACAATAGGAGTTCAACTAAGTCAAAACACATTGACATCAAGTTCCTAGTTGTTAAAGAAAGAGTTCAGAGTGGTCATTTATATATAGAACATATTGGTACAAACTCTATGATTGCGGATCCGTTAACTAAGGGACTACCACCCAAGGTCTTTTTGGAGCATACTGCTCAAATGGGTGTTATGTTATTTGAAGATATTCAGATTTAGTGGGAGTTTGTTTCTATATATATGTATGTTATACAGACTTATTGATTACTGCAGTTTATGGATAATAAAGAATTTTGTTACACTCTGTTTATGGAAAATTTTGATCTCATTAGGGACCAGTTAGAAGTTGACATGATGGATCACATTGGATGTCATTTCTATGCTACACATCTGTACTATGATCTATGTCATTTAATTATATTGATATTCGTGATCATTGATGGGTTGAATTACGAACTAATGTAATTAAACCGCTTTTGTTCAATGTTGATATGATTAATGGACGAGATTGATTTGGAGTAACTTTAAATTATGATAGCGACATTATTTGCGCATAAAGATGAACACATGTAATTATATATATTGTCCAAGTGGGAGATTGTTAGATTTATTGAACAAATATATATATAAAATGTGTTTGGGCTTTTTTTTTATTTGGAACTCAATAAAAATAAGGTGATCATTAAGTATTTATTATTTTTATTGAGTAAGTTACATAATTAATATAATTAATGGTATGGAAGTTATGGGTAGAAACCGTCAAATTTATTTATTATTTATGATGGTCAAATAATAAATAAATAACAAATATATAAAGGGTTGTGGTTCCCCGATTCATAAGTGATAAGTTTTCGTTTCTCATTAACCTCCATCGTTAGAGAGAATAAGGGAGAAACCGCTTGTAGAATTGGAAGAGCAAACCGCTTGTAGAATTGGAAGAGCAAACCCAATCCAAAGATCTTCTTCATCATGAATCCAAGTACGCTTCCGCTTATTTAATCAACTCATGAACATAGAGATTCATGTATTAGGTTTGTGATTCATGCATGTTAGATATTATCAATCTATAGGATTATAGATTAAAGTCTAAAAGAAATCTAACAAGTTAGAATCATGAACTTATGAATAAAGAAATCCTACATAGTGTACGTCCTTTCCCAATAAATAAATATATTATTGAACTTAACCCTAATTTTTTCTTTTATGTTTATTTGATGATTTTGAATTGGTGGAAAGAATTTACTTTATTGTGGTAGGTGAATGATAGGATGAGGAATATTTCAATTATGTTCTTCTTCAATATATTGATTTGACTTGTCTTCATCACTTCAACGTATATATTTACCATATTTTCTTAGTTATGAAAAACAATTTTACAACGAATTATTAAAAATGAGGAAAGTTATTATATAACCTCTAACGTATTAGAATGCTTTGAATCTATTATGACGTGTTACGACGGATTTGATACACTATGTATTGAGTCATTAGAAATGTGTCATATATAAACGGAAGAATTGTACAATTGACTTGATATTTTAGGCAGATTGTCAAAATGACCCGGATCTGAAAAAAAAAAAAAGACAAACTGACCTCTCATGACATCATCATTTTTTTTTAATATTATTTTCTAGCTCTAGTTGCGGACGCGGGCTGATCTCGCTCTAGCAGCGGGCGCGGGTTGATCTCGCTCTAGCTCTAGCTTCATTTCAGATCTAAAAATTTCAAGATCTGAATTTTTTTTCAGATTCGAGACCAGCCCGCAGCTAGAGCGAGATCAGTCCGCGCCCGCAGTTAGAACTAAAAAATAATATTAAAAAAAATGATGATGTCAGTCGAAGGTCAATTTGCTTTTTTTTTTTTTTTTTTCCAGATCCGGGTCAGTTTGACAATCCGTCTAAAATAGGGGGTCAGTCGTACAATTTTTCCTAAATATAAACCTTTTAATGAATTATGTTGTCTCATAATCTGTCATTGTTGTAATTCTCTTTCATTCGTAATACAATTGTTCTCTCTCTTCTGTCTATGAACGTAGTTAATACAACATTAATGAACTATGTAAATTTTGTGTCGATTCTCTTAAGTTTTTATTCTTCGTTGTTTGATTCTATCATAACGTAACCATATATGCTCCACAATCTACATGAAGGACATATCATTAACAACATATCAATCTTTTCGGGTTATTTAGGTTGAGGGGTTTGTTTTGAAAACAAATTAAGAAAAAATGGATGTTTTCAAATTATTTAGAAGAATGGGTTACTTTTTTTGTCATTTAGTGGAGTAAGCAGGTTGAAGAAGCGTACTCCATGAGAACCCACGCATTCCAATTACTTTGACTTGGTCAAAACGAGGGTAAGAATCTTAACACTGTTTCCTACCCTCGTTTTGACCAAGTCAAAGTGATTGTTTCCTACCCTCGTTTTGACCAAGTCAAAGTGATTGTTTCCTACCCTCGTTTTGACCAAGTCAAAGTGATTAGTCAAGAATGTGTGGGTTCTCATGGAGTACGCTTCTTCAACCTGCGTACTCCACTAAATGACAAAAAAGTAACCCATTCTTCTAAATAATTTGAAAACATCCCTTTTTTCTTAATTTGTTTTCGAAACAAACCCCTCAACCTAAATAATCCAATCTTTTCACAATGTCACAATTAATATGTCTGAAATTTTATGTCATAAGATGATGTCATTACTAGGTTGATTTTGATGTGTCTAATCGCGCTGCACATATCTTCGTCGTACTGACTTCAATTTTGAGTGATTAAAAGAAAAAATGATTTTTTTTTTTTTGGTACTTATAAACACCAAAAATCACCATTCAAAATTATGAAAATGTGGTCAAATATATATGCAAAAGAGATCAGAATTTGAAGGGATGAAGAAGAGCTTTGGGAATTGGGAATAATACATATATACCACATGTAACATGAGTCTCTAGCTAGGATGCCAATAATGTTGCCCTTTGGATATATATCACGACCCCTCCAAAACAATAATTATTCTTCTCTCATTTTCATTGTTTTTTTTTTTTTTTTTTTTTTTTGTAAAGGTATTTTAATTAATGCGGGATTAAATTCATGACCTCTTAGTCACGGACACAACCTTATGTCAATTGAGCTTATGCTCGGTTTGACACTTACTAATCACCTTTGTAATCAATTTTTTTACTAAAAGAAATCTAATCTCGAAAAAATTATCAAGAAAGTTTATCTTGAAAATGATTTTGAAAGTGTTTATGTTATGACAGATTTCGAACAACAAAGAATAAGAGCGAGAGAATCAACACATATTGTACGTAGTTTACCAACGTTGTATTAACTACGTCCACAGATAAAAGAGAGAGATCAATTTGTATTACAAAATAGAATAGATTACAGATTCACATATCGAGAGTCATTTGTAGCGGGTCAAATAAATTCAAGGCATTCCAACGATTTATTTGATAGTAATTTTATCCAGAATAATAATCTTGCATATAATACTCTATTTTCCTATCTCGACTTTGTATTCTAACTCTAGTACTCTTTCTTGTGACGAGTGGTTCGAGTTACTACATGGATCATCTCTCATTCGCGTAGTCATATTCATTTTTTTTAATTAAAATAATATAGTTTATTTAAATAAATAAAAAACATTAATTTTTAAAAGCATATTTTTGTTTTTAAATTTCTTTAAGAATTTAAAAAAAAAAAAAAAAAACAATTGTGGATAAACTAGCCTAATATCTAATATGACCATTTACATCTTCTTTTTGTGGGTTCTAGAATCTTTTAATTATTATTTTTTTTCAAAGGTATTTAATTAATGTGGAGTCGGAAATTGAAACTCTTAACCTCTTAATCGTACAACTTTCTGTCAATTAAGTTACGCTTGATTTGACGACGAAAAAAAAAACATGTAGGATATATATATCATCGGTGCAAAATTAAATTTATTACACTTAAACTTTGGAGATTGAATCAATTAAAATCATGAATTTTCATAAGTGTATCAATTTACATCTTCGGTTAGAAAAATGTTAGTTTTCACAGGTGTGGAGACTTATAATTTATCAAATAAACCCCTACACTTTCATACAATTGAATCACTAATGAAAGTTTAGGAGTTTAATTGCTAAATTTATAAATTTTTATGCGTTTAAATTAACGTGTTCAAATAAAATATAACCGAAGGGTAAATTGATACTTCTGATCATAGTTTTAATTGATACAATCCATAGTTTAAGGGTATAAATTAATTTTTGCCCTAAATAACATGAAGACTATTTTTAATTTAAAAATAACTATATTAAACACAATATCAAGCAATCTTATTAATGATATATTTGTTAAAAATTAGTGCAAAGTTGAATTTTTACTTATTTGTAATTAAGATGATGGCTTTATCTAGGATAGTGGCATCTATGTAGGGTAGTGCCTACAATTTTGTGGAGTAATGGACTTAGTGGCATAATGAGGTGATAGTAGAGAAATTCAAAGTTAGTGGGAAAAATAATAGGTTAGTGATTTACTATTTAATTAGCTATAAAAGCATATGTAATGTTTTCAATTCAATATCGAATTCATTTGAAGTAATTCCTTCCTTCGTGCAATTTCTCTCTTGTTTTCCATACTTTCGTTCTCTTCGTCTTGTTACAATATTTGCACTCTCCAAAAATCTTCTAAATTGAAAGTCGTATTTACAAGAACATATAACATTTTTGAAGGGTGATCATTATTTATATGTCTAATTTACACATTGCTCGAGAAAATTATAGATTTTCAAGCTCATAATTTTTTTTCCTTCTTTTAACAAAACCATAGGAGTTAATTTTTACTCCATGTTCCCCTCAAATTAACTTGAACTTTGTTAGGTTTGATTGTTGCTTTGTAACATTTTGATTGCATATAATTATTTTTACGAATTCTTCGGTTGATTTCAATAAGATTTAGGTGTGAATGTAGCAGTCAATCCGAACATAGCTCGATAGGATAAAACACATATTACAATTCTAAACGTTGATGGTTTGATCTCCACTCTTTCCACTCTTACCATTATTGCACTTAAAAAATAATGTGAATGATAAATAATAAGGGTTAAAAACCCTAAAAGATGAGCAGCTTTACATAGGATACACATGTTACACAAAGGAAAAAAATCATAACAAACCAAATAACAACATAAAAGAGTAGAAAATAGGAAAATATACCGACACTAAGACTAAGATTAACTACACTAAATCTGATTGATTAACAATAAATTTCGAGATTTAAGGCTATTGATTTCAATTCTTTCTTCCATTAAAATATAAGAATGAGAGCCTTCTTTTTTCTTTCTTTAAATAGCTTTCTCCGCTATTTAATTTATTTTTGAAAAAGGATCAAGAATGAGACTAAAGGAAAATCTTCCAATTAAGAGCTATGTGAGCAGTATCATATTTTTGAAAAAGGAACAGCGTTGATGATAATATCTTCCCACAACTAATGCGAGTCTTTACATGTCGTTAAATATTATATATGTTGTTGCGTTCCAACTATATATTCCATAAAGTTGTACCAAAGATATTACACAACAAAATGCATTATTACCGTTCAAAATTTTATCAAACAACCACATGGTGAAGCCGACATTACCTAGTTTGTTCCAGAGTGGGGGTTCGATCTTTTGTGCAGCAGTATAACACATTGGTAATATTTTATCTATCAAACAAATTAAAATGTTTTATTACTGTCCAAATTTTACTTTTTGTCAACATGAGCGTATAAGTGCATAACTCAACGACATAAAATATGAACTAATGACCAAGAAGTCAAAAGTTCGATCTCAACTCTGCATTAATTAAATATCTTTACAAAAATGTATCACTACCTAAAGGGAAAATTTGCATTTTTTGAGACAGAAAAACCTAAAGCTTCTCGATATCCGGTTGAGAAAGGAAATAACATCGTTGGATAGAAGACATTTCACAAATTTAACTGAAATTAAAAGATGCCAACATGATAATAAAACATTCTATCTAGCTAGAATCTCCAAACACATCAAATTTAGAACTTTCTAGATTGAATGTGACTCACAAAACTATGTACATAAGGGTAAAAATAAAAATTCCCTTATATTTGAATATACATAATTAAATTATAATATCATACTTGACTTAATATAACTTAATATAATGTACCAACCAATTTGCTTCTCTCATGTGGCCAAATTGTCTTCCCTATAGCCACCATACATATGTCACCTTGAGGATAGTGACAAATTGTATTAATAAATATAAGAATTAGTTGTTTGATAGTAATTAGGGTTTTATGAAAGTATATAATATATGGGTAATTGAACAAATGACATTATTATTTACTTTCAATATTTCTTAAAGATTAGATTCTTCCAAAGAAAATCAATGTTTAATTCCACAAGAAAAAACATAGGGCTTAACGTTCCTTGAGCCATGAATTAATGATAAATAATCAAAAGTTCTTTGGTTTCAACTATATTATTGCCCATAGAATGTTTTTTTTTTTTTTCTCCACTTAAAAAATGTGTTTCATTTGCTATTATATAAGATTTCAACAAGTCTGTTTAAAATCCTTTCATACGCACACCTGGATTAATCTTATTAGACAATCGTTAGACCCTACATCATTTAATTGATAAGAAAATATGTAGAAAATTAATTCCAAAGGTGGTCATCAATGATTGAAACCATTATCAAAGGAGTTTAAATAGTGTTAAGACCCTTCATAACCACTAAGGCTCGGAATTGTGGTGGGAACGTGAAAAATCAATTTTAACAAAATCTTATCCGTTTTTATTGTTTGGTAAAACAGATTTTTTTAAAATTTATATAAAATCACTTTCTAAATTCTTTGATTTTGATAATCTCTAAATTGTAGCTTTAGCTTTTAGGTTCTCGATTAATCGGACGCCTTTTCTATTAAAATATTTTTCTGACCACTTATATTCTTCCACATCCTTCCTTTTTCATGCAACTAATTTCTCCTCTCAGTTCATGGGTGTTCCTTTTTCATGAAACTAATTTCTCCTCTCATTTCATGGGTGTTGGACACCAGTTGAGTTTTATATGAACATGAAGCTAATTACATAAGAACATTATTTCACAGTATTTTTATTTTTATTTTTTGTTATTTAGCCATGATTTTCTTCGTATATAATTTGGATGGAAAAGTAGAAACAAAAGAAGAAGAAAAAATAGTCCCTCAAAATTTGTTTTAGATACTATTTGATGTGACGTTTTTATTTTTTCCTAGCCTTTTATCATATAAATCTGAAGAAACATCAAAATATTATTTCTAATTTAAACTATAAAAATTATAAAAATTCATATATTCAATATTAACATATAAATAATTATTCTCTAAAAAACATATAAATAACTAAAATAATATGCTTATTTTGGTGTCAAGCTACAACAATTTTGTTTGAACTTAACAAACGCTCTAATGTATTTCTAAATTGAAATTTACCAAACACTAATCAGCTTCATATGACAACTGATTTTTTTAAAAGCAAAACTGACAACAATTATTTTAAAAGCTACCGCAATCTCAAACGGAACCTAAGTCAACTCTGGATGGTTTGAAAACTAATGTCATAGGTAGATTAATTACTTTATCAAGTCTAAAAGGATAGGCGTGTTAGGTTAGATTTCTATATAATATACGATATTAATAAATAATGTCTCGCTCTAATCTCGTGTCAAATCGACATATTACTAGCTAAGTAACGAAAAATCAGTATGTATACAATGTTTTATCTTGAAATGAAGAGAAAATGACGTTATAGAGATATTTGATCTAGGGTATTGTCAAATATATGGTTGAGATAGCAAGAATCCAAGAAGAAAAGGACATGAAATGGAATCAAATGGCATCAAGTTGGACTTAATTATTATATCTAAACTTAGTTAGTATCTTCTTCAGATCTGTTAAATCAATAATTTAATCAAAATTATTTATTGAAAATGTATATAATTTAAGCTAATAAATCATTTTTTTTAAATAGTGGTAATTTAACATTAGGGTTGATGTAAAACCTACAAATTTTCATAGGAGTTGAAAAGAGAGGGGAAAAAAAAGAAAAAAAAATAATAATAATTTTCTTCTTGCCATATAAAAAAAAAAAAAAAAAAAAAAAAAAAAAAAAAAAAAAAAAAAAAAATTATTCTCTTGAACCAACTAGTTCAATTATTTTTATATATTGTCGTGATTTTTGTAATTTACAGATAGGAGCGACATCGACTCTACATATAAGCATGTGTAGACCCGATAAATTATTTGAGGGCGACAAGTAATTTTGAATATATTAAAATATATTTCTTTGGATATTATTGAGCAAAATTATTGCTTTTATATGAACATTTAGAAAACTTTTAAATATACTCTAGGAAGTGTAAAAATATTATTTCAAAAATTAGTGTAAAAATATAAAGGAAAAAAAATAATGTATGAAATTATATAACTTGGGAAGTCACCTTCTCACAGACTCTGTCCTTAAAGATGTTTATCTTTGTCCCTTCATTCTAGTACCAATAAACATACTATCCTATCCAACCCCCCAAAAACAATTATTTAAAAAGAAAAATGATACATGCATTATAGAAACTTTTAAAACATGGGGATTCGAATCCGTCATTTAAACCTAATTCGATTCGAAGAACATATAACGCAAGGAATGACAGAATAAAAACAATGAATGTCACATTTACTTCACTAGCTTACACACACCTCGACTATTCTTAAAGGACAATGACTTGCTTCTACTACATTTGATTGACAAGAAAATTCGTAGGATATTAATCCTGAGAAGGTCGCCATCATGACTTGAATTCATTCCCTATCAACTTTTTTTACTTACGTGATCTTTATTGACCATTAGGCCGGACAATGATGGTTGACCTCCAAATTCTTTTTTATACAAGTCATGATGGCAATTGAAACTCTAAAAAGTGTTTGGAGCACCAACTTGGAGTTGGATTGATTGTGTTATTATAATTCAATCCACGTTTGGCTCACCAACTATTATAACCCACAATCAATAAAGTAAACTTCAATAGTATTTACTATTCACAGACTATTATTATTTAAGACTATTATTATTTTAACCGATCAAACATCTCAAACAGTCCTTAAATATAGGCCTAAAGACAAATAAGCTTTGTCAGTGGACCCATCTTAGTAGACTTGACTAGTGGACCCATCTTAGTAGACTTGACTGGAATGATGTTGGACCCATCTTAGTAGACTTGACTAGTGGACCCATCTTAGTAGACTTGACTTGAATGATGTTCTTCTGGTTTCTTTTTCTTTGAGGTGAAGGAAATGGAAAAAAATTTAGGGGGTGTTTGGCCCCCTGTTTTGGAATCAGAACCCTAGGGGTTTGTCAGGGCGGATTTTGAACCCTGGAAATCAAAAGACTGTGTTTGGGGTGCAGGGTTGGAAAGCCTCGGAATCAGAAACCAGTGTTTGGGGTGCAGTGTTCTGAACCCCGGGTTGAACAGTTTCCTTTTTTTTTTTTTTTTTTCCTTTTTTTTACCCTTATTTTCTAGTGGTTGTCTTGTGAATTATAAAATCCGGCCTCATGTAACATGAGCAAACTTCTTTTGAGACTTAAAAAATGAAACATTTAATTTATGTTATAGTCTAAGAATAAGAAAATAAATTGAACAATTTTCATACTTTGTACTCACTAAAAAAAAAAAAAAATTATGAAATAGAATGAAAAAATATACCTTTTAAAAATTAAGAAAAACAAAAAAAATAAAATAAAGGAAGAAAAAGTTTTTCTTTTTACAACATAAAAATAAAAGTTACATTACTATTGATTTTTTATAGAATAAGGTGGAAAAAGATATATTTTAACAAAAACATAAAAAAAAAAAAACTCCAACAAAACCAACAAAAAAAAAAAAAAAAAACAAAAACAAAAAAAACAAAAAAAAAAGAACGAAAAAAAAATACATCATTGATGGAATTTTTGTACATTTCAATTAAAAAAAAAAATTATTATAATAGAAAAAAAAATTACAAACACAACATTAGCTTATAGAATATGGTTGAAAAAATACATAAAATAAACAAATAGTAGAGAGAAAAAACAATTACAAAAAACAATTACAAAAAATCTTAGTTCGGATATAACTTACATTCCAATAATTCACTGCTATTAATGAAAATTTTGTAATAATATTAACATATATTCATATTTGAAAGTAGTAAAAAAAACTTAACAAAGAATACTATTTTAACTTTAAAATAAATAAAAAAATTATATATATATATATATATAAAAAAATAGACATAAAATTGATGACAAAATTGATAAAGAGATAAAATAGAAAATTGTTGGTGTCAAATTGATGAAAAGAGAGAAACGAAATTGGAGAAGTAAGAAGAAATGAAAACCCAAAACCATGGGTTTGGGTTCTAAACCCATGGTTTTCAAAATCATCCCTCCAAACATGGGTTTGGCTTTTAAAGCCAAACCCACCCAAACCCAAGACAGGGGGCCAAACGCCCCCTTAAGGACTCATAAACCTTCCTTAGTTTTATGGATTAAATTATTTTTCAAGTTTTGTATGGATGTAAATATAAACACTATTTTTTTTATTATAGTCAAATAATCACACTAAAACTAATCTAAATCCTTATTCCTTATCCCCATCTTCGCCCGGGCTAACGGGGGACTCGGAGCATCCCAATCAATTTCGACTGCTCGTTTTTTTGTCAATCTCAAAGTATGATCTTGATCAAATTTGAGATGCATGTAATCTCGATCAATCTTGTAATAAAAATAATGGTTATATCCACACTCATTAGGGAAGATTGGAAGAAAACTATTCACTCAATGACCTCAAATAGTAACAACATTCATCAGATCACTGTTTATCACACTACATTCTTTGATTCTATATTGTGAATAAATGCCTAAAGCAAAGAGAGAGGTTGCACGAGTGCAACATTCAAGAATCAAGCATCATAACAAAGATTTGACAATAAAAGAATATGACGTACAAATATTAGTAAACAACACAAACACGATCAGATAATGTACTAGATAGATACAGGTACTCATCTTAGCAAGCTTGACACGAATATTCCACAAAAACAAGCAGATTTTCCCTTTGTTTGCTCACTTCTTCAACACACTGCAGAGGAAGCAACTCGATTAGAACTTCCGCTAACATATCAACAGTTTCGATATATAATTACATGATAAAATCTCTAGAGTAAAGGCAGTGGACAAGGCTAAATTATAGAAAATACTCATGAACTTTGAACATCGTTTCATTAGTACCCTTGACCTTTCAAAAAAGTTCAAAAATACCGTTGACGTTAGGGATGCTAACAGAAACCCATGTGGCACGTTGACAATTCAAAGGCGTGGCTGATTTTTCTAAATAAGGATGAAATTAGGATGCCTCGAGCAATTCTGGAAGACGTTCTCTTGAAATTAAAAGACAGATTTCCAAGTAAGCTAAGAAAATTTACGGAGTCCCTAAAACTCTTCCTTCAATAAAGAGACAGAGTGAGTGCAATACACGATCTTCCAAAGATCCAGACAAGAGGTTGGAAGAATTTTCCTCAAAAGTAGGGATGAAATGCTAACACGAGAAATGGGGGCCAAGGAACAAGAGACCACTGCTAACAAAATAATCCTAACCAACAAATCAAAATTACAAGAATAATGAAAGAATTAAAATGGTTTTCCAAAGACTAAATCAATTGTAGGGGGTGTTAGGGACCTTAAGGTATGAATGATTTTGGTGGATTTTGGTGGATTGTCCAGAGTAGGACTCTTAGGAGAGATATAGCCCTCTCGAATGGCTATTGTTATATTGTAATTTCTTTGATATTGCAATATATTCTATCTTTGTGTTTGTTGAGTATTCTTGTTAGGTGGTATCCTAACACAGTCACCATAGGCAACCGCCACCTCGTTCTCCTTTCTCTTTTTTTCTCTCCCGCTCTGCAAATATGTGATCACTTTTTTGGTCGCCTTGTAGACACTTGAGAGAGAGAGACTGGTAATAGTCATGTTCTTTTTTAATTCGTTATTTTGCCCAGATTATCCAATTTCTGTTTTCTTACACATAATGAAACTTTAACGGTAAGGGTATTTTTAAATTTTTTTGTAAGGTGAAGGGTATTAATGAAACTTTTTAAAGTTCAGGGTATTATTGAAACTAGGTCCAAAGTTCAGGGGTATTTTCTATAATTTAGCCCTTTTTATAATCAGTGTAAAAGGTCATTCCTTGCATTATTATACACATGGCCTACTCCCACAAATTCTGGGTGAGGTTTCATCCACCTCAAGGCCACCTCCAAAGACAAGCGTTTTATTAAGTTACAAGCTTTTCAACCTAAAAGATCGAACCTAGGACCTTGAAAGGTTATTTATAGACATCCCAAACCCTTGCGGACACCACCCCTTGGGGTAACAGGAATCTCACTTCTTAAAATATATGAGGTTAACCAACGTAAACAAATAAATAAAATTATAGATGCATCAATATGTCTGATTTTATAATGTGATGGAAATAGTAAACATAACAGTTAACACATGGGGAAGAATAAAAAAAATGATTTTAAGTATCTTTCTTTAGGGGACAGTGAGGTAGAATGTAAGAACTTACTTGTATAGATAGGCAGCAATACCCAAGATTATACACAACAAAACGATATCAATACAGAAATTTCTGCTGGACCTTAGCTGTAGCAAAATAAAACTCACATTAGAAACTTCAGGAACTGACAATAAAGATGAAATAATAGAGATTAGAGGAACAAAACAAAACCTGGTTAACTGTGTCCTTTAATCTAACGTTTGTGTTCTTAAGGTCAGATGCAGCCTTGTCCACCTGGCATGAGTCAAAAGGCACATTCAGTGATGACTATAAATATGAAAACACTGAAACTGCAAGTACATATATGCATATATATGTATGTATAAATAAAAGCATATAAATATAATTAGAGAAATATCGTTACCTTAGTGTCAATCTCGTCCATCAAAGGAACTTGCCTGTCTACTTCCTACAAATAACATGCCACAATCACAATCAACTAATATGTTGATAAGGAAAAGAAAAAAAGAAAGAAAACAACTAGGGCATAGAAGATAAATAACCTCATTCATATCGTTAGCCATGTTCTTCAGAGTATCCAACCCTTCTGATATCATGTCCAATCCTTGATCCTGCATATGCGCCAAAAAAAGGGTTTAAACCACAGCCAATAACCAGTAAGCACGCAGCCTTCATTCTTGAATATATATAATTTACCTGTTTCATTTTCCGCATTTCATACTCTTGCCTGAACTGACTCGACTCCTCATTGTGCTGGAAGTACTCATCATCGAATCTTCCATCTTTTATCAATTCAAATGTGCAGATCAAAGATACGATTAATTCATGGAACCCACAACTAAAAGCAGAAAGATTCACAAAAATGGTTGAACGAAATTCAGCCAAACTTAATGCATCACCTGAGTCAAATTTTATTTCAGCACGTGAAGCTGAGGATGTCCAACCGCCATTCTTCTTTGTGGAAGTAGCAGTCCCATCTGGTATAGCTTGAATCCTATCCGGCAATGCAAGCACCAAATCATTTCGAGTGGTAAGATCTTCAGTTGATAGCCCCTTTACCTGTAAATAGATTATGTGACCATCCGATGCAATATAAAGATAAAAGATATACAATTCAAATCCAGTGGCTCAACTTCAATAAAGTATAAAAATTCCGAAATCATCCAAAGTGCATAATGAATTTTATGAAACCAATCCTTTCATCACAATCCTCTCATCAATTCATATGAAACATCTAGGTTTTGAGATGGAATTTGAGTAATAAGAGTGAAATTTCAAAATAAATTTAGTAAAGACAGTGAATACAAACCCTCTTTACAGCCAATCTCTGCAACTTGGGGACTTCCTCCAGTAATCGAGCCTTAGTACGACGAATCTCCGCATTCAACGCCACCACCGATGCCCTATTCTTCTCTGTAGAAGCATCCTCCGCTTTCTGCACAACAAAATAACTCCCAAAATAGAACTCAATCCTCCTCGCCGGAAAATAAAAAATGCTAAATCATCTACGAATTACTCAAAACCACAAGTTATCCACTGAATTAAACCTAGATCAGAAAAGGCAACAAACTACCAATATGATAACCTTCATTTGAACAGAATGAATATGAAATGAGAAATTGACTGAGGGATCGGAGTCAAACCTGAAGAGCGGCTTCAATGTCGGCTTCGACGGTGGCATAGAGTCGAGCAAAGGCATCGTCGCCGGAGACATTGAGATCTCTCTGCTTCTCTACATCGTATTTGTCGTACTTCTGGCAGATCGAGTCAACTCTAGTCAATATGTCGATCACACTCATCTTTGATTCTACGCCTCCGTGCTCCGGTCTGTTTCTCGGTAACCTACGGCGGCGGTGAAAGTCGTTCCGAGTATCTACAGAAGTTGTGCGTTGTCTGAACTCTGATTATTTTCCTCGCGGAGACAACTTTCGGTTTAAAAGATTTATATGTGCACGGTTTGGTTCGGTTCGGTTCAGTTTTGGACAAAACCAGTGACCGAACTGAACACTTCGGTTCTGAGGTGTCGAAAACCGGCTTTTGCTTCCACCGCGTACGACGGCGACAAGTTACAGAGTGAGAGTAACGGTGAGCGAAAGCAAGAGAGAGAGGTGAGTGGCGACGGCGTGGACGTCGTTGTCGACGACGGCGATTTTGAAAAGGATGTTGCGAGTAGCGTATCGTTGGCAGCGGTGGTTTTGAAAGGGATGTGTGAGTAGTCGTCCGTGAGAGGGAGAGGGGCGGCGCCGGCGACGAGAGAGTGAGCTTGGGGAGCAGAGATGAAGAAAGGCCCTAGGGCTTCAGGGAGGTGAAGACTAGAAATTGACTGAGTGTTAGTGAGATTAAAAAAAGGTAATTAACTAAAAATTTGTATTTCATTTCTAATTCTTTATATTTATGATGGAGTATTTAGAATGAAATTAGATGGTTTGTAAAGTTTTTTTTTTTTTTTTTTTTCTCGAAAGGATTGAATCTCTAGCCTCTTGGTCAGTCGTTCATACACTATTTCAGTTGAGACACTATTTTAGTTGAGTTATGCTTTTGTTCTTAAAATTACAACTAAAATGGTAAAAAGCTAAAAACAGAAACACAAAAATAAACACGTTCTCTAAACTGTTTTTTTTTAAACGGTATTTTAATTAATGCAGGGATGACACAATCTTATGTCAATTGAGTTATGCTCGGTTTGGCAAAACGAAGTTGAATGCAATAATTTGTATACCTGTGCAACAAACTACGCACGGGGCATGAATTTAAATACATTACCCACATTTTAAATTATATTGTTTGCTTTGTTGGTAAAGGTGTCAGTCTGCATCCCTTCAACCCAGGTTCAATTTCAAAGTTTGTTGCTCTAATTTATTTTGCAAACCACGCACGGGCATAACTCAACAGCATGATGTATTCTCTAGTGACTAGAAATTACTACGTAACAAAAAAAAAAAAAAAAAAAAAAATATATATAACTTCAAAGTTCATGCCAAAACGGTAATAATTTAAATACAAGGGACCATTTATTTTAATAAGAAAACGGTAATAATATGGCAATTTCCTTGCATTTTTTTTTTTTAAGTACAATCTCCATGGCAGTTAATGGTAGGTTGGTTTTCTCTCATTTCTCACGACAGGCAGCCCAAATTTGTCAAGCCCATGAACGAAAAAGGCCCATTTCCTTTTTCGGGCCGGAAGATACATGTCTGGCCCAAGCCCAAAATGGAAAAAAAAAAAAATTGGGGCATTCCGAGAATTGAACTCGGGACCTCTCGCACCCTAAGCGAGAATCATACCACTAGACCAAATGCCCATTTGTTGAGATAAGAAAAAATTAATTCGTATATTAAACATATGAATGAGAATAATTTTCTATAATTTGGTAGGAGAAGTAAATATTTATGATTTTTCTAAATTTTTATCTTCTAATTCCATATATTTTGAAAAATGGTTGTTTCTTCACTTTGGGCTAATTTAGACAGAGTGTTCACCCATTGCTCTGGTTGTTTGATAAAACATTTAAGCAGTAATAATACATTAAAATGTCTGCACAAGTGTATGATTAACCCTCACGTTGAGCTATTTAGGTGATGTGTTCACCCGTTGCATGAAGTGGTTGTTTGATAAATTGTTATCACAAACAAATATAGTCTCTTTCGAAAAACAAATCAGGTTACAAAAGACACAAATTAGGCTAAGATTCAATAAGCACCCCTACACCTACTCGCTTAGCTAAGATTCAATAAGCACCCCTACACCTACTCGCTTAAACTGTTGTTCTCATTTTCTCGCAAACTCAAAGGTAGGTGGTTGGAGTATCATTTATGATCAAACACACTAATTTTCTAACACAACTTTAAGTATGAAATTGATGAATAATTAAAAAAAAACAAAAAAACAAAACAAAAATGGTAACTCATACTCAATACTCATTGAGAAGTAAAAAACAAAACAATTATTTAAAAGTTTTTGTAAGTTGAGTCATCACTACTAGATTAGCTCAACCCAAAACAAAAACATTAAAGTTGGAGAATAATTTGTTTCTTAAAAGTTGCCTTATTGTACCTAAAATATGGGGGCAAAACAGTAATTAAACTAGAGTAAAGATATAGATTCATGTTCACTCATGACCACATCCTCCAATATTCCTCCAAAGGCAGTCCACTTCTTCCACTCAAACTTATGCCTATTTTTTTCATTAGCTTTCACTCATTATTCCATCTTCTTTCATTTCCACCACAATTCTCAACTCTCCCATGGCTATGAAGACAAGTACTTTATGTATAGTTTCAGCCATGGATAGCCTTTGGTACCACCAAATCATTCTTTGGTCAGATCCATTGAGTACTTCCCATGTTCCCAATTTTGTTGACACAACCTTTCCTTTCTTAAAGTTTCCTTCTTGCCCATCTCCCTCTCCTCTCCCATTCTCATCTCTAATGGATCAATCAACTTTTCCCTCCTCTTCCTCGTCTCCTTCGGTTTCCTCCGACGACATCTCTCTCGTCTCTCAGGTAATTAACCTATCTCTCTCTCGACATGTACTCGATAGGGTTGTTCGGAAGTTGTTTTCTACAAAAACGTTAATGAGTCGACATGAAGACGATTGTTTTCTGTTAAGCTATCACTGAACTTAAAAGTTTAAGTTGATAGGTTATGATAAACTTATTGTTTTATTTGTCTTTACCCAGAAAGTAAGATTTGAATATATGACCTCCTGCATTGATATCGTTCTAAATTTGATTTTGACGTATGTTTTCAACAGGATGATTATAGTAACGATGAGAACGGAGATAAACCAGATGGAAAAAGTTCGGAGTTAATTGAAGAAAGACGGTCCAACAATCTCAGATTTCCAGGTTTAATACTATATATATAGAATCAAATTATTATTGATATCATAAGCTTTTAAACTCATATATTGATATGGTATTCATAAAAAAAATCTTGTATGCAGTGGGGAGAAAATTAAACAAATCTATAAGTTGTAAAAGCATGGGAGAGTTGGAATTTGAAGAAGTTAAAGGGTTTATGGATTTAGGGTTTGAATTTAAGAAGAAAAATTTGAGCCCTCAAATGGTGAGGTTGCTACCTGGTTTGCAGAGGCTTAGAACTCAAATAGACCAACAAAATCTCGTAGAAGAAGACGAAGATGACGATGACGATGACGATGTCGATGACGATAAGAAAAGAGATATAGCAAGACCATATCTTTCAGAGGCATGGACAATAAAAAGACCAAATTTTCCTCTTTTAAATCTAAGGGTGACAAAGATTTCTTCAACCTCTGACATGAAGAAACACCTCAAATCTTGGGCTAAAACTGTTGCTTCTGAAATTCAATAAGAATCCTAAGGCTTATTTGAAAATTGTTATTTAAAAAATATATATTTTGAACAATAAAAAGTCATGTTTGGATAACTATTTTTCCTTATTAAGGGAAAAAAAAATACCTTCAATTAATGTTACAATAATATTAATATGTACATGTTGTCCAATCACAATTTTGAAGATGAGAACAAAAAAAATATGATTATTCAAACAAGTCATTTTGTATACAAATTTGGTCCTCTAGTCAAATGTTTTTGTCATCTTCAACTTTTGCTATTTTCTACCTACAATTGTAAAAAAAAAAAAAAAAAAATTATGAAATATGTATTTTTGTGATTTTGTGTATAGTTTTTTATTTTACCTTTTTTATTGAGAAAAAAAATAGAAAGTGAAATGAGAGATTGTAGAGTGGTTTAAGACAAATGAATAATAAATGAATGAGAAAAGGCCAAAGGGCCAAGAAGCAAAGTTGAGTTTTTGTAAGTATGAAGATTCCAAGTGTCACTCTTTTGATTGAGATGTTTTTTTTTTTTTTTTTTTTTTTGTAGGGTTCTCTTGATTGAGTTTGTGTTACATCATGTAGAATGGAAGGCCCTTTTTCCTTGCTTGATTTTATATCTTTAAAAAAAAAATCAAGATAATCAATATTTAACAAACCCTAAAATTATATAATTATATTATAGATAAGATATTAGGTTAAATTACCAATTTAGTCCCTCAACTTTCTTATTTGTTTCTATTTGATCCTTAAGTTTCAAAAAGTATCTAATATGTCTTTAAAAACTTTTAAGTTGGTGTCTATTAGCCCTTAAATTTAAAAAGTGCCTAAAAAGTTCTTAAACTTTCAATATTGTATCCAATAAATTTGAAAGAAAGAAAAAACAAATAACTTTGGGTCCGCATTATTTTACTCAAGAAGCATAAATAAGACTAAAAAATCATTGTATTTAAGAATGACCTTGATAAGTATATACCCTCGAACCAAGAGATATAGGTTTGAATTCCCTCGATACTCCACATGTTTTTTTTTTCAGCGAGGATTGAACTTGAACCCATGACCACCTGTTAATCAAGGACACAACCTTATGTTGCTCGGTTTGGCGGTACTCAACATGTTGCTGAACTAAAAAGAACAAAAAAATCATCGATAATATTTGTTAAAAAAAATTAGTACAACAAATGTGAGCTGACGTGTAAAATAAGTTAATGATTTTAGCGATATCTTTTGAGTTGAAATAAAGAGTAACAACGATCTTAAATTTGTATTAGTTGTAAATAATATTATGTACGCCTTCGTATTCTTACACAATCAGCTCTCACGTTAATTTTTATCATTTAGTTTAACGAAATATACATTTTTCGGGATATTTTAAACATGTAGGCAGGGGCGGAGCCACATGGGGGCCAGGGGGGGCACGTGCTCCCCTCGAGTTATTAGTTTTATAAATTTATATATAAAAGTTTGAAAAATATAACTAGATTTTAACTATTTTTATTTATGAAATCGAAAAATATCACAAAATTATGTTTTGGTGAGATGGTAAGGGGCACGGAATTTTAGTAAAATGCTTGCTATGGCCTGAGTTCGAGCTCTCCAAATGGTTTTTTCTTTATTTTGTTTTTCAGTTGTTAAATTATTTTAGATTTAACAAAAAAAAAAAAAAAAAAAAAAAAAAAAAAAAAAAAAAAAAAAAAAAAAAAAACTGATTTTTATTTTAAGATTTTAAATCTTATAAATTATTTTAGATTCTAAAAAATAAAAATTAATTTAGTTTTGAAAAAAAGATAAATACTTCAAAGTTTAATATTTAATCTCATTAATTATACATATATATTTATTTAAGTAGAGAATTCTAAAATGGTTTATTATTATTAAATGTTTAAAATTACTTTATATAAATATTAAATCTTCTAAAAAAAATTATATATAAATGTTTAAAATTTTATTTACATGAAAATTACTCTTTCAATTTTTAAATTTGTATTTAATAGATTCGTGAAGTTTAAACAGTTTAATAGGTCTTACACATTTAATTTTTTTTTCAGTAAAAATCAACTATTGAGGACTCAATTACACTTGAAAATTTTAATTTTGTATCTAATAAATACGCTATTATTGCAAAACCGAGTATAGCTCAATTGGTATAAAGTTGTGCTCTGACTAAGAGGTCGACAGTTTAAGCATCCATTAGATTCAAAATTGAAAGTTTTAGAGTGTTTTACCCACATTTTAAAGTTCAAGGACAATATATATAGACATAAATCGAAATTTTCATAGACTAAACTTCAGTTAACCCTATTGAAATTGTGCCCCTCCTGACAAAAACTCCTGGATCCGCCCCTGCATGTAGGGTACTTTTTGGAAGAAAAAAAATCAAGGTTCAGGGAAAAAAATTCAATTTTCAAATTCTATGGCATAATTGAAATCCACTCTAAAGTTTGGGAGTATTTTTTTTTTGTGTAATTTAGCCTTTTTTTTTTTTCTTTTTTTTTTGTAGAATAAATTGTTTTCGTTCGAGCTTGGTAATATATTTGGTAATTTTGGGGCGTAGCGGCTGCATCCCTTAAAATGGGCCTAATTAGTTGGAAACCCCCAGCATCCCAAATAATGGGCCTCATATGGTGTTGTATTTATTGAGAAATCCTTTAAATGTTTTTTTATTTTTATTTTTTTATTTTTAGGGATGGTTTTGGAAAAATGCCCAAAACTTAATTTTTATCTAATTAGTAGGTTTAGAGTTTAGAATTTTAGGATCTAGGGTCTAGAGTTTAGTGTTTAGGATTCGAAGAGGTATTTTAGTTTTGAAGTCTGAGATCTATGATATTTATTGTTGGGTTGTTCACTTTTATTTGGTCGCTTGGTATCTTGAATGAAACCTCTTTGCTTGCGGGGGCATGAGTCGAAACGTCTGAGAGAGCGCTTCGCGAAAGAATCGTGTGGCGCGGTGAAAGGTTTTCCGTTGGGGCGTGACTCTACCACTTAGTTAAAAAAAAAAAAGGAGTCCTAATAGACTTGACTTCACTGTACCGTCACTTTCACTACTCTTTGTCGGCTTCTATCACTCGTCCCTCGTCACTATGGTTCCACATGAGAAACCAGTACAAATATAACCAGGAGAAAGGAGGAAAACGCTCGAACAGTTGAGTGGCCGCCGACCAGCAACTTCCGTATACAAATATAGAACTAGCCGCTCTCATTTTGCATTTGTTGCGTCCTTCTTTTATTCGGTCAGGTGATGACGAGTATATAAATCAAATCAAAAAAAAAAAAAAAAAAAAAAAAAAGGAAATAACGCTTTTGAAAACAGGGTCGGGATAAATTATTTACAATGACCATCGTAGACCAATTGAAAGGGAGGTACCGCAGCTTGGTAGCTCATATTGTTTTGGGTACAAAATGTCGTCCATGCCAATGATTAGAGTACGACATATGAGCTCAGACCCTTATGTGAGCTTACCTAGTATTTGGTCATTTCTTTAAATAAAAAAAGATTTTGACATTTTTTCTACTTTAATACACATTTATTTTTCAATTTATCATATCACTATACTTTTTCACTTTCTTCTAGTTTTTAGTTTTTAGTATTTCTTTGCTTGTCTAAAATTAAAAAATTGAAACTTCAAAGTAGCAATCAGTTATTAATATGAAATATTGGAATAAAATTAATAAATTAATTGATTTAATATTTTATTACCATAGAAAAAAAAATGTTTGGTTAAATTCTCAATTTGAGGTTTGTGTCTATATGATTTATAAAATAATACCTAGAACTTTATATTTCGTGTACAATAAGTCTCTAACTTTTTAAAAAAATACTTAATAAGTCAGTAAACTTTTAATTTTATATCCAATAGTTTTCTGAATTTTCAATTTTGTATAAAATAGTAGCAGGTCCTTGATTTATTCATCTTTTTAAAATTTACGAATTTATTAGACACAAAATTAAAAGTTATAAGACATAAAATTGAATTTTATATTTAATAGATAAGTTCATTTTTAAAATTTTCAAATATGTGATGAATCTATTACACCAAATTAAAAATTCAAGCTTACCTTTTTTTAAGTTGAGGTTCAAATATACACGAACTGAAAAATTTATGTATTAAACTTATAATTTAAACAAAATATTTTATACACAAAAAAATGTTTTGGTTATGAAAATACTTTTATTTATTGCATCTTAATGAAGTGTATTTTTTTTTTTATTCTTATCTTTGAAATAGATAAGTTTTTTTTTTTTTTTTTTTTTTTTAAGATGAGTTTTACTTACCTTCAAGCATACACTTCCTTTTTATTATTATTATTACTATTAAATAAAACATTCATAATAAATTAGTTTTTTTTTCTTCAAATGGACCCTATATATAATATATCTAATCATAAATTTTAAATTTCAATTATAATCCCTTAAATTTCTTCAATTCAATTTTATATTGGAGAAGTGTTGGATATTTTCTATCAATAATTAAATAAGAAGAAAAAAAAAACCCAAAAAAATATCAAGTTGGATAGCTTCCAACTGATCCTGTCCACGATTTTAATACTATTTTTAATTATTTTTTATTATTATTATTTTAACAACATCAGAGTGGATTGAATCTAAGATTTCTTTGTCCCTAGATCATACTGATGATAGTTACAGCTATGCTCTTGTTGATCACTATTTTCAATTATTGATTTTATCAAAAATGAAAAAATATAATTTTTTTTTTAATAATATCTACGTGTTTGAACATTTGACATTTTAATCACTAATTCATACAATATCAATATGACAGTTGAGCTATAGTTATGTTGACAAAATATATATATATATATATATATATATATATATAATTTGATTTTTGTTTTAGGGTATAATTTTGATATTAAAAAATGTCTAATAGGTATTACCTTTCATTTTGTGTTTATTAGGTCCTTAAAATTTTTAATTTTGTATAATAGGTCTTTGACGTGTTCAACATTTTTTTTTTTAAATTCATAGATGTAAATATAAAATTGAAATTTTTGCGTTTCATTAGACATAAAATTCGATTGTATATATCTAATATCTAATAGATAAATTATAAATTATTTTTTTAATATATCAAGAATCTATTAGAGATGTGATAAAAACTTATGGATGTATTTAAACATTTTCTATTAGAGATGTGTGATAAAAACTTATAGATGTATTTAAACATTTTTGAAAGTTTATCAACCAAATAGAAACGAAGAGTTAGAGACTATATATTCATAAAATTCATTCACAATTTTCTTTTGTTATTATTTTTTTGCTGGTATCATTATTACCATTAAAAATAGACATAATTTTAATTTGAATCTCTAATGTATAAAATGGCTTACATTTTTTTAGTGGAGACGAAACTTTAATTTCAAAAAATTAATAATATATGTTTTATTGCTCAAATAGATACAAAAATATGAATAAGAATATGACTTTTTTATAAAAGACAATATATTACGAAAAGCATGTGAGGGGTCCCACAGCTCGGAGACAAGGTACTCAAGACTAGTTCAAGGAAAAACACGAAAACACATCAAGAAAACAATTCTCAAGGATGAACACAGGGGTTGTCAACACCCTCAATCATGAGGCACACCTATAAATCATATCAGCATGGACACTAATAAGAACAGACTAGAGAACGAGGACTAGTTTCATGAACACGAGAATTTCGTTCTCTCCAGATATGGTAGATAGCAGCGCATCAAGCTAACTTTCAAACATGACACCTACGAAGGGCACCTCGTTTCATGCAATAAATTAAAGTCAATTCAGTAGACCAAACAAGTATACAATAAGAGGAGTGCTCCATCGTAAAAATTTCGTTCACACTTACTTACTCAACACGCATTTGAAGAAAATATGATCTCTAGAGTAAGAATATGACTTGAAGGAGTGCAAGTTCAACATGGGTGTTACAAAAGATTCCAATCAAGTCTATTCTTAATGGCTGCTGAAGTTATTTATGGGAGAAAAAAAAAATAATAATAATAATAATAGTGGCTGCTACTGCTATTTTTTTTTTTTTTCTTTTTTTTTTAATTTCATTCTCTCTTTCTATTTTTTAAATAAGCTTGAGAAAAAATTTAGTACATATTTTGTTGAAGGATAATTTCTTCCTTCTATGTCTTTTAGTTTTTATGTTTCAATTTTTCTTATTTTCTTTAAATAACAATAAGGAGATTAATTTATAAGTTTACTCCCGAAACTTTTAATATTGGATATATTTGATTCCTAAATTTTAAAAAGTGCATAATAAATTTTTAAACTTTTAATTTCGTGTTTAATAGGTCTTTAAACTTTAAAAACTTAATACTATGTTAAACTTTCATTTTTTTTTTGTCGAATAAGTCTCTAACATATTCAAAACAATTAAAAATTAATGGATCTATTAGATATAAATTTAAAGTTTATGTCTAATGAAATCTTAAACTTTCACTTTCTTTGTCTAGTAGATTTACGATTTTTTTTTAAAATGTTGAATATGTGAATGAAATTATTAGATACAAAATTGAAAAATTTAGGGACATATTAAACATAAAATTGAGAGTTTAAGGATCTATTAGATATTTTTTTTTAATTTTAATGACTAAATAAATACAAAAATAAAAATGGAGGGATTAAACTTATAATTTAACCTAATAAGACACCAATTATCAAACACGTCCCTAATGCTTTTGAATACTATTTTTCAATTAAGAAAAATTGTGTAAATACAACCCTCTTGGAAGACAAAAATGTCAAAATTAGAGATGCCTTTTGTTTTTATAATCCAAATCATTTTATATGTATAAACAAATAATTATAACAATTAAATAAATCTCTCCAAAAATAAAATAAGAACTTTGAAATGCATGTGCCAACCGACAATTAATGCATCCGATAAGTATCTTTCTAACAAGATAATTATTTAAAGTTGAATCAATTACGTATATAATTTTATAAGTCGGTAAAATGAATAACAATAAAGCTTAAAATAACTGTAAATATAGTAAAATATAAAATATTTTGTAAATATAGTAAAAAAAAAAAAAAAAAAAAATCAAACTCACAAATAAAAATTGTAATATTTACATTTTTTTTTTTTCAAAATGTGCTACATTTACTAAATAGAAATTTTAAATTGGACACTTACCAATTTTCCATTTTATAAACCCTACTCTTATATTTAAAAACTATTCGATAGATTTAGAAAATCTCTAATACCCTTTTATTAAATTTCTATTTTCATTAGGAAGGTTTAACTTTTACAAATTTTTGTTCATCAACTTTTAAAACATCTAGTTTAATCCATAAAGAAGCCAAACAACAAAACATTGTAGCAACCAACCAACAAAAAAACAAATTTGTTATGTACTTTCGTTGTATATGGTTTGTGGACGGAAGTTCCTCCGCCTTTGCTCTCCATATTGGTGTTCCTCTTTGGGATTGTTTCACTTAATTCTTAATTTGTTGTGAGTTTTTGTTTATTGTTTCCCAATTTTTTTTGTTTGTGTGCCTTGACCTCGGGTTTGAAATTTTCCTTTTGCTCTAGTAATATATTACATTTGCGAAAAAAAAAAACAAAGAAACAAATCACTCAAATAAGTTCCGATGAGGGACACTAACGGAAGTCGAAGACGAAAAACCTCCAACCAAGACGAACATCGATACGACATGTCAACCTTGATACTAACTAACACAGTCGGAGGGGAACAAAGACCAGAACCATGTAGATGCGAGTTCCACTCCCTCCACATATGATAAATAGTCGCACACCAAACAAGTCTCTAGACACGGTGCCTATGACGTATACCCTTTCCTATACAACAAATTAATTCCTATTACGTAGGCTAGACGGGTATCCAGTGAGAAGAGTGTCGTTACTGTAACAAATCAAATAACAGATGATCACGTGTCTTAAATGAGTCCAAACACAACATGCAACTCGTTGGCATAGAGGAGTCTGATGCATGAAGTCGAGCTCGTGTATATAGGCGTTCATGAATTGTCATCCAAGAAATAAACGAGTGACGAAGAATATTGTCCCCAAAGCATAACAACTTAGACAATGGTGCATAATCACAACGGGGTCGCAACACACCCCACACACAAGCCACAGAAAAACATATTGATCACCCCATATCCCAGACAACCTATTCTCTTGATGGGGGACCAATGGATAGACTGCACCAAGGCGGAAAGCTCTGACATCTCTCCAGAGACACGTTCAGTGTCATCTACCATCAAAGAGAATGAAATCAGACACATAAGCAAGAATCGAGCTATGAACATCAAGAATCGCCTCACTATACCGCTGCGGTGGTTGTCCACCCAAATATGACACATGCACCCATCACCAATTGAGTACCGAACAAGAGAGTGAAACTGGTCACGTGGCCGGAGGATAACCCTGGTACACCAAGAACACCTAGGGGACGGCAACATAGTTCATAGGGAACACCCTATCAATATATAGGTCTCCATCCAAGCTACACAAAGGGACCTAGATCGCAGAAACATAAATCACATGAGCTTCATAACCGGTCCAAACCACCTACATTATGTGGCAGACCCACATCATCTCAAGTCACCTTAGCCTCATTCATATTATAACTATATAACTATATATATATATATATAATCATTACCAAAATATAATAAATTTGAAAGTTGTTAGAACAAAAAATAATAAGATTTAATTTAAACCTAAACCGTAGTTTTACTTTTAATACAATAGATACATTTGACTTCTTCTATATATATATATATATGTTTAAAGATAATTTCCAAACCAGCAACCACTTAGGTGTTTGATCATTAAGATTAAAAGACTAATTAAATATGTTTCAAGTCATTTAGGTGTGTTGCCAACAATAGCATAACTCAACAGCATGATGTATCCCCTAGTGATCATGAGGTCCAATGAACATAGTTCAACTGTCATAAAATAGGTGTTAACGAACCATTGATCTACGTGGTTCGAATTTCATCACCCCATATTGTACTAAAAATAAGATTCAGTGTTATAAAATATCGATGTTGATGAATATTCTTTAAAAAATAATAGACAAACTTATCTTTTTATTTTTTGAAATGTCAAACTTCATTAATCAAGAAACAAAGTCGGTAGGCTCACAACGATTACAAATGTTACAATAAAAAATTAATAAACGTTTTAACTAAATTGGTATAAGACCCTCCCAAGAGGACCAACTCCATGGATGAAGGCAGGACAACCACATTATGAGCAACCCAATTAATTTTTCTCGAGACAAAATTGAGACCCTTTTTTCGAATAGTCATCATCCACTCTCCAATCTCCTAAAAAATCAAATCTTTAGGGAGACAACTGCAACTCGAGAATAAATGGTCTTCACCGGAACTTGCACGTCAGACTCAACCCACTGATTGTTGATGCCCTTACTTTTCGCCAACTTCAGACTATGAAGAAGAGCAAGAGTCTCAGCCAACGACGGATCCAGCTTCTCCTAAATACAAACCGATTTAGCTATCACCAAATTCCCTCTGAAATCCTGAATGACTATTCTGCCCCTGCTTTATTTTCCGAGGGATGACTAACAGCATCAACATTCATCTTGTATTCATTCTCGATTAGAGAATTCTACACCGGCAGAGCTTTCGAAACCTGCACAATCAGACGTTCCACAAGAGGCGTCTCACCACGAGAAAGTCAGTCTTGTGATAGTTTTGAATTCATTCTTATTTCAACACAACGATAGAAACAGAGAGAGCATTTTTCGATTGTTGGGTCATTTCATATGGCTCAATACGCCACACAAAGCAACTCCATATCTCCAGCAATAAATCACATAAGGGTTTAGAGTTTAGGGTCTATATCTCCAATAATAAATCAAGTAAGGGTTTAGAGTTTAGGTCCAAATTTTATTCACTCTGTTCGCAATAAAAAATAGCATAGAGAATAGACAGACTTATCTGATTTTTTTTTTTAAAAAGTAAATTACTTGAATTAATAAATATAATTTCTGCCTTTCTTTAAAATAACAAATCCTTTAGATTATTTGATTTTTCAATATTCGTAAATGTGGCATTTTCGCACGGGAGTCGGTCGCCAAAAATTAAAAAGATAGGAAAAAAGAAAGTGGGCCCCACCGCTTGGTGCTCGCGTGAACACGATAGTGGCGTGAGGTCAAAGAAGGTGGCGTCTAATGGGAAGGGGGACTTCCATTTCATAAACTTCCATCTTTCACGATAAAATTGAGTATTAATAATAATCGATACTAAATTATATTCGGATTGACTTAACGAAATACGAACATAATTTCAAATATAAAAAAAATAAAATAATAATTGATGTCTCTATAAAAAAAAAAAAAAAAAAAAAATATAATTGATGCCTTATCTACTTAAGTTATGTTCAGATTGACTTAACGAACTACATATATAATTTCAAATAAATATGTGATTGTATTAATGTGAGCATGTATTTAAAACACATATGTCTAAGATGAATATTGGGTAAGCAAGTATTAAATGACAAAATAACATACAAAATAATCAAAATGATGAGTTCTTAAGGGGTGTTTGGGGCACTAACTTGAAAATTAAGTGGACATTTTATCCACCGACTATTATAATCCACAATCAATAAATAATTATATTGACTTATTTACTATTCACGAACTATTATAATTTACAGACTTTTATAATCATCTGTAATAACTCACCTAACTCTTCAAACAACTCTTCAAAGTTTTAAGAACTAACCATTAAAAAAAAAAAAAAAAAAAAAAAAAAAAAAATTAAAATTAAATTAAATTACATGACATAATATAATAATATTGTAAAAATATTTTAATGTTGAAATTTAATGTCATTTAAAAAAAAAACATTATGGTGATTGAGCTTGTTAGCATTCTCGATCAAATTTAAAATTATAGTTATCAATTAATTATATGAAGTCCCTAACTAATGAAAAGTTAATGAGGAAAATTTAAATTTTTATCCCAATGAATCTTAGCTTTAAGCTTTTAATTTTATTAAATTCAAGTTTAATCTTATATATGTGACGAAATTAATACAATCCAACAAAATATTCAAAACAAAGCTATTTATATATATTAGGTGAAAACAAAATTTTACTTTGGTTAGAAAATCGATAGATTCATGGTATATAAGCGAGTACAATTTTTTTTTTTAGTACATTGGGGGTGAGATATTCGAATTACAGACCTCTTGGTCATTAAGATATACATGTGTCAGCTGAGTCATGTTCGGTTTGGTGCAAGTACAATTATCTTTATTGGTATAGAAAGAATTGTCAGGTGCAAATAAAAGTTAGACATTGTTTGGAAAAGTGATAGATTCATGATATATAAGCGAAAACAATTATCTCCAATGGCATGAAATTTATGGACAAAACCAAAAACAAATATATGAATTTAGACCTAAAATAGACAATATCATATTATTGTAGAAATACGTAGAAGATTTGTTGTCGTTATTCGAATTAGAGTTATAGAGTCGTTATTCGAATTAGAGTTATAGAGTCATAATTTAAAAATAATATTAATATTAGAAAGCTCATAACAAGTCACACTACCAATTTTAAAATATTGATGTACGGAAAAGTCAATGAGACCCATGTTAACTCACAGAAATCTGTCTCGAAAACTGTTAACAATAAAATAAATCTGTCTATATATATATATATATATATATATATATATATATATATCATGTTACCGTTGAATTTGATGAAAAGAATAAAACCAAATCCTTACTTCATTTTCTTTAATTCAATTCCTTACTTAATTATAAATGGATTAAAAGGAAATAAATAATTGAATGCAAAATTTACAAAAATATATATTTAAAAAGAACCATCTAAGTCAAAATCAAAGAGATGAGTGACAAAACTAAATTCTCCAAACTTAATGATAAAAACTTGTTAGATTAACATAACTCAATACATAAAACTTCTACTTCGATAGATGTTCGACTTACCAACTCTACGTATTATTAAAAAAAAAAAAAAATTGTTATCATAATATATAAATTGTTATTATTATGAATAATACTTAGTTGCATATCGATGTGTAGGTTGTTATGAGTGAAATAATCAGACCCGGGGTCTAGAGACCCGATAGACAAAACACCAAGGAGAGACCTACTTAGTCGAGGAGTCGACCCCTTGGCGCAAGAAGAAGAGGAGTCGACCTCGGCTCGGCTCCACAAAAAGGAGCTCGACCTCGACTCGACTCCGCAAGAAGAAGCTCGGTGGCTCGGCTCCACTCTGCAAGAAGGAGTTCGGCGGCTCGGCTCAAGGAGGAGTCAACCCAGGCTCGCTCCACAAGAAGGAGCTCGACCTCGACTCGACTCCGCAAGAAGAAGCTCGGTGGCTCGACTCAAGGAGGAGTTGACCTCGACTCCACTCGACTCGCCCCCGTCCTCGGCTCCCCTCGGCTCGACGTGAAGGTCGACCCTCCTCGTGAGGTGGGTTCATCCGAAAGGGAGAAAAATACCGACTCTTCGCCGAGGTCAGCTCAACATCCACAGTTAAAGGTAAAACATCTCCTCAAAGACCGTTACACGACTTTTGTAACGGTCGTAATTACGAGAGTCGTAAAGATTCTCATAACTAACCATTTAATGGCTCCTAAATGACCATATACGGATTCCAATATAAGAAAAGACCGATATCATATTTGGTAACTTAATTTGAGATTATTCAAATTTCATACAAACTTCTTACTTTTCATATTCAGCTCTAGTCTTCTCTCTCTGTTTCTCATTCGAGGACTAACTTGAGCGTCAGAGCCGGTGTGGAAAGTCCCCCACCGATCCTCGCTTTTCCTTTCTCTTTTCAGGTGTTGCAAGATCAAATTAATTCTACCAATCAAATCAAGTTTACCATTGATACCAAACTTCGGTATCAACATAGGTATCTTCCTACATAACATCATTAAAATGTTGACACCTAGAAGCGGGAAAAAGTAGAAAATGAGATTTTTTTTTTCCTTCCTTCTCCTTGATGTTAATATTTTAATATGGAGTGTAAGAAACATACCTACACACCGGTATGAAGCTAAGTATTGTTCGATTGCTTTTTTTCTTTTCTCTTTTAGTTCAATAAATGTGGGTGCCATAAATAAACTTTTAATTTTAAAGAATGTAATAGATGTATTATCTATTGAATTGTGTTAGATTAACGAGTATGATATTATCTTGGGTAGATAACAAAACAAAATTTTACTTTGAATAGAATACAATTTCTAATATTTTATAAACATTGTGTAAACTAATTTCAAGTACTTGTTAAAATTATCAATGGTGTTTTCTAAGAATTTTTCTTAATAATTAACAAGCTTTCGAAGGCATTGACAAATATATTCTAGTTTAAGAAGATTATTGAATTTAACTTTTTTTGGTCAATGCTTACACTTTATATAGATTTAATTTATGACTTTTTTCTTCTAAAATGTAGATGATTCACGTTCGGTTTGAGATTGAGGTAACTTTTAAAATAATTGTTCATAATTTTGCTTTTAGAAAATTTAGTTATAACAAATAAATTAGTGTTTGGTAAATTAATATTTAATTGCTATGATTTAGCTATAATTGGGACATATTATTTTAATTATATTTATATTGATGTTTAATATCAAAATTTATTATAAAATGATTGTTTTTAAATTTATAGGATTTAAATGTGAAATAACTTTGTTCAATTTTAATTATTTGATAAAAGTTTAGAAAAAATAATGGTTAAAAAAAATTAAATCGATCATAATTTTGTTTGTATAACATAAATATGGGAAGGAAAAAAAAAAAAAACATTAAAAGATAAATTTTAAAATTTTAAAGTAGAGTTAGAGAATATGGGATTTTTAGGGAAACAAAATCCAAAAGTTGGGACAAACTAGATTTTGAACTTTAAGTAAATTGAAAATTGATCTTACATAAATTAATAAATAATCAAATTTACTAAACAACCTAAGGGTTAAGATTCTTCCAGAATCTATTTTTACTTTTACAAACACAATACCAAACGGACCCCAAACCATACTTATTTCAGCTTAAGAGTTCTAAATTTTTAAAAATAATTAAGTAATAAAAAAATTCAGTATAATATAGTCATACTATATAAATATATACTTACCTTTACAAAATATTACTATTTTTTTAAAATATTTAATATTTATTTACTCATTAAATTTTCTTTTTATCTTTAAGTATTGAGCTGCCTCCACCCACAACATAATATGAAATCAGGATCGATTTATCGAGTCAAATTATAATATCTTAACCAATTAAATTATTTGAAATTAACATTTTAGTTTTTTTTTTTCAAATTTTGGTGATTATATTATATCTTATTAATTTCAACCATAAACATCACTTTATTTTTTAAAATAATTTTTTTTTTTAATGTATTTAATTAATATGGGGTGGAAGAATTGAAAGGGATGATTTAAAATATTTAACTGCATTATATACCGCCTATAAAGGCAAAATTTATTATAAAATTATCTTTTCCGCCAAACCGAACATAGCTCAATTGGCATAGGGTTGTGCCGGTGACCAAAAGGTCATGGGTTCAATCCCCGCATTAATTAAACTACCGTTGCAAAAAAAAGAATTGAAAGGGATGACCCTTCCCTCGGAGTGCATGTAAGTTTTATACCTGACCTTCTCTAAGGGGCTCTCCTGCTAATGTACAAATGACTTTTCATCGGAGAAGTTACTTGTTTATTACGAGAAAAAGTAAAAAAAACATAAATTTTTTAAGAAAAGTTAAAAAAAATTACGCTCCCCAAACGAGGGACATCCGTATCAATACCTCGAAAATTGAATACATGAACTATTAATTTTATGTCAATTGAACTATACTCATGGTATTAAAATAATTACAATAATTACTCACCCCATCAATATCTTGTCAATTTTTCAACACATTTGTCATATCTCATTAATGGTATCTCAACCATAAAAGCTGTTGCACAATTTTTTTATTTCTTTTTAGGTATATGGAGTTTTCTAGTTTGAGTATTTGTTCATTAATATAATTAACCATCCGAGATTCCCTTTTTAAAAAAAAACAATACTAATAAAATTGATAGAACAATTAGCAAAAATCATGTTCAATAGATGTGAAAATGTTTGGTGGAATAAAATTACAAACCCCACCTCATTAAGTAAGACTACATGTCCACCTAACACTAATATTTAAAGAAAAAATTCATATAAATTCACATAATTTATAACAAAATCCTCAATCAAACCCGTAATTTTCTTATAGAATAATCCGACTCAAACAAAAAATGGAATATTTGCACAGATGATTCCTTCATATTTTATTGTTTTTTGACATTCTCTCGAAAATGCATGTCTTTTGTCTTTCCTGACATCATCAGCACTACGTTGAACACAATCACGAGAGAAAAGTAAATTTTCCTGACATCATCAAAAGCGAGAGCATGACTCAGCTGGCATATGTATGTATTAACGACCAAGAGGTTTGTGGTTCGAATTCCCCCACCACCAATGTACTAAAAAAAAATGAGATTTAGAGAGATTGAATGTTTAAATCCACCTCCTCCTTCTAAGAAGGCAGAAACCACCATAACCATTATTTGAAACTGAAAAACAACTATGGTAACCAGTAGCAAGCTTGAGAGTATTCATATAAGGCAACAATATGGGGTTGCCTTAAACGTAATAAATCTCGGACAGTTCAGAATGTCCGTGAATTGTGGATGATGTAAGGCTCATTAATATCAAATGAGTGTCTAGAATTGTTTGCGAGCTCCTTTTTTATTCTTTACTTTTGTCATAAGAAGAAGTTAGGGAGATGTTCATACTGAATAGGGATCTAAGTACCCAACATGGGGTCGTCGATATTAATTTTGATACCTCTGCGTAGGAGTTTAGAGATATCGATAGCAATACGAACCTTAAGAGTCGAGCCCGGACAACGTCCAAACTCATTAGTGTCAACCTTAATAAAATGGCTTCTATCATTCTCTAGCTCCAAAGTCATTTCATGGTTTTTGTAAGCAAGAAAGAGGTCAAGAAAATGCACCCAAAATTCAATCACCTTGAAGTCCATCTCAGAGAGTTTAAATTAAGGGGTTGGGTTCTTCAAGGATAAGCATATTCTTGTCAAAAATTCAAGGTCTAGTGTGAAGAATACGATTGCGATCAGAAGACTCTTGAAAATTAAAGATATACAGATTCTTGGACAAATTGCACACATGAAGGAAATTTTCAAGTTTCCAAATGAAACGGAAAGCACCTTGAATCACTTCGTCAGAAATAAGCTGAGATGATAGAAGCTTTTCAAGGAAGTTGAGGGATAGATCTTTGTTGGTTAAATCAACCGATCGAATTGTGGGCTAAATTGATAATAATTTTTTCTTCATCTTCTGTCAATGACAATTTCTTCAATATGAGATTAAATCTTCTTCTTCCATAGGTACCAAAAGAAACATGACTAAACAGAGGAGGGAAAACGAAAAGAAAAAAAAAGAAACCCACACAACAACGAAAAAGAAACACTCAAACGAAGAGCTCTTACGAATGAGAGAAGGAATGCTCAGCGGGGAGAGAGCTCTCACACCGTGGAGAGAATCTTGGAAGAATCTTGAAAATCTGGAAGATAATAAAAAAATAAAAAATAAAAAACTGAGGGGAGGATTGTTAGGTGTAAACAAAAGTCTCACATTGGTTAAGAAAAAAGATTGATATATAAGTGTAGACAATTATCGAGGGTTTAAGCTCAAAATAGACAATATCATACCATTGTGGAGATAGATGGACGGTCCATTGCCTCAGTGGAGGCCCAGGGCTCAAAAATTAACAAATTCCTAAAGTCTTGGTTTGAGCCCCATCCCTTTGAATCGTGTGTTTTTCGTCTTTGTCTTTTTCCTTTTATTATAGGGAAATTTTCAAAAATAACTAAGAATAAAAAACTGAATTGAAAAATAGCTAAGAAAGTTTCATATTTTCATCTCATGACTACCACAATTTTAGGGAATGAAGTTCACAATTATCATCCTAATTATACCCTTGATATATACGTTTATTTACGAACAACCGACATAACTCATTTTAATTTATTTTTTTATATTTATTTTAATTTCTAACAATTAGATTCATTCATCCGTTTTTGAAAAAATACAAATTTATCTCACTAACAACCCTCCTAGATTACCCTCCTAGGATTCATGCATTTTGAAAATAAGGGTTCATTATTTTTTTTCCAAAGTTGAAACGAGGACAGTGTACAGAGACGAGAGTGAAGAGAGACTAAGATCCTTAATCACTTCGAAAATAGGTCATTTGGGGAGTCGGAATTTTCAGCCTAATTCAAGCGTTCAACGATGTAAAAGGTTCACATAGATAGTTTTTTTCAAGGTAGAAAGTTTCAAAGGTGAGAATCGATGGCTGTTTCAAATCGATTTGGAGGAGGGAATATTTGCAAATCTCTTAATTCAATGTTGCAGGTAATGATACAATTGATTGAACGTTTTCCGGGGTAAACTCAACATGCATACCAATTTTAATGTTTTTTAGTATCATTTGTTCAATGCTCACGGATTAATGGTTTACGGTGTATATACACGCATATACTTCATATGATATACTTACATGTACATTGTTATAGATGTAACTACGAATATATACCCACACTAGAAGTTATCGAGAACCATCATTTTTATAATTTTCTTACAATCGTCTATGAACATTTTAAATTTTTTAGTATCATTTGTTCAATGCTCAGAGAGTAATGGTTTATGGTGTATATACACGCATATACTTCATATGATATACTTACATGTACGTTGTTATAGATGTAACTACGAATATATACTCACACTAGAAGTTATCGAGGGTGTCATTTTTATAATTTTCTTACAACCGTCTATGAACATTTTAGTTTTTATAAACATCAATATGCTGAAAAATTTAATTGCTTATATAATTTTCTTACGGCTATGTTATACATGTACGTTCACCAATTAATGGTTTGTATATATACACATATACTTTCATATGATATACTTATATGTACATGTAACTTCGAATATATACACATTAGAAATTATCGAGATGATCGTTATTATAAATTTTGTTACAACATCTCTGAAAATTTTAGTTTAAAAATTAATTTGAATTAATATTTCATATTAAATTTTATTGAATTTTGTTTACATGTTTCAGTTTAATTGGTGGTTGTTATCCTTTGACAATATCTTAATTTTTTATTATTTTTTACATGATTCACTGTTAAAATAAATCTTTATTTTTCCCGTGGATTCTTTTTGAATAAATCCTTATTTTCTCTTACATTTTCTCTCGAAATAAATCTTCTTTTTTTTTTTTTTGCAGGGGTTTGAGTTCAATACTCTAACGTTCACATTTTTTTGTTTTTCATAAAAAATTAAGAAATTTCTGAAGTCTTGGTTTGAGCCCCATCCTTCCGTTTTTCATCTTTGTCTTTAAACTTTTATTATATATATGGTATTGGATTAATTCAAGAATTGAACCCAACCCATTCCATTGCCCCAGTACACGTCCAGGGCTAAAAAAAATTAACAAATTCCTGAAGTCTTGGTTTTGAGGGAATCTAACACAATTGTACATTTTTCGTCTTTGTCTTTTTCTTTTTATTATATATATGGTATTTGATTAATGCAAAGATTGAACCCATGATCTTATGGTCAAAAGCACAACCTTATATTAATTGAACTAAACTCGATTTGAGGATTTTCTATTTATAGTTATATATATATATATATATATATATATATATATTTTGTTTTTTTTTTGTATATACATATGTATACATACAAACGTATTTTATGTTGTAAAAAAAATACATATGTATTTCAATTAAAAAAAAATCTATTTATTGTTGACATGTTGTTTGTATTATATATTAAAATTATTTGAGTACGAATTTGTCCTATCGACATAAAGTTTTGAATTTTCTACTATATAACAATGTGTTCAAAATTATCTTATAATTTTTTTTTTTTTTTGACAACATGCGAAGTGGAGATTCGAACTTCGAATCTGTAAGTCGATGATAGATACTTTAGACAAGTTGAACTATGTTTCAATTCACGTCTATATTTTATTATATAAAAAATAAATTTTTATTTCATTGTATGAGTCAAAATAAAATAATAATAATAGTATTCAAAAGGTGATAAGTTATACCGTTCAACTTACCAATTTTAAAACATTGGAAAAAGAAAAGTCAATGAGACCCATGTTACTGAAATTCAGAGAAATCTGTCTCGAAAACTGTTAACAAATAAAATAAAATTGACAAATTTTTTTTTTTTTGTTTTCTCTCATGTTACCGTTGAATTTTATGAAAACAACCAAACTTTTTTTTTTAATTCAATTCCTTACTTAACTAATAAATGGATTAAAAGCAAATAAATAATAACTTAATATTATTATTTTTTGTAATGTTAATATATTATTAAAGGCAAAAGAGAAGGCCCCACCCGACCAAAGCACTCAAAAACACATTCAGAAGGACACATACCACAACTCAATTAAATAAGTTTCCTTAGAAAACAATAATAGACGCAGACACCACACCTTGCCATGAAGAACACTTATAGGTTATGTCAGTCTGAGACTGAGGGAAGCGAGAGCTAGCCCCATAAACCTAAAAGTTGCGTTCCCTCCATATATGGTAAATGGACACACGATGCAAGCCTCTACACCCACCGACTCCGTCGAGGACCCCGCCCAACGCAAGAAACCTATGCCAACTCCGTAGACCATAAGACAATCTTATGGGACGAACGACTCCACCGTAGCACACCACCCCACACTTACTTACTAAAGAGGCAATCAAAGAAAATGTGATCCCGTGCCTCTTCAGAATCCTCACACAAAACACAACTAATAGGAACCTGATGGTCTCAGACATGCAACCAGGCGCGAGTATTCATACGATCCAGGACGGTCAACCAAGCAATAAATGAATGGCGATGAATGTTACCCCCAAACCACAACAAATCAGCCCACCCGACTGTATCCTTCCGCGACTGCAAAACCTCTCAAGCACTGGCAACTGGAAATATATTTGACCTTCTCGGATCTCATACAACCCTATCAGGTTGATGATGGGGAGGGATAACACCCTGAACAAAAGGAAGAAACTTCTTCATCTCCCACGGCACATACTACCAACACCAAGACCCAGCAGGGGAGAGAAAGTTTGACATGACTAGGGCATTCGAAAAACTCCCCACTGCCTGAGCCAACCCCTCACATTACAACTGAATAATAGCTCCCCTAGAAAGTCAAAAATTCACTCAAGCATGACATCGTACCGCCTACCATCACCAATCTCTACCCAGACAAGCAGACAAAACTACTCTCGAAGTCTAAATATAGCCCTAGTGCATCAGCAGGACCATCGAGACGATTACTTGATAGTCCACAAGGACTTCCCACGCAGAACATAGGACTTCATCCAAACAATCCACAAGGAGCCCGTCCGAGTATACAACAGCAAAATAAATTTATTTGTTATCATAATATATAGTTTCATATTGCTATGAATAATACTTGGTTGTATATTGATGTGTAGGTATCTTCCTACACAATACCATTTCTAGAAAAGGTAGAAAAAATTCCTAGCCGTTAATATGGAGTGTAAGGAACATACCTACACATCGGTATGAAGCTAAGTATTTCAATCACTATAATTTTTTTTTTTTTTGTTAGTTCAATAAATGTGGGTGTGAAGAATAAACTTTCAATCTTAAAGAAGGTAATAGATGTATTATTTATTAAGTTGTGCTAGATTAATGGATATGATATTATATTGTGTAGAAAAAAAAACAAAATATTATTGTAAAAAAATAGATGACATGTTAGAATGTAATTTCTATTATTTTATACATTTTAAAACTAATTTCAAGTACTTGTTAAAAGTACAATGGTGTTTTCTAAGACTACTTAATAAGCCTTGGATGACAATGGCAAATATACTATAGTTAAAAAAAGATTTTTGAACTAAACTTTTTTTTTTTTTTTTTTTTTTTTTTGTCAATGCTTACATTTTTATATCAAATTAGTTTAGGGACTTTTCTTTTAGAACACTATGTAGGGTGAAATTCTAACTTAGGCTCCTTTGTAAACAAAAGATTTCAATCTATCATCATCTCATTGAATTAAGGATAAGTTATTTAACACTAAGAATCCAAAAAATTTAAAAATAATTAAATAATAATAATAATAATAAGTTATAATATAGTCAAAATATATACATATATACTTAAAGACAAAATATTGCTATTTTTTTTTAATATTATTTGTTCATTAAATTTTCTTTGGACTCCATTATCAAGATTATAATATCTTAACTTATTTTAAATTAGCAATTTGATTTATATATATATATTTTTGAAGAAAATTTGATTTATATTTTAATCTTATTAATTTCAATGATAAAATATCAAGCTTTATTTTTTTTAAAAAAAAATTAGTTATTCCATCAATGTTACATCAATCTTCCATCACACTTGTCATATCTCATTAATGGTATCTTTTTGTTTTGTGCAGTTTTAATTTTTTCTTTCTTTTGCAAACCTCTCATTAATGGTATCAACATAAAAGCAGTTGAAAAACACTTTTTTTTAAATCTTTTTGGTATATGTAGTTTTCTAGTGAGTACTTCATTCATTAATGTAATTAACCATCCGAAATCCCTTTTTAAAAATACTAATAAAGTTAATAGAACAATTATTTAATAATAATAATATTTTTTTTAAAAAAAATACATATTTAATTAATACAAAATAAATATATATATATATATATATCATACCAAATAAGTATTAAACATCTAACATTTTGATCATTAATTAACATTTATGTCAGTTGAATATGTTCATGCTGCTAACATAATTTTTTTTTTTTTTTTTTATGTTAAAACAATAAACAAAATCCATGTTTAATATATTCGAAAATGTTTGGTGGAATAAAATTACAATTTTGCTTCATTAAGATTTACATGTCGAAAGAAAAAAGTCTTATAAATTCATATTATTTATGACAAAATTCGAAGGGACGAAAACCAATCAAATCCGTAATTTTCTTATAGAATTATACGATTGAATCAACATATGAAAACTTAAACCGACAACTTCAACGAAGAATTAAAATGTCTTAATCAATTGAATTATACTTAATTAATCCAAACAATAATTAAAATCACATCACCAACTTAAATTATTGAAACAAAAAAAAAAGTAATCAACTACACATTGAAAATAAAGAAAGCTTTCTAAAACTGATATATCATATAATTAAAAAATAAAATTTCTCACCTCTCCAATAATTGTCAATTTTCGTCAGCCACGTACCCAATATAAATCCACAAACACAAATAATAATAATAATAATTATTATTATTATTATTATTATTAAATAAAAGCATATTATCTCCTTCTTCTTCCACTATAAAAAGGGCCATAAAAATGGCTAATTCACTCAAAACCAGAAGCTTCAAAAGCTCAACAATGGCGGCCAAGAACCATTATTTGAGCCTTCTTCTTCTTCTCCTTTTGCAGCTCTTTTATTCAGGTACGATTTATTATTTTTATTTTTTTATTATTTTGAAAAATGATAATGTTATTTAATTTAAAATGATCAAAATTTGAAAATTGGAAAATAGGAAGGGGCGAATTGCAAATAAATTATTATGCAAAAAGTTGCCCAAAAGCTGAAGAAATTATAAAACAGCAAGTTGTGGATCTCTACTATGAACATGGAAACACTGCTGTTTCTTGGGTCAGAAATCTCTTCCATGATTGTGTTGTTCAGGTAATTAATTAAAATCAATTTCTTAATTATGCCTTTAATTTTTTTTTTTTTTTTTTTAAATAGATTTATAATTTTCTCTTTTATATGTATTTGTCTTGGCTCTTAATCTCAAAGCAACATATTATTATTATTCCTAGAGTTTTGTATTATTCTAAGTATTATGTTTTAGCTTCTAAATTTTGGTGGAGATCCATTTAAAAACATTTATCTATAAATTTTAATTATATAATATATATTTCATTGAATTTTAAAAATTATTTAAGTGTCTAATAAGTCGTTAAACTTAAATTTTGTGTCTAATCAATTTATAAAAATTTCAATATTTTCTAAAATTAATTGATCTATTAGATATAAAAAAAAAATTGTATCGAATAACTTTTAATTGTACTATTTAAAAATAATAAATATATATAGGTCAATACTATTTGACATGAAATCGAAAATTTAAAGACACAAAATTGAAAGTTTATAGGATCCTATTAGACACGTTTTAAAGTTCAATTGACCTATATTCACACAAAAATAGAAGAATTGTTGATTATTTTTTTTAACAACATATAAGAGTAAATTAAACCTAAGAACTCTTAGTCACTAGTCGATGCATCATGTCAGTTGAGTTATGCTATTGTTGACAGAAGAATTGATGACTTAATAGACCTATTATACACAAATTTAAAAGTTTAAAGACTAAGCTTGTAATTTTAAAAAAAATTATTTTTTGGATTTGACAAAATATTCAAGCAACTCGTTTTTAAATCCAACAATAGTCATATACGTGCATGAGTTTACGTAACATCGTTACGTTAAATTTATGTTTAAGAAACCGTAGAAACTCAACGATAGAGACATGAATGAATCTTCAACCAAAACTCACTAGTCCAAACTCCAAAATATAATATTTGAAAATATAAAGAATTAGTTTTTTTTTTTTTTTTGCAAAAGTATTTAATCAATGCGAGAATTGAACTCATGATCTCTTAGTCAAGGGCACAATCTTATGCTCGGTATTGAGCTATGCTCGATTTGACTATAAATAATTAGTTAATCTGACCGTAACAAAACTGATTAAGACATATATCTTCTTTATTTTGAAGGCGTGTGATGCATCTTTACTATTGGAGACGGTAACGGGAGTGGAATCGGAGAAAGATTCCGACAGAAGTTTTGGAATGAGAAATTTCAAATACATAACAAAGATCAAAGCGGCTGTTGAACAAGAATGTCCTCAAACTGTTTCTTGTGCAGATATTGTTGCCCTATCTGCTAGAGATGGCATAGTTATGGTATATATATCAAATTTATAAATTATTAAATAATTATGGTAATTTTTTTTTATTTTTTTTTCTATTTTAAGAAAATTTTGAAATTGGTTGGATGTGAAATGCAGTTAAAAGGGCCTCATATAGAGTTGAAAACTGGGAGAAGAGATAGCAAGGTGAGCTATTCAAATCTTGTTGAACAATTGGTCCCGAAACACAACGAATCGCTCGTAAATGTTCTCACGCGCTTCAAGTCTATTGGCATTGATACCGAAGCAACCGTCGCTCTTTTAGGTTTGCATCAATTCAACTCTTCGTTTCTTTTTCTTTAGTTCAACATGTGAGGTATAGAGATTTAAACTTCTGACTTTTTGATCGAAAGTATTTATCTTAACCAGTTGAGTTATGATCAAATTGGTAATTCGACCCTTTGTTTTATTATTATTATTATTTTGTCTTTAGGGATAAAAAAAATTGCAAGTAATGTAAAGATCTCATTTGATTTTAGTGATTTTTTTATGTTTTTAAAATCTAGTTTTAAAATTATAAATAAAATTATTATTATTCAATGGATAAAATTAGCTGGAAGGAAACAAACAATTGGGCTTTATGAAATAGGTTATAAGGTTTGTCTCATTGGGCTAAATGGGCTTTTTCTAATGAACCTTCTCATTTTAGATTCTTTACTTAAAATTCAAAAGCAATAAAAGCAATATAGTAAAAATGATTTATTTATAAGTGTATATTAAACATAATTTTCATATTGTCATTTTAGATTCTTTACTTAAAATTCAAAAGCAATAAAAGCAATATAGTAAAAATGATTTATTTATAAGTGTATATTAAACATAATTTTCATATTGTCATTTTAATATTTGATTTTACCCTTATAAACGTAATTTGCATATCATAAAAATTAATTTTAAATAATTAAAATTATGTTTGGTAGAAGTTTAAATATGAACAAATTTCAACTGGTTAGGGCATTTGCCTTCAACCAAAAGGTTAAAGATTCGAATCTTTCTGCCTCTCACTTGTTGACTAAAAAGAAATCATCACTCACAGACACGTTCTTAACGTGATTAAGAGATTTAAACTCTAATTTAACTCCTGTTCTTTGTTTATTTTGTTCAGGAGCTCACTCAGTTGGTCGAGTTCACTGTGTCAACTTAGTCGATAAGCTATATCCAACCGTTGATCCAACATTCAATCCAGACTATGCGAAATACTTAAAAGGGCGATGCCCGACGCCAAATCCCGACCCAGATGCAGTATTATATTCAAGAAACGATCGGGTGACGACGATGATTCTTGATAATGTGTACTACAGCAATGCACTGAAACAAAAGGGATTGCTGGTTGTGGACCGAGAATTGGTTTCTAATCCTCTCACTCTTCCATATGTCAAGAAATTTGCAGCTGATAATCAATACTTTCATGCCCAATTCTCTAGGGGAATTCGTTTGTTGTCTGAGAATAATCCCCTCACTGAAGATCAAGGGGAGATTAGGAAAGATTGTCGGTTTGTTAATTAAATTAAACTCAATTAACAAAATTGAGTTGGGTTTAAGTAAGAAGTCAAAAGATGAACGTGTTGTGGAATTGTAAAAATATGATGGTGGGTTACTTTAATTACCGTATTATCATCGCGTGTAATTCTCTTAATAACAAGACTCGAAGGAGTCGTTTCGTCCTAACATTCTTGTTTTTGTAAATTTCTTGGTTTTCTTGTGTTGGCGTGGATGCATATGTTTTATCAAAAGACGAGTGCTTCATTTAAAATAACAATATTTTTTAAAATAACTTACTTTATACTATATTTTTTATAAATAGTTTTAAAAACTACTATCTTAAAAAAAATGTCCATTTTAGGACTGCAAAATCAAAGGAGACTAAAGTACTTAGATATTTAATTACTTGCAACATTTTTTTCAAACATTTCCTAAAAAATAATAAACAAAACAAACATTTTTCAAACATGCACAGTTAGTTTTTTTTTAGTACTCAAATATGCCATATATTTGTCTACTTAATTAGTTTGCTAGGCACCTCATTTCAATTTAATTAAAAAAAAAAATTATGCAATAGGCAGGTTTACTTTTCGGCCAATGGTATTTATGATAAAAACTCGATATAGAAGTATAATCAAAATTTAATAGATTGTCAATAATAGTATAATCAATTGATGTATTGACTAGTTCCGGTCGTTTAATCCTTTCAGTTTTTGATTTGTTACTTCCGAACTAAGCACATTTGGCGGCTGGTTCTCCCTAAGGCTCACTCTCTCACATTTTTAACGGGTACGGGTAGATTGTTGGTCTTCTTGGCTGCTCTATCTATCTAAAGAGGAACTTTCATTAGCAAGTGTTGCATGTTGGGCTCTATGGAATGACAAAAATAAGTGTAATTTTTCACAATCCATACCTGATTCAGGATCTAAAGCGTCATGGATTTTGGACTATTTCGTTGAGTTTAGTCGACTCTTGGTGCCCAAATTGAAATGATCTTTACCTTCTTTAGCATCGTCCTAGTCTCCTCCTTCTGTCGGCTGGTGTAAAATAAACACGGATGGATCTTGGATTTCTTCCTCTTCCTCTGCTAGCGTTGGAGTTGTAATTCAGAATCACAATGGCCTCATCTTGGTCGCTAAAGCTATAACCACCAGCCTATTGCTGAGTTCTCTTCCTGCGGAAATCATTGCTCTTTCTCTCGGCATTCGTCTGGCTTCAGAGTTCGGGTTCACAAACGTGATTTTTTAATTAGACCCGCACATTTTCTTTAATGAAATTAGAAGCTGCGGATGCTTCAGACCTTTTGGCCTCTTTTCATTTCTTCCATTTTCTTCATGTAAATTGGGCTGACAATTGCTTAGCCCATCTAATTGCCTCTAAAGCCCATATCTTTGTTTGCTTAGCCCATCTAATTGCCTCTAAAGTCCATATTTTGTTTTACCCCTCTTTTGGTTGATATCTTTCCTTTTTGGGTGTTAATTGAGGCCCAAAAATACTTCCTCTCTAATCCTTATGATTCTAAATAAATTTCTTCTTAAAAAAAAAAAAAAAAAAAAACCTTCTCCCCACATGTTATTAAAAAAAATTACGGTAAATTACATTTTTGGTTCCTGAATTTTGTTCCTTTCAAATTCAATATTTTTAGACTTTGAGGTTGGCATTTGGTGTCTTTTTCGTTATTCTGTCAATTTTTCTGTTAAAACTTAATGGAAAACTGAGGTAGAAACTATTTTTATAAAATATTTTTTTTAATTTTAAATTAGTAAAATAAAAAATAAAAAACAAAAAAATATATATTTTTTTCTTTTTTCCTCTCTCGTTTTTTCTTCTCCCCTCTTCTTTAGGTCTTGACTTTGAGAGCAGCCGCAAACTCGAGGTTCGACTTTTCATTCTAGTGTCAATCAGTGGGTGGTTGGACCAAGAAGAAGACGGTAGGTTGAGGGAGAAGAAAAAAATAATAATAATACTAATAATATTTTTGAATTTTAATAATTATTTTTTTTAATTAAAAAATAGTTGTCCAGCTTTCCGTTAAGATTTAATTGAAAATTTGACATAGTGACCAAAAACGCATCAAATGTAAACTTCAGGGTCCAAAAATGTAATTTACCCAAAATTTACGAAGTATGCAATCCAAAAAAATCATAAATGGAATTCAACTACTAATTTAATTCATTGCAATTGTCCTCTATTATGATTTGTTTTTTTTTTAAGTATTGAAACACATATTTATTTTTTTTTTATCCATTTGTGTTCATATTTTATATTATATATTTTTTAGTCTAAATTTCAAATTTAGTCCATGAACTTTCACGTTTGTATTTAATGAATTCCCAGACTTTCAATTTTATGTTAATAGATCTCTAAATTTTCTAAATTTTTTAATTTGGTATCTAATAAGTAACATATTCGAAGTTTTAAAATTAACATATTATATTACACATAAAAATTAAATTTTGTACTAATAGAAGATTGAACTTTCAATTTTATGTCGAATGAATTCATGAATTTTTGGAAATGTCAAATAGGTCAATCACCTATTAGATACAAAATTGAAATTTTAAAGATTTATTTGACACTTTTTTAAAGTTCATTAATTTATTGTGCACAAAATTGAAATTGAAAGTTCAGTGAACTATTTGAAACTAACTATGTTTAGGGACTAAATTCATAATTTAACTTATTCGTTATTATGTCATATTTGTAAATAATTTATAAGGGTCGTGGGAGTAAGGGTTGATAAGGAGGGAGAAGAGGGGAAGGGGATGACCATCCCGAGGGGTGAGAGGAGCGATTTTTTTTTATTTTTTTTTAATAATAATAATACTATTATTATTATTATTATTTAAAATTTTAAAATTGTCACGTCATCTTCCATTATGTATTTTATTAATTTTGTTAACCACATTTACCAAATGTTGGAGACTTAATTGTCAAATTTTAGAATCGATGAACTAAACTGTCACAATTCGCAAACCAGAGGGACTAAAATGGTATTTTACCTTAAAAAAAATCCCGTTCAACCGTATGTGAGTTTGGAAAATTCGAATCTACGACCATAAACCTTTTTTTTGGATTGAACTTTTGATTTAAAGTGAAGTAGTGCATATCAATTACGGTTAAAATATGTTCACTTTAATACCAATAAACTACTTTAATTGTGGTTTGAATAAAATTTGACATTTTTTTTTTTTTGGAATAAAGTGAAAAATATCTAATAATTTCTGTTTTTTTCCTTTTTTGTTTTAGTAAAGAAGTAATTTATCTTTCTTATAATCAACAGTGAAGTAATATTAGAAGAAAAGGAAGCTTTGGAATAAACAGAAGAAAAATAAGAAAAAAAAACATCGAATAATTCCAATTTCTTATAATGCTTAAAATATAAAACAGTGATTCTTACGTTAAAAAAAATTGGCCTTTTAAAAAGCCTTCAAAAGCACTCCACACTAAAAAAAATAAATAAAAATAAAAATAAAAGTGGACAAAAATCAACGAACCTGGACCGTCCGATCAAAACTCAGTCAAGATTCACATAATTAGAGATCCCGTGCGTTTTTAACCAACCGTGGGGCCCAGCCCGATCCTGAAAATCCTCGTCAGCATCAGCACCATTCTTCTCGAGATCTCCTCCTGATCCTCTACGGTCAGCACCACCACCAATCATCATGAGCTCATCATCAAATCCCAGCCGCAAATCAAACAAATCAGGACCCTACAAATAAAATAAATCGAACGGTGGCCCACGTGGCTCACGACCGAGAGATAATTATGAAATGTGACGTGGCGTTAAAACGACAGCGTTTCATAGTCCATTCACGTAGTCATTAAACACCTATTATTTGTAGGGTTTAAATGGAAATTTGACTTTTTTTGTGCTTTCTTTTCCCCTTTTTATGGTAACTTTTATTTATTCAATTAATTGAAATTTTGAAATGTTGATTCTATTCCCATTTTGGGTTATAATTTATAAGGGAAAAAAAAATTACATCAATTATCAATTTAGAATAAAATAATTATAAATATAAATGAGTAATGACCACGGATAGCAGATGAATGTGATAAATACTGCTAAATTTTTTGACAATGACTATTACTTAATAAAAGTACTGATAGCTGAGATTTTTTTGGTTGTTATATTTACAAAATATTTTATATTTTTTTTATATTTATTATTATTTTGGGTCTGGTTGATAGATAAAAAAATTCTTTTTTTCCAACAAATATAGAGATATGGATTGAATCTTTGATCTGAGAAGAGAAGTAGTACATGTCAATGATCTCTTAATTGACCATAAATTAAGAGTATGAATGACTAATTCAAATTTTTTGAAAGTATAGTGACTAAATTTGGACATACTAATTAAAATAAAATAAAATCTAATGTATATAGACCAAAATAATGTAACTACGACGAAAATATCTAACTCATGAACTAACTCGGAGCTAAATTTATTTATTTATTTTTTTTTTTTTTACAAGTTATGACTACAAATTTATAACTAAAATAGATAAGTAATGATTTTAATAAGTTTAATAAGGTCAGTGAGCTAATGAGCTAACCAACCTGCATAATTCATGATTAAAGTATTTAATCTTTGTTTTGAGCTCAACAATTTTAATTACCACCCTCAAATTTTATATAGTATAAGAAAATTATTCGAGAGAGTTTTACACGAAATTATCATTTATTAAAATTTTTATTTAAAACAATTAAATATTTTTTTAGAACTAATTAAATAAATTATAGTTGAAATTGAAAATAAAGATATATGTATACCAAGATTATGCCCATTACAAAATTTCATTTAATTCTAACTAAAATTTAATTAATACACATGCCTATAATTATATAAAAAAAAATACTATTATTATTGTTAAGGATTACTAGAAGAATGTATAATTTTTTTTACGCAATTTTGAAAAAGGGTTAGAAATATTTTTTTATTTAAAAAATAGTCAAATACTAAAATTTAAACCCTAAATCCTATTAATAAAAAAATTTTGATTTCAAACTTGACCATTTTTCAATGAAAAATCAAATCAAAACAGATTCCAAAAAAAATATTTGGTAGAATTTTCCTTATGGATTGTTATTAGTGTTATGGGTAAAAGTCCATTAATCTGTTGCCTAAAGAGGCAAGGTGCACCTCGAAAGTTTGTTTGTCGAGTCGACTACCAGATGGGAAATGAGTCGACCGACCCGATGCCAGCTACATCAGTGACACGTCAGGCTAGGCATACGACGTTGACACCACTACCAACACGACTCATGCTATAAATATGAGTCCATTCCATACAATTGGTAAGCAATTCAATCGTGATTATATACTTGTATTCTGTTATATCAAATAATTTCTTTGACTTAAAGCTTCTGAGTTCATTCGGTCGAATACTTTATTAGTGCGAGATTTATTATTATTCATTATTTGCACGTCAGTTTGGACAACCGAGCTCTTTCATGAAATTAGTCGAAACGCACCAACCATTACAATAATAGAAGAGCTAAAATAATGTTTTTTAAAAAAAACCTCAAGTTGTTTCATACTTAATTAATAGTATATATATATATATTCTGACAATATTCACGCTTATAATATGATTGGATTTAATTTGGTAGAAACTAGGAGTGTAAACATCAGACTTATAGACATATATGACAATCTCATATTCACACATCTATTCAAATGGCATGAATAATATATAAATACATATATTATTCAAATGGTACAAATATTATATAAAAACATATTGAAATGGCATAAATAATATATAAATACATAAAAAGATGCATATTAAAACAATTTTCAACCCTTATGGCGGAATAAATAATATATAAATACATAAAAATATGCATATTAACACAATTTTCAACCTTATAATTTCATCTATCCTTTATTATTGTAGCTTTATGTAGAAGTTTGAATATCTTCAATAATTATAGTAAAGAAAATTTGGTCATGACTTAATTTCAAATCATCAGTCAATGTGTCGTCTTTGATTACATAGAAGAATTGGATGGAGATAAAAAAAAATTGGCTCCGACGGACATGTAATACACAACCCCATATGTAGGTGATGTTATGTTGCAGTGATGCAGTGGCAACGGATGCAATCGTGTCGAAGTTCGAGCTTGAAGTTCGAGATTAAAATTCTATTACACTAATTTAATATTTAATTACTATTAACGCCACGAAAGGGAGTATAGCTCATCGATAATTAGCATGTACTCTCTAGCTTGAAGTTCGAGATTAAAATTCTCATACCCCATATGTTGTATTGTACTAAAAAGAGAGAAAAAAATACTGCTTACACCAATTAGAAAGGAAAAAAATAAGAAGTTAAAACAACTACCAAATTTTAGTCTATGAATCTTTTAAATTTGTGTTTGAAGAAGGAGAGGAGAGACTAAGAAAGCTATAAGGCCTCATTTATTTTGTCGTAACGTAATTTGGCTTGCAATCGTAATAAAAAAGGCTTCAATCACAATGAAATTTCCTTGGACGTTGTTTATTTAAGGCCTGATTCAAACGTAATCCAATTTTCATTAGAGTTTTTACTTACCTGTTAAATTTGTTTACCATAAGACCCCATCGTTCGAGTATTGTTTATACTCTTGTGCATACTCTTTATCTGACCCTAGTGCATGCTTTAGAGGACTCTCACTCTTTTGCAAACTCTCGACGCTCCTCGAGAATGCTAATTAAAGAAAAATTGAGCAAAATACAAAAGAATACATAGCTTAAAAATTGAAACCAACCCACTGAAATAATTTGGGAAGGAAGAGGAAGAATCTATGGATAAATCTCTAGGAAGAAGACTAACTCGGAAGATTATTTCAAAAATGAGAGAGAGAAAAAATGAAGTTGAAGATTATTCTAATAAAGAAAGAGAAAAAACACGAAGAAATGAGGTAGAACGTATGCCAAGACAAACTCATTTTAAAAATGAGAGGAAAAAAATAAAGTAGAAGAGATGCGGACACAAACTCATTCCAAGAATGAGAGAAGAAAAAAAAAAGAGATGAGGATTTTGTGGACAGAGCACAGACCTCAGACCAATCGATTAAACAAATTTCGAAGCTTTCAAAGAAGAAAGAGAAAGGATAAAACATGGAAGATATGTAAAAAATGAAAGGTGGGTCCATGTAATGTACCATGGTAATTTGGGACTCTCAAATGTAATCTAAGAATGTAATCTAATTGTAAATTTAAGAGTGATGGGATCTACTCATTCATTATTTTTTAGTTTTCGATAAACAATTATAAAAAGAAAAAAGAAAAGTGAAATATGGTGTCAAAATTACTTCTGATTTATTACATTTGAGAAGCAAACCCTAAACTAACTGTGACAGGGATGAAAGGAAGAAGGAAAAATTGTTAAGTTTAAAAGGAAACCAATGTTATCCGGGGTATTTGTACGGATGACCCTCCCTGTGTGTAAAGTGTTTTTTTTTTTACCTTTCACTCAAAATTTATGTTTTTTGACCAACTCTCGTGATAAACAAATGTTTTTTCCTTTTGAAAAGTCATTTGTACATTTCGTTTAACACGAGAATATTATAATTATTTCTTCGTGATCGCGCTCCGTTAAGGATACTATCGATTTTGTGCACTTATTTGTCACAAGAAGGTAAAAAAAATCATAAATTTTAAAAAATCGGATTATAAAACCTTACCCAACCCGAGTGGAGGGTCGTCCCAAAAAAACTCAAGGTTATCCAATTAAACTTGTCGTACACTAAATTATCAAAAAAATAAAAAAATAAAAAGACTGCCTCAGTTAAACCTAACCCACGACTGGTTTGGCAAGTTCAGAAAGCTCACGTGGACAGCGCGTTGATCCCACCGCTAAAAAGGCAGCCACGTGAGACAGAAGATAAAAGCGTGAAATACACGCGCTGACGCAAGGCACGTGCGACAAAACATCCACTCTGTAAAAAGACGAAGAAAAAAAAAAGAAAACAAAGTTTGCTTTATCATCAGAAAAATTACCGTTGTGGAAGGACACGTGTCACAACGGCAGTCCACTTGTCCCCTTCACTCTCTCTTCTTTGGATTCTCTTTAGTATTCCTTGTTTGTTTGGTGAAGTTTAGTTCTTTTTTAAGCCAAAACAAAATTCCATTCTTCTCTCTTCAAACCCGTGATTTCTTCGTCGTCTTCTTCAACCTCACCTCACCGCCGGCGAGAAAACCAGAGATGGCTTTGAACAACAGAGCTTAATCTCAATAATGTTGAATTTCTCTCCCTTTTCCTCATCAATTTCCTTCATAATACTCCTAATTTCCTTTTTCAATTCCGCCGCCGCCGTCACGGAATTCGACTTCGGCACCGTCGCCCTCAGCAGCTTAACGCTCCTCGGAGATGCCCATTTGAACAACGGGAGCGTGAGGCTGACGCGCGACCTCGCCGTTCCCAACTCCGGCGCTGGCAGAGTCCTCTACGCCAAACCCATCAGATTCCGGCAGCCCGGGATTGCTTACCTCGCTAGCTTCTCCACATTTTTCTCCTTCTCCGTCTCGAATCTCAACCCGTCCTCGATTGGCGGCGGGTTGGCGTTTGTTATCTCGCCGGACGCCGATACGCTCGGCGGCGGCGGTGGGTTCTTGGGGTTGGCTGACGAAAGGGGATTGGGATTTGTGGCGGTGGAATTCGACACGTTGATGGATGTTGAATTTAAGGATATTAATGGGAACCATGTCGGGTTGGATCTGAACGAGATGGTTTCGGTGGAGGTTAAAGATCTGGACGGAATTGGAATTGATCTGAAAAGCGGCGATACGGTGAATTCGTGGATTGAATACGATGGGTCGGCTCGGATCTTCAAAATCTTTGTTTCGTATTCGAATTTGAAACCCACAGAGCCCTTATTGTCGTTGAATCTCGATCTCGATCCGTATTTGAACGATTTTATGTTCGTCGGATTTTCCGGTTCGACTCAGGGGAGTACTGAAGTTCACAGTGTGGATTGGTGGAGCTTTACGTCGTCGTTTGATTCAAATTCCCAACCTGGGTCGTTTCCGCCGCCGCCGACAACGACGCTGATGAACCCAACGGCTAATGTCGTACGGTCGCCTCCGCCGACCCAACCGCCGGCGGGGTCAGATTCCATCACGCAAAAGGACACCAAGTCACCGTCCTGCCATAATGGACTCTGCAAGCAAGGCGCCGGCGCGGTTGTCGGTGTAGTCACGGCGGGGGCGTTTGTTCTAGCGTTATTCGCCGGCGGATTAATTTGGGTTTATTCCAAAAAAATCAAACGGGTCAAGAAATCGGACTCCCTCGCTTCAGAATACATCAGAATGCCTAAAGAATTCAGTTATAAAGAGCTGAAAATCGCTACTAAATGCTTCAATTCGAATAGAATTATTGGGCATGGTGCTTTTGGGACTGTTTATAAAGGGATTCTGCCGGAGACCGGCGACATTGTGGCGGTGAAACGGTGTAGTCACAGTACACAAGGGAAGAATGAATTTCTGTCGGAACTTTCGATCATCGGAACTCTCCGCCACCGGAATTTAGTCCGGCTTCAAGGATGGTGTCACGAGAAAGGCGAGATTCTACTCGTTTATGATTTAATGCCAAATGGGAGTTTGGATAAAGCGCTTTTCGAGGCCAGAACGCCGCTGCCGTGGCCTCACCGGAGAAAAATTCTCCTCGGCGTCGCGTCGGCGTTGGCCTATTTGCATCAAGAATGTGAAAATCAAGTCATCCACAGAGATGTTAAAACCAGTAATATAATGTTGGATGAAGGATTCAATGCCCGATTAGGCGATTTCGGGTTGGCCCGACAAGTCGAGCACGATAAATCGCCGGACGCCACCGTTGCCGCCGGCACAATGGGGTATTTAGCGCCGGAATATCTCCTCACCGGACGTGCGACGGAAAAAACCGACGTGTTCAGTTTCGGCGCCGTCGTACTCGAAGTCGCCAGTGGCCGACGGCCGATTGAGAAAGAGACCGGAAGATTTGGCACGAACAGTAATTTAGTTGACTGGGTTTGGAGTTTACACCGGGAAGGGCGGTTGTTGACGGCGGCGGACGGGAGACTCGGCGTGGAGTTTGAGGAATCGGAGATGAGGAAAGTTTTGTTGGTCGGGTTAGCTTGTTCGCACCCGGATCCAATTACCCGACCCACAATGAGAGGCGTAGTGCAAATGTTAATCGGCGATTCAGAGATTCCGGTCGTTCCTCGGTCAAAGCCGTCAACGAGTTTCAGTACCGCTCATTTGCTTCTCACTTTACAAGACAGCGTGTCCGATCTCAACGGCATGATCGCCATTTCCACTTCCTCGTCTGAACACAGTTTCAAGGGCGAGGATTTGATCTCGCTGGATGATCGGACGGTGGGAAATCAATCAATCGTTTGAAATATTATTATCCACTCATCATACGGTACATATATTTCACATAATTAGAATTATTGTATTTTTCAATCTTATCCAATATTTATTTAATTTATGTACTACACAAATAACCAGCATTCCAAGTCAGATGGTGGGGCCCTTTTGTATTTTTATTTATTTATTTTTTCCTTTTTTGGGGTTGTGGGTGGATGGTTGCTTTCAAAATTAACCTCCATTTGAAAAATAAATAAATAAATAGGATTTTAGCCTTTTAGGTTATTTATTATGATTATTAAATTATAATTAGAAAGTGATACTTTTTTTTTTCTTTTTACTGATTAATAATAGTTATCAGTTCCTCTCAATCAATCTTAGTGATTAATTTTTTCATTGTTAATTTTTGTCTTGATAATTGAAAATGACTGCAATATTCTTATTTTTTTTTTTTTTTTTTTGATAAGTACTAAAATAACTTTTTAATTGTGTACAATTTGGTGAATTATTGACTAGAGTGGATTGAAAAGGGAACAACTTTTTGTCGTTGAAAAATGAAAATCTTCAATATGAATTAAATAATCCATGAAAATGGCTGTCAAGTTGAAATCAAGGATTTTCTTTTCCCAAAGCTACTTAGAGGAGATTTGAATTATGATTGAAATTTTGGGGGTGTAGTTTTAATCAAATTTTAGGCTAGACCCCTATTATAACCATTTGGTTTTAAGTTTTTTGTTTTTGAAAATTAAGCTGGTAAACACGGCTTCATATAATTTTTTTTGTTTTGTTATCTAGTTTTTACCACTATTTTCAAAAATTAAGACAATTTTAAAACTAAATAAAATAGCTTTCAAAAAGTGTAATCCATAATAAAGTAATTAATAGAAAACAAACTTAAATTTCAAAATCATAAAACTAAAAACGAAATGGTTATCTAACGGGACATTAGTTATTTAAGGGTCAATTTGTTAATATGAGCATAACTTAATGGTAATTGATATCTTTTTCTTTATTGTGATCAAAATTTAAGATATTAAATATCTTGAATATGTTGGTGATTTATTAGACACTAAGCTATAAGTTCTAAGACGTTTTTAGGGTTTATGGATTTTTTTTTTACAACGAAATGAAAATTCATTGTAAAAAAAATAAAATTAAAAAAATTAGCAGATATTTATTAAAGTTTAAATACTTATTAAACAAGGAGAATAATTATATTTTGTAAAAAGTAGGAAGAAGAAAATGAAAAATAAAATTATTATTTTAATTATTTCAATTTTTTTTTTATTTAATCATTGTTCTAAATAAATTTTTAATTTATAAACTAATATTAAAAATGTTTTAAATACTATTTCAAAATATCTTAAAGTAGTACTCACTTGTACTACAAAAATATCAACTTTTATTATTAATTTAATTTTGGTAAGCAAAAATATAAACTTCTATTGGAAATTGGAATATATTTATTGTCTTAGTTTCATGTTGCTATAATACTTCGGCGGACTTTGTCAAAAAAAAAAACAATAATAATAATAATAATAATACTTTGGGGGGCCACAATAGAGAAAAAAGTGTGATTTATTATTATTATTTTCTTACAAAGGACCACTAAGAAGCAGGCGCAGTGGATATCCATTCTCGATCAATTCTAGGAGAATTTCTAGTACATGGTAGGGAAAAACTTCATATTCTCGATCAATTCTAGGAGAATTTCTAATACATGGTAGGGAAAAACTTCATACCACTGTCTTTAAAAAAAAAATGACAAGTGGCGAAATGGTTGTTTAACGGGACCCACCCTATTAAATATATTATTTTTTTAAATCATTTCGCCACGTATCATTTTTTGAAAGGTAGTGGTATGGAATTTTTCCATACTACGGATGTACTAGAAATTCTCCCATCAATTCTTTACACCAATTTTAATTTTAATTTTTTTTTTCTATTATTATTATTATTTTTTATTATTTTTTTTTATTATTTTTTTTTTTTTGACATGTGAATTGAGATATTCGAATTTGAGACATTTTGCTTATAGTCATACATTATGTCAGAACTATGCTCATGTTGGCCAATTAACTTTAAGTTTAAATTCACTCCCGTTTGATCTATATTTTTTTTTTTTTTTTTTTTTTATTACATTGGGAGTGGGGGGATTCGAACCACAGACCTCGTGGTCGTCAACTCATACATATGTCAGCTGAGCTATGCTCGCTTTGGCCCGTTTGATCTATATTTGAGATTGTGAAATTATAAAAAAAAATATTATTTTGATGTCAATATAAACATAGTTGAACTGCTTAATGCATATGTCATTCTCCAAAAAAAAATTTAGAGATTTAAATATTTTCACTTTATTTTTTTTTCGTAAAGGTATTTAATTAAATGTGGGATGAGAGAATTGAATATCTTCTCTGAATCATTAATTCATATTTTATGTCAGTTGCAAAAATGAAAATATTCGTCGTCGATATATCCGTAAATCGAAGGGTTCGATATAGACATTAACGATAAATGAATATCTTCAATATCTTTTATAAATACTCATAAAACTTAAGAAAATATCATCTATTAATCTCAATATGAATATAGATACTTATAATAAAATCTATAACTTAGTTTTAAATTAAAATGAATTTAATTATTAATTTAAATATTTTTTTTAAAAAAAATTGATTTACAGAATTATCCGTCGATATCGATATTTTAACGAATATCCATGGATATATCCGTAAAATTAAACTCCCGATATGAATATGGATATCAATATTTTCATCCTTGCAATTGAGTCATGTTCGTCGCTCATATTGGCAACAAGTCAAACTTGAAACTATTTTTAAAAATATTGCAGTTTTAAATGGATGTCGTCTTTTCAAAAGACGAGCTCCACACGCAAGCAAAGGTCGTCTTTTGAAAAGACGATCTTGCTCCACGTGGATGAAGGTCGTCTTTTCAAAAGATATAGACCATCGAAGTTGGACTATAGTTCTGCAAATTTCATAACTGAAGATTCTTTTGAGGAGTGCATTAAAAAATTGATATCTTTTTACCTAGATATTCAAAAACTTCGTAAAGGGTACTGTTGGAAAAGTTAACACAAAGCTTCAATTTGATACCTAATTTCACTATTTTTGGAGTTGTGTATAATAGATATATATAGTCAAAGTAATGAAAACTTCACTAAACCCAGAATTGAAGATACGACTGAAAACTTTAAAACTGTAGCTAAACTTCGACGATCTGTATCTTTTAATACACAACTCTACAAATAGTGAAACTAGATAATCAAATTGAAGCTCTCTGTGTTAGCTTTTCAACCGTACCTTTTTCGAATTTTTTTAATATCTGGGTAAGAAAATGTCAATTTTTTAATGCACTCCTCAAAACAATTTTTCAGTTCTGAATCTCTGTGTTAGTTTTTCAACCGTACCTTTTTTGAATTTTTTTAATATCTAGGTAAAAAGATATCAATTTTTTAATGCACTCCTCACAACAATCTTCAGTTCTAAAATTTGCAGAGTTATAGTCCAACTTCGATGGTCTCTTTCTTTTGATACACAACTCCAAAAATAGTGAAACCAAGTATCAAATTGAAGCTCTCGCTGTTAGCTTTCCAACCATACATTTTTTGAATTTTTTTAATATCTGGTTAAAAATATATCATTTTTTTAATAAAATAAGTACATATCGATGAAGGTCTCAAGACGACCTCCATCCATGTGGTGCAAGATCGTCTACCTTCATCCACGGAAGCAAGATCGTCTTTTGAAAAGACGACCTCCATTTAAAACTGCATTACTTTTAAAAATAGTTTCAAACTTACAATATTTTTATAATAAGTTTTAAAAAATACAATATTATTAACAAACAACCCTACCTAGTTACCCAATTCCTTTTAATTTCTAATTTATAAAAAGATACAAATTTGTCAAATCGAGCTTAGGTGTAAAGTTGTGTCATTGACTAAGGGGTCAGAGGTTCAATCCCTCTACTTGCATTAATTAAATAATTTTGCAAAAAAAAAAAAAAAAATATATATATATATAGGGTTGGTTGCACAAATAGCAATCAGGCCCAAACTAATTGCAAAATTAGCAAACTTTCAAATGTTTTGCAAATATGGTAAAAAAACCTGTTTCTATCGCTGATAGACTTTATTATATCACTGATAGACTTCTATCCGTGATAGACTATTATCTCTGATAGATTATTATCACTGACAAAAATCTATAAAAAGCTGAGGTGATCAGCGATAGACTTCTATCAGTCATAAGATATCAGCGATAGAAATTGCTATATCCGCAAAATTTTTAAAAACATGCTATATTTGCAAACAATAAGTCTTAAATTGTCATTTACTACAATTTCCCTATATATATATTTATATATATATTTATATATCCTTTAAGAATCCTTTATATTTCAATTTAGAAGTTTTAATTTCATAATTGAAACTACTTTTCCATTATTGATGATTTTTTTTTTAAATAAATAAATTTAGGGTCAAATTTTAAATATGGCATAATTTGAGCTTTTTTTTTTTTTTTTTTTTTTTTTTTTTTTTTTTTTTTTTTATTTTAAGAATGTCATAATAATTATGTTTAAGATTTAAATTTAATCGTTTTTTTTATAAAAAATATAAATGATTCAATCTCTAATGTTCATGTCAATTATGTTGAAGATTTAAACTCTACTACTTAGAGAAAATATAAATGACTCAACCTCTAATGCTCATGTCGGCGGATCACACATACATATATAACACTCGTAAAGTTTGGTAACATATTAAAAAAAAAAACAAGAAAGTTTGGTAACATGGGTCTTTCTATATTCTTTTTTCTTTGATTATAGTGACATGTGAAATATTTAATTATTTGTTTCATTGCTTTAATTTTTTTAAATATAATATATAATTAATTCATTGATCATTCATGTAATAATAGGGAGTAGTTTATTAAACTCTTGGTGGAGGCTGATGAGGATTGATTAAGGATATGGGCCACGTGGCATTATGTGATTGAAGGATGCAACAACTTGTATGCTTGCTTAAGTGGAAATCTTGTCTCCATTAATATGGAATTTCAAAATTATTCATTTTTATAAATTAAATAAATAAATAATTAAAATAAAATAATAATTTCAGTTGTTGGGGGACTTTGGATTTATATGAAGTCCATCTCTGGGTTGTTGTTGGTAATCAAAATTTTGGTAGGTTGTGTTGAAATATAAATCAAGACAAAATTATAATATAGTCACCCTAGAAATAAATTTATCCACTTTTTAAACAATTTTTTAGAACGTTAGATCCAAAACATGTCGGCGGTTCGAAACAAGTCGGTGGTTCGAAGTTCTCAGGTTGGGTCGAATAGGACCACACCCAATCGTCTGGATCTGTGGAATCCAATCGGATCTGATCGTAGCTTCGAATTCAGGTGTCATACCGCGGTCGGAGTCCGTATCGCTGCGGAGCAACAGTCGCATCCGAATCTTATCTATCTACTCGGCAATTCATCTGGTGACTTCACGGTCCTCAAAGAAGCGACAAGAAGCATCAAACATTTTCGATGAGATTCATGGAGCAATTCTTAAATAGCAAGCACTAGCTCACTATCAACTTTATCTCTATTTGGCCATTAAATTTAAAAAAAAATATCTAGTAGGTTTGTAAATTTTAAAATTTGTGTCCATTTAATCCCTAAATTTTAAAAATTGTTTAATAAGTTATTAAACTTTCAACTTTATATTTAATATGGGTTCGTCTATTCAACATTTTTTAAAATTTACTAAATTATTGGACACGAAAGTGAAAGTTTCTCCTAGTAGACATAAAATTTATTTTTATGTGAGAATCTAAACCTTCACAAAAGTGAGAGAAACTTTTTTTATTTTTTTATTTTTTTTGTCCTCAATATTTTTAAATATGTCAAAACCTATTAAAAACATAATTAAAAATTCATGGATATATTAGATAATTTTTAAAATTCATGAACAAAACTTATAATTTAATCTAGGAAAATCCTAATAAAAGGTCTTTTTTGAGATCCAATATCAAACGATGTTCATTTTTTTTAAATTGAGTTTTGTATCCCTTCTCTTTTTTCATTTTCTCTTTCCTTCATCTTTTATTTCTTTTTTTTCCTCCCAACTTTTTATCTCATTTTAAATTTATATCTTTAAAAAAAATTCTAATCTCTCCGAATTTTTTTCAACAAAATCCTTCTCAAACTTCTTATCTACCATCCAGATTTTCTCTAACAAAATCATTCTCTCTCCTCTCACCCTTCATCTTCGATTCTCTATTCTCTCTCCTCTCACCCCAAATCTCATCATATCTATTTTAAAATCTACTCCTCATATCTATTTGATTTACGGAATGATATTTATTTTAAAATATATTTCTTCTTTTCCCTAATTTCATTCTAATTTAGAGTAATAAAAAAAAAAAATAAGAATAGGGTTTAAATGAAAGTTTTCATCTATTCCTCATGAACTCAACGTAAAAAACATTCGTCGTTTATTCTCTTTCATCATTAACTTTACGTCAAAAACCTTCGTTCATTCCTCCTGACCATCGAATGGACCCACTGATCCTCCTCGCCTAAGGACACATGATTTGAAGGATCCTCCTCGCCTAAGGACACATGATTTGAAGATTTTCTGGTTATAAGCTCCAACATCAATACGCCAAAACTATCCATTCTTCGCCCAAGACGCTTATCCATTCTTCGCCCAAGACGCTTAATTTGACAATTTCCAGTTAGAAGCTCCAACATCAATACCCAAAACTGAACACGTCATTTAGTGTGCAATAACGAGTGATCCATTGGGTATTTGATTGGTCCTAGATTTAATTTAGTTGGTTGGAAGTGCAAAGGTTTAATTTAGTTGGCTAAAAGTGCAAGAGTGACCTCTACTAAGATGTAAGTACAATATTTTTTTTTCAAGTTTTAAATTAATGTTTTTGTAAATATTTGCAATCCATAATTCGGTAAATTTTGAATACAATATATTTGCAATTCACTAAAGTTCTTTTTAATTCAGTAAATTTTGAATATAATGTATTTAGAATTCAACGAAGTTCGAATACAATTCACTGAAGTTCGAATACAGTGTATTTGCAATTCACTGAGTGTATTTGCAATTCACTGAACTTCGAATACAGTGAACACTGAACTTCGAATACAGTGTATTTGCAATTCACTGGAGTTCAAATACAGTGTATTTTTAATTTAGTGAATTTTGAATACAATGTATTTGCAATTCAGTGAATTTTGAATAAAATGTATTTGCACAGTGAATTTTGAATAAAATGTATTTTTTTTAGTACATTGGGGGTGGGGGATTCAAACCACAGACCTCTTGGTCATCAAGTCATACATATGTCAGCTGAGCTATGCTAGCTTTGGCTGAATAAAATATATTTGCACAGTGAATTTTGAATAAAATGTATTTGCAATTCAATACACTGTATTTTGCTCTCTTCTTTTCAATTTTTTTTCATCAATTACAGATTTTTTTTCTCTCTTACCTTGTTTTAAGGATTCTTGCTAAGGATATGTATGCTACTTTAAGTTTTCTCAAATTTCTCTTTTTTTTTTTGGTTAATTATTGAGTTTGTATTTTTTTCGAAAACTCTTCTATTGCTCCGACCATTATAATTCTAATTTTGCAAATTGAAAATACACTGTAATGGTAAATTGAAAATATGCTAGTATGTGAAATACAGGGTAATTCCAATCTTGTAATTCCAATTTGTACCATTGCAAGTACTACTTAATTCATATTTTACAAATTGAAAATACATTGTAATAGCAATTTACAAGTATCGATGTAATTTCAATTTGCACACTTAGAATGTTAATACTCATACTACATATTTTTTTCCCAACAATATGTGTTTTTTTGTCTTCAAATGTAGTTTTTGCACATATAGGTAGGTAAAGTTTGTCTCAATTACATTTTATTTACAATTTTATATCAATAATGGATTAAGTTCTGATTTTTTAAGCTCAGAAATATTTTTAGGATTTTTGTTATTTTTAATTTTTGATCTTCCTCCCTAAACCATGACACTTTAAGTGAGATGAGATATTTTGTTCGGTTGGAAGATACGTGGAAGAGGAGAGGGATGAAAGCGAGAAAATATTGGGAGAGAGTTTTTTTGAATTATTAAATCTTATTTTAGAAATGAGCGGGAATATATTGAGATATTAGGGAGGGTAAATAAAAAATGAAAAAGTTAGGGAAGGGACATATATTACATTTTTTTTTTTTTAATCGATTTTGAGAATTAAAAAGGGTGATTTGTCCCTGACCCTTTAATCTAATAATTACTATTCATTGGGCTTGAATTGGTTCCAAATCGTGATTAGGCCTTGAACATTATTGGGCTTCTTCTATAAGGCCCAGAAGTAGGGACAATGGGCCTTTGTGCAAATTATTTGTCCAAGCCCATCTGTATAATACAACACGTGTTACTATTCATTATTATTTATATATATTCAGTAAGTAATGCATATAAATTTGGCATTCAATGAACTTGAGTATAACTCAGTTTTAAAATATTATTTGAGAGTAATTTTTTGAAAAATCTTCCAAAAATATATATGCATCCATATCGACATTTTATCAATATTTCTATAAAAGTGAAACATCAATCCACATAACATTTAAATCCTTGCCTACAAATTTTCTTAAAAATATAAAAAAAAGTATTGAAACCCTAAGAATAAAAAAAAGATGTGAACAATCGACTGAAATAGGAAACCCTAAACAAAAGAGATTCTCTTTTTCCAAAAAAAATAAAAAACAAAGGAGATTCATATAAAATAAAATAAAAATTAAGGAAACAGAAGAACTGAAGCGTCAGAGATGATGCAAGGAAAGAAAGAGAACGTGTCTTGCATCTGAATGTGGATGCAAGGAAAGAAAGAGAACGTGTCTTGCATCTGAATGTGATATTGACATAATGGTTGTTGTCAGATGGCTCCTCGATTTCTGATAAAGTCAAAAGTTAGAAATAAACAGAGATCTTGCAGAGCCACATCTTTTCAAATATCTGCACAGATTCAGTGGAATTCAGAGTACATAATAACAGAATTATCTATCTAATAATTTACTAAATTAAATAGACAAACAAAACAAAATTAGTTTCTATTTCATTTTTTAGCATTAGGTAATTTGACGACGAAAAAAAAAAACATTAAAGAATATCCTTATACAATTATCTCCTTGAAACTATGTAGATTATCTCCTTAAAATTATGATAAAAAGATATTTGTCCAAGCCCATCTGTATAATACAACACGTGTTACTATTCATTATTATTTATATATATTCATTAAAAAAAACTTAAATTCCCCCTATACCTTTTCATTTATTTTTTATCCTTCAAACTTCTTCTTTCATTTTAAAGGTATATCTTTAAAAAAACTTCTCATCTCTCTCAAATATTTTCTCCAACAAAATCATTTTCTCTCCACTCACCTTAATCTTCATTTACGATTCTCTATTCTCTCCCCTCTCACCACAAATTTCTCTTTTAAAAATCTCGTTTTTCTCCCTTCCATAATATCATTATATATATATATATTTTTTTTTAAAGAATAGGGTTTAAATCTCCCATAACCAAGGATTCACTCTCTTTAAGAATGCTACTTATTTTAAAATCTCAAATGGGGTTTAAAGGAAAGTTTTCCTCACTCATCTCTCTTTAACTCCACAGTCAAAAACCTTTGTCGTTCATTCCTCCCGACCACCGAATGGACTCACCGCGGAAGATGTTCTACGTGTAGTTGATGCATTTTTTGGTGCTTTGTGGCTGATATTGGACAAATCTTTCCAGATTCATATCCCAAATGGAAGGGTGTTGCATCATCTTTTTCAGGAGAATTTGATAGTGTTGCTTTTGAAATTTTTTGTGAAGAAAATGGTTTTTCTCATAATTTATCCGTTACAAGAACTCCTCAACAAAACGGTGTGGTTGAAAGGAAAAATCGTACTTTGCAAGAATTTGCTAGGTCAATGTTGCATGAGTATGATTTACCTAAGTATTTTTGGGCGGAAGCTGTTAACACCGCTTGTTATGTTTTAAATAGAGTTTTAATTAGATCATCTTTAGATAAAACTCCTTATGAGCTTTGGCATAACAAAATTCCAAGCATTGGGTATTTCAAAGTTTTTGGTTGCAAGTGTTTTATTTTGAACAATAAAGAAAAACTTGGAAAATTTGATTCTAAGACGGATGTTGGTATTTTCCTAGGATATTCTTCTACTAGTAAAGCTTATAGAGTTTTTAATAAGAGAACTTTAGTTATTGAGGAATCTATGCATGTAGTATTATTGGATGAATCTTGCAATAATGTTTCTAATCAGTCTATTTCTAGTGATGATTTAGAAAGAAATCTTGGAGATTTAATTGATAGTGACAAAGACAAGGAAATTGCTTCGAGTAAGCAAGAAGTGAGCTCTAACGAAAAGAATGAAGATGATTCTTCATCTATGCCTAAGGAATGGAGGTATGCCCCATCCTATCCCGAAGATTTGATTCTTGGTCATCCCAAACAAGGTGTGAAAACTCGTTCCTCTCTTAATTTGTTTAATAATATTGCTTTTGTTTCTCAAGTTGAACAAAAAAGTTTTAAAGATGTTGAAAATGATGAGTTATGGATCTTAGCTATGCAAGAAGAATTAAGTCAATTTGAAAGGAACAAAGTTTGGGAATTAGTCCCTCGACCTTCTAATGTTTCTATAATTGGAACTAAATGGGTATTTATAAATAAGATGGATGAAAATGTAAATATCATTAGAAATAAAGCTAGTCTTGTAGCTCAAAGTTATTGTCAAGAGTAAGGTATAGATTATGAAGAGACTTTTGCACCCGTTGCAAGATTAGAAGCTATTAGAATGTTACTTGCTTTTGCTTCTTATAATAATTTCATTTTGTATCAAATGGATGTGAAAAGTGCCTTTCTAAATGGGTATATTATGGAGGAAGTTTATGTGGAACAACCTTCGGGGCTTTGAAAGTTTTGACTTGCTCAATCATGTCTTTAAGTTGAAAAATGCACTTTATAGTTTAAAACAAGCGCCAAGAGCTTGGTATGATAGACTTAGCAATTTTTTTACTTGAGAATGACTTTAAAATGGGTAAAAATGATACTACTCTCTTTATTAAGTCTAAGGAAAATGATATGTTTTTAGTGCAAATATATGTGGATGATATTATCTTTGGTTCTACCAATCCCTCTTTGTGTGAAGAATTTTCTAAGTGAATGCTTAGTGAGTTTGAGATGAGTATGATGGGAGAACTTAGATTCTTCCTTGGACTTCAAATCAAACAACTCAATGATGGTATTTTCATAAGTCAAGAGAAGTATATAAAGGATTTGCTCAAAAGATTCAAATTCAATGAAGGTAAAATTGCAAAAACTCCTATGAGCACGTCCACCAAGCTTCACAAGGATGAAAAAGGTAAATGTGTGGACATAAAAGCTTATCGAGGTATGATCGGATCTTTACTTTATTTAACCGCTAGTAGACCCGATATCATGTTTAGTGTATGTCTTTGTGCTAGATTTCAATCTTGTCCTAAGGAATCACATTTGCTTGTCGTTAAAAGAATCTTCAAATATTTGCTTGGAACCTTCAATTTAGGTTTGTGGTATCCTAGAAATGTTGAGTTCAATTTGGTAGGATATTCCGACGCGGATTTTGCGGGTAGTTTACTTGACCGTAAGAGTACTAGTGGGACTTGTCAATTTCTTGGTAGCTTCTTAGTATCTTGGTTTAGTAAAAAGCAAAATTCGGTTGCCTTATTCACTACTGAAGCGGAATATATTATCGTTGCTAGTTGTTGTGCTCAAATTCTTTGGATGAAGCAAACTCTTTGTGATTTTGGATTAAAGTTTGATAATGTGCCTATATTGTGTGATAATACTAGTGCTATTAATTTGACTAAAAATCCTATACATCATTCTAGGACTAAGCATATTGATATTAGACATCACTTTATTAGGGAGCATGTGCAAAGTGGTCATATTATTCTTGAATTTGTGAGCTCTAATAATCAATTAGCGGATATTTTCACCAAGCTTTTAAATGAAGAATTTTTTTGCAAAAATAGGCTTGTGCTTGGTATTGTTCGTTGTGATGCATCTTGATAGAGGGAGTCATGAAAAATATATGTTCATGTTCTTAGGGGGAGCTTTCATGTCTTTCTTATTTTTCTTAATTGTTCTTTTTTATGATTCCAAAGGGGGAGAAGTTTAAAAAAAAACTTTGTTCTAAATTTGTTTCATATTTTTCAAGTATGAACTTTATGATGATATGATTGTCTTTACACTGATATTATTACTTGATCACATGTGTTGTTATGATTTACATGAATTTCAAGTTATTTTTCCGTGAGGGTTTGTCATCATAAAGAATGAGAGATTGTTGGCTTTTTTACTCTTAATCTCAAATTAATTAATTAATTAATATTTTGATGATAACAAACCAGATCTTATTTGCTAACTTTTTTTAGTGTTTTAAAGTGTCCATAGCATAGAGCTCGGAACAACGAATCCAAGGCATTTCGAATATCTTAAATCGAAGCTTAAACGAAGAAGTTACCGCCAAAACGAATTTGTAAGAAAAAGACTCATGAATGACGTGGCGATGAATCATCAAATCGGAAAAATTGAAGATCCACACATGGAGCTTTGAATGAATGATACATGGTGGCTTTTGTCTATTTTTTTAAAAGAAATAAAATGGAAAATAATTTCATATATATATTTATATTTAAAATTTCATAATGGTGACTTTCTTTATTTAAAATCAAAATAACCGAAAAAAAGTAATCTACAACATGATCTTTGAGTATTTCATTTAATATATAAATTATTTGTTTGATTGGTTATTTTTATTAGGGAAATTATAACGATGTCAATTTAGAATAAGCTAATTAAAAATATAGCATGTTTTTTAAAAAATTACGGATATGGCAATTTCTATCGCTGATATCTTATGGCTGATAGAAGTCTATCGCTGATCACCTCAACTTTTTATAGATTTTTGTCAGTGATAATAGTCTATCACTGATAGAAGTCTATCAGTGATATGATAAAGTCTATCAGTGATAAAAACAGATTTTTTTGCCATATTTGTAAAATATTTTAAAGTTTGCTAAATTTGCAATTAGTTTGGGTCTGATTGCTATTTGTGCAACCAACCCTTTTTTATTAGGATTACTTTCCTTTATTTTTCTTTTAATCTTCACCATCAATCAAATTTGTTTTTACTATAATCTAATGACTCAAATTAAATATGATTTTAAACTTGATTTTGACCTATTTCTCATATTTTTTAAACTCATCTTCTTCTCTAAATATACACCAATTTATTTTGACAATTTCTCAATTCTCAAGATATTCATAAAAGCCTCCATTATTATTCTATCAAAACTCTCAACTTTCATTTCATCCTATTCTTGAGAGAGAAATATATTGTATTGTGAGGATTACTTTGTATGTGAGTTCAAACTTGTAAATTCACTCTATTTAGAGAGTTGTAGTGTGTTCTTCTTTTATTCTGACCTTGTATCGGTTTGATCTTAATCCGTGGAAAAGATCGGGTTTGCTCTTGAACCCGTAAAAGGACAGTGTAGCGGTTGAACTCTGATATGTGGAAAGAGTCCAAAAAGTTCTTATTCAAATTCCCAAGAGGTGTTTGGGGAGTGGAGTAGGTCGAGTTAGACCGAACCACTATAAAAATCACGGTGTCACATTCTCTAACTCTCCTATTTATTTTTGTAAATTAATCTTAAAAATTATTTGCATGTTCTAAACTCTTCTTAATTTTATTGAGATTGAATTGAATTTTTTTTAATATTATTCCTTGTATCGGTTTGATCTTAATCCGTGGAAAAGATCGGGTTTGCTCTTGAACCCGTAAAAGGAGCAGTGTAGCGGTTGAACTCTGATCTGTGGAAAGAGTCCAAAAAGTTCTTATTCAAATTCCCAAGAGGTGTTTGGGGAGTGGAGTAGGTCGAGTTAGACCGAACCACTATAAAAATCACGGTGTCACACTCTAACTCTCCTATTTATTTTTGCAAATTAATCTTAGAAATTATTTGCATGTTCTAAACTGTTCTTAATTTTATTGAGATTGAATTAAATTTTTTTTAATACTATTTGTCAATCTTACTTCTAGCCTTAATTCAATTTGTTTAATTATTCTTAAAAAAATGTTTTAATTTGTTTAATTAAACTCTATTCACCCCTCTAAGGTTGCCACACTGATCCAACAACACTAAGTACCCCTGTAATCTCATACAAAATAAGTACCTTGTAATCTCATACAAAATAAGTACCTTGTAATCTCATACAAAATAAGTACCCGAGAATTTCATACAAAATAATTACCCGATAAGTTCATACCGGTAAGTTCATACACAGTAATTGAGTATTTGGATACTTGTTGTATTTGTACTTCACTGAATTTAAAATACAATGTATTTATATTTGTAATTTTTTTTTCCTGATATTATTATCTTTTGTTTTATCATTCTTTCTTCTCTCTTGAGATTTCACTTCTCAATTCTTTTTATTGGGATACATGTTTCCTATCTTGAGAATCCTCTGATAGGAAACCAGATCTGGGGTTTCGTTTTCATTTTGTTTTGGGATACATGTTTCCTATCTTGAGAATTCTCTGATCATGATAGGAAACAAAATTCGGGGTTTCGTTTTCTCATGTTATTTGAGACTTTTTTTTTTCTTCGAGATTATGGGTAAAAGGAGAGAGAAGGAAGGGATAATTTTCTTTTATGTTGGGAGATTACGGGTAAAAGGAAGGAGAGGAAAGAGAGGAAATGTTGGGAGATAGAGTTAATTTTTTTTTAATTACTAAATCTTATAAATGATAGAAGAGATTGAGATCTTAGGGGTAAATAAGGAATGAAAAAGATAGGGAGAGAGATTAAACTTAAAAAGGGACATATATCATTTTTTTTTAAAAAAGAACATCTATCGATTTTGAGAATAGAAAATGGTCATCTATCTCCTTACCCGACCAAAATTTAGAGAATAAAGAAAGATTGATATCGGGTAACCGAGAACATAACTAAGTTCAGGCCCACATAGGCAGAGGCCTATAAGAGTTTGTATCAAGACTGTCACTTTCAGGGCCTAAATTGGTCCTAGGAAAGACACACATTGGACACAACGCCCGAAATACAGGTTCAACCCAAGGCTAGCCAAGTCGAGGTCGACGCCATCTCTTCGAGCTAAGTCTAGGACACAACTAAGTCGTGAACAAAATATCCCTTGGGCCAAAAGCCTAAACTCTAAGGCTGCCCCCCATTCCCATGTGGCCCGTCTGTACAAGGTCTGATCCAGACGAGTCTGGTCCAATCCTTGGGTCTAATTCTAAGAGGAAGTGAAAAAATATTTAGAAAGGTAGATAAATACAACATAAATTCGACAGTATGTTCATTATGTCTATTCACTCAAAATCAAAAGTTTGTTACTCCGTTACTCTGATTCTAACAAAAGAATCAGAGTCACCGTGGCAGGCATTACACTCTGTTTTCTAATCTTTGTTTTGTATATCATCTCGTCCCCAAAATTTACAAATTCTACGGTTGAGTCTCACGTGAAGGTCAGACGACATTCTCCCCTCTAAATTTTGGTATCAACCCAAACAATTAACAACCAAATACATATTAGAACCCAAGCGATTATCTTAAAACTTAAAGAAACAACAACAAACTAATATTATGAAAATTAAAAAACCAAAATGAGTTACTTTAAAAAAAAAGTTGAGTTACTAGAATTGAGCTAAAATAAGACTTAAAAAACTAATTTTAAAATATAATTATTCTAAAAAGAAATTAAAATACGACGAGTGTACATGAGCCCATTACGATGAAAAACGCGGCCCATAGAAATCGCAGGACTCGCGTGGACCAAATCGCCGATTTATATTAATTTTCCCATTTCTCTTAGACATTGCTGACCATTTTTTCCGTCAACGCTTCACCGCCGATCCGATCCGATCCGTACAATTCCAATATTCAGGATCTTCCTGCCGGCCGGCCGATCTATCCGGCTCTGAGTCGTAGTCATGGCTTCAGCCAATGGCAAGGTACGATTCTCGAAGGAATCCCCCTTGGTTTCTTGCTTTTTGCGTTCAATTTCACGAGATCTGTGCTTTTTGGATTCCATTTTTGATTCTGTGTTCCGATGCTGTTTTCTTTAATTTGGTTGTTTGGATCGATCTGTGTGCGTTGAGACTCGTCTTTTTGTTCTTTTCTGGAAGCTTGATTTCATTTTTCATCTGGTTGGGCGGTGATTTGATTAGCGAGTGCTAATTTTGTTTTGTTTTTTTTGGCTGGAATTCTATGGAAGGAAAATTGAGCTTCTGATTGTTTGGCGCACGCATTGTAGGACCTGTAAATCTTAGCTTTAGGGATAGAATTTGTCTCTGGGTGAAGAATTTAGGGTAGGTGAACTGTGCAGGCATATTGTCGTTTCAAATTGGGGAATTTCAAGCAGATGGGTTGTGAATGTGTGATCAGACTGCTTTGTAATATCTGCATTCATCAATAAAAGTTTGGAAATTGATATTTGAAATTATAATTTGTTTTGTGGAGAACTAATTTAAGCTCGAAAGTGGGCTAGGTTGTTGAATCGAAGCTGTTTTGGTTTATGCCCTAGTTTTAAAATGAGATAAATTTGAAGAAAAACTGCATGTTATTAGTTTAATTGTGATTTCTTATTATTAAAAGCGAATACCCATTTCTGAAAGCATCTAATTAGTAAATCCCTCATGAGATCTACTAGTTCTAAACTGAGATAAATTTGAAGAAAACTGCCTGTTATAGTTGAATTGTGATTTCTCATTATTAAAAGTGAATCCCCATTTCTGAAAGCATCTAATTAGTAAATCCCTCATGAGATCTATGCATAATCAAATCATTCATTAATCATTACTTATGAACAGTATGAAATGGTGGGTTGTGTTCCTTGGAAACATCAACTTTGATTTTGTAGCTCATTGTAATGGTTTATTAATTGTTTTGTTCTGCAAGTGAACAGGGAAATGTGATCATCATTCATTAAGTGTTGTTTCTGCAATTGAACAGGGAAATGTGATCAATAATGTTGAACCAACAGGATTCAATCCAGCGCTAATAGTACTTCTTGTTGTTGGTGGGTTGATGCTGATTTTCCTAGTAGGGAACTATGCACTTTACTTGTATGCGCAGAAGAATCTCCCTCCCAGGAAGAAAAAGCCAGTATCTAAAAAGAAGATGAGGAAGGAAAGACTGAAGCAAGGAGTGTCTGCACCAGGAGAGTAAATATATTTATATATATATTTAACTTCCCGAGGTGTTTCCTTCTCTGTAGAACGTTTTGATTTTCAAAAAATTTCCTACATAGACTGCCTAGAAAGTTGTTACAGTTGTTTATTTCTTCTATCTTCTGTCTTTAACTCTTCAGTCTTCAGAAATCGAACTTGATTGTGAGTTTTTTAACTCATCATATTACATGGGCTCTTTTCTCAAGGTGCCATTGACTCTTTTTCTACTTATTCCCCTCTTTTTGGTACACACCAGAAAGATATTTGTTTCTCCATCTTTAAACAGCCTTAACTCAGTCCTTTTTACTGTTAGAATCTTTTCTCTTTTTTGCCTTTACTCTTTCAATAAATGGTGGGGGCTAGACTCCAGACTCTAGAGAGAGAGTTTGAGAAAATTTAAGGTACCACTTGAGTATGAATACTCCTTCAATTTACTGCCTTCATACAAGTATGATGGAAGGAAACAAACAATAGGACCTATAAAGGGACTGAGTGAGCCTAGTGCTATTTAGTCTCTTGTTAGGTTTCACTTTTATTTGAGGCGTCGGTGACGCTATTATTTTATAATTATTCTATAGGTCTTATTTTACTTTATTAGTCCTCGTTCCTTTAGGGGGCCTTTTTTGGGCTTGATTTCTTGGATGTTCTTGTATTTTTTGATACTCCCATAGTACTAGAAACTTTCCCGAGAGAGAGATTGCATGGTTGAGTGGATATGTCATATGTGTAACTCTCTGTTAAGAAGATTACAAGAGACACTCATAAATTTGTCACAAGAAACATGTAGTCAACTAAGGAAAAGACATGTTCTTCTGAGGGCCATTACTTATTTGAATCACGTGGGAACACTGGAGAACATTGAAGCCCAGAAAAGCTTACCTTTTACTGAAGCAAGTAAGTCATCTCTTGTCCCCTTGTGTGTTATTGTGGGATTCATTGTTTTCAAGTCTCGATCGATATAATTGTGAATTCTGTGCCAAACAGGCAATACTGATATAAAACACTCAGCTTTTAGACTTTTCCTATTATATTTTGTTGGCTTCTAGCTTAGTTACTTGCATATACTTCCACAGGCAAAGCAGTGACTTCTGATATGGGCAAAAGCAACCCATTTTGCTTTTATCATTACTTATGGTAAAGGCACAGTACATCTCTTTAAATTTCGGTTTGTATGTATTTGTTTTTGTTGGAATTTTAGATGGGCTACTATATTCTTGCCTTTGTTTTATGTATATATCGTCTTTGTTTTGTCTTGTTTAAGTGGTATTGTGATGACTAGCGTCGTCCACAGAGCAACTTAGTGTAACTTAGGACCGGTTTGAAATGACTTTTTAAATGCTTGAAAAATATTTTTAAGCGGGAAAAACAAATTGGGCACTTAGAAAGTCATTTTTTTTTTTTGTTAGTTGTTGTTGGTACAAGTATGATGCATTAAAATAATGGGTTGAATTAGGGGAAATAGGGGAGAATTTCTAGTACATCCGTGGTATGGAGTTTTTCCATACCACTGCCTTTAAAAAAATTACACGTGGCAAAATGGTTGTTTAACTGAGATCCACATTATTAAATATATTATTTTTTAAAAACTATTTTGCCACGTGTAATTTTTTTAAAGGCAGTGGTATGGAAAAACTCCATACCACGGATGTACTAGAAATTCTCTAGAAAAAAAACTTTAAAATATTGATATTTTTATATAATTTAACCATCAAGGGTGAGATTTAGTGGTCATAAAGGGCCTTAGAACTATTAAATGGGCTACTTAGAATTAATTTTCTACGAATTTTCTTGGCAGTCAAATGTTGTAGGGTCAAGTAGTTTGTCCTATAAAATTAGTCGAGATGCGTGTAAGTTGGCTCCGAGGCTCGCCGAAAGAAAACTATATAAATTTTTGAATATTAGATAACTAGAGGGGCACAGTTGCCCTTGAGTTGAATATATCCTTTGCTAATATGCTTGTGTCGTCTTTAAGTTTTATTCTTGATATTAAGTTCCAATTTTATCCCATAAAAAGTTATCAATTAACTTCTTGCTATAACCTAACATTAAGATATACCTTACAAGTGATGGTATAGCATCACAATGCATTTTCCTTGCTAATGAAATTGGAAGTACTTTATGTTTGGAAGTTTATCCCGAAATTTGAAAACATGTCTTCTTCTTCTTCACACGATTCGACCAATATTAACTCAAAAATTAATTTCCAATATAGAAAATCTTAAAACTTCAAATTTTCTTAATAAATGAAAAGTGAAATTGCAAGAATGAAAGTTTTTATCTTTTCTTTTTGACGCGAAACATCTTGCGATTGAATTATGCTCTTGTTGGCGCAAGAATTAGAGTTAAAGTTATGAAATTTAGCCAAAATCAAGCAAATACAATTCTATGATTTGATGGTGAATTAAGAGAGACAAAAGATATAGACAGAAAAATGGTGAAAACATTGAGTTGGAGTGAAGAAGAAGAAAGAGGAAAGAAAGTGTAAGCAGACAAGACATGTGAAGGAAACCAATGAAAAATGTAATAAAAGGGAAGGTGGGTCTTCTGACTACTACTCAAAATTTCCACTCCAATATATTAAAAAAAAAATTAAAAAAAAAATAAAAACTTCAGTCAGAGTATCCAAAGATGCTTTATTTAAATCACTCCTAGAAGTTACAACAAGTTGTGAAAATTAAATAACAAAAAAGCAAAAAACATTTTAATTCAATTTTCAATCCATCTTTTTTGACAAAAACCCCAAAAAGTAGTTGTCTCTGTCTGAAAAAGTGTAAATTAATGGCCATTGCAATGCATGTACAGAAAAGATGACAGAGAAATAAGAGATAGAGTGGCAATAAATACACTAACTCTAAACTTTTATGGGCAAAGAAAATTAACAAAAACCCATTAATGAATTTTCACAATTTTATCATCAAAATTCAATACTTTTTTTTTTTTTTTTTTTTTTTTTTGTTTTGTTCTTCTTCAACTCCAAGTTGGGATTGAAGCCATGGAGATTCTCTACCAGAGCTTCAGAGATGAGAAAATTTACACAAAACCCATAAACTAAAACTAAAAAAATTCTATCAATAGTGAAGTAAGAAAAAAAAAATTGAAACTAAGATTTAAATATCATAAATTGTTTGGTGAGCATGAATCAGAAATCCCCAACCTTCTCTTTTTCCAGAATCCGACTTCTTGGTTCATCTTCTCCGCCGTTCTCGGCGGCGCAGATTTGCAACGTGTCAAAATCAACGGCCGAGATGAGCTTCCGAGTCCTTCTTCTTCCCCTGTTTTTTCACGTTCGATATTTGCCGATTTGATGATGATTCTTTCAGTGATGGAATCATTAATGTTCTTCACAAATTCCTCGTCTTCCTCGAATTCTAAGCCCCCACTTGGATCTTGATCCGAAATTGAAGCTCTTTGGGATGTGGGTTTCTCAATCTCGACTGTTTTTCCGCCATTTTTGGGCTTTGTGCTCTGTTCTTCTTCTTCTTCTTCCTCTTGATTTTGCTCGTTTCTCAAAGGAGATCCCCAAAATCTACTCGCTAATGATGTCGATCGATATGGAGCAGATCTGCATCTCGTTAGTAACAATGCGTTTTTGGGCGGCGTAGAGTTAGAAGAAATCAACACTTTAGCCGGTTCTTCGTCGTCGTAGTCGTTGCCGCCACCGTCTACGGCGGCGACAACTTGGGCTTGTGGGTGTGAAATTTCGACTCTGCCGTGGAAGGGGGTTTCACCCGGCGGCGAATTTGTTCTAATTTTGGGTTTTCGGCGGAACCCAAGTTGGAAAAACGAGACCCATCTCTGAAAAATCGAAGAAGAATTGGGTTTGATTTTTCTTCGAAAACAGGGGCAAAACAGAGCAGCTCGGATCCAGTTGCAACGGCGGGGACGCGTGGGGGCATCAGAACGCCTACGACGGCGCGTGGAGGATCGGCGAACTCGGACTTGGCCGATGCAAGTTACTTTTGGGGAAGAAGGCTCTTGAGTTTCAATAGCAGTGGCGTTGTTCTTCTTCCTCATGAACATCATCGGACTTGAACGCGACCTTCTGCTTTTATTTCCCACATTGCTTCTCAAAAACCTCATCAATGGCGGCGGAAACTTCTCCGTCCGGCCAGGACTCGATATCGGCTTCGCCGATGGCTTCATTTTCAAAAAAACCCTTCTTCTCCTTCTCTCTATTCGATCACCGTTCGAAAAAAATACTCCTGCAGAGCTTTTTTTGTTCCTCTCTCTGCTATCGCCGCCGTGAGGAATGGCGGTTTCCGGCCGAGTTCTTCACTGGAAATTTATGAGTTATTCATTTTTTTTCAATTGGGAAATATTTGTTTTGTGTTTGTGTGTATATTTATATGTGTGAGAGTGCACGGATGGTTGAATCGACTGCAGAGATTTTTTTTAATTTTATTTTAAGATTTGGAAGCTTTTGTCTATATGGGGTTATTTGAGTAATTTCAAGTGCGTTTAATTTATATTTTTAATATTTGTGAAGTAGGTATCTGATTGTAATTGAATATTGATGTGAACGTAAACAAAGTTAGCCGTTTTAGTCCTTCAATATTTGATGTTTCATAATTTGTTAATTTTGACTATTCATTTAATACGAAAATAGAGTAATAAAGAGGTACATAAATTAATTACAAGAGAAAAATATTGGGTTAGGTAATTAACAGTTTAAGAGTAAAATGGTTCGATCATCTGCAGTTAAGCGTTCTTGGACGAGAGTAGTACTAAGTTTGGTGACCACTTGAGAAATATATGTATGTGTTGATGACCAAAAGGTATGTGGTCCGAAATATTATTTTATATGTGTTGACGATCAATAGGTCTGTGGTCCGAAATATTATTTGATAGTTTTGTATTGGGAATGCATAAAAGTCGCATATGGACAATTTAAGAAAGAGAACTATTTTAATTGCTATGAGAAGTTTTTGATGAAAATAAAACTAAAGTCAAAAGAAGTTTATGCCCAAAGTGAATTGTATTAAAGATATTAATTGCTACAGTTTCTAAAAAAAATATTCATTATTGAGCTAGCCTAATGTTAACTTCAAATTTAGATTGTTGGTATAAAATCAACGTTTAATTATTGGCCAAGTTTCCATTATTTTAAGTAAAGTATCATTAATTTTTTCTATAGTTATAATGTCATATTCTAAAAAAAAAAAAAAAAAAAAAAAAAAACTTTATCGAGGACCTATATTCTGATGTTAACTTTGTGTATCTTTTAACTGTTTCTTGAATATATTTTTTTACCTCATTTTTTTTTATGTTTAGTAGGACTTTATGTAGTTTTAAAAGGTAATTACAAAAATAGAATAATTTTGAAAGTATTTGCAAAGATAGGATAGTTAAATCGGGTACAAAGGACACGAGTATACTAAATCGTGTACCATAGACACGATTTCTAAGATACTTTGTCGATTTTTCGGAGTAAATCGTATACCATGGACGCGATTTATATGTCAGTTGAGGTGACAGATGTGAGTCTTAAATTATGTCCATGATACACGATTTAGTATACTTGTATCCATAGTACACGATTTAACTACCTACTTTTGTAAATACTTTCAAAACTATTATATTTTTATAATTTAAAGTTGAATATGTACAAATCAAATGTCAACACAAACATAATTCAAACGAAATAATATACAAACTAATCAAGTGGTCAGATATTGGATTTTTAGACCTTATCAAGCTTACTCTTATAGGAATAATTATGAAAATAAAGGTTCCAAGAAAACAATGAAACAAAAAAAATGGAAATAGTGAGTTAGTTAGGAAATGGAATAATAGAAATTAGAGAATAAATGTTAGTTATGGGGTTATGATAAATTAGGTTGAAGCATTGATGATGATGTGACAAAGAACACTACACATTCACATTGTAGGCATCAAGAAAAGTTGGCTTGGCTTGGCTTGGCTTTGGCTGATTTTGTTTTTTCTTTGAAATGGGAGAGCTTTCCCATTTCTTCACTCAACTTTGTAATCATTTGATCTTCCCATTGATTGAATTTTGATTGATGCCATTTTCCCTTTTTAATCATCATTTCTCTTCTAAATCTTCAAATTTATTCCATTATTTCATTTCACTCCCATCATAAATAAATAAATAAAAGAATATATACTAGATTTCTATTAAGTTTAGTTAAAAAATATTTTGGTTTCTAAACTTCCTTAAAATTAACAATTTAATCTCTATATTTTTAAATTTTAGTATGTAAATGTTTTTTTTAATTCATATTATAAAAAATTATCAAAATTAAATGTCATTTTTTTTTATAATTTAAAAAAGTTAGAATTTGTAGCTTATAACAATTGGATCTCTAATTAATTTATTGATCTGCCTATGTAAGAAATCTCATTAAATCTTAATAATATTTTTCACAATATGAACTCGTTACAAATTTTAAAGTATAGAGACTAAATTGTGTTTAGAAACAAAAATAAAAGTCAAAGACTAAACCCTTACAAATCAAAATTCATGAACTAAATTTAGTTCCTTTCATGAAAGTTTCAGAGACCAAAGAGTGGTAATTTTTAACCATTAAAGTTGGAAAGTTTCAAAATCACACAATTGTTTTTGACAACATGTGGAGATAGAAGATCGAACCTATGACATCTTGATCACTAATCATACATCAGGTCAGTCGAGCTATGCTCTTGTTATATAGTCTTGCAGTTAATTACTTCAACAAAAGAAGAAACTTTAGGTAAAACTTTTTATTTCCTTTGAGAATGGAGTGGTTGTTTTAATGCCCTACTAATAATTGTAGTTATTCACCTAAAAGTTAGTCTTAAAATGGACGATTTAGGGCATCCAATACGAAGCTTGTGGTGAAAGTTCAACCAAGTGGGGTAAAAGATTGTTACAAGTATCTAAACTTTACCTTTTTTTCCCAACAATAACATCTCTATGGAAAGTTCAAGTGATATCATTTTTACCACCAAATAGTATTTATTATAAATCTTTTTGCTATTTCTTTTCTTGACTTGCAAGTTTTTTAACCTTTTTGTTAAGCATCTTTTACTTTTAAAAATGGATAATTACCTTATAAATTGCCTATTTAGGAATCATAGTATTTAAAAAAAAAAAGATTTTGAGACAGATATGAGATTTATAAATTAGAATATTATACCATTTTCTCAAGTTAATTTTGACAAAATTGATACATGTGACACATGAACCAATTTGATTATAATTGATAGTAAATTGTTGTCAAAAAAAAAACAAAAAAAAAAAGTTGATGGTAAATTTAACGAAATGGGATTGTTTTCAATTCCAAAGCACATGGTGGGTGGAAACCATTTTTAAAAGCACAGGGTAAGACAAGACTTGCAACAAAATAAGCAAACCACACATGGTTGTGATTTGTAATTCTCCCTACAAAAATATCAAAAGGTTTTTTTTTTTTTTTTTCCTGTGACCTAGCGAGATTATGCACACCTCGACTAATCTCATGACCTACATTTCGTTGTAAGTGAAACTCATAGGATATTAAATCCTAGATAAGTGGCCATCATAAAAAAAAAAATTAAGGTTTAGGATTTATGACAGATTATGCGCACCTCGACTAATCTCACGAGACAACATTCTGACCTACATTTCGTTGTCAGTGAAGCTCATAGGATATTAAATCTTAAATAGGTGACCACAAAAAAAAAATGAGTTTAGAATTTAGAGACGAAAGCTTAGTGTCCAAGCAAGCTTCCTAGGATATTAAATCCTAAGTAGGTGGTCATCATGATGTGAACTCATTCCCTCTAAACGTATTATTTTCAAGGCCCTTATTGCCTCCTAATTCAACCTAATTATAACTTGTCTAACTCTATTTTAGAGTACCTAATTATAACTTACACTTCCCCACTAAGATTTAACTGTATCACAATCATTTAAGGGACCTATTGAATAAAAATAATAAATTAAGCTATAATGTGACAAAACATAGATAATCAGAAGACAATATCAATGATATATAAAGGAATTTCCAGAATAATTAATAAAATCGACAATAAGCAACTTTTAGCACAAAAACAACATACCTTTATACATCAAGATGAAATTCTTCCTTCTAGAGAGTAAGCAGGTCCACGTGTATGTCACTGTCTCGTCCAGCAGCTTCCACCTCGACAAAGCCAAATGCCAATATAGTCAAATCATATTAAGAGACAGTGCAAAACACTTAAAAAAAACACAGTGCAACCACCATCACCATTTTTTTTAAGGATTGGTTCCAAACCCCACCAAAAGATGCTGCCTTTTAAGCCATCATCTTTGAGTATGGTTGGAAAATTCCTAAGTAGATTTGGACTAACAAGTAATTTCATCCTGCCGACAAGAAGACAAAGGGTCAACTTACATTGCTGGCTTCCATTCTGGTGAGGGCTAATGAAAGTCAACAGAGAATCATACAGTGAAGCTCAGCTCTAAATCTCATGTGCTACAATATAATAATATTACATAATATATTCAACAACACATGCAGTTTTATGTTAGATATACAATTTGATGCGTAAGTTGAGATCTGGTAGCTTTCTAACTATTTATTGCAACTATTCTATAATTATATCATCATACATTACAATCTCAGAATTCAGATTCAACAGGTCTTTTCATCCCCACCACTACTACTGATCTCATTGGTTCACATCCCATCTGCTTCTTCTCAGTATGTGCTTCCGCTTCATCATCTGGGATCGAAAGCTACGCGTTAGAGATTATTCGATTCGCAATGCAGTCGAGGTGAGCAAATATTGCAAAAGATATCTGATTGTAATCAATACGAATACAAGAAGTGCTAGTTAAGTATAATCTTGCCTGAGACAGTTGTTAGAGAGAATTCAGTGAGGCGTCGGACGCAGTCCTTCAAGGCTTGGAGTTCAGTTTCTTTCTCATTAAGCTTGGATTGAGCAACATTCAGTTCAGATTCCAACTCCACAATTTGATTCTCCTGCTGTTCAATAAGCAAATGGCACAGTTTCTGATCCAGTTCGGCTGGTACTACTCCATGCGACGGATAATCATGAGATCTCGAGTTCTCTGGACCACGTAATTCGATGGATGAAACCTTGGTCTGCAATACTTGGCAGGGAAATTACAAATTAAATCAAGTTAGCATAAGATATATAGATTTGTTTCGTAGCAATAATTGAAACTCGTTCTGTTATCAGCTATTCATCAAGATCTTCTTGAAAGTTCTAAACTTTTCTAGTTTCTATGTTTCAAATTAGTCATCCACCATTTGTATGGAGATGGTATTAGTTGAAAAATTAATGCAATGGAAATGAAACGGTCTGCCCCACTAAGACTTAAAGAATGCAAGCATGAAACCGAAAAACTACCACCTTTTCGAGGTTCGTTATAGCTCCTGCTTGGTAAGAGTTTTCTGTTGAACACCATGGCAGTTTTTCCAATTCAGTTGCAAGCTCTGCTTCCAGTTGATCCATTTCATGCATCTCTGAATCTGGTTCTTCTGTTAGAACACTGCTTTCACATTCCCCATCATCAAACATAGACAGAGGGTAATTTCTCACCTGACTGGAATCCCTGAACTCTGCGCTCGACCTGTTAATTTCAGGTTGAATTGTATTGCAGCCATTTATTTCAGAGTTTTCTCTAGCTTTGCCTGCCTGCACGTGACGGGAATATTTTCTCTTGTAAAGTTCTGATTTTAATTCTAGAACAACTTTTGCAGTCTCGTCCACAGTTACATTCAGCTTATTTATTTCTGCTTTTCCTGCCGACATCATGTACATAATCCCACAACCAAGTCCCCAATGAAATAAAGAGCCATCTGAAAAGCACATAAAAGCCACACGTGAATAGTAGCTAAAGACGAGATGGGTTATCAACATTGAAGCAACACGAGTTAAGGAGGAAGTCTTGTTAAATTAACAAACTGGAAACAGTTAACACGCTAGTTATTTATGTTCCATTCTGAATGATCATACGTCTTGTTTACCATACATAAGATTTTGTAACTATTTCAAATTTATATACCAACAGACAGGTACCTTATCACAAATTTTATACGAAATTTAGGCACAGTGATGCTAGACTTTTCTCAAGATATTGAAGTTAAATGCTCAATGTGCCAAAAATGTTAGAGAATATAAAAAAGGAACAAAGGCTGCAAGTTTACATCCCAAATACATTTACCCAAGGGGTGCCTAAGGCTTGGGATTGGAATGTTTGGACTCTTAGGTTCAAGCCCCACATTGAAAACTAGGCTGAAAACTAGGCCCCGATAACCAGTTGGTTTTTGTTTTTTTTTTTTTAAAAATTGTCGTTGCTTTCTCACAATTTCTTTACGATGGTTTTCATCTTTTCTATGAAAAGATTTGAATTCTTAGTCAAATTCCAAAAACAAATCACAAATGGTTACCAAACGAGACCTTAATAACTTAAAATTCTTGGCCTTTTGGAGCTGGCCTGGTGGGCTAGGGCTCCTAGAAAATAGTGGGGTGGGTGAAGCTTTCAAAGATTAGTGAGATGGGTCATCAACATAAAGCAAACGGTAGGGCCCCACGACCTAATTATAAAAGAAAAACAAAAAACAAAAGGAATACATTGCATGAACATAGGTTGCAGAACTTTTATCAATTTTTCATCTAAGTAACGGTTCACACCCCAACCCCACACCATGGAACTAGAACTCCAACTTATGCAGTTCCCTACCAATTAAAGATTGTAACAAAAAGACATACCTACTTGTTATTCACCGAATTATCTCTACAAACAACAAGCTAAAAGTTCTTTTAGAACTAAGTTACATTGAAAATCAGAAACAGTCGCAAACTCGTGGTGCAAGCCAGGAACTAACTGAACTAATATTTCTACATTTCTATAATAAAAGATCGCTCAAAACAGTGATAACCCACTTATTTAACCATGTTTTGATAACTCAGTAATCAATCGATACACAATTTATGAATTATATCATCACTATATGATCTTGAACGTAATATAATTAGCAATTGAAACTTGAAATGGTTCTTTCCGATGAACTAAACAGAAATAAAAGGATTTATTTCAAATGATCATCATCATCTTACCTTTGGAAGAGCAGGATTCACTCTTGGCAGTACCTAAGTTCTTACTAGTTCTCCTCTTCTTCAAACAAACAGAAAACCTCCCCGAACTCTTTTTTGGCTCCATCGTCAATTCTTTAGCACAATTTCCAACTCCAACATTTTTACCCCCAGCTTCTGTTGCGGCCACACGCCACCGACTCCTTGTTTTCTTCCGCAAATTCTTCGATCCAAGTCGAGAGCTCGTCGCTCCACGAGAATCCGAACTCGAAAACCTAAAAATCCCCTCACGTTCAGAATCATTCAGTCCATTCGAGACCATCGGGGACTCAAATTCGGTACCGATCGAGCCCTCGAATTTCACAATGCCATCAGGTTCCTCTCGATCTTCGCAGCTCTCATCACACTTGATCGATTCTTCTGCACCTGAAGTCCCGTTAGGGTTTACACCGGCGCCCAAAATGTGCTTCGCGACCAGTCCGGTGGATCCTGCCACCGCCGCCGCCAGAAGAACTTGCCACATCGAAATCGAAAAGGAAAACAGCAACAATCTTGAAGAGAGAGAGAGAATATGGTATCGAAGAAATGGAATTTAGGTGCGGTGGAGCTCCGCCGTGTGATGGCCACTGCCACCGTGACACTTCGATCGTACTGATTTGGAAATAATTTCAGAGGACTTCAGTCACATGCTTCCCGCTTTAAAGCGTCGTCCCCACGGTGGGAAACTACAAATCAGCTTTTTTGAATTTAATGGGCCGTAGTTATGGGCTTGGCTGCTTCATACGGCCCACATATTTGGGCCTGCGTTGAACGTAAGAGTTTGCAGTTTTGGACTCGCGAGGTATTTTTATTTTATGAGTATTTTTATTTTATTAAAAAATAAATAAATCTCAGTAACAATTAGCTAAAATGAAACCATGCAAATTGAAAAATAGTATATACAACATGTATGTATGGTAAAGTGACTGTACTTACAATAAATATTTTTTTGCAAAAGTATTTTAATAAATGCGGGGATTGAACCCATAACCTCTCAGTCACGAACATAATCTTATGCCAATTAAGCTATGCTCGGTTTGATATATCTGAGTTTTGTTCAATCAATCTAGTTGCAAAAGTTGAGATATGAGCATAAGAGTCTTCCGTTGAACCTCTTGTAGAGACAAATGTCTTCTCTTTTGCTCCTTTTAAGCCTTGTTGTAGCTTATGTCAACCTCGTGTTTCTTCCGAGCATACTCGATGATGTCACATGGTGTGCAATATATTTTTTATGTTGGTTGACATTATGGTCTTTGCATGGTCATTAACGGCGGTTGCAGTTGTTTGTCTGCGGTCGTTGTTAACAATGTTTATAGCGCAATTATGCTCATTAGTGAACTTCGTAACCACCCATAGTTTTCTAGTGTCATACACAGACGCATAGAGGGACCTATTGCAAGAGTTTTTAATGCATTTTACCGTGAATTACTTTGTATTAGACCTTGTTAAATTTAAAACTTCATTTTATCGCTAATCTAGAAACAACCTTCTATTAGTTTGTTTTGGTGTAAAAAATACAGTTTTCGAAATGGTCAGGTTCTCAGCAAGTTCTTCAATACAATTTGAATCAACGAAGTGTAAAATCCTCTTCTTCATAGATGGCATCCCCTTCGAGTGACTACTCTCGTTGCCACTGTATATACTTGTATATATAAACGGAATATCGACAACCAGACAACAGTCGTCGTACATACGCTTCGAATATCCTGCTAGCACCCACACAAGGACTATGTCTTCAACGAGTCTATTGATTAGAGATTTCTCTTCCCGTTTTTAAATAGAAACAACAGTGAGATCATTTATGGGTCATCTAGTAGAAGTAGCTGGGCGATGGACTTGTGGAGTTCGTCAAGAGTTGAATCCCAGGGTGCATCCACTGTGGTAACCTTGAAGTTGTTATAGATGTTCTTGTCACTCCATACACCATCAGATCGTGGGTGAAGATAGGTCAAGCGAGGGAGAAGAAATAAATTGATGGGAAAACTACTTGACATTTGGTACTGACAATCCCTAAAATTTGATAGTCATGCGATGAAAATATGAAAAATTTGTTGGCTATTTTTCAATTCTATTTTTTCTTTCGAGCCATCCTTAAGAATTCCCCATAAATCTAGCTCCTAGTGAGGGTGATAATTTTTTAGTTTAAATCTTATTTTGGTCCCTAAACTTTCGAAATATTTATTTTAGTCCATATATATATATATATATATATTTAAATAACTATTTTAGTTCTTGCCTTTACTTTGATTTTAACAAAATAATAACATAGTTTCAAGTATATAATAATATGAGCATGTATTCAAATCACATAACTTAAATTGGGTAATCGAATTTTGGGTGAAAAAATAATATATAAACATCAAAATGGTTATTTTTCTAAAATTTAAATATAAAATACATTATGAAACTCTGAGGTACAAAAATAATTCTTTCTAAATAATTTAGGAACTAAAATAGATGTTTTGAAAGTTTAGTTTTGAAACTAAAATACAACATGAGACCAAAATAGAATTTAAACCTAAGAAATCTTATGTCCATCATGTTGTTATTTCTGTACTCCTTTCTGATCAAGGTTGACCACAGTTAAATTTGAAGTGGTCCATGGTTAAATATTTTAGACCGTTAAAAGTATTTTTCAAATTTTGATTGTTTTTGGAAACTATTTTAAGAAATTGTAAGAAAATGTGAGAAAAGAAACACAATTTTCAAATACCAAAAAACAAAACTCAAATAGTTATCCAGAGAAGATTAAAATTAGATCCATTGAAGTAGAGAAAGTTCCTCCCTACCCAAGTAAGTACAAAAAAAAAAAACATTTCAAACTAAGTTTATAAATCAAAGTATTTGATGATCAATGTTTCTACCTAATTGACGCTGTATATGAGCAGTAAATATCATGGCAGCCAACAAAGTAAGCTCTCTTCAGTATGCAATCTACAACGGTGAATCGATCCATTTGCAAGCTGGTTTCGTTGCAGTGTTTTTCTAATCCCAGGATTCACATATGGGCAAGACAGTTTCAACAGCATTATTGGTTCTCCTGAAACAAAATAAAAGATACAAACCCGATAAATTGACACGAAAACGAGATAGCAGAACAGAAATCTCAGGGACTGATAATTAAAACACGTCAGACGTAAAAACTCTCTTTCTATCTATGTGATTTCTATATGTGTTCGAATTAGCTTATGCACATCTCAACTAATGTTAGGAGACTGCTTCCTTATCCTACATATTTGACATTGAAAACTGACCTATTTGTATCTTGTATAGGTGACATCCGGAGATGGCACGAGAGGCAAAGAGATTTCAACAAGATTTAGATCAAAGCATAAGATCCCAAAAATTGGTAAAGATCGAGAGGGAATGGAAAAGTACAACTCGAGCCCCCTAAGTAATTTGATGCAAAGAGCTGGTTTCCAAGAACACAGCATTAAAAGAAAAGCCAGACATGTACTAACTAACCGAACAATGTTTCTGATCAGTTTGCTCTATAGTTGAACTTGAACCTAATGTACATTTGAATTCTTCTGCCACCCCTGTTCGATTTAAATTCTTCTTCCCAAAAAAATGAAGTTTCAAATATTTCGAAGTCTTCAATTGACTCCAGTCAAGCGAAAAAAGCCTAAATGCAATTTCTTGTATTCCTAAGAAGATAGCTGCCATGTATTGCAATAACAACTAGAATCTATATTATCATAAGTTATTTTAATCTATCCCTCTATCTAGTAACTTTCTAGTTCAAATTGACTTAATAGCATTCTTCAAAATTCCAGAATCATTGATAAGAAAGTGAATCAAAGTGTCTCAAATCCTTGATACAGGAACATAGCTAAGAGACAACAAGCCAACCAGAGAACCAGAAATTGGGGACAAATTAAGAACTCTAAATTCTCTTCTCAGAATATTATGTGCATCAGAATCAAGAAATAGTATAACCATATTGATGGCATAAGAAATCCAACTTGGACGAATGAAGATTGAGTTGAACATACTAGCTGTAAAAGAAATGGAAAAATGCACTTCAAAGCCTAACTTTGATGCTGTTCTGTTATCGAAACAAATTTGGCTAAATGAAAACAATGGCTGTAGGTTGATGAATCAGATACATCAAATTATAAAAGGAAAATGCATCAGAATCAATAAAACCCATTATGCAAGATAAATTTCAGTCATCTTTGAATCATAATATGGAAACAGAATACCCAGGACTAAGAGTAACCATTAAAAAACAATCAATCCGACCTCGTGAACTTTACTGTTCTTGCATTTTTTAAACTTCAATAAGAGCATTCAGAAAAGAAATGAAAAGAAAAGGAAAAAAAATATAGGGGCAAGTAAAACAACCTTCAGGAAAAGCAAAGGTTTCACAAAATACTTTGTCCACTATAAATTGCTTCTTAATCTCCAATGATATAACCTTCAAATACTCTCTACAAGAATTGCTAGCATAAAACATTCAATATCTGATCAAAGTAAAGTTTCTGTCAAATCAAAACCAATGAAGACTCATACAACTAGCAGATGCAATTATCATTATGAATTCAAAGAACAAAACAAAGCATGCCCAATTAAGCAATATCAAATTACAACACAACTTCCCATTTCCATATACGTAAGATTGAAAGATATACCTTCTCACATATCACATCCCACTCGATCAATCGCACTTACAATCCAACTTCTCTCTAGCAGCTCTTGCATTGTCGTACTCAAACTTCAAAACATTGTTTATATGAGAAGTGTCCTTAATGTAAAGCATCCTTCCAAACTGGCTCTCCTCTATAGCAGGGAAGTAACAGAAAAGCACAGAATTAACAACCCAAAACCACAAAGCTCCAAGAAACAAACCGAGTGTAGCTCCAGCAAAAACCTGCGCAACAGTATGGTATCCCAAATACACCCTCGAATGCATCGTCGAGAGAGCCAGAGACCAAGCCACGAGATTCATTACCCACTTGCTTTCAGTCCCCCATAATCCAATTCCTTTATACGACAAAAGAGTGAAGTATATAGCGAAGAAGAACATATACTGAGAGTGACTAGAAGGCCAACCATGAGAATCACACATTTCCAATAACGCACAAGTCTCAGGGCGGGCTTGCTGAACAGACGTCTTGATGAATTCGTTTATGAATTGAGAGATAATGAGCCCAAGCGCGAAGAACATACCTTGTAATTCGCGGCGGAAGATGAAGTGAGAGAGAAATCCACCGAAGCTGATGAAAACGGGGACCAACGAGACCCAAGCCAAGAAATGGCCGAGCTGATCTCCCCTCTGGTACCGGACATGCGTTAAGGACACCGCCTTGAGTGATGCCGCCGCCATGGAAGTGGGAATTGGAGGATTTTTGGGTTGAATCAGGGCTTGATGGATCAAAATTGGAGGAAGAAGATGGAGTGATCGGAATATAGATCTGAGACGAAACGAATTTGAATGCGTGAGATTGGGGGGAAAATCGGAGTGATTTGGTTGAAGGGAGATGAGAAATTTTCACGACGGAGAGAATCAAACGACGAATTTGCGAATTGCGATGGAATTTTGAAGCCGTGAACGGAGCAAGAATCTGCTCGTTGTTTGTTCATAAAGGTTTGAACCGAGAATGAATCAATAATTTATAAAGGGGTCCAACCAAAAGTAAACCGTTCAACAACATGTGGCTCGCAACTTTAATAAATCAGCTTTAAATACTATTTTCTGCTCATGCTAATGACTACGAACTCACAAATTCGATAACGCTAATTGGTATCATAGCGTATTTTGATCAACTCCGTTGCACGATGTCGAGGGTAGCGGAACTACCTGAGGTGGTTCGGGCGTTCGTAAGAAGAAGTTCGAAGTGTTCGTGACGAGAAACGGCCGGCGGAACACGAAGAAAATTAGAAGTACATATTTTCTATTTTTTCTTAATTCCGTTGTTTGGACATGTTTTCTATTTATTAAATTGATTAAATTAGAGTTTCAACCATTTGAAATCGCTTCTGCGGCCTTTTACGCTCCATCAAATTGTATCACCCACATGTATTAATCAAATATTTTTACAAAACAAAAAATATTATTTTCGTCACCTTTAATTTTGTATTTTTTAATCCTTATACTGAAAAAAAAAACCATTTTAATTTATATATTTTTTTCACAACCTTATGTCAATTAACCTATGTTCGATTTGGCGATCATTTTGATTCATAAACCTTTAAAAAATGATTAATTTGGTTCTTTCATATTCATGTTTTTATTTGTAATTTTAACATGACACATTTGAAATGTAATCGTAAATGTGTATTAAAGAATTTCCATTGTGAGTAGAATTTGTAAACACGGACCAACTTGATCACTTTTTAAAAGTACATAGACGGAAATGAAACAAATTCAAAAGTACGAAGACTAAAATAATATCAATTTGCTTTACTCTTCTTTAGATAAAAAAAAAAAAAAACATTTTTCTTACTATGTGTCACCTCATCAACAATACATATTTTACATCAATTGAATTACGCTTACAATTTTTTTTAGTTGATATTTGTTTCATTTCATTGTAGTTCATGTTAATGTTCAAACCTAATATTTCAACCTTCAATAAATCAACCCCATTAGTTTGAAGTTTATTTTATCTAACTTTACAAAATAGTTATTAATTTTCATTAAAGAAAATGCACAACCTTAATATGTTTTCAAAATTTGTAGACAGAGGATTGATAAAGACTATTTATTTAAAAAAAAAAAGCCCATAAACTAACGCTAATAATTAATTTTAAGATTTATTAAGAGTATGATGACTAAATTTGAACATTTGAAAATACATTAAATAATATAGGACAAGTCTCGAAGTAGGTTGATCTTGATATTTTAATCTTCATTTTTTTTTAATTGATTATATATATATATGTTTGTGTGAAAAAAAAAATATATATTAGTGTGAACTAGAGTGTAGCACAACTAATTCATAGTACCAAGGACGAAAATATCTTTATCAATATCGATATCGGTAAATCAGATTCACGGATATTCTAGTAAGAATCACGAATATCACGAAAATGGATAAAAATATTGTAATTTTTTTTTATGCAACTTTAGAACAAGTTTAATTCAGCAATACACTATTACTTTAAAGTATATATTTCAGAAATTAGAAGTCAAATATGAAAACTTGAGATCAATTATAAGATGATGACCTTGGAGGCATTAAACCAACGTTAATATAATTGATTTGATATCGACAATACTCCCCCAACTACCAAAGCGAGCATAGCTCAGCGGCACATGTATGTCTTGATGACCAAGAGGTCTGTGGTTCGAATCCTCCACCCATAATGTACTTAAAAAAATATACTTCTAGCAAAGAATAAGAGAGTTGAGAGCTTTCTTAATCAAGATGAGATTGAGACTTGAGAGTGGTGTGAGAGATGAGTGGTGTAGTAGGGCTAAGTTAAAAATGCAAAAATTGTCGAAATATCGGCGATATTTCCGATATATCGCCGAAATTTCGGCGATTTGGGGTAAAAATATGTTTCACCCAAAATGATTCATTTTCAAAAAAATCATTTTGGGTGATTGTCAAACATCCCAATTTTTTCAAAAATTAAAAACTATCGGTTTGATACTGCATTCAGTTTTTTGTTTTTAATTTTCACAAAAAAAGAAAATCACGCTTGTTTGATAATTATTTTTAGTTTTTAATTTTTGAAAACATAAAAGTTCAACCTTGTTGGATAATTACTCTTAGTTTTGTATTTTTTTTAAATATATAGTTTTTTAAATAATATTAATTTATTAGAAGGTAAAAATTGCATTAATTATCAAAATTTAATTAAGGTCCAATTATTTGATGAAACTGAAAAAATTTAGAGTAAAAAATGATTTTCTCTAAAATAAAAATAATTTATTGCATTAATAGTTTAATATATTAGACAATATTTAGTTAACTGAATAGGTATATTAGTGTAACATCGCAATAATATTAAAATATAATATACTAAAAAAATGATTTAAATAAAAGTATAATGTATTATATTAATAATATTTTTTTACTAAAAAAATAGTAATTATATATATATATTTTTTTAAAGAATAAACTAATAACATTAATCACAGGAAAAAAAGATATTAGTGGAAAAAAATAGTAATTATATATATATATTTTTTTAAAGAATAAACTAATAACATTAATCACAGGAAAAAAAGATATTAGTGGTAATTTGATTTCAATTTCAATAAATGTACTTTCCATGGACGGAAATTCTCACACCACCTAGTAGAGTGCCTAAGCTATCTTGCTTCAAAGTATCAAAACTAGGTTAAAAACACTCCCTAATTAGTTTATAAAGATTTATTTTTTGTATTTTCAATATTGTAACAATTTAATCTCTATACTTTAATAATTTTAATTTATGTAAAAAATATTGTTAAGGTTTAATAAAATTTCTTACATACGTAGATTGATAAATTAATTAGGGCTGAATGCGTTTATAAGCTACAAGGACTAAGTTGTCAACATGAACATAATTCAAGTAACATTTTTTTTTTTTGATATCCGTGAGTGTCCGGGCCAGCTTACGAGCACCTCGACTATTCTCACGGGACAAACCGCCTGACCCTACAACATTTGGTTGCCAAGGAAACCCGTAGGAAATTAATTCCTAGGTAGGTGGCCACCAAGGATTGAACCCATTCCCTCTTAGAGGGCATTGAAGTCCCAAGGCCCTTTATGACCACTAGGCCAACCCTTGATGGTTTATTTGTATTTGGCGTCGCCCGGACTCGACCGAGCTATGAGCATAACTCAAGTAACATGAGCTATGAGCATAACTCAACCGACATAATATAGACTAATGATCAAGAGATCAGATGTTCGATCCTCCTACCCGCATTAATTAAATACCATGTCCTTACATAATAAAATTAACAGTTAATTTTGATGGAACTTTTCACGACATGGACTAAATTTTTACGTATATAGGACCAACAATGTTTTTTAACCTAAAACCTAAATCCAAACCAAACAAATTAGAATGATAATTTAGTCAAAAGAATAAATACCCATTTCTAGGTCACTATTGAACATCTCATAAATTATTTCAAAATATGTATGTTGAAATGTACATCTAAGAATCTACTTGAATAATTATTCCTACTTTGTAACCCAATCAAGATTCCATCTGTATTGGATCACCACTATCATCTAAAATTTGCAACATCAACTCCTCTAGCATTGTGTATATTCTACCTCTCTCAGGATGCAAGCTATCTTCTGCTAAAAACATATGAACTCTATCCTTGATCTCAATCCAGCTCTGCCCAGGAACTTTGCTGACATCCATTTGTCTCATCGAGCTCCTCAATCGAGCGAGATCTTTCCAATGGCCGGAAGAAGCATGCATATTACAGAGCATTACGAGCGCAGCGGAGTTCGATGGATCGGTTTTTAACACATTCTCTGCAGCTCTTTTGCCAACCTCAAGATTACCATGGACTTTACATGCTGCTAACAAAGTCTTCCAGATCACAATGTCAGGATCAAAAGGCATTTGCTTAATAAATTCCTCTGCTCCATCCAAGCATCCAGCACGGGCGAGCAAGTCGACCATACACGAACAGTGTTCTCTGGTTGGTGAAATGTCATCTTCCTCTTGCATTGTCCTGTACAACTTCAAACCTTCTTCTACCATTCCAACATGACTACAAGCAGTAAGCATTCCTACAAATGTAATTTCATTTGGCTTTACGCCGAGGCCTCTCATGGTTCTGAAAAGCTCGAAAGCTTCTTCGCTGCATCCAGCCTGAGCATATCCAACGATCAAGCTACTCCATGAAATGATATCAGGACTATCAATCGAATCAAACATCTTTCGAGCACTTGCAAGGGATCCACACTTCGTATACATGTTGATTAACGCATTGGAAACAGAAGTATCGAGATTCAGTCCTGATTTCGTAATAAAGCAATGAACTTGACTTCCCACTTCATAAGATGCTATTTGTCCAGACGACACCAACACATTAGTTAAAGTAACATGATCAGGCTTAATGCGAGAAGCAAGCATTAGCTTCGTTAACCTTAAAACCTCTCCAGCTTGATTCTGCTGGAGACATGCTGTAAGCATGGTGTTCCAAGAAACTATATCAGCTTTATTTCCTATATCTTCAAATATTCGAAGTGCATCATTCAAATTTGAGCATTTTGAATACATGCTAAGCAAACTGTTGCATACTGGAATCTCTAAATCAAAGCTCATCTTGATAATGTAGGAGTGAACCTGCATTCCCTGATAAAGCGTCACAGGCTCGGAACAAGCACAAAGTAAAGAGAGGACAGTGACATCATTTGGAGCAAGCCCTGTATGCCTCATCTGAGAAAAGAATGACAAGGATTCATTTGCATCACCAAAACTAGCAAATCCTGCAATGATAGCATTCCAAGCTACTAAATCAGGCTTTTCAATCTGATAAAATACTGTTCTCGCAGATCCTAAAAATCCACATTTGGCATACATGTCACAGAGGGAGCATCCAGCAAAAAGATTACTTCCTAACCCAAACTTTATGCACAAACCATGTATCTGGCGTCCATAATTTGGTTCTAAGAGCTTGCTACAAGCACTAAAGGCACTACCAAAGATGAACTCATTTGGCTGGTAGATAGGCTGAGAAAGCATTTCTCTAAAATGGCGTAAAGCTTCGAGCTCATAACAAAGCTGGGAAAACCCTGCAATCATTGAGCCCCAGGAAATTAGATCCTTTGCAATAATATGAGAGAAGACATTTATTGCATCAGCAATTTGACTGAACTTGGTATACATTGAGATTAGAGCATTCTGTGCAATTAAGCGACCACCAAATTCAGACTTCAGAACATGGGCATGTAGTTGCTTTGCTAACATAAAATCATCAAGTCCTGAGCAAGATTTTACTACACTTCCAAAGGTAAAGTGATCAGGAATACATCCTGATCGTAGCATTTGAACATACAATGTAATGGCATTGTCCTCTTGACCGTAATGCGAGTACCCGGATATCATGGAGGTCCAAGACACCACATTCTTCAGGGGCATTGCATCAAAGACATTTCGTGCTTCTTTCAAAGACCCACACTTTCCGTACATATTAAGAACATGATTCTGAAGTATCAAATCAGGCTGGGAGTTGAATGTCGACATATGACAATGAATCTTCCTGCCATGTTCTAGGAATCTTAGAGAAGAGCAAGCGTTGATCAAATGGGTATAAGTGATAGACTTCAATGGAGAACTTGAACACTTTTGAAAGATGTCAAATGCTTTAAGAGCCTCTCTGTGTAAACTTTTCTTGCAGAGAGAGATTATATAATCGTCATGAGATTGTTCAGTAACAGGGCAGGGAGAAAAAGCAAGCTGGGTATTGGGTCGAATATGAGAGAGTGCTAATTGCAGTCGAGGTTTGAAACTCTTTATTGAGGTAGCTGGACTACAAGGGTTGAAGAAAACAATAGCTTCTGATGATAAAGTTACGAAATATATAGAATTTAAGGATCTTATAAATGCCATTCTCTTAATTTATTCTAATGCCATTCTTAAACACACTGCAGAGAACAGCACATGAGGGAAAACATAAGGGGGAATGAGTTCAAACCATGGTGGCCAGCCACCTACCTAAGATTTAACATCCTACGAGTTTTCTTGGCAACCAAATGTAGTAGGGTCAGACAGTTGTCCCGTGAGATTAGCCGAGGTGCGCGCAAGCTAGCTAGGATAAAAAGAAATATATTGAGAGAAAACCTTTAGCTGCTTCTCAATTTATCCATCCCCTGCAACTGCAAGAATCAACTCAACTTCCATACGTTGATTTCAAGAAATTGAACAAATGAGGCAGTGCCTAGCCTAGATCAGGCATTCAAATCTGTGAAGTGAAACCAAAGTTTCCATTCTCATTTCTACTTTCCAGTTTTCACATTAGATAATACCTTGTGCGTCAAATGTGTACAGTTCAAGTTATCCGCGCCAACTCTTTTACAGAAATACGCTGGCAATATCTCTCAGCGGACATTCTTCGAACACCTAGCGTACAACATTTCAATATTCACAAAAGTACACAAAACCCATCACAAATATTTATACATTACGAAATTTCTTAGAAGCACAATAGCGAAAAACAATAATCAGAGTTCAAAAAACCTACCTCAAGGGAAAATGTTTGGAGTTTCCGTCGCGCATATGATGCAATGAATGATAGCAGTCTAGAAAAAATGGAAAATTGCATCGCCGATTCCAATATCAGAAGGCGACAACAACAAGGTCCAAGAAATTGGAATTTAGAAACAGAGACATTATCCAATCCAAAGACAAGTTCTGCAGAAGAAGAAGAAGAAATGGGAATTCGAAGCAAATGAAAGAATGGCGTGCTCGTTGGGGAAGAATCTAAATCCTTGCGGTTTGGAAGTGGAAATGAGCTCAAGAAAGGGTAAAGGAGTTAAAACTCTGCAGAAGAGGGAAACTCCATTAGAGGTCTGAGCTTCGTTCATTTTCGGCTTTCTTCTTGATTCGAACAGAACGGCATGGTGATTTGATTTTCAACTATGGTATGGGTAGTTTCGGTACTATACTATATATCAGAAATTATTTGACTAAATATTTTTCGTATATTTGACACAAATAAAAAATTCGATTTTTTTTTTCAAAAGTAATTTGTCAAACTAAAAATAATATGCAAACAGCTAAACCACACAACATGATGTATCTAGTGACCATGAAGTCCTAGGTTCAATCTACATTCTAATGTATTTTAAAAAAAAAAAAACTAAAAACAATATAATAACAAAGTATATTGTGAAAAATATTATATATATATATATATATATATATATATATTAAAATTTATGGAGTATATTGAAATCTTTCTCAAAATTTAATGATATTTTATATAATTTAATTTATTTTAAAAATATTTTTAAAAAGTAAGATTTTATTAAAATAAAAAATAAAAAATTATCAAACATGCCTTAAATAATCAATTTCTAGATTAAAACTTGAATCTCTCTATCTCTTCATAAAATACTAAATCCCTACCTCTACATGTATAATTATGTCAAACCGAGCATAACTCAATTGACATAAGGTTGTGTCATTGACTAAAAAGTCATAGTTCAATCCCCGTATCAATTAAAATATCATATCACGAAAATAGTCAAACATTATTTCCACAAAACACTTCTACATCTTCAAGAAAAAAAAAAAAAAAAAAAATACAAAATACAAAATACAAAATTACAACACAAGTATAGCACTAAAAGGTGAACTATTACCTAAAATGAATCAAAAAAAAAAAGTATAGCACTAAAAAAAGGTGAACTTTTACCATTATTTTACCAATAATACTTAACTCCTAACCTTGATCCTTTTACCAACCACTAATATGTTTTTCAAATATATATATATATATATATATATATATATATATATATATATATATATATATATATATATATATAAATAAATAATGAAAGAGAGAATAAATATATAATTTTTTTTAAATAATAATAATAAGCCGTGGTCAAATTGTCAACATGAACATAGCTCAACTGCGTTTCAAAAAAAAAAAAAACATAGCTCAACCGAAATACTATATATTGTGGTTAAATTTTTCATAATAATAGTAGGTGAGTATTATCCTTATTAGTTAAATTACAATTTAATCCCTAAATTTTTAACTTTTTTTTTTTCAAAATCTACCGGTCTACTAAACACAAAATTAAAATTGAAAGTTCTATTAGACATAAAATTTAAATTTATATATAATGAATCAATTAATTTTAAAATAGATACAAAATTGAAATGTTAGAAACTTATTAAACATTTTTTGAACTTCATAGACCAAAAGACAGAAACTTAAATGTTTGAAGATTAAAGTTGTTATAGATTGAAAGGTTAGGAATTTATTAAACACTTTTGAAACTACACAGACCAAACAGACACAAACATTGCTACACAGACCAAACAGACACAAACTTCAATGTTTGTGGATTAATCTTATAATTTAATCGTTGTTTTATTATGATATTTTAAGTTAGAAGAAGAAAAAAGAAAAAAGAAAGTCTTTTAATTAATAAATTTCCAAGCAACATGAAGAAAATGGCTTTGATCCTAACCTAAATTAAATTAGTTGATGGGTTCCATCCCCACCCAACAATTTGGTACACAAAAAAAAAAACCTCCTTTCTTCTTCTTCCTTTTACTTCAAGAAACCGCTAAATCAATCCATCTCCAATCCTCCTTCTCCATGCAAAAACAATGAAATTTCATCTTAAAATTCCCTCTCCAAATTCCAATTCAAATTCCTCCTTCAATCATAAATTCCATCTCAACAACCAAACAAACAAACAAAAGAAATCTCTCAAAAAATGGGATCTACAGAAAGACCAAAGAAGAGAGCTCAACTCTGCAAAAAAGCCATCCTCCATTTCTCCCTCTGTTTCATCATGGGCTTCTTCACCGGCTTCGCTCCCACCGCCAAATCCTCCATCTCCTCCTCCGCCGCCCCCGCTCCCTCCCACCGAATCGAACTCCTTTCTCCTCCTCCGATCTCCAAACAGATCAGAACTTCGAATTTCACCCGGAATCAGACCCCGGCGAGGAAAAAAGAGGAGAAGAATCAGATCGGGCCGAGATCAAGGCAGATCATAATCGTAACGCCGACGAGGAGTGGCGATAGATTGAGAGAAGTAGGGCTGAGGAGATTGGCGAATACGATTAGGCTAGTTAGACAGCCATTGCTGTGGATTGTGGTGGAAGCGAAGAGAGATTCTTCGAGGAATTTGGCGGAGATGATGAGGAAAACGGGGATTATGTACAGACATTTGGTTTTCAATGAGAATTTTACAGATTCAGAGGCGGAGATGAATCATCAGAGGAATGTTGCTTTGAAGCACATTGAACATCATCGTCTTAGTGGAATTGTTCATTTCGCTGGACTTTCCAACTTTTATGATCTTCCATTTTTCGATGAGCTCAGGGAAATTCAGTATGATTTCTTTTTCTTTCTTTTTTATTTTTCCCGGGGTTTTGATTTTGAAACTTTACAATTTTTAAAATAAATTCAAATAAATATATTTACTAAAGACTACGGAAAATTATATTGGAAGTTAAAATTGATTTTCATATTTATAAATTTGATACATGTTTAAAGCAAATTAAACCTCCAAGATCTGTTGGTCAAAAAAAAAAAAAAAACCTCCAAGATCTTGAGAGAGGTCAAACCGAGTGTCTGCTCAACTGACATAAGATTGTGCACTTGGTTAAGAGGTCATGTTTTTAATCCCCAAATTAATTAAAAATTAAAATAGAAAGTGCATATCAGTAACCCCACATATATATATATATATATATATATATATATATGTATTTTTTTAAATATTATAACTTTTCATCTTTTACAATATAACATAAATTTAAGTTTTAATTATTTTCTTTGTGTTATACTCAAGGATGAAAATATCCGTGGATATGTCAATATATCCGTAAATCGGAGGCTTCGATATAGATATTAAAGAGTAATGGATATATTCAATATCTTTTATAAATACTCATACAACATAAAAAAATATCATATATTAAATTTAATATGAATCTACATACTACTAACTAGATCTATAGCTTAGATTGAAAGTAAAATAACTTAAATATTAATTTAAATATATTTTTTTTTTTTTAAAATGATTTACAGAAATATTCATGGATATCGATATCTCCATGGATATATCCGTAAAATTGAAATGTCGATATCAACATGAATAACGATATTTTCATCATTGGTTATACTATAATATAATTTGAATTTTGATTATGCTATTCTGGTAAAATTTTAAGCTTCTGGCTATATTTAAAAAAAACATACTTATAATAATATTATTTATGCAAAAGCCTCAATTTTTAAAGAGTTAAACTCTCCTCTCATTTTCTCCCTATTTTTTAATTTTTTTTTCCCCTAACTCTTTAATTTAACAACATTGAACTAGACAATTTACTTTTGACCAAATAGTTGGAGGTTTGAATCTTCCCAAATCTCACCCACTAGTTGTTGAACTAAAAAAAATAGTAATAATACAGTCTTGTAAATTCAAACATAAAATGTTTACTACCAATTTTTTTAAAAAAATATAAAATTAAATTAAACAGTCTCATAACTCAACTGGTTAAGACATACATTTAATCAAATAGCGGGAAATTTGAATCTTCCCAAATCCAACAACGGGTTGTTGAACTAAAAAAAAAAAAAATCATAATAATACAGTCTTGTAAATTCAAATATCAAATGTTTACTACCAATTTTTTTTTAAAAAAATATAAAATTAAATTAAACAGTCTTATAACTCAATTGGGTTAAGTGATATATTTAATCCAATAGTGAGAAGTTAAAATCTTCACAAATCCAACAACTGGTTGTTGAACGAAAAAAAAAAACTAATAATAATAATACAGTCTTGTAAATTCAAATATAAAATGTTTAGTATAAACAATAAAGAAATGCTACCAAATTTTTTTTTTCAAAAAAAGAATTGGGAAATAAATAATATTTGGTTGTTGAATTTTAGGGTGTTTGGGACATGGCCAATGGCAGTGGTGACAGCAAACAAGAAGAAGGTGGTAATTGAAGGGCCAGTGTGTGATTCGTCTCAAGTAATTGGATGGCATTTGAAAAAAATGGCCAACCAAACACAACAGCCTAAACCCCATATCCATATCTCTAGCTTTGCTTTCAATAGTTCTATTCTTTGGGACCCTGAGAGATGGGGTCGAACTTCCTCTGTCCAAGACACTTCTGATCAGGTATATTATTTTTTTAAACTCTCTTAATTCCTTTTTTTAGTTTAAATTATAAATCATTAGTTTATTATAGGGTTTAGGGTATGGTTTGATTCATTAATAGTCTCTACCGTTAGAAACTATTTATGGACTGAGTTCGTGACAATTAGTTATTTATGTGTCAAAGAGTTGGTCTTTTGTATTTAAATGACTATCTGAGTTAAGTAGGTCACTCAATAAACAACGAGTTGTCAATTTTCAAAGAAGTTGCATTAAATTTCCAATTTTCAACCTGTTTTTTTTTTCTACTTAACCCACCTAATAAGTTAAATACAAAAGACCATCTCATTGACACATGAATAGTTAAATGTCACATACTGAATCCGTCAGTAATTTCTAACGATAGGGACTATTTATGAAGTTTTATCAAATCATAGGGACATAATTCTAACTTTTAAAACCATAAGGACTAAATAAATATAGATGTTTTATCAAATCATAAGGACATAATTCTAACTTTTAAAACCATAAAGACTAAATTCTAACTCCATTCTAATCAAATGGAACAAATTTGTAACTTAACAAAAAAGAAAGATTATATGATTATATTCAATATATATTATACACAAGTTTGGATAGGTACTTGGTTTATGGACTTAGAAAGCTTGGATTTGTGTATAGCCTAAGATTATATATAGTACATTTTTAGTTCAATATTATACCAAAAAAAAAAAAAAAAAAAAACTAGATTAAGAGCCCTTGATTTTGGGTGGGATCCACTACACCAACTCCTAGAAATGCAATCCTTGGTTAAAAAGTTTGCTCAACCTCCAATCTTTGATCAAGTTTCTCCCTTTTTTTTTTCTTTTTTCTTTTTTTTTAGTACAACTTTCTTTCTCTAATCATCAGGTAAAGTAATCATAACGTGAAAATCAAACATCTTTTTTCATACAATGTTTTTTATATAAAATAATTTGAAGATTTTAATTTTTTGATGTAAAAAAATTATCATTCAACAAAAATACAACGTAGAATGGTGGTAATTTTAGGCAGACACCAATCCAAGCTTTCTAAATCCGTATTTTCTATTTCATCGAAATAAAGTTAAAGCTCACAATTTAAGTTTTCTGTAATTATTTATATTTATTATTTTTTAATAATTATTCCTAATGATTTTTATTAATTTTCATCAGAAGTCTGTCAATTTTGTGAAACAAGTGGTACTTGAAGATGAAGCTAAACTAACCGGCATTCCTTCGGGAGATTGCTCAAAAATCATGCTATGGAACCTCCGTACCTTCACAAAAACTCCACCAGCCAATCAACAGCTGCCACCTGTACAGGAGGACACCCAGACTCCGTCACAGCAAGGGACATGATAAAGAAACCCAAAAATAATCAGACGGCAGAAACCATATTTGTGGGAGGGAAGCATTAGCCCATCCGACGGTCTTAATATTTCCGATTTTTTATTCATTTTCTTTTCCAGAGAATTTTTAATAGGTTCTTATAAATGTTCGTCAAGAGGGCTTCGGGTTTAGACCCGCTTCGGAACGGGGCAAGTAGGCCCATGTAAATTGGGCCTATTTAAGCCCAGTGGGCTGATTGTTGACTCTTAAAAGTTGAAGATTCCGCCTTCCGGTGCTTTTGAAACTTGAATTTTGGAGATGACTTTCAAAACAGTGGCAATTTCAGAAATTATGAATTACGAATTTAGATTGTTATGCATAACGGCTATTTTAAAATCTATAAGAAAAATCATTTGATAAGTTTCGAATGGTAATTAGTAATTATTGGAGTAGAATTTAATAATTATCTTAGCATAATACTAATAATAAATATCAAACCATTAATATAATAAGCTAAATTATTCAAAATGCCCAAACTTTGAGCTAATTTCAATAATACCTCTAACGTTAAAAGTTCCACTTTTACCCTGGACTTTTAAAGTTGATTCAAATATCGTTAAAACAAATGACGAAAATGGACGTGGTTGTTTTTTTTTTTTTTTTTAGGAGTTGTAGAGTATAGGTAGATGTGGCTTTTAAAAAATGAACAACAAACGTGGCAAGTATCGATAACAATTAGACATTCACTTTTCAAGCCACATTTGTCACTCATTTTTTAACTCGTCCCCTGCCTAGTAATTGAATTGTCATGTTCGCCATTCATTTTTTTTAAGAGTTATGTCTGCTATTGTTCTGTTTACTCGTCCCCTGCCTAGTAATTGAATTGTCATGTTCGCCATTCATTTTTTTTTAAGAGGTATGTCTGCTATTGTTCTGTTTACAACTTAACAACCACGTCGTTCTTCGTCACTCGTTTTAATGATTAAATTGTTGGAGCCGTATTTGAATCAATTTTAAAGATCAATAATAGAAGTGAAACTTTTTAAACAATAGAGGTATAATTGAATCTAACCTCAAAGTTCATGAGCATTTTGAATACTTTAGTCATTAATATACTAATTTCCTAAAACATCATAGGAGACCTATATTAGAATGTACTTGTTTTTAGTACATTAGAAAGGAAGAGTGAGAGTTCAACTAACCTATGCATAGCTCAAATAAACAGAAAAAGGGAAATTGTAAAAGGTGATGTCATGTTCACTCAATCTTTGGCTTAATAATTGTAGAAATTATTGAAGAGAGAATTCAAAATCAATGATTTTGAAGAGTAGAAAGGAAATGGGAAGCATCTAATTCTGATTCTTACAATAGTCCAAAATCCAGCTACCATTTGATTCTTATTGGCAGGATCTGATACTTTCCTTTGTAATGGAGGGGAAGACTCAAGAGTCAGAGTCAGAGAGAAGTGGAAGTGACAAATGGGGCTAACCTACAAGCTTCAACATATAATTGTTTGTTCCCATGAAAATAGAAGGGAAAAAAGGCCATTTTGTGTTCCAAGTTCTTTGAGATTTTGATAGTGAGTATACCAGGTCAGCTTGCACGCATCACGACTAATCTAACAGGACAATCGCCTGATCCTACTACTGTCAAGAAAACTCGTAAGAAATCTAGATAGATGGCCACCATGGTTGAAGTTCTTTGAGATTTTTATTCATAGATTTGCTTTCGATGAGTTGATTTTTTCTTGAATATTTTGCGATTTTAACATCTGGGTGTTGTGATATTCTGACTGAAAGTCTCTGATTTTACTAGTTGGACTTCATAACTTTGCATATTTTTCAAGGTAACTTTGCTGACATCTTAAGGAAATGTTCCAAAAGCTAAAAGGATATTAAACAGAGAAAGCTAACCATCTTCCCCACCAAGCTTTATTTGGCTTTAGTTTAATGGGATTTTATACACTTTTTTTTATCGTCCTTAAAAAGTGGCTAATACGTCCTTAAACTTTTAATTTTGTGGTCAATGGGTCCCTGAATTTTCAGAATTTATTAAACACAAAATTGAAAGTTTAAGGTCCAATTAGACATATAATTCAATTTTATATCTAATAGATCGAAAAAACAATTCTTAGTTGTTGGTACCAAAAATAAAACAGCGGATTCAGTAGCCCGGGCTGCAACAAGGGCTCGGTGTTTTTTTTAATATGTAAGTGATTTAGTGGACACAAAACTGAAAGTTTAAGAACCTATTAGACATTCTTAAAGTTATGGACCTATTAGACACAAAATTAAAAGTTCATGGATCTATTCGACATTTTTTTAAGTTTAGGGACCAAATAGACAAACTTGAAAGTTTTGGGACTAAACTTGTAATTTAACCTTTTAAGTATTTATATGAGTTTGGAAGTGAATTTCAATCTCTTCAATGTCATCGTTGTTACTGGTTTTTTTTGTTTTTTTATCTCTTCTTCATATTGTCATTATTCCCTGAAGAACATTTAGAACAATCATAGAGGGATGGGAAGGAAAGGAAATTGGTTTAAAACTGTGAAGAAAGCTCTCACCCCCAGCTCCAAAAGGAAGAAAGACCAGGTTTGTGACTTTCCATCTTGTTTATACTGACTAGATTAGATTGGAAGTTTTCATCTTCTTTTGAATTTTCTAATATTCTTGTAAATTTCGTTCTGGTTTTCTGGCATGTAGAAAATTAAATTGTCTGGGAAACAAAAACACCCCAATTCAGGTCCTACTCCATCAGTGACTATTGCAAACCAGATAAGTCAGATACAAAAAGTAAAACTAACCGGTGAGGAGAATGAAGATCACTGCGAAACTCATCCTGTTCCAATTTCAAATTCCGCAGCCATGGCTTCTACAGCTGCCACTCAATTTGACCAGCCCATTACTGTGCCTCAATTCACCAAAAAATCTAGAGAGGAAATGGCAGCAATCAAGATTCAATCAGTTTTTCGTGGATATTTGGTGTGAATTCATTCTTGCAATCTTATCTCATTAGTTTCCTTTTCAGTTTTTACAAGGAAGAAGTCTATAAGTTAAATTCTAAAGAATTTACTCAATTTTATCAGTACTATTAAATTTTGCATTAAGTTGTTATCAATGTCAATCAGGACCTCCTACTTTGATATAATGCTAATTCGCCAATGAATCCATAAGCTTAAGTTAATGAGTTACGATAAATATAAATATAATATTTTATCAATATTTTAACACAGGCAAGATCGGAAATACGAACCTTAAGAGGGCTGTTGAGGTTGAAATCATTGATGGAGAGTTCTGTTGTGGATCGTCAGGCCATGAACACCATCCGGTGTATGCAAGCTTTTGTTCGTGTTCATTCCCAGATCCGATCAAGGCGGTTGAGGAAACGTGAGGAAAATCAGGCTCTCCAGAAACAACTCCTACAAAAACATGCAAAAGAACTTGAGATTTTTCAGGTTTTCATCATCACTTATCAATTTTTCTTAATCCAGATTGGTTTTTATCTAATCTCTCTCAACATTTTTCCCTTAATACCAATGACCAAAACAAGTAGTTTTTCATGGTTTAGTTGCTATTCTAATTAGCTTCATTCTTGAAGTGTCATCTAAAAAGTGAAATTTGAACAGGTTGGGAAAGGGTGGAACGACAGCACACAATCAAAGGAACAAATTGAGGCAAAACTACTAAGCAAGCATGAAGCAGCTATGAGAAGAGAGAGAGCCTTGGCTTATGCATTTTCTCAACAGGTGACTTATTTACTAATGTCTAATACAATTTATGCATTTGATCTACTGAGAATAAGAGAGAAGTGATATATCTGACACTAAGTTGTAGTATGGATTGTTTTTTTTTTTAACCAGGGTGTCTAGACTGATGCCTTGCATTATGTTCATGGCCCACCCCACTAGTATCTGGAGAGACTTCACCTACTTCAAAGCTAGCTTTGGAAAAGACAAAAGAATTTTAAGTTTTAAATTTTAAATTTTCAATGTGAGGATTACAAACTAAGGGTCTGTCTAGAATGACTTTCGAAGTGTTTAAAAATACTCTTTTAAGCACTTAGAAAGTCATTCCAAACAGGTCCTAAGTGTTTGGAGGGTATCTCTAAACATCTCATCTATTGCCACCGATCTCAAGGCACCCTTTGTTGTGATAGCTATTGTAATGAGTTTACTTATAATCAGTGTAACATATCAAACGAATAAATATCAGCTGGTCTAGATTATCATTTCGATCACCTTTCCAGATTCTTTTATCAATGGCTAAATTGCTTGTAGTTCGCTTTAAAAAACTCAATTATATATTCTGCTTGATCAATGAACATAGAAAATACTACATAAAAGCTAATGGAAAACGATGCCTATCATTTACAATTATATATTAATTGATTAAGAGAAAACATTCATACCTCAAATTTGGAGTCAAGTTTTCATCTCAAGACTCTACAAATTCCTTCAACAGAAAATCTGGAGAAATTCCTCAAGGTCAATAAATCCACTGTTCACAGATCCGAATAATCTCACCTGGGGATGGAGCTGGTTGGAGAGATGGATGGCAGCTCATGCTCAACAATGGGGGGAAGTGAGCTCTGGCATTGTTTGTGGAGAAATCAATAAAGCCGATGCTCAATTCGAACTGAGCTCGGAGACAAATTCGCCAACAGCAAGCCGTAGATATACCTTCCATCCCCTCTCGACTCCTTCCAGACGAAGATCAGTCGCAGAGGCGAAGCAACAGAAACCATCAAGCACAAGAAAGAACTCAGTTCCAGATGATTACCTCGAAGCTAATGCTCGATTTGAACCGACTTTGGAGGCAAATTCGCCAACAGTAAGCCGATCCGAGAGCCAAAGATATACCTACCAGTCCCTGAGAAATCCTTCCAAACGAAGGTCGATTGCAGAGACGAAGAAATTGAAATCATCAAGCACAAAAAATAACTCAGTTCCAGAAATTGAAGGATTCGGACTGACCTTGGAGGCAAATTCGCCAACAGCAAGCCGATCCGAGAGCCATCGATATACCTTCCCGTCCCTCTCAACTCCTTCCCCGATGAAATCGAAGCAATTAGGCACAAGAAAGAGCTCGATTCAAGATGATGACTGCAAGAGCCTGGCGAGTATACGTTCAGACAACAGGTCGCTTAGGGATAGCAATGGAGGACCTAGATCGTTCGTATGGGACGACGAAAGCCAAACCAGTTCACAAATTATTCCGAGTTACATGACGTTCACCGAATCTGCAAGAGCGAAATCCAGGTTGCAGCAGAGTCCATTTGAGACGGAGAGGAATGGAGCTCGAGAAAGGACGGACGTCGTTTAGTTCTTCTCCTAAGAAACAGTTGATGTATCCGCCATCTCCGGCGAGGTCGAGGCGGTATTCCGACCGTCTGAAGGAAGCAAGGGGAACATTGTTTGAATTTTGATCGTGTGAAGGAAAAAAGTGGTACGTTAATGGCGGGAAGATTGCAGTGAAATCCGCCATTTGCTTTATTTTGTTCGTTATTGGTTCAATAAAGTATAGAGCAAAACTTAGGTGCAGGCTGGGATACAAGTATCTCTTGCAGCCCAGCCATGTGTCACAATTTAATTCATCTAAATTTAATATTTTTTTTAAAATAAAATATTCAGTTAGTTTTTAACGCCGTTTTAATTGTTAAGCGTTTTTTTTATTACAGTTTTTTTTTTCTTATTTTTCCAAGATTCACCCTCACTTGTTGGATTTGAAGCGTCTTTCTTTTCAATTTTTGTTTTTTGAAGCATTTTTTTTTTCTTTTATTAGCTTCGCACTTAACATTGTAAGCTTCTCCTTCAAGCTTTAATATTATATTTTGTCTTCTTCTTCTCACTAGTGTTTCAACGTCTTCTGCTGCTGGTTTTTTTTTTTTCTTACTCTTACCTTCGTTATCCTCTGTCCGCGTCAACCCATCTTCGGTCGCCTTATTTTTTTTTGCCTCATCTCATCGTTGTCCCTCTGTCCGCAGCTTAATTATCGTTTAGGTTCAATATCTATCCTCTATTTTCACACCCCAACCCTGTTTTGATTTTGATTTGAATTTTTTTTTTTTTTAAAGATGAACGACCTTGGAGATTAGTTAAAAAAAAAAAAAAAAAAAAAAAAAAAAAAAAAAAAAAAAAAAAAATACTTCAAATTCAAATTTGTTGAGGGAGAATTTTGAAAAAGAAAAGAAAGAAGAAAGAGGAAAAAAAACGCTTTAAATTCAAACTGCCTGAAGTTGAATCTTCGAAAATAAAAAAAAAAACGCTTAACAATTGGAACGGCGTTAAAAGCTAACACAATGTTTTATTTTTAAAAAAAAAATTTAAATTTAGATGAATTAGATTATGACACATGGCTGGGCTGCAAAAGATACTTGTAGCCCAGCCTGCAACTAAGTTTTGCTCTAAAGTATATTAATGATGTCATTTTTGTCCCTAAAATTTAAAAAATATTTATTTTAATCTCTGAATTTTCAGCAACTTTAATAATATTTACTATAGTCCCTAATTTTTTTTAAAATAACTCTTTTGTTCTTCTTATACTCATTTTTCACCCACAATTTACTTATCCAATACTCCATTTTAACCTATGTGATTCTAATATATGCCTAGGTTTAGAGATGTCCATGGAACGAGGCGGGGCCGGGTTATGCCTTTCCTGCCCCTGTCTCCGTCTCCTATTTCATTATCCGTCTCCGCAAAATTTCCGTTTAATTTTGCGGGGACGGAGTGGGTATTCCTCCCCGCGGGGAATTCGTGGGAACGGAATTCATGCGGGTAATTTATTTTTTTAATTTATTTTTAACCAATATTTTTTTTAGTTTTGTTATTTGTTAAGTTGATTAATATTATATATATTTAATTTAATAAACTTTATTGATTTTTTTAATTTATTTTTAACCAATATTTTTTTTAGTTTTGTTATTTGTTAAGTTGATTAATATTATATATATTTAATTTAATAAACTTTATTGACATGTTTTTTTTTTTAAAACCAAAGGATGTGTAGTTATTTTTTTTTAATGAAAATATTATATATATATATATATATATAATTAAACGGAACGGGTATTCGGGGCGGGGCAGGTATGCTATTACCCGTCCCCGCCCCGTTTAGCTAACTGGGTAAAAAAAGTTACCCGCTCCCTACCCCATTTCCCGTGTAATCAAGAATTCTCCGGTCTCATTCGGGGCGGGGCAAATGGACATCTCTACCTAGGTTAACATGTTATAATATATACTAATTCAACTATTCAAATAAAAAAAATAAAAAAAGGTAAGGATAAAAATATTTATTTTTTCTTAAGTTTAGGAACTAAAATAGATATTTTGAAAAATTAGGAACCAAAATAGAATATCCTTTAAAACTTAGGGACCAAAATAAAATTTAAACCCAATGATTGTTTCAAAGAAATAAAATATTTATTTTCATTTAAATATGTTGTTCTCATAAAAGATTTTTTTAAAAAAAAATTACGTCTGTTATTTTATGTTATTTTAAAATCAGACAAAAAGAGAAATTATCCGAGTAGACCGCCACATGGCTGTCAGTTTTGCACAATTGAATGTAGAGAAGAAAAAAAATATTTCAATAATTTTATATCTAATCTTATTAGAGAGCACCACATGGCTGTCAGTTTTGCACAATTGAATTCAATTTTTTCAAAAAGTGGTTTGAAACCTTTTTTTTTTTTTTTTTTAATATTTGTAGGCTCAAAGAAGTTTGCAAAATAAACACATTACAAAGATTGAGAGATATCTAGTGCTTTAGTAACTAATGAAAATATGAACAAACCAGAACCTTAAATAAGTAGTAGCCATAAAAGCCAAAAGAACCAAGGACCTTGGCCTCATGAATTGCAGTTAAATACAAAAGGTACAGTAATTTAATGAAGCAATGGTGATCTTGTCCACAAATGAAGAAGGCAGCAGGATATCAATATCAAATATGGCATTTACATCAGCATTTGGAAGTCAAAATCAATATGCTATTATTAGCTAAGAGGAAGAGGAAGAGGAACAAACAAGCCTACGGTATTACTCGGGACGACGTATCATTTTACGGTAAGATCTATAGTAGTCGCTACCTCTCGTGTGTCGAACGGAGAAGCTTCCATTCTTTCTCTTCTGTGAACTGGCCCCTTGGGAGGTCCAAAAATGGAAGAAAATATCTGTCTATGACATTCATCACAAAAATAGAGAAAGGAGAAGTGCCCTTCATTTGAGAGCTTGTGCAATATGGCTGCTGGTAAAATGCGGCCTATGTAATCAGTCATTGATGGTGGAACTACCTTATCATCTATTCCCTGTTCAACATGACCAAAGTTTGTATTAGAAAAAGAATCAAGAATCTCTTATTTTCAAATCTGAACTTATGTCTAGATCGTGATTCTTTTAGTTTATGTTAAATTACAAAGTTTAGTCCCGAAATTTTCATGTTTGTGTGTATTTGGTCTTTGAACTTTCAAACGTGTTTAATAGGTCACTCAACTTTCAATTATTAGACGCATCTAATAGGTGCCTCAACTTTAAAAATGTCTAATAGATCCCAGATATTTCAAAAATAAAATTGAATTTTATGTCTAACGGAACCCTAAACTTTCAATTTTGTGTCTAGATTCGTGAATTTTAAAAAATGTTTAATAGGTCAAGGGCCTATTCGACACAAAATTGAAATTCTCAGGTTCTATGAGACACAAATTGAAAGTTTAAGGACCTATTAGACACATTTCAAAGTTCAGTGGTCTATTAGACACAAAAATGAAAGTTTAGACACTTATTAGGCACGTTTGAAAGTTCAGGACCAAATAGACACAAAACTTAGAGTTCAAGGACTAAACTTGTATTTAACCTTTAGTTTAACTATACTACCAATTATTGTCATCATACCATATATATAAAGAGTCCGTTCCAAGATGCAAGACCTCATTCACCCATTTGGAAACATACGATTCGGCAAATTCGTGCATACACACGAGTACCACGTGCGTTTATGTATATTAGTATATATGAAGTGTGTGTGAGTGGATGTCGTAAGGTTTGGACAAAGAGTTCCAAATAAAGAATGGTAACATGTATGTTCATACGTTCTTCCTATGGCAATTAGAACAAACTTGTTGAATTTAAGCAGTTAGCATAAGATTTTTTATGATATCATGTGAGAAAAAAGAGAAAAAGACTCACCTGCCATATATGAATGGGACCAACAAATCCTGCTAATTCACATTCTTCTTGACTGTACAAAGATTTGAGCCAAGGAAGAATGCCTGTTCTTTGACATTTCCTCTGCACCCTAAGATCTGCCAAGCTAAAGCCCCAATTTGACACCAGTAGCATGGTTTCTTCTGTAAATGGTTTGACATTTTTCTGGCGGATCGACTCCTCCACGTTCCTGTACCAAAATTCTCTAAACTTTGGATCTTCGATCAAAACTTCATCCTGAAAATGTGAAGATTGTGTTGCGTAAATATCAGGTGTGAGTTGAGATTGACAATATAATCGGCGAAGGAATAATTTATACGGCCCCTTTGATAATCATTTCGTTTTTTATTTTTGAAAATTATGCTTGTTTTTTCATCATTTATTTATGATGGTTTTCATTTTTCTCTAGGATACGTTTGAATTCTAAGCCAAATTCAAAAACAAAAACAATTTTTTAAAAACTTTATTTTTTTTTATTTTTTTTAAACTTGACTTGAATTTTGAAAATACTTGTAAAAAGTACATAACAAAACAAAGAAAGCATAGATGGAGGGAGAAGTAGTGTTTATAGGCTTAATTTTCAAAAACCAAAAACTAAATGGTTATCAAACGGTATCTAGCTATTGATGTGATTTTCCATAGACGACAGTTGCAGTAATAACTAGAAAGTAGTTAAATTATGGTCACAGACTTTCTTGCCACCCCCAAAAAAAAATGAATGAAAAACTTATCGTCAGACTTATGGATATATTACCAATAGTCCACGAACTCACCTTCTTTCCCAGTGACAGGGACAACTGTCTGTCAATTTCTTCATGCCTTCCTGACAAAAAACTTCGACGATAGAAGTAGGATAGAAATCTAGGAAATCGACGAGCTAAGAAATAGAGTAGTCTCTTCCGCCGACTCCAATTTTCCCAAGTTCTTCTCAACTCTTCTCTGTTCATGCTTTTTTCGTACGGATTGATCATTGGAGCCACCATGATTGCACCTGCAAATTCGAAAATATTTATTGAACTTCCAAAGTAATGCACTTGAGTTTAAATAACGAGAGAATACAATTCATTGCAATAACCAGCAGATATAAACAAATCAAACTTCCATGTTTCAACATTACAGAATTGGAAAATGGATTCACCGTTTAAACAAAACCAGAATAAATTTTCTCTGGGCTTCTGAGTTCGAATTACAAAATTTTATAACTATTTTGTACTTGTATAGTCATATGTTCTTGTATTTCTTATTTTCATTGGATGAGAAGATATTAAGCTCACAACTCAACAATTAAAATGGAAGTCCAAGGGAATACCAAAAAGTGTCCCAAAAAAGCAGTACAACAGAACAGTCTCTCCAAATTATTAGATTTTATACGTACATTCTTACACCTTCTGGCACGCTAGTTTTTTTTTTTGTCATTCTGTGGGGTATTTGGCTTGAGGAATCTTAAGGGAGGTCGAGAGGTCGTGTGGTGAGGTTTAATGCGTCTTTGTGGGCTTCGCTCACTAAGCCTTTTTGTAATTATGATCTTAATTTGATGTGGTTGGTTTGGAGTCTCTTGGACTCCCTTTTTGTTGGGCTTGTTTTTGTTTCGTCTTTCTCAATGAAAAGTTCGGTTTCTAAAAATAAAAAAAATAAAAAAACAACATACATTCTTACACACCTGCAATTCTGTCTGGGATATATCGAAGTGCAGCCCAAGCATGCATGGTTCCTTCTGAGTAGCCAAGCACCCAAAATTTTCCATTAATACTAACAGCATCAGCTAGGTGCAGCATATCAAATGCTGATGAATTCAGATTCCTGTTGGGATGAGGATCACTCTCCCCAAAACCAGGAAGATCGTACGCAACCAAGCGAACACCAAATTCTTCGAGCAAGGATGTTTTGACTCCCGGTATACCTGCCATAGAAATAGATGAATTAATTTCTGTCTCCTGTCAATGTCAATTCCTCAACAATCTTCCCAAGATTTAGGAATGTTCAACTTTTGTAATTAGTGAATTGCATTTCAAAGTATTCAAGAGTCTCGAGGTATTCTATTTTATCAACCATACCTGCAAATCGAGATGAAAGAAAAGAATGTGGGGCTATTAGGGAGAATCTAGCTCTATCAGCTGAAACACCAAGTACATCATAGGCCATGTGCCTGCCATCGGGAAGAAGTATGCGAGAAGCACTAGGAGGATGATCACGCACCTTCATTATCGGTCTGCTAAAGCTCTCGTGTCTGTTATTTACATAGATTACTGCAAATAGTATTAATTATTTCATCAGAGCTCATATCGAATCAGGATAATACCACTGTTTTACAGTTACAACTCATATAATACCATCAAAACTACATTCAATAGAAAAAGGACAAACTTCCCAGGACCACTAAGATTGAAATCAAGAGGAAAATTTACAAGATCTCCATATATGGTATGGAAATAATCAACAGGAGAAATGTTCTAGTTAAAGCAATTGACAAAGGAGTACTGTAATCTTCTGAATTCGAAATTATCAGTAAGAAAAAATGGAAAAAAAGAGTTAAGAAATCTGAACACACCTGTGAATGCGAGAATGGAAACAAAAAATATCACCGGCCAAGCATAAACAGGGTCGCGATCCTCCGGCAAAAACTCGTTTAGAAAACTCAATCTAGCAATAACATTCGCGCAAGGTCCTCTAAGCTTTTGTGCAACATACGAATCCTCGGTAATCAAATTCTGCTGCACAATATCCCTACAACCTCTCCCCAATTCAAGAAGAATTTCACCCCACGCGACCGCAAATCCCTTGACCTGATCCTTCAAACTCTCCGATTCCTCTGATTCATAGTTCCGCGGCTCAACCTGAAAATCCGATAACGAATTTTCGAACGAAGGTGAAGAAATTCCGATCGGTTCCGCCACATATCGGATCCCCGAATCCTCCACCAAACTCGCAAGTTCTTCGCTCCATGAGCTCGATCCTCTGATTTCCGCCATCGACAACTGAATTCTCACTCGTTAAACCACTTCAGAGACATCAAACTCCGGTCAACTACAGTAAAAAACTGCACATAATGTATATAGCGTCAGAATCACACATTCATACATACATATATATATATATATATATATATATAGAAAGATAACTAGAATCGATAATGGAATCTCGTTTGTTCGATTCAACCACGTAAAAACCCTAGCCGACCACCATTCAAAAGGAATCAAACTACCACACGAAAAATAAGCAATAAGAAAATACTTACTCAGAGAAAAAGCCAAAAGCGCTTCTGTTCCCATGCTAGCTTTCGCTTTCCGACACTGGAATTTGCAGATTCTCTCTCTGTATAAGCTTTTTTTCTTTCTTCTTGTGTAGAAATGGAGTTAACAAATCCATCTCGTCATTACTGAGTGTTTATTAGCTTTTTCGCCGTCATCTGGTACGAAGCGAACTAGACGATGAATGGAAGCCGTCGATTGGCTCGTCTTTTGAGTGGGTTATGAAAGTGACGTACGTGATCTTTCCACGTAGCTAACTGCCGGGTACCGGTTCCGCCGGTACGTGGAGGGGAGTTTTGGAAAAAGCGTCCACCTGCTGTTGACGGTTGCTGTGTACTGAAACATGAAGGAGTGATGTGCGGGAAGACACGTGATGTGACTAGGAATTCACCTTTCTTTAAAATAAGTCTAGTATTTATCTGCAAATTTATTTATTTATTTATCTTATTGTTTTTATTTTTTTTACAAAATACATATTTGTTGGTTTAAAATTAATATTCATCGTCATAAAGTTGTATCTTTGACATCATCAATTCTCGCATTAATTAAAATATTTTAACAAAAGAGAAGATTAATGTAAATTTAATAGACACATATTTATGTAAATTGAGGTAAACTCGGTTTAACCTTTCAGTTTTGACTTTGATTTGTATACCATGGCCTAGAAAAAAACTCTCGGCTTTTTAACTACCTTTTGGTATTTAACCAAAGGCAGAAAGATAAAACATCTCTGAATTACTTCTCGCGCACACTCAGACATCTCCCTCGGTTGTAGAGAGCTCAAGTCCAAATTCTCCCTAAGGGAATTGGGAAGCAACTCAACTCTAGTAGGATGAGGGTTGTAGAGAGCTCAAATCCAAATTCTCCCTAAGAGAATTCGGAAACAACTCAACTCTAGTAGGATGAGGCTATACTCTTCCTCTAGTTCACCTTCCCTCTATGTGTTAAGTTTTTCTTTTATTAGAGGGCGAATCAACTCAAGCTTTTTGAATAACGAGCCTTTAGTGGGAGGCCCACATGACGGACTATTAGCTTAGTGGTAGAGCTGGTTCATATGCATCTCAAAATCGACCAAGTAAGAGTTAACTTTGCCTTCTAATTGACACTTCATTTTTATTATTATTTATATATTATATACTCAATTACTGAAAATGCTTTACTATTTTTTTGTTTCTCTTTCTATAAATGTTTAGGCAAAATACTTTAACAAAATATAATATATATAGATAATTTCTTGGTTTTTCGTGAATTACATGTTTCTCGGACTAAACCTCCTGCTTTGTTGTGTGACAACCTTAGTGTTGTTCTTCTTAGTGTCAATCCTATTCTTCATTCCAAAACCAAGCATGTTGAACTATATATTTACTTTGTTCGGGATCTCGTTCTTCATAAGAAGCTTGTCATATATCATCTTCCTGCAACTGAACAAATTGCCGACATCTTCACTAAGTTGTTATCTGTTGTCGGGTTCAATCGGTTGAAATACGAGCTCAATGTTCGTGCCTCGACTGCCATTGACTTGCAGGGGTGCTAAAGAAGCCCACTAGTTGGGTTCAGCCCAATTCTTTCATTTGGTTTATTGTAAATAAACTCGTTTTTTTTTATACAGTTGTTAGAGATAACATCCATAATGGGTGGTTATCAAAGTTGTAATCGAGTGTGGTGTGTGTAGAGTATGTTTTTTATTCTCATTTCCTCTTTATATTGATGAACAATGTATCATAAATATATGAAGGAAAAATGGTTTCTTCTGCTCAATTTTTTTTCTTTATTTTTTGCTGTTCCCGTCTTATTTTCAAAAATCGGTTCGGGCCACATTTAAAAAAAAACGAGAATGTTGGTTCAATTATCGGTTGGGTCCAAACAAAAAAAAAAAAACTGATATCACCCTTAGTTAGCTATGCTGATGTTGACTAATGTCTATCTTCAATTTGAGACTATTTTAATTTTATCCCTCTTAATAATGTCAAGAATGGGCATAAAATTAATTTTAAAACTTTAATATTTATATTGTTAAACTCTTTTAATTCATTTATTAAATTAAAATCCGTAGAAATATAAACAAATGATTGATTAATAAGATTTTTTTTTTTTTTTTTTTTATGATACGTGGCAGAATTATTTGCAAGTGAATGGCATACAAAGGGAAAATATATAATATGTATATTTTTTTTAAGTACAAGTGAAAAAACAATTGTAGCTTAAAAAACGAAAAGAAAAGAAAATTAAAATTGGCACGGCGCAAGCAAGGATTAAAATGTCGAAGTTTAAATTTTACGAAATTGTCGATAGAAATAGAAATGTCGATAGACATTCTGAATTTTTTTATAAAAACTGATTGAAATTATAATTTTAATCATCATATCTCAAAATATATATAATATTTGTATTGAAATGTTGAAGAAAATATAAATATTAGAAGAAAAAAAATTATTTAAATTATTAAATAAAACTCTATCAACCATCTCCTATAAATTCTCACTCCCTCCTCATCTAAATTTTCTTATGATTCATTAAAAGTTCATGAGCCAAAATTCATGGAATTGGGCTAGGGCTTTTTAGTTAAAAAGTTTGCTGCTATATTTTTCAAAATATCGAAAATATGGACGAAATATTGACATTTTACCTATATTAAAATAAAATCATTGACTTCTTGCATATAATATATAGATTGAGAACTCAAACGTTTATTCCTCTGTCCATCTTTTCTCCATAACTTCCTTTTGATTTTAAGCGAGGTTTTTCTCGCTTGGTTTCATTTTCTGTCTTTCGGACGAATAACTCCTTGGTTTTTATCTATGCAATAAGATTGTTGGAGAATTCACTCCTCCATATTTGCCGCTTGTGATTGATCTTTACAGCCACGAACCTTCCGTGATATGGCAACAACTCCAAGGGACCGATGGTCAAGACCTCCACTTTTTCACCAAGCTGACCAAGAAGAAATCTCGGGTAGTTAGAAAAGTCGACTCCAATGGTAGCACCTGGAGCGGAGAAAATAGAGTCGTTGAAATATTTTCTTCTAGTAGTGATACTCTAATTGGTACTTCGAAGCGTTTTCATTTCGAGAATCGTAAAGTCGGAGTTAGCGATGATTGTTCGTGGACCATGTATGAGTACATTTTTGCTCCTAATTTCGTACCGAAAGGGGTGATACATGATTCTTGCGTACTTTGTAAGATTAAAAAAAAGATTGGGAATGAGAGAAAATTGAAAGTGGGGTCAACACAAATACAAAATGATGGTCAAGTTATTGAAAGTAGAAATCAAATAGAAGCGGTTGAGAGCAAACGATTTCGCAAGGAAAATATTTTCGAGCCATGGAACCAAATAGACTTCACTAATTGCATGATAGAATGACTTTCCATCGTTGAATGAGTTGTTGCCTCAAACCCAAAACTCTAATTTTTGTTTTGATCTCTAATGTATGATTCTTTATTGGTATGTTTTTATATGTAATTCTTGGATCAAAATTCTAATAACGTGGATTGTGAAACATGAAATTTAAATTTTGATTATTAATGTTTTTTTTTCTTCTTCAATCTTAAAAGGTGGTGAGATTTAAAAGGGATAATCGAAGGTAAGATTTAATTTACAATATCGTTGCGCAAAAAAAACAATGTAAAACTACTAATATAGAAGAAAATGTTGATTTTGATAATGAATGCTATTTTCAACGAAGTGGGGTGGGAGAATCAAACTTATGATCTCTTAATTAATAAGTTGTACATCAAGTCGGTTGAGCTATGACTCAGATTGACGATAATTAATGGTATTTGAATGACCAATCATGAAATTTTACAGGTTAATTTTTTTTTTTTTTATTACAAACTTTCTTATTATTATTATTATTATTATTTTGTAAAAATCAATTTAAACCCTTAAAGTTTAGTAGTTGTATCAATTAAAACCATTAACTCATGATTGTATCAATTTAAATCTTAAAATTTCACAGATGTATCAATTTACACCTCTCTTGAAAAAATATTAATTTTCACACGTGTTGGACTTACAATAATTTTCATGTTTTCGAATTAATTAAAATAAAAAATAAAAAAATCAAAGTGAATTATGGTAATTACTCCTCGATTTGAGGTTGAATGTTGGAATGCACTCGTAAAAAAATAATTATAATCTTAACTTTTTTATTTTGAAAAAATAAAAATCAAGCTCGAACCATTTTGTAAAATTAAAAAAAATTAAAAAAAAGAAAGAAAGAGAAAAAGCCTATACCCTTTCATATTCCTCTCACTCTCACGTGCTCTACCATCTTCTTCTTCACGCCGGCCTCCCTTTCAGCAGCTCACCGTCGCCGCCGCCTCTCTCCGGTTCATTGCCGCCGCCGCAGTCTTCCTCCCAGAGGTTTGCACTGATTTTCTACTCTCCTACTGTTACTTGTATTCTCTCAATCTCCGTCTGTCTTTCATTGTTTTTCTTGGAAAACTCAAATCAGGGTTTGTCTAGTGAAAGACAGGAGGAGTTGTTTGATTTCTTGCATATGTCTATCAATTGAAGCTTTGATAATCTGTATATCTCTTTGGTCTCTGCTGAAAATCGCCTTGTTTCTCCGACCATGAATTTTTCAGCATCTCCCTTCTTTATTTATCTAGAATCCGTCGAAGTAATCCGGCCGTGAAATCTCACTGTCTCTGCTAGGGTTTGTTTTCCCAAAGAATAGTGGAAGAGATCCATCCAAACGAAAAAAAATCCTCAATCTGTCTTCACAATTATCATTCAAAGTATTATTCATGGAACTAGATTCAATTTTCATCATCTTGAATTCTATGTATAAAATATTTGTATAATGTTTCAGGGAGGATTAATCGACCACCAAATTCCAATGGCGGACGGTATAGCTTCTCAAGATCTAAGGAAACACGCTTTGGATGCATTGGAGCGGAGGTGTGCTGCTGCGAAAGCCGAGCTTCTTCAAAAACAGAAGAAGATTAGTTCTACAGAGGAATTAAAGAAAGAAGTCAAGGGAAAAGCTGTTTTGAACAATTCCTCTTCAGTTTTTGCTTCGAGGAATCAGTATGATTCTTCAATTCTTTTGCCCTCTGCAGAGAAACAGAAACCCTCAAATAAAGGTCCCCTCATTGTTACCTATGGTTTTAATATTTTCGTTTGGTGGGGATGGCATTATGTTTTTAGTTCAACAATAAGCGGGGTGAAAGGATTTCAACCTTTGACCTTTTGGTCGAGGGGACATGCTTTATGCCTGTTAAGCTATGCTCGTTTTGGCGTTATGTTTTATAGTTTGCTTATGGTTAGTTGATTTCTTTCATATGCAGATGTGGATGAAAGTGAACCTATATATTCCACCCTCTCAGCTGCTGTGAATGAAAATTTGATGGCTACAAATATGGATGTAAGTTGTCCTCATTGGAAACTTTAAAGGTCCCTTTTGATACTATCTTGTTTGTTTTTGAAAATTAAGCTTATAAACACTACTTTCATCCACGTGTTTCTTTGTTTGCTGCCAACTCTTTAAAAGCAATTTCAATATCTATGCCAAAATTTGAAAACTAAAAGAAGTAGATTTTGAAAACTTGTTTTTTAGATTTAGTTTAAAACTTAAATGTTGTATTAAGAAGGATGGAAAACATACACCCTAAAAAGTTGTGAGGAAATGAGCATAATTTTTAAAACAGAAAAGTCGTTATCAAACGAGACCTAATAAACTTGTATTCAATCCGGAGTTAGCTTTGGGTGGTGAAGTCTCCGAAAAATAGTGTTGTGGATCATAGGCATAATGTTAAGTACGAGGTCTCGGATACCTAGTTCTTTTTAAAAAAGAGGAACTATATGTACTTCTTGGTTAATTTGAACCTCACCTCTTGTGCAGGTTTCAAATAACAGAGGAAGAGTGGTTAACAAGATTTGTCACGAGCTAAGAACTGGTGGTTACATTAAGCAGTCAAAAGAATTGAAAGTTGATGCTTGGATCCTTCTTGATAACTTTGTTCCAAAACGTGCTGGAATGATTGGCTCTCGTATGAGGGCTTTGCGGAGCAATTCAAAACGATCCAAAAGGCATATGTCTATGAAGCAACATAAAAAATGTGGAACATTTGATTTGCCCTCTGATTTCCATAAGTGAGTTCCATTTATCTCCTTGGTTAAGAGAGTTCTCATCTCCCCCCATTTTATCCCATATATAGGATTGAATAGGAAAATGGTGATGAATGCGACTGTTTCTTCTGAATTAGGAAGGTTATTGAGCAAAGCCATATTTATTGCACTCTATGGAGTGTTACGATAAGCATCCATTGAAATGGGTTTTCGTTGGCTGTCACTGTATTTATGTTTGACAATGAATTGAAATGCGCACAAGCTGGCCCAGACACTCATGGCTATAAAAAAGAAGAAGAAGAATTATTGTGTGTGTGTGTTTTGGATTGAATAGGAAAATGGTGATGAAAGTGTGTTTCTCCTGAAATTAGAATTAGAATTTAGTTGTTGATAATTATCCATCAAAAGGGGAATTAGGAAGGTTATTGATCAAAGGACATGTTTATTGCACTCTATGGAGTTTTAAGCTTGTTCTTCATAAGCAACCATTGAAATGGGCTTTCTTTGGTTATGTCACTGTCATATCTTTGACAATGAATTATTGTGTTTTTTCTATTTCAGGTTTGAAAGTTTTTGGCCAATGCATGATATGTGGAAAAACTACATGAACCAACGGCTGCGCCATGTCGGGTTAGATTTTTACTCTTGTTTTCCTATTCTGTATTCTCTTTCCCTTAAATCTTATCTATTACTTTTTCACACTTATTTTGGCCCTTTTTTGTTATATTAATGTTTTGCCCTGTACTAGTTGTATGTTATCTGTTTCATTGGGTGATCAGAGTTTCAAATCTTGCAGGCCACCAGATGCATTAGCTCGAAATCTTCTCATTGCAGATCTTCATGGTGCCATGATCTTAGGTAAAACCATTTGTTTTCTTCTATGACTTATTTGCATTAATATCGTATTTATATAAATTCCTTTTTCATCGAATAAACCAACTTTCATACAATGGAAGAAAGCACAAAAAGATATTGCACAAAACACAAGGCCCAACCAACAAGAAGGTTACAGAAAGAAGCAAAACAAGAACAATTAGAGAATTTTGTAGACTAGTAGCACCATGACAATTAAAATTAAAGTCATTAATCCGTATCCATATCGATACTTTTTTAGACTAGGTGCTGAACAATTCTTCTTTTTTATTTTTCTTCCCTCCATAATTTATGTATATTGCAAATCCAGTCTCTATTAACATTAAGTTTCCAAATATCCAAGTGGAATGGGATTTTCAGTGACCTATACACATCCTCAAGTTATTTTAAGGAAGTCAATATTGTAATCGTAGTTTAAAATGGTACTAGAGTATGATGTTTTTACAAGCTATTTTATCGGTTAATATCGCTGCAGTTGCCGAGTGCAAAATACCAGCTTTTACTAGAATCAGCGGCATCATGATTCGAGAAACTGCAGAAACGTTTGGAATTGTGACGAAAGACGATAAGTTTCGAGGTAACTCTTCCATTTGAATCTTAAGTCTCTTGCATTTTCTGTGATGAAAACCCAGTTGTCTGTGTGAATCAATCAAGTTCTATGAATTTTTGCTCAGGTTTTCGAACAAATGACCATGGATTTATTTGTTTGATGGATTTTGATTTGCAGTTGTGCCAAAGAAGTCTTCTGTGTTTATTTTCCAATGGGATTGCTGGAAAGTTACATTGCTCGGAGATAAACTCAGTTCAAGAATTCCGAGTTAGCCATCTTGCAATTGATTCAAGAAAATTATTTACATACACCGTAAACAACACCCTTTAGAATAATATCTATACTTCTATAGTGTACAGGTTGAGAAATGAGTTAATTTAAGCTTGGTTTAATAACAATTTTGTTTTGTTTATTAGTAATTTTTTTCCGTCTGTTTTATAAGTAAACTACTGCATTTTGGAAATAGAAAAGTAAGGGAAAAATGGTGAGCAACAAGCTTAAAGTGTCAACATGAGACTAGCTCAACCGACCAAGAGGTTGGATGTTCGATTCCTTGACCTTACGTCCAAAAAAAAATGGTTGTAGTTGTTTCTGGATCTATTTTCACTATCTTAATTCTTAAATGCGAAAAGAAAATTAGGTAAATTATATTTACTCAACATTTTATTTGTGTATGTATTTTTTTGTTTTAAAAAATTATGATGTAGTGCGTTAATTGTCATTTATTCATAACTTAAATAGTTTACGTTTGCTGTATTAAAAAAAAGGAGTTTAGTTTTTTTTTATAGAGTAGGATTTTACAAACAGGCTAAAGCATTTTTAAAATTAAATAAATATAATTTATTAATATGAGATGAGGATTTGAATGATGAAATATAAAGGAGATGGCTAATATTATTATTATTATTATTATTTTTTTTTTGGAGTACATTGAGAGTGGGGGGATTTGAACCAGATGGCTAATGTTTTTATTATTAAGTTAAACTTTATTTATTCAAGTTTGAGGTTAATCGGATGAAATTAGAAGTTGAACTCTATTAGAGTATTTGAGAATTTTAGGCTAAAGTAAAGTTGAAAAATACAAAAGTTTGGTACAATTCATTGTAGTCCGACTTATGAATTAGACCAAAAATTAGAAAGAAAACAAAACACGAAAGAAAGTTTCTAAATCCATAAATGATTAAGAGGTGTGGATAACTGGACAAGTATTAAGTGAGTATAACTTGTTGATGCAGAATTTTAGACTTCTCCGTGCCTCCGTGTGGTCCACCCTGCGCGACGGTCGGTTGGTCCACGAAGTACCTGCAAGAGGAAGAGAAGAGTAAACTTGCACCGGTGTGGGGCTAGGCTCACACGGCTCCGATGCTTAAGTCAGAGAGGTATGAACGTAAGTAGGAGTAGTAGAGAGTGTTTAGGGTAGAGTTACCCGTTTTTCGTCTTCCCTCCATTTTGAATAGGAAGAGTATTTATAGTTGGTGATGAGGGAGAGTTCCCTGAGCGACCCGGTCTCCTGGCCTTCAGGCGAGTGCTTAGACCGATGCGAGGGGGTGCAGACCAACTGGGGTTGGATCCACGCGCCTTGTCATGATGGCAGCAACCATCGATCCCCGATTCTCGAGAGAGTTGGGGGCGTTGTTGTGCCGCCTCTTCGTCAGTCGTGGCAGACAGTCTTGTCGGTCACATCTCATGCTAATCGAGGGGTGGTGTGACGACAACCTGCCTTCGTCAGCTGTAGTAAGTTTCTTTCACGGAGGTTCTGGGGTCAGCCCCTGGCAGATGGTTCGTCCGGTTGATGTGGTGGCCCCCACTCTTTGGAGAGTGGGTGTGACGTCAACGGGTGACGCGAGGCTGAAGTAGCCCGTAACATAACTCAACACTTAAAATTCATTTGCTCTTAATAACTATTAAATACAAAATTGAAATATTTTGTAATTTAACATTTAAAATGAAGTATTTTGTAATTTCTTTCTCATACATCGGAGGGTGTAAAAAGAAAGACAGGTGGCAAAGGAAGAAAGGCAGGTGGCGAATGGGAGGAGCTAGAAATTAGGAAGAGGTTCTTAAAGGGCGCAAGGAAAAGGTCAGTTGGCGGGCAAGTGCAAGTGAAAATGGAAGGTGATCGAATCCCAAGGAGAATGGGTTCAGCCACCTTCGTCGAAGTGCTTCTTGCCATCTTCCTCCCTCCCCTCGGCGTCTTCCTCCACTATGGCATTCAGGTACCCTCCTTTCCTTCCACGGTTGAATGTACGAGAGAAATTTAGGTCCATTCGCCTATAAACAACACATTTTCTCGTAATTTTTTTTATTTTATTATCCATCTTTTCAAACAACACATTTCCTTATGAATTTCTTTGTTGTGTTATCCATATTTTCACGTGTTTCCAAAATTTAAGTTGAATTTTGAAAGAAAAAAAAATTAATTCTTTTGTTTTTGAAATTTAGCTAAAAGTTGTAATGTTTCCTAACCAAAATGATAATCACGGTATATGGATGTATTGTTTACACTTTACAGGCTTAATTTACACTAAATTTCTTGAAATGTTTTTCTAAATTTTCATTTCGATAGTTTGATAACCTTGATTTTTTGTTTTTTGTTTTTGAAAATTGTGTTTGTTTTATCACAATTTTTCCGATTTTCATTATAATTAAATATTAGAATTTTAAAACAAATTGATTTTTTATTTTTTCAAAACCTGACTTAATTTTAAACAAACAAAATAAATCATAGGTGAAAATAATGTTGGTAGACATAATTTTTAAAAATAAAAAACCAAATAGTTAACAAATCAAAATTAAATTTACGGGTATTTTGAGAATAATTTTAAAAATAGTTAAAATCACTTTTGTCAAATTTAAAATTATTTTATTTAATAATTCAAAATTAACTTAATGTTTAATTAGAATAAAAATTAGGTAATTGAGAATAATTTTAAAAATGGTTAAAATTACTTTTGTCAAGTTTAAAATTATTTTATTTAATAATTTAAAATTAACTTCATGTTTAATTAGAATAAAAATTAATTTTGAATAATTAAAAACAGCTAATGATTTTAAGTGAACTAAAATAGACAAAAATGGGAACAAAAATAGGATTTAAGGCATAATATTGTGTGTGGATTAAAAATTGCAGGTGGAATTTTGGATTGATTTGGTGCTCACATTTTTGGGATACCTTCCCGGAATTATTTACGCCGTTTATGTATTGGTGGTAACGCGATGACCCTCTAATCCATCGGTTTTTTTTTTCTTCCAATTTTGTTATTTTATTTATTTATTTATTATTATTTTTTTTGCTGCTTTTGAGAATTTAATTTAATTTAATTTAATTTTCCTATTCTCGAGCCTGCAAACCCTACTACTTCCATGGCGTATCTTGATGAAATCCACCTTTTTAGGGGGCTAGCCCATTTGGTAGTTGTGAGATTTAGGCTATAAATTACTTTTTTTTTTCTTTTTTTTTTTCTTACATTATTTAGTTTTGGAATGTAAAATTTTTGAGATGCAATTAATATGATTGTAATTTTTAGGTTGGATGCTTGAATTAGAATTTTATTAGTATAGCCTTCTGATCATAATTGTTGGTGAATATATGGAAAGATCAAACTTTAACTAGTTGCGGAAGTAGTTCACTAACACTTTGATATCTTCTACCATTTTAGTTTAGACAATTTCTTTTCGTCAAATTATCAATTTAGTCTCGAATTTTAGTTTGTAATGGTTTAATCTTTTGATCTTTCAATTTTACAATAATTTAGTTCATGAACTTGGCAAAATCGAGTGTGGCAAAAAAATTAGATCAGGGCTTCAATCTTCTCGCATTAATTAAATACTTAAAAAAAAAAAAAAAAAAATAGTTCATGTTTAAAATTTGTAACGATCTCTAATTTTTTTTTTTTTTTTTACAAATTCATAGCTCGAACTTTAGTATGTAAACAATTTAGTTTTTGAATACTTAACTTTTTTTTTGTCCATCATAATAGGTTTCCTAAAATGAGAGATTTAGTAAGACCACATCTTGGACTAAAAAAAATAATATCCAACAATATAAAGCATAGCTCAACAAAATACAATTTTTTTTTCTTCATCACTCTTTCTTCTTGTGAATGTCCACCACATGCTTCAATTCCAAGAATTTTCATTTTTGTACAGATGACCTCCTTTGGGGTGTAAGGTTTTTTTACATTCTTTCGTGATCAACAAACTTTATATTCTTCTGCGAAAAATCATTATACCCTTCGTTGAGCACGAGGGCATCACATTGTCTCATCGTGATCGTGCTCAACGAATGATACTACATACTTTATGGGTTTGCTTATCACGATAGAAGGTAAAAAAAAATCTTACACCCCTGAGGGGGTCATCCTTACAAAAATTCCTTCAATTATACTCCTGGAAATAGAATGACCATTTTTAATTCGTAATTTTTTTAAAAATGTCAAACATGTTTTTAATTTGAAAAATATCCAAATACTAGAATCTAAATGACGTACTAAACTAAAATATTCCTCCAAATTCTAAACCCTACAAATTATAGTTTTTTTTTTTCGACATTTTTTAAAAAAAAATTTTTGGCCATTTATATCCATTTCCCAAATGAATATATATTTTTTGGATCATTTGGAAAGAGAATTAGCCTTGTACTAAAAAAAAAAAAAAAAAAAAAGTTTGAAAAATTCTAAAGTGGAGGGAAAAAATGAGAGGTGGGGTTAAAAGTGAAAATGAAGAGATAAGGGTTAGGTGGTGGTGGTCCATTGTACAGCAAGTAGAATAAGGCAAGGGGAAAGGGATTCCATGTAGAGACAAACATTAATTGACACCCACCACAAATATGCCATATTTCCTCTTTCTCAACAACAAATTGGCCACCATGTTGCGGTGGTTTCTTCTCAGGTCCACCGTGTCTCCGCCACTGTTCCTCCGCCGCAACCGTCGCCCCCACCGCCCCATGTGGGGGCAGTTTTAATGCCCCATGTGATTTCAAAATCGTGAAATCGATTCACGGTGCAATAAAAGAACATGAAGACCTGTTGGGACAACATATTTCTCTATATTTTATCTTGTTAAGATTAAACGGATTCAAATTTTTTAATTAGCGAGCACCGACAGATTGTAGGGAAGTTTCATTCTTGTCCTTGACTTTTGTTCGAATCTCTTTCACCATGTTAGCTAGCAAGAATTCAAAAATACTACTTGAAATTTGAACGAAATTAGGTTTGGTCCATTCGTTGCACAAAATTCTCATATATAAATTCTTTCAAGTTATTTATTCATTCAATTGCTTACCATGTTAATAACATTCAAGAAAAATGTAGGGTTATTAAATAAAATAAAAAATCACTTAAATGAATTGTGAATGGAAGAGTAGATACCACTATCTATTGACAACAAGTGCCTTTTTTGTTTTTATTTTTTTCTAAAAAAAAAAAATCCTTTCTAAATGATTTTCTAAAAGCTTTTAATTATTTATAAACTCATTTCAAACATGATTAAAATAAAATAAAAAATTAAAGTTTATTTTTAATTTAATTAAGAAAAAACATAATGTCCAAATTTTCCTCTATAATTAAAGGATTATATATAAAGTTAGAAGGTCACGGGTTCGATTCCCACCTCACATGTTGTAAAAAAAATAAAAATAAGGATAAAAATCAATTTATACCTTTAAACTTTAGATATTGTATCAATTAAAACCCTAAACTAATGATTGTATCAATTTAAACCCTGAACTTTCATAAGTGTATCAATTTACACCCTCTCTTAAAAAAATGTTAGTTTTCACACTTGTGGAGACTTATAATTTATCAATTAAACCCTTAAACTTTCATACAATTGATTCACTTGAAAGTTTAAGAGTTTGATTGCTAAAATTACAAGTTTTCATGTGTTTAAATTAACATTTTAAAAATAAAATTCTAATAGAATGTGCAAATTGATACACTTATGAAAGTTCAGGTTTAAATTGATATAATCATTAGTTTAGAGTTTTAATTCATACAACTTCCAAAGTTTAAGGCTGTATATTGATTTTTTTCTTAAAAAATAATAATAATAATAATAATAGAAGGAAATATTAAAAATAGATTAAAATCTCAAATAATAATAATAATAAAAAACGCAAGATTAAATTCTCAAAATTTCTCTCTCCTGTCATTTTCTCCTCCCTAATTCTCTCTCTATATATATATTTTATTCTCTCTCTTCTTCGTTGGTAGAATTTCATGTGTTTGATGATCAATTTGATTATTTATTGGGAAAATTGGGGAGAAAAAAAGGGGAAGAAAGAGGAAATGATTTGAATATATGGTTGCTTGCCTTGGAATCAAGTTCAACGTTGGATGCAATAATGATCCAAAGCACAAACTTTTAGATTATGCTTCAATTATGGTCTCCCTCATAGGGATGTTACATTTGGATTTTTTTTTTTATAAAAAAACTACCTTATCTTTAAATTAATTTATAAAATTAAATGTTTTGTGGGTTAAGATTTTTTAAGTCTAATTTGAGGAGACCAACACGAACATAACTCAACTCACGTATGACTGATGATTTAAGAGGTCACAAATTCAAATTCTCCACCAACATTTTATTTTTTATTTTTTTTAGATTAAACGAAAAGACAGAAATCAAGTCCCTTGGACTTCCAAATTGGACAACAATTGCAAACCAATGGGAACAAAAACCCCAAAGGTTCGAAACAGACATGGCAAGAGCATTGGACGCCAGTTGATGAACAAGTGTGTTTCCTGTTCGCAGCGTGTGTCTGACGGTCACCTTCCTTGCTTCTCCTTCCAACAAAATTGTTTCTTCAATGAATGGAGAAATCTCTGTGGGATCAAGCGCAAGGTCATTGATAAGCTAAACAAGTTCTAAGCAATCAGTCTCTATTTCATGAATGGTGTTTGCAGCTTCAAGTAAAGACATAAAACCTCTAAGTCCTTGAATGAGGGCCATTGCTTCAGAATCTCCACCAACATGTCTTTAAAAGATGAAGAATAAAAATCTAATACGAAGAGAAAATTTCATTTTTTTCTCTTTAGTCGGTCATTATCCATTTTTAGTGAGAGTAACAATGTTTTATTGATAGAAGCATAACTTAAGAGACATCAAATTTGTATCATCGACCAAATGTCAAATGTTTGAATCTCACATACGATCATTTTATGTTTTTTTGTTTTCTTCTTAATATTTTGAGTCATTTATTAATAGTGATATTGTTTTTAGTTAATCTTTTTATTAAGGCTATCTCTAAAAGTTTTTGCAATTTAGTCGCTCAACTTTATTACATAACAATTTAGTTTAATATTTGTAACAATTTAATCTCTACTATTAAGTGGTTTGGACCTTTAAGTCATGTTGTTTGGTTTATGACTTAAAAAAAAAAAATGGGTTTACAAATTATAAATACTAAATCATTAAAAAAATAAAAAATTAATACATCAACTGAGAGTCTTTTCACGATAGAAACTGAGTCATTACAAATTTTAAACTACCTAAACTAAATCATTACATTATAAAGTTTAGAGCCTAAATCATTATAAGCTTACAAGTGTAGAGACTAAATCGTGATATACAAAAGTTCAGGGTCTAAATCATTATAAGTTTAAAAATCTTAAAAATATTGGAAGACAAAAGTGTTCTATAACCAAATGTTACCTTCCAATCTAAAAAAATTATTGGAATAGACTCTCACAGTGTCAATGCGACCAACAACTTTGCATAGTTGGATGTATGAGAGAAAACTAAAAAATATTTTGAATCTATTATTAAGAGGTTTGTCAATTTTCAAATCTATAAAGAGGTGTTTGAGACACCAACTTAGAGTTGGGTGAACCGAGTTATTATAACTCACCTCCAATAAAGTAATTATTCTGATTTCAATAGTATTTACTATTCACAACTATTATAATCCACAAACTATTATAACTACCGATTATAATAACTCACCCAGCGCCCAAAACAACCCCCAAAGAGTTGTAAAGTGGTGCTACATTGTGACGGTTAAATTATATGCTTAGTCCCTACATTTTTATGTGGGTATCTATTTGATCTAATTTTACCTTAAATTTTAATTTTGTGACTAAAAAGTCTTTAAACTTATTAAAATATCTAATATATTTGAAAGTTCACTCAATTTTGTGTCTAAAAGATTAGTTAATTCTAAAAAAATTAAATAGGTCAAAGATGTATTGGATTGATACTTTAAAGATTTATAAAGAAGTATCAGGTACATTTTGTAAGGGTTAATTGTGCCGAGTATCGATAAACTATGAGGTTTATTACCGTTACACTTGTAAACTTTAAGGTGACTCACATATTTGTAGGAGAGACAATTTTGTTATCGGGCCAAAATAAACTCCAACCCACTATATTTTCTTACTCTCTTCTTCTCCCCTCCTCTACCAACCTTGTTGTCGTCGGTCTCCGTTACAACCATGAAGTTCAATTTCTCAAAAAGGTCTACAGTGACCTAAAATAATCCCTCACTTACCAACCAATGTCGCTAAACTACGTTCGTGTCGAGGATTTGAATGTCGATGTCGACGGAAATATCAAAGTCTCAATTTTATAGAAATGTTGATGGAAGTATCGATATGTCACTAAACTATGTTCGTGTCAAAGATTTAAATGTCGATGTCGACGAAAATATCGAAGTCTCAATTTTATGGAAATGTTGATGGAAATATCGATAAAATGTGAAAGATATTTCTGGAAGTTTTTTAAAAAATATATATTTAAATTGTGTTTTTTTTTTTAATAATTCATCGATTTTGTACTATGAAAATGTCGATTCATCTCTTATGTGGATGTCAAACCTATGAATATGTGGAAATATCGACCTGTCGATCAAAATTTAATACAATGGTTCGTGTTGGTTGTTGGCATTGACGTGTTCTTAAAAGTTGAATGACTAAACTTGTAACGTGGACGGAAAATAAGTGATTGGAGGGTGAAGAAGCGCGTGGAAAATGAAGAGCGTGAGACGAAAACAAAAAAAGAAAATCCAGACTGAATAAAGAAATGCATCGTACTAGTGACTGACGGAAATCCATACACACACATAACATAACAGACTTTTGAAGACTGAGAAAAAAAGAAAACTCGGGAACTGAGCTCACTCACACAACCAGCTGAAGAAGAAGAAGACGACGAACTACATCTCCCATTTTCATCATTCTTCTTCAATCTCTAGGGTTTCTCTCTGAAGATTTTACACTAACCCAACACCCCAAGAACCAGATTTCCATTCTCCGGTACACATTTTAAGAACACTCTGTTTTTTTGAATTTTCTGCTCTAGTTTCTGAAAGATCTGAGTTCGTTTGTTGTTGTTGTTGTGTGTGCATCTGAAGAACATCGCGTAATGTTATGTATTTTGAAACTAATCGTTGCGTTTTCCCGATAGTTTTGATGATGCGAAACTGATGAAGTTTTTTCTTGGAAATCTCTTCCTCCTCGTTTGCTTGGTGTTGTGTTTGTATGTTGAGTGTTTTCTTTTCTCAGATCTGTGAACTTTCAGCGACTCTGAAAGCGCTTCTTCACCATTCTCCATTAATCTTTTGTTTCTTCCTCGGACGCGTGTGTTTGTTTATTTAATCTACTTTTTAGAGCTTTTTTAGGATCCATCATTGCTTTAGAGTTTGCTTATTGGATGGATGGAAGCAACATTTAATCTTTTTTTTTTTTTTTTTTTTTTTTTTTTTTTTTTTTTGTATTCTTTCCATTTTTGAGTGAATCTGGAATTAACATACTCTATTGACTGCTAATTTTCGTCTGAAAAACTATGCGAAATACACATTAAATATGGAATTTCTTGTAATAATTATTTAGAATGAATTTCAGGGGCCCATTTGGGTTAGAGTAGTGCGTTTCAAACAGGGGTGTCACTGTAGGGCAAAAAGGAAAAAGGAAATGGTTAAAGTCTGGAGTTTGCTTCTTTTTTTTGCATAATGATAAATATAGGCCTCTGTTTCTTACAGTTTTTTCGTTTATTTTAACGGTTTGAATTGGCCTAGTGATCAATAAAGGCCTTGGAAATAATAAAATGGTCGGAAGGAATGAGTTCAAATCATGATGGCCACTAACTAGAAGTTAATATCTACGAGTTTTCTTGTCAACCAAATGTAGTAAGGTCAGAGACATTAGTCGAAGTGCTTGCAAGCTGACCCTGACATTCATAAATATTAAAAATAAAGGAAAAAAAGAGACGAGAGTTTTCCATTTATTTCTTTTTTTAACTAAAAACGTTAAATTAAAATGATGTTATGATTTGGCTTTTGTTGGTTGTAGTGGGGTTAGTTTTTTGGAGTTTCTTTGAAGGGATTGTATTGTGTGTTGTCTTTTTTGTTAAGTTTGGTACTGATGTTGATCTATGGTAGTAAGGTTGCTATCCTTTGCGAATAATTTTTGTACAAACATATATTGGCTTTCCCTTTTCTGTTTATTTCTGAGTCAAGATTCTCTCGGCTGTTTCAGGTACTGTGGGTCAGAGGACTCTAGAACTCAATTATTTTATCTGCTTGATTATTTTTCTAAAGGAAACACACAAGCATGCAGACACCGAAAGCGAAGTAAGATATATCGTTTAGTTTTTGAATTTCCTTAGCTGTTTGCCTCCTCTGTCAGCTTAATCAAACGGTTTTCTTTTGTTGTTTATCTTTGAATTGCTTGTGTTTTACTGTAATATGTAGTATTTATGTTTTTCTCAAAGAACTAATTGTTAAATCACCAACTCAACCAATCAACGAACACATTATTTTCTTCTTTGGCTTTCGTCGGGCTTTATCTAATAGGGAAACAACATATATTATGGCGCTCTTGGCTATAATTGGGGGGTTTACTCTTAGTTCGGAGAGAAAGGATGTTCGTATTTGGAGTCCAAACCCCACTGAGGGCTTTTCTTGCAGCTCATTCTTTCAGAGCTTGCTTAATCCCTCTCCGTCTAGCGTGTCAGTTTTTTCTTCTTTGTGGAAGGTGAAAGTCCCAAATAAAAATTCAATTTTTTGCGTGCTTGGTCATTCATGGCAGAGTGAACACTTTAGACCGGCTTCTGAAGAAAAAGTTTACCCTGGTTGGTCCTTTCTACTGTATTCTTTGTCGGAGGGCGGAGGAAGACCTGGATCATTTGTTATGGAATTGTAAGTTCGCTCGGGATGTTTGGAAACTTTTTTTTGAGGTGTTCGGCGTCCAGTTTGCTAGGCACAGACACGCCTTAGAGAGATGATCGAGGAGTTCCTTCTCCATCCGCCATTTCGGGAGAAAGGAAATTGTTTGTGGCAGGCTGGGATCTGTGCGGGTTTTTGGGGGGAAAGAAACAACATAACTTTTAGAGGTTCGGAAAGGGACCCGAGTGCTATTTGGTCCCTTGTTAGATTTCAAGTTTCTTTGTGGGCGTCGGTGACGCGGCTTTTTTGTAATTACTCTATAGGTCTTTTATTACTTGATTGGACCCCTTTTCTCTAAGGTTGTTCCCTCGGGCTCTTCTTTTTTAGATGCCCTTGTATTCTTTCATTTTTTCTCAATGAAAGTTTGGTACCTTATCAAAAAAAAAATCTTATGCTCTGATACCATGTTAAATCACTAATCAACTCTAAAGCTTAAGCTGATAGGTTACAGTAAATTTAATTATATCAGTACTCTAACACTAATATGGTAGATGTAATCATGCAAGTCTAAGACTCTGTAGGAGGTGCAACATATATGATCTTTTAGCCTCTTGGTCCTCTACATAGCTATGACAAATTGTCAATGTACTGACTGGTTTATTTGTTGGGTTAGATGGTTCTCAGTTTTGATTTTTCAAGTTGGTGATTGAAAAAAAGAGGGAGGGGGAAAGAAGAAGATGAAGAAGACTATTAGCACATAGATACATTAATTTAGTATACGGAAAGTGCTTGAAGTATATGATTGAGATTGATAATTTATGTATCATTTCAGAACTGGAAATAAAAATGGAATGTAGTTGAGAATGCGTTTGATAACCATTTAGTTTTTGAAAACTGTGCTTGTTTTCTCAAATTTATTTACAATGGTTTTCATCTTTCCTAAGTAAACATTTGAATTCTTAACCAAATTCCAAAAACAACTTTCTTTAATTTCCAAAATTTGGCTTGGATTTTGAAAGCACTAATAAAAAGTAGATAACAAAACAATGAAATAATATATGGAAGTAGTGTTTATATATAAGCTTAATTTTCGAAAACCAAGAACCAAATGTTTATCAAACGGTAGTTTTTATGCATCATAGATTAGAGGAGAGAGAGATTGTTGAACCATAATGAATGTGAATGATCTTGCCATTCTATTTAATAATAAGGCATGAATGACATGTACAACAGATGGAGAATTAAATTCAACATAATGGTGAAGATTGATCTGAGATTGCTATATTCTTAATTACAAGTCAAGCTATGCTAAACACAGAATACGCAGATGGTAAAGTATACAAGTTATATTATGGCCAGATCTTAAAAGTTATTTGAATTTGATTGCAGAACTGGTTCTTCAGAAGTACCTCAAAGAAAATCCCCCAGGACACCTCGAACTGCTCGTCAACTTAGAACTCCAAGCTCAGATCCTGATTCCGTTTCCACTTCTCCACTTCCTGCTAGTAAGACACCTAAGGAGAGAAGTCCTAGGGTGGTGACCGACCGCAAGTCACCACGATGTCTGACCACTGAGGTAAGGTTAAATTTCAAGTCGAGTCCCTGAACTTTCAAGTTTGGGTCTAAAAGGTTCCTAAACTATAAAAAGCGTCTAATAGGTTCTTAAACTTTCTAATAGGACCCTAAACTTTGAAAATGTCTAATAGGTCTATACTTTCAATTATGTGTCTAGTAGGTTTGTCCATGTTGAATTTTTAAAAATGTAGTGTAGGTCAAGGAACACAAAATTGTAAGTTTAAGGACCTATTAGACACAAAATTGAGGGATCTCTTAGACAAAGATCTGAAAGTTTACGAACTAAACTTGTAATTTAACTTTCTATATTCTACCTTACATTATACCATACTACTTTGATTTGTCAATATTTGGAGCTTTTTTCTCATTTCAGAGTAAAGGGCCTAGCAAAGTGGCTGAATTGGGATTACAACTTTCTCAACTCCAGGAGGAACTCAAGAAAACAAGTGACCAACTGAGCGCATCTGAATCACACAAAAAGCAAGCCCAACAGGAGGCAGAAGAAGCAAAGAAACAGCTATCAGATATGTCTGCAAAGCTTGAAGAATCCCAACAGCAGGTGCTTGAGCTCTCGGCTTCGGAGGAAGATCGTGTTCAAGAATTGCACAAGATTTCTCAAGACCGTGATCGAGCTTGGCAATCTGAGCTCGAGGCTGTTCAAAAGCAACACGCAATGGATGCTGCTGCATTGGCCTCTGCCATGAATGAAGTTCAAAGGCTCAAGGTCCAGTTGGAAATGGTCTCTGAATCTGAGGCAACTCGGAGCAATCTTGCCGAGTCGGCCCAAGCCGAGATAGATCATTTAAGAACACAGATCTCGCAGACTCTCTCCCTAGTTGAAAAACTGAAAGATGAGCTAAGTTGCTGTAGGGAATCTGAAGCTCAAGCCCTTGAATTAGCAAGAAAAAACCAAAATCAATTTGAAACAGCCAAGGCAGCTGTGGGAAAGCTCCAATCAGATGGAATCAAAGCCATTGAGGCTTACAACTCTTTGTCAGTAGAGTTGGAGCAATCAAAAGCTCAGATTCAATCATTGGAGGCACATATCAGCAATATTCAGAAAGGTATGGTAGATGGCAATGATTTGGATAGAAAGGATGAAATCAATGAGATCAAAACCGAGCTCGCTGCTTTGAGATTAGAAGCAGATGAATCAAAATCTGCATTAGTTGCAGCTGAGACAAGGTACGAGGACGAATATGTTCGGACATCATTGCAAAGTAGCATTGCTCATGAACTTGTGGAACAAATGAAAGTAGAGTCATGTCGAAGAGAAGCAGAATTGGATGCGGAACTTAAGGAGGCCAGAGCAAATATTGAACAATTGAGAGTAGACCATAAGGAAAAAGAAACTCATTTGTGTAATGTTGTGAAAGAGAACAAGGAGCTCAAGTCAGAGATAAGCAAAAACATATCAGTCAACAAGGAGTCTGAATTCTCAATGGAGTTAAAGAAGTTAGAGGCTAATATGGCGGAGTTGAAGACGAGACTATTGGATAAAGAGACAGAATTGCGCAGCACAGTCGAGGAAAACGAAGCACTTAAGAACGAAATCAAGAAGATAGAAACGGAAAGGAATAAGATCAACGATGAAGCAGTCACTTTGGCAGAAACAACCAAGGCTGCAGAGGAAGAGGCACTGATGAAACTCGAGCACGCAAAAGAAGAGGTGGAAAAAAGTAGCCGAAGAGCGGCACGAGTCGCCGAGCAGTTGGATGCTGCACAGGCTGCGAATTCAGAAATGGAGGCTGAGTTGAGGAGGTTAAAGGTGCAAGCAGACCAATGGAGGAAAGCAGCTGAGGCTGCAGCTGCAATACTCTCAACTGGGAACAATGGGAAGTTTGTTGATAGGATAGTTTCGTTGGAGAACAATTATCCTCTAGGCTCGCCGTACTCGGAAGATCTCGACGATGAGTCGCCGAAGAAGAAGAATGGAAATGTATTGAAGAAGATAGGAGTATTGTGGAAGAAAAACCAGAAGTAAACTGAGTAATGAATGAACTTCTGAAGATTATATATTGTATGAATGTCTGTTAGTAGGATGTTTTTATGGTATCTTTTGTAATTGGCCTTTTACTTTCCCATTGCCTTTTTGGTTTGTTTTATGTTTGAAGACTGTTATGGGCACTCTTTATAGCATCTCTATCTATATGTATGCTGTGGGTACAAAGGGCAATGTATAACTTTACTTTTCATTGTTTGTTTGTTTTTTTTTTTTTTTTCAACTTTCTTTTTTCTCCATCTTTTGCAGCATGGAAAAGATTTTGTTTTTTTCTTAAAGTCTTTAATTTTTTTAGATGGATGTCTATTTGGTCGAACTTTCAAGAGTGCTATCTCAACTTTCAATTTTGTATTCTTGGTCCTTAAAAAATGCCTAATAATATTTTGAACTTTCAAATTATATGTTCTGAATTTTAGAAAGTGTATAATAGATCCTTTATTTTGTAATTATGTGTTTAATAGATCTCTAAAGTTTTCAACCTTGTATTTAATAGGTCATTTTTTTTTTTAATTTACGAATTTACTATAAAAATTGAAATTTTAGGGTTTTATTAGACTTCAAATTCAATTCTATATTTAATAGATCAATTACCATTTAAAACGTTTAAGGACTAAATAGATACAACCCTAAATGTTTAGAGACTAAACTTGAATCAAACAAAATAATTTTCCTCATTTTTCAATCTTCATTCTTGCCCCATTCTTAGAGCAACAAGGTGGAGTATGAATTTTTTTTAGCTGGTTGCATAAATAGCAATCATACCGAAAATAATGAAAAATATAGCAAAATATAAAACATTTTGACAAAAAAAAAATTAATGACTATGACGGATAGAGTGCTATCACTAATATCCATTGATAAAATGACAGTTATAGCCACTGACAATTTATTTTATTTTTTTATTTTTTTTAAAAAAACTAATAAAAATGGTCATATTTACAAATTTTTTTTTTAAAAATATTATATTTTTAATTATTTTACTACAGATACCATTTTCTCGTTTTTTATATTTTTTTTATTTTATAGAAAAAATGTTCAATAGTTAAATAACAATTAATATTTAACTATAAGATTCAAAATGTTAATTTTACTAATTTCCCACTTCCGCCATTTCAAAAAGAAAAGAAAAACACTTCCCCGCCATTTAAAAAACATCCCACTTCCCCGCCATTTTCTTTGGTATATATTTTACCAACTTCCTTTGGATTGTTTCTTCAGATTTATTTTGCTGTTTTAGATTCTAAAACATCATGACAAACGCAGCAGTGAACTTGTTTCCGCTTGGTTTCGTTTTTTGTCCTTCCGATGAAGAACTCCTCGCTTTCTATCTTTACAATAAGATCGTTCAAGAATTTACTCCTCCATATTTGCCGCCCGTGATCGATCTTTATAGCCACGAGCCTTCTGCGATATGGCAACAACTCGGAGGGACCGATGGTCAAGACCTTCATTTTTTCACCAATCTGAAAAAGAAGAAATCTCGTATCATCAGAAAAGTTGGCTCCAATGGCGGCACTTGGAGCGGAGAAAATAGCGCCGTTAAAATATTTTCTTCTTCTAATTACGGTAATACTTTAATTGGTACTTCGAAGCGTTTTCACTACGAGAATCGTAAAGTCGAAGTTAGCGACGATGATTGTTCGTGGACCATGTATGAGTACATGCTTGCTCCTGATATCGTACCGAAAGGGGTGGTACATGATTCTTACGTAGTTTGTAAGATTCGAAAAAATATTTTGAAAAAGAGAAAAAGAGAAGAAGTAGTCGTCCTAACAACACAAACGGAAAAAGATGATCAAGTTATTGAAAGTAAAAATCAAGAAGAATCGGTCGAGAATAAACGATTTCGTAACGAAGATATTTTCGAGCCATGGAACCAAATAGATTTGAGTTGCATTGATGACTTTCCATTGCTGGAAGATTTGCTGCCTCCAACTTGGTAAATTTTTACTTTTGTTTTGATTATTATTCCTGATGAATGCTTCTTTATTATTATTTTTCAATAATTATCTTAAACAAATTTTTAATTTTGCAGCTCGACGACACAATTGGAATTCTTGGATCAAAATTATAATAATGGGGAATCTGCTAACAATAGGTAAGATTCAAATTTTGATTGTTAATGAGTTTTTTTTTTTTTTCTCGCAAAATACATTTTTCTTCTTCTAGGTTTAGGGTTAGGGTTATGTCTACAGTCACCGCTTCTAGTCCCAAATGATTAATTAAAATATTATTAAAATAGTTAAAAGTAAAAATAAAAATAATAATAATAAAAAGAAATCTTTTTCCTTTGATTTTTTTTCTTTTTTTTTTTTTCCTTTGAATCTATTTGTTCCTTCGTGCTAACAAAACAACTCAGCCGGGCAGAGGATACAAGTGATTGTTTGCGGTACAAAAGTAAAAAACGAACGAAGATGAAAAGTAATTTTCTTTTTTACTTTTTAACTATTCTAATATTATTTAACCTATTAAGTAATAATATTCACTCATCCTATGTGATTTTAAAAAATGACTCGTAACTCGTAAGCATCCATGTAGTTATCAATCTGTTGAGTCGGATATAGCTTCGAGACTAAAAGTGTCATTTTAAAACTTTAAGAATCGTAAATAGATACTAACTCCAAACTTCATCGACCAAACGTGTATTGTACCTTTTTTGCGCTCCTTCTTTTATAATTATCTTAATCAAGATTTTGATTTTGTAGCATAATGACACAAATGGAGCTCTTTGATCGAAGCCTGGACAATCTAGAAGTTTAGCTAATATCAGTACATGGTATGATTCTAATTTTGAATATCTGTGAATGCGTTTAATTATATTTTAACTATACATCGATGATTACAAAAATTGTAATCACTAACTCAATTTTATTTTTTTTGCAGCTCAACATCTCAAATAGAATACTTTGATCAAAATCTCAACATGGAACCAACCAATACTAATATATGGTATGATTCTAATTTTGATTGATAGTGAATGTTTTTACTTTAACCTTACATTAATGATTAGAAAATTGTAGTGACTAAACCCTAAAAATTAATATTTGCATAAATGTCGACCTAAAGTTGATTTTGTAGTTTATTGATAATGATTTTTTCTTCTTCTTTAATGTTTATCTTGAACATTTTTTATTTTTATTTTGCAGGCCACTATCACAATTCACAAATCGAGTTCTTTGATCAAAATCTCGACATGGAACCAATCAATACTCAAGTACATGGTACATATTCTAATTTTGATTGGTAGTCTCTCTGGAACACTAACATTTACATAAATGTCTTGTGTCAAATTATATTTTTAGTCTTTGAAGTTTGACAACACGATTTATTTATCATTTAAAATTTCAAAAACAATATTATTTGTAAGGTAGTTTTTCCCTTTTCTTCTTTGCGAACTTTCTTTTCAATTTTAGTCTCTCTTGTTAATTAAAGGTGGCAAGTTCGATTTAATATAATAAAAAAGTGTGACACGTCAATAAGATCACAGTTCAACGACATAATGTATGAACTATTAGTAATAAGTCTCAATGAGTAAAATGGATTTTCAACTTTATTTTTATTATAAAACAAAGTTTTAATTTTGCAGTTCAACTATAACAATACAAGAGGGAGAATTGGGCCATTCCGGTCCTTGAAGCTCAGGCGATTTGCGCTGGTTTAGAATCTCTTTCGCCTCCTGGCCACCGTCCTATGGTGGTAGAATCCGACTGTCTATACTTGATTAAACTCATCAACAAAGAAACGGAGGACCTCACAGAAGTCAGGATGTTTGTCGAAGAAATTTGGCGTCTGGCTTCAGAGTGTAGTGTCATTTCTTTTGTGTTCATTCCGCGTTGTCAAAACGGTGTTGCCTATATGAGATGGCTCATCGCTCCTGCATGTTGGGTCTTTCAGAAGAATGGGGAGAGAGTCCATCGGAGTGGCTCTCCGAAATTCTGATGAAGGACTCCTTAACAGCTACTAATTTCTATTTTTTCTTTTTTTGTTTGTTAAAAAAAAAACAAAAAAAGAGGAGTTTATTTTTTATTTTTAATAATGATCATAAACAAGATTTTCAATTTGCTTCTAAACAACACAAATGAATTTTATTGGAGTGGCTGTCTATGATATTCTACACATGTGATTTTCTTTTTCCATAATTAAACACTCGTATTTGTAATTTGTATGATATGATCTCTCATTTATTTATAATTTTTCATGTGTTTTTGTCCTTTATTTATAATAAATAATAATACACATTTCATCAACCTACGTTCAACTTGGAGCAATGATATATTTTTATATTAATTTATATATGACTAATATCTTTCAGGTTCAAATATATCATTTTGATACTTATACTCAAAATTAATATAGACTATTTTTTTAATGTTTTTTTTTAACATGTTGGGTCAGGGATTGAACCTAAGACCTCATAGTCATTAAGCGATACATCATGTCGTTGAAGTATGCCCTTGTTAGCTTGTTGACATTTTAATATTTAACCTATTAAGTAATAATATTCACTCATCCTATGTGATTTTAAAAAATGACTCGTAACTCGTAAGCATCCATGTAGTTATCAATCTGTTGAGTCGGATATAGCTTCGAGACTAAAAGTGTCATTTTAAAACTTTAAGAATCGTAAATATATATTAACTCCAAACTTCATCGACCAAAACATGTATTGTACATTTTTTGCTCTCCTTCTTTTATAATTAACTTAAACAAGATTTTGATTTTGTAGCCTAATGACACAAATGGAGCTCTTTGATCGAAGCCTCGGCGATCTAGAATTTTAGCTAATACTAGTACATGGTATGATTCTAATTTTGAATGTCTGTGAATGTGTTTATATTTTAACTATTCATCGATGATTACAAAAAAGTTGTAGTCACTAATCTGAAGAAGAAGAAATCTCGTATCATCAGAAAAGTTGGCTCCAATGGCGGCACCTGGAGCGGAGAAAATAGCGCCGTTAAAATATTTTCTTCTTCTAATTACGGTAATACTTTAATTGGTACTTCGAAGCGTTTTCACTACGAGAATCGTAAAGTCGAAGTTAGCGACGATGATTGTTCGTGGACCATGTATGAGTACACGCTTGCTCCTGATATCGTACCGAAAGGGGTGGTACATGATTCTTACGTAGTTTGTAAGATTCGAAAAAATATTTTGAAAAAGAGAAAAAGAGAAGAAGTAGTCGTCCTAACAACACAAACGCAAAAAGATGATCAAGTTATTGAAAGTAAAAATCAAGAAGAAACGGTGGAGAACAAACGATTTCGTAACGAAGATATTTTGGAGCCATGGAACCAAATAGATTTGAGTTGCATTGATGACTTTCCATTGCTGGAAGATTTGCTGGCTCCAACTTGGTAAATTTTTACTTTTGTTTTGATTATTATTCCTGATGAATGTTTCTGTATTATTATTTTTCAATAATTATCTTAAACAAATTTTTAATTTTGCAGCTCGACGACACAATTGGAATTCTTGGATCAAAATTATAATAATGGGGAATCTGCTAACAATAGGTAAGATTCCAATTTTGATTGTTAATGAGTTTTTTTTTTTTTTTTTTTTTTTTGGCAAAATACATTTTTTTTTCTTCTAGGGTTAGGGTTATGTGTATAGTCACCACTTCTAGTCCCAAATGATGAATTAAAATATTATTAAAATAGTTAAAAGTAAAAAAATAAATAAATAATAATAATAAAAAGAAATCTTCTTCCTTTGATTTTTTTTTCATTTTTTTCCTTTGAATCTATTTGTTCCTTTGTGCTAACAAAACAACTCAGCCGAGGATAAAAGTGATTGTTTGCGGTACAAAAGTAAAAAACGAACGAAGATGAAAAGTAATTTTCTTTTTTACTTTTTAACTATTTTAATATTTAACCTATTAAGTAATAATATTCACTCATCCTATGTGATTTTAAAAAATGACTCGTAACTCGTAAGCATCCATATAGTTATCAATCTTTTGAGTCGGATATAGCTTCGAGGCTAAAAGTGTCATTTTAAAACTTTAAGAACCGTAAATAGATACTAACTCCAAACTTCATCGACCAAACGTGTATTTTATCTTTTTTGCTCTCCTTCTTTTATAATTATCTTAATCAAGATTTTGATTTTGTAGCATAATGACACAAATGGAGCTCTTTGATCGAAGCCTGGACAATCTAGAATTTTAGCTAATACTAGTACATGGTATGATTCTAATTTTGAATATCTGTGAATGCGTTTATATTTTAACTATACATCGATGATTACAAAAATTGTAATCACTAACTCAATTTTAATTTTTTTTGCAGCTCAACATCTCAAATAGAATACTTTGATCAAAGTCTCAACATGGAACCAACCAATACTAATATATGGTATGATTCTAATTTTGATTGATAGTGAATGTTTTTACTTTAACCTTACATTAATGATTAAAAAATTGTAGTGACTAAACCCTAAAAATTAATATTTGCATAAATGGTTCTTGACCTAAAGTTGACTTGTATTTATAATATCTATAATGATTTTTTTTTTCTTCTATGTTCATCTTAAACATTTTTTTTTTAAAATTTTGCAGGCGACCATCACAATTCACAAATGGAGTTCTTTAATCAAAATCTCGAAGGAATCAATCAATACTCTAATCCATGGTACACGATTTTAATTTTGATTAGTAGTCTCTCCTGAACACTAACATTTACATATATATCTTGTGTCAAATTATATTTTTAGTCTTTGAAGTTTGACATCATGATTTATTTATCATTTAAAATTTCAAAAACAATATTATTTGGAATGTGACTTTTCCTTTTTTTTCTTTGAGCCAACTTTCTTTTCAATTTTAGTCTCTCTTGTTAACTAAAGGTGGCAAATTCGATTTAATGTAATAAACAAGTGTGACACGTTAGTAAAATCATAGTTCAACGACATAATGTATGAATTATGAGTAGGAAGTCTCAAGTTTGAACTTCCTTCCTATATATGCTGTTAAAAAGAAAAATGACGCAAAATTTGAAAGCAACCGTTGTTGTGATATGTATAAAAATATTACTTTTGTTATTTGATAGGCCTTCAATGAGTAAATTGGGTTTCCAAACTTTATTTTTATTATAAAACAACCCAACCATAACAATACAAGAGTGAGTTTATTTTTATTTTTGTTTTTAATAATGATCATAAACAAGATTTTCAATTTGCCTATAAACAACACAAATGAAATTAATTTTATTGGAGTGGCTGTCTGATATTCTACACATGTGAGTTTTTTTCCATAAACATTTGTATTTGTAACTTTTATGATATGATCTCTCTTTGTTTATAATTTTTCATGTGTTTTTGTCCTTTATTTATAATAATACACATTTCACAACTTTTCAGTATATTTGATGTCATCTTTTGCATCGGGCCTGACAAGAAAAATCAAGGAGACGATTTAGAATATGATAAAGCAGATCAACTGGAGGAAAATTCTTTTGTTATTTCTCCTCCACTAGAATGATAACACGTTGTCTGTAAAGTATTATTGTGTCTCATTAGCTCTCTCGTTCTTTTGTAACTCTATATAAAGGAGGCTAGGGTAAGCAGTTGAGGCTGCAACTGAAATACTTTCAACTGGGAACAATGGGAAGTTTGTTGATAGGATAGTTTCGTTGGAGAACAATTATCCTCTAGGCTCGCCGTACTCGGAAGTCTCGACGACGAGTCGCCGAAAAAGAAGAATGGAAATGTATTGAAGAAGATAGGAGTATTGTGGAAGAAAAATTACAAGTAAACTGAGTAATGAATGAACTTCTGAAGATTATATATTGTATGAATGTCTGTTAGTAGGATGTTTTTATGGTATCTTTTGTAATTGGCCTTTTACTTTCCCATTGCCTTTTTGGTTTGTTTTATGTTTGAAGACTGTTATGGGCACTCTTTATAGCATCTCTATCTATATGTATGCTGTGGGTACAAAGGGCAATGTATAACTTTACTTTTCATTGTTTGTTTGTTTTTTTTTTTTTTACTTCTTTTTTCTTCATTTTTTGCAGCACAGGGAGAAGATTTTGTTTTTTTCTTAAACTTTTGATTTTTAATGGATTAAATTACAAGTTTAATATTTTTAGATGGTGTCCATTTTTGGTCCTTAAATTTTAAGAGGTTATCTCAACTTTCAATTTTGTATTCTTGGTCATGAACTTTAAAAAAATGTTTAATAATTTTTTAAACTTTCGAATTATATGTTGTGAATTTTAAAAAGTATATAATAGATCCTTAATTTTGTAATTATGTGTTCAGTAGATCTCTAAAGTTTTCAACTTTGTATTTAATAGGTCATTTGTTTTTAATTTATGAATCTACTAAGCATAAAAATTGAAATTTTAGGGTTTTATTAGACATCAAATTCAATTTTATATTTAGAGTAAAACTTGGTTGCAGGTTCCGCTAAAATCATATCTTTCACAGCCATGTGGTAGTGGGTGGATAAATATTTATATCATTTTTTTAAAAAATATCCTCCATAATTTTCTAATGTCGTTATCACGATTTTTTTTTTGCCCATTTTCTCTCTCTCCTCTCACATTCTCTCCTTCCTCCCTCAAATGTCCTTCCCTTTTCTCTCTGGTCCTTCAACCCCTCCTCCTCCGATGATGGAAATCGAGCTCCAACCTCAATTGATTAAAAAAAATATCCACTTTCTGTTCGACAGGATGAAGACGTTAAATGTTTCTCGATTTCAGACAAAAACCGAGGATGTTAAAGGTTAAAAGAGGTGAAAGTTTCAACGGTTTTTGTGAAGGGGAGGCGGATCGGAGTGGCGACGACGGTTTTGAAATTGGAGGAGGGGAAAAATGAGAGGTTTTGTTCCATTGGGATCCTGACGGCTCGAGATTTGTGATGTGTGTGAATTGTAATGGAAGCTGTACAATTTTGGATTAGAGGAGAAGAAGACAATGTGAGTTGATACAAATTTAAGGCTTTTTTAGGGAGTAAAAAAAAACAGATTTTCCTGTTTTATTTTTTAAATTTAATTACATAGATTAGTGGGAGAAATGAAGGAGAAGAAAGATGAAAATCGATTTCCACTTACGAGGGGGTTGAAGGTCGGGAGGGGGAGGACCTTCAAAGGAGGTGAGAGGAGAGAGAAAGTGGAACAAAAAAAATTGAAGTAAAGTAAAGTAAATAACCAAGTTAGATTTTTTTTTAATAAAAAACAAGCCAATCACAATGTGTCACATGCTGGGCGGCTATATATGGTTGTAGCCCGGCATCATGCATGCAAGTTTTACTAAAAAAAAAAATATAAACATTTAGTCAATCAAAATGTGCCACATGGCGGCATGCAAGCAAGTTTTGCTCTTATATTTAATAGATCAATTACCAATTAAAACGTTTAAGAACTAAATAGATACAACCCTAAATGGTTAGAGACTAAACTTGAATCAAAAGAAAATAATTTCCCTCATTTTTCAATTTCATTCTTGCCCCATTCTTAAAGCAACAAGGTGGAGTATGATTTTTTTTTGCTATGATCGCATAAATAACAATCATACCCAAAATAATAACAAATATAGCAAAATATAAAACATTTTGTAAATATAACAAACAAATCAATGACTATCACTAATATTTATTGATAAAATGACTATGAACTATAACATTCACAAAATTTTATTAAAAAAACAGAGGTGAATAGACTATTATGATAAAAATGATCATATTTGCAAATATTTAAAAAAAAATATATTATATTTTTAATTATTTTACTATAAATTAACACTTATACAAAATATATATATATATATATATATATATATATATTTTTAATTTGTAAAAAAATGTTCAATAGTTAAATAATAATTAATATTTAACGATAAGATTCATGTTATTTTTACTAATTTCCCACTTCCGCCATTTCAAAAAGAAAAAAATTCCACTTCCGCCATTTTCAAAAAGAAGATAAAAAAGAAAATCCCACTTCCCCGCCATTTTCTTTGCTATATATTTTACCAACTTCCATTGGATTGCGTTTGCTTTCTTGAGATTTATTTTGCAGTTTTAGATTCTAAAACATCATGACGAATGCCATGTTTCCGCTTGGTTTCGTTTTTTGTCCTTCCGATGAAGAACTCCTCGCTTTCTATCTTTACAATAAGATCGTTCAAGAATTTACTCCTCCATATTTGCCGCCCGTGATCGATCTTTATAGCCACGAGCCTTCTGCGATATGGCAACAACTCGGAGGGACCGATGGTCAAGACCTTCATTTTTTCACCAATCTGAAGAAGAAGAAATCTCGTATCATCAGAAAAGTTGGCTCCAATGGCGGCACCTGGAGCGGAGAAAATAGCGCCGCTAAAATATTTTCTTCTTCTTACGGTAATACTTTAATTGGTACTTCGAAGCGTTTTCACTACGAGAATCGTAAAGTCGAAGTTAGCGACGATGATTGTTCGTGGACCATGTATGAGTACATGCTTGCTCCTGATATCGTACCGAAAGGGGTGGTACATGATTCTTACGTAGTTTGTAAGATTCGAAAAAATATTTTGAAAAAGAGAAAAAGAGAAGAAGTAGTCGTCCTAACAACACAAACGCAAAAAGATGATCAAGTTAATGAAAGTAAAAATCAAGAAGAAACGGTGGAGAACAAACGATTTCGTAACGAAGATATTTTCGAACCATGGAACCAAATAGATTTGAGTTGCATTGATGACTTTCCATTGCTGGAAGATTTGCTGCCTCCAACTTGGTAAATTTTTACTTTTGTTTTGATTATTATTCCTGATGAATGTTTCTGTATTATTATTTTTCAATAATTATCTTAAACAAATTTTTAATTTTGCAGCTCGACGACACAATTGGAATTCTTGAATCAAAATTATGATAATGGGGAATCTGCTAACAATAGGTAAGATTCCAATTTTGATTGTTAATGAGTTTTTTTTTTTTTTTTCTTCTAGGGTTAGGGTTAGGGTTCTAGTCCCAAATGATGAATTAAAATATTATTAAAATAGTTAAAAGTAAAAAAAATAATAATAATAATAATAAAAAGAAATCTTTTTCCTTTGATTTTTTTTCTTTTTTTTCCTTTGAATCTATTTGTTCCTTCGTGCTAACAAAACAACTCAGCCGGGCAGAGGATAAAAGAGGATAAAAGTGATTGTTTGCAGTACAAAAGTAAAAAACGAACGAAGATAAAAAGTAATTTTCTTTTTTACTTTTTAACTATTTTAATTTTTAACCTATTAACTCATCCTATGTGATTTTAAAAAATGATTTGTAACTCATAAGCATTTATGGAGTTATCAATCTGTTAGAGTCGGATATAACTTCGAGACTAAAAGTGTCATTTTAAAACTTTAAGAATCGTAAATAAATACTAACTCCAAACTTCATCGACCAAACGTGTATTGTACCTTTTTTGCGCTCCTTCTTTTATAATTATCTTAATCAAGATTTTGATTTTGTAGCATAATGACACAAATGAAGCTCTTTGAACGAAGCCTGGACAATCTAGAATTTTAGCTAATACTAGTACATGGTATGATTCTAATTTTGAATATCTGTGAATGCGTTTATATTTTAACTATACATCGATGATTACAAAAATTGTAATCACTAACTCAATTTTAATTTTTTTTGCAGCTCAACATCTCAAATAGAATACTTTGATCAAAGTCTCAACATGGAACCAACCAATACTAATATATGGTATGATTCTAATTTTGATTGATAGTGAATGTTTTTACTTTAACCTTACATTAATGATTAGAAAATTGTAGTGACTAAACCCTAAAAATTAATATTTGCATAAATGTCGACCTAAAGTTGATTTTGTAGTTTATAATATTGATAATGATTTTTTCTTCTTCTTCTTTAATGTTGAACATTTTTTATTTTTATTTTGCAGGCCACTATCACAATTCACAAATCGAGTTCTTTGATCAAAATCTCGACATGGAACCAATCAATACTCAAGTACATGGTACATATTCTAATTTTGATTGGTAGTCTCTCTAGAACACTAACATTTACATAAATGTCTTGTGTCAAATTATATTTTAGTCTTTGAAGTTTGACAACACGATTTATTTATCATTTAAAATTTCAAAAACAATATTATTTGTAAGGTAGTTTTTCCCTTTTCTTCTTTGCGAACTTTCTTTTCAATTTTAGTCTCTCTTGTTAATTAAAGGTGGCAAGTTCGATTTAATATAATAAAAAAGTGTGACACGTCAATAAGATCACAGTTCAACGACATAATGTATGAACTATTAGTAATAAGTCTCAATGAGTAAAATGGATTTTCAACTTTATTTTTATTATAAAACAAAGTTTTAATTTTGCAGTTCAACTATAACAATACAAGAGGGAGAATTGGGCCATTCCGGTCCTTGAAGCTCAGGCGATTTGCGCTGGTTTAGAATCTCTTTCGCCTCCTGGCCACCGCCGTATGGTGGTAGAATCCGACTGTCTATACTTGATTAAACTCATCAACAAAGAAACGGAGGACCTCACAGAAGTCAGGATGTTTGTCGAAGAAATTTGGCGTCTGGCTTCAGAGTGTAGTGCCATTTCTTTTGTGTTCATTCCGCGTTGTCAAAACGGTGTTGCCTATATGAGATGGCTCATCGCTCCTGCATGTTGGGTCTTTCAGAAGAATGGGGAGAGAGTCCATCGGAGTGGCTCTCCGAAATTCTGATGAAGAACTCTTTAACAGCTACTAATTTCTATTTTTTCTTTTTTTGTTTGTTAAAAAAAAAAACAAAAAAAGAGGAGTTTATTTTTTATTCTTAATAATGATCATAAACAAGATTTTCAATTTGCTTCTAAACAACACAAATGAATTTTATTGGAGTGGCTGTCTATGATATTCTACACATGTGATTTTCTTTTTCCATAATTAAACATTCGTATTTGTAATTTGTATGATATGATCTCTCATTTATTTATAATTTTTCATGTGTTTTTGTCCTTTATTTATAATAAATAATAATACACATTTCATCAACGTACGTTCAACTTGGAGCAATGATATATTTTTATATTAATTTATATATGACTAATATCTTTCAGGTTCAAATATATCATTTTGATACTTATACTCAAAATTAATATAGACTATTTTTTTAATGTTTTTTTTTAACATGTTGGGGTCAGGGATTGAACCTAAGACCTCATAGTCATTAGGCGATACATCATGTCGTTGAAGTATGCCCTTGTTAGCTTGTTGGCATTTTAATATTTAACCTATTAAGTAATAATATTCACTCATCCTATGTGATTTTAAAAAATGACTCGTAACTCGTAAGCATCCATGTAGTTATCAATCTGTTGAGTCGGATATAGCTTCGAGACTAAAAGTGTCATTTTAAAACTTTAAGAATCATAAATATATACTAACTCCAAACTTCATCGACCAAATATGTATTGTACATTTTTTGTTCTCCTTCTTTTATAATTAACTTAAACAAGATTTTGATTTTGTAGCCTAATGACACAAATGGAGCTCTTTGATCGAAGCCTCGGCGATCTAGAATTTTAGCTAATACTAGTACATGGTATGATTCTAATTTTGAATGTCTGTGAATGTGTTTATATTTTAACTATACAATATCGATGATTACAAAAAAGTTGTAGTCACTAACTCTCTCAAAATTTAATATTTGCATGAATAGTTATCGACTTGAGTTGATTTGTACTTTATTTTGATAATGAATTTTTGTCCCCTTTAATATTTATCTTAAACAAAATTTTAATTTTTTGCAGCTCAACATCTCAAATAGAGTTGTTTGATCAAAATCTCAACATGGAACCAACCAATACTAATATATGGTATGATTCTAATTTTGATTGTTAGTGAATGTTTTTACTTTAACCTTACAATAATGATTAGAAAATTGTAGTGACTAAACCCTAAAAATTAATATTTGCATAAATGGTTCTCGACCTAAAATTGATTTTGTAGTTTATTATAATATTGATAATGTTTTTTTCTTCTTCTTCTTTAATGTTTATCTTGAACATTTTTTATTTTTATTTTGCAGGCCACTATCATAACTCACAAATCGAGTTCTTTGTTCAAAATCTCGACATGGAATCAATCAATACTCAAGTACATGGTACATATTCTAATTTTGATTGGTAGTCTCTCTCGAACACTAACATTTACATATATATCTTGTGTCAAATTATATTTTTAGTCTTTAAAGTTTGACATCATGATTTATTTAACATTTAAAATTTCAAAAACAATATTATTTGGAATGTGACTTTTCCTTTTTTTTCTTTGCCAACTTTCTTTTCAATTTTAGTCTCTCTTGTTAACTAAAGGTGGCAAGTTCGATTTAATGTAATAAACAAGTGTGGCATGTTAGTAAAATTATAGTTCAACGACATAATGTATGAATTATGAGTAAGAAGTCTCAAGTTTGAACTTCCTTCTTATATATGTTGTTAAAAAAAAATGACCCAAAATTTGAATGTTGTGATATGTATAAAAATATTATTTTTGTTATTTGATAGGCCTTCAATGAGCAAAATGGGTTAAAACAAAGTTTTAATTTTGCAATTTTATTGGAGTGGGTGTCTGATATATATTCTACAAATGTGAGTTTTTTTCATAAACATTTGTATTCGTAACTTTTATGATATGATCTCTCTTTGTTTATAATTTTTTATGTGTTTTTGTCCTTTATTTATAATAATACACATTTCATAACTCTTTTCAGTATACTTGATGTCATCTTTTGCATCGTGTCTGATAAAGAAAATCAAGGAGACGATTTGGAATATGATAAAGCAGATCAGCCGGAGGAAAATTCTTCTGTTATTTCTCCTCCATTAGAATGACAATACGTTGTCTGTAAAGTATTATTTTGTCTCATTAGCTCTCTCATTCTTTTGTAACTCTATATAAAGGAGGTTAGGGTAAGCCGCTGAGGCTGCAGCCGCAATACTTTCAACTGGGAACAATGGAAAGTTTGTTGATAGGATAGTTTCGTTGGAGAACAATTATCCTCTAGGCTCGCCGTACTCGGAAGATCTCGACGACGAGTCGCCGAAGAAGAAGAATGAAAATGTATTGAAGAAGATAGGAGTATTGTGAAAGAAAAACCAGAAGTAAACTGATCAGTAATGAATGAACTTGTATGAATGTCTGTTAGTAGGATGTTTTTATGGTATCTTTTGTAATTGGCCTTTTACTTTCCCATTGCCTTTTTGGTTTGTTTTATGTTTGAAGACTGTTATGGGCACTCTTTATAGCATCTTTATCTATATGTATGCTGTGGGTACAAAGGGCAATGTATAACTATACTTTTCATTCATTTTTTATTTTTATTTTATTTTTTTTTTACTTCTTTTTTCTTCATTTTTTGCAGCACATGGAGAAGATTTTGTTTTTTTCTTAAACTTTTGATTTTTAATGGATTAAATTACAAGTTTAATATTTTTAGATGGTGTCCATTTTTGGTCCTGAAATTTTAAGAGGTTATCTCAACTTTCAATTTTGTATTCTTGGTCATGAACTTTAAAAAAATGTTTAATAATTGGTCATGAACTTTAAAAAAATGTTTAATAATTTTTTAAACTTTCGAATTATATGTTGTGAGTTTTAAAAAAGTATATAATACATCCTTAATTTTGTAATTATGTGTTGTAGATCTCTAAAGTTTTCAACTTTGGGTCATTTTTTTTTTATATTTATGAATCTACTAAGCATAAAAATTGAAATTTTAGGGTTTTATTAGACATCAAATTCAATTTTATATTTAGAGTAAAACTTGCTTGCAGGTTGGGCTAAAATCATATCTTTTAGAGCTCAACCATGTGTCACATTGTGGGTGGATAAATATTTATATCATTTAAAAAAAAAAATTATACCTAACTTTCGGGAGAATTTCTAGTACATCAGTGGTATGTAATTTTTTCATACCACTACCTTTAAATGAATGACAGGTGGCGAAATAGTTGTTTGACTGGAACCCCTCTATTAAATGTATTATTTTTTTAAACTATTTTGTCACGTGTCATTCTCGCAGTGGTATGGAAAAACTTCATACCACCGATGTACTATAAACTCTCCCTAACTTTCTAATGTCGTTATCACGATTTTTTTTTTACCCATTTTCTCTCTCTCCTCTCACATTCTCCTTCCTCCTCCAAATGTCCTTCCCTTTTCTCTCTCGCCCTTCAACCCCTCCTCCTCCGGTGACCATGGAAATCGAGCTCCAACCTCAATTGATTAAAAAAAAGATCCACTTTCTCTTCGACAGGATGAAGACATTAAATGTTTCCCGATTCCAGACAAAAACTGAGGATGTTAAAGGTTAAAAGAGGTGAAAGTTTCAACGGTTTTTGTGAAGGGGAGGCGGGTCGGAGTGGCGACGACGGTTTTGAAATTGGAGGAGGGGAAAAATTAGAGGTTTTGTTCCATTGGGATCCCGACGGCGTGAGATTTGTGATGTGTGTGAATTGTAATGGAAGCTGTAAAGTTTTGGATTAGAGGAGAAGAAGACAATGTGGGTTGATACAAATTTGAGGCTTTTTTAGGGAGTAAAAAAACAGCTGTTTTATTTTTTAAATTTAATTACATAGATTAGTGGGAGAAATGAAGGAGAAGAAAGATGAAAATCGATTTCCATATTACGAGGGGTTGGAAGGTCGGGAGGGAGAGGGCCTTCAAAGGAGGAAGGAGGAGGTGAGAGGAGAGAGAAAGTGGAAAAAAAATGAAGTAAAGTTAAGTAAATAACCACGTTTAGATTTTTTTTTTATAAAAAACGTATAAACATTTAGTCAATCACAATGTGTCACATGGCTGGGCGGCTTGTAGCCGACAGCAAGCAAGTTTTACTAAAAAAATATATATAAACATTTAGCCAATCACAATGTGCCAGATGGCTGGGTCGGGCATGCAATCAAGTTTTGCTCTTATATTTAATAGATCAATTACCAATTAAAACGTTTAAGAACTAAATAGATACAACCCTAAATGTTTAGAGACTAAACTTGAATCAAAATAAAATAATTTCTCTCATTTTTCAATTTCATTCTTGCCCCATTCTTAGAGCAACAAGGTGGAGTATGAATTTTTTTTTTGCTCTGGTCGCATAAATAACAATCATACCCAAAATAATAACAAATATAACAAAATATAAAACATTTTGTAAATATAACACACAAATCAATGACTATCACTAATATTCATCGATAAAATGACTATCAACTATAACATTCACAAAATTTTATTAAAAAAACAGAGGTGAATAGACTATTATGATAAAAATGATCATATTTGTAAATATTTAAAAAAATATATTATATTTTTAATTATTTTACTTTAATTTTTTTTATTAGTACACATTTTACTCTAAATTAACACTTATACAATAGTTTTTTTTTTTTTTTTAATTTGTAGAAAAAATGTTCAATAGTTAAATAATAATTAATATTTAACGATAAGATTCATGTTATTTTTACTAATTTCCCACTTCCGCCATTTCAAAAAGAAAAAAAAATTCCACTACCGCCATTTCAAAAAGAAGAGAAAAAAAAATCGCACTTCCCCGCCATTTTCTTTTGCTATATATTTTACCAACTTTCATTGGATTGCATTTGCTTTCTTCAGATTTATTTTGCAGATTTAGATTCTAAAACATCATGGCGAATGCAGTAGTGAACTTGTTTCCGCTTGGTTTCGTTTTTTGTCCTTCCGATGAAGATCTCCTCGCTTTCTATCTTTACAATAAGATCGTTCAAGAATTTACTCCTCCATATTTGCCGCCCGTGATCGATCTTTATAGCCACGAGCCTTCTGCGATATGGCAACAACTCGGAGGGACCGATGGTCAAGACCTTCATTTTTTCACCAATCTGAAGAAGAAGAAATCTCGTATCATCAGAAAAGTTGGCTCCAATGGCGGCACCTGGAGCGGAGAAAATAGCGCCGCTAAAATATTTTCTTCTTCTAATTACGGTAATACTTTAATTGGTACTTCGAAGCGTTTTCACTACGAGAATCGTAAAGTCGAAGTTAGCGATGATTGTTCGTGGACCATGTATGAGTACATGCTTGCTCCTGATATCGTACCGAAAGGGGTGGTACATGATTCTTACGTAGTTTGTAAGATTCGAAAAAATATTTTGAAAAAGAGAAAAAGAGAAGAAGTAGTCGTCCTAACAACACAAACGCAAAAAGATGATCAAGTTATTGAAAGTAAAAATCAAGAAGAATCGGTCGAGAACAAACGATTTCGTAACGAAGATATTTTCGAGCCATGGAACCAAATAGATTTGAGTTGCATTGATGACTTTCCATTGCTGGAAGATTTGCTGCCTCCAACTTGGTAAATTTTTACTTTTGTTTTGATTATTATTCCTGATGAATGTTTCTTTATTATTATTTTTCAATAATTATCTTAAACAAATTTTTAATTTTGCAGCTCGACGACACAATTGGAATTCTTGGATCAAAATTATAATAATGGGGAATCTGCTAACAATAGGTAAGATTCCAATTTTGATTGTTAATGAGTTTTTTTTTTTTCTTTTTTTTCTAGGGTTAGGGTTATGTCTATAGTCACCGCTTCTAGTCCCAAATGATGAATTAAAATATTATTAAAATAGTTAAAAGTAAAAAAAAATAAAAAAGATTTTTTTTTTTTTTTGGCAAAATACATATTTTTTTCTAGGTTTAGGGTTATGTGTATAGTCACCGCTTCTAGTCCCAAATGATGAATTAAAATATTATTAAAATAGTTAAAAGTAAAAAAAAAAATAATAATAATAAAAAGAAATCTTTTTCCTTTGATTTTTTTCTTTTTTTTCCTTTGAATCTATTTGTTCCTTCGTGCTAACAAAACAACTCAGCCGGGCAGAGGATAAAAGTGATTGTTTGCGGTACAAAAGTAAAAAACGAACGAAGATGAAAAGTAATTTTCTTTTTTACTTTTTAACTATTTTAATATTTAACCTAATAAATAATAATATTCACTCATCCTATGTGATTTTAAAAAATGACTCGTAACTCATAAGCATCCATGTAGTTATCAATCTGTTGAGTCGGATATAGCTTCGAGACTAAAAGTGTCATTTTAAAACTTTAAGAATCGTAAATAGATACTAACTCCAAACTTCATCGACCAAACGTGTATTGTACCTTTTTTGCGCTCCTTCTTTTATAATTATCTTAATCAAGATTTTGATTTTGTAGCATAATGACACAAATGGAGCTCTTTGATCGAAGCCTGGACAATCTAGAATTCTAGCTAATACTAGTACATGGTATGATTCTAATTTTGAATATCTGTGAATGCGTTTATATTTTAACTATACATCGATGATTACAAAAATTGTAATCACTAACTCAATTTTAATTTTTTTTTGCAGCTCAACATCTCAAATAGAATACTTTGATCTAAATCTCAACATGGAACCAACCAATACTAATATATGGTATGATTCTAATTTTGATTGATAGTGAATGTTTTTACTTTAACCTTACATTAATGATTAGAAAATTGTAGTGACTAAACCCTAAAAATTAATATTTGCATAAATGTCGACCTAAAGTTGATTTTGTAGTTTATATTATTGATAATGATTTTTTCTTCTTCTTCTTTAATGTTTATCTTGAACATTTTTTATTTTTATTTTGCAGGCCACTATCACAATTCACAAATCGAGTTCTTTGATCAAAATCTCGACATGGAACCAATCAATACTCAAGTACATGGTACATATTCTAATTTTGATTGGTAGTCTCTCTCGAACACTAACATTTACATAAATGTCTTGTGTCAAATTATATTTTTTAGTCTTTGAAGTTTGACAACACGATTTATTTATCATTTAAAATTTCAAAAACAATATTATTTGTAAGGTAGTTTTTCCCTTTTCTTCTTTGCGAACTTTCTTTTCAATTTTAGTCTCTCTTGTTAATTAAAGGTGGCAAATTCGATTTAATATAATAAAAAAGTGTGACACGTCAATAAGATCACAGTTCAACGACATAATGTATGAACTATTAGTAATAAGTCTCAATGAGTAAAATGGATTTTCAATTTTATTTTTATTATAAAACAAAGTTTTAATTTTGCAGTTCAACTATAACAATACAAGAGGGAGAATTGGGCCATTCCGGTCCTTGAAGCTCAGGCGATTTGCGCTGGTTTAGAATCTCTTCCGCCTCCTGGCCACCGCCCTATGGTGGTAGAATCCGACTATCTATACTTGATTAAACTCATCAACAAAGAAACGGAGGACCTCACAGAAGTCAGGATGTTTGTCGAAGAAATTGGGCGTCTGGCTTCAGAGTGTAGTGCCATTTCTTTTGTGTTCATTCCGCATTGTCAAAACGGTGTTGCCTATGAGATGGCTCATCGCTCATGCATGTTGGGTTTTTCAGAAGAATGGGGAGAGAGTCCATCGGAGTGGCTCTCCGAAATTCTCATGAAGGACTCTTTAACAGCTACTAATTTCTATTTTTTCTTTTTTTGTTTGTTAAAAAAAAAACAAAAAAAAGAGGAGTTTATTTTTTATTTTTAATAATGATCATAAACAAGATTTTCAATTTGCTTCTAAACAACACAAATGAATTTTATTGGAGTGGTTGTCTATGATATTCTACACATGTGTTTTTTTTTTCCATAATTAAACATTCGTATTTGTAATTTGTATGATATGATCTCTCATTTATTTATAATTTTTCATGTGTTTTTGTCCTTTATTTATAATAAATAATAATACACATTTCATCAACGTACATTCAACTTGGAGCAATGTATATTTTTTATATTAATTTATATATGACTAATAACTTTCCGGTTCAAATATATCATTTTGATACTTATACTCAAAGTTAATATAGACTAATTTTTTAATGTTTTTCTTTTTTTAACATGTAACATGTTGGGGTCAGGAATTGAACCTAGGACCTCATAGTCATTAGGCTACATCATGTCGTTGAAGTATGCCCTTGTTAGCTTGTTGTCATTTTTTTTAATGTTAACAAGACATCAATAATGAAATTAAATTTAAAATTTATAGAAAGTAAGTGGATTAAATTTAGACAATTGAGAGTACAAAGACTAAAATAAAACAACCCAAAACATAGAGACTAATCAATACTCATACATTTGCACTTATATGAAAATATTTCATGTATAAATGAACCATCTAGTATGAGTATATATTATTAATATATAGTATATGTGAAAATATTTCATGTGTAGCTGATTTTTATGTTTAAAATTGATGACATTTTTGTTTACATCAACATACACCATGTATAATTAATTACATATCATTAACATAGGGTAGTATATTAATTTATATTCGATTATACCATGTATATGTCTTTGGAGAGTGAAAATTACATATTAATGTGTATATATATCGCCAACAAGAGTACAGCTCAACGACATGATGTATCGCCTAGTGACCATGAGGTCTTAGGTTCAATCCCCCACCCTAACTAATTGTACATCAACTTAAATACTTTTAATATATTTGGTCATTTGTGAAATAAAAAATATTTGTATCGAGGGATAATATAGCAACTTAAAGAGTCCTAATACCGCTGAAAAAAAAAAAAAAAAAAACTACTACTCAACAAAATAAAAAATCAGCCCATTGTCTTTGGGCCGAAAACATTTCTTTAAAAACAAAAGGCCCAAATGTTTTTCCAGTATTTAGTAATTACCCTCTTAGGGTTTTGGTGCGCAGTCGAAGAACCCTTTTGTGCGCAGCTCCTCCTTCTCCAACTTCCGAAGCCCTCGCCGAAGTCGAAGAACCTGCAATCATGGGGTAAGATAGTTTACTCGAATCGGTTTTTGAAAGGATTCTGTGAAATTAATTCGAGGAAACGATACTGTGAAGCGAATATTTGCTTTGTCGATTGATTTTGTGATTTCTACTTGCTTGAATCTGTTTTTGAAAATGATTGATATTCGTTTTCCTACAAACATTCGTTATATTGAGTTTGGAACTGAAATTGATTTTTGTTCCAATGAGTTGAATTTTTCTGTGGATATTTCAACTGCCTTTATGATTATTAGAAGGCCTTCTCCTTTTAGTTTCAATGAATACTTGTTAGAGTTTGAAATTACCAGTAGTTTTTCCAATGACTAAGAATTTGGATGAGCAAACATGAGTTAGGAATTATGTTCAGACACGTTGGAAAACTCAAGACGAATATCAGGTTTTGGTTTGTTCGTGGGTTTGATTTATTGATGTTTATACTGATGATCTTATTTAACAGGAAGACTCGTGGAATGGGAGCCGGGCGCAAGCTGAAATCCCACCGTAGAAGGCAAAGGTGGGCTGACAAAGCTTACAAGAAGTCTCACCTTGGCAACGAATGGAAGAAGCCATTTGCTGGATCTTCTCATGCCAAAGGCATTGTGTTGGAAAAGATGTAAGATTGCAACATAGTTTTTGTTATCTTCGGATTTTTTTTCAACAGTTATTTGCAATCATACATAGCAATATGATGCATTCATCTAATTGATATAAGTGCCAAGTCATCTGATTGATTTTAATGTTGGTAACTTCTATTCTCCCATTTGATAATTGGGGATCTTTAATTTATCATAATCGATTTTACCCAACATTACAAGTCACTGTCACCCAACTTGATTTTGAGTCTAAGAATGATATTGTTCCAAATGATTTAGGGTTTAGATTTCGGTCTTGGTTCTGAGTAGTAATTGAGGCAGCCCCTCTGCAATTTCAATGGCAAATGAGGTGTTATACGCACTTCTGCTTTCAGATTTACTGAGATTTCCTTTGAAGCTGGCATAGTAAGCATAAGTACATTTTCTTATTGATCTTTTTCTAATCAAAATTTGCTGAGATTTCATGTGATAATTAGATATCTTTAGTTTATCATAATTGATTCGACCCAACATTACAACTCACTGTCACCCAACCTGATTTTTAGTCTCAAGAATGATATTGTTCCAAATAATTTAGGGTTTAGATTTGTCTTTTGGTTCCGAGTAGTAATTCAGGCAGCCCCTCTGCAATTTCCATTGCAAAGGAGGCGTTATATTGCTCGTAGAAAGAATCGCTTCTGCTCTTCAGATTTGCTGAGATTTCCTTTGAAGCTGGTCTAGTAAGCATAAGTACATTATCTTATTGATCTTTTTCTAATCAAAATTTGCTTACATTTCATTTTAGGATTATACATCTTTAATTTATCATAATCAATTCTACCCAACATTATAAGTAAGCCACTGTCACCCAACTTGAATTTTAGTCTCAAGAATTATATTCTTCCAAATAATTTAGGGTTTAGATTTGTGTTTTGGTTCTGAGTAGTAATTCAGGCAGCCCCTCTGCAATTTCCATTGCAAAGGAGGCGTTATACTGCTCGTAGAACGAATTGCTTTTGCTCTTCAGATTTGCTGAGATTTTCTTTGAAGCTGGTCTAGTAAGCATAAGTACATTTTCTTATTGATCTTTTTCTAATCAAAATTTGCTTACATTTCATTTTATGATTAGACTTCTTTAATTTATCATAATCGATTCGACCCAACATTACAAGTCACTGTCACCCAACTTGATTTTTAGTCTCAAGAATGATATTGATCAAAATAATTTAGGGTTTAGATTTGTGTTTTGGTTCCGAGTAGTAATTCAGGCAGCCCCTCTGCAATTTCCATTGCAAAGGAGGCGTTATATTGCTCATAGAATGAATCGCTTCTGCTCTTCAGATTTGCTGAGATTTCCTTTGAAGCTGGTCTAGTAAGCATAAGTACATTATCTTATTGATTTTTTCTAATCAAAATTTGCTTACATTTTATTTTATGATTAGACATCTTTAATTTATCATAATCAATTCTACCCAACATTTCAAGTCACTGTCACCCAACTTGATTTTTAGTCTCAAGAATGATATTGTTCCAAATAATTTAGGGTTTAGATTTGTGTTTTGGCTCCGAGTAGTAATTCAGGCAGCCCCTCTGCAATTTCCATTGCAAAGGAGGCGTTATACTGCTCGTAGAACGAATTGCTTCTGCTCTTCAGATTTGCTGAGATTTCCTTTGAAGCTGGTCTAGTAAGCATAAGTACATTTTCTTATTGATCTTTTTCTAATCAATTTTTTTTTGGTAGTTACTTCAGATTTTATTGAGTTCTTAGCTCTAGTAACCTAATTGATATTTTTCTGCATGTTCTCTCTGAGATAGCACACTGGCCTGTTCATTTTCATTTATTTTCATCACTCTTGATCCGTTTGTTCATACATAATATATATGGTATCGTAACCTTCTCTTTGAATTTTGATTTGTGATGTTTAAATGTGTAATCTAAATGAGGAAATGCTAATCTTATTTCAGAGGTATTGAAGCTAAGCAGCCGAATTCTGCCATTCGAAAATGTGCTAGGGTCCAACTCATCAAAAATGGAAAGAAGATTGCTGCATTCGTACCGAATGATGGTTGTCTTAATTATATTGAGGAGAATGTAAGTTGACCCCCCCCCCCCCAAAAAAAAAAAAACATAAAAAGAAAAAGAAATGAAAGGGTTTGAAACTCTAATGAAATGAAATCTGTGACTGCAGGATGAAGTGTTGATTGCCGGATTCGGTCGTAAAGGACATGCCGTCGGAGATATTCCTGGTGTTCGATTCAAGGTTGTGAAGGTCTCCGGTGTTTCTCTCCTTGCTCTTTTCAAGGAGAAGAAGGAGAAGCCAAGGTCTTAAGTTTGCTTGGCAGAGTTTTGTTATCTATAATTTTAGAGTATTTTCAGATCTTGATTATTGGTTGTTTTGGACTTATAATGTAGAATTGGTCCCTCTTTGCAGTCTGATTTTTTGACATTTGAGAATTCCTACCATTTTTCTCTAAGATTATTAAAATATCAACAACCATGTCAAGCTTTGATTGAATTCTTTCTGCATTTGTGCTAATTTGCATATTTCTCTGGTGCAATATTCAGTCTATGAATTGGATTTCATGTTAGCAGTTTAGATTCCCAAGCTAGAGAAAAAAAATTCTGGGCAGTTATAATTTGATTTAAGGAAAGAAACATGAGTTATATCATTTTATGGTGATTCAGAATTAACTTCTTTTTGTATATTGATGGATTGAATTTTTTGAAACCATGTTTATTAGAATAAAAAAACTCATCAAACTCCTATCAAATTATAGATGATAACTGCCTAGAAAATTGAATGATAAGGTTTTTTTTTTATAGGCAACCCTATAAATATAACTTTTTTTCAGAGTAATATTTTATAAGGTCTTTTTTTTAATTTGGAAAACCTTGGATCATAAGTGTTAATTTATATAATTGGTGATTGATTAATCTTGATTTTAAATAACTATGATTACCTCTACCAAAAAAATATAATTTTAACATTCACACACATTTTAATCAATATGATTACCTCTACTGATTAAAATGATATATATAGGAAAATTGCACTCGATATCAATTTGTGTGTGAATGTTAAAATTATGATTTAAATCTTATCTTCAACATTTTGTACAAAACAGAGTTTTCTCATCACATTTTTTTTTTCTAATCAATCTCAAAATTGTAATAAATTTAACACTATTTTTAAGGAGGACCACACCTTGTAAAAAAAACAAACAAAACATGAAGTCAAAGGAGGTATATAATTGCAATTGCAACAGCGATATAGCACCAGATCAAGATTACAATGTTTGAACCAAGCTATGTTTAGAGGTGGACTCAAAAACCACTTATGAAGTGTAGTTTTTTACTATAGGACTTGCAACATCTGATGGTAAGATTCGAACCTATAATATCTTGATTAAGAACATATACTTTAACTAATTAAGTTAAACTCAAGTTAGCATAAGAATTATTACATTCACACTCACTTTTAATTAATAATATGAAATCGTCACATTAACCTCTTAAATACTTTAAAATGCACCAACTATCCATAAACTTTAAGAATTTTTACAACTAAACACATGGAACTATATTATTGCTTCAATTTAACTCAATTCTTTTTATAATTTCTAAAAAAAAAAAAAAAAAAAAAAAAAAAAAAAAAAAAAAAAAAAACTATAATATTAACCATTATTAAATATATAATTTATAGATGCATTGACTAGTTTTTTTTCTTCTCAAAGATATTTAATGAATACGGGGTGAGGATTGAATTTCAGACCTCTCAGTTAAGGTCATAACTTTATGTCAATTGAGTTGTGTTCGGTTTGACATGCATTGACTAATTGAGTTAGGCTAACAACCATTTAATTAAGCCAACAAAAGCATAGGTCAGCGACATGATGTATCGCCTAGTGACCATGAAGTCCTAGGTTCAATCTCCCACCCCAACATATTATAAAAAAAAAAAAAAAAAAAAACTATTTAATTAAAATAATACTTATATATGATTCCTATCTTTTACAATAGTTAAATGTTTGATTGCAATAGTTTCTAAGTTTAGGGAGTAATTAATAAAATTAAAAGTTTGATGGTGTGATTTGTGATAATTGTATAACTAAAGGGTGGTCCTTGCAATTATTTCTTTCTGATATTTATTAGTGCGGTGTTTTTTTTTTTTTTTTTGAGTTTCTAATTTTAAACCGCCACTTCCAGCAATTTGAAACAAACAAAATAAAAATATCAGAACCCCTCTTTCTCCCTCTCCAAAACCTCCCGTCGCTCTCTCTCCGCCTTCGATTTTCGAAATCGTTCAATCCGATTCCGACAGATCACCATCATCATCTCTTCCGCGATTCTTCCAGATCGATCTCCATGGACGGCGTAGGTACTGATCAAGATCGCCGTTTTAGCCGTCTCAGCCTCATTGATTTCGCTTCTGAGGACGATTTCCTCCTCTCTTCTTCTACCTGCGACCTCCATGACGCCAATTCTTTAGGTCTCCTTCTGTTTATTGTGTTTCTATTCTTACTTTTGCTGATAATTTTGTGTTTTTAGCCCCGAACTGCCTGAGTTTGATTTTCGTTCTGTGTGTTTTTCTTGAATGTTTGATATTCTTTTTACCACTCAAATGGCAGCACTCGTTGTTAATTTTTGTTTTTGGTTGATAATTAATCCTGTTTACTTCTTTACGCGTTGTTCATCTGTGGTAGTTTTGTGTTGATGTTCTTCTTGGCTTTAAGAACAAGAAGATTTACTTAATATTTGGGAAACTTGAAGTTTTAATCATTGTATTGGACTTCTGTTTGGTGTTGTTATGTGTAGACATTACAAACGAGGTTGAGGAACAGGATAATTTTAGACAATTACAGACCGTGGGTTCAATAGATGAAAGATTATACGCCTTCGAACACAGAGAGGATGGACCTCATTTACTTCAATCTTCGGAACCGGAAAGGCTCAGAAGAAATGGAAAATATAACTTGCGTAAGAGTTTAGCATGGGATAGTGCTTTCTTCACTAGTGCAGGTATTTTTTTTTTTTGCATTTGAAAGGTGACTTTGGTTTTTTCCCAATAGATCTCTATCTCTTACTGTTCTAACTTCTTGTGTTTCAGGGTTTTTGGATCCTGAGGAGTTAACTAGCATGACTGCACCAGCAGGCAGGAATGAAAAACGTGCATTACCCGTAATTTCAGAAGATGTTCAGAAATCTTCAGATTCAATTTCTACATTAGAAAGTGAAATTATGCCATTGGAAAGCATCGAGGGCAATTTATTCGAAGATGTAAGGGCTTCAATTCAGAAATCTAGTAGAATAGTTGGGAAGGCTAACCCAAGGAGTAAAGCTGAAACCAGACAACAGGAAGCACGAAAACCTCCATGTGAGCATCTTTCTACATAAAAAAAATGGTTTAGTAAAAACTTTTTATTTAGATAAAATGAGAAGTCCGTTCTTAAAATCCCAGCTTCATAACGGGAACAGTACTGTAATTTTTGGTATGGTTACTGCTCGAAGAACCAGTTTTTCTTTGCAAAACATGAAGCTATTTGCGTGCTATATAAAATTTGAAATGTATTTGCGTATTGATTAATTCTGCAGGAGACTTGTTGTGGGTTTAGCAAGATTTATGAATATTTTATATTATGATTTTGTATTTCATCAGAACTGAATCTAACATTACGCATTATTTTCAGCTCCAGGACTGCTTGATCTTACTTCACAAAATAAGGCAAGTTAAATTAATGTTTGCATCCTCTTAGTGTTTCATAGGTGTAAATCTCTTTTTGGTCGATAGAACCTCCACAACTATTTTACCTTGTTCTTTATACTTTCAAATGTTTTATTTTGATGCTTGAATTTTCATAAAAGTTCTTTTTGATCCTTGTTAAATCTTTGTCTAGCATTTATCTGAAATTTTGGTTCACTTGTTCTCAGATCTGATATCATACCTTATATAGGTGGTAGCTAAAACACTGCCATTTGAGATTTCTGTTAAAAGCATTGAAAAGTTTTGTGTTTAAGGACAAAAAAGGATTTTTATACCAAGTCGAAACTTGAAAGTATATAGATCAAAATGGAATAAGTGTAAAAGTATGAAGACAAAATTTAGATTTATACCTTTCTTGTATATTCAAACTCATAATGTTGTGCAACATTTCAGGTAAAGGACAGGTCTACATCCAGTAAGCAAACTGATGGGTTGCAAGGACCTGGGAGAACTATTAAGCAGAATTCTTCTCAACCACGCGGTGGACAGGTGAAGTTACAAACCTAAGTGCCTTATAACCGATTTTATAGTTTTCAAATATCTTCTGGTTTCTGTAGCTCTAGCTATTAACCCAGACCATTGGCATCTGCATTTGAACACCAGCAATATTATAAATTTATATCTTGCTTTTTTTGGCTGGATTACATTCTATGAGCGGAACCCGGCTAGCATGCTAACTCTTTATCGGGGGATTTCCCATCTCAGTAGGAGCTTTCCATTGTAGAGCTCGGTAGTATTCACAGTATTAGTCTGCTCGGAAGCAAACTCGCTTTAAGAGCTAGGAGCAAAGCCACTTTACCAAGTTTACTTCCTTTAGAATGAAATTAATGTTAAAGTTGATTTTGTTTGTTAGCTTGTAGTGACTGATGCCCAAGGAAGGCAGGTGTATAACATTAAAATCTCTGACTACGGATTAGCTTATGCCTGTCTAATAGCCATCTCATTTCTTTTTTCACCATTGTCTACTCATTTGTCCCACATTTTTTTTCTGCTTCTGAAAAAAGAATATGTTCTTATTTTTTAAGCAATTGAAGGCAGTCAGCAGGCTTCCTTCGAACACAGCATTGACAAAGAGGCCTTCCTTTGGCCATAATCTTCCAGCCATTGCAAAGGATGTTAATATAAGTGGTGCCGGACCTGCAGGTGATTAGAACTTGAATTTAGCTAAATATATTCTTTGAAATGGAATGCAAATATATATCTATTCTGAACTTTTTCACGTGAATTGCAGATAGGCGGGATTCAGTTAGTCTTAGAACTATTGCACATAAGCTTACCCGAAATTTAGCTGCAGCTAAGAGTGAAGTTTCTATAAGTTCGTCTGACAAGGTTGGTAAATCTTCCTCCCAAGATGTGAGGAGAAAAATAGAGTCTAAGGCTTTACCTTCGTCTGGTATCGATAAAACACCATCGCGAGTTGCATCGAAGGTCAAGACTCCTATTGGGAATTCTCGTCTCTCTTCTAAGCATTCTTCAGGAATATCACCTGCTAGCTCTATTAGTGAGTGGTCGACAGAGTCATCATCAAATTCTGCTCTTGAACTACGATCTAATAGCCCAAGAGCCAGCCTTCACTCAATTTCGAGCAAAAGAATCTCTATAGACAGTGATGCATCTCATGATGGAAGAAACCATCCTGTTGGACCCCATCCTCGGACTACTACTGGTTTGCCATCTCAATCCGTAAAGAAAACTTCACAATCTTCTATACTTCCTCCTACTTCAACGAAGCCTTCGGGTCTCCGATTGCCATCGCCTAAAATCGGATACTTTGATGGGGTAAGTTTTGTGTTTTTATTTATAGGTTAAATTATCAAAAATACCCTTGAACTATGGGGGTTGGTTTCAATTATACCCCCGAACTTTGAAAATTTTCATTTTAACCCTTGTAGGCTTTTGCCGTTAAATTCATGGACATAATAGTTTGTGTCTGCTTATGTGAACAAATCTAAACACATACATGAAAAAAAAATAGACACATGGCATCTATGACCCGCCTCCAATTTTTGGTTCTTTTGTTTATGATTTTTTCCCTAATAACCCCCAAATTTACCTCACGTATGTGTTTAGATTTGTTCACATAAGCAACAAAAACAAACACAAACTTTTCCGTCCATGAATTTAACGACAAACGCCTTCAAGGATTTTTTTGAAACAAAATTGAAACTTCAAGGGTTAAAATGATATTTTTCAAAGTTTGAGGATACAATTGAAACCAACCCCATAGTTCAAGGGTATTTTTGATAATTTAACCTTTATTATATGATCTAGTATATTTAGTTGAAAGGTGATTTTTTTCAAGTCATTGTGGTAAGCAAGGGAGCTAAAATTTGTTGTCATAAGCCGTTCCCATGGTGACAAAACTCCGGAAAAGTTGAAAACATACCTCTCTTATATTTTCATTTTTCAAAATTTCAGAATTGATTTTATTATTTTATTTTTTTGAAAAACAGAATTTAAATATTTAAAGACCTTTTTGTGACTGTATTTCACAGGGGAAAACATCTAGCTTGAAGTCTAATCTGTCTGTACCTGGTGGCTTGACTAAGATTGGAGCTGGAAATGACAACACAAGTGGAGGCCAAAATAAGACCAAGCCTTCAAAGCTTCAAATTGCTAGATCATTGCCCAAGGGCACAACCCGTGCTAATATTCAGCCCAATATGAATTTGAAATCTCATAAGCCTACTGCAACTAAGATATCGAAAACGAATGAACTTGACCAAGAAGTCAAGGAGCTTGATTGCAAAGGATCGAATACAGATTTGCACGATTCAGATGCAGCTGCAGAAAGTACTAAGAATTCAGGTGCTTCGAGGGAGAAGATGAGCCAAGAAAAGGAAGCTGGCTGTAACGCAAGCGAAATGACAACAGCTAACACCGATGGAGAACCTAACCGGTCACCAACCTAATGTTGATGTATGCTTCCATCTCAGAGAAGTGATCGGTGAATGATGGTGAGGGAATTTGTTCAAGAGGGTTCGATGTAATTTCGAGTTGAAAGAAGTCATTATGAAGCCAACTTTATGCTTGCAGAAGGTAAGTCAGAATCATGAATTTGGTTGGATTTTGATTCTCGAAAAGAGTTCGTAACTGTCGATAAGGATTCTCGACGAAAATATCACGCTGCCTGCTCCCTAGTTATGTTATTGTGAATATCTGAATAGTGTTCAAAGGAAGCCTCCCACTTTCTTGCCAAACTCAAAAGCTCACTGTTTCCTCTCACTGAATGGAATTATCATCTCTAACTGAGGATCTCTCTGTCTCAGCTGCGGCCTCAGATGTGGATCAAGAATGACACATCTTGCCATCTAACCACAGCATTCTGAGAACAAACAATTCTAATGTTGTGGCTTGTCCAGGTGTATGTCTGGTCCAGTGTTTCATGTCGATGTACCGAATCTCGGGTTTCTTATGGAACGTGAAGGTCTGTACTGCTGCAGCATCTGATACCAATTATATGGAGGCATTGCTGACCAGTGAGTTGAGTTGGTATCGTCGCGCTCGTGAGCGTGTGGGAACAAGACTTTTGAGAGATTGAAAGAGGTGCTTGGCGACGTTAATTTCGCGCCATTCGGAATCCAAAAATGGTTGGCATGTTTTACCTTTTTTGTAGTTCACGAATAGTATTGTAGATGTTCCTCTTTTAACCAATGTGCTGTACGGAACATTTCTGTGTTTCACAGAAAGAAGTAATTGTATGAAAACTTTATTGTAGTAGTTATAAATCATTCGAAGAGCTTAGATTTATCTATTATTAATTTTAAATATATATTAATAAAAAAAAGTATTCAGGATAAATAGCTCCACTGGATTTGTTTTTCGCACAATAAATTTACACATTAGTAAAATTGCATTTTATTATTTTAAATTAAATTTTTAAAAAATCTAGTTATAAGAAATTTTCAACAATAAAAGCTAGTCTATTAAGTATAAATCTGCCTTATAAAAAAATAATTCCATACTATCTCGATTTATTATTTGTCATCTCCCAAATTTATTATTTTTTATTACAACAAATACAAAGATCGAAAATTTGAACTCTGCTTCAACATTCCTCAACAAAGTTGTCAAATTGTCAATAGGAGTTGGCTGTAGTTCTAAAAACCTTCCCGGACCGAAACTGATTTTGTTCCGTGCACGACAAATATGAGATATAGAGATTAAACCTCTGACCTCAAATGAAAAAATATATATCAATTAAGCTATGCTCATCTAATCGAACCTGATTAGCCAGTCAAACTTTAGCTGATTTGGGAAACATTTTGATTACCACGCTATTGTAAAATTTGGTTAAGAAAATATTCCTACAAAATCCGCAAGGCAGTAGTAGTACATGAGGGCATAAAAAACTACCATTTACAAACTAATTTCAAGATCTCTATTAGAGCCTATGAAAAAAGTATCAGCCATGTCCTATTTATTTGAAAGCTTCTCGAGAACTCGTACTCTCCGAGCTCTCTCGAACGACTCTCAGCATTGCTTTGCTCGTTAAAAGAATCCGTGGCAGGATGTGAAAGATTAATCCCATGGGCTTAAAGTTAAAGCAGTACAAACCGGTTTCTCTGTAAGTTGCAGTCTTGCAGAGAAGCTGCACTTCAAAGCCTGAATAGTAGCGCTTTGTTCTCAAGATTTTGTTTTTTTCCTGCCTCTCCTTGTTTGACGTGGAGAAACTTTGGTCGGAGGCAAGAACTTGAGGCGGTAACTAACGAGTGCAGTTCCGAAAATGCTGTATTTCCCAGTACTGCTGAAGGCTGCTTCGGCATCGGAAGTTCGCTTGAAAACTACTTTAGCACGTCGACTATTCTTGATTAATTCAGTCTTTGTCTCATACAGAGGTCCATATTTTCTAAATATATCATTCAAATTTGTTTCTGTAGGAACAGAATCCAAATCTGTAAAGGTTAAAATCAGAGCTGTGGGATAGGGATCTTCCACACAATTCTCGGATTCTGGTTCGACACGTTCATGAGGCTCATCTTGATTAGTAGAATTCACAACAGGGCATAGCACCCCATCTTGCTCAACAGCAGTAGGGATAATCTTTTCACTTGGACTCTGAACATTGCTATCTACAGTTACATTTTGATTCTCAAGAGATATTTGATCTTCAGCAATGCCTTGGATTAACCTATCAGTCCAATAAGTGTCCTTAATAAATTCAGAGTCGGATGCTTCTATTGGGGCTGAATCCTTTCTTCTTTCCCTTGTCTTCGTCGACTTATTTTCGGTCTTCACATGAGAAACTAGTTCCGAAGCCTCCTGCGCCTCTGGATGTGTTAGGTCCATATGCAAACAAAGTTTCTAAATTCTGAGAAAAAATTTAACAATGGTATTCAAAAAGCCAAATCCTTTCATGAGGTTTATGGCAGCCAAACAAAGCTGCAATAAACCTCACTAAGAGGATTTCATCTGTATACAAGAGTTGTCTAGTTAGGTACCTTACTGCGCTTTCTGCCTCGTCCCGTCTTGGTAACAGCTTTTTGAAATATTCCATCATTGTGCTTCAAAATTGGATTCGACTCGTTTAATTTGTAAGCAACCTTTTGAATGCGATCTCCAACTCGAAAAGTTTGGTTGGTCTTCCCAGACTCAACTTGAGTTATTGGAATGTTGATAGCAGTGTCGGTAGAACCTACCTTATCTTTTATACTTGGAGCGTGCAAAATCAAATCATTGCCAGGATTCTCTTCAGATCCATGTTTTTTCTTCCAGCTACGACGGGGCTTCTTGACCGTTGAATTAGAAAAATCTTTACCATTTTTACTGGAGTCTTTTAAATCCTCAGAATTACGCTTGCGCTTGCCACCAGAACTGTCTTGAGTTTTCAAATTTTCTTTCCCACTTATGGCCGCTTCATCAAGTTTGATGTCTATCGCTACATCCACCATCGATTCACTTTCATAATCGTTTTTCGCATCCAAAATGTGATCTGTATCGTTGAACACTACAATATGTTTATCAAACTTGGGCAGCGTATAATAGCCCTTCCAACGATTGAACGCCAATAACTGGGCCTGTGCACGAACCAATTCTAACTTGTCAGTTTCACCAAAAGGTGACATGGCTACTTCCTTAACAGTGTTAATAAGCTTCATTGGATCGAAAGACGATGTGGTAAGAGAGCTGTCCCCACCGACTCTTTTACTCAACTTCTTGTGGATTCCTGCATTAGTGAGTGTTTGAGTTTGGATCTCGGAATATAATTCTTCTGATAAACAAGTGCAGGCAAGGCTAAACTCAACTCGTCTTGAGAACTCTTCTAGAGCACGATCAATCGCCTCATGAAAACTTTTCAAATTGCTCAACTTCTGCAACTCCGAAAAATATTCCTGAAACGGTTTTATCATTACTGCTTCTTTCCATGAAAATGTATGATCCCCAAAAAAAGCTACCAGATATCTGCCTGTTTTGAAATATTTCATGGCTTTTTTTGATGAAGCTGCTGGATCACAAATCTGCCCAGGCCACCAGGGATGGCTCGGTACTCTGCTCCATACTAGATCAGAGACATTGAACTCCACAGCTATGTCATCTGAGTCGGCGCTGGAATCGTCAGAACTATCATCTTCATCCATCATAACATGTGGGTCAACTTCAACAACAACATCAAACAAATTTGATTCATCTAGATCTGTTAAAGCCCCTGTCTTCAGAATATGACTACCAGAGGCTATATTTTCAATTGTCTGTTCACCATCCACTCTTCCACCACTCCGCTTTTCCGAGCAGTCTGTGTCTAATACAGGTGGTAATTCATTGCTCTCCATCAATTTTTCGGCCTTTTGATCGAGATTGTCTGTTAACTGTATTCCATCCTCTGCACTTTTAAGAGAATCCGATCCCAAATTATCACGAAGAGAACCCGAATCATCGACATCCTTATGGGGAAATGAACCCTCAGGATTTATGTTCATATGTACATCAACACAACCCTCATGGTCAAGTAAACTGTGAGATTCACAATCCTCCTTCACAACCTGATCACATTTCAGATCAGCAGAATCAAAACCCAATTCTTCATTCTGTGCAACTTTCTCCTCCTCATCTTGAATTGTGCAAACTCCTTCTTCCTGGCTTTCTACCTTACGCTCAATACAAACAGAAATTATTGAAATATGTCTCGTCTCGCGAGATTCAATTTCCGCCTCTGACAAAGCATTTATTGCCATAGAAGATTCTTCAGCTTCAAATCCCACATTTCCATCAGCTTCATCTTGAGCATCAATGGCCTCGTCCTTTCCGAGCTCGCTCGAACGAGTCTCAGCACTATTTTTCTCGTTTTCGGCAACGGGATGTGAAAGATTGATCTCATGGGCTTCAAATACTCGGCCTCCGAGATCAACATCAGAATTGAGATCGATTTGTTCGTCGTTCCCCGACATCAAAACAGACCCAAAAACCGAGAATTCTAAACCCTAATAATGACAACAAAACGTTGTTGAATTGAAATCAAACAACTGAGTGAAAACTATGAAATAATACCTCGAATTTCTCGAATTTCTTCCTTGTTTCTCTCTTCTAGCGCCTTGATTTCCTTCGAATCGCTGATTGTGTTCGCTACTGAAGCTGGACCTTAGCGTGAAATGAACAAGGTTTGTCCATGAAACTAAAGTACGAACTGAAACACCAAACCTCGAATCCGGCCTGGTCCAAGGTAGAAAGATAGAGCTTGAAATAACATTTTGGGCTCGGAGTTTGGGTTTGGTTCCATTTTACTGTTGGCATTTTAATGGAAATATACTAAATAATCCTTTTTTAGACCGTTTTAATTCACGTCCCTCCTTAAAAAAAACATACCACATATATTATTTTCTTGGGTTTTTTTTTTACCATAAGAATAACATAAATTAAAGTAGTAAGAAAGACATCAAACCAATTCTTGAGTTAGTGGAAAAAACCATTTGTTGGTGGTTTTATGAGTCAAACTTTTTTGCTAAGTGTTCATCTCACATCAAGCCACTAATCCCACTAAATTGAGTGGATTCTACATGGCATCCTATTGTTAACTCAATTTTGCATGTTTTTGCATGTAGTCTTCTATATATACAAAGGGTTAATTAGATTGACTTCTTCTTGGAATTTGGATGAACTTTGAGAATTGTAAAGACAATTTCTCTACCATTCTCTCCAATTCCATCTTCAATTCTCTTATAAATTAGTCACTCAAAGGATCCCACAATCCCGTTCTAAGACCGGAGAATAGTCGGGAAGACTCTCGTGGTGGTTCGTGACCGTTACGTTCGAAGATCGAGTTTGGAATCGAGAAGAATTTGAACTTCAAAGGTAACTTCTAAATTATTGTCTTTGATTTTCAAATTACATGTTTTTTCCTTTTAAATTAACAAAATAAGAGTACTTAAATCCAACGTTGCTTCCGTTATGCATGTCAAAACTCTTTCTGTTTTTTTTTACAATAAGAATAACATAAATTAAAGTAGTAAGAAAGACATCAGACCAGTAGAATAATTTGCATCGTGCAAATTAAGTTTTATCAAGTCCCAAAGAGTACGCAAGTCGTGCAAGTTTTTGAGCTTCCATATTATTTTGTTGTGTTTTCTTTTTCTCTCTTTTTTTTCATTTTTTTTTAATGTTTTTCTCTCTCCTAACATTTTTTTTAATGATTTTCTCTCTCCTCTATCTAAATCTTTCTATTAGAATTCTTTCACCTCAAATCTCCAATAATAAATTATTCTCCCTCCTCTCATTTGGATTTTTTCACAATATTCAATCCCTTTGTGTTTACTTAGGTTATGACTTCAATGATTCATTCTCCACGACATTCCATCAATTGATTTTTCTCGTGTTCCATCATCTCTCCCACGATCATTTTCACCATTCATTTTGTTTTATTTATAAAAAAAAAAAAAAAAAAAACCAATTTTGAATTCGTTTTTGGGTTATAAAGAAGTTATGATGTCTTATTTTTCTCTAATTCTAGCTAAAATTCTTTATTTTTTAGAATTTTTTTTTTATTTTTTTTTTAATAAGTATACTTGTTTACTAATCACACATTTTTAATTGAGATTTTTTTCTCTTTAATATAATTTGGAGTTTGTTGTGTAATCGCAATTTGCAAAATTGCGAAATACATTGCCAAACCGTGAAATCGTAGTTTTCAAAATTGTAATGTACCAAGTGTATTTGCACTACTAGCTATAAATACATAGGTATTCGTAGTTTTCAAAATTGTAATGTACCAAGTGTATTTGCACTACTAGCTATAAATACATAGGTATATTCTATTTAATTTTGTTGCGGTGTGATTGGTTGTAGATATAGGGTGTGTTTGGTTTAGATTTTTAATTTTTGCAAAAAGTCATTTTAGAATAAATTGAAGTGTTTGGCAACCCTTCAAAATGAATTTTTGGAGAATGACTTTTTGAAATAATGTGGATGAAACACTTGATATTAACTTTTGAAAAAAATGTTTTTGGGTGTTTAATTGAAAAACCTACTTAATTCTCATATTGTATTAAAAAATTACCAAAATACCATCACACTCATCTTTTAAATTTTCTCCACCAACCAACCTCCTTCGACCACCGTTGACCATCTCTGATCACCGTCGGCCACCGCCTCCAAACTCCGACCACCACTGCCCAACTCCGGCCACCCGTCGCAGGCCACCGCCTCCCCACTCTCGCCATTCGTCGCCCCGCTCCGACCACCTGACCCTGGCCACCATCGCCGCCACCCGACCCCGACCGCCGCTGCCACCCGATCCGAGCCACCGCCGCCACCCGACGCGGACCACCACCTCGCTTAGGCCACCCGACCCCGACCACCGCCGCCCTAGCCCGACCACCCGACCACCGCCGCCCCGGCCACCCGACCCCGACACCGACCTTGACCCCTACACCGATCCTAGTCGCCCGACCCTGACCCAGACCCCGACCCCGACCCCGACCACCCGACCCCGGCTACCCGAACCTAATACCACCGACCCGGACCCAGCCACCGCCGCCCCAGCCCGACCATCCAACCTCTGCATCCCCGGCCACTCTACCCTGATCCTGACCCCTACACTAATTCCGGCCACCGACCCCGATCCCGACCACGACTTCGACCCTGATCCCGACCCCGACCTGAACCCTGATCCCGACCCCGACCCTAGCCTTGGCCTTGGCCCCGACACCGAACCCGAACCCGACCACCGTCGGCCCGACCCCGACCCTGACCTCGGCCACCGTCGCCCCAGCCCGCCACCTGACCTCTGCCGCCCCGGCCACCCAACCCCGACCCTACTACCGTCGGCCCGGACCCGACCACCGACCACTGTCGGCCACCTGACCTTGACCACTACCAGCCCGACCACCCGACCCTAACCTCGATTGCACAACCCCGAAACCGACCCTAACCCTTACCCCGACCCTGACCCCGACACCGACCCCCGACCCAGCCACCCGACCTTGACCACCGCCGACCCGACCTCGACCCTGACCCCGACACTGGCCCTGACCGCCGGACCCCGAGCCCAGCTTCGGCCCCGACCCCAACCCTAACCCTGACCCCGACCTCGATCCCAGCCGCCCGACCCCGACCCCAACCCCGACCTCGACCCCGTCACAGACCCCAACCCCGACCCCGACCCCGACCATCTCACTATATTAGTTAGAACCCATCTAATTTTTTTTTTAGAGAAAGATACCTAAATCAAACTTCATATATCCAAAAAAAAAAAAAAAAAAAAAAAAAAAAAATGGTCTGGTTGCCCCTACTTTTAAAGTTCACTTACTTTCATTAACTTAAAATTAGTCCCTAAGATATAAATTTATAAAAACGTAGTTTCTATTAATCTTCCCTATATAAATTTTGGAAATATATTTAAATTTATTATTATTATTATTTAACCAATTTCCATCCTAATTAATTTCAAAGTAAGGGTAGGGACAAATTTTAAACTTTATCGAAATTACAAATATTAAAATTCAACATTTAAAAATACATGGACTAAAATAAAAGGAAATCTAAAGTACAAAGACCAAAGTGATATTTTAACCAAAGATAAATGTTAAAATATCATTTTGGTCCATTATAATTTGGATTTCATTTTATCGTAGTCTTCTACTTTCATATGATTTTACCGATTCTTGTTTAACAATATGAAGGATGGAGAATTCGAGTGTTTAACCTCTCTTGGTCCACAGTTCATATTTTATGTCGATTGAGCTATGCTCATGTTGACAATTTTTTTTTATTTTTTTTATCAACATTAGTTAAATAATAATAACAATTTTCATGCACATAATTATAAAAACATATTTTCAAATTCAATAAAGAGAAAGTCAATAGAGACTCGCTAAACCGAGCGTAACTCAAAGTTGTGCCCTTACTATGAGGTCAGGGTTCAATCCCGCATTAATTAAATATGCAAACAAAAAAAAGTCAATAGAAACTATTTTTATTTTTAATAAATGTTGACAATAAACTAAAGTAGGGACCAATTTTAACATTTATTAAAAGGACAATAACTAAAAAGGCTGGTTGCACAAATATCAATCAGACCCAAACTAATTGCAAATTTAGCAAACTTTAAAATGTTTTGCAAATATGACAAAAAATTCTGTTTCTATCACTGATAGACTTTATCATATCACTGATAGACTTCTATAAGTGATAAACTATATTATCAGTGATAGACTATTATCACTGACAAAAATCTATAAAAAAATTGAGGTGATCAGCGATAGACTTCTATGAGCATAAGATATCAACGATTAAATTTGCCATCTCCGCAAATATTTTAAAATATGCTATATTTTTAATTATTTTATTATAAATTGACATCGGTTAAATTTTCCTAACTAAAATATCCCTAACTAAAATAGAATATTTAAAAGTATAAAGACTAATAAAAAAAAAAAAAAAAAAAAAAAAAAGCATCAAAATTGGACATTTAAAAGCGATATTAAAATGGAATAAAATTTAAAGTATACGACTAAAAATGATATTTTAACCCAAAAAAAAAAAATAAATAAACCAACTAGGCTTAACACGTGGAAACGAAAAAGCTGGGCCTTTTACTTTGGGCCCAAGCCCATATAAGACCCATGGGATGGGCCGGCGGTCCGGCCCAGGCAACCTTAGACTAACCGCTACGTTTCTGAAGTTTTATCTTTCCCGCCAAAAATTGGACGGACACTTCGTTGAGATGAAAATGTCCGGAGATCCTACCGGAATGGAGCAAGCGTTTTCAGACTTCGACATCGCCGGAGATATCTTGGATTTGTACTTCCCCCCAACTGTCTTCACTGTCGAAAATGGATGGCTTAAGCTCATTTCTCAGCTCGTTTTCTTCTTTTCTTCTCCGGCAGGTCGACATCTCGCTTCACAGGTAATTCTCTCTCTCGTTCGAACTGGTTTTTGTTGCGATTTTGAGTGTTCGAGATATGTTCGTGCACCAAGAATTGGATATAGGTAGTTCCTGCAAGGTCGTTTCCAGCCTGCGATTTGTAGTTGATTTTGCAACATTGATTTCGTATTGAGTTTTAAGCCTGTATCATGGTCAATGGATATCTCAATAGGTTTTGAAATGCCTCGTTTCTAGGTTGGAAGAATTGATTTTAATTTTTCTAAATTAGTAATTACTGGTAATCAATATCTCCTGCTACTATACTTGAAACGAAGCGAAGTTTGAATTTGGTTCTGGACTCGATAAGTTAGGGCAAATATTATCAGGTAGATTGGATTCGTTACATATCCAATATCCATCGTCTTTTCACCATTATAATGCGAAAACATTTCAATCTGCTGCTTTGCAAAAGTAGCTGAGGAAGTCATTTGTTCTTAGAATCACGTGCAGGAGGGAACTGACGTTCAATTACTTTTACAGGCTATCGATGATGGTCGTGGCATCTTTATTTTGTCAATTGACTTTCAACAGTTCCGGAAGATTTGCGATCAACATGAATTTTACCTAATGTTAGAGGAAAATCCTAAAGTTGCTCTCAAATGTATGAGTGCTGCACTTCACCAGGTAAAAACTAAGGTCTGTTTGTTAACCATTTACTTCTTTGTTTTGTTATCTACTTTCTACTAATATTTTCAAAATCCAAACCAAGTTTTGAAAACTAAAAAAAAGGGAGTAGGCTTTCAAAATTTGTTTTGTTTTTTGTAATTTGACTAAGAATTCAAATGTTTCTTTTCTTAAAGAAGAAAACCATAGTAAAGAAATTGAGAGGAAACAAACATAAATTTTAAAAACAGAAAACTAAGAACGAAATGGTTATTCCCTAATTGTTTCCGGAATTCCATCCTCTGTTACTATAAAATACTTTCAAGCTTTCAGCTTAGGATGATCATCTCGTCTTTGAAGCAGGTAATTAGGACCAAATGGGCGCACAATTTAGAAGATGTCGCAAAAATTCTAGTCCGGTTGCACAACTATTCAGAATCTATGCTTGCTTTGAAGAACTTGAAGGCAGCATCTATTGGTACTTGGTAGCCTCTATCAAATTTATTATCAAGTCTGAAGTTTACTGTTAAGAAAATGATGTATGCTATATTAATTTGGGACATGACAGACAAGCTTGTATCAGTGCGTGGTACTGTTGTTAAAGTTAGCACTGTCAAGCCTTTGGTGGTGCAAATGAGCTTTGATTGTGCAAAGTGTAAAAGCAATATTACACGCATCTTTCCTGATGGTAAGTTTTCACCTCCATTGTTTTGTGAGTTGGATGGGTGTAAAAGCAAAACATTCAATCCCATTCGATCTACTGCAGAAGCAATCGACTTTCAAAAAATAAGGTAACTTCTAAATGCTGAATATACCCTCAATTCACTGAATATACTCTTGGAAAAAAAAATCCATTTTTATTAATTATAGGCCTTCTTCCTAAGTGCATTACTCGGGCTACAGAGATTTTCCTACTGCTGTGAAGTGTGAATATTAGATAATCTTCTTAAATCTTTCCAGGTTGCAAGAACTCACTAAATCTGATGACCATGAAGAAGGCAGGGTGCCTCGAACTGTAGAATGTGAACTGACTGAAGATCTTGTTGACGCATGCATCCCTGGAGATGTTGTCACTGTTACTGGAATTATAAGAGTTATTAATAATTACATGGATATTGGAGGAGGTACAAGATTTCTTCCAAGCTGTGTAGTTAACTTCAATATTTCCCATGAGTGGTAAAAGATGATAGGTCACATGTTTTTTTTGGCTCATAGGTTGTGTTTAAACTTCTCTTGCTTGCAAGTACATACATCAACATCTTATTCATTTTATAAGCAGAAAATAGATTTTGATTCGTATACTTTCGTTTTGTTCAACAGTTGTAGGATGTTGGGTAATGTTGTTCTTAATCGATTCTTCTTCTCTAACAGGGAGACCATATTAATGCTATACATCTGCAATTCCATAATTATGTCGTTATATCACTTTCAATGATTCAAATCACACACCAACACCTGTGCAAATAAAATAAAATATTTGAACACACACCAACGAGTAGTGTGATAGCTAATAGGGCTAAAGATAGTAAAACTTATTTGCTGCGTTATGAAATTTATTAATTTGTTTAATTACACTATGTTCTTGTAACGGGTGCTTATGTTGTGGATTTCTAACAGATTAGAGCAACTTTTCATATATTTTCAGGAAAATCGAAGAGCAAAAGTCAAGGATTTTACTATTTGTATCTGGAGGCTGTTTCAATAAAAAATTCCAAGTCACAATCTACACCTGAGGAGTTGCAAGATTCTGACTCTAATGCAAGAGCAACCGAGTTGCTTGATTTATTCTCATTTTCCCCAAGAGATTTGGAATTTATTGTGAAATTCTCTGGGGAATATGGTTCAGATGTCTTCCGTCAAATAATTCAATCTATATGTCCATCCATCTATGGACATGAACTTGTTAAAGGTAACATTTTATTCAAATTCAGAATTGCTGATTGCCTCCATTTTCGTTGGCTAAATATACTTTGTGGATCAACTTAAATCTGAAAAGCGGGAATAACACTAGCACTATTTGGTGGTGTACGAAAGCATTCAAAAGACCAGAATAAAGTTCCTGTTAGAGGGGATCTTCATGTCATAGTTGTTGGTATGCTTCTATGCCCATGCCCTTTCCATGCTCACTTCTAGATTTTGATCAGTTATTTTGAAAAGAATGTTGTGTGATCAATGAATAGACATTATTGATAACTTTTCATTGTCAATTTTCTTAGGTGATCCTGGACTTGGCAAAAGTCAACTACTGCAAGCGGCTGCAGCTATTTCTCCACGTGGCATTTATGTTTGTGGTAATGCAACAACCAAGGCAGGCTTAACTGTAGCTGTTGTGAGGGATTCCATGACAAATGACTATGCTTTTGAGGCTGGTATTTGTCTTCTTTGAGCATTACAATTTACAACGACATTTCCTATATTTGAAATCGAGGAATTACTTGTTATAATGGTCGCGATTCTCTGTTTTTTTTATCATGGAAACAAAATAGGCTGCTTGATGATTTTAGTCATTCACAGATTTTAAACATTTATTCTTTATTCCTTGACTCGCAAGTATTGAATAGATCCTTACACTCGGAGATCGGAAAAGGCTTATTCCACGTTAGTTTTTAACATAGCTCAAATCTTTCAAGGGCTTATTGCATATATAGATTTCACAAGTTGATTGAACTTTAAAGAGCATTTTCCAGTTTCAAAAAGTAGCAATAAAGGAAATCCTGGCTGCCTGCTATCCCACCATTTTTTTCCCATCAGCTTAATTATATGACAAGAGAAGACCTGATATTCCTATTAAATTGTCAAATGTTTCATGAATTTGAACTCATGCATTAAGTTTTTGTGGTTCCTCAGCAAGATAACCTGGCATCTCTTCTTGAACTTCTGTGATTGTAATCTGGGTCTAATGGTGCTTAAATTTCTATGTTGCAAGCGCATCTTATGAATATATTGTTTTCCCCTTGAGTGATAATAATTTACTTTTTCCATAGGGGCTATGGTACTTGCAGATGGTGGATTATGCTGTATAGACGAGTTTGATAAAATGTCAGCAGAACATCAGGTGTTTTGAGCTGATGCCTAAATTTCACTTGAACTCTCATGTTTCATTTTCCATGGCTAGATTTTTTTACATTAGATTATTGCAGGCCCTACTGGAAGCCATGGAACAACAATGTGTATCCATTGCAAAAGCTGGACTGGTAGCAAGTCTATCAGCACGCACTTCTGTTTTAGCTGCAGCTAACCCTGTTGGTGGTCATTACAAGTAAATTTAGTTGTTCCCTAATTTCGGTCATTTGCTTTCGTGACTGATAAAACATCTATATGGTTAGGTCTTTTCTTTCTCATAGTCCCTCTTCAAAATAGCAAGTTGAACCTTTTTGAGTTTTCTATTTATAGAAAATATTGTTTTTTTTTCCTCAGGAAAATTTCTATATATATATGGTTCGTTGAAAGAGAATATATATATATATATATATTGATATATTCAAAGAACCATATTTCAATTCTTCTAGTCTACTCCCATTGAATGGTAATGATATGAACTATCACGGTTAAAGAAAAAGTATCATAATGATGGTGCCTAAAAAATTGTGATTATTCTTTCATACCGGTGGTATGTATTAATTCTAAAAACAAAACTTTCAGCCGGGCAAAAACTGTGAATGAAAACTTGAAGATGAGTGCCGCTCTTCTCTCGAGATTTGACTTAGTTTTTATATTGCTGGATAAACCTGACGAACTTTTGGATAAGAGAGTTTCGGAGCACATCATGTCGGTAAGTTAATACTTCTGCTGCTTATCTTTTTGATGCTATGGCGACCTCTCTTGTTACTCTGTCTAACTTAACTGGAACTTATAACTATTAAAAACATACTCTTGGGCAGCTCTATGAGAGAATTGAAAGAAAATAGTGTGAATAAACAATTCGTGATACGTCCGCTCAGATAACAATAAGATATTTGAGCAGAAGGCAATGTGCTTGAAGAAATTTAGGAATAAGGATGTCTCATATTTTTGGCATCTATATTAAGTGTGAAATTTGTTGAGCAAACAACTAATTCTTCCAGTTCGCTCAATCAGCAATGTGTGATTTTAGGATGTGATGGAATTCTGTCTTTCTTGCAGCTTCATTCTGGATATGGGGAACGCGCCTCTGCAGCAAAAAGACTACGAAAAGGTTTCTATCCTATTTCTTATCTATTCCTCTTCTTTTTACAAACTCAATTATCCACTGAGAATAGAGTTTCTCCCGAACCAGATATATCTCCTTTGGCTTTAAAGAACGTAGCAATGGAGAATTGTGGAAAAGGAGATGCTTGTTCAAAACGCGAGTCTTTAGTTTCAAGACTGAGATTGGACCCAGCGAAAGATGGCGATTTTGTACCATTACCTGGCCAACTTCTTCGCAAATATATAGCCTATGCAAGAACTTTTGTCTTCCCTAGGTAAACTTACATGCTCTCTTCTACCATTTTACTTGATGCTAAAACATCTGGCGAAAACCTGGCGAAGTATAAATCTCAATATTTTTTGGTAAAAAAATGAATTAATACATACACAAAACAATCCCAACAAACAGAGTCTCACCAATCCAACAAAATTAAACCAATATCATAATTATAAAAAGGCCTAGTGACCGCGTCCACAAAGAGGCATTAAACCTAGCCACCTCCCAAACATCATCACAAGACCGCTCCACGCCCCACCTCTCTAAAAATCATATTGTTTCTCTCAATCCAAACCCCCCACAAAATAGCAAAAAAAACTAGCATGCCACAAATTTTTGTCCTTCTCTCAAAAATGTGAACTCAGCAGCACCTCCTCAATCATAGCCTAACAATCACTCTACCACGCCAAACTGAAACCAAAATTGTGATGAATGAGATGTATTCATCGCAATATTGACTTGATAGACCTGATACAGAGAGCTCTATTTATAGAGCTAATAGCTATAGCTAACTTAACTCCACCTAACCATTTAACTCAAGTAACTACTAATGGTTATACACGTTACAACTGCATAAAACCCATCTCTCCATGTTGGAATTAGGATGTCAAAGCCCGCAGCAGACATCTTGCAGAAATTTTACTTACAGCTGCGTGACCGGAATACATCAGCGGATGGTACACCAATTACAGCAAGGCAACTGGAAAGTCTGGTGAGGCTGGCAGCAGCTCGAGCACGGGTAGACCTCAGGGAAGAAATTACAGTACAAGATGCCATGGTTAGTTAAGAACGATGTAGCCAAATTTTAATTACCGACTCAAAAATGATTTTGTCTTTAAAAACTTGGCTCGTTTATTACTCACTTTTTGTTTTGTTTTTCACTTTCCGTAAACATTTTCAATTTTTTTGTCAAATTTCAAAGACAAAAATGGCAGAATAAAAATTAAAGGCTTCTTTTTTAATAGTTTCTAATATTTGGTTAGAATTTCCAATTTTTTTTGAGAAATTAATTATAAAACAAAGATTGTGGTCATATCATACGATTCCAATGAGAAAATTAAAAGCTTCTGTTCAACTACCTTGCACGAGCTTTTAAGTGCTAATTTCATATGTGGGTCATTAACTTTGCAGGATGTGGTAGAAATAATGAAGGAATCCCTTTATGACAAGTATGTAGATGAACATGGGGTCTTGGATTTTGGTCGAAGTGGGGGAATGAGTCAACAGAAAGAAGCCAAGCGATTTCTGAGTGCACTCAACAAGCAATCAGAGTTGCAGCAGAAAGATTGTTTCTCAATCTCGGTAAGCTTATGCAACGCACTCTTTGTCGAAATAAATTTTTATTGATGAATGAAATAAGAGGAGCTAATACGCTCCTGACACCAAAAAGATGATTTAAAAAAAAAATTCCAATTGAAAATTAAAAAAGAAAGACTATAATCTCGAAGGGGAGGGCATGTATGCTACACACTCTTGTCGCTGTGAAGACTCAAAACTTATCGCTTTCGGCTCTGAGCTTTCCACATATGCGATGTCCTGCAGGAAATATATAGCTTGGCAGATAGGATTGGTCTACGAGTGCCTGATATAGATACTTTCATAGAAAATCTTAACAGTGTTGGATATCTGCTTAAAAAGGGGCCAAAGACATACCAGGTATAGTGCACAATTCTCTTAGCAAACATAAAACCAAAAAAACAACAAAACTATGCATCAACAGATTATTATCAATCTTTGCACTAACTCGTCCGTTTTTTAAACAGGTGCTGTCCTCATCGTACACCAGTCAATCAACAAGGTCAAGAGGATAAAACTGGGCGATATTGAGAGGTCAAACATTTTTTCTCCATTTTTTCTCCCGCAATGTCTCTAGGCTAGAGATGGCTCTTCCACAATACCAAGCATGTATTATTCGTCGATGGTGAAATAATTGTATAGTATATTCCAATGAATGAAATATTTAAATGGTACAACGTATGCTGTTTGGCTTGATAATTATCTATATTCGCCTTGCAGTTCATGCATTGTTTTTCATGTCGCAAGAAGCCCCTTGAAATAAATTGTTAATTCAAATATAGGTCTTATATTCAAATTAGGATGGTCACAAAGTTCAGGCCAGGCCATGTTTGGAAGTGATTTTAAAATGATTAAAATCATTTTTTTTTCACGTTCAAAATCACCCCTAAACATGTCTTTAACCATTTAAAAATAATTTAATTTTTTTATTTTATACTTTTAAATGCGATTTTCATACCATCACTCCCAAACAAGTTAAACATTGATCTATAAGTTAGAATGCACATAAATTAGTTTAGGCTATAAACACGAGTGGTCCATAAGTTGGAAGGCACATAAACTAGTTTAGGCTGTAGACGCACAGGCACATACATAATAAGCAATTTTTTTTTAGGCATTATGCAGCCCTATGTATTATCTTCCCTCAGAAAACTTTTACAAAATCAAATATGCACTATAAACTTTTGGTTTTTTTATATTTTTCTTTTCTCCTTATTTTCTAATGAAGTCCTTGACAATATATTACAGTGACATACCGAACCGTTGAGGTAGAAGACAGTGAACGAGAAATCAATTGAAGTGATCCGAAGCTTAAATGTCTGATTGGAATGACTTTTCAAGTATTAAAAAAGTGTTTTTAAGCACTTGAAATTCCAAACAGGTCCTTAATAATCACGATCCAAGGGATCCAATCTCCACTCGCTCCCATAGTAAGAATTGGGTAAACCCAACCAAAACTTGAAAGCCTCAGCTGCTCTCTTCCTCTCAATTCTTCTGTCCTGTCTGGCCTTTGATGCATGTTTACTAGTAAACATCCTAGAATGCATTTCCACGTAAATTCTACTGTACTTTGTTTTATTAGGTGGTATTCCATTCTCTTCCATACAAGCCACGATTTCTAAAGCCTTCCTAAAGAAAGCAGCCCGGACACAAATATCAGCTAGAGTATCCAATAGCCCTTCATCAGGTTTTAAGGGCGGAGGAGATGAAGAATCAGATTTATTTCCTCTCTTCATTACACATCTCTCTTTTACTTCATTCCATAGCAGAAGTGCTTCCCCTGGTTTTCTAGCTAAAGAGATTCCATTGGCAAGGCTTCCATATGTAGAAACATCTGGAAAAAATCCATTCTCTTTCATTTTCTGAACTAATTGCTTTGCTTCTTCTATCAATCCTAGTCTACAATACCCTTCAATCAACATATTCCAGGCTACTGTATCTGCTTTCACTCTAGGATCATTCAGCATTTCATCAAATACTTTCCTTGCCAGCTTTGGCTGACCTGACTGAGCAAAAGCTTTCATCAGAGTGGTGTAACTAACCTTGGTGGGTGCTATTCCTTTTGATCGCATCTCGTTGAAGAAGGCGAGAGCTCCTGCGCTATCATCAACCAGTATGCATCCATCAATCAAGATGTTATAAGAAACCACATCAGGTTCAATGCCAGCCCCATCAACCATCTCCTTAAGCAGCTCCTTTGCTTTGTCCATCTGAATCAACCTACAATAGCCCTTTAGGAGAATATTGTAGGTTATCCGATTTGCAGGACACCCAATTCTTGTCATTTCAGCTAGCACTTGACGGGCTCGGTCCATCGACCCAGCCTTTACTAGAGCTGAAACTACAGTCGTATACGATACGTGATCAGGATGACTGGATCTATCATCCTGGTGTCGCATTGCCTCGAGCAGGCGTATCGTATCGGTTACTCGACCCTGATTCATATACCCTTTCATTAGAGTTGTGTACATTCTCGAGTTAGGAGAGTAGGCTTTTGGTATCAATGGTGGCTCTGTATCACTTTCTTCATTCAAATTAGGAAGCAACTTTTTGAATACCTCATCTTCGTCTTCATTTAAATCTTCCACATCTTCGATCTCATCCAAATTAGCATCCCTGAGAATCCTGCAAATATCTCTTTTCCCTTCCCTCATTGCTTGAACTACCTTCTCAGCCGTTTCCAAATCTCCAAACCCGACGAAAGCCGCTACAACCGAATGCAAAGTCGTCATACACATTGGAATATCCTTTGCAAGAATCATCTCCAAAACATACACAATAAGATCCTTCCTATTAGCTCTAGCACAGAGCTTGATCATGACATTGTAAGTCAAAATATCAGGCTCAGCACCAAATTCCCCCATTTCCTCAAACAATTGCAGAAACTTCTCATAGGCACCCATGTTGGCACAGGCATTGAGCACGCCGTTGTACGCCGCCGTGTCCGGCCGCGAGTCGGCCGTTATAGTGGGATCCGCAAACCGGCGGAGACGCTGAGTCACTGAACTGAACAGCTTGATTGCTTCTGCAGGGCCATCATCCGGTGAAGCAGCGAGGCGGCTGACGACGGCGCTCCATGCCTTTACGTGGGGAAGGTAACCTGAACGAAGCATGGACTTAATGACAGAACTGGCATAAAGAGTGTGTCCAGCCTTGGCGGCGGCAACGGCGAGGAGGCCGAGGGAATTGGCATCGAGACGGTGGAGCTGGTTGTCATGGCGGAGGCGCGTGAGGATGGACTGAGCTCGAGTGAGGCTCGTAGGGGTGTTTTGGTAAGACAATTGAGAAACTAAACGGCTAAGACAAGTAGGGCTAGGTAGATTAGAACATTGGGTATATGTTATCCAGGCTTCTTCAGTTTTCCTCTGGCGTAGCAGTGATAGGAGTCGCTGGTCTAAGGAACTGGACGATGAATCGGACAGGAGAGAGAGGTCGGTGGAACTTGTTTGACGGGCGGCGCTGTGCACCAAGAAAGGGCGGATGGTGGCGGCGGTGGTGACGTTGGTGGTGGTGAAGAGTGGTGGAGAGGAACCAAGAGGAGGGACAGAGTGGGTTAAGGGCAGGTGTCCGTTGAAGTTGATGGTGAAGATGAGCATGGGGACGGTTGTGGTGGTGGAAACGGCGGCGGCGGTGAGTTCATGGCTGCTCCATGAACGGAATAGAAGAGAAGATTGAGAGGGAAAATGAGAGGGAAGATTTATCTGGAAAGTTGGAAAAAGTGGGTTTTAGAGAAGGGGATAATGCGAGTGAGGACATGAGTACAAGTTTATTGGGTGGAGTTTGGACACACTACGTTGAGCGCGTGTTGTCCTCATGTCCTCCCTACTCACGACTTGGTACCCACTATATATATATATATATAGATTCTATTTCGATGTTTGAAAACTCAACAATTTACCCATGTAATTTGGTAGTATTTTGGTCTCTCAATCTAATTTTTCATTAATTATCTAACAAAAACTGACGTGACCATATATATATATATATATATATATATTTTTTACATCTCATCATTTATCCTCCATCCATAGTTATCGTTGTCGTCGTCGCCGACAACTGTTTTTTTTTTCCTTCTCTTCTTTCATCCCCCTCCATTCTCCTCCTATTTCCCCTCCCTCCTAATTTCTCCCTTTCTTCCCCTATTTTCAAAAGAAAAAAACTCTTCGTTTTAGAGGATTGCCATAGAAGAATGATGTAGAAAAAGAAAAAGACGAATACGCTGGTTTTCCATCACTGTCACGCGGACTCGAAGCAATTGCGTTTCTTCAAAGGAAAGGCGAAAAATAGATCCTGAGGAAGAATAAGAAGAACGTGACAGAGAAGAGTTTGATATGAACTGAAGATCTGAAACGTCATTCGTTTCAAATCTAAAAATGAAAAAAACACACTTTAATTTCAGATCTGAAACAAAGGAAAGCGGAAAAGAGAGAGAAAAAAACAAAGAAGAGAAAGAAGAGAAAACTGGTAATCGACGACAACGGCATCAGTGATGGTGACGGTGGCCGGTAGCGACGACGACAACCATAAGGAGGAAGAATGATGAGATGAAGGAAAAAGAAGAAGAAAGAGGGAGAAATAAGATTTTTTTTTTTTTTTTTTTTTAAATTTAAAATAATAATAATTAAAAACATGGCCATGTTAGCTTCTGTTAGATAATTAATGTTAGATAATTAACGTAAAATTGGAGGAAAGGGCCACAATGCTACCAAATGCAAACCTAAAATTGTTGAGTTGAAATCTAAATGCTACCAAATCCAAACTCATCAAATGCAAACCTAAAATTGTTGAGTTGGGATCTAAATGCTACCAAATCCAAATTCATGAACCAAAAATGTAATTTACCTCGAATAAATATCGATTTGAAGAAAACAACTATTTTTTTTTAATACTAATCCTATTTTTTTTTTTTTTTTGGTAAAAGTGCACAAACCACTTACCCTAAACTTGAAGGAGGAATGGTGTGAGGTTTGTTACAATTACACCTTGAACTTTTAATTTGATCAATCACTCCATGTAGTTTATTAAGTGTTGCAACCAACCCCTTTCTGTTACTCGCTGTTAAATTATCATTAAATTGGGTTTCATGACTTCACATGTATGATGGCTTCACATGTATGATTCACACGTGAAGAGAAAACTTGTCAATTGCAGATATATGAAAAAAAAAATTACGTTTAAAAAAAAGGAGCGTATAGAGGAGACTTTTCTTCGTTCAACCCTAATTTCTCCTAAAGGTTCATGAAGTAATCAATATTAAAGATTTTTGGAGTCGTCGAGTCGAAAAAATTCACTCTACTCACATGCGAGTTACACATGTGATGTGAAGACCAATTAAATGGTAATTTAATAGAAGAGGCTAATTTCAACCCTTAACAAACTACAAAGGGGTGTGATCAAATTAAAATTTTAAGCGTGTAACATAAACAAACCTCATAGTTCAAAAGTGGTTTGTGTCAATTGCGCGAATAACTACATGACAACCCCTAATAATCAAATTTTAAACTCAACACTGATCCAACCATTCAGGTTCGGTAGAAGAGGAGTGAGGTGGGAGAAATCATTCGAAATTATAAAGGAGATGTTATGCTTACCAACCTTAAATTGTTCTCGAATGTGACGGATGTTGATGTAGTTGAAGCGCTTGCGATTCGTGAATGCCTGCTGGTGGCGAGGAATGCTTGTCTCTTTCGACAGGAAGTAGAAACAAATTCTCAATGGATTACAAATCTCCTGAAGAGGGAAATGAAGACGAGTCCTCTTTTGGAGTCATTGTGCATGAAATTAATTGACCCTCACCCTTGAGTAGGATGGCAAAATTTCCCGCGGGTCCCTGACCCAATCGGGTCGGGGAATCTCCGATTTGATCGGGTACGGGGTCAAATCGAAGATTTTATTCAGGTCCCCGGTCGGGGACGGGGCGCCCCATCCCCACCCCGTCCTCGACCCCGAACCCGCCCCGAATAATTTTTTTTAATTAATTTCATAATATAATAATTTTTTTACTAAATTTATAATGAAAATGTTAATTTTTTTTTTTATAATTAGTTTTAAATAAATAAAAAAATAATAATACTAATTTTAACAAAGGAATGATATTTTAATATATTTATTGATATTTTTTTTTTTTTTTTTTTAAAAAGAAACGGGGAACGGGGTGGGGATGGATCCCCGCGGAGACGGGAATGGGGATTGCATCCCCAACCCCGCCCCTCCTCGTTGTCATCCCTACCCTTGAGTTATGCTCCTTCAATTTTTGCCTTAGGATGAGGAATTCCATGGCTCATCCTCTGGTGAAGAAGGCAGTCACTGTCGACCTTGAAGGGGTTTGACTCGAAGATGTTCCCGCTGCTCCGCAATCTCGGTACCCGGAGGTGTCCCTTATGGAGCTTCCCATTTAACTTTATTGTTTTTTATGTTTAAAAGAAAAAAGAAAAAATCATAAATCACCATTCTTTAAAAAGTTGGTATATTAAATGTGAATATAGTGTTTCACTTGGAAAGGAAAATAAATAAAAGCCGAGGGAGTGAGAAAAGTAAGATTATATATACAGAGTTTAGCTTTTAATATAAATGTATATATAATTCTTGTTTTGGTCTCTATATGACATATAACCTCAATCTAAAGGTTAGAGTTTCGAATTCTGAAACCCACAATTAACTTATCAAAATGTCACATTTTCTTTATGTTTGTCATTATTAATAGAAAAATTATCTTTAAAGATAAAACATCAACTTAATTAGGTCCTTAAAATCTTAAACGGGGAGTTTATTTCAAGCACATGGTTAAATAAATTTAGTTACATCCATACTTGATCAATTAAAAATTGGGGAATGTGAATGTAATATGAATATGAACCCTTTCAATTTTTTCTTCTTCTAAAATAGTCATATTGAGCGTTTTTTAAAATTACATTTTTAATTTTCCTTAGTTATTGTATAGTTTGAGGATTCATATTTTAACCTCTAACCCTAAATCTCTAAAATCCTAAATGAGTTCCTTTCAAACACGAGGTTAAATACACTGAGTTAGGCTCATGCTTGGTCAATTAAAAAGTGGGAAATGTGAGCATTATATGAATATTAACCCTTTTGTGACTCAATTTTTTTTTAAAAAAATTTGTGTACCATATTTTTTCAATTTTTTTAAAACATGGTCATATTGGTCATTTTAAAAAAATCCTTTGAAAATAAGTTTCGAGATCCTCGAGAAATAACCGTAATCATCCAAACTTTCTATGAAAAAGTGGTGTGAATTTTGTGTTATACCTTTTTGGGAAGGAATTTTCGGGACCTTCCACAAAGCATAATTAACATTTGAAATGTACGTTAAAACTTTTCGTCAATTTTTTCATTCCTTTACCTTTGAAAATAAGTTTCGAGATCCTCAGGAAATAAACGTAATCATCCAAAATTTCTATGAAAAAGGAGTGTGAATTTTGTGATATAACCCCTTTGGGAAGGAATTTTCGGGATCTTCCGCAAAACACTATAAACATTTGAAATGTATGTTGGAACTTTTCGTCACTTTTTTCATACCTCCAGTTTTAAAAATATGTTTCGAGTTCCCCAGAAAAGAATCATAATCATCCAATTGTTTTATGAAACAGTGTTAGTTAACTCAAAGCTAAAGTCTATTTTTAGTAAATTGCTATATTTGAAGTTAGTGGGTAAGTGTTGATATATTTAGAGTTAGTGGAGTAAGTGGCTAGTTTTGTGGAATTAGAGTTAGTGGAGTTAGTGGTTGTTTTTATGGAGTTAACTAAGCTATTTTAGCATTTAGAAAGTGTATTTAAGCTCAGATTTTATTGAATGAAAATGTAGTAGTTGCATTCCCATTTCTCTTCTCTCTTTGAAACAACAGTGGTATCAGAGCTAATATTCTTAAGGGCCTGTGAGTGAGAGTTAGTGAGATATCCCTTAGAAAAATCGAGTGATACACTTTTGAGAATTGAGTGAGATGGAGTTAGGATCGAACGGTCTTTCTTCACTGGCTCCACCAGTGTTAGATGGTGAAAACTACCAAGCATGGGCTATCAGAATGCAAGCCTACATGGAGGCTTGTGATTATTGGGAAGCAGTTGAGAGCGACTATGAGGTTGCTGCACTTACCGATAATTCAACAATCAACCAGATCAAGACTCACAAGGAGAGGGTCACCAGGAAGGCAAAAGCTAGAGCTTGCCTATATGCAGTTGTGTCTTCATCCATATTCAACAGAATTATGGCCTTGAAGTCAGCAAAGGAGATCTGGGACTTCCTCAAAGGTGAGTATGAAGGTGATGAGAGGATCAAGGGCATGAAAGTGTTGAACTTGGTGAGGGAATTCGAGAGAATGCAAATGAAGGATTCTGAGTCCATTAAAGAATACTCAGACAAGTTGATTGCGATTGCCGACAAGGCAAGAGCATTAGGAATTGATTTATCTGACAATAGATTGGTTCAGAAAATTCTGGTTTCAGTTCCTGAGAAATATGAAGCAACCATTGCTTCCTTAGAAAATACCAAAGACCTCTCTAAACTCAAGGTGATAGAGTTAGTAAGTGCTTTGCAAGCACAAGAGCAGAGGAGGTTGATGAGGCAAGAAGGAAGCATTGAGGGGGCACTGAAAGTCAGAATGCAGCAGGGAGAATGTGGAAGAGAGAAGAAGTGGAGAGGGAGAAAGGATAGTGGCAGCAGTAGCTCAGATTATGCTGTAAAGGATGATGGAAGTGCAAGTTTCAGCAAGGGCAGTGCATGCAAGCACTGTGGGAAACATAATCATCCACACTTCAGATGTTGGAGAAGGCCAGATGTGAAGTGTAGAAGGTGTCATTCAATGGGGCACATTGAGAGATTCTGTAAGGGATCTCAACAGCAAGGAGGAGCACATGCTGCAGTACAACAAGAAGAAGATCGACTTTTTGTGGCTACCTGTTTCTCATCAGTCACTCAATGTGACAGTTGGTTGGTTGATAGTGGGTGTACCAATCACATGACAGGTGACAAGGAGTTGTTCAAGGACCTTGACAAGTCATTCAAGTCAAGGGTGAAGATAGGAAATGGTGAGTATCTAGAAGTGAAGGGGAAGGGCACAGTGTCAATAGAGAGCTGTGTAGGAACCAAGTTGATTACTGAAGTGCTCCTAGTTCCTGAGATTGATCAAAACTTATTAAGTGTTGGTCAACTAGTAGAGAAGGGCCGGGATTCAAAGTATTATTTGAAGAAGAAAAATGTCTTATTTTCGATTCCAGTGGAAATGAGTTGTTCAAAATAAAGATGCAGTACAAGAGCTTCTTATTGGATCCACTCGAGAAGGAACAAATAGCTTTCAAGTGTCAAGTGAGTGACACTGAGCTATGGCACAAGAGGTTAGGGCATTTTCATCAGAAGGGGTTGCAGTATTTGCAGAAGAATGAAATGGCAGTTGGAGTACCAGTTCTGGAGGAGATGAAAACAAAAGGCAAAGCTTGTTTGACAGGGAAGCAAACAAGGTTGTCATTCAAGAAGTCAATTTGGAAAGCAAAAGAGAAGTTGCAGCTCATCCACACTGACTTGTGTGGACCACAACCAACTCTCTCACTCAATGGTAGTAGGTATTTCATTATTTTTATTGATGATTATACCAGAATGTGTTGGATTTACTTCATGAAGCATAAGTCTGAAGTAGCTGAAGTGTTTCTGAAGTTTAAAAGATGGGTTGAGAATCAGAGTGGTTTCCAGATTCAGGTGGTGAGGTCCGATAACGGGACTGAATACACGTCACAGAGGTTCAATTTCTTCTGTGAAGAAACTGGAATAGAGCATCAGCTCACTGCTCCATATACTCCACAACAAAACAGAGTCAGTGAGAGGAAGAACAGGAGTATTATGGAGATGACAAGATGCATGTTGCATGAGAAGAACTTGTCAAAGGAGTTTCGGGCTGAAGCAACAAATGCATCCCTGTTTTTATTGAATAGACTACCTACAAGGGTATTGGAGAAGAAGACACCCTATGAAGTTTGGTTTAGTACTAAACCAAAACTGAAAAATTTGAAGGTGTTTGGTTGTTTGTGCTTTTCTCATGTTCTACAGGTGGAGAGAGACATGTTGAGTGAAAAGGCAAAAGCAAGAATCTTTGTAGGCTACACCGTGATGTCCAAAGCGTACAAGATCTATCAACCTCACAAAAAGAAGATGGTGATTAGTAGGGATGTTCAATTCTTGGAGGTTGAGGATTGGGACTGGACAGAAGAAGCAGAGGTGAAGAAACAAGAAGTTTCTTTGGATCCTTATGAACTGGTTGATGATGCACCAGTTAAAGGGACTAGACTGCTGAGTGAGGTATATGAGAGAGGTAGTGTAGTTGTGTTAGGAGCAAGCTAGATGTTTGCAGCATTTGAGTTAGGAGGAGTATGTTAGTTAACTCAAAGCTAAAGTCTATTTTTAGTAAATTGCTATATTTGAAGTTAGTGGGTAAGTGTTGATATATTTAGAGTTAGTGGAGTAAGTGGCTAGTTTTGTGGAATTAGAGTTAGTGGCTGTTTTTATGGAGTTAACTAAGCTATTTTAGCATTTAGAAAGTGTATTTAAGCTCAGATTTTATTGAATGAAAATGTAGTAGTTGCATTCCCATTTCTCTTCTCTCTTTGAAACAACAAACAGTGGTGTGAATTTTGTGATATAACACCTTTGGGAAGGAATTTCCGAGACCTTCCACAGAACACTATAAACATATGATATTTCTGTTAAAAAATTCCGTCACTTTTTTCATATCTCCACCTTTGAAAATAAGTTTCGAGATCCTCAGAAAATAATCGTAATCTGCAAAAAAATCTATTGAAAAGTGATGTGAATTTTCTGATATATAACACCTTTTTGGGAAGGAATTTTCCGAGACCTAGCACTATAAACATCTTAAATGTCTGTTAAAAATTTTCACCATTTTTTTTCTTCATATCTCGACCTTTGAAAATAAGTTTCGAGATCCTCACGAAAGAACAATAATTGTCCAAAATTTCTATGAAAAAGTTTGCGATATAACCCCATTTAGGAAAAAAATTCTAGGACCTTTCGCAGAGCACTAGAAACATCTAAAATGTCTGATAAAACTTTTCGTCGCTTCTTTCATACCTCAAACTTTGAAAATAAGTTTCGAGATCCCCAGGAAAGAATCGTGATCATAAAAAAATTCTATGAAATAGTGGTCTAAATTTTGTGATATAACCCCTTTGGGAAGAATTTTCCGGGACCTTCCGCAAAGCACTATAAACATCTTAAATGTTCGTTAAAACTTTTCGTCACTTTTTTTATACCTCCACCTTTGAAAATAAGTTCCAAGATCCTCAAGAAAGAACCGTATTCATCTAGAATTTCTATGAAAAAATGGTGTGAATTTTGTTTATAACCCCTTTGAGAAGGAATTTTCGGGACCTTTCGCAAAACACTATAAAGATTTAAAATGTACCTTAAAACTTTTTTGTCAATTTTTTCATTACTTCACCTTTGAAATTAAGTTTTGAGATCCTCAGCAAATAATCGTAATCATCCAAAATTTCTATGAAAAAGTGATGTGAATTTTGTGTTATAACCCCTTTTGGGAAGGAATTTACCAGACCTTTCGCAAAGAATTATAAACATTTAAAATGTACGTTAAAACTTTTCGTCACTTTTTTCATAACTCCCCCTTTGAAAATAAGTTCCGAGATCCTCAGGAAAGTACCGTAATCATCCAAAATTTCTATGAAAAAGTGTTGTGAATTTTGTGATATAACCCCTTTGGAAAAGAATTTCCCGGACCTTCCGCAGAGCACTATAAACATTTCAAATGTCCGTTAATAATTTTCGTCACTTTTTTCATACCTTCACCTTTGAAAATAAGTTTCTAAATCCTCAAGAAAGAATTGTAAACATCCAAAATTTCTATGAAAAAGTGGTGTGAATTTTGTGTCATAACCCATTTGGTAAGGAATTTACGGGACCTTCTGCAAACAACTATGAACATTTGAAATGTACGTTAAAACTTTTTGTCACTTTTTTCATACCTCCACCTTTGAAAATAAGTTCCGAGATCCTCAGGAAAGAACCGTAATCATCCAAAAATTATGAAAAAGCGGTGTGAATTTTCTGATATAACCCTTTCGGGAAGGAATTTTCGAGACCTTACGCAAAACACTATAAACATTTGAAATGTCTGTTAATACTTTTCATCACTTTTTTCATACCTCCACCTTTGAAAATAAGTTTTGAGATCCTCGGAAAGAATAGTAATCGTCCAAAATTTCTATGAAAATGTGGTGTGAATTTTGTGATATAACCCCTTTAGGAAGGAATTTCCGGGACCTTTCGCAGAACATTAGAAACCTCTGAAATGTATGATAAAGCTTTTCGTCACTTTTTTCATACGTCCACCTTTAAAAATAAGTTCCGAGATCTTCTAGAAAGAACTGTCACCATCCACAAGTTTGAATAAAAAAGCGGTGTGAATTTTCCGATATAACCCCTTCATGAAAGAATTTTCGAGACCTAACGCAGAGTAATATAAACATCTGAAAGGTCTATTAATATTTTTCGTCACTTTATTCATACTTCCACCTTTGAAGATAATTTTTAAGATCCTCGTGAAAGAATCATAATGGTCCAACATTTCTATGAAAATGTGGTGTAAATTTTGTCATATAACCCATTTGGGAAGAAATTTTCGGAACCTTCCGCAGAGCACTATAAACATTTGAAATATCTGTTAAAACTTTTCGTCCCTTTTGTCATACCTCAAACTTTGAAAATAAGTTTCGAGATCCTCAGGAAAGAATCGTAATCATAACAAATTTCTATGAAAAAGTGGTGTAAATTTTGTGATATAACCCCTTTGGGAAGAAATTTTCGGGACCTTCCGCAGAGCACTATAAACATTTGAAATGTAAGTTAAAACTTTTCGTCAATTTTTCCATTCCTCCACATCTGAAAAATAAAATTTTAGATCCTCAGGAAATAATCATAATCATCCAAAATTTCTATGAAAAATGAGTGTGAATTTTTTGATATAACCACTTTGGAAAGGAATTTTCGGGACCTTCCGCAAAACACCATAAACCTTTGAAATGTACGTTAAAACTTTTCGTCACTTTTTTCATTCCTCCACCTTTGAAAATAAGTTTCGAGTTCCTCAGGAAAGAATCGTAATAATCCAAAATTTCTATGAAAAAGTGATGTGAATTTTTTGTTATAACCTCTTTGGGAAGGAATTTACGGGACCTTCCGCAAAGCACAAACATATGCAGTTTATGTTACAAAATTTATAATATTAGCTAAAAGTCGTGCGGTGGAGAGCTCGAGAAATTCGCGGTGGAGAGCTCGAGAAGTTCATTGACGAGTTACAAAGCTAATTCAGTGTTTTAGTCACTTTTTTCATATCTCCACCTTTGAAAATAAGTTTCGAGATCCTCTAGAAAGAACCGTAATCATCCAAAATTTCTATGAAAAAGGGGGTGTGAATTTTCTGATATAACACCTTCGGGAAGGAATTTTCGGGACCTTACGCAGAGCATTATAAACATCTTAAATGCATGCTAAAACTTTTCGTCACTTTTTTCATACCTCCATCTTTGAAAATAAGTTCCGAGATCCTCAGGAATGAACTCTATTCATCCAAAATTTCTATGAAAAAGTGGTGTGCATTTTGTGATATAACCCCTTTGGAAAGAAATTTTCGGGACCTTCCGCAGAGCACTATAAACATCTAAAATTTCTGTTATAAATTTTCATGAATTTTTTCATGCCTCCACCTTTAAAAATAAGTTTTGAGATCATTTGGAAAGATTAGTAATCATAAAAAATTTCGATGAAAAAGTGGTGCATTTTGTGTTATAACCCCTCTGGGAAGGAATTTTCGGGACGTTCCGCAGAGCATTATACAAATTTGAAATTTCTATTAAAACTTTTTTGTCACTTTTTTCATACCTCCACCTTTGAAAAAAGTTTCAAGTTCCTAAAAAAAGAATCATAATCATCCAAAATTTCTATGAAAAAGTGGTGAATTTTGTGATATAACCCATTTGGGAAGGAATTTTCGGAACATTTTGCAAAACACTATAAATATTTGAAACGTACGTTAAAACAGTTCGTCAGTTTTTTCATTCCTCCACCTTTGAAAATAAGTTTCGAGATCCTCAGGAAATAATCGTAATCATAAAAAAATTCTATGAAAAAGTGGTGTGAATTTTGTGATATAACCCTTTTTGGAAGAAATTTTCGAGACCTTCCGCAAAACACTATAAACATTTTAAATGTTCGTTAAAACTTTTCGTCGCTTTTTTTATACCCCACTTTTGAAAATTAGTTTCGAGATCCTCTGGAAAGAATCGTAATCATCCAATTGTTTTTTTTTTGAAACAGTGGTGTGAATTTTATGATATAACCCCTTTGGGAAGAAATTTTCGGGACCTTCCACAGAGCACTATAAACATCTGAAATGTCTGTTAAAACTTTTCGTCACCTTTTTCATATCTCCACCTTTGAAAATAAGTTTCGAGATCCTCGGGAAAGAATCGTAATCATCTAAAATAACTATGAAAATTTTGTTTGAATTTTGTGATAAAACCCCTTTGGGAAGAAATTTACGGGACCTTGCGCGGAGCACTATAAACATTTGAAATGTCATTTAAAACTTTTCGTCACTTTTTTCATACCTCTACCTTTGAAAATAAGTTTCGAGATCCTCAAGAAAGAACTGTAATCATTTTCGGGATTTTCCGCATCGATAAACATCTGAAATTTCTGTAATAACTTTTTGTCACTTTTTTTTTATACTTCCACCTTTAAAAATAAGTTTTGAGATTCTCCGGAAAGAATAGTAATCATAAAAAATTTCTAGGAAAAAAGTGGTGTGAATTTTGTGTTATAACCACTTTGGGAAGAAATTTTCTGAACCTTCCCCAGAGCACTATAAACTTTTGAAATGTACTTTTAGTCACTTTTTTCATACCTCCACCTTTGAAAAAAAGTTTTGTGATCATTCGGAAAGAATAATAATCATAAAAAAAAAATTCGGGACGTTCCGCGGAGCATTATAAAAATTTGAAATTTCTAATAAAACTTGTTGTCACTTTTTTCATACCTCCACCTTTGAAAAAAGTTTCGAGTTCCTCAGGAAAGAATCATAATCATCCAAAATTTCTATGAAAAAGTGGTGTGAATTTTGTGATATAACCCATTTGGGAAGGAATTTCCTGGACATTTTGCAAAACACTATAAATATTTGAAACGTACGTTAAAACTGTCCATCCATTTTTTCATTCCTCCACCTTTGAAAATAAGTTTCGAGATCCTCAGGAAATAATCGTAATCATAAAAAAATTCTATGAAAAAGTGGTGTGAATTTTGTGATATAACCCCTTTTGGAAGAAATTTTTGAAACCTTTCGCAAAACACTGTAAACATTTTAAATGTTCGTTAAAACTTTTCGTTGCTTTTTTTATACCCCACCTTTGAAAATTAGTTTCGAGATCCTCTGGAAAGAATTGTAATCATCCAATTATTTTTTTGAAACAGTGGTGTGAATTTTATGATATAACCCCTTTGGGAATAAATTTTCGGGACCTTCCGCAGAACACTATAAACATCTGAAATGTCTGTTAAAACTTTTCGTCACCTTTTTCATATCACCACCTTTGAAAATAAGTTTCGTGATCCTCGGAAAGAATCGTAATCATCTAAAATATCTATGAAAAATTTGTTTGAATTTTGTGATAAAACCCCTCTGGGAAGAAATTTACTGGACCGTGTGCTGAGCACTATAAACATTTGAAATGTCAGTTAAAACTTTTCGTCACTTTTTTCATACCTCCACCTTTGAAAATAAGTTTCGAGATCCTCAAGAAAGAATTGTAATCATCCAAATTTGTTTTGAAAAAATGGTGTGAATTTTGTGATATAACCCTTTTGGGAAGAAATTTTTGGGATCTTCCCCATAGATAACCATCTGAAATTTCTGTAATAACTTTTTGTCACTTTTTTTATACTTCCACCTTGGAAAATAAGTTTTGAGATTTCGCGGAAAGAATAGTAATCATAAAAAATTTCTAGGAAAAAAATGGTGTGAATTTTGTGTTATAACCACATTGGGAAGGAATTTTCTGAACCTTCCCAGAGCACTCTAAACTTTTGAAATGTACGTTAAAACTTTTAGTCACTTTTTTCATACCTCCACCTTTGAAAATAAGTTTTGAGATCATTCGGAAAGAATAGTAATCATAAAAAATTTCTATGAAAAAGTGGTGCATTTTGTGTTATAACCCCTTTGGGAAGGAATTTCCGGGACGTTCCGCAGAGCATTATAAAAATTTGAAATTTCTATTAAAACTTGTTGTCACTTTTTTCATACCTCCACCTTTGAAAAAAGTTTCGAGTTCCTCAAGAAAGAATCATAATCATCCAAAATTTCTATGAAAAAGTGGTGTGAATTTTGTGATATAACCCATTTGGGAAGGAATTTCCGGGACATTTTGCAAAACACTATAAATATTTGAAACGTACGTTAAAACTGTCCATCAATTTTTTCATTCCTCCACCTTTGAAAATAAGTTTCGAGATCCTCAGGAAATAATCGTAATCATAAAAAAAATTCTATGAAAAAGTGGTGTGAATTTTGTGATATAACCCCTTTTGGAAGAAATTTTTTAAACCTTTCGCAAAACACTGTAAACATTTTAAATGTTCGTTAAAACTTTTCGTTGCTTTTTTTATACCCCACCTTTGAAAATTAGTTTCGAGATCCTCTGGAAAGAATCGTAATCATCCAATTATTTTTTTGAAACAGTGGTGTGAATTTTATATCTGTGAATTTTATGATATAACCCCTTTGGGAAGAAATTTTCGGGACCTTCCGTAGAACACTATAAACATCTAAAATGTCTGTTAAAACTTTTCGTCACCTTTTTCATATCACCACTTTTCAAAATAAATTTCGTGATCCTCGGAAAGAATCGTAATCATCTAAAATATCTATGAAAAATTTGTTTGAATTTTGTGATAAAACCCCTTTGGGAAGAAAGTTACGGGACCTTGCGCGGAGCACTATAAACATTTGAAATGTCCGTTAAAACTTTTCGTCTCTTTTTTCATACCTCCACCTTTGAAAATAAGTTTCGAGATCCTCGGGAAAGAATCGTAATCATCTAAAATATCTATGAAAAATTTGTTTGAATTTTGTGATAAAACCTCTTTGAGAAGAAATTTACGGGACCTTGCGCGGAGCACTATAAATAGTTTAAACATAGGTTAAAACTGTTTGTCAGTTTTTTTATACCTCCACCTTTGAAAATAAGTTTCGAGATCCTTAGGAAATAATCGTAATCATAAAAAAATTCTATGAAAAAGTGGTGTGAATTTTGTGATATAACCCCTTTTGGAAGAAATTTTCGAGACCTTCCGCAAAACACTATAAACATTTTAAATGTTCGTTAAAACTTTTCGTCGTTTTTTTTATACCTCACCTTTGAAAATTAGTTTCGAGATCCTCTGGAAAGAATCGCAATCATCCAATTGCTTTTTTTAAACAGTGGTGTGAATTTTATGATATAACCCCTTTGGGAAGAAATTTTCGGGACCTTCCACAGAGCACTATAAACATAAATGTCTGTTTAAACTTTTCGTCACCTTTTTCATATCTCCACCTTTGAAAATAAGTTTCGAGATCCTCGGGAAAGAATCGTAATCATCTAAAATATCTATGAAAAATATGTTTGAATTTTGTGATAAAACCCCTTTGGGAAGAAATTTACGGGACCTTGCGCGGAGCACTATAAACATTTGAAATGTCCGTTAAAACTTTTCGTCACTTTTTTCATACCTCCACCTTTGAAAATAAGTTTCGAGATCCTCAAGAAAGAATTGTAATCATCCAAATGTGTTTTGAAAAAATGGTGTGAATTTTGTGATATAACCTTTTTGGGAAGAAATTTTTGGGATCTTACGCAGAGATAAACATTTGAAATTTCTGTAATAACTTTTTGTCACTTTTTTTATACTTCCACCTTTGAAAATAAGTTTTGAGATTCTCCGGAAAGAATAGTAATCATAAAAAAATTCTAGGAAAAAAGTGGTGTGAATTCTGTGTTATAACCACTTTGGGAAGGAATTTTCTGAACCTTCCCCAGAGCACTATAAACTTTTGAAATGTACGTTAAAACTTTTAGTCACTTTTTTCATACCTCCACCTTTGAAAATAATTTTTGAGATCATTCGGAAAGATTAGTAATCATAAAAAAATTCTATGAAAAAGTGGTGCATTTTGTGTTATAACCCCTTTGGGAAGGAATTTCCGGGACGTTCCGCAGAGCATTATAAAAATTTGAAATTTCTATTAAAACTTTTTGTCACTTTTTTCATACCTCCACCTTTGAAAAAGGTTTCGAGTTCCTCAGGAAAGAATCATAATCATCCAAAATTTCTATGAAAAAGTGGTGTGAATTTTGTGATATAACCCATTTGGGAAGGAATTTCCGGGACATTTTGCAAAACACTATAAATATTTGAAACGTACGTTAAAAATGTACGTCATTTTTTTCATTCCTCCACCTTTGAAAATAAGTTTCGAGATCCTCAGGAAATAATCGTAATCATAAAAAAATTCTATGAAAAAGTGGTGTGAATTTTGTGATATAACCCATTTTGGAAGAAATATTTAAGACTTTCCGCAAAACACTGTAAACATTTTAAATGTTCGTTAAAACTTTTCGTCGCTTTTTTTATACTCCACCTTTGAAAATTAGTTTCGAGATCCTCTGGAAAGAATCGTAATCATCCAATTATTTTTTTGAAACGGTGGTGTGAATTTTATGATATAACCCCTTTAGGAAGAAATTTTCGGGACCTTCCGCAGAGCACTATAAACATCTGAAATGTCTATTAAAAATTTTTGTCACCTTTTTCATATCTCCACCTTTGAAAATAAGTTTCGAGATCCTCGGGAAAGAATCGTAACCATCTAAAATATCTATGAAAAAATTGTTTGAATTTTGTGATAAAACCCCTTTAGGAAGAAATTTACGGGACCTTGCCCGGAGCACTATAAACATTTGAAATGTCCGTTAAAACTTTCCGTCACTTTTTTCATACCTCCACCTTTGAAAATAAGTTTCGAGATCCTCAAGAAAGAATTGTAATCATCCAAATTTGGTTTGAAAAAATGGTGTGAATTTTGTGATATAACCCTTTTGGGAAGAAATTTTCGGGATCTTCCGCAGAGATAAACATCTGAAATTTCTGTAATAACTTTTTGTCACTTTTTTTATACTTCCCACCTTTGAAATTAAGTTGTGAGATTCTCACGAAAGAATAGGGTTAGTTAACTCAAAGCTACAAGTCTATTTTTAGCCAATTACTATATTTGAAGTTAGTGGGGTAATATATATTTAGAGTTAGTGGAGTAAGTGGCTAGTTTTGTGGAGTTAGATTTAGTGGAGTTAGTGGCTGTTTTTATGGAGTTAACTAAGCTATTTTAGCAGTGTATTTAAGATCATATTTTATTGAATGAAAACTCTTCTCTCCTTAAAACAACAAATAGTAATCATAAAAAATTTCTAGGAAAAAAAGTGGTGTGAATTGTGTGTTATAACCACTTTGGGAAGAAATTTTCTGAACCTTCCCCAGAGCACTATAAACTTTTGAAAGGTACGTTAAAACTTTTAGTCACTTTTTTCATACATCCACCTTTGAAAATAAGTTTTGAGATCATTCGGAAAGATTAGTAATCATAAACAATTTCTATGAAAAAGTGGTGCATTTTGTGTTATAACCCATTTTGGAAGAAATTTTCGAGACCTTCCGCAAAACACTGTAAACATTTTAAATGTTCGTTAAAACTTTTCGTCGCTTTTTTTATACCCCACCTTTGAAAATTAGTTTCGAGATCCTCTGGAAAGAATCGTAATCATCCAATTGCTTTTTTGAAACAGTGGTGTGAATTTTATGATATAACCCCTTTGGAAAGAAATTTTCGGGACCTTCCGCAGAGCACTATAAACATCTGAAATGTCTGTTAAAACTTTTCGTCACCTTTTTCATATCTCCACCTTTGAAAATAAGTTTCGAGATCCTCGGGAAAGAATCGTAAGCATCTAAAATATTTATGAAAATTTTGTTTGAATTTTGTGATAAAACCCCTTTGGGAAGAAATTTACGGGACCTTGCGCGGAGCACTATAAACATTTGAAATGTCCGTTAAAACTTTTCGTCACTTTTTTCATACCTCCACCTTTGAAAATAAGTTTCGAGATCCTCAAGAAAGAATTGTAATCATCCAAATTTGTTTTGAAAAAATGGTGTGAATTTTGTGATATAACCCTTTTGGGAAGAAATTTTCGGGATCTTCCGCAGAGATAAACATCTGAAATTTCTGTAATAACTTTTTGTCACTTTTTTTATACTTCCACCTTCGAAAATAAGTTTTGAGATTCTCCGGAAAGAATAGTAATCATAAAAAAATTCCGGGACGTTCCGCGAGCATTATAAAAATTTGAAATTTCTATTAAAACTTTTTGTCACTTTTTTCATACCTCCACCTTTGAAAAAAATTTCGAGTTCCTCAGGAAAGAATCATAATCATCCAAAATTTCTATGAAAAAGTGGTGTGAATTTTGTGATATAACCTATTTGGGAAGGAATTTCCGGGACATTTTACAAAACACTATAAATATTTGAAACGTACGTTAAAACTGTTCGTCAGTTTTTTCATTCCTCCACCTTTGAAAATAAGTTTCGAGATCCTCAGGAAATAATCGTAATCATAAAAAAGTTCTATGAAAAAGTGGTGTGAATTTTGTGATATAACCCCTTTTGGAAGAAATTTTCGAGACCTTTCGCAAAATACTGTAAACATTTTAAATGTTCGGTAAAACTTTTCGTCGCTTTTTTTATACTTCCACCTTTGAAAATAAGTTTTGAGATTCTCCGGAAAGAATAGTAATCATAAAAAATTTCTAGGAAAAAAGTGGTGTGAATTTTGTGTTATAACTTATAACCACTTTGGGAAGGAATTTTCTGAACCTTCTCCAGAGCACTATAAACTTTTGAAATGTACGTTAAAACTTTTAGTCACTTTTTTCATACCTCCACCTTTGAAAATAAGTTTTGTGATGCTCAGGAAAACACCTTAAAATTCGATCCCTAAACCGTAAATTTCTAAAACCTCAAACGAGTTCTTTACAATCACGTGGTTGAATAACTTGAATTAGATCAATGCTTGGACAAATAAAATGTGGGGAATGTGAATGATATATGAATATCAATTTTTTTTGTACTCCAATTTTGGGCTAAAAAATGGTCATTCTAGTCATTATTCTTAGAGTGCATTTTTCCCTTTGTCTTTTGCCAATGTATGGTTTCCGAGGTTGATTAAGCTATAGCCCCCAAATAATTAAGACCATAAATTTTAAGAAAAACACCTTAAAACTCGATTCCTAAACTGTAAATTGCCAAAATCCTAATCGAGATCATTTCAAACACATGGTTGAATTACTTGAATTAGGTTCATGTTTTATCAAATAAATAGTGGGGAAGGTGAATGATATATGAATATCAACTTTTTTTTTTTGTGAATTAATAAAAAATTGAAAAAAAAATTGTTTACCATAGTCTTCCATTTTTTTTTGTCCAAAAAAACAATCATTTTGGTCTAAAAAAAGGGGTCATATTGGTCTTCTTTTTTTTCTTCCTTTTTTTTTTTTTTTTGTTAATGGATAGTTTGGGGTTGAGTTAGATCCATGCTTGGGTCAATTAAAAAGGGAGGAATGTAAATGTGATATGAATATGAACTATTTTTGTGAATTTAAAATTTTTGAAGAAGTTTGTGCAGTAATATTCAACATTGGTCTTTCAATTTTTTTTCTAAAATATATAGTAATATTCAACATTCTTAAAGTACATTTTTTCTTTTCTTTTATTAATGTATGGTTTGATGTTTCATTTTAACCTACAACCCTAAAGTGTTGTAAGACTATAAATAGTAAATATAACACTTAAAACCTGATTAGGCTCTAAATCTCTAAAATCATAAATGAGTTCATTTTAAGCATGTGGGTAAATAAAGAGTTAGGTCGATATTTGGTCAATTAAAAATGGAGAATGCGATTGTTGTATGAATATGAACCTTTTTGCGAATTAATTCTTTTTGAAAAAAATACGTGTACTATATTCTTTCATTTTTTTTTCTTCTAAGAATGGTCATATTGGTCATTTTTTTAAAAGTATTTTTTTTTTCTTTGGTTAATGGATGGTTGGGATATTGATTTTAACCTAAAATCTCAAAACAGTAAAACCAAAGCAGTGGAAAATGTGAATGTTATATAATTTAAATATTTTGAAAAAGTTTGTGTAAGCCTTTAATTTTTTTTAAAAAAAATTGTCATATTCGTCTTTTTAAAAAATAAAATACATTTTTTCTTTTCTTTGGTTAATGTATGGTTGAGAGATTAGTCTTAACATAAAACTTTAAATCCATAAGCCATAGTACAACACGTATACTGATTACACAAAATTTACACAAAATATGCAAGATATGTATACGTATAGTAATAATTTTTACTGTCAACTTCTCTTTGTACTCGAGTAAGAAACAAATTCTATATGCAAAGAGCTATTAGGGGGCGTTTGGGGATGGTTTTGGGTTCTAAACCCAAAACCATGTTTGGAGCAAGGTTTGGGTACCCCGGGTTTGGGAAGCCAAACTCATGGGTTACTCCCCCCAAACCCATGGTTTTTCTTAAAATTACACTATATTGGTGGGGTCATCATTTCTCTTTCCACTTTTCTCATAATTATGGTGGATCCCAATAATTTTCTTCCCATTTATTTTCAAAATTATGGGATCCCACAATTGTTTTTTTCAAATTTTCTTATAATTATGGTGGATTTCACAATCTCTAATTATAATTATATAGTTTTCTAATTATATTATCTAAATAAAATTATTTTTTGCATTCATCTATATTTAATCTAATTAACAATAGCTCAAAATATGTTTAATTTTCAAGTTGTATACTCATATTAATATTTTAAAAAATGATATTTAGTTTTTAAGTTAACAAATTAAAATTATAAAATAATAATAATGATTAACAATATTCAATCACAATGTGTTATTTCAAAATAGAATGTGATTTTCCTCTAATTACAAAATTAAAACTTTTTGAAGCTTAACTTTATGAAATGTTTGAAATTATAAACTTCAATTTGTATTTAGGGGGACATTTTGAAATTATAAACTTCAGTTTGTATTTAGAGGGACACTATTTGAGAAATTTTATCCAAATACAATAGTAGGTTGTTTCATTCTTGTTTTCTTCCCTTTAGATTTTTCATTTTTTTATAATTCCTTATCCAAATATGTATTTTTTAAAAAAACAAATTAAACCGATTGACATGTTATGTTTTCTGTTTGTTAATGGTAAGCAATATTTTTATTGTTGGAAATAATTTTCTTCAATTAAACTATAACATAAATTAAATGTTTCATTCAAAGGTCTAAAAAAAATGTCACATGTTGCATAAAAAGTTCTACAATTCACAAAAACATCCATTAGAAAATAAGAAGAAAAAAAGAAAAAGAAAAAATGAAGTAGCAAAATGAAAAAAAAAAAAAAAAAAAAAACAATTGTCCAAACCCGGGTTTCAAAAACTGCACCACAAACAAACACGACTCATGATTCCTAAAGTTCAACAAACCCGCCAAACGCCACCTTAAGGATCCGGAAGGAATACTTTCTAGTTTTCTTTAATATATTTTCAATAAAAAAAAATTATATCTTATCATTTAAAAAAAAATACTTTCACTATATTAATTACAAGTATGTTCTTTTTTCTTACTACATATTTAAAAAAAAAAAAAAAAAACCATTTTTGGACAATCTCTCTTTCAGTCTTTCCGAGTGTTTCTTACAAAATAACCTACTTTTTATCTTTGAAATTTCTATACCTAACCCACTGTAATTTGTTAATTTTTCAAACGTGCTCATAGAAAAATGTTAAATTAGAAATTTAATCCCTAAATTTTAAAAATTGTCAAATAAACTCTTAAACTTTCAATTTTATGTCCTATAAATTCCAAAAAAATAGATCCCAAAAAAAAAATTAAGATCTCATTAAACCATATTCAATTTTATATCTAATAGATCAATTAATTTTTTAAATTTTTTGAATAAGTTAAAGTCTTATTGGACACAAAATTGTTAGAGATTTATAATACATTTGTACCGTTGAGACACCTATCAAACAACAAATGAAAAGTTACTGTTTTTTTTTTTTTTTTTTTTTTTTTGAATACATTGAAGGTGAGGGATTCGAACCACAGACTTCTTGGTCGTCAACACATACATATGTCAGTTGAGTCATGCTCGCTTTGGCAAAAGTTATGTGAGCTAAGTCATGCTCGCTTTGACAAAAGTTCAAGAAATGTTAACCAGTTTTTAAAGTTAAGGAAACCAAATAGACAGAGACTTAAAAATACAGGACTAAATTTGTAACTCAACCTAGAAAATTAAATTTTGATTAAAAAAACATTTTTTTCAAAAAGATATTCCAAAAATACTATAAATGTACCTATTTCTCAACTCTAAGAACATGCATGGTTAGGTCAGAAAATTGAATAAATGAAAGTCACACAGATTCTGAGTAGAATAAAAAGAAAACAGGTAGAAGGAGTTAAATTTACTATGGAGATATGTACAGTGTGAGAGAATAACCAATGGCAATAAATCTAAGACTAAAACCCTCCATTTTCCTGTACAGCCTTCTTCTTTCTATTCTATTCTATGTACACAAGAGAGTTATGTACATTGGAAACTTACCCACCAGATAAAAAAGAAGCCACCTCTTTTTTCACCCACAATCTGCCCTTCTTCTTTCTTTCTTTCTTTTATCTACACAGCAGTTAAAAAGCTAGCTACTCTGATAATTACCACCAAATTTTCACTTTTTACAGAGGATAGAAATTTGAACCTTACGAAAGATGAAACGAGCCTTGTCCTTCTGTTATGGCATATAACACCTTCTCTTTCATTATCTCCTGAGAGCGAGAGAGAGAGAGAGAGAATTTGGAGTGAACATTTTGTTCCAATGGAAAGAAAAGTAAGGACATGTTTGAGAGTGATTTTGAATTTGTTAAAATCACTCAAAATCAATCTGAAACGTGTCTTTAATTATTCGAAAAGAAATTTCATGTTTGGTTTTACACTTTTAAACGTGATTTTCATGGTATCAAAATTTGATTTCAAAGGATTAAAAACATGTTTGAGAGTGCTTTTGAAATAGTTAAACTTTTGTCATATTCAAAATCACTTTAAATATGTCTTTAATAATTTAAAATCAATATTGATTGTATAATAATAGCAATTACCATTTCAAAATCACTCACACAAACATGCACTTAGAAAAGTCTTTCACCTTTGAAGAGTAAGGAGGCAACTTGAGATAGTTTGCACAGGTCATCACACTAGGTAAGTCAGAATCAACCAGATTGCTAGAATGCTGTGTAAAAAGAATATCCAAAGAAAAGTAAGTAAAAAGGCAAATTTGAATAAAATATTTTAGGAGAATGTGTTGATAATGAGAACCTTTCGGACGATGGTCAACTTCGGATTGAGAGATGCAAAGCCTCCGGAAGGAAGCCTTGGCGCCCCGGTCACAAACTGTAGAAATGCTCGTTGCTGTACATTGTCGAACTCTTGAATAATTTCAAGCAACTGAAATTCAAAAAATGGGTGAGAATCTTGCTAACCTAATAATACATATTTGGTCCCTTTAAAAAGTATCTAATAGATCCTAGGTCTAGGTCCTGAGCTTTAAAAAAAAATGTCTAATAAGTTCTCAAACTTTCAACTTTGTGTCTAATAGGTTCTTAACCTATTCTACATTTTTTTTAATTCACGAACCTGCTAGACCCAAAATTGAAAGTATAAGATTCTATTAGACATAAAATTCAATTTTATATCTAATAAATCAATTAATTTTTTAAAATTTCAAATATGTCATGGACCTATTAGACACAAAATTGAAAGTTAGAGATCTATTAGACATTTTGAAAGTCTATGGACCCGTTAAACACTTTTTAAAGTTCAGGGACCAAATAGACACAAACTTAAAAAGTTCATAGACTAAACTTATAATTTAACCTACATATTTTAACAAAGCAATAGGTAACACAGCAATAGGTAGGGTTCATCTTAGAAACTAACATTAATAATGGAGGGGCTACTGGCCGTATATCCGTGGTCAAACTTTATATTGTCAAGGAGCTCACTCAACTGCACCAAAAGATTACAAAGAACCAAGTTAAAGGATAATAACTTCAAAAGGTAAAAAAGCTAGTTAACTGATATACATACTGCCCAAGAGTCCGATTCTCCGCATATTAAACGCTCTAATTCTTCTGTAGTAAAAACTTGAAGATGTTCTATGGGGAAAACCTGAGGTTTGACAATAAGAAAAGAAATACGTGATTATCAGTTAAGATCGCGAAGGTACCAGTAGATGTTTGAGGAGAACACAAAATGTGTATTTTATATGTTAAGTCATAATTCTTCTTTAAACCAACTTTTTATATCCTTAAGTGTCTAGGTCAGCTTGCTCGCACCTTAACTATTCTCACGGGACAACCGTCTGACCCTACTAAATTTGGTTGTCAAGCTAACTCAGGATATTAAATCCTAGGTAAGTGTCAGCGACTTGAACTCATTCCCTCTAAGCCTTTTATTATTTATATGACCCTTATTGACCACAACCATGGTCGTTCTTTAAACCAACTAAATTGCTGAGTGTCTTCTCTTTCAAGGACGACAATGCTTTATGACATTTGGTTCAAAGGTTTCTTTCATTTTAATATCACAGTTCATCCGTTCCTTATATTGATCCGACATCAATTTATAGACTCTGAAAGTTGCACTGATTGATATAAACACGTTCGGGAGATTGGAACCACAGATTTACTAGTTCTACCCTACCCTTAAAATTTGAATGAGATGATAGAACTACAACTGGACTTAAACCAAAGTATACGTAATCCTGTATCACGTCTAGAGATCAAATCACTTGATAATCATTTCACTGAAGACATCGATAATGATTAATAAAACAGTAGTATATCATCTAACTGAAAATTTTGATCTTAAATAAAGAAGCTATATCAAAACATAACCTGAATTCCATAAACTTTCAACACATTCAACATAAACTAAATTCCCAAGATTATGGAATAAAGGATCCTTTTCATTCTGCAAGGGCTAACTAGAACTAAATAAACATGGGAAGTATAATCTTTTGTACGAAGGGCCATAGTGAAGCTAACCTGATTAAATCCAGATTTAAATGCTTCTATTTGTCTCGAAATTCCAGAATTTAAAGTAGCATCTGCAACAAGAGAGACATAATCCTCCAAATTTTTTGTATTTACCTGGGGAAAAGGTCAAATGTATTTTGTGTTATTTAGTGCATCCTTACAAAAAGACAACCATAACCTCAGTGAAAATTGGCATTACCATTAAATGTTCTTGAGAAGAAGTCAGGAGATAATCAGGATAACCAGGAAGAGTAAAATCAAGGCAAAGTTCATCAATATTGGTATTATGATAACAAAATTCAAGTTTGGACAATGAGTTTTCTTCATCGATAGATTCCAATAGTTTACTTCTGTTGACCAGAGCTTGAAACTCTAGCAGAGCGGTTCCAAGCTCTGGATCAAATGATTGGATGTCATATATACTCACCTCCTACAAGAATTTAGAAGAAATCAAATAATGGAAAGCGAACAAATAAAAGAGGAAGCACTTGAAAGAATTTCATGCAGGTACCTGCCCAAGTATTAGTTTATAGAAGGCTTTGGAGAAATAGATATCCATAACTCTACCATCTTGAATGGCCTTTGCCACAAATTTTCCTAGAAGTACAAACTTTTTAATTACTTCGGAAAAATGTAGCTCATCGGTATCCAGAGTTGATGGCCATGGACGAGGGAAAAGTCCAAACGGAGATTCAATAGTTCCACTATCCTCAATGTTCAGACTCTTTCTGGATATAAATGCATTATAATCCCCTCTCCACATTTCAAGGCCATACTTCTGAAATTCACGACTGACAAGAGTATAGAATTCTAATGTTGGACCAAGCCCAGTGCCGACTTCTTCATCATATTCCACCTCAAGGAGTACTTTCTGATGTGCATACTGATCCATCATTTTGGCAGCAGAATCTAGAATTTGGTCGCGATGTACTAATACCTTCTTACGAGGCAAGCCACTTGATCGTACGTCATTTGAGGTCCTTAAGTCACTGTATGATCTTACATATGGCTGGTGTCGCGGCATGCCAAATGCTACTATCCGAAAGTACTTGCGTCTTGCCTCAAAACTAAATAAGAAAGGGCATGAATCCATAAGTTCCTTGCACCATAAAGGCATGCCACCGGTAGAAACAGCCAAAAAGTCCCTCATCTGCTGTTCAAGTTTTTCAGTCAGTTTGCTGTTTACAAATTCATTCTGCCACACTGAAGGAACTGATAGCTTTATATTGTCCAAGGCATTAATTCTCCCTTCAGCAAAAGCACGGATCCTTTCATGAGACATAATTTGAAATGCCATTCTGTTCATGCCCTCTATGCTCCTTAGAAGAAATAAAACATCATAAGCAGGACTTTCTTTTGCCAAGTCAGAAGGCAGAACACAATCTAGAATGCCATAGAAAAATGAAGAGAACTGCAACGTTGCGGCTTTGTCGGATGCAGAAAATAATTGGTTATAGCTATTGTCCTCCACTTCTCCAGCACTTCTATACGCTAGTGTATATACTTGGCTCCATAATGTCGTGCCAGAAGTAGTTTCATTTTCTTTGATGTGTTGTTGGAGAATTGCCTGGTAAAGTGTCAAGGTGGGCTCCAGCTGCTTTCCCTCAAGGTAAAGTAACAGCTTGGGCTTCATGCCTTTCTTACTGCAAGATGCAGAACACTGTGATTTCTCATCAGTGCTGATTTCTGCAAATCCCTGAACCAAAACAAGGGTAACATAAATTTAGGAATGCACACATTACCATAGTCCAGAATATGATCAATGCTCTCAATCACGGATTAAGCAGGCACTCAAAAAGATAATATAAGAAAAGTGAGGCAACCAATTATACAAGAATACTCTGCATGAAACCATAACATTTTTTTCTAAGTATATGGAAGGAGAAAAAAATGGCATCAGTTGAATACAAAAGGATCGATCGGCTGCAAATTCTAGAACCGGTCCATCTCATAACACGGTTTCATATATGTGCTTATAGAAATGATCAACTTACAATATAATTTTCATCTAAATGTATTCTTTCACTTAAAATAACTGAACTTAAACCAAATGAATTAAGATATGTTGGCCGTATTTACCAGAATTATAAAATCACTAAAGTGAACAGACCTCCACGATGAACAACAAATCACCCTACTTCAAGTACAATACAATTTAGGAGTACTTTATTATTTTCTCAACATTATCAAAATTTCAAAAGGAAAACAGAAAGAGACCTGAGTTTCAGGCAAATCTGTGGACATGCTGTCAGACCCTACTAGTTTTGGGTTAACACCCAAACCAGAACATACATTTGAGAGTAGTTTAATTTGATGCTCCCTCAGAATATCTGCTTCAGAGGACTGCTCAGCTTTTTTTGTGCCAACTTTGGGCCATAGAAACCCTTCAATGGCATTCAAAGAAGAAAAGGGGTCAACAGTCAGGATATCCCCTGTATAGTCGCAGAGATCTGTTTCCCCATCTCCTCTCACAAACCGAACTTTCACACAAGGATGAGGTATGCACCGACCATTTGGAACTGTAGCAAAATAGTTCCGATGTTTGAATCCCTGGCTAGAAATAACAGGAAAGTTTTCTAAAGACGATAGTGAGATTTGTAATTTCCTTATCAATACCAAAACTGGCAAGTTTAGAGATGGGGGGTCTGAACTAGATAAGAGCAGCCTTGCAAAAACCTCAAATCTTCTTTCCATAATTGAGAATTGTCTCGATATAGTTTGTGGTTCTTCCTTTTTCCTCAGATATTGACCATTAGTTAGGTAATTTATAAATGACTTGACAATTCCACTTTCAACAAATTCAAAGGTGGATATGGGCTCGCTACACTTGAGCTTTGACATAATCTCAGCCAATAAAGCATAAAATTTGTCTTCATCCTGAGCTGGAGTATCCTTAATTAAGGACAAGTTCAGTAGATCATCTAGGGCACCAGAAAAAGTTCGGAGATTTTGAAGAATATCAGTCACTCCTTTATCAGTGTCACATAATTCTTCAGCAAAATAATTGGATCTTATGTGATTTGCAAGACTATAAACAGAATCCTTATCAAGCTTGCAGCTGCCTGTTTCTGCCACTGAAGAGAAGCAACCACTCGAAAAGGTATAACATAAGCATCTCGCATTTTCTCTTGAAGACTTTTGACATGAACTAAATGTTGGGTGGACACCAGTAAAAACTGGGAAAATTAACTGTTTATACTTTTCTGGGGTTATCAGTGCATCAATTGCAAAATAGACGCCCTCCTTGACAAATGACTTCAAAAAAGTACTAGAGAGCTTTTGCAGGATAATCTCAGTGATTTTTAAAGCTAACATCAGCACATGGTGATCTTTTCGAGTAAACACTCCAGCCAGGAAACTGACATATTATACAGCAAAAGATCATTAGACTTTCTGAAAGCAATTTGAAAATACCATAAAAAATAAAATCAGGCATCATTCACCTAGAAATGTTGGCATTCTGAAGCAACTCAACAAGCATGTCAGATTCACCCAAACAGACGAACTTGTAGATAATAGTTAGGCAGCCGCAACAAACATACAAATTTGCACCAGAACTAACCACCTGCAGAAGGGAAAATGAGATGTTATAGAGGATGGGAAGGGCTAGAGCTTTTTTATAAGCTTATAATGATAACCACCTGAACAAGTAAAGGAAGTATATCCAAGCCAAAATTCTGCAGTTGCTTGGGATTACTGGCTAAAAAAGATACTTTATCGGACAATTTTTCTGCGCTCGCATCTCCAGTAGGGAGAAGCTCGTTAAGCAATTTCAGGACTTCACATACCTGGGGAAAAAATCAACCACAATAAATCCCCATAAAAAAATAAAAAGACACAAAAGTAGACCCTACAAACCTGGAGGGGAAAACAAATATAAAAAGACGTTGAAATTCTAGACTCAATTTGTATTTGTTCATTGTATTGAGAGAGAATTACATTGAGATATATATAGAGATTGCTATGACGAAATAAGGAAAGAACAAATACAAATAAGGATAGAATAACCAATAACAAATAAGGAAAGAATAATCCCTAAACTAAACCCTAAATCCTAACACCCTCCCTCAAACTCAAGATGGTAGTTGAGAAACCAAATTGAGTTTGTTAGATAATTTTGGACGAACAAATGCAGATTTGAATCTTCATGACGGAGAGTTTGCGCGAACATGCGGAGGCAGATGCACAACGAACATAGTGAACCAAAATAAACCGAACCGAATCAGAGTAAACTGAATAAGATTTAACGAAACCAAACCGGATTGAACCAGGGTTGAAACGAAACCAAACCGGATTGAACCGAGGTTGAAACGAAACCAAAACCGAACATTGAACTGAAATAAACCGAGACCAAAATAGGTCTTTTATTCAATCGAAGGAAGAGGTGCCAGATGGAGGAGGACTGCGGCAACAAATCTGAAGGAAGAGAGGAAGAGCTCTTTGGTGGCGGCGGCGGCGGCAGACGGAGACAAGCAGTGGCGGCAGACGGAGACGGGCAGAGGCGGCAGACGGAGACGGGCAGAGGCGGCAGACGGAGACGGGCAGAGGCGGCGGCGGCATTGTGCGTGAGGGAGGAGAATGAAAAAAGAAACCAAATGAGGCATCTAGGGTTTCTTCAACGAACGAAATTAGATGAACAAAATTGGAGATTAATGAAATTGGGCGAGGGGCGACGGCCGCCAAGCGCAAGCCGCCGCCCTTAGGGTTTTTTTTATTTCTAGGGTTTTTGGAGGAGCTCTGATACCATGTTATAATATATGGAAAGTATATTATTCATTGTATTGAGAGAGAATTACATTGAGATATATATAGAGATTGCTATGACGAAATAAGGAAAGAACAAATACAAATAAGGATAGAATAACCAATAACAAATAAGGAAAAAATAATCCCTAAACTAAACTCTGAATCCTAACAAGGCCAATTATGAGCTATTGAACTATCACTTATGCAAAATGTTAAGGCAGTAATTCTCCTAGCACAGGCTAACAAGCGCAAGCCAGGTAAAGTGGAGGTTTGAAGGTAGAGATGATATATTATATCCTTAACCGAGCATCTTGATTTTATAGTTTTATATTGCACATGTCTTCAATTTACCAAGTTGAATCCATTCGGAAGAAAACTTGTAGACAATTGTAGCTATCAATTTATATCCTGCAACACTTAAAAAAGATTTCTATGATTTGAAGTGTTTTTTCAGAATAATTATGGAGGAAACAAAAATCTCCCTCTGTGAGTTTCCTAGAAATGTTTTTTAAAAAAGATCTGTCACAGCGTACAGTTCATCTTCCCGTGGATTAAAAAACAGTACATACTAATAGACTAATACCTGGTTGCGATCAACTACTGCACATGAAGAAGACATTCCATGCGAGAGATTGTTAACAGATAATATGTCCTTCAAAGTGTTGCTAATGTTTAGCTCATAAAGAGTTTTGAAAGCAACAATTGATCCCGAAGATAGTTTGACAAGTACACCAAGCAAATCCTGCAAAGAAAGTCGATGGTCATTCACCAAGATGATGGTAGAGGCTACAGGCAGAAGTTCATCCGTACTTTTTTTAAATACTAAATCATTACTCGCATGATTCTCTACTTACATTGTAAGTGGTCTGGGACAAAGTAGCTCGGCTATTCAAGTTTATAAGGTGAATGGCTTGTTGAATCAGCCCATGCCGACAGAGCCCATCCAAAAGCTCGCAGGATTGACTGACACACTCAACTATTTTAATCATGCATAGAGCCACATTCTCTACTAGCTGAAATGTGACATTATAACAAGGAGAAGATTTATAAAAAAATAAAATAAAGCAATATGAAGCATTCAAGTCCAGTTATTCAAACCTGCTCATCCTCGTACTGAAGGAGATTGCATAGTATAGGAACAGCATCAATCAAAGTTGGTGGACACTCGGAAGGAAGTTTTTTGCAGACATTCACCACAGTGCGAAGAGCAATCCTCTGACCCAAACCAGATTTACACATTAAAATTGTCAGCCTTTTGATCATAGGGTTTGGTGGGAACAAAATAATAGGAACATGAATTCAATCAAATTGCCAAGATAAAATTAACATCCAGAAAAGCAAATGACTTACTTGTATGCTAGTAGAAAAAAAATCAATATAAGTTAAAGCAGCCATAACTGCACCGCCCTCTAAGCATGCGACGGGTTGTTCCCGTGATATTTTTTCCAATGCTATCAAACACTACATTAAAACAGAAACTTCCTTCAAAATATAGCAAAAGTATCCAACGTCCAAAGATGAGATATCAATTATAATATCTAGTATAATATAATTCAATAAATGGACTAAAACTAACAATCAAGTGAGCATGATAATATTACCTGTTCAGCAACATCCAAGTACTCAATAACTCCTAGCATCTGACAGAGGGCACGAACTCCATCATGACGAACTAGAAAACTAGATGATCTGGGGTAAACATCACATAAATAAGTTATAGCCCTTATGGCCAATAGCACTATCTCCGGGTCACTATCAAGTTTCACCAGATTTACAAGAATTATGGATAACGAATCTGATGTCATGCTCGATAGTGAATTCTCCGTACAGAATGATAAAACTTCACATAGCTCCGATAGCAATGTTTTTTGTGCAGATGTCTCAGATTCTTCACCCAAGCTTGACAAAAGCCTTTTAAATTGTCCATGATCTCTAGATGATCTTTGCCTCTGATAATTCCGAAGATCACTATGTTTTTGTTCTGCATCATCCGAATCACAAGACCCATAGGCTGAATCCTTATCATGTTCTCCCTCTGAACGACTAGAAGCAGAAGCAGACGATGAAGTGTCCATGTCATTGTCATGGATACCAGGACTCGAATTAGTGGACGCCACATTCATTTGCATAGACGAATTAGATGAGCTTGGTCTGAATTCCAAAGAACTGCATGCCCGTTTATCAGCTGGTAATCTATCCACCATTTCAGTACGCTTTTGGCCACGATTTCCCATTTATCATTTATAACCTTTAATAAAGATCTAACCCTCCTATATAATTAAGAGATCCAGCATTGCATAAGATTGACAAACTTTTTATGCTTCAATAATTTGCATATTACTAGTGATCAGAACCAATCTATATACAGCAAGAAAATCATTAAATGAAAGACACGATAACAAATAGTATTTTGGCTCAACACTAACAATTTCACTTCAATAGAGCGAAAACCTCTCAGAGATGAAACATTCGAATCCGGAACTCGTAGAATAATCAGACAGAAATAGGAACATTCGAGTGAGAATCGTCTGTCTTGAACCTTATGAGCTAAATAGACAAATTAATTATATGCACCGTCAATTTGAACAAAAATAAACAAACTACAACTGCTCCAAGACTAACACAGAACCCGAAAACTCCATGGATTTAACCACCATTGACAAGTAAAATTGTAAATTATGCTTAACAATCACGAACACATAACTAAGTTTCTCCAGTAAGCTCGTAATCAGTCCACTTTAAACAGCCAAAAAAGACGAAAACCAAAGCGAATGCGATGAACAAAGAGATCAAAAATCACGAATGTAAACACGGATTTACGATCAGACAAGAAAAAAAGTATCTCATATTTCTTAGTACCTTAGCGCTGCAAGCCGAAGACTCACGAAATTCCAGAAGCACGATGAAAAAATACGAGAGTTTGTGAGGGCAAAAACTCCTCCGTCTACGGCGGAACGGAACTCCGACGGCGGATGATTTTATCGGTGATCGAAATTGTAAAGCTCTTTTGACGTCGATGATGATGAAAAAACAGAGCGAGAGAACGCCAGAGCTTAAAGATATATATGAAAGACTGGAGAGAGTGAATATGTTTGATCAATATATATTATTTTATTTATTTCCAATTTTACCTTTTTCTTTTCTTTTTTGTATTGTTCTTATTTTATTCTTCGTTTAAATTAAAAGGTTAATTATTTTCAAAATCTATAAGATATTATTTTAATAGTTTCGATTATCTATATTCTCGTTTAAAATAATCTCTATATTTTAATTTAATCACTACGGTATCTTTAAAAAAAAAATACTATGTCAATACAAATGATAGATGGTCAAACCGAACATATTTCAATTGATATTTGATATTTGACATAAATTTATGTATTTAATTATGAGGTCATGGTTCAATTCTCGTATTAATTAAATATTAAAAAAAAATGATAGATGTAAATAGTTTTTTAAGAAAAAAAATATGAGAGCTCTACATTCATTCATTAAATTTTAAAAAATTTCTAAAGTTTCACTAAATTAATTTTGAAATATGTCATTTTATTTGGGTGAAAAACTTGTCTCCCTTAAATTAGAGACTAAAAATAGAATTGAAAAAAAAAATATTAAGATAATATAATAGGACAAAAGCAAATCATATTGCAATTGTCATTGGTATAGAGATAATTTTGGTTGAAACTTAGAATATTATATGTTGATATTATTGGAATTTGAAGGAGATGATAGGGTAAAACAGAATCATTTTTTAATTGAACTTTTTTTTTTCCATTTTTTGCTCCAAATAAATGTTCATATCAATTAATTATAGGTGAATTTTCTCTTAAATGAATTATAATAAATGATGAAGTAGGATCACCAATTAAGTAAAGACGAAATACAATGATAGAACTTAATAAGTAGAATTTTCTATTAAATGAATTATAATAAATGATCAAATAGGATCCTAACCAATTAAGTAAAGACGAAATACAATGATAGAACTTAATGAGTCGAGTTTTCTCTTAAATGAATCATAATAAATGATGAAATAGGATCTGAACCAATTAAGTAAAGACGAAATAAAATGATATAGAACTTAATGATGTTAAGAATTAGTGCAAATTTATTTAGTTTTAAATCTTTGAAATTAAGGTGATGCCACCTATTTAGGCTAGTGCCACCTCTTTAGGTAGTGTCTAAGGTTTTTTAGGATTATGTCTTAGTGGGATCATGGGAGAAAATTAAGGTGAGTGGGAAAAGTAATGAGTATTAGTTTACTATTTAATTAGCTATAAAAGCTTGTAATCTTTTCAATTCAAATCATCGAATTATCAAACTCAATTGATATAATTCTTTCCTTCGTGCCATTTATCTTCTGTTTCCACACTTCCCGTTATCTTCGTTTTGTTACATGGTATCAGAGCTTCCAGGTTTTTTGTTTTGTGTTTGAGTTTAAATACTCGTTGAAGATGAACGGTGGAAACAGTGTTTGTGTAGACAAGCTTGCCGGTGATAATTATAGCTATTGGAAGCTATGTATGGAAGCTTTTTTACAAGGGCAAGATCTTTGGGATCTTGTTTCCGGTGATGATGCAGAAATTCCAGAAGATACTCTGGAGAATGCTGAGGCACGAAGAAAGTGGAAGGTCAAGTGTGGCAAAGTTTTATTTGCTTTGCGGACTTCCATTGGCAAAGAGTACATTGAGCATGTTCGTGATGTAAGTTGTCCAAAGAAAGTGTGGGACACAGTTGAAAGGTTGTTCACTCAAAAGAACACGACGAGGTTGCAATATTTGGAGAACGAACTTGCTGGAAGGACTCAAGGTAATTTGCCGGTTTCAGAATATTTTCTGAAAATTAAAACTTTATGTTCTGAAATTTCAGAATTAGATAAGGATGATCCTATTAGTGATGCTCGTGTGCGTCGCTATCTTATTCGTGGACTTCGAAAGGAGTTTATGCCATTTATTTCATCGATACAAGGTTGGGCAACTCAACCTTCTATCATTGAGTTGGAGAATTTGCTTTCAAATCAGGAAGCATTAATGAAACAAATGTTTAGCAACTACAAGGAAACTCACTCGGAGGTGGAGGCTGTTATTTATGCAAAAGACAAGGGAAGAGTTCATTCTTCTCCAAAGCTTTATTCAAATGACGGCAATGATTCCAAAATTGAAAGGCAGTCCAAGGGCACTTCAAAAGGATGTTTTAGGTGCGGCAAACCGGGACACATCAAACGTGATTGTTGGATAAAGGTGGTGTGTCAACGTTGTGGAAAATTCGGCCATATTAGACAAAATTGTCGGGTGATTCTCAAAGAAGCAGAAGCAAATGTTGTACAGGAAAGTAACAAACCTGAACAAGTTACTTGGGAACAATGCTTATCAATTGAAGTTATTGATCAACCCAATAACTTGCATGTTAATGCTTTTATAGATTATAATGAGGATTGGATTGTTGATTCTGGTTGTTCTCATCATTCAACTGGAAATGTTTCTCTTCTCTCTGATGTACGTACTCATCAAGGAAGAAGAGTCATTGCGACGGCTGATAATTCCATACATCATGTTGTTCAAGAAGGACAAGTTAACGTTAAGGATGATACATCAAATGTCGATGGTGTTTCTCTGGAAGATGTTTATCATATTCCGGGTTTAAAGAAGAATCTGGTTTCGGTCTCTCAGATTGCCGACTCTAGGAGATATGTTCTCTTTGGTCCAGATGATGTGAAAATTGTTTCTAATATTAAACAATTTGATGTTGATGTTTTGTTTACGGGAAAAAGGAAAGATTCCCTCAATGTTTTGTCTGCAACTGATGCATATGTTGAAAAGACATGTGAGAATGATAGTGCAACACCTTGGCATGCTCGGTCGGGTCATGTTGGTTATCAATTGTTGCAAAGAATTTCTATGAAGAAATTTATTGGTGGTATTCCCATCTTTAAAGAAATTCGCCGTGATGTGGTTTGTCCTGGTTCTCAATTTGGGAAATCACGTCTTCTTTCTTTCCCAAATTCAAATAATAGAGCTACGGTTGCATTGCAGTTAGTTCATTCAGATTTGATGGGGCCGACGAAAATACCAAATTATTCTGGTTGTCATTATGTTATGGTTATAGTGGACGATTTTACTCGGTTCACTTGGGTGTATTTTTTGGAGGCTAAAAGTGAGGCTTTCTCCAAGTTTATTCAGTTTAAGGAGGTAGTGGAGAAAGAATTTATGCTGCCGATAAAGTGTTTTCGCACAGATAATGGGGGAGAATATATGTCCGATCAATTTCAGACATATTGCAAAGAGCATAGCATTCAACGCCTTACATCTATGTGCTTGTCTTGGCTGCATGCAAAGAATCTTCCAAAGGAGCTTTGGGCAGCAACTATTCAGTCAGCTTGTCACGTCATAATTCGTAAACCCAATGTGAGTTATGTTCGAGTTTTTGGGTCAGTTTGTTATGTTCATGTTCCAAAGGTTAGGCGTTGTATATTTGTTGGATATGGTACTCACAGAAAAAGATGGAGATGCATGGATCCAAATAGAAGAGAAAATTTTATTTTTCGAGATGGTTTGTCTATTAGTTTTAAAATGAAGAGTTTGGGTGAAGCGAGACGTTTTCTTGGCTTGAAGGTTGAAGAGTCAGGTGGATACTTTGTCTCGTATGCAAATACTTTGTTAACTCGGTTTGACATGAAGGAGTCAAAGTCAATTACTACTCCTATGGAACCATCCTTGAAGTTGCTGATATATTTACCAATCAAGACGCTTGGTAAATCCAAGTTTGAAGAATTCAGGAGTGTACTTGGTGTTGTGGATGTATATTTGCACTAAGGGGAAGTGTTAAGAATTAATGCAAATTTATTTAGTTTTAAATCTTTGAAATTAAGGTGATGCCACCTATTTAGGCTAGTGCCACCTCTTTAGGTAGTGTCTAAGGTTTTTTAGGATTATGTCTTAGTGGGATCATGGGAGAAAATTAAGGTGAGTGGGAAAAGTAATGAGTATTAGTTTACTATTTAATTAGCTATAAAAGCTTGTAATCTTTTCAATTCAAATCATCGAATTATCAAACTCAATTGATATAATTCTTTCCTTCGTGCCATTTATCTTCTGTTTCCACACTTCCCGTTATCTTCGTTTTGTTACAAATGAGTCAAGTTTTCTCTTAAATGAATTATAATAAATGATCAAATAGGATCTGAACCAATTAAGTAAAGACGAAATACAATGATAGAACTTAATGAGTCGAGTTTTCTCTTAAATGAATTATAATAAATGATCAAATAGGATCCGAACCAATTAAGTAAAGACGAAATACAATGATAGAACCTAGTGAGTCGCTTAGTAACTTTGCTCACCAAGTAAGCATAGCATGACTTAAAGGCATTTACCAAACATAAGGTTTGAGGTTGTCCAATGAAAAAAAGGTAATTAGTTGATTGTTGTCACCCTATAATAACGACCTACTACATATGTAACTACTTAGTCAAACTACTCACAAAGCCACAATGCACGATCAAATTACATGACACGTCAAGACTCTATATCTCTTTTAACATACTAAAATTTTAGACTCGATCGACATGATTATTAATGGAATGTATCTAAGAAATATTAGAGTAATGTTTAACGCGCCTTCCTTCTCATGTAATTTTTCACTTTATTCTCTACCATTGTCACTCCAATTCCATAAACGCACAAAAATAATTAACATTGTTGTATTCGATCATCAATAACAACTAAAAATTTGTTTGGGAGATTATTCAACTTATACAATAGAAAATTGCAAGTAAAATTGAAATGAGTGTAAATTATTAGTATTTATTTAATTAAAAAAAAATACAAATACATTTGTATATTGTTTTATCAGTTTGTCTTTATATTATATCATTTTTTTTAAAACATCATAAGATTAATCTCTCTTTTATTTTTATTTTTAATTTAATTAGTTCCCAATTGCAAAAAAAAATATTCAATTAGTTGGCTGGATTATTATTTTTTTATTTTTTTATTTTTTTACAAAATATGAGATAGGAACGAATTAGGACTTTGATGACTAGTTCTTACTATCATGTCAGTTAAGCAGCAGTTGGTTGGATTATTTTAGTATTATTTTAACCTCAAATGTTTAAAATTGGTATAGTTTTTCAATTATTTACATCTTTTTGTTTTCTTCCATCATTTCTTTTCATTGTCCTTTTATATTATTTTAAACTAATGAGTTCGTTCTGACACTCACGAATATATAAAAAATAAATAAATAAAATTAATTTCAAAATTTTTAAATTTGTGTCCGATCCCTAAACTTTTATTTTCGTATTTAATAAGTTCTTGACATAAAAAAAAACACAAAATTATAAAATATAGAGTACAATTGGCCACAAAATTAAAAGTTTAAGACATCTTTAGAGTTGACAGACCTAATTGACATAAAATTTAAAAATCCATTAAACACTTCTTAAAGTCCAAAACTTATCCGACACAAAATTAACAGTTCAAAAACTTATTAAAAACTCTTTTAAATATATGTGTTAATGCAAGATTTTGGACCGCCTTTTCTTCCGTTGCTTCCGTCACCAACGACGACCGCATGGATGGTGGTGTACCAGGAGGAGAGGGAGCATCATCTTGCACCGGTGGGCTAGGCCCACGGGCCTCCAATTCATAAGTCAGACAAGTTTGAGCGTAGATAGGAGTATTTAGAGGGTGTTCAAGTAGAGTTATTCGTCTCTTTCCCTGCTGAACAGGATGGATATTTATAGTGGAGGAGAGTTCCTCGTGTCCGCCCGGTTCGTCGGCCTTCGGACGAATGCCTGGACCGGAGCGGGCAACGTGAGGCCAACCGGGGTTGGGCCCACGCGCCTGGTGATGATTGCGGTACCCGTCGTTCCCCGATTCTCGGAAGGGTTGGGGGCGTCTGTGGTATCGCCTCTTTGCAGTCGTGACAGGTTGTCACGTCTGTCACATCTCATGCTACCGAGGAATGACATCGGCTAGCTTTAGTCAGTAGTGGTAAGTGTCGCCCACCGAAGCTCCGGAGTCGGCCTTCGGTGGGCGAATCTTCTGGACTCGGGCGCAATGGCCCCCACTCTTGGGGAGCGGGCATGACGTTAGCAAGTGACGTGAGGCTGAAGTTTCCCTTAACAATATGATTCAAATAGATACAAGTCTCAAAGTGAGAGACTAAATTTATAATCTAACCATATTTTGTTTTTGTTCGGTTTTCATTATCTGCTTTTCAATTAAAACTTTTTTCTTTTCTATATTTCAAATTTGCAAAAAATCTCCTTTTCGTAGACAACATATCTTTAGTATTTCCATATTTGATAACATATTTCATATTTTGGTTTATGATTAGATGCCTAGATGTGTCTTCCTTTATGGTAAATATTTTCATTTTAGTGATACTTTTGTAAAATGTTGACTAAAAAAAACAAAACAAAAAACTCAAATAGAATGGGTCCCACCCAGTTTGGCCCACAAGCTTGGTCTCGAAGAAAAACAATGCTTTATTTTCTTCTCCAGGTGCCGTGCCATCTTAGGGAAGTTAAAAATTAAGGGTCAGGATCATTTAATTCACTTTTTTTCTAAAATACCATTTGATTTATATTCGACTTAATTTATTGTACTAGATTAATCTACTTAAATATTAAACCTTTTTTTTTTGTTTTTTTTTTTATAAAAAAAACAACACTTTTCTTAACGAGAATTCTATATTATAAATATAGGACTGGGGTGGGAGCGTTAAAAAAATAATTTTAACAAAATCTTAACTATTTTTTATTGTTTGATAAAATAGATTTTTCTTTTTTATTTATATATCTTTGATTTTAAGAATCTCTCAATTTAGCTTTAACTTTTATTTGATTAATCTAACATTTTTTCTATTAAAATATTTTTCTGTCCATTTATATTCTTCTACATCCTTCCTTTTTCATGCAATGAATTTATCAATTTCTCCTCTCAATCTACGGTTGCGAGACACCATTAAGGCTCCGTTTGGGATTGCGGTAGCTTTTAAAATAATTACTTTCAACTTTGCTTTTAAAAAAAATCAGCTGTTTAATGAATCAAATTAGTGTTTGGTAAATTTTAGTTGTAGAAGTTGGTTATCGTGTTTGGTAAATAAGTATTAAATTATTGTAATTTAACTATAATCACTAAAATAGACATATTATAAAAAATTGTATAAATTATTTTAAGAAAAAAATAGTAAAGTATTATTTTTAAAAAATATTTGCATTTGATTTATTAATTTAAAAATTATAAAATAAGATTTGGGGGTGGGAAATAGATACTAGATATATAAAATAATTTTTAATTTTAAAAAAATTTGAAAATTTGTTAAAAAAGTGATTGTTAGAGAATCTAAAAGCTACAAGTAACAGCTTTTTAAAGCTGTGCAAAATGAACGTGTCATTCAAAATTGATTTTAACAAATTATAAAATAACTTATTTTACCCAACACAAAAAATGGTTAAGATTTATTTTTAATCCCTTCTAATTCTTTCAAACGCAATGTCAAACGGAGCCTAAATGGTTGAGTTTTATATGAATACATAATAACATCAAAATTATTTAACAAAATATATATATATATATATATATATATATATATATATAATTTTTTTATTCTCTTACTACATACATTTGGATGGAAAAGTAGAAACAAAAGAAGAAGAAGAAAACGTCACTCAAAATTTGTTTTAAATACTACTTGTAACAATTATTTTTCCTACCTTTTATATCATATAAATCTAAAGAAATATCAAAATATTATTTATAATTTAAACTACTAAAATAACATGCTTATTTTGATATTTACCGTCAAGCCACAACAATTTTATTTGAATTTAACAAACACTCTTGATGTGTTTCTTTTAGATTTAAAATTGAAATTTATAAAACACTAAGCTACAGTTGATCTTCCTATAAGTTACTAAAAGCACAGCTGACAACAATTATTTTAAAAGCTACCGCAATCAATCACAAACGGAGCCTAAGGTAAGTGGTGTCGTACAGTTTCCTTATTTTATATTTTTTTTATAACATTGTTTTGAAAAAAAAATGCATTTATCATATCTAGCTAATTTTATAAAACTTCTTAAATTCTTAACTTGAACTACTCTTTTCCTCAAATTCTAAAAATTGTCACGATAAAACTTTATCGATATAACTTTGTTGAGTATATGATTGCTTAACTAGAAGGAAGTATGAGATGTGTTGATACTGTTTTTGGTATCAACGATAAATTTAGTATTGGATGTAGAACGAGTTTGGTTCAACAATACCTAAAAATATAGAAGAGTGAGTTAAGACCGATGTGGTTGACTCCAACGCTCAAGTTAACTTTGAGAGAGAGAGTGAATATGAAAAGTATTTTGATAGAAGTTTAAGAATGATCTTTGTCTTACCTTCAATCTTTCAGCTTTTCTTTCTTATATAATCCTTCTATATGACTTTTTTCAGATGTTTTCGTGTCATTAAACAGATCTTCATGGTGTTGGTAACCCTGAGAGTTACGAAGATAGCGTAACCGCCCGAGAAAGTGGGCTCATTTCTTGCGGTCGAGCCGACCTCAAGAGGGGTCGCTCTTGGTTGAGCCGACCCCGGGAAGGGACGACCTTCTTGGCTGAGTCGACCCCATGGAGGGTCGGCCTCCTTGCTTGGTCGAGCCGACCTCGGGATCGACTCTTCTTCTTGGTGGGTTGGGCTCACTTTTCTTGTAGGTTTTTAGGGCTAAGATATTTTACTCATAACAAGATGTAACAAACAACCCTATAATTTTAGGGTGATTTTTATAATTATATTTGTTCAATTTTCAATTTGGTCCTTAGACGCATTTCGGCCTCTAAATAGTTTTCTTAATAACTCTAATGTCTCCATTGCATTATTTCAAGGCAAGGGGTCGGATCGACATTTTTGTTTACTTCGAGACCCAAAAAAAACTCTTCCTTAATACTTTAGTGAGTGGAAGTGAAGGAGAATTACTATACTACGAGGTAAAGTTGCTTATGATTGAATCTTAAAAACATTCTAATCATTTGGTAGATCTAAGTCCATGATGCATAATATTTTAGACTTTTCAATTTGGTCCTTAATTTTCTAAAGATTAAGTTAGATTTTGCTATTGAATCTCGGAAAATCGTCCGGAATGGTTAGACTAGTATGAAAAAAAGTAAAAAGAAAAATGATAAGATTTATAGCCTATGTTGTATCTTAAAATCTACAACAGAGTCTGACTTAGCACATCAAAATAAGAATTTGTTAGGCCCCGTTTAATAACATTGCGTTTTTAATTTTAAATTTTTTAAATTTGTTTTCTCCTAATTTCTTCACTATGAGTTATATTTTTATTAGAGGAAACATTTGGATTTTTAGTCAAATTTAAAAAACAAAAGTATTTTTTTAGTTTTCAAAATTCACTTGATTCTTGAAAATATGAGTAAAAACTAGATAACAAAACAAAAATAGTTATAGGTGGAGTAGTGTTTATAGGCTTAATTTTCAAAAACTAAAAACTAAAAACCAAATAGTTATCAAACGGGACTTTGACTTTTTTGGATTTTAAATTTAAAATACCATTTTTTTTATCTAACAATTTTTATTTACAAACTTAAATCTTTAGATTTTATCTTTTAAACTTTTTAAATATTTTTCTATTTGTCCTCTTGATATGGTATTGAACGTTTTCCATCCTTCGTCGCCATTTTATCTTGTAGAAGATACCGACGTGGACTCAGTTGACCAAAATATCTATTAACCTGAAGTCAAGTATCATGCATCTCATTCTAGTCGTGCATCTCATTCTACTATAATTATGGTTCAATCATCTCATTTTTCAGTCAACTTTTCCTAAATATCATCGGAGGGTCTCCTGAATTTTCATACTCTCTCAACCCTCAAGAATTGACCTAGTGGTTAGGAAAGGCATTGGGACTATTAAAGCTCTCCTAGTTTCTTGGTGGTCACCTCCCTAGAAATTAATTTCCTACACGTTTTCTTGGCACTCAAATGTTGTAGGGTCAGGCGGTCTATCCGTGAGATTAGTTGAGATGCGCGAAAGCTAGCCCGGACAGTCACGGATACCAAAGAAAAGAATCTTCATACCCTCTCATTCCATCCTTCATTGCTGCCTTAATTGAGAAAAATAGAAGTTCAGAGTTTTATCGTTAATACATACACAATTTCATTTTTTATGCTGCATTTTGCACATATACCGTGTATGATATGAACCAAGCATTCTCAATAAAGCCATATGAACATATGGCTTTATTGAGACTCCTTGGTTCATATAAATGTATTTGTAATATTTTTATATCATATTGACAAGTTCATATATTTTCAGGCACATATACAACATATGAGGTTGATGACGAAGGTATATTTGAATATTTATTTAGGTCTCTTTTCACCTCTATCCATACCTGAAAATTATATATCCTGATTCGACACGTGCAATTTCTTTTCCGTCTATACGTCCGGCAATTTGTACTTGAATTCCTTTTGTACCCGCCACAAATTTCGAATAATTTTTAATAGTTAATAGATTGATTAAATGAAATCTCAAAGAATCCCACGATTCAATCTATTATTCAGTAAATACATGTATATTTTTTTGACTCGTTTCATTCGCGAGGATCATATCAGTCGATGACGCATCCTTAAAGAACAAATTCTACGGTGATGGACATATTAGCATACTAAAGGAAGTTGTGAATGCAATGTAGTTTTCGTCTATCATTAAGTTATTCTAAAATTCATTTTTGTTAGGTGTAAATAAGATTTAAAAAAAAAAAAACATTTTGAAAATTATGAAGATTCAACTCTTGGACGTCATAATCTTCAATAATAAGTTGTAAATTTATTTAAATACGTTGGTTTTTTTTTTGTTAGTTTAAAATTTAAATGATCCCTTGAATGAGATTTCGGTTCATCTGATTTTTATTCAAGATTTTTTTTAATTACTCCACAATTCATGATTCAAACTATATAGTCAGTTAGGGGCATTTTAGTAACTTAATAAATATTTTAAAAAATATGAGATATTGATTTGATCATTTTTTCAATTAAAAAACAGTGTTTCTAGATCTTAGGGGTAAAAGTCAGAATTTTAAAAATCAAATTTAAAATTAATATCGAAGACTATTTTGTATACTTTACATGTAAAAAAATCATTTTCATAGAAGTCAATCTGAACATAGTTCAGTTGACATAAAATTATACCTTTGACTATAAATAGTTTTCCCACTCCGCATTAATTAAATATTAATATATATATATATATTTTCATAAGAAAACATCATTGTTGAATGGTCGAATATAATAAGTCTAATGTCAAAGCGAGCATGACTCAGCTGAAGGTCTGTGGTTCGAATCTCTCACTCCCAATATATTAAAAAAATATATATAATAAGTCTAATTGACTCCAAAACATTAAATTTGAGCATTTTATTTTCTAATCCCTCAAAGATATTAAATTGCAATAACTTTATGATTCAAAAGTCAAATCAAAGAAACTACTTAACAATTGCAAAGAAGGTAAAGGAACCTCACATGTCATCATTTTAAGACTTGAAAAAATGAAAGAATATGTGCTGGATGCCATACCCATCATAAAAGGCAAATTTATCATTCTTGTTTTAGAAACTTTTAGGTAAGGCAAGACTATAACACCCACCATTTTTGAAGTTCTTGTATTCTTATTCATAGACAAATCAAATCACTCATTCATATATTTTCGAAGCTCTTGTATCGTTATAATTTATACCCGAACGGCGTAGTTATACCTAAACAAATCAAATCACTCAATTCATGCATTTTCAAAGTTATTGTGTTGTTATAATTTATATCGGAAATTGTGTCATTATACCTTAACAAACCATACATCATATCACTGATCGAAACCCTAGCAACATTAATCTCTACATATAAAATATAAATTAGTTCCGAAAAAACTTTGGAGGCAACAAACTAAAACATGTCAAACCAAACATAATTCAATTAGCATAAAATTGTGTTCCTCACTGAGAGGTTAGAGACTCAATGCCTCCACCCATTAATTAAATACCTTTACCAAAAAAAAAAAAAACTATAATCTAAATTCCATTTTATCTTTAAAAGCTTACAAACCAACCGTTGAATTTTTAAAATTTATCAAACCCAAACATATCATTGTATTAGGATTTTTTTATATATTAATAATATAGTTTAAATAAATTATTACAGAAATAGTGTAGTTTTCAAAGTATTTACAAAACTAGAGTACCTAAATCGTGTCCATGGTACACAATTTAAGGGTAACTCATACACAATTTCGGATAACTCGTGTCCATGGTACACGATGTAGGGGTAACTCGTGTACCATGGACACGATTTACATGACGTTCCAACCTAAGTCGTGTTTCATGGACACGAGTTACCCCTAAGTCGTGTACCATGAACACGAGTTACCCCTAACTCGTGTACCATGGACACGAGTTACATGTGACGTGGCAGATCATATCTCGTGTCCATAGTACACGAGTTACCTCCTAAATCGTGTACCATGGATACGAGTTACTCCTAAATTGTGTACCATAGACACGATTTAGGGTAATCGTGTTCATGGTACACGATTTAGGTACCCTAATTTTGTAAATACTTTGAAAACTACCATATTTCTATAATAAGTTATTTAAAGTACATTATTAATATAAAATTATCCTTGTATTAGAATAGAACTCAATCTAAATAAATCAAATCAATCAGCCAAATAAAACAATCCTCAATTAGTGTTAGCTGAAGTAAAAATGAAGCCAACTTTTGGTAAGGAACAACTTTGCCATCTCCACTTTTTAACTTTTTTAACAACCAAAAAACATAAGAATAAAGGAGTTTACAGTGAATACCATTCATTTCATCTACAGCAAAGAAGGATTCAAGAACTTCTAGAAGCAAATCATTCCTGACACAATTTATTGTTTTCATAAAGGAAAATGACTAAAAACAACTAAAAAACATAATTTAAAAAAAAAAAAAAAAAAAAAAAAAGTGTAAAGGTTGCTGCTGCTACTCAAGTCTTTTCAAGATCTTCAAGTCCTTGCCAAGGTTGTAAGGTTAACAAGTCACAAACAAATGGGATCCCCAGGACTTGGAACCTCTAATTAAGTACTGTATCCTACACTCCAATCTAATAGACAACCATAATATTATACAAAGTTTCTAACTGTTTCTACAATAGAAGTATCAAAACCACTCAAACTTCAAATAAATAGACTCAATTCTTCATTTTTTTTGCTGTTATGCTGAACAACGATCTCCACATTCAACAGTTTACATGGTCGGTTCGAGGAAATTTTAGTCGGTGCCTTGCATAGGCATAGGGATCATCAGATGCTGGGCTTGTGACTGCATAAAAAGGAAGGATGGTATTATTAAACCTAAGAGAGAAAGAAGTCAATTTTTATTTGGAAGTGTTTAGATAGAAGCACTTCTAAATTTCTAGGCTAAATTATACAAAATACTCTTGAACTTCGTCTTTTGTTTAAAATATTCCTATTCTTTCAAAAGTTGCAATATTACCCTTGACCTTTCATAAAGGTTTCAAAACTACCATTGGAGTAAAAATAAGTCGACGTGGTAGAATGTCGTTTTTCAGACTTAATCAAGGTAAGCATCCCAGTCACTGCCACATCGGTTTTTCGTCCAACATTCTAACAAATTTCTACTTCAAGGGTAGTTTTGAAACGTTTATGAAAGATCAAGAATAATATTGCAACTTTTGAAAGAATATGAGTAATTTTTAAACAAAAGGCAAAGTTAAGAAGTAATTTTTTATAATTTCGCCTAGAAATTTCTAACATGGTACTTGTAACTGGTTTATTCCTGATTATTTATGTCTTAAACTATTTTTATAGGACAACCATTTGGCACTATAATATTTTCATTGGCATTAGGAAACTATGGATATTTAATATTTTGGGTGGGTGGTTACATGATCAAAGCCATCAAGATTTATCACTTGCACTTTTGACCATTATACTCAAAGGAGCATCCCAATATAAAGAAAGCTCAAAAAAGTTACATGCACATTTTCTAGATAACTCAAAAAGATGCAAATACCAATATATTGCCCTTTCACCAAGGCTAAAAGGGAACTAGCCTTATCTTCTTGAGACATTCAAATTTATTTACTAATATTTCATATATTTCAACCAATATGAGAGCTCTAAACAAACCCCAAGTAATATAAGAAGCAGATGTTTTGCCTGAGGAAAGAACTTTAAGAATCATGAAGATATGAACTGTGAACTAGAATCAAAACTAATTTTCTTAAATTAAGAGGTTAATAAAAGAAAGAAAAAGGAGAAAAAACTAAAATCACTCCATGAAGAGGCAAAATGCCTTCCACAGAAAAAAATTGGAAGTCCATAGGCCTAGTAGACCCAATATAGAAGAGTGTGTGGTGCAGTGTAAATAACAAACATTGTCAAAAGAAAATAGATAACAAATGAAATTCAACTGTCCCCAAGACTAGTTCTTGACAGCTTTTTCTCTACTCACTAACTATTTTTTATGTTTCAGTATGAACTCTAGCAAATGCTCACAGTCCTCCAGCTACAATTTTTTTTTTTTTTTTATATCCGTAAGTGTCCGGACCAGCTTACCCGCACCTCGACTAATCTCACGAGACAACCACCTGACCCTACACCATTTAGTTGTCAAAGAAACCCGTATTCCTAGGTAGGCGGACACCATGGATTGAACTCATTCCCTCTAAGTTCCCAAGACCCTAAATGACCACTAGGTCAACCCATGATAGTTGAATCTTCTAGCAACAATTGACGAACAGATCAAAAGTTCCAAACACATCCTTTCAAAACTACTTTCAACTGCTAAATGACATAAGAGTAGACATGATTTACAAACAGTTACTTCCAACTGCTAAATGGCTTTTAATTAGATGGGCAAGCACTCTTGAAAGTGCTTCCTCTAAAAGCGTTTTTTTATGTAATTTTAAAACAACGTTTGATTATATGATCAGACACCATAAAAAATTGACAAAAGTATCTAATCAGCTAAAAAAAAGGGTAAAAAAAAAACTTCTCACAATCCAAATGTCATGCCAAAGTCACCCTAAGAATACTAGCAGAACTGCTCTTTTACTTCTTCAAAGGCATTGTGGAAGTACATGCTTGCTTTTATTTGTGTGTGAGAGAGAAATAAATATATATATATATATATATATAGAGAGAGAGAGAGAGAGAGAGAGAGAAAAAGAAAGTACTTGAGAAGCTGCATAATTAACTCCTTGAGAAAACGACTCTTGATGAGCCATCTATAAGAATTTAGAAAGAAAGAAGCTTAGAAGAAAACACCAAAAATCCAGCTCAATGAGAGAAAATCAAACTCTTATAATTGACCTGAGAAATAGGGGTTGGATGAGCTTCTTTCTTAGAGGACGCATCACCACCTTTAGCAGACCCCTTAGTGTCACCCTGTCAAACAACACAAACAATATATAGAAAACCTACTAATTTCATACATGATGTTGACAAATCACAGAGACTTAAAAGGAAAAAACTCTATCATACCTCAGTCTAAAACGTCCCAAAGTCCCAACCAGCAGGTAATAAAGCAAAAAACAAAGTATCCATCCATCAGTTGAAGAACACAACGAACAGTAGTAAAATTAACAAACAACAGATTAATCAATAAAAAGTTGAGACTAGATGCAAAGCTCCCTGCTGTTAGAAGCATCAAAAGAATCACGAAAAGTGGATAATGAAACAATATGCAAATATGCAACTGTAACTTCTATTTTCAACATTAAGGACATGTTTGAGAGTGATTTAGAAACGATTAAAAACCGTGCCTGAATTATGAAAAGCATGTTTCGGAGTGATTTTGAACTTGACAAAAGTAATTTTAGCCATTTCAAAACCACTCTCAAACATGTCCAGAATGCATTAGCATTAGCTGACTGAGTACCTCTCTGTATTTCGTCAAGTAGGTTTTCAGCGGATCCATATAATCCTCAAATCCAAGAGTAGCCATGGCCCAAAGTAAATCATCTCCATTAATCGTTTTCCGTTTCTCTCTTTGACATTTATCACTAGCCCTAGATACAATTCAACCATTAAAAAAACCCCAATTCAGAACAAGAAGAAAGAAAATCAATTAAGCAAATAACTCCAACCAAAAAACAAAGAACAATTACTCGCTGGTAATAAAACTGATGAACTCGGATACACATTCTTGTACGGTCTCCTTAGCATCCTTAGCAATTTTTCCATTAGCAGGAAGAGCCTTCTTCATGATCCTGCTAATATTCGCAATCGGAAGAAACCTATCCTGTTCACGAACACAAGACCTCGGACTCTGCTCGCCACTCTCATGGCTTCCTCCGCCGGGACTCGCCGGACCATCAGCCATCTTCGCCAAAACCCTATCTCACAAAACAACATCGTCAAAATCACACAGACCAGTAAAAACAAACAAAACCCAGAAACGCAAGCTCCAAAAGAAACCCAGAAACAAAACCCATGAACAGAACCCATAAACGCAAGCTCCGGAAGAAACCCAGAAGCAAAAATGGAAGATGGAGGAGAAATTCGAGGGAAAAAAAAGAGAAAAGCCATGGAAATACGAAAAGGGTAGTTATGAGTTTGAATAGCGAGGCGAATTGAGAGATTTGAAAAGGGAAAAATCAAATTTTACTTTACCTGGTGGGAGAAACGGAAGAATTTGTTTTGTAATTTGGGCGCGAGAGAGAGGAAGGATTCAGATCGGGTGGAAATTGAAGTGGTGGAATGGATCGGACGATGGTGAAGATAGGAGAAAGGAGACGACTGAGATCAGAGAATGAAGTTTATCACCACCGTTCGATTTTTTGTTTTTTTCCTTTTCAAGCAAAATTCACAAACCGAAAAACAAAAAACCAAAAACCAAAAGCGCTTCTTATTTTTCTTTTTTCTTTTTGGTTTTCTTTTTTTTTATAGTTTTGAGTTTCTATATTTTGAGGGATTTTTTTTTGCCGCTTGCTAGATTAAGCTCTCGATTGAATTCAAAGAATCGGATTAAAACACGTGGTGATGTTTTTCGCGGTTGGTTCTCTGCCATTCATTTAGCGGTCGATTAATTTACTTAATTTAGTGAGCCACGTCGTCTTGTCTGCCGACTGAACAGACGCTCTCTCTTAACTGACTCATGGATTGAGTTACACAGAAGCGACACGTTTTTTTTTTTATTCCTTTTTTAAAATTCGATTACTTTTAAGATAATTGATTAATTTTAAATTGCAGTAAATCTAACCAATTTTAGGGCATAGAGTGATGGTTGTAATTTTGTAAAATTGGTTTTCATACCATCATTTTCAAGTTTGGTTGAAGTGATTTTAGATTTTGAATTATTCATGTTTGGTTTCAAAATTGATTTTAGAACTGCTAAATTATCAAAAGGGCATTAATTAAAAACATTATTTAATTATTGATTAACCAATTTATTTTCTCATATAATACTTCAAGACAAACATTTTCCAAAAATTCATGTCACTCGGGGTAGGATTCTTCTTGCTTACATTGATCATATCCCCTGAAACCTCATCATAATCCTAGATAACAATGTTTAAATTCCAACCTTCAAAATTCATCACCCAAATTCGGAAATAAAATTCTTTCCACCATGCATCCGGGTAATTCTACAACAATTCAAGGACATTCCAACACAAAAATGCGTCGAAAAAGATGAACCTTGCGCCATGCGTCGGGTAACGGTAGTCTAAACCGACACACCATATGAAGTGGTAGATCTATAACTTTATGTGAGGGGGACTTGGTATATTTTGATATTAGTTTATATACGATTGATAACTTTTAGGTTAAAATACCATTTAGGTCTGTATACTCAAAGTTAATATAAACTATCTTTTTTAAGGTTAACAAGATACAAACAATGAGATTAAATTTAAGATTTATACAAAGTGAGTAGACTTTTGATATTTTGAAGTACAAAGACTAAAATAAAACAACAACAAAAAAAATTAGCCATATTTTAAGCTATTTTTATACAAATATATAAAAATGAAAATGAAAATGAAACTTGAAATAATATTTAGAATTTTTTATTTTATAACAACTATAAATCAATTATTTTTTATTTTTTTTTTAAGATATTTAATTAATGCGGGATTGAGTTATGTCAATTGAGTTATGCTCGATTTGACAATTATTTAAAATTATTTGGTAGATAGATTTAGAAATGAGACTTATCATTTATTTAAATTTATATAAAATAAAACTCTAAATCTTTTAAAATAATAACATTTTAAACCGTATATAAATTTATATAAACAAAAAAGCATCCACCAAAATCACCTAACTAATGCTTTAATAATCAATTTTAAATGATTTTAAATTTAGCTAAAATCAATTTTATCTTTGAGGTTCATCATTTCTTTATTAGGCACTCGAGAATTGTATTGTCATGACTATTTTTTTTTTTATTTCGAGCATGACTCTAATACCACTTATAAAGGGACAACGACTCAATTATTTCAACAATAGTATGATATTGTTCACCTAGGACATAACTCTCATCATTTTGCTTTAAATTTGGTTTCACTAAAAAACCTCATATACCATTGAAGATGGTTGTCCTCGTTTATATACTCATAATCTCCCTCATATCTAGCCAATGTGGAACTTTGTTTGTATTCTCACCAATTCTCCCCCTCGAAAAAAGTTTCAACGACTGTGTTGTACTGATCTTGAGCTTATTACGTTTTTTTTTTTATGCTTAATCATAGATTCACTATGACTAAGTCATTGTTAGCTCACATACTTGTTTGTTCTAAACCTGAGGATTCTATCGATCAATAATTTTATGTCGACAATGCTAAATCGAGGGCATAACTCTGATACCACTTGTTAGGGACAACGTAACTCCACATTAATATGATATTGTTCACTTTAGACCTAAATCTTTATGTCTTCGCTTTTGGTTCCACCCAAAAGGCGTCATAGGAGATGTTGTCTCTCACTTATATACAAATTATCATCTTTCTATTTTTTAATCAATGTGAGACTTTAGTTGCGCCCTCAACAATTTATATACGTTTTAATTACTTAATTTTGTAATTAGATTTAAATATTAATTTGATTTAAATCGGACATCTTTATGGCTTACTTTAAATATCATGTTTGTTGAGTTCTTAATAATTTATTGGTTGTTTCCAAAGTATTATACTATTGTAAATGATAAATTTACTTGTTTGGTATATACATAAAATTTTGTCCTAAAATAATTAATCTGAATAAGGGTGGAAAACAAAGAATAAGTAACCGTACTATTTATTTATTTATATATATATATATATATATATATATATATATATATATATATATATATATATATATATATATAGAAAAATCATTAGATTGTTTACAAATTGGTAGGTATAGATATTTTTATTTATTATACTAAATATATATATAATCGTTCAATCGCCAAATTGAATGTAGGCATTTTTCAACTTTTTATATAAATATTTATAGTCATAATTTTTGTAAAATAATATTTTCTTTGTGCCACAAAAGTGGTTGAAATCTGATAGCCAAATTCAATTCAGTTTAGGCTGGGTTTGAGAGTATTGGAAGTGATTAAAAAAAAATCTTTTAACTCCTATCAAATTATTTTAAAATATGTGTTTGAGAGAGTTAGTGATTAAGAAAAAATCTTAACCGCTTTTTGTGTTTGGTAAATCAAATTATTTTAAAATTTGTTAAAATCACTTCTCCATACACACATTTAGGGCATGTTTGAAAATGACGGGTAAAATAGTGATTTTAGAAAAAGAGATTTAATTACAATTAATTTTAAAAAATGACTGGTGAAATAATGATTTTAGAAAAAAAGATTTAATTACAATTGATTTTGTAAAATTGATTTTCATAATAATCATTTTCATGTTTAGTTTAGAGTGATTTTCATATAGTTTGGTTTGAAAGTGATGGTAGAATTATTAAATTAGGAGTACAAGGAAAAAGTTTAAATTTGAGTCCCCTATAACCAATGAAGAAAACTCTAATTTGTTTAAATAATTGAACATTATATTAACATAAGTATTTATTATTTATTTTATATTATTTAAAATAATAGCCATTTTTAAAACAAAATCTCACAATCACTCACTCACAATCACTTAATAATCACCTCTTAAGTGATTGACCGGGAATCACTAAAAGTGATATTCAATTCTTCCAAAATCACTTTTATACCATTGTCAAACATCACCATTTTGAAATATAATTGATTTTGGTACTTCCAAAATCACTCCGTCCTTATTTTGTGTTTGGTAAATCAAATTATTTTAAAATCAAATTATTTTAAAATCACTTCTCCATAACACATTTATTTTACACCTTAAAAATCTGTTTTTTCCTCGCTTTTAATTGTCTGACTTGTTCACAAATAATTATTTTATATATCTAGTATATTTTACGTTTTTTCTGACATCGATCGTGCTAACTTTTAATTATCTGACTTGTTCATAAATAAATATTTTTAATTATCTGACTTGTTCATAAATAAATATTTTATTTATGTCAGCTGAGCGAACGTTAATATTTATAGGTTTCGTCATCACTATATACTTATGCCATCTGAGCGAACATTAATATTTTTATACTTATGAACGTGTAAATTGTGCATTTGTGATTACAAGGAGTAGAAGAGCACGTGACAAAAGGAGGTTAATAAATACCATTTTCTAAAATATCTATAATAATAATAATGCTTGTTGAAATGTGTGGTGTAAAAGCAAAAGGCATCCATTATTTATAGGTTTGGTTAAAAAGGAAAAAAGAAAAGGAAAAAAAGAAAAAGAAAAAAAAAAAAAAGACAATGGTGGTCACATCTATGTCTGCTATCAAAGGTTTTGGTTGGACCCTCTCTATCAAATGATCAAGCATCTAGCTTTCACTTAATACCAAGTGTCGCATTCCATCAATTATCATGTCACTTAATGCAAATATACCAGCGTTTAGAGTATTAACTTAGAGTTTGATGAATTGAGTTATTATAACTCAGTCTACGTTTGACTCATCGACTATTATAATTTACTGTCAATAAAGTAATTATACTGACTTCAATAGTATTTACTATTCACAATTATTATAACTCACAAAATACCTATACTGACTTCAATAATATTTACTATTCACAATTATTATAACTCACATACTATTATAATTGACTCGGCATCCCAATTCCTAAAAGATTGAAGGTGTACACTTTAATTCAAGCTCATTTTTTTAAAAAATAATATTTTTTTTTTTTGCAATGATAGTTTAATTAATGCGGGGATTGAACCCATGACCTTTTGGTCACCGGCACAACCCTATGCCAATTGAGCTATGCTCGATTTGGCAAAAAAAAAAAATTATAAATAATAATAATAATAATATTATTATGAACATAAATAATGGTGTGGTTGAGTGTAATTTTATTTAAGTGAGTTTAGCAAAACTACTTTAGTAAAAAGTGCTTAAAGACACGTTATTTGGGATCTCTTTAGATTATTCGAAGAAAAAAAAAATTAAAAAATTAGAAATGTATTTTTTTAAACATTTTTTTTATAAAAATTGTTTAGAAATAAAAGAATAGTATATTTGGTTACATTTTCTCGAGATCAGTGTTTTATATACAATTTTGTTTAGCTTTGTTCTATACTCACAAAATACTTTATTAATATCAAATTATATAAAGAACAATTATTAATAAACACTATGAACTAATAAGTTTAAATTTGTATTTAAAACATTATGACTAGTCATATGAACTAATAAGTTTAAATTTGTATTTAAAACACTATGATTAATCATTGACTACCGCTAGTGGTGGGGGATAACATTCGCCAATCGTGGACAATGATAGGCGCTGGCGTTGACAGAGAGATTTAAAAGGAGTAGTATGAGAGTATTTTGATCATTGTCATATTATTATAAAAACTTGAGAGTGATACTCAATTAAACACTCAAAAACACTTTTAAAAAAAAAAAAAAATTGATTCCGAGTGTTTTATTCAAAATAATTTATTTTTAAAACTCATTTTTTATTAAATCATTTTGAGTAGTTATCAAACATTACAAATTTTGTTAAAATGAACTTTTTTTCAAAATTAAACATTTAGAAAAGTTAATCCAAACCCACCTTGATTCTACATTCTAAAAAGTGTTTGTCTAAGAAGTCCATGGACCAAAATTACTCTATAAGTGCTTTCTCATGAAGCATTATAGAGCTTATCACTTTTTTCAAAGCACTTCTAAATCACTCAAAAACATTTGTTGGACATGTGGGGTAACTTGATAGAATCTGGCAAAGTGTGTTGAACAAAATGGAGAACTCAATAACAAGCCTTTAAAAAATAAGCTGTTAAAAAATTTACAACTAGCTATCCATTTCATCTCTTTTAAAGAGATATGTAATAAGAGTGGCAAAATATGGGACATTGGCAAACTTTGACCCAACTGCTGCAAGCAAAAAGAATGCAAATTTGTTCCTAAAGAATAATCTGTTTGTACAATAACACTACCTTGCAGTAGGTCGAGCAATGGATTCGTCAAACGACACGTAGTTTTCGTTTCCACACAAATCAAGAGATCCCATATTCATAGAATGGACTGAATTTCTAGACATGTCATCAGAGTTACCTTCTCTAATTGCAGTATGTTCCCTTTCAATCATAATTGAATCCTGTATCTCCTTCAGCACTTCAGATATGGATGGCCTCAGGTGTCCATGTGGCTGGACACACATCAACGCTTTCTCTGCGATTTTCCACATCGATTGAATGTCATATTCATTGCGTAGCGATGGGTCGATGATCCCTTGAATGTCCCCGCTCTCGATGTGTAATTTTGCCTGCATTATATTTCATGAGTATATAGCACAGATGGGGGATAACCTATCACAGGTATAGCCATTAAATTGATTTTGCTACATTTGGATTGTGGAACTTGACGATGTTACGACAATACGTTAGATATAGTTTGTACTTTATTCAAAAGCTCCTTTTGTGTGGAATATATGGTTACGATGTTTCTTATAAAAAACAAGAAAAAAGATAAGGAATCCAGACTCACCCACTGGACGATGTTGCGACAATTAACACCGAAGTTTACGTTAGATATAGCTTCTTGACCAGATATCAACTCGAGAAGAATAACGCCAAAGCTATATACATCGCTCTTGTCTGTCAACTGCTGAGAGATATAATACCTGATAATAAAATAATACAAGGAAAGTACGTTACAAGGATTTTTGGCAATCAACCTAGAAAAAATATTTATTTAGATGATTAAAAGGATCCCGGAGTTTGTAATGGTATGAGAGAGCATATACATGGCGACGTAACTTTACCTCAGGAATAATATATAAATTCTCAAGAAAGAGGAAAAGCTTACTCTGGATCCAAATATCCGACAGTTCCCCGAACGATGCTGGACACGTGGGAGACACCATCCACCGCAAGCTTGGAAAGACCAAAATCTGAAACCTTTGCTTTCATTTGCCTGTCAAGAAGAATATTACTGCTTTTCAAGTCCCTATGAATAATTGCTGGTATACAACCTGTATGAAGGTATTCAATGCCTGAAAACAGATCAAGCAGAACGCGTTGAGGAAAATATTCGAGGCTAATTCTTCCATGCACAGGGCAAAACAAGATACATATAGCTTTTATCCAAACCTCTAGCAGAATCTTCAGCAATCTCGAGGCGCTTTATCCAACTGATAGTTTTTCCTCGTGTTAGTGGACCTGTACACAATCAAGAAGTTAGTTGGCTTTCAAACTTGAATTGTTCTATGCAAAAATAACGTGGATTTCGGGCTTACTATAAAGATGTTCCTTGAGAGTTCCATTATGCATGAACTCATAGACAAGCATACTTCTGTCTTCTTCTTGACAATATCCAAGAAATTGTACAAGATTTCTGTGATGAATCCTTGAAAGAAGAGTCACCTTCATAACCAAATTGTCATCCATCAGTCACAAATATCAATTTTTTATGTCATTAGGTTTTATCAAATACCAATCCACTCAATGCAACAAGACAAGAAACGGAGGAGACATTCTAGTTTCGTTGCTTCTTGCACTAATTATTCGAAGACGGTCTCCGTTTCAAAAAGTCCATGGAGAGAGTGATAAATTACAAATGAGATGTGAAAGGAAATACATTAATCAGCTGTTCGACAACAGGTTGAGTTCCAACTCATACTCAGCTGCAGAGGTAAGGAGCTAGGCTGAAAGCCAGACCTTATTGCTGGTTTAAGTTGTGAAATATTGAAGATATAAAAGCGAAAGGAGCAAACTTTTCATTTTCATTAGTTGATAGGGAAGGGAACATTGCCTGTGGCCTGTAGTCAAATGGAAACCAACTCCCTTACCTGAAACTTCATATTCCACTTGTGCTCGTCGGCGGATGTCTTCATATCCCCCTGTGTGCTCAAGTTAACTGGAATTTCAAGTCATCAAGGATATACGAGTTTCCATGCTCCTTTCCTTGATAAATTTTGATGTTGGGGGCAGGGTCAAGGCAAATTCTTATCCATATTCCAGGAAGGCAAAAGAGAAAGATGGGATAACTTTTTTTCTCCTCCCCAACTCCATTTTTCTACATTATGGAGCAGAGCCTTGAAAAAAACCTAACCGAATTTCCCATCCCAAACCCCTTCTCATGTCTACATTAGAGCTAAGCATCCATCAATGCCTAGTGTGTCCCCTCTAAGATTGAGGTTATTGAATCCTCTTCATTTCACCCTTCTCTCCTGCTAGTTAACATGTCTCACCACAGCAGAGTCATCGGGTTAGGGCATTGTCATCACTCAAACTATTAGACCAAGAATATGGCCAGCATTTACTCTATATCTACCTTCTCCTTCCAAAACACGCCACTGACTGGACCCTAATCGTAGTCATAACTTGAGCTTAAGCTCATTCACAAGAAGGTCCTTGTACCATATTAGGGATATTAGTCATTGCTTCAACAATTATTTCATACTAACACCAATATTCTCAAACACCCTCGTCTTATTAAGAGCTAAGAGCCTTTCATATGACATCCCTTTTTATGAAGTAGGGAATCGTGTGATGAGCACCAATTAGCATATTATTATTGGCCATGTTTGAATTGGACATTGACTATTAGTCCACTGGAACCACGAAGCTAAAGCATCTCCAGTCAAGCTTGGGATCTTCGATTCCATCTTCTCCTCTTTGATCCTGTGATTAACCATAAGTAACTGCTTCAGGCTCCACCTGAGAAATCCCGATTCTGTCAGATTACAGCAACTCCGCCTTCCTCACAATCGAGTCACCATACTTGCCTCTTTCTCGAGTCCACTCTCACAAACAAATCCCCACACTCAACTCTATCTTTAGCCCACTCATTTGATGACCAACTTTTCCTGTTCACACCTGATTGATTGGTTTACCCTTCCTAGGATTGTTTTGGCGTAGAGGTGTTGTTTAAATTTGTCCGAGTCTTCTTACTTTTGCAGTAGCTGATTCATTCCCTTCTACTAATGCAGTATGTATTTCTCTAAGTTTATAACTTCTGCAATTCTACTGTTAAGACTATTGCTTTTGCAGTAGCTGATTCATCCCTTCTACTAATGCAGTATGGTTTTCTCTAAGTTTATAACTTCTGAAATTCTACAGTTACCCACATCCAATCACCAGTCTATTTCTCCATCTTCTTCCAAGATAGAACTCTAAATCGATTAGAATTCAAGATAGAAAACAATAAAGTATACTTTGATTCAATAGGGGAAGACACAAAATGGCAAAATTTTCAGAAGGATTGGTTTTCTCCCACGCTTGAAAGTTTTCTAGCTTCTCCCAACAACAACCTACCCTCCCTTGGCTCCCTCTCTCATTTATTAAAGCACTACTAGACCCCACTAAAAGTTTTCCCAAAAGGTTGTACACAAATATTTAGCTTACCCTTCTCCCTACACCCGATAGCTCGTCAGCCACAAGACTCACAATTTAGTCAGCCCCACAAGGACCTCTCCATGCATATGTTTCTACCACATTATTATCATGAAAGAAAAAGAACAAAATGTTATAAGAAAATATTATGGAACCGGCCAACACAACCCATACACCACCAACGGAAATCACAAAAGGGCAATTCAAGTATCTATGAACAACAAACAAGAGCAGGGTCCTTCGAATGAAAACTACTGAATTGAATAGAGGATCAGTCATACGAATATTACCTCATTCGCAAATTCTCGCTTTCCCTGGAAGGAATTACTAGTCAAAACTTTAACTGCGATTTCTTTTCCATCGTTTAATTTCCCGTAGTATACAACACCAAAACCTCCAGATCCAATTTTTCTTTCAAAATCTCTTGTTGCTTCTTCAATTTCATTAACACTGAAGCAATGTGCGGATTCCTTGGGGGCATCACCCTTTGAAGAGGCAAATCTTTGTACAGGCAAGGATTCTTCAAGTAGATCTGCTAAATTAATTTTTTTTTAAAATACTTAACCGTGTCAATCAACTCATGTTCTTGAAAGGAAAAAGTTTCTTTATGTACCTTGTTCACGATATTTTTTTCTTCCTCTTTGCAAAAAGTAGCAAGATACCACAGTGGCCAACAGCAGCACAACAGCACCAATTACTGAACCCACAATGATATAAACGTGGTTCTTTTTTCCCCCTTCATGAAGATTAGTGTTTCCAGAGTAGCTGTAAATGAAAGAGAGCACATAGTGAACAAGTATTTTTTTTCTTTTTCGTACAACATGTGTGGGGTGGGGGATTCGAACTTCTAACTTCTTGGTTGAGGATATATGGTATAACCAGTTGACCTATGCTCAGGTTGGCATAGTGAAGGCTAATAGAGTAATGAACTTGCTCAAAAACTAAAATAGGTGGAGATTATACAAAGGGTAACAAGAATTTCAGCAAAACAACAATTATTTTAAAAAAGACAATCCATTTCCATTTCACACAAAAACCTGCTTGCTTGCAGCAGTCATCCAAGGGCTTTTTAGGTAGGCCCGAAAAAAAAAATCTCTCTTTAAGAAATCACTTTTATGATTATTTTATCTAGTATTGACCCACAGTTCTAAGGCTTTGTATTTGCATATTAGGAATGATTTACTATCTGAAACAAGGAAAATTCACAAATGAATGTTAATCCATCTCAGAGCTTCTAGAATTTCCATTAAAAAAATTCCAGCATAACCTACAAGAATTCACCTCTAAAAAAAATTAATTCAAAATGCAGGATAATTTAAGATGATCATGAAGAAAAACCTTGTGCAGGTAGGTAGAATCTCTTTTCAAGGAAAGCAGTTGGTTTCAAATATTTAGCACAATGAAATATATTTATAAGACCAAATATTGCAACCGATACTCACACAAAAACTAGGTTTTTATTGAGAAGACCGGAAGGCACTGTTCCAGATAACATGTTATTCTGCACATACCTACAACCATCAGATACATGAAATATATTAGACACCTCACTTGGAACCTATAAATGTAAACTCTGTCAAATACTACAAAGAAGACAATTCAAATATATAGCAAAAAAATCCTTGAAATTTGCATCAACATTCATTCTGGATTACAGAATGCAACACCATTATCCATGATACTTACAGCTCCCGTAAACTTGGTAGATTTACTAAAGAGGAAGGCAACTCTCCAGTCAACTGGTTGTTCTCAAGATGGCTAAAAAAGCAAAGATCTCAGTCAGCTTAAAAAACCTTCAACAGAATATGAGATAGAAATGAAGTCATTTGAGATTACAGGATTTTCAAGTCCACACATCCAGTAAAATCGGGTATAGCACCAACGAATGAGTTTCCATCAAGCCACCTGCATACAGACCACAAACAGATGATGAAACCAAAAGAGATACCTACCTTTATGGAAGTAGAATGGAAAAAAGACAATTGGACAACCAAGGAAAAACTACATGCAAAATGGAACTTACAATTCAACTAAACCGCTCAACTTTGCAAGGTCTGTAGGGATGTTCCCCGTCAAATTCTTTTTGGACAAAGAACTAACAAGCGCCAAAGGTAGATAGAGTAACTAGAATGATCAAATATAGGTAAACATAAATAGACTTGAAAAATGACTGGAATAGCAAAAACTTTTACATTTTCCCTATTCTTGGTCGTGGATCAGAGTTACATTGCAACCATGACCAAGGAACTGGCCTGCATGGATCACCACCTTCATCCCAATCTGAAGATGAGAATTCTGAAATTACACTAGCAACAGCTGCTCCTGAAGTTCACATGTTCCAATATCAAACATGATAGATCAGCAAAGATAAATACATTAAAGGACATAAATATATAGCATTCAAGAGTTCAAACTTAAAATCAATTTGAATTTAGGATTACCATCTAGAGAACCATCACTTTTTTGGAGATACTTGTTAATCTCCATAGCATTTAACAGAGGTCCCAACGAAGAATCTGATGTTTTCCCAAACCGAAAAGATAATACAAAAGGGAAGGTTAAGTTGGTAAAACCAGGCTCATAAAGCCGGTTTTTTCCTTGAGCATTTTCTTCAATGTTGACTACAGCTTTGCTGATATCAGGCATGCCGGGAAGTACAAGCCTGAATTTTCTTGTTTCAGTTGGATCCAAGTCTTCAATTTCTGCAAAGTAGGTGACTGCCCATCCAAAGCCAGGAAAACCATCCAAATTTAACCGGTAAGTTAATGAACCATTTCTGCCAACTACAGCTGTCTGCATAACTTTTTGAGGTGGTCTTTCATCTCTATCTACATCTATTGGCATTTTGGTGGAAACTTTTTCAGTACCAGCAGCAACATCAACAAGGTAATTTGCTTTTCTCACAGAGTCCGACTCCCATATCCGGTCAAATGGATCATCAGGATACCTGCCGGGATGGTTTCATATTGATATTATATAAACTTTTAAAAAAACCTTTATCTAAATATCAAAAGACTTATCACAATAGATGGCCATACGAAGATTGGTAAAAAAATCCAGTAATTATTGCTTTATTTATTTACTGTTGACTGCTTGTGGAACTATTCCTACGGTTATATGAGTATATGGGAAAGCAACGATACTCTCAGTGCTGACTGACCTTACTGGATCTTCGGAATCTGCTCCAAAATTTATCCTTGCAGAGACACTTAGGTAAAACTGATCCTCAAATTCAGTATAGTAGATAGAGCCATTAAATTGTCGAAGCTCAAGCGTGGAGATGAATGGCTGCCCAGTTGTAGCATTTGACAAACAAACACTCACAGTAGGAGTTGAAGCCAGAAATATGAGCTCTCGAACCTCTATAGTGTTGGCATCAGATATGACAATTGTTGACCAATGAGTTGCCCCAAGGGAAATGTCAAATTTCGGATACACGTTGTTATTGTCGAAGTTACCATATAAAAATGTTGCTCTGAGAAGGTAACGAGTTCTACTAGTGACATTGAGTGAGTAACAGTACTTCCTGGAATCAGCAGGGAAGTGTCTTAAGGTCATGTATTCCCTCCTTGTCTCATTTGCAACAGAAATGTTAATTGTTTCTCCAAAACGAACTTGAGTATCTGGAACCCACTCCAGACCAATATCATCACTGAAACTTTCTTGACCTCCACAGTCCAAACTTACAAACCCTAATCCACAAAATACAGAATACTTTAGCTTCGTAGTAAATACTCAACTCGACATTCGAATTAACAATCTGCATATTTCATATTGAGAATTAACATGCTAAAAAATGCTAATTGGAAAGCTTTCAAATAAAAACGATGAAGAAATTCTAAACAATTGCAACAGAACTGTTCAAAGGGAAGTATGAACAATTAAAAAATCACTTCAACATTAAATATTAATAAACCATACATACACTACAAAATATCAAGTTAGTCAACACCGAGTCCAAAATATAAAGATCAGAATATCTCCAACAAAGAAAAATATATCATCACCTTTCTTTCCGTAGTTGGATGTATTCTTCTGGATACTTCCCGTCAAAGTTCAAGAATCAAAAACAACAGTCATAATCTAAAACCAAAGTTTTAGGTAAAGATGACGATAGCGATAGTGAATCAAAAACATCAAACATTCAATCTTCATAGAAAACAAGCTAAGAATCTAACAAACACAGCAACAGTCATTGAGAAAACGCCATATAAAGCTTGACAAAAACACAGAAACCAACAGCCGCAAAGCTCAAGAATAAAAAACAACAGTCATAATCTAAAACCAAAGTTTTAGGTAAAGATGACGATAGCGATAGAGAATCAAAAACATCAAACATTCAATCTTCATAGAAAACAAGCAAGAATCTAACAAACACAGCAACAGTCATTGAACAACCAACAGACGCAAAGCTCGATAAACCTCGAGACATAAAAGATAGAGTAGAAAACGAGTATAAAGTGCAAGAGAGCATGGAAAATCACTGTGTAAGCACGAAAAACAAAAATGGAGTAAAAACCTGGCATCTGAGCAAAGGAGACATTGAAAAGAAAGAGAAGAAGGAGAAGCTTAATCTCCATTTTTGAAGAAAGAATTGGAAAGAAGAATCAGAATTCAGTCGTTCTTGACGCCATTGAAGCCATTTGAGAGCTGCTTGATAAAGGGGTTATTATCACAAATAGCCTATATGGCAAAAAATCTATTAACATTAACCCTGTTTTTTGCCATTATCAACATTAACCCTTCTTGGTGCATCCCGGCCAGGATCGGGCACCAGGATTCTTTTTTTTTTTTTTAAAAAAAAAATATATATTTATGACTTTATGTATTTTACGTTTTTACCCCTCCTTATAATATACCCTATATAACCTATTTCTTTAATTTGCAAGGAAATTTTTTATCTTATTCCCTCTTTTTATTTCTTTTTCCTTCTTCACACAACATTCCATTTTAGTTCATTCTTCCTTTTCACTTTCTCACGATTTTTGCCAAGGTATGTTTATCACATTGAACAAAATTTTGGCGCCATTTCTCGTTCATTAACCCAGATCCTGGTCGGAATGTATACAAATCCTGGCCCGGATTTGTATACATTCCGACCAGGATCGACCAAGATCGACCAAGACCGAGATTATTTATTTATTTATATTTTTTTCATACATTATAACTGATGTTTCTTCTTTTATGTTACTTGTTGGTGGCATCTTCTCTTCTTCTCCTCTCTCTCTCTATTGTGTCACCAACACACGAGGCATTCTCTAAGTAACATAAAAGAAGAAACATTATAATGTATGGAAAAAAAAAAAAAAAAATCTCGGTCTTGGTCGATCTTGGTCGATCCTGGTCGAAATGTATACAAATCCTGGCCAAGATTTGTATACATTCCGACCAGGATCTGGGTTAATGAACGAGAAATGACGCCAAAATTGACTTGCTTATGAAGCTATTGTTCAATATGATAAACATTTGGATAAACATATCTTGTTTGCTCAAATAGAATGTTGCGTGAAGAAGGAAAAAGGAAGAAAAAGAGTGAATAAGATGAAAACTTTTCTTGCCAATTAAAGAAATATGTTATATAGGGTATATTATAAGGAGGGGTAAAAACGTAAAAGACATAAATGTCATAAATAATTAAAAAAAAAAAAAAAAAAAAATGAGAATCCTGGTGCCCGATCCTGGCCAGGATGCACCGAGAAAAGTTAATGTTGATAGTGGCAAAAAACAGGGTTAATGTTAATAGATTTTTTGCCATATAGGCTATTTGTGATAATAACCCTTGATAAAGGAGAAGGGCAAGGAAGGGGTTATTATCAAAAATAAATTTCTTAATTCTTTTTTTATCAAAACTAAGGTTTTTGTGGCTATCAATTTTAATATTTTTCGGTTCAAATCCGGGTCAAAATCGAGCACCGAGATTCTTAAAATTATCGAGTCCTGATTGTGATAAAAAAATCGTATAAATTTTGTTGCAATCTGAAATTTTTTTCTATCCATATTTTTAAATTTTCTTAACAAGTCCGATAAAGTGTTTAAATATAATTATTTAAAAACAGATAATGGTTGTTTTGAAATAATATTTTATAATGAAAAACATAAGAAACATTACTTATGGTATTTCGAAAAATACATCAAATATTTTTTTACATTTTTTTAAGAAATATTTGTTTTGATAAGTTTGTTTGGAGTTGAAAAAAAAAATTGTGTTCCCACATCAATATTGATTTTTTTTTCACTTCAAATTGACAGAAAAATAAAAAAAAAAAAAAAAATCTAGACAATGCTAAAATTGACAGTGATAAAAAAAGAAGGTGTTGATAAAAACATTTACAAAAACCCATTCTTGATAATAACCCAAGCCAAAAAAAACTGCTACACGGAAAGAGTAAAGTAAGCAAGAAAGAAGTATCAATTTGTTGTATTGAATAAACAATTACGAAATTGAAAAAAGTGGAAGAGAGAGAAAGAGGAGAGAGATTGGACTGAGTCGAATTAGCGCCTTCTCTCTCCAGCAAGCTCCGCTGATTCTGTTATTAAATAAATAATAAATAATAAATAATTGTTAGTTTTTTGTTTTTGTTTTTTTTTTTCTTTCTAAATTTCAAGAACTCTTTGGGATGGAAATTTTAATATCTGTCTTTTAACTTTTCAAAAAAAAAAAAAAAATATCTGTCTTTTAAAAATAAAACTGTTATGTTTTAACTTGTTGAATCTTAAATTTTTTTTATTGACAATTGAGAGTATTTTTTATTTTACAATTGATAGATTGAAATATTTGAACATATGATCGGGTGGATTCAAGATTTATATCAAGTAAATTATGCTGACAAGGTTTAACTTAATTGTTAATGAGTATTAAATTTTCGTCTACATATGAACATTTTCACCTATCAATAGATTCGACATCACGACGAGGGGTAAATCGATATTTTCATCATACCGTATAAAATCGATGAAGGATTATTAAAACAACAACTAATTGTAACCTAGTGTGAATATAATATTATAATAAATGTATCTTTAACGCATTTAAAATTTTAAAATATTAATTTATTAATTTAAATATTTTTTAAAAATCTTTCAAAAAAGTTCATCGACATTTCTATCGAATTGAGACTTCAATATTTTCGTCCACATCGACATCTAAATTCGAAGAGACTTAATATTATAAATTTATTATATTTAGCACAATGAAATATATTTATAGACCAAATATTGCAACTGATACTCACACAAAAACTGGTTTTCCTCATTCTCGTGTTCATGGAGCTAGTCCTAGTTCTCCTCCGTTTGTTTTTATTAGTGCCGAGGCTAATATGGCCTATAAATGTGCCTCGTGGGTAGGGTATTGTTGGTCCCTACGTTTGTTAGTGTTCCTCCCTAAAACTTGTTTTTAGTTGTTTTTGTGTCATTTATTATGTTCCAGAGTGCATTGGCTCCCGGCGGTGACCCTTTCCGTAATATATTTTACCTTTGAAAGAAAAAGAAAAGTAATTTTTAATCAAATTAAAAGGAAAAAAAAATATATTTTTTAATCAAAATTTTAAAATGATAAGAATGAAATTAAAACTAAATAAAAGCCACAAAGGTTAGTGTAATTTAACTTAAAACTATTAATTTATTTCACTGAATTTAATTAATTTACTTTTTTGATTTTTCGTGGAGATGCGTGGGACCCAACAAAAAGGTATGATACAAAAGCTGGACCATTGCTAGAAAAAAATACAGTAGATCGTACACGTGGACGAACATGATTTACCGATCATAAAGGGCCCCACCATTAAGTTGCATCCGCGTCACTTCAGCTGGAAAGCGTAAAAATAAAATAGTCAATAAAAATTAATCAAAATATAATTAAAAAGATAATTGGGGTTAAATTGAGGATTATCATTAATTATTAGACGTCAGAAGAATAAAGATAAACCAAAGTACCAAACACCAGCGAATTTCAGTTCACATTAACGAAGAAAGAGAGTGCTGTGCACGTGTTGACGATTTGGGCTTGGTCCGATAAAAAATAGAACCGTCTGAACCGGACCGTTCGGTTCGTTGACGGGGAATTAATTAATTGCGAAAAGAAAATCAATTCACTATGATTCCAAGTATCTTTCTCTCTGCGTTAATAAAGGAAAAAAAGAAAAAGATTGTATCTTTATCTTTAGACTTTTTTTTTATTATTATTATTATTTTTTTTTTTTTGACGAATTAGACTTTGGTTCTTTGAATTTGAATAAAGCAATTGGCCAATGACTGAATTTAAGCTTTTAATTTACATGAAATTAATGATTGAGATAATCAGAAATGTCAAATCAAATTATTGATAATTTATAAGTTAAATATCACTTTGTTCCTATATTTTGGATTTCATTATATTTTAATATACCTACGTTTTAATCTTTCTACTTTTAATAAATTTTAAAATTAGACCATCATTGTTAGATTGGAGATAATTTTATTAAAATTAATTGAATAATAATAATTTTCATGCAATAAAAGATAAAAGATACCAGGTAAACATATTTTTAAAATTTATAGCGAAAACCTCTTTTAAAAAAAAAAAAAAAAAAAAAAAACTAATAGTAGAAAATATTTTTAAGCTTTATTGAAAGTGCCTCAACTAAAATTAGATGTTTAGATGTTTAAAAGTATATATACTAAAATGGAATGAAACTCAAAGTATAGGACGAAAATGATGCTTTTAACTTAATTTATACTAAAAGAAAAAATTGCATGATTTTTATTTTCTTTAAATAGTAATATTGTCCCTGATAACTATTAAGGGTTGACCTAATGGTCATGAAGGGCCCTGAGACTTCAATAAGGGAATGAATTCAATCTTTGGTGACCACCTACTTAGGAATTAATTTCCTACTAATTTTCTTGGCTGTCAAATATTGTAGGGTCAAGCGGTCTGTCTCGAGAGATTAGTCGTGGTGCGCGTAAGCTGACCCATACACTCACGGATAAAAAAAAAATGTCCACTTATATATTCCTAGACACAAGTTAATTATGTACATATTATCATCATATCATCATGTAATATTTTTTAAAGTACATACAAAAATTATCGCAGTTATTTCAATTATTAGTGATATAAAGTCAATACTCTTTTTCGTATCGTTTATCGTTTATGGTTTAGGGTTTAAGTGCATTGCCCACTGGGGTGTTTTTCTTAAACATCCCTTCATATTTATTTATTTATTATTTTTTTTTTCTTGTCCTAAGTCCAATTGGTAGCTTCAATTCTACTAGGTTAATGTGCAAACAAAGTTGAAATGACCAAATAATCAAAGACTTTGTGTTAAAAAAAAAGTGGCCTTAAAAGTAAAGGAAAAGCAACCCACCTTGCTATTATTTTTTTATTATATTTTTAATGGGTTTGCATGACAATTTCCCTTTAAACACAAGATGTGAGGAAAAAAAATAAAAAATAAAAAACTTTACTACAAAGATACTTAATTTCTCTTCCTTCTGAAGTCCTCTTTCCCTTTGCTTAGTGGAATCAAATGCATGTATTATTTCATTTTAGCTGGTATTTTTTGGATATTATATATATATATATATATATATTATCTTTTTAAAAAAAGTAAAGCACTAAAACGACACAAAGATAATGCGTTTTCATAATTGTTCCACTTTTTTTTTAACATTTGCTTAGTGGGCAAGTATCTGAATGAGAATTATGGTATGTACTTGCTAGCTTGTTTCTTTCTTTTAATTACAAAATTGTATTTTTTTTTTCTTTATTAAACTATATTTCTTATCTTTCTAATTTGTAATTTGTGTCCATTTTTTATTTATTTAGAAATATATTTCTTATCTTCTTAATTTGTAATTTGTGTACATTTTTTTTATTATTATTTAGAAAGATCCATTTTAGTTGTAATTTGGGTCAACAATATATGTCAATTCACTGATGGTGTGTGACTTGTGAGACGGAGAAACTGTTTGACATGTTTTCTTTTCTTGCAAATGATTGAAAGTAGTTTAATTATCTATTTTTTAGATTTTCTGGCTGCAGCTCGGTCAACTCCCTTCAATCCAAGATGTGTGTTTAGGTGGCGTCGGAGTTGAAAGAAGAATAGGCTATCATGGTTTTTGTTACGTGTTGGTCGATGTAGAATGACAGGAATACAATAAATCAAAAGGAGTTATCCTGGATGTGGCAGTTCAGGTGGAGGAGATTCATGCACACTTGCTGGAGTTGGAGGGGCTTATGGCGCCAAACAATAGGAAAAAAGAGATAACCAAATTACTTTAACTCGTTTGCAAGAAAAGAAAACATGTCAAACAGTTTTTCTCTCCCTCTAACACGTGGAGGTGGAGGAGATCCATGTCCATTTTAATAACTTGCGGTGTGATGATTAAACTTAAGACTTCTCGATCATCATATATCATGATAATTGAGTTAGACTCTCGTTGGCAACTTTTAACATCTTTTATTTTAGTGTGTTTTTTTTAATATTTCATTTATTGATACATTTTCTTTCGCCTTGAGCATTTTATAATTATTTTTGTTTCATATTTATCATTAATTATTTATATTAAGATGGATCTTAGGCCACCATTTCCCTAACTTATATTAAATTGCTACATATCTATGTTTAGAATAGTTTCATTCCAAAAAAATAAAAAGTTTAAAGTTTATCTTTCAAACATATATAATAAATGCTTTCAAGTTTTTTTTTTATTTGTCATTTTCTTTTTTCTTTTTAAAAGAAGTTTTGTAGGGGTGCAAGTCACATTCATATATTTCTAAATATAGCAACAAATTTATAATTTTACAAAAATATTGCAAATATTTTAAAATTTGCACATATTTAGACATTTTCACGTAATTTATTCTGGTAAATCAATATTGATATATCATTTTTATATTTATTAAATAATAACATTTGACTGACATTAGTCATATTGATAGATCACCATTTTTACTTTAATTAGCTATATATGTCTATCATATATATAGATGCATAAATCGACATAAAAAATATCTAAATATGAAGTTAACAAAAGCATAACTCAACTGACATGATGTAAAAATTGGTAATCAAAATGTCTTAAATTCGATTCTCATCCCATATACTTATAAAAATAAAAATAAAAATAAAAAGTCAAAATAGGAAAACAAACATTTAGTATAGAAAGCTAACTCAAATATCACATATATAAATAATAAATCTAATAGTAAATGAGGAAGAAAATAATTATTGATAGCAAATGTGCAAGAAAATAATTATTGATAGACCATAAAGCGGAATAATATCACTTATATACAATTTATTTTATTTTTTATTGTTATAATAAACGAAAGATAAAGATAAATGTCACATAAGTGATAGACGTTACCGACACAACCTTATGTCAATTGAGCTATGCTCGGTTTGGCTATGATTTTAAAAGTTAGGATTAAGAGGTCATGGGGTATTCCCCATTAATTAAAACACATTTGCAAAAAAAATGTTTAATTATTATTATTATTTTTTTTAATATTATTTGATAAAACCTCGTAAATAGTCTCATGTGGTTATTTTTTAATTTCTTTATCCAGTCATCTGCTTAACATCAACTAATAAATACAAATATCACCTCATTGACACATGTATAATTAATTAGTAAGTACTCAATTAGTTGATGATTTTTAACATAGAAACTATTTATGAGATTTATCAAATTACAGAGACTAAGGATGGCAAAATTTTCTACGGGGTTGGATCCCCGACCCAATCGGGTCGGGAAATGTCCGGTTTGACCGGGTACAGGGTCAAACTAACATGTTTTTAAGAGAGGGTGTAAATTGATACAAATCTAGAAGTTTAGCGTTTAAATTAATACAATGATTTTAATTGATACAATCTCCAAAATTGAAGAGTATAAATTGATTTCAACTCGTTTTTTATCCAACTACTTAACGTCAATTAAATACAAAATATCATTTCATTCACAATAAATAATTAGTTATTTGCTCTTAACATAAAAATTATTTACGAGGTTTTATAAAATTATAGGTACGAAATTGTAAGTTTCGAAATTTGTAATTTAATTTATTTAGTTGGTACAATATTAAATAAAGAAAAAAACCATTTTGAGAAATAACGTGCGGAACTATTCACAAAAAAATTGCTCAGCAGCCGCAACTGCAAAGAACCGAAGCTTAAAATCTCGATCCGATCGCCGTCTTCACTATTCTGAAATCGATAGGCGAAAGCTTTGAATCTCTTGTCTGCCTCCGAAAAGGAGCAATGGCAGAATCAGCAATCACAAAACAGAAAAAGGAATTTTACCTCTGCAAGAAAAATAAAGTCCGAAATGACCGATCAATTCTTCGAGGATCGAGTACGAAATCAATCTCTGCAAGGTAAGTAACAACAGTTTTTCGATTTAATTATCAGTTTTCGAACCATTTTTATGGAGGAATTTCAGAAGAACACAGAGAATAAAATGGTGAAAGAGAAGAGGACGCTCTGAGATCTGAATCGAGCGGTAAATTGGATGAAATTGCTTTCGCGATGGTTTTCAATTTAGGGTTTGCAGAATGAATAGTTGAATCAATACTGACAGTTGCTAATAATTGATGGAATGGATTGATTTTCTGTTTTCATGATCGGACTGTTCATCTTCACCTTTTTGTTTCTGACAATGCGATTGGAAGTTGGAACTTCGCTCGATTAGGAGAAGACAGATCAGTAGAGTGCAGGCGGAGATGACGGCGGAGGCCGGCGAGACGGGCGGAGATTGGAAGAGCTAACGATGTGACTTTTACGCAATGAGCAGAATATTCTTACCTAAGTAAGTAATTTATATATTTTTTTTCATTTTTAATATTACATCACAAATGTTAAGTGCATCTTTTTTTAAATCACATTATTATTATTTATTTATTATTTTACCTTAAATTACAATTTTAGTTCCCAATTATTATTATTTTTTTAAATCACATTATTATTATTATTTATTTATTATTTTACCTTAAATTGCAATTTTAGTTCCCAAATTTTCAAGTCTATATTTAAAATGGATTTATTTTATTTTTACCTAAAAAAAAAAAAGAAGTTTAATGTTTATGTGATTTTTATTTGAAGTTTCATTAAATTTGTATTGACTATTAGATATAAGTTTTTTTTTTTTTTTTTTTTTTGAGGTAAAACTATTAGATATAAGTTATGTATTCATTAAATGTATATGAGATTGCTTTTATGGACAATTTTTTTTAAATAAAAGTGTATAAAAAGGTAAAGATTTTTTTTTTTTTTTGCAACGGTATTTTAATTAAAGCGAGAATTGAACCATGACCTTATAGTCACGAGCACAACCTTATACCAATTGAGCTATGCTTGGTTTGGCTAAAAAAAAAAAAACTTATCATACAATTTGATAAAATTAGAAGATTAGGATAAAAATTGATACTCTCCAAACTCGTGATTAGTTTATTTATTATTATTTTTTGTTTGTTAAAAGAAATATTATGAAAATTGGGATATACACATACAAGAATACTTTAAAAAAATATAGATACAATCTTCCAAATATCTCAAATACAATTGAAACTAAAACTCATTAATATTTGTGTATAATTTACTTAAACTTAATTACACACGTGCAAGGTGTAATTTAACACGAGCTCATATTATCTTTTATTTATTTTTTTCTATGAAAAATATAAGATTAAATTTTCAGTATATTTAATTTGTGCTTATTTAGTTCTTAATTTTAAAAAATGTCTAATAATTTTTTAAATTTGTATTTAATAGATTTTTAAAATTTTAATTCGAAGGAGAAAAAAAAAATGAATGATTGCATCTATGTATGCAGTGACAGTGTCCTATGAAAGGCAATTGGTAATGGAAATTTGTAGGGATTGTGTTGCCTTACAGTCACAGCTAGGTAAGTCTATCCCATACCCTTTTTACCTCCTCCAATCAATTATAACTTTCATACCATTTTCCATCTCTCCCCTTTTTTGAGCCCTCCATTATTATTATTATTATTATTTAGGTAAATGTATAATATAAGCCTACCTCCACCCACTCTAGGAGTAGGAAACATTTAATAGGTGGATTTAGGTTTAGGGTTTAGAGTATATATATTTTGATTTTTTTTTTTATATTAATAAGAAGCTAAATTAGTTAAAATCTTAAATTAATTATTGTATCAATTAAAATCATCAAATTTCATAAGTGAATCATTGGTGAAATTCTATTTTAAAATCGTGATTACATAATTCTCCTATGTATATGAGATAACTGCAAAAAATTCAAGTTTCATTCGATAACAATTTCATTTCTAGTTTTCTGATTTTAAAAATTGTGTCTGCTTTAACTTCATTCATTTGCTATGGTTTTCACCTTTTTTAAAAAAGTATTTGAATTATTAGCTAAATTCAAAATAGGAGTTTTCCAAACTTGGTTTGAATTTTGAAAACACTCGAAGAAAGTAGATAAATATTTATATGCTTTATTTTAAAAAATCAAGAACAAAAAATCAAATGGTTAACAAACAAGACTTTAGAGATGATTGAGGCTTCAAATCGAATTGGAGGTCTAAACCAAGTTGGCCCAAACCAAATCTTAGATAACAACTCAATAAAAACTATGGTCTAGCTATCAAGATTAGGACACAATTCAAGCCTTAAAATTCATAATTTCACTAATCCCAACATAACAACATTGTCAATGCAGCTATAAAAAAGGAAGTTACTTGTCCACATATAAGTAGCCAATGTAAGCATTATAAAGTAAGTCATCTCAACATTTGGGTTTAAAGTTAAACAAACCCTCCAGTTATAATTTCAACATGGTGAAAATCTTCAAATACATTTATAAAATGCCCTTGAAATAAAAGCCAGACAGTTTCTAGGGTTACCTATAATCCTTTTGAAACAAAGAATAATGCCTTTTAACTGTGAGTTGAGTTGAGTTGTGTTCCTTCTTCAATTCTTCCACCTAGTGCTTTCTGTTCAACTCCTACAGTAGAAGTTGGAAAAGTTGTTGTTGCCATTAGAGATGGGTTGTGGTGAAGCTTGGTGATGATGGAAGATTGCTGGGAAATGGATTTCACCAACAGCAGATGATGAAATGGCAGTTGAAAAAGAAGAAGAAGAAGAAGGGAATCCTGATGATGCTGCAGCAGAGAAGTGTGGCACAGAGGCTGTTCCACTTGGGTTTTGGCCATTGATTTGCCATTCCCAAGACCCAACCCCCATCCTCATCTCTGTTGCTCTTTCCTGCATTGGCAATTTTAATGGTGTTACTATCTCTCACAGGTAACAGTCAGAAGATCCAAAAAAAAGACAACATTGGGTATACTACATACTCGTCAACCCGACCATAATTCAACTGGTTAAAACATATATTCTCGACCAAGAAGTTAGAGATATATTCAAATTCCTCCACCTCACATGTTAACTATAGTACATACTCGTCAACCTGAACATAACTCACGACCAAAAAGTCATGAGTTCGAGTCCTTACATCCTACATGTTGTTGAACTTAAAAAAAATTCTTTCATTTTTCTTTTTTTTTGTGTTCAACAACATGTGTCGGTGAGGAGGTTCGAATCTTTGACTTCAAAGTCGAGAGATATGACCTAACAAGTTGAGTCATCCTCAGGTTGGTTTTAAATAGGTGAGCCCCACATAATATCTACTCTTATCTACTGAGTATGTGAGGGGCTGAATATGAACAGAAGAAATATGTACCCTACAACTGAAATAAATGTGTTTTGTGGACCTCACATAATAAAAAAAATATATTTACCGTAGGTAGTTGAATATTAATAGATGAAATCTGTACTACAATAGTCCCTTCAACTAAAATAAATGAACTATGTGAATCTCGTGAAATAGAATAATATATCTACTGATTACATCAAAGTAATATGTACTACACTAGTCCTTCAACTTTTTTTTTTTTTTTTTGACAACATGTTGGAGTGGGTGATTGAACCTAGGACCTCATGGTCACTAGGCGATACATCATGCCGTTAAGCTATACTCTTGTTGGCCGCTAGTTCTGACCTTATGATCACTAGGCGATACATCATGCCGTTGAGTTCTGACTTCATGGTCACTAGGCGATACATCATGCCGTTGAGCTATACTCTTGTTGGCTACTAGTTTAAAATAAATGAATAGTCTAAACTTTGTATATCTACTGATGACTACAGATGCAGGGTAATATGTACTACAATTATTATATAGTTTAATAAATAAACTTTGTTTTTAGAATGATGCATTACCCTGGAGTTGGGAAAGAAACTGGAATTTGAAACATTCCAAGAAGAATGGTAATTGGAAGGCACTGCAAAGCCATATGGCTGAGATGATCTAATTGCTGCTGAAACAGAGTTCTCAAGCTGAAAGGGGAGCTAGATGTTAGCCAAGCATGAAATGGACAATGAAAGTGAATGAATTCTATGGTTTGTTAAATTACTTATTTAACTTTGTCATATTTAAATTTTCTATTAATAAGTCAAGATTTAAAGTCTATATTAGTTAACTTTTTATTTTTTCTTTATTTTCTCGTTTTCATCCAAACACAAGATTTTAATTAAATTCATTTCAAACAATATAAAGAATTTCAAATCATTTCTTGAACTTTCTTAATTTCTAACAGAAGGTTGAGAAAGAATTTCAGAAGTTGGTCTCGAGGATTACCGTCATACTTCTACCGACGAGCACGTCGTGCGAGCCGTGATGAAAACCATTACCAAACATGCCAATGCTCTCACTTTGGGCATCAGAGAGATGTGGAGGAGCAATTCCCAAGTTAAGGTCAAGAATCTGGTTGTTCTCTGCAAATTAAGACCGTTTTCGATACCGATTGTTAGGTGTAAAGTAAACCGATCGAGCGAACATAGTTGTTAAGAATACGAACTAGAATGACAAAATGACAATGACCAAATAGAAAATTGTGTAAACATAGAAGGACCAGACCTCCAGTGTCAGTCTCAGAAGCCATCTCAGCCACATAAGAACTTGGTTCAAAGTTTGTAACAGCCTCCTTACCATTACATCTTAAGGCTGCCTTGTCATATGCCCTAATTAAACAGCAAAATACCAAGTTAAAAACAAAGGGTGCAAAAATTAAAAAGGAAAAACAACTTGAATGATTTAAGAAGACCTTGCAGCCTCAATTTCATTATCAAATAGACCAAGATATATGTACCTACAAGGAAGAAAAAGCCAACAAAAACAGCTCAATTAAAGACAAAATCCCAGAAACATTATCAAACAAACACAGAAAACAAAGTCCCAGAATGTTCTGTACAAAAGTTAAAAGACCATATACGGTATGTATGGGATTGACTCGAAACCTGAGATGGTATAAAAATCCCGTTTAAAAGTCTAAAACCAAACATTAAATTGATTTCGAAGGATTAAAAACATGTTTCAAAACGATAAAAGTGATTTTAACCATTTCAAAATCACTATCAAACATGCTCCCGAATAATTTAGACTCACTTCTTGCCCAGAAACTGGCCCATCCGAGCTTCCCATCGCCCACATTTATGCAGAGTGACTCCTCTGTATTTCGAGCTCCCCCTCGAAAATCCAGTGCTATGGCGACGGAGAATATGAACAAATTCTTCCTTGGTGTAATTACTCATCTGGGATGTTAATGGCAGAACCAGAGTAAACCTCTTCATCAATGGAGTTAAAAGAGAAATTTGAAATTTCTGACAGTAATAAGAACTAATAAGTATTATCTTAATTCTTATTTCTTAGCCTAACCCACCTGCTTAATCTCTTCATCATAATCACTGACATTGAAATTGATATCTGCATCGATCCCACGAAACTTGATCGCAGCTCGATCATATGCTCTAAAATGGAAAATCTGAATTCTATAGAGAAATTCAACGAAAAATTGCCAGAAAAAACAAGAAGAGAAGTGGATTTTTGTTACCTAGCAGCAGCATGAGCAGTATCGAAACCACCTGAAGAAAAAGAGAATCAGCAATAGCCATGAACAAGAATTTGATCAGAAAAAATGAAGAAATCAATCGGTAATGGCTGTACCCAAATAAACTTGTTTGCCGCAGTCCCTGTAACGAACAGAAAATTGTGCTCAAGAAATGGAATCAATGGCGGATTCAAATTCAAGCAACCTAATAAGAAGGAATTCTTCAAAGAATAAAACAAAAAAACCCTTACCAAATATGCGATTCCCATCTTCCTGTTCTTCGATAAAAAGTAACTCCACGATACTGCGAACTTCGAGACCTTGGACCTCGCCGATTCTTCCTCATCGGCTGATGCTGCTGCTGCGCCGTTACGCCACCACAATAACCAAATTCCGGCGGAGAAACCGCCGGCCACAGCTTCGGAGGACTCAAACCAGAACAGAATCCGCCAGTTAACGGGAAGAGCTCCATCGTCTGGTCTTGGTGGTCATCGGAAATACAGAGTGATTCCACCGTATGAACTGCGTAATCCTTACCGAAAGTGAACTGGAAAGCTTCGTCGGCGTTGGAAGAGGAGTCCTCATCGCCGGTGGTGCTAGCAGAAGGATCGCCATTAACGACAGAGGAAGAGTTAAAGCTACCGGCGCTTTCCATTCTGTTCGCCGGAAACTGCAGAAACTTCTCAGCAACAATCTCAACCGAATCGGAGGTAGCAACTTCGAGGTTAAGATCCAGCATTGGGTTTGAAGCTCCCCCACGTTCTGCAAAGACCATGGAAATCAAACCACAATTGGGATTGTAAAGAATCAACCCATCACAGAACTTCACTTTCTACACAATCAGAGAAGCATTGTGGAAGAAAACAACAATGGAGATTCTCAGAAAAGTTGAAATGGGTGAGCAGTAAACAGACTCATAACTGATTCAAATTGATTTTGATGAGCAGATGAGAGAGAAAAATAGAGAGAAAGTGGGAGAAACTGTTAATTTATTGGAGGTTGGAGCTCGATTTCCATGGCGGATTGAAGAAGAAGAAAAATTGAGGTGGGGGTCACTGAAATTTGCACTTATTTAATATTTAATATTTATTATTTATTATTATTATTATTATTTATTTAATTTGTTTTTTTTTTTTTTTTTTTTTTTTTTTTTTTTTTTTTTTTTTTTTTTTTCTGTTTGTTTGAAAGAAAACAAGGAAAAGTTGTGTGGAAGGTTAAATCAATCAGACCAATGGACAACAATTGTGAGTGAGACCACTCTCTTTTTCTTTCTCTCACTCCTTATTTTATTTTATTTTTCCTTTTTAAAGTTTGAGTTTAAAATACAATATATACTTTAATATAGTATATCCCTTTTTAAGCAATTAATGGCATATTTGTTGGAAATGGAATATGTAAGAAAATAAAAAATAAAAAAGTTCATGGATCATACAATTTTTATAATGAAATGTAGGGGGTTTTTGTAGGGATGACCCTGCCGAGTAAGATTTTTTTTACCTTCTCTCGAAAATTTATGTTTTTTTTTATCTTTTCTCGTGATAAGCAAGTCATCTCCTCCGGTAAAAAGTCGTTTGTACTCTTCATTGAACACGATGACACTATAGGTGTCTCCTCGTGATCGTGCTCAGCAAAGAGTACTACAAACTTTGTGGTCTTCCTTATCACGAGAAGGTCAAAAAACATAAATTTTAAGAAATCGGGTAAAAAAACTGGCCTCCAGGGAGTAATCCGTACAAAAACTACTCCATGAAATGTATGATATGAACCCATAATTGAAAAAATAGCTTTGGTTTTTTCATTTTAAGTTTTTGAAATTTTGTGTATGTTTTCTAACCATTTCTTATGATGGTTTTCGTTTTTCTTACGATAGCATTTTAATTAAAAAAAATTGGATTTTGAAAATATTTTTTAAAAAATAGATAATAAATTAAATAAACATTTGAGTTGAAGCAAAGTTTATAAGCTTAATTTTTAAAAACAAAAAAATAAATAGTTATTAGACGGACTAAGAAATTAGTTTACATTGTATGAAGATTCAAACTACAGATCTCTTGGTCGTCAACACATACATATGTCTGCTGAGTCATATTCGCTTTGGCATTGTTGAAGGTAATTAATAGAGGTAAAATAAGTTGTAGTTATTTATTGTTATCGTCAATTTGAAGAGACATGTATTACCTAAAATATTGAATTATAGAACTTTAGAGATTTATATTATCTTTGAAAAAGACACCCTGTCATTTTCAAATTTTGATATTTTTTGGGATTGTGTATTTAATATTATAGATATTAATTTTCCCATGAAAAAAAAAATATTAATTCTCAAAACATTCTTTTTTGTTGAATTTCAATAGACATGACATCAATATTTCCCCAACTACCAAAAAATAATGTATCTAAATGTGATACACCAATGTTGATCTCTCCTTTTTTTTATAATGCAAATCCCTAGGAAAAGAAAGGTCCACTTTTAACATGGAACTTGAGAATTTTTGCATGCTCCCTCCCCAAATGGCATTGACTATCTCCTTCTATATCTCTCTATATATATATATATGGACTCTATAGATATTTTAATGTATAATTAAAATTGCAATTGAATTTTATTTTATTATAGATGAGTGTTAATTTTTTTTAAGTACAACATCAAGATCATCGGAGATTCTAGCTGGTATTGGAAGAAGCTCCTCAAACTTAAAATGATCATCTCTAAACTCATGTTCTCATGTTGCAGGCTGCTGAGACTAAGAGAAGAAGATTTATAGTTAACAAATTTTATAACTCTCTCTTAGAGTTGAGAATGTTGATTATTCTCTAGTTGTGTGGTGTAGACTCTCGCTTCATAAGCATAAATTCATCATTTGCCAGATGGTGATCTTTCCGTTGTTGACTAGAAATAAATTTCAAAGGTTGCAACTCTTTGTTGCTTCTCCGTATTACTCGGAATGTACTGACTTTTTAAAGAGCCTTGACCATTTATTTTTTGTTTGTCTTTTCTCTGTTGCGATACTGTGTATGATTCTGGGTGGTTGAGTTTCATAATCTGACCCATATTTTTTTTTTCCAATTGGGAGCGTTGAATTGGACAACTAGAGTCTGATTTACAACATTAGGTGTTGTCTGTTGTTATTGTTGCGGTTATCTATTTCATTTGGTGCAACTAAAATTTGTGTGTTTTTTAGCACAAATTTTATACGGTTAAGTTTGTAAATGATTTGATTAAACAAGACATTAAGGATGTATTTGGTTGTGTTGGAAGAAGGAAGTTGACCACTAGAGATAAATTCTTGCTAATGTTGTAACAAATTAACTAATGTTATGGTTTCTCTGTTTTGAGTTTTGTTAAGTTTTAGTTGTATTTGTGTTTTTTGATTTAATGAGAATCTCTTTTCTTTCATATATATATATATATATATATATATATGAAAATTGAACTTCGATTCTAAAAGAAATAGTGCATGTCAATTACGATTGAGTTATGCTCACTCTAACCAACAAGAATTACATATATTTCTGTATTCTAATCAATTGTCAAATTTCTATTACATATATTTCTCTATTCTTATAAATTGTCAAATTTTTAAGACAAACCATGCAAAAACTATAATCACTAGAAATCAACTAACTTGAGTATTCTAAACAATTAGATAATAAAATTATATACTTGAAAATTGATTATAATTGTCAATTTGATTAAAGAAAAAAACATGTGCTTTTTGTGGTAAGGAATACAGAATCATGTACGGTACGGTCCATTGGAATTTAATGTCAATAGCTTTTTGTGGTACACAAAATTAACCATTGTCATTGATAAGAACATTAACTTTGTAAGTAGAGATATTACTAAATAAATAAATATATATATATATATGGGAAAACTGTAACATATGTGAATTTAGAATAAAATAATTAAAAATATTACATTTTTTTAAAAAAATTGCAGATATGATAATTTCTATACTGATAGTATAGTCTATCGCTGATAGACTCATTTTTTTTTATAAAATTTTGTTAGTGATAGTAGTCTATTAGTGATAAAAGTCTATCAGTGATAGTCACAATAAAGTCTAACGGTGATAGCCACTGATTTTTTGTCATATTTGCAAAATATTTTAAATTTTACTAAATTTGTAATTATTTTGGGCCTCTAGTGTTTGTGCTAGCCTATATATATATTCTTAAATTTTGAAATTTTAATCATATCAATTTGTTTTTTAAGTGGATTGATTTAGGTTCTCCTCATATTCATAATTTAGTAATTTTATTCCATTTGCAACTCAATTGACCTAAATACCATTATTTTTCTATAAAGTAACCAAAAAAAAAAATGTAATTCCTTTTAAATAACTAAATAAAAAGTTTAATTATAAATTTTGTCTAAAAGAGGTTTGTGTCTATCTAATTTCCGAACTCCAAAAAATGTTGGATAAGTTCATAAACTTTAAAAAATATCTAATATATCTTTAAGTTCATAAACTTTAAAAAATGTCTAATATATCCTTAAATTTTTAATTTTATATCCAATAGATCTCTAACCTTTTCAATTTTGTATCTAATATATGTCCTTGACATATGCAACATTTTTTAGATTCACGGATCTACTAAATTACATAAAATTAAAATTTTAGGGTTATATAAACATAAAATTACTTTCTTTTATCTTCAATTATTTTTAATTTTTTAATATGTCAAAGCCTATTTGATACAAAATTAAAAATTAAAAAAAATAAATAAATAATTAGAGACGTATTAGATACAAATTGAAAATTGATGTACACAAAATTGAAAGTTCATATGTCTATTAGACACTCTTGAAAGTTTAGGAACCAAATAGATACATACTTGAAAGTTCAGTGACTAAACTTGTAATTTAACCTAAAGAAAAAATAGAGAAACAAGAGAAGAGGTAACATTATGCATATTAATGAAAACCACTCTATCCGTTATTCCATCATTTAACTTCAATGTTTTTTTTTTTTTACAATATGTAGGGGTAGGGAACGAACGAACCTAGAACCTTTTGGTCACTAGTCTATACATCATGTCATTTGAGTTATGCTCTTGTTAGCTATCTTTAATATTGTGTTAATTCTTGTATTTAAAGAAGTCGTATAGTGTTACACATGTGTAAGAGTATACAGTCTAGTGAACTCCGACCGACTTTAAGTAAATGAGTATATGTTCATTAATGTTCGACTATGTTACAGTTTAGTAATCGATATATATATTTTTTTTTTTTGACAACATGTTGGGGTGGGAGATTGAACCTATGACTTCATAGTCACTAGATAATACATCATGTTATTTATTGAGCTATGCACTTATTGACAGTAATCTAATTGATTCAAATTAAAAGTTTAAGGGTATAAATTGATTTTTTTTTTCTCTCCAAATAATAATATTACATTCAACATCTCATTTTTATTATTGTTGATGACATTTAATAAATAGGATATTAATAAAGTTTGTAGCCATTTTAAAGCACCAATAGTAATTGCCTTCCCTTTTTGTTTCAAAAAAAAAAAAAAAAAAAAAATTGCCTTCCCTTAAAACCATGTCCCACTTCCAATAAGTCTTCCACAACAGTCATAAATAGCATCATTCCACCTAAATTTGCCCCAAAATCTTCCTAAAATACCCAAAAAGAAAACAAATGCTGCAAATTTTCTTATTCCAATATGACATCTACTAAGTTTTCTCCCCCAAATACCTTGGACAAATATCATGAATAATATATATTCTTTAAAAAAAGTAATTCAAAATTGGAGTTGTTTTAGAAAAAATAATTTAAATAATGTTAAAAAAAATGGAATAACAAACTATTGACAAATTTGAGGTAGTTTTTCTAGGTCCGAACTCGTGGACATTGTAAGCAATTTAGGGGCTCTCATGTGGTAGGTGATGTGCTCGTCAGGCGGATGTAAATCGGTACGACGTATGCGATTAAGGGAGAATGTGGACGTCGTCAACGATTTTCACTATTAATTTTGTTTTTAGATCTTTCAACTGGATGGAAAAAGAAGCGAACATGGTACACGAGTTCTATTTGTGTCCTCCGCGTAGCGCCTAGGTGGAAGATGTTTGTCCACGTGTCACCACACGTCAAGTAAATTGCATACATGGAAGTAAAATGCATACATGGAAGTAAAGTGCATACATGGTACACGGTTTAACTCTAAGTCGCGACCAACGTCCATATTTCATCCGTTATTTGTGACCACGGTACATGAATCTCCTAAATCGTGGCCCATATACACGATTTAGTTACCTTATTTTGAGAATAGTTTTAAAACTCTTATATTTATAATTTTTTTTTTTATTTAAACTACATTATTCTCTTAAAAAAAAAAAAAAAAAAAAACCAAACACCTAATCCATTTAGAGTTTAAATTGAGCCTAAATATGTATTTTTTTTTCCTCGCCTTTGAAAACATTTTGAAGCAGAGAGGGACTCCCTCCCTTTTATCATAGTCGACTACAATTGATTCATCAACTTTGATGCTCAACTTTTTCTTATATTCAATTCATTTCCTTTATATATATATATATATATATAAACCTAATTTAAGAAGGGAAATTGTAGTAATTGACAATTTAAGACTTATTGTTTGCAAATATAGCATGTTTTCAAAATTTTTGCGGATATAGCAATTTCTATCGCTGATATCTTATGACTGATAGAAGTCTATCGCTGATCACCTCGGCTTTTTATAGATTTTTGTCAGTGATAATAGTCTATCAGAGATAATAGTCTATCACTGATAGAAGTCTATTAGTGATATAATAAAGTCTATCACTGATAGAAACGGATTTTTTTGCCATATTTGCAAAACATTTTAAAGTTTGCTAAATTTGCAATTAGTTTGGGCCTGATTGCTATTTGTGCAACCAGCCCATTTAAGAAACTATTTATTAAAAAACATAGTCTAAAATTCAATCACCGAGCGTTAATTTTTTATTATTTTTTTTTTTTTTAATTACAAATTTTGTGACTAAACTTTGAGGTGTATTTATATTTGGTCCATAAACTTTAAAAAGTGTTTAATAAATTTCTAAATTTAAATTGAACCTACTTGGTTCCTAAACTTTAAAAGTGTCAAATAAGTATTTAAACAAAAAAAAAATTGTACAGAGGAACAAATAAACTCTCACTTTCTACCATTGATCATGTATAACGTATAACATTTTGCTGGCTACAACATCCTAGTGAAAACTACCGCATTGCCCCCTAAGCTAAAACAAAATAAATCCCCCACCCCCGACGCACTCTATCTCCCCATTTATTCTCGTTCTCCCTCGATTCTTCTCAAATGGTTTTAGGGTTTAGGGTTGTTGTCAAAGGAGTGACGGCTGCCGTCGCGGGTCCATCCGACTACAGAGGTTGACGGCGGGGATGGCGACGAAGCGCTTCCAGAGGAAGTCAAAGACTATTTCGACTATGATAGAGGGTGTTGGTTTAGGAATGCGTCATAGTTAGTTTTCCTTTTCAGAGCAACGATGTTGAATTTGTTGAGCACGATCCATGTGGAGCACGAGCGTGAGGGAAGAGGAACGCAAGGGAGGAAGGAGCAAGGGCACTATGGTATTTTCACGTATTGTTGTCGCTAGTCAAATGTTGAACTTCCTTATTTTCAAAGTTTAGTCATATTCTCTTTTGGCCCAAAATTTTGGGTCTGTACGAAAACAAAACTTCCATAAACTTTAAATTTTGTGTCTAATAGGTCATTGACTTGTTCGATGTTTCTTAAAATTCACCGACCTAGACCAAATTGAAAGTTTTAGTCATATTAAACATCAAATTCAAATTTATATCTAAATTATAATCTATCATTAAAATTTTAAAATTTTCAAATATGCTAGACTTTTAGACACAACATTGAAAGTTAAAGGACCTATTATATTAGATATTTTTTTCAAGTTCTGAGACCAAATACACATAAATCTAAAAGTTTAGGCACTAAATTTTTTGAATTAACAATGGAATCTTATTTCAAATTTAATAGACCATTTGTAAAAAAAAAAACGACCACGATCAAAAATTGTTTGTCAATTCATGTTATTTATGGCCAACAAGAGAATAACTAATTTAAAATAGTCCAACTCAAAAAAATATGATAGATTTTATACAATTGGCCTAATTTTTAACTAGAATCTTCCATTTAAGCGGGAACCGAAAATACCCCTGGTATATTTTTTTTATCAATTAAAAGACGGAATATGGAGCTAGTAAGGAGGAATTACAAAAATAAAAATAACAAACAACAATTAAATCGTGATATGTAAAATTATTTTCAATTAAAACGTATTAAAAAACATTAATTTGAATTAATTTTCCACCCTAATAATGCTTATCAAGATCCAAAATGTACATAGAGGGATGTGAAAAATTGATAAAAATAGTGCCATAAAAATTTCTAGGGTGCATGTTCGGAATACATCAGAGGGATGCCTATATAGCAATGAAAGTCATTGAGCATGACATGGATGGACAGCCGATTGACTCGGCGGCGTCCCTTTGTGCTAGAATCTCATTTTGTTGGGGTAAACATAAGTTGAAGCTGGTATTCTTCCTCAATCTCTGATTCAACAGTTACACCTATAACTACATATAGGTAAATATAGCATATAAAATATATGTATATATACCTTAGACATTAATCTAGCAATAAAAAATTGGAAAACACTAATCAAATTGCTTGTTGAATTTATCAGGAAAAGAGATTCAATCAAGTGTATCATTACACAGCCATCATTTTTTTTTTTTCAACGGTATTTTAATTAAGGTAAGGATCGAACCCATGACCTTTGCAACGGTATTTTAATTAAGGTAAGGATCGAACCCATGACCTCTTAGTCACGGACACAACCTTATTTCAATTAAGCTATGCTCGGTTTGGCACCGCCACCATTACAAGGAGTGTTTTTCAATTTACATCTTCCAATTCTATCCATAGTTATTTTACAACCTAATTGATAGGTATCAACCACTACTATGAATGTGCATAGACTAGTAAAAAATAGCGAGATAAAAAATAGTGGTTCTCAAATGAACACTAAAATGGTAGATAAATTCAAGCAAAGAAACTCGAACAACTCAACCAAAATGTTAATAAAAATGTTAATAAGAATAAAACTAAGAAGTCCTACCTAAGATAAATATGCATAATTTCATCCATGATTGTCGAACAACTCAAGACTGTCACGACCCTTTCCGCTCACCCATTCACGTGGTATGTTGCTTGCCCTCAATGCACACATTTTTTCCTAATTTCTTTAGAACTTTGCAATCTAAAAATTAAAACCTTGAATACGAGGTCCTTATCTTCAATTTTAATGGTTAGCTGAACAAGAAGAAGCATATAGGAGATATAACAGTCCCACCCCAAAAAATGAACAAATGTGCCATTCAAATTCAAATACCAAAATACACATACTGAAACTAGGGAAAAAAACCAAAATACATTAAACTTTAGTCATGCTTTCACTTTTGAACGTGATATATCCCATCAAAATCAATTATGATGGTAAATAAATCCGATCAAAAGTGAAAAACCAAATATATCTCAATCGTCAAGCCTGATCAACTCGACTCTTTTCTCTGACTCCCCCAGCTTTAAGAGAGTTTTGAAAAAGTAAAGTGATCAATTTCGGTGAATAGCAGTTATATCACGAGCATAATTTCAATCCTTGAACCATGAACAATCAGGAGCAGGAACAATAGGGAAATGATTTAAGATAACACTAAATTAAGGAATGAAAATATATGTAATGGAGAATTCTATAGTACTAGTTTATCTTTAACCATGAAAAATAGCAATCAAGAGACTCAAAATTTAAACATTAAGTTTAAAGTGTAAACCTCAGTGCACATTACTGATACCAAAAAACTAAACTGACCTTCCCCTAAATCTCTTCAGATGTTCAATTTCATTTCCAAAAATAAATACTCTTTCAGCAAGACAAGAGAAAGGAAGAAAGTAGGAGATGCTCATCAAGATCCAAATCACTATTCCACCTACTTTCCTCCTTGACCCAAAACAGAAAAAGCAGCAGCATACAAAATTTAATTAACAAACTAAGGTCTATGGAAATTGTCGATGAGAAAATGAAATCACTGAGAAACACCAAGCCACTTGGAGAAGTTTTCGAACTCGGTGTAATCGCTATCTGAAATCATTGTCTGGTACCATGCTTTGCCTGCTGACCTTATTGTTGAAGCCTCCTCCTGAAGATAAAACAGCAACAAGGATCAAATAGGAGTCTCAAATATCATGCCAAGCAAGAGTAAAAAAACAAGTAAGCCACAAACATGAGACCACCACTGAAGATGAAAGAAATGACAAATTTTACCTACAAACCAAGGCAGTAACTTTGAAAACTAGACAATAAGCAATCAGATCAGAGAATAGATAATCACAGAGAAAAGAAAGTAATAGATGAGACCCACGGGGTAGCCCTAAACAAATCTAACGGAAGAAATCCTGGCTTGAACCATTCATTACAAACCCTTAATTATCTTAAGAGGCCCTCATTGACCACTAGGACAAATGATGGTTAATAATAGATAACCAATTCATATATACATTGGTGTCCTAGCCAAACAAATGTTGTAGATCATTCAATAGGGAAGAGCTCATTATTATAAAAGTGTAAGAGATGATATGTGGAATGAGTATATAAGAGAAAAGCGACACTAAAAATTGCTAGAGCCCATTTTTCATCTACCAGGTGGCAAGCAAACAATGATTATCTGCTACAAGTTGTCTAACAAAATTCTAGAATTAAGGAACTAAATGATATGGTTCATACACATTTCAATCGAGAGACATCATCAATGCATGGCTGAAAATGTAAACGGTTCCTAATACAATACGTTATCTAACTATTTCATTCCAAATCAAGCCAGTAGAACATTTGAATATCAGTATTTTCAAATTCCACAAATCATATGAAGTAAAAACTATCAAATATTGTTAAATAAGTCCACTAAAATTTGTAACCAGGCACAGAGAATTAAATAGTCTAAATTCACAAGGATAAATTCGAGATATACCTTCGGGATATTGTTCCTCTTCTTGTCAAGCTTCTCCTTCTTAGCTTTCACGCGCTGTGCTTCAGCCAATAAAGACATTCTCCTTGCAGTCTTAGCATATGGGTTGAGCTTCAACATGGCGTTAAGGTTCTTGAGTGGGTTCTTCTTCAATGAAGGTCTCTTCACATCCTTCTTGATGGGTCTGACGACAGATTGAACCTCATCGGAATTGATGATCCTAGCCAAATCAGCATTGACCATCTTGGCTCTCGGAAGCACGTAACCCCTCTTCTTCTCAGATGACTTCTCAAAAGATCCATAAATGGAATCAAGCTTCTCAAAAGCAGTCTTGGTCCAGATAACAAATCTCCCAAGATGACCTCCAGGAGCAAGCTTCAAAAGATTGAGCCTCTCAACATTCACAATATCAATGCCCGGAATGTTACGGAAAGCCTTGACAAGCTTAGCACCTTCAGTACCATACACAATCAATGGACCCTTTCGAGAAATGTAGCGACGGTTCCTCATCTTACCCTTACCAGTTCGGATGGCGTGACTGTCCTTCGCCTTCTCGGCATCAGGGAAGGCACCGATCTGCTTCAGAACCTTAATCGCAGAAGAGGTCTTCTCGATTCCCTCAGCAGAGTCGCTAATCACAAGCGGCAATTCCGGAACGGACTCGATCCGGTGGCCACGAGCCAAAACCAAAGAAGGAACAGCAGAAGCAGCAATAGCGGAAACGACAGCGTACCTCTTTTGGTTAACGTTGATCTTTCGGTGCCATCGGCGCCAGATCTTCGTCGGAGCAAACATGCGACCTCCACGACACATGTTTCCGAATGCTCCTTGACCGGCACGGTGAGTACCGCCACCAGGAACACGGGGGATACGAGAAACGGCTCGTCCAGTACCCCATGACTCTGCGGAAGTTTGATGACCTGCGCGCTTGCTGACGGCGTAGGGTTGGCGGCTGTTCTTGGAGATATTGGAATGGACGAAGGTGACAATATCAGGACGAATGGAAGCTTTCATGACATCGGGCAAGGGCACCGTCGGGGAAGAATCGGTGGCCATGTCGCCTTCGAGTGATTGGACGGCGACCAGGGGACGTGCGGCTGCGGCGGCCATTTTGGTCGAGTGAGAGCTAGCCGGAGCAATCTAGGGTTTCTTCTGTTAGCAAAAAAGAGGGAGGGAAATGCTTGTGAATTTATAGTGTTGAGATTTGAGAATTAGGTATTTGAGTATGGGCTAATGGTTTGGAGCCCACGGGCCCAATTAAATTGTCCATCAAGAGTGGACTCAATATGGCCATGATTAATCGATGGGTTGGTCCAAAGATGGTTGTGATCCGAAGTTTCTTTATCAACGCATTGTTTTTTGTGACTATCAATTTTAGTATTTTTTTTATTTTTTATTTTTCGGTGCAATCCTGGCCAGAGCACCGAGATTCCTAAAAATAATTTGTCAATTTGAATTAAAAAAAATCTCACGTAATTCTGGCCACTACAATTTACAATCTTATGAGTTATGACTCGGATTTTTTTAAAAATCATATAGATCCTATTGCAATGATTTTTTTTCTAAAGTCAATCTTGGCTAGGCCTGGTCAGGTATGTATCCAAAAATATTTGAAGTATTTTTTGAAATACCTAAGCAATATTTTATATGTTTTTCATTATAAAATATTCTTCTAAATAAGAATCTATAAGGAGGATCGTTATATAGATTTTAGATAGACTTTGAAGTAAATATTGACACTTTTAAAAAATAAATTAATTAAGCATTCTATTTTTATCAGCGTTCACTCTTAGCTTTCACGTTCGTTTACAAATAATTGTATTATGATCGAATTAAAAAATATCAAAATATATAGATTGCAACAAGATCTATTTGATTTTTTTTTCGCATCTGTTTACGATTTTTATTTTTATAATTGTATTATGACGTTTTATCGGACTTGTTAAGAAAATTTCAAAATATACAGAGAAAAAAAAATCTCAAGATTGCAACAGTATCATTATTGTTTTTACTTCAAATTCTCCTCTATAAATTTGTCAAATTTTATAATAATAATAATAAAAAAAAAAAATCCGAGTCATAATTCATCTATGCCAAGATTGTCGTGGTAAGGATCACAACTAGTTTTTTTTTTTTTTTTTTTCTAGTTCAAATCGACAAATCTGTTTTTAAGAATGTCGGCGACAAATGCTAAAATTGATAATTGCAAAAAACGATGTTAGTGTTGATAAAAAAATACTAAAATTGATAGTTGCAAAAACGTTGTTAGTGTTGATAAAAAAATTGACAAGAAGGCTAGAGAATAACCCATCAAGTATGTAGATTCGAACAAAATAACATAGGTTCAAATCTTTCGGCATAATTTTAAATTAAAAAAGAAAATAGTTGAGTTATGCTCATATTATAATTATAACGTAAACCAAGTTTATTTACTTGCAATTACAATTTTTTTTTTGTTGTTAATATACTTTTTTAAACCATTAATATGTCGAAAGAATCCATTTAATTAAATAAATAATGGTTTATTGAAAAAGTTAAGGTTAAATGTTTTTGAAACGTTGTATCTCAAATATATAGGCGACACATATAGTTGGACTAAAATTTACTTGATATAAAAAAATAAATTTGTGTCATGTATTTCTTCAAGGTTCGAATTTTTCATACCTTAAATTTGTTATACTAAAAAATAAAATCTATGTTTGATAATGAAATCGTTTTTAAATTTTTTATTAATCTCCTACCCTAAATTTGTTATACTAAAAAACAAAATCTATGTTTATAATGAAATCGTTTTTTAATTTTGTATTCTTTAAAATTATGGTTGATTACTTACTTACAATTTGTTTTAGTTTCCTAATTTTTGTTTATATTTTGAAAAACAAAATAGATAACAAAACATAAAAAACACATCGATAAAAATAAGAACTTAAATTTTGGAGTTGAATATTATTGCATAGAAACCAAATTAGTGAGCAAACAAGAGAGAATTTTTGCATTCGGACCTTATATTTACTTGGAGGAGAGAGCTTAGTGTAACTCAAAATTATCACCCCTCTAACTAGCTCTTTCAAAAACATTTTTTTTAACTATATAAGTTGTTGATGCTGAAATTTGACTCGATAATGAAATTTAGATGAATAATGAAAATCGAATAAATGTGTGCAAAACAATTGAATTATGCATTAGTGTGGTGCCATGTCACCTACACTTCAACAAGTCAGTTTGTATCAACTAGGATTATTCTTCGTATCACTTGTTCTTTTGTTATTTATACGAAGGTCTCGTTGAGTAACGCTAGATGGCGCTATCCAGGCCAAAAACCTCCGTCGAAAATTGTGGAGTACTTTAACGAGGAGAGCAGGAGAAAAGATCTTAGAATCGGGCTCGGGACTGGAGCCTGATTTTAGGCATGGTAGATTTGGCATGGGTTGTCCTTCACGAGTTATGGCCGGCTTCTTGGGTCGGCCCACGCAGGCAACTCATCACTTGGTGATCTCGGGTATATCGCATGTCCGTGTCACTTGCCAATAATTTCACCCTTAACAATAAGTAATATAATGAACCCATATTCTTCTTTTTTTTAGTTAAGCAATATATGAGGTGCAAGATTCGAACCACTAACTTCTTGGTCTACATATTTTATATAGATGAGTTATGCTCACGTTGTCATAATGAATCTATTTAAAAGAATACAAAAATAATCATTTAGGAAATTCTAAGTTGGACATCAAAAGTTTAAATCTATATTAAAATACCAACTTGAGCATAACTCATCTTGTTACATCATTATATCCTCGACCAAAATATGAGATGCTCAAATCTTCACTTTCATGTGTGATTGAACTAAAAAAAAAAAAAAAAAACTAATTTATGCTAAAATGATATCATTGTATGGTCACGAGATGGGATATCTAACTATATTTCTTTCAAGATGATCTTGATCCATCCCAATCTCTTGTTTGGTCATATACTATATATCATGAAACAAACGAGAAAATTAGTCGAAGGGAAGGAAAAATATTTAGAAACACATTTCGATTATATTTACTAACCCATTGCCTTCTTTCAAGTTGCTTGGCAAAAAACAACCTACAAAAGAGGTGAACTTAAATAAGAAGAACAGCAATTTACACTCATTTCGAACAATACAAGCACAAGAAAAATCGCCTATCCGACCGATACCACTCTAAGAACGAGCCACATTTTGGTGCAACAGCCCAATCGAAATCGATACGCACCCTCACAAACAGTTAACGAGCTGTATTTTATTAGCAACAGACAAAATTCATCAAACAAATCTTACAAAAATATACACTTGGTTATAGGCCAAACCAGTGAAGTATGAGCCTTGGTAAGGTGCCAAGATGAGGATCCATGGAGCCTCAAAAGAATCAGTGGAGATCAATTTTTGTTATCCAATCTTCTCTATCAGCCCTGGCTGCCGTTGTTCGGGCTTTCCAACGCTCTGACTTCGACACCGACACGTAATTTGGCAGAGTAGATAAGAGCTGAGATACAAGGTAATGAGCTAGTTTTAGGTAGTAGGTAATTTCAACAGGATATATCATCTGTATGCTTCTTCGTAGGCATTCCTGCAGTGACTCCCACTGTTTTTGTATTCACATCATAGGTAGACAACACAGTTCTCTGAAACAAATCGGTTAAGACGACATAGAAACCGTTTAGAATGTTTTCAAATGCTTAACCATGTGAAGACAACAAGTTACTATTCAATTCCAAAACGAGTATCAACTAGAGCCTTCAGAATGTTTTCCTTCAATGTGGGAATTACAAAACGTCAGTTTCTTAGAATCGTCTTTTCCATAAATATAACATGCAAAAGTGCTCATGCACGTTTTTAGAAAGGCCGAATAATGTTTCTTACTCGAGAGCTGCTAAAAAGATGCCTACGTTAGTATTTTAAGACTTGGATAATACCCTCAAGAAAATAGATTTTGTTCAATCCTTATTCGATATCCGTGAGATCGTGAGTGTCTGAGTCGACTTGTGCGCACCTCGACTAATCTCACGGAACAACCATCTGACCATACTACATTTGGTTGACAAGAAAACTAGTTGGATATTTAATCGTAGGTGGTCACCATGGTTTAATTGGCATGGTGATTGTTACGCCATGATGGAGGAGTTGCTCCTGGATTCGCCTTTTCTAGATAATGACAAAGTTTTGTGACATGCTAGTTTTTTTGCTATTTTGTGGGGGTTGGATTGAGAGAAACAATAGGATTTTTAGAGAGGTGGAGCGATTTTGTGACGATGTTTGGGAGGTGGCTAAGTTTAATGACTAGACCTTTTTGTAATTATGGTCTTGGTTTGGTTTTGTTGGATTGGAGTCTCTTTTTGTAATTTTACTAGAACTCCTTTTGTTGGGCTTGTTTTTTGTATGCCCTTCTATTATTTCATTCTTCTCGATGTAAGTTTGGTTTCTTATTTCTTAAAAAAAAAAAAAAAAATTGGGTTCTTACCAAAAATAAAAAAAACGATTTCACATTACCAACCATGGTAAGGAAGAAAAAGGGCTTCAGGCACAAGATATAAGCATGGCATCTGAGACAGAAAAGTACATGGTAGAAACAGACAGATGCAGACATATATATATACATGGAGAACAGAGGTATGCCAGACTTACGAGTGGTTCAAAGTCAGGGCTGGACAAGTTAAAACTGAGGTTTCTCATCAACAACAAAACCTGCAAGTCACCAATTGTGGTTATGAGCAAATGCTTGAGGTAATTTCCAGAAGAGCGTTTGACACGCATTAATCCGGAGTCTTTAATGATCAGCACGGTTGCAACTAAGAACCAATATAAACAAGCAGAATATGATTCGTAATTGTGCATGAAGGTGTAGCCTAGCTGATTATTCATATACAATTATAGACACTAACTATACTTGAAGTAGAAGTCAAAGGCACAATCACAGATTCTCAAACTCACTGTTTCGAAGTTGATAGGATCCATCTCCTTGAGTTTATTCACATGTTCTTTACTGTCTGGGTCAAAAACGCTCCCAATGAAGCCATAAACTTCTGAAAAATCTGGTAAGCCTGCAAGATAACGAATAGATAAAATTGTTAGATGACCAATGACCCTTTTACTTCTACACACCCACCCGGCACACCAATGCTTTTTAAAGCTCGAGGCGCACTAAAGCGCAATAGCCTTCCGTGGCTTAAGACAAGGCGCAAAAATAAATGTTCCCACAATAGATGTAAATACATTTTTTATATGTGATGAAAAATAGTAGGATAAATAATAAATGATGAAAAGTTTGAGAAAATAGTGCTTTTATTCGAGATGGAAGAATTTTCATGCGTTTCTTCCTTAAATAAAAGAAGAAGAAGAAAAAAAATCAGAAAGTCAGGCTTGAGGCGCGCGTCTCAAGCGGGCTTTTTATTTAGGGAGCCTCACTTCAGAAGCGAGGTGCTCGGTGGGCTTGTTAAAACACTGATTATAACCAATCTAGAATATTACCATGAAGCATAGGAGCTTGTCTTCCCTGCTTTCCCATTTCAGGGCTTCCAATACCATTGAAGCTGTTACTACTGATCATTGGTGTCCCTTCTGATGCAATATCAGCTGAATTGTAACGCCACGTTTTAAGGTAAGGGCTCGAGAGTCCAATTTACAATGCCACTCTACTAAATTGAAAAATTTAGGAGGAGTTAAATATACGTACCATCAGATCTGTGAAGATTGGTAAATTCATCTTGTGGTTGCATGAATTCGCACGATGAAGGGTTAATCATAATCGATGTGTCATCCCAAGGGGAATATCCAGGTGCTATGGTATTAACTGAAGAATGATAAGCCATTGATGCTTGAAACGGTATCAAAACTGTTGAATAGGAGTTAAGTAAAGTACGTCAGTAATTACAAGCTTTGAAGTATATGTTTGGTTAAATTACAAATTTGGTCCATATAGTTTGGAGAAAGTTAGAATTTAGTCCCTATGGTTCTAAAATTTAGATTTTCATCCCTATGATTTGATAAAACCTCATAAATAGTCTCTACCATTAGAAGTCATTAGTACGTGGTCTTTTGTATTTAGCTGACTGTGTGAGGTAAGTAGTTGATTCGATAAAAAACGACAACTACTTTACCCACACAATTAGCTAAAGACAAAATAACACTTCTTTGACACGTGGTAGTTAACTGCCACATATTCGCTTCGAACGGTAAGGACTATTTAGGAAGTTGTGGCAAACCATAGGGACGAAATTCTAACTTTTAAAACGAACTAAATTCAACTATAGGGACCAAATTTGTAATTTAACTTTTTTGCTTATGAATCAGATTGCCGTACCGTTTTTTGATGCCTTTTGTGGATAAGGATGTGAAGCCTTGCGTTTTGGGCGAGGTGGAGGTACATGAGCTATCGATCCATTTTTTTGGACTTTCAAAAAATACTTTTGGGCGTGACTCCGAATCTGCAGCATCGAGTGTAGAGTAAAGAACATGTTGTGGGGAAGAAATCAAAGAGCAAAAGCTCCAACATACCAAATCGACCGTCTTTCACCTGAATTACTGTCTTTGAACCTACAAAATCTTCAATTTTCTTCCAGTCACGATCAAACCTGAAAATTTAACATAGGTTCTAAAATTGCAGAATTCGTAAATTTCTCCTACTTCAATTTCTTCAGTTACTACACTAGTGAATCTCTAGATCTCAAACTCGTAAGATTTTCCACTAGAACTTCAATTCTATAGTAGAAAAATCACAACTACAGAGCTAACCTACACAAAACTCCAATTGCATAGCAATAAAATCATCGCTCCATAATGATGAAGAAAAAACTTCAGATGAAACAAAATTAAGCGATGAGGAATGACGAACAGCAGGAACACTGAAATCAAACCATCAAAGTTTAAATCCTCAATCAAACAACGCAGCCTCAACATAAAATCCACAAAACGAGAAACAGAATCATGAAAATTACAAAATAGGAGGAAGATGAAGCTCCATCAGGAAGTTACAAAGCAGCAATTCAAAGAAGAAACACATAAATCGAACAGACGGAATTTCTTAGATAATTAGAAGTAAAAAACGGTAAAGAAACTCACAGCTGAAGAGCTTCGAGGAATTTATCGTGCTCTTCTTCAGTCCAGCTCTCTCTGGACTTGGTAATGGTGTAGGGCTTGCGAATCTTCTTGGCGGAGGAATCTGCAGCAGTGGAGGCCGCCATGGAAGATTGAGGATTGGAAGCGATGGAGTTCATGAGGTTAATCAGAGCATGATAAGGATGAATCGGAGCAGAAATGGAGGAAGGTAACAATGGCGGGCAAGGTGTGAAAGAAGAAGAATTTGTGGAGCGAAATTAGACGTCCTTTCGTTTGGTTGGCCACTAGGGAGCGTTCCATTAAAACGATTTAATCGCCTACCGTACATTCCCCTCCTCGTCCTAGACTCCATTTTAAATGTGTGTTTTTTCCACTTATTTATTTTTTTAAATTTAAGTTTATAAACATTATTTTCATCAAAGTAGGTATCATTTTTTTTTTTACAATATGTGGGGTGAGAGATTGAACCTAGAATCTCATAGTGACTAGTCAATAAATCATGTCAATTGAACTATGCTCTTGTTGCCCTTTATTCGGTATCAATTATATACATTTTACAAGTGTTTTCAAAATTTAAACTAAATTTATAAAATTTAAAAAACTAATTTTAATTTAGAGAAAAAATGAAGATTATTGTAAGAGAATGGTGGAAAACAAGCATAATTTTCAAAAACTAAAATCCAAAAAATAAATGGTTATCGCCTAAACAATTAGATGGTCCTTGTGTCAACACCCATGAATGCTGGTCTTCAATCCAGATTTTTTAATGTTTGAAAATTTGAGCATAACCTGATAAGTTGTTAGTCGTCGAGTTTCCATTCCAATTAGTAAGAATGATATCTTCAACTAACTCACATCGATATTTTGAGATGATTGTGTCTACAAAAACTTACATTTCATTCAAGTAGTGATCTCGGCCTATCAACCGTTATTAATCTCTAAATTTTTTTGCGTATATTTTTTTGTTATAAACACATAAGTTCAATACAATATGGTTAAATTATCGTCTATAATTTTTTAGACTAGTATTTATAAGTTCATCAACTTTAAAAAGATGTTTAATAAGTCTTTGAGTTTTTTGAATTAATTCTAGTAATCTCTAAAAGGTTGTTTGGGGTGCTTAGTGGTTTGTTATAATTGTGAATGATAAGTACTATTGAAGTCAGACGTATACTAACTCAGCCCATCCAACTTCAAGTGAGTATCCCAAACACTCTTAGTAATTTAAGTTATTTTATATTTTTTTATAAGTTATTAAATTCGTTCAATATATGACATGAGCTATAATTATCATGATACAAAATAAGAATATAAATACAAGGGAAATTGTAATCGATGTCAATTTAGAGTAAAATAATTAAAAATATAGCACTTTTAAAAAAAAAATTGCAGACGTGACAATTTTTATCGCCGATATAAGTCTATCGCTCTGATAGTAGTCTATCACCTCAGTTTTTTTGTTTTTTATATAATTTTAGTCTATCACTAATAGTAGTCTATCAATGATATAGTTATATATCAACGATCACTTCTATTAGTGATAGCCACAAATTTTTTTGTCATATTTACAAAATGTTTTAAATTTTACTAAATTTGTAATTATTTTGGACCTAATTGTTGATTGTTGTTTGTGCAACCAGCCTTAAATACAATCGGTGTTAAAATGAAATGTGAATTTTCTAAAATAAAATACAAGTAAATAATAAAGGTCAAGATTCGATTAGTTCTATGTTTATAATTTAAGGTGGGAAAAAAACCTATGAAATTTGAAAACGATCTTCCAAACAAATATATTTTGCCTTTTTTATTAAAATAAATTATTTTAGTTTAATAAATAAATAAAACAGTTGAAAATTGTAGTGAAGCTACAGAAGAAAGGGAGACAGAGTCGCCGATGTTTTGGCGTTGTTGAACATTTAGGTGGCTTAATAAATCGGGAATCGGGACACGAAGTGGGCCCCCACAGATTTAGGATAGCTACGCGCGAGTTATTCTGGACCACTAGTCCCCGATGACTCCACCTCCTCGTCTCTGTCCCTCTCGTTCTCGTACTTCTGTCGTTATGGGAAAAAATAAATTTTAAAACTTTTTTATTTATTTATGTACTTCAATTTGTTTTTAAGGTTAAATCGAAGGTGTCAACAACAACCTAGCTGTCAAACCGAGCATAACTCAATTGACATAAGTTGTGTCATTAACTAAGAGATCATAAGTTCAATTCTCGTATTATGTATCGACTAGTGACTATAATGTTTTAGGTTCAATCCCTACTTTTACATGTCAAAAAAAGAAGTTCAAATTTCCCTACCTCTAAATTCTAATAGATTTTCAAAGTTTTATCTTGAATTAGATATTCTCGAGTTGACGAAAATGTTAAGACTTTATTACGCAAAATTAATTTTGGATTAGATATTTTGGAGTTGACGAAAATGTTAAAACCTTATTATACTCCAAACTATAATTTCAAAGAGATTTATTGTACTTTTTTTTGTGACATTAAATACAAAGTCAAAAGTTGATAGATGTTTAAGACATTTTTTTAAGTTAAAAAAATTAAAGTTGTAGCCAAACATAAGTTTTATTCTATTCTTATATATTTAAATTTACATTTTTTTTTAGTTCAACGAGGCAGGAATGAATATCGAACCATCCATATTTGAGATGGCAATTAATTTCTCATCCACAAGCTCTATTTAATATATGTCTTTTAGACGTCTTAATATGTACATACGTCTCTTAAACAATACATGCATATGTATAGCCTCCAAAAAATACACCCAAGTGAACCGAGTAAAATCGTCCATTATAACCATAACATAATGACAACCAGAATAATTGAGTATTTTCGTCGGCCCCATCAAATCTGAATGAACTAACTGCAATGCAACCGTAGCTCTATTATTTGAATTTGGGAAAGAAAGAAGATGTGATTTCCCAAATTGAGAACCAGGACAAACCACATCACGGCGAATTTCTTTAAAGATGGGAATACCACCAATAAGTTTCTTCATAGAAATTCTTTGCAACAATTGATAACCAACATGACCCGACCGAGCATGCCAAGGTGTTGCACTATCATTCTCACATGTCTTTTCAACATATGCATCAGTTGCAGACAAAACATTGAGGGAATCTTTCCTCTTTCTCGTAAACAAAACATCAACATCAAATTGTTTAATATTAGAAACAATTTTCACATCATCTGGACCAAAGAGAACATACCTCCCAGAGTCGGCAATCTGAGAGACCGAAACCAGATTCTTCTTTAAACCTGGAACATGATAAACATCTTCAAGAGAAATATCACCAACATTTGATGCACCATCTTTAACGTTAACTTGCCCCTCTTGAACAACAGGATGTATGGAATTATCAGCCGTCGCAATGACTCTTCTTTCTTGATGAACACGTACATCAGAGAGAAGAGAAACATTTCCAATTGAATGATGAGAACAACCAGAATCAACAATCCAATCCTCATTATAATCTATAGAAGCATTAACATGCAAATTATTTGGTTGATCAATAGCTTCAATTGATAAACAATGTTCCCAAGTAACTTGTTCAGGTTTGTTACTTTCCTGGACAACATTTGCTTCTGCTTCTTTGAGAATCACCCGACAATTTTGTCTAATATGACCGAATTTTCCACAACGTTGACACACCACCTTTATCCAACAATCACGTTTGATGTGTCCCGGTTTGCCGCACCTAAAACATCCTTTTGAAGTGCCTTTGGACTGCCTTTCAATTTTGGAATCATTGCCGTCATTTGAATAAAGCTTTGAAGAAGAATGAACTCTTCTCTTGTCTTTTGCATAAATAACAGCCTCCACCTCCGAGTGAGTTTCCTTGTTGTTGCTAAACATTTGTTTCATCAATGCTTCCTGATTTGAAAGCAAATTTTCCAACTCAATGATAGAAGGTTGATTTACCCAACCTTGTATCGATGAAATAAATGGCATAAACTCCTTTCGCAGTCCACGGATAAGATAGCGACGCACACGAGCATCACTAATCGGATCATCTTTGTCTAATTCTGAAATTTCAGAACATAAAGTTTTAATTTTCAGAAAATATTCTGAAACCGACAAATTACCTTGAATCCTTCCAGCAAGTTCGTTCTCCAAATATTGCAACCTCGTCGTGTTCTTTTGAGTGAACAACCTTTCAACTGTGTCCCACACTTTCTTTGGACAACTTACATCACGAACATGCTCAATGTACTCTTTGCCAATGGAAGTCCGCAAAGCAAATAAAGCTTTGCCACACTTGACCTTCCACTTTCTTCGTGCCTCAGCATTCTCCAGAGTATCTTCTGGAATTTCTGCATCATCACCGGAAACAAGATCCCACAGATCTTGCCCTTGTAGATAAGCTTCCATACATAGCTTCCAATAGCTATAATTATCACCGGCAAGCTTGTCTACACAAACACTGTTTCCACCGTTCATCTTCAACGAGTATTTAAACTCAAACACTAAACAAAGAACCTTGAAGCTCTGATACCATGTAACAAAACGAAGATAACGGGAAGTGTGGAAACAGAAGAGAAATGGCACGAAGGAAAGAATTATATCAATTGAGTTTGATAATTCGATATCTTGAATTGAAAATGTTACAAACATTATATAGTAAATTAATTAGTAAATTAACCCACTAACCTTGTAATTCTCTGGCATAATCTCATTAGGCCACTAACACATTTTCTTAATCCCACTAACACATTTTCTCTCAATTATAACCACACACATGTCACTATAAGATTTAAATTAAATTAAATAAATAAATAGTTTGCACTAATTTTTAACAAATCACAATATAATATAATTAGAGAAATTGTAATAGATGTCAATTTAGAGTAAAATAATTAAAAATATAGCACTTTTTATTTTTTATATATTTTTTTGCAGATATGACAATTTCTATCACTAATAGTATGATCTATCGCCGATAGAAGTCTATTACCTCAAATTTTTATAGAATTTTAGTCCATCAGTGATAGTAGTGATAGTCATATATCAACGATAGGTTCTATCAGTGATAGCCACTGATTTTTTGTCATATTTGTAAGATGTTTTAAATTTTGCTAAATTTGTAATTATTTTATGTCGGATTGTTGTTTGTGCAACCAACTCATATAATTAGTTATGTTAAATAATTAAAAACTCAATAATTTATTAATTGTTTTAAAAATACGTCATAAACACAACACAAAGTTAAAACTTAAAAAACGTAAGTTCAAATATTTATTACAATTTTTTTAAATTACGATGATAAAATAGAGACGATTCTTTGATTAAAGTTGAAGAATGTACTTATAACCTTATAGTGTTACTAAAATAATCATAATTTAATTGTAATTGACATTTACAACTACTTCTATTAAGTTTGATGGTATTTATTGGACTAAAAAAAAAATTGTATCCTTTTAGTTTAAACTTTTTTAAAAAATACAATTTTTTTCTATTTCAAAGGATTGGAATTACACGCTGGACGTTATGGTGACCACGAGATCCAACGGTTGAGATTTGTCTACTTACCCACTTGTTTTTTCGTGGTGCAAATTTGGGGTGGGTGGGCCCAACAGTTGATTAATATTAATTTATTTCAATTCTTCTCTAAAAGTCATCAACGCCCAACTTTTCCACACCCCTTAGCTAGGCGACACGTGGCAAGATATCTCCCACAAGTGATTAATATATATATTTTTTTTCTCGTAGTTTATTTAAAGAAAGAAAAAGAAAAAAAAAACGACAATTTACGTGCGGGGCGCGGCATAGACAAGCGAAGGGAAGGGAGACGAGAGAGTGAAACACGAGTGGCTTGTGTTTTGCCAAAGAAGGCAAATGGGGTATGGTCATAAATGTCCTATTCCATTTTTTTTTTCTTTTTTTTTTTTGAAAAGTTAAAATGCCCTATTTTTTTTTCTTCTAATAATTGATTTAAATTCAAAATTAAGGAAAAACGATTTGGTGCCGTGAGCGATTCGCCTAAGATAGCAGAGAGTGGGGTCAGCCAAATTTTTTAAAAAAATTATCAAACAATCACGTGTGCAAACAACCACGCACGAACTATGAATTTAAATTGAATTTAAATGCATTTTTATCGCTCAAATTTAAGCCAAATCGAACATAGCTCAATTGACATAAGGTTGTCTGTGATATTAATTAAAATATCGTTGAAAAAAAAATGTTTTTAAAAAATGTATTTTGTTAAAAAAAAAAAAAATTATAATTAAAACACTCATATTTATATATTTGGTTACATATCCTCAAAAACATATTTATACAAAAGTTTGTTTGGTTTGCTCTACATACATATCCTCAAGAACATCTTTATAAAGAAGTTTGTTTGGTTGCTCTACATTAACAATGTTTTTACTAATGTCAAATTATTAAGAGAACGATTATTAATAAACAATATGAATTAATAAATTCAAATTTATATTTAAAATATTATTTTCGACGTTGACTATAGTCGATGGTCGACAACGGAGTGAGAGTGATGGTGGTCGGTCGAAGGTGGTTGTTGGAAATCGTCGACAGTGGTGATCGACTGAAGGTCAATGGTGGTTTCGTCACTGGAAACAACTACGGAAGTGAAGGTGAATAAATTTGAGAAGGATAGTATAAAGGTATTTTGATCGTTTTCATATATTAGGGGAAATTGAAAAGATTTCCAGATAGACACTAAAAACTGTTTTTCTAAAGTTGATATTAAGTCTTTCACTCAAGATAATTTATTCTTAATTTTTTTTTTTAAAAGTCATTTTGAGTGGTTGCTAAATAGCACAACTTTTGTTAATATGATTCTCCCTAAACACTTGAAAAGTCAAATTCAAACACACTCTCAGACATTCTTAAGTTTTTTTTTTTTTTTTTTTTGCTTGAATATAACGAATATGAATGTTTGAACTTCTGACATTGTAGAATGGATAAATACCAATTATCGTTGAAAAATATCTTATAAGTCATTCAACCTACATCTTATAAAATTTGAAACATTTAAATTTGCATGTAATACATTTTTAAGTTTTTAAATAATTATGATTTTGTCTAAGTTTTGTTTTATTTTATGATATTTTGAATACACTTCAAACATCTCTATTTTTTCATATCATACAAGTACAAACTATAATTTAACTGTTCACATAATAATTTCATGTGTTGTTAACAGTTTTTTTTAATACTTCAGAAATATTTTTGAAACTTAATTCATAGTTGATAATTCTAGTTTTTTTTTAAAAAAAAGAAAAAAATAATTTAGCCACTTATTTCGTGAATTTAATATAATCTATTTATAACTGGTTGGGCCAGAAACGAGAGAAGCTGGACGGACCGGCCCAACTAATGCTAAGGAAAAGCCCAAAATTGTCGACGTGGAATTTAACGGGCCCACAAAAGACGATGATTGGATGACGTGGCAGATTCTGAGGCTCGCAAGTTCTCCCATACGGATAACAGAAGGAACGAACTGAGGGGGCCGCCAGGGATGCAGACCAGAGTCCAAATTCTTGGTTTCAATCTGGATTTGAAATCTTCGCCGCGATGCTAATCGGAACCATAATCGCACCTCGAAGCTTTTTCTCGAGAAACAAACAGAAATCATCTTCGTCTTCATCGTCATCGTCTTCTTCTTCTTCTTCATCGTCGGTGATTCCTCTGTGCTCGGGGAGAGGAAGGCCTAAAGATCCACGAAAAGATGGCGATAATGATGATCAGACACGTATGGCATCGGTATCCTTTTCTCTCCTCTTACTGATTTTAAGTTTGATTGTGAGTTCTGCTTCGTTGATGATCTCTCTAGAGCTATTTTGGATTTTAGTTTAAGTTTGAATCAACTGGTAACTCTGTTTTAAGAAACTAGTCGAAACGCATTAGAGGATTTTCCGAAGGAAATTAGTGTTGAGAAATGTTTTCCGCCCTTTTCCCGCCATTTTGAGTCTAATCGGAGGTATTTAGAATGGAGTTACATGTTCGTTTTGGTTGGTGTTGAGATCTAGATTTCCGTTTCGTCTGAAATTAGGGTTTAGGATTTGATTTCATCTGTTTTGAGTATTAGTTAGTCGCCGAGGAAGGTCTTTAACTAATTCTCTCATTGATAATAAAAGGTCCCATTGCATTCAAATTACAGGGAAAACTCTCACTCTTGTAATGTTGAAAATCATTTCAAAACATGCCGTTAATCTTTTAAAATCATTTTAATGTTTGATTTTATACTTGTAAACGCGATTTACATCCTTTCAAATTAATTTTGAATGATTAAATGCATGTTTTGGAGTTACATGTACTAGCTTCTTTAGTAAGATCAATATCCAATGGCTATTTCTATTTGTGAAGGGTGTTGATTTTAGTATTATCAACTAGCTTTTAAAGCATTAGATCCTCGAGAGAAGTCAAAAGATTTAACTACCAAGCTTACATTGGAGAAATTAATCCGCCACAATGTGACTGGAGTTTTTAACTGTTGAATGTGTGTGAGAGAAATTGTCATAGTATTTGCTTTTGAATTTCTCCCACAATGTGACTGTAGTTTTGCACCGTTGAATGTGTGAGAGAGAAATTCTCATAGTATTGTATTCGCTTTTGCATCTAATGGTCATTGGGGACAAAGGGGACAACATATTTTTAGATCTTCATCCAACCGTTATTAAGAGGGAGCCAAACCTTAACCATCAAGGGTTGACTTAGTGGTCATGAAGGGCCTTGAGACTTCAATGCCCTCCTAGAGGGAATGAGTTCAATCTTTGGTGGCCACCTACCTAGGAATTAATTTCCTGCGTGTTTCACCAAATGTTGTATGGTCAGACGGTCTGTCTCGTGAGATTAGTCGTGGTGCGCGTAAGTTGACTCGGATACTCACGGATTAAAAAAAAAAAAAACGCGGAACCTCATTGAATTCTTAGTCCTTAGGGACACCATTGGAGTAACTCAAGTGCCTTTAGTTCTTCGGCTAAGTATTTTAATTATTCAATGTCCAATGGATCAAGTTTATGTTAACGGTTGTTTTTTGAAAATAACATAACATAAAGTAAATGTTTCCCATGTTTACATTGGGCTGCCTTTTTTTCTTCTGGGGGTCAATGAATCCGCTGCCTGTGAAGTTTTCAGTAGGGGAATGATAAGGATATTGCAAGACATGAAGTATAATTACAATTTGTTGAATCATATCAAAGATCTAATGAACACTTTGCATCATTGATTGCCAATTGTGTCAATCAGGTGATAAGCCCTCAACAGATTGGGACAAGGCTTGGTCGAAGTTCAAAAAGCGAGGAAAAAAGACGATCTTCTCCGATTTCTCTCCAAACAAATACGTAAGCTGGAATCCGCGGAGGTCGGATTATCCATTGTCTGAAGAAGTAGATCCCATAAAAAGAACAGAGAGATCAAACTTGATGCTGTGGACTAGTCCAAGATTTACTCTAGCAGGTGCAATTGTAATTGTCACATTCCTGTTGGTCTACACCATCATTGCACCAATTAATAAGTGATTTCTGCTAATCAACTACCTTCTTCTTCTATTGAAGTTAATGATTGTAAAATAGGAGATTCAGTTGAGGAAGCTCTGTAAATTTGTATGGAAATTCAATGGAATCTGTGTGTTTCTGTTTTGCTTGTTTTGTCTGGGAAAATGGCTACCTTGCACAAGCTAACGGAGGAATTGTTGGAAGAGGCCGCCACAATGTGGCTACTTTTGAATCATTGGATGTATGATATACAAATATTTCGAATTTGTATTGAATAGTTATTAGGAGGATGTCGATTTCGAATCTACATTTAACCGTTATTTAGAAGAGATAAAATCATAATGTTATCTTTGAAAAATTGCTTCTAAAGAGTTTTAAAATTTCATGTGTCTGATGTAGGTGGTTCTTTTATTTATTTATTATTATTATTTTTATTTTTATACCACTACTTCTACCTATTAGTTTTCTTTGATTTATTATCTATTTTTTACCTATGTTTTTAAAATTCAAATCAAGCTTTGAGAATTAGTTTTTTTTTTTTTTAAAAAAACTTGATTTTGTTTTTAAATTTGATTAAGAATTTAAATATTTACTTAAACATAAAAAATTATGGTACATTTTGGGAGGAACAAACTTTATTTAAAACAAAAATAAAATTAAATAGTTATCAAAATGTGATCTAAGTATTTATAAAAATAATATGCTCCAGTTAGCATAAACATAACTCAATTGACATAAATGTGAACTAATGATCAAAAGGTCATAGTTTCGATCTTCACCATGAATTAATTAATACCTTTGAAAAAAAGAAAAAAATATACTTCCCTAAAAAGTTCTCCATTTGAACGTAGTAAATTGTTGAATCACAATGAGACAGGTGATAAACAAAAGCAGAGAAAGAGGAAATATGAGATAAATTGAGTAAAATGGATCAAATATTTACATTTATGATAGTTTGAAGGTTTAATTTGGTTTAAATACTATTTTGTTCCTTGTACTTTCAACTTTGGTTCATTTTGGTCTTTGTACTTTTGATTTTGGTTCTTTTTGTTTTTATACTTTGAAAAAGTGACAAATTTAGTGCATTCATTTTCATTTTTATCTCACTTCTTTCAATCATAGTTTTAGTATGACACTTTACTCACTAAAATTCTTGAAATGTGGTCATAAATTTGTATTAAAGAGTTTACATTGTGTATAAATTTTACGTTTAAATTTTGTAAATAGGGACCAAATTGGTCACTTTTTTAAAGTACAATGACCAAAATTAGCCTTTTGGAAGTACATTGACTTAAAATGAATCAAAGTCAGAAGTCGGAGACCAAAATGAATCGAAGTCAAAAGAAGAGAGACTAAAATAATATTTAAACCATTTAATTTTTACACTTGAAAATTTATGAGTCCAATTTTTACATTTTGAAAGTTTGGGGATTTAATTTTTACAATAGAAAGTTTATGAGTACAATTGTTACAATTACAACTACCATACTTGAGTGTTTTTTTTTCTCGCAATTTGTCATATATTTTAAAGTATAAAAACTAAATTGTTTTTTTTTTGCAACGGTATTTTAATTAAAGCGAGGATTGAACCCATGACCTCATAGTCACGGGCACAACCTTATGCCAATTGAGCTATGCTCAATTTGGCAAAACTAAATTGTTAGGTACTTAAAAAAAAAAAATTAATGTTAGTTACCAAATAAAAATTATATGGACTAAATTATTATGAACTAAAGTTGAGATATTTGCACGAATGACCCCTCAGAGGTCTTAATGCCAAAGATCCGTGTTTTAAAATTCAAGCCTTTTGCCTTTCTCTCGTGATCAACAATCCTTATATTGTGAAAAATCATTTGTATTTTTCGTTGAACACGAGAGCACTATAGTCATCTCATGAGCACAATGACACCATAAACTTTTTAACGAGAAGGGGGATTGTGACCAAATTCGGGTGATTTTGACATTAAGACTCGGGAGTTCTCCTAAAAAAACACACTAAAGTTTAGGGATTAAATTTTTGAATAAAAAGTGTTTTAAACCCAAATTTGTTACTGAAAAGTAGTTTTCCCCACTCTAGTTCTTCTTAAAAGAAATAATTTGTAGAATTTTCTCTGTAATAATTTGACTGTTAAGTGTACGAAAATCTCACTTCATCATCAGGCGTACTGTAAAGATGGAACCACATTTAACCAAATTATCATCATTGATTCTTCAGAGAGACTCTTCCCTTCTCGCTTCAGCACGTGCATCGCCCAATTCAACTACCATTCTTCTTCGTAGAATTTCAGTTGGGCCCTCTTCTCTTGAGGTTTAACAATGGCGGGATTGGCGAGAGCCCACTCTTCTTCTTCTTCGTCCCCACCTCCCCAACCAACTCAAAACCCCACAATGTCCAAAACCTCTCCCTTATCGCCACAGCTTCAATCGCCACTGCGATGACGAAAATGGCGATTACCCAATTTTCCTTCAATCGCCTCGGGTTTCTGTTCTTCGTGTTCTTGATTTTCGCTTACACTTGAGAGAGAGATTGTTTGTGCAAATGGGTTTTCTCATTGTTTTCCACTTTACATTTACAATCATCTGTTGGAGAAAGACAATTTGAAATAATCCCATTGAAAGTGAAGATTAGATCGTCTTGAAGCAATCTGGTTTGTCTTTTGTCCTGGTTTTGATCAATTGTTCTTCATTTTCTTTTTCTTTTCTTTTGTTTTTTTTCCCATCGAGTAGTCGCAGATTGGTTGGACTTGGACTTTTAGATTTTGGTGAAGTCATTTTAAATATGGGTTTTGGTACATTTTTTGTTTGGAAGTGATTTTAAATTGATTTTGATTGATTAAATACATGTTTGAGAGTGATTTTGAAACGTAAGAAAAGTGGTTTTAACCATTTCAAAATCACTTTTAAACGAAGCTGAGCATGGTTATAGGTAGAAGCAACAGAGGGGTATGTTCTGGTGTTTGAATTTTTCCATTGTTATAATGCTTATTGATTGTGTACTTCAGTTCATGTATTCATTATAGTGTTTTAAGTAACAGTTTTTTATGGGATCTTTCATCATATTGAAACATTTAGCAAACTTGTTTTGAATGTTAAGATATCCTTTGTTGGGAGTTTTGAACTGTTCTTGCAGGCTAGGAAGATTTCAGCAAGTGTTTACTACTTGGTTGGTGGCCTGTGATATTCCTTAATGAAAAGATCCAACATGCAACAATTTTCAAACTCTTTGCAGCTTCATATGCTTTTCTTGATTGAACTTGATTAGCTGCCTTATAAATCATTATGGGTTACTAAGAAACAAATGTTGGATGCCTAACACAAACATGTTTGTTAGGGATGCAAACATAATCCTACATTGGTTAGAGGTAGAAAAATTCAAGTTATACAAGTAAGGATGGGATCTTGATCAGTACAAGACTATTTGGATACTAGTAATAAATGTATGTGGACTTAGACCAAAAATGGACAATATCATAATATTGTAGAGATATGGGGAGACCACCGTCTTAATAGTGTTTGTGCTCTAGTTTCAATAAATGATGTAGCAGCAGATGTTTGGAAGATTAGAAATGAATCTTTCTTATTTTGTAATCTTCCATGAATTTAATGGGATAACATTTTTTCACACCTTCTTCAATTATTTGTCATCTGATATAAATTTTTTTATATATTGAAGGTCTTGTTATGCTTTCATTTGTTTATGATCAATCAACCATTTTTCATGGTATAGAGTAGTAGTTAAATCATTAGCTAAAAGAAAAAAAAAAACTTGGGGAGACACTTTTAGACTATTAAATGTTTTTTCCTGTCTAGAGCTGAAAAGACAAATATGTCATCAGTTTTAGTTGTGAACGTTAAGTCAATACAATTACATTTCTCTGTGTATTATAGGTATGGAGTCTCGTTTGACCACAGCCAATGAAGAAAAGCCATTGCTTAAACTTCTGCCAGTCATGATTCTTTGTTGGGCTCTTTCAAGCTTGTAATTTCGAATGCTATTGGATACAGCATTCTGGGAAATAATTATTTGGTCATCAAAGTTTTCTTGAGTATTCATAGGCGTATCGTTTCTGAGAAAAAACATAGCTTCTTGTACATCATGGACAATAAAGCGGCAGAGAGAGTTGTTATTGCCAAACCGGTTGCTTCGAGGCCAACGTGTTCCAGTTTTAAGTCATTCTCAGATATCCTTACATGTGCCTTCGATACTTCTCTACCTAATATGTCGTCCGAAACCAAGGTTGTTGCCATTAGACCGAAGACAGTGAGGTTTAACCTGAAGGATAATCCTGCTCCATCACCCAGGGTGATTTGTTCCTCTGATATTTTACTTCTATAGTTCTTTTTCTTTTCAAAATGTTGCACCTCATGATGTGACATTCAACATTTTCAGGCCAAAATATCAGAAACGGCCCCTGGAACGAACTCTCGCAGTTCATCTGATAATCTCGCTATATCGGACAGCAGAACCACTGTTTTATTCAAACCTTTGGCCAAGCATGTATCAAAAAGGACTGTCTCTCAGCTGTCATTCATGGTAAGTCGCTTCATAATTACATCTGTTTATATATGCACTTCAATTTCTTTGCTGGTTCATACTCTGTAAAAGATGCTAGCACATTGAGTTTGGTTTAGTTTATCTGTTTGATGCTCTTTAAATACCATGATCATGGTGCTAAACAAAAATATGAAAGGAAGAGAAGATTTGAGCATTTGAGAATCTAAATAACTTTGCTGGATTCTTTTTTACTAGGGGAATACCAATTTGCAAAACCGTTTGCCACTGCCACCAGTCAAGGCCTGTATTCAATGTCCGAATCAAGATAAAGACAATGTCAAATCTGCACTGAACTCTAATCTTCCCCAGAACATCACATCAACTGTTGAAAACAGTCAATCGATTGAAAGCTCAAGAGTGACATTGAATTATAGCAAAGAAGATCCAACACCGCTTCGTCCTCCAACTAGTTGTGCTCAGTCTTCTTATGACGGGTATAACTGGCGGAAATATGGGCAAAAACAAGTTAAGGGAAGCGAGTATCCGCGAAGTTATTACAAGTGCACACATCCAAGTTGTCCTGTCAAAAAGAAGGTCGAGAGATCATTGGATGGGAAAATTGCTGAAATTGTTTACAAAGGTGAGCATAACCACCCAAAGCCTCAGCCTCTAAAGCACAATTCATCGGCGACACAAGGGGAAGGGTCGATATCAAATGGAACTGCACGAGATACTAATTCCGAGTTATGGCTTAATTACCTCAATGGACAAATAGAAGGTTGTGAAAGTAGGCTCGAGAATCGGATCGAAAAAACTTGGCTAGGCAGAGTCACTCAACCCTTTGATCCGGTTGCAATTAGAGACGTCAATGCCTGTGGAATCTCTGATAATTCATGCGGTATAAGTGTAGAATGTGAAGAAGGAAGCAAAGGACTTGAGCCCATGGGTGATAAATTGCGAAGTAAAAGGAGGTATGAAAAAGCTATTTCAACTATGGTCATTTTATCCAAAATTTGACTCTGCCTCTCTGCTCGTATAGTTGTAAATAAAACTTCACATCTTAAATAAATAAGACTACTTTTGATAACCATTTGGTTTTTGGTTTTTGAAAATTAAGCTTATAATTTGTTTTTTACCGTTTCACCTATGAGTTTTTCTTTTGTTATCTACTTTTAAAAACGTTTCCAAAATCTAAGCCAAATTTTGAAAACTTAAAAAAATAGTTTTTAAAAACTTGTTATTGTTTTTAAAATTTGTCTAAGAATTCAAATCTCTCTCAAAATGTGAAAATCATAATAAAAAAGTTGGGAGGAAACAAACACAATTTAAAAAAACAGAAAACAAAAAACGTAATATTATCAAACGGGGCCTAAATTTTTTATCGCTCATGGTTTTGGGCCCTTATTATAATTTTTGATCGATCATGACTTGGTATAGAGTCCGTGTGGTTACCATATTCCTTAATATAATCATTGCAAGGGGTCTTTTCGTTCTTTTATTTTTTCGGGTTCTTATGAGCTATATGTTCAATTTCCAATTAAGGGGTGGCAAAAATCCAACAAATGAAGCTGATACATCAATTGAAGGTGTGAAAAAGCACCATGCTACGGCTCGAGGCTCTACTGGTATTGAGATTTCTGGCAAAGGCATTCGCTGGAGGAAATATGGGCAGAAAGTTGTGAAGGGAAATCTATATCCTCGGTATGGACTTAATTAAAGATCTGCGTAAACTACATTTCATTTTGGTTTTTACCATATTCCTTATTCCAGTTTATTTGTTTCCATTCTTACCAAGTTGCCTAATATTACTGTATGCATCATCTAATGCTAGTTGCATTGAAGATTCTTCTGATCTTTCTTGTTTCACTATCACTCTTCCACTTGTTTCTACAAATTCTGGTTTTTCGTGCGTAGCGAAAGTTTTTGTGGCAAGCCGAGGTGTGTGCTGTTTTGTGGAGTCTTTGGGGGAGAGGAATAACAAAGTTTTTAGAGGGCTTAAGAGGTCTTTGAGTGACATTTGGGCCCTTATTAGGTTCAACGTCTGTCTATGGACTTCAGTGGCTAAGCTATTTTGTAATTATTCATTAGGTCTTGTTTTACTTGATTGGAGGCCCTTTCTTTCGTTTGCCTCCTTTTGTGGACTCCTTTTTTGTATGTCCTTGTATTATTTCATTTTTTCTCAATAAAGTTCGATTATCATCACCCAACCTGGTGACTCGTATATAACCCGCAAGTTCTGATGTTGAATTTTTCTTGGTGGCTTATATATTCGTCCCGAATCATCTAACGTAAGTTTTCGCCTTGCAGAAGTTACTATAGATGTACTGGCCTCAAATGCAAAGCACGCAAGTACGTCGAACGAGCATCAGATGATCCAGATTCCTTTATCACTACATATGAAGGAAAACACAACCATGGTATTTCACTAGGAAATGCAAATCCTCTAGCTCCTGAAATGGAGTAAACCAACTAATAGAATCAAGTGCATTGATTCACTTGTGGAGCAGATCAAAGCCAGCATATGGAAAGGAGACATTCAAGAGCTTCGCAAGGTGGTCGACACGAACAATTTTGAAGATATCGTTGTTCCTATTGCTCGACCACATCGGCACGTTATTTCGCCTTCAACGTCCACAGCTTCGACGAGTATGGTTTTTTGCAATGAGCAGTTCCTTTGCACTACTCTTCATTGCCCTGCTTTGTTTTTATGTTTTGAATCAAGTCTTTCAAGTTTCAACTGTTCATTTTTGTTCCTATTTAATACCCTCTGTCCACTGTGATATTTATACATACAAAAGTTTTGAGTAAATCTTTCAATTTATTTATTATTAATTTTTTTAACTTAAGCACTTTCAATCAGTTTGTTAGATTTTGTAGACATCAAAACAATATAACAGCTTTATTTTTCCCTCCTCTCCTCTCCTCTCCTTTTCTGACTTTTTGAGTTTTTTTTTAGTTGAACCGTTGGTGGAGGTAGGAGTGCATGGCAAAACCGAGAAAACCGACCGAAATTGCCATCGGTTTGGGTTCGGTTCAGTTCGAGTTGACTGTTCGGTCATGCACATAAAGAAAACCGAGTCTTTGCGGTCGGTTGTGGATTTTGTCATTATTAAATCGGATATAACCGAACCGGCCGATTAAATATACATATAATAAAAATAAAAATGTAATCAAAAGCATTAAGCGGTCTCTGTGACTAAGAGGCTTGCCTACTACCCTTGTCAGTGTTCCCTAGGTAATGCAAAACAAGACAAAATCGTTGGTTTGGGCGGTCGGTCGGCGTGGTTTGGACGTCCCTTCAGTTCGGTTGCGTTTCACAATTTTTTTTCATCGAATAGGTCGGTTCGACTTCGGTTTTGCACACTAACTGAGTTGAACCAACTCGTTTACACCCCTACCTAGAAGATAAATTGTATGATCTTTTAATGGTTGAAGTATGAACATACTTTCCAAGTTGTTTTTTTTTGTTTTTTTTTTTTTTTTTTAATGTTTGTACCACATGTTCTTTTTCATAAATAAATAAAATAAGTCAACTGAATTATTGCATCTTGGTGACATCAACTCGTCTTAGCTAGCTTTTTTGGAATTTTGAATCTTTATCTCATTGGTCATTTAGAAACAAACAAAATAATACAAGTTCATCATTTTTTCTTCCTGTCATATGGTTGAATAAGTCAATAGAAAAAAAAAAAATATTTGGAGGAGAATTATCTTGTTTTAATTTAATTTTAAAGAAAAAATCATCTCAACACGAAGAATCTAGAAAATAATACACGAAATTAACACGAAAAATGTCTAATCTTCACATATATTCTTTAATACCAAAATTACAAAAAAAAATTAGTATGAATATTTAATTTTGGTCACTTATGAAAATTAAAAAACAAAATTATGTTATAATTTAGGGCTGGTTGCACAAATAACAATTAGGCCCAAACTAATTACAAATTTAGCAAACTTTAAAATGTTTTGCAAATATGACAAAAAAAACCCGTTTCTATCACTGATAGACTTTATTATATCACTGATAGACTTCTATCAGTGATAGACTATTATCTCTGATAGACTATTATCACTGACAAAAATCTATAAAAAGCTGAGGTGATCAGCGATAGACTTCTATCAGTCATAAGATATCAGCGATAGAAATTGCTATATCCGCAAAATTTTTAAAAACATGCTATATTTACAAACAATAAGTCTTAAATTGTCATTTACTACAATTTCCCTATAATTTATCCTTTAATATTCTCATTCACATGTTTTTGTTTATTTTTGTTTGGTCAAATATAAGAGGTTGAATATGATATTTTTGTCATTCTTGTCCTCTCTCTATCTCTCTGGAGAAATATATATAATATATTTGAAATACATGCCACGTAGGCTGTCAAATTAAGGCTCTAAACCATAATTTAATCCGACGTGATCCCAACTACCATGACAAAATGGAAATGACCCATACGACACGTCGGTTGGTGTACTTCAGCCCTACAAGGCCCAAAAGGTCGAATAAATTATAAAAAAAAAATATCTATAAACTTTACTATTTGTCTCAAAACTACCCTTATTCTTTTAAAAGTTACAATACTAACCTTGAGATTTCATGAACGTTTCAAAACTATTATTGAAGTATATTTTTGTTAACACGTTAGAGGAAATATTTGCACGTCGTAGTGGAACGCCATTTTTTTTAGACTTAATCTAAGAAAGCGTCTCAATCACTGTCACGTTGTTTAAGGTCACTGAACACGCCGACTTTTCGTCCAACATTCTAATAGATTTCGAAGGTCGTTCGAGCTTTTCCTGGGAGCTTGGGATGAGTTGCTTCAACATCGTAGCATCTGATACTCGAACAATGACTCAAAGTATTTTCTTTACCCTTTCTTACCCTACAAAAACAGAGGTACCTTGCGTCTTTGAACCAATAATCATCTTTTGGCTAACCTAGTCTCTTCCGTCCCTCTAGACCAACATGGGGTAGTACATGAATATTCACCTGTTGTCCATCAACTACGTCTTTCAGCCTGATCTTTAGGCCCTGACTCACCCTTCGTGGACGAATATTGTAGAGAAATCAAATTTAACTTAAATTAAAAAAATCAAATTGAAAAATAATTCAAGAATTACGATTAATACGACCTATCCTCAAAAGAAAAAGAAGATTAATATGACATCGTTTCGATTCGACGTTCAAACTTCAGCCTATAATATAACCAAGGTATAAAATTTATGGAAATATAGAGACCTCAACTTTAAGAAAATGTCAAAAGAAATATTGATAATCATGTCATTAGATATTACTGAATTTTAAAAAATATATTTAAATTAATAAATAATATTTTTACTCCATTTTAATGAGTTAAATTACTTAAGTTAGGATATTTTTACTCTATTTAAATGAGTTAAATTACTCAAGTTAGGATATTTACCGTAGTTACTTTTGGTATTATTTTTGTTAATATCTTATCAATTTTTTATGTTATAATAAAAATGTCGATTCACTGTTATGGTGATATCGAACCGAAAATGTCGACTGAAATTTAATACCCTTATCAATTTTTTATGTTATAATGAAAATGTCGATTCACTGTTATGGTGATATCGAACCGAAAATGTCGACCGAAATTTAATACCCTAAACATAACTAATTGGTTATGGGGATATCGAACCGAAAATGTCGGAATTTAATACCCTGAACATAACTAATCCAATTTTCTTGTGAGGGAAAATGGTGAAAAAAAAGAAAAAAAAATTGAAAATATATTGACGAGAGAGAGAAAAGTAAACGGAAAAAGACAAAGTAAACATTTCAAGGAGACAGCTGAAGGCCATTTTCTGATTCTTCAAGTTCTTCGGAGCTTTCTTAACCGGTGGCTTAATTTTTGGATTTGGATTTGCGGAAATTTGCGATACTTTTGTCAATCTTCTTTCATCTTCTTGGTTTGATGCTGCTGCTACTGTTGAAGTTCATCGAAGATTGCGAAAGGAGATTGAATTAAGCATGATTTGGATTCCTTGTTCTGGAAATTCAAACCGGAAGGTCAAGTCCAAGAAATTGAACAAGTTTGAATCTCAGAGGAGTCGAGTTGATCCGATCAAAGCTTCTTCAGGTACGCCTATCTCTTGAGCTCTCTTGTTTCATTCAATCTCTGCACTGAAGAAGTTTTGGATTTCTTTAGTTTCCGTTCAATTTGATTAGCGATGTAGTTACTTAGTTGATTGATTTTCAAACGAATTGTGTTTCTTGAGTATAAAACTAAACCAGGTTCATGTTTAGTGGAAATTATTGGATATCTGAGTTGCTAAACGTCCTTATAGTGATTGTATGACGATCCAGTTTGACGGTACTTCAATCAGCTATCTGGCATTGAACCTGTATGCTAAATTCTTCAGTACAAATGGCGATTTCAAGACTGACGGTTTGAATATATCAAATCTAATAGAGTCCAGTAGCGAGCTATTTATGTATTCATTAATTTGGAGTAACATCATATCAATATCATATCCACGAGTTTTCTTGATTTCTGTTCTTCGCTATCAACTGCTTCTGATTTGTTTATTATTTGGTCTTTCAATAAGTTTTTTTTCAGGAGATTGTTGGGTTACTGCTACCACGAGAATCAAATCCAGTGAACATTATAAATCTTTTGGAATTTTCTTATCTGATCTGTTTACATTTTGACAGGTTCCTCCTTCAGTGAAGCCTCGAAAGGTGGAGGATCTGATCATATCAAGGCACAGATATTTTCATTCCGAGAGTTGGCATCCGCGACCAGGAATTTTAAGGCAGACTGTCTTTTGGGCGAGGGAGGTTTTGGTAGAGTTTACAAAGGAAATTTGGAAAGCATCAATCAGGTCGGTTACGTTTCTTATAACACGACCGTAATATAAAGGGGGAAAAAGAAGATTAGTTGTATAATTATCAAGTATACGTTTCCCTTTCTTGTTGTGAATTGAGATGTAGTTTAAACTTTTCCAGCTTATCATTTCTCAGTGAAGCCTCTCTTTGCATTCATTGTAGGTAGTGGCAATCAAACAGCTTGATCGCAATGGGTTGCAAGGGAACAGGGAGTTTCTCGTTGAAGTGTTGATGTTAAGCCTACTTCATCACCCAAATCTAGTTAATCTGACTGGTTATTGTGCTGATGGAGATCAAAGGCTTCTGATCTATGAATATATGCCTCTAGGATCTTTAGATGACCATTTACATGGTATAGAATTTTCTACTTGCTCTGTATATTTTTACTGGTACTGCATAGAAAAACTCCCCTTCTTACTCTTTGTTATCTTGTTCTGCAGATATTTCACCTGGTACAAAAGTACTAGATTGGAATACAAGAATGAAAATAGGTGCTGGGGCAGCACGAGGATTGGAATATTTGCATGACAAAGCTAGCCCGCCAGTTATTTATCGAGATTTAAAAAGTTCCAACATTCTGCTTGATAAAGGTTATCATCCCAAGCTGTCTGATTTTGGATTGGCCAAACTTGGGCCTGTTGGGGATAATACACATGTATCTACCAGAGTTATGGGCACCTACGGGTATTGTGCGCCCGAATATGCGATGACTGGTCAGTTAACTCTCAAATCAGATGTTTATAGCTTTGGTGTTGTCCTTCTAGAAATCATAACAGGCAGGAAAGCAATTGATGATTCAAGAGCTGCAGGGGAGCAAAATCTGGTTTCATGGGTAATAGATTCTTACATATTTACCCATTATCTACACCACTTTTTGGCTTATAAGGTCTAATAATTACGAGACTTAACTAACTATCATGGGTTGACCTAGTGGTCAATAAGAGTTTGAAAATAATAATGGATATGAGTTCAAACCATAGTGGCACCTGTCTAGGATTTAATATCTTACGAGTTTCCTTCGCAACCAAATGTAGAAGGATCAGACGGTTGTTCCGTGAGATTAGTCGAGGTGCGGGCAAACTGGCCCATACACTTACGCATATAAAAAAAAATAAAAAAATCAGGGACTTAAAGTGGTAACAGGTATTAGGTTGTGTGTTTGATAATCTCCATAGTTTACTATTAACATTTTGGTCCCTATACTAACCTTTGTTTTGTTTAACTCACTTTTTTTTTCTTTTTCTTCTTCTTCTTCTTCGTGAGTGTCTGGGCCAACATGTGCCCACCTCGACTAACTCACGTACTTTATGAATAGATGACCAAATTACATACTTATCCAGAAATAATAAAGAGAAAGTTGACATGACACCACAAGAAAATTAATATTGGCACTTTGACATGTCATAGCATATATCTGAAAAGTTGAATTGATGCTATGTTAGCTTCTATGTTATATCATATGAGTCTTGTCTTTCAATATAATTTAACCACAACATGATGTACATTCACAAAAGTACAAGGGCAAAAATATAACAAAACAAATTACATAGACTAGAGCATTAGGAGCTATATTAATACATTTACAATCTGAGTGTAGGTTTGTTATATAACTTTAGAAAAAGGTTGTTCACCTTTACCATATGAATTTTTTTAATTTGTTCTCAAAGTTTATCTTCTAATAGATTAGTACAGAAAACCACAAGGCTTGCAAAATATTTCACACTTATTATAGAAATCCTTTTGTTGCAGGCAAGACCATTGTTTAAAGAACGTCTGAGATTTGTACAAATGGCAGATCCAATGCTTAGAGGCCAATACCCTTCAAGGGGTTTGTACCAGGCTCTTGCAATTGCAGCAATGTGTGTTCAAGAGCAGCCAAATATGCGCCCTGTGATCGCCGATGTCGTCACAGCTTTATCTTATCTTGCTTCCCAAAGATACGACCCCGATACGAACATACCCCACAGCAGCTCCCCTGCATCTGTCTGTACTCCTCCAAGAAACAACAGAGATTCTGATAGGAAGCCTAATGGCGGTAGACGATACAATAGAAATCACACTAGAAGACTATAATGAGGCTCATCTTCGCTTCTTGACGTTTGTCAGCCATACTGTTGGATATACTACGGCGACGGGTTCCAAAGGTGGTTCGAAAGCTCGAATGAATGCACTGGGATGGTGCCTGCACGTCAATATTTACACAAACATCATCCAATCAGGTGCATTTCTATGCTCCATTTTGCATTTGTTCATAGAATATAGATATAGTATATATCTACTTGGTTTTTGTAAGAAAAAATGTGTAAGCTAAGGTGATTGTTATATATATTCTTTCCTTTGATATTAATTGGGTTACTTGAAAAGTGGATCGAGATTAAGTTATAGTATTCATGACGTGGTTATTTCTGCTTTTTTTTTTTTTGTTTTTTTTTTTTTTGTTTTTTTTTTTTTTTTTTGTGATTCAGGTATGAGAGAGGTAGAAGACAAAATTGAGTATTGGAGTTGGTTAATATGGTTTGGTACTTCTGACGTAATTTATTTTTCGTGAAAGTGATTGGTATCTATTTCGTCCATGAATTTTTAAAATTACAATTTTAGTTTTTGAACTTTTGAATTTTAAAATTTATCGATGTACTCGTTGGTTCTATTAGACATAAAATTGAAATTTATATCTAATAGATCAACTAAATTTTAAAAAATTCTATTTTATTAGAGACCTATTAGACAAAATTGAAATTTTAGGGGCCTACTTGACAACTAAGATAAAATTGAAAGTATAGAGATCTATTCAACACTTTTGAAAGTTTAGGGAGGAAATAAATACAAACCTACTTCAAAGTTAAGGGATTAAATTTGTAATTTAATATTTTTTTTGTAACCATATTTTTAATTAATGCGAGGATGAAATTCATGACCTCTTAGTCAATGTCACAACCTTATGCCAATTGAGATATGCTCGATTTGATATTTATTATTATTTTTGAACTCTCTCCTTATAATTATTCCATTTAAAAAAATGTATTTTTTTTTATTATTTTCGGCAAAGAAAACCATTAGAAAAAAAAATGTAGTTTTTTTTTTTAATTTTTTTCTTCATGTAATTTTTTTTTGGATATAAATTACAACAAATATATAATACATAAAATAAAAAACAAACAAACAAAAGACCGACAAAAAAAGAAAACTGGATAATAAAAGACCAAATGCAATGATCTTGACTCTATAAAAAAAAGTCTCCAACGAAATTGCCATGTTGTTGCAATGTTATCGCGATGCAGAGCTCTTTTAAGGATTTTATTAAAAATAAAAAGAGTTTGGAGTCACCAACAATCCTAGGTGTGATTGGTCACTTTAAAACAAAAAGTGGTCTACAAAAATATAAATTACGTTTCGGAGTGGGGGTAGAGAATGTGTTAGTACTCTGCAAAACCCGTTAAAACGGTAGTGAAATTTTATATTTATTATCCAATTAAATTTATTAAAAATGTCCTTAATTTGAGAAAAGAAATAAATTAAAGAAGGAATGTCTCAATTAATCATGTAATGACCCAATCGATAAGTGGGTGGAACCCATACATTAATTATCAGGTTGATTTTTTTTTTTATTTAAAGGAAATTATTACCTCAAGAATTTAAGAAAAATATCCCGTCATAAGATTTTTTATATGATAATATTTATTTAAATTTATTATGAAATAATTTTAAAAATCTAATTTTAAAAAAAATCACAAATACATTTGAAAGATGTAATACTAAAATTAAAATTTATTTGAAAGATATAATTTTAAAATCAAAATTGATTTGAAAGAATAGATAAATAAACAACAAATTTGTAAATAACTTGAAGGCAATGAAAAACTTGTAATTAAAAATCTAAATATAAAAGGAAAACTCATGCGAAGGAGCCGCTTCAGCCGGTGCTCAAACTTTTGCTGCTGTCTGCAAAGTGTGACGTCTGATAGTTTGATTGACGATCGATTGTCGCCGTCCACCTTGGTTCACCGTGTCGTCTGTCGTGGATATAAATTATTTGCCTGAAATGAAAATGCTTAATGTTTTAGAGATTTAGGGTTTAGGGGTCAGAATCTACGGTCTTATACTAAGTCTTATGGTTTTACAATTTTGGAGTTTTCATTCAAAATGCTCATACAACAATAAATTAAGAAAATAAAAGGAAAAAAAATGAAGTTTAAACACCCTGATACACATTTTTTTTAATTGAATTTTTATTAATCAACATATGAGAGGTTCAAGCTTGTTAACTAAGCATCTCTTTTGAGGAAAAAAATTGTTTTAAGTAGTAGTTGCTTTGTATGTTTGTAATCCACCTTGGAGGACTCCTTCCTCTTCCAGATCATACGATGTGGTTGTCTGATAACTCTCTATTTAGAGTATAAAAGGAAGAAATATCGAGTCTTCATTGAGTGATTGATTTCGTTAAGTTGATGTTTTGAGGAATTTACCATTAAGTTGAGTGAAAGTTTGCTTACGAGTCATTGCGCGAAAAATGTACATATATTGTACTTAAATAAGTCATTGTGTTTTTCTAAAAAATAATAAAATAAAATAAGCCATTGTGTGCCTATTTCAGGTTTTGACAGTATTTCCCTAAAGAAGCATCTTGATAGCCAGGCGGGGAGATTGAAGGAATTATGCCGCCGCAACGCAACAACAAAGCTCCCCATTGAAATTGTGAGCTGACATCTTAAATTAAATTGTGAGCTGACATCTTATCATTAAATTAATTAGCTGGCATCTTTAATGATCTTTTCGCGAGCGCAAAACAATCGCAAAAAGTGTACTTGATCACGTGAAAAAGCAGAATATGTCCCCTACCAGCAGAAATTCTTTATCTGTTGCAGCCATCCAATGAGATTCTTTTGATAATTTTTAGGGTAAATTTTGAGATGAAAACCTTGAGTATAAATAGAAAAGGGTAGTGAGAGAGAAGGGAGAGGACTTTTGGAAGAATAATCTTAGAATTTAGAGCTTTTGGGGAAGAGAGAGACCTCCATTGAAGAACTCTCCAAGAAATTCGTAGCTGAAGAAGAGCACCAAGAAATTCGTAGCTGAAGAAGAGCACCAAGCTTCAAGGGTGAAAGATTGTTGAAGAAGAAGAGAAGGAGTTGCTTGAATAAATCAAAGGAAATCCGTGGAGCTTGAAGTTGTCTTCATCAACTCTCTATCGTCTTTCAATTTTTGTTCTCTCACTCATTTGTTGTTGCTGTATTTTGGATCTTTTGAAGTATGGATTCTTTTGTTGTTATTTCTATCGTTTATAGTATGAGGAGCTAATTTCGTTAAGGGACGACTAGGATGAGTTGGTAACGACTGGATTGGGGTTTTAGCGTAAGTCTAGCATGATATTTTCAAAGCATGTGTGTTTTTATTCCAACAACGTAATTTCGACCGGCCATCCATTTTGTGTTAGTGATTTCTGAACCTCCGAGAGGAGACTAGACATAACTGCTCTACGTTTGATAGCATGTTGTGATGAATAGGATGATAACTTTGAAGTTTGATTCCTAATGATCGGAATCGACAAATCTCGTTTGTATGCTAAGTGGTCTGTATGCATGCTGGATCTTTGCTGAACTACCCATTTCATGAGTTAACCTTATGATTCCTAGCCTACCCTGTTTGTTTAGATTGTGAATCTTACTTTGTTGTTGCGATTGTTGTTGTTTCGCCATTTACGCTTATTTTCTTTGTCTTTGTCTGAGCACTGCCCGAGTTGTTGCTATCTAGCATCTTTTTCGCATTCTTCATTAGGTTTTCATTTAGTTGCGTGTATTTTGTTTTTGTCCATTACATTTCTAAGCATTCTCCCCCAAAACAATTCGTCATTGGTTACTTCATCTCTAAATTAACAATCAGAACTGTGCATGCTTACTCAAATCTCTGTGGATACGATATAAACATACTTATTACTTAGACCATGCATGCTTGCATGATTTTAGCGCTCACATTATTATTTTGCAAAAATACTGACCGCGCAACATTGTCCTTATCATCCAACTCAGATCTTTGGAAATTCAACTCAGTATCTTTGAAAATTATGGCCCGTGCAGGCCAGCCTTGCACTGGCCACGATGGTAGAGCATCTTCTGGGGCAATACAAAGGAGGATCTTCTCGCGCTAGTATAGGCCCAATAAGCCTACATTTTCTTTTACAAGCCTCGAGGTGAGGCGGTCGCATCACCTTCAATTGAACCCAGCTGAAAACCTACATCGGAAGCCTGACTAAAGCTTTTTTCTTCCATTGCAGAAGCCACTTTTTCTTCCAGTGCAGCAACCATAAATTTATGGTGTTTTTCTCTCAACTCCTGAAGTCTGACTTTATTTACTTTTGGAAACGCCTTACGAGTCTGGAACATTAGTTGACTACTGTCAATCGACTTTATTTACTTTTAGGCCTTACGAGCCTGAGACTACTGTCAATCGTAGAACCAACAAGAGACCAAAACTGAGTGATGACTTTTTCCCCATCTTTGATAGAAATTATTTTAGGACCGGAATGAAGTAAATAGTTTAGGATCTTCTCCTGCATTTAAAAATTGATAAAAAAATGGAGTTAAATTTTATTTACAATACCATAAAGTTTCATCAACTCGAGTGTTGTTCTAAACAACATGTTTTTGTTGCCCTCGAACAAAAGCATGTCCCAAACTTAGAACACTGTCAAGATTAAATGCAAATAAGTTAATGCAAAACCAAGATGCATCTAACCAATCATAAACGATAATAAAATTAGAAAACTCTCCCACGGGAGAAAAGTGATAAATCCATACATGCACCAAGGTCCTGTGTGATCGAGCGCACTCACACTTCTAAGGAAGTCAAATGGTTGGCTGCACTACAATCATAAATAAATGAGTAGTGAAATTAGGTGCTCAAAAATTAAATTAGATGTGAAAAAGATAAAGAAAATATGACCCAAGGTTGAAATTTTTTCAAGCATAGTTTCCTGCAGAACATGCTGGTGCATTTGAAAATAGTACAATTCAAATGAGGTACCATTCATTTTCAAATTAGCAATTTATATACAATACATGTGCTTCAATCCTTGCCCCCACCAAAGTTCTAGAAGATTTTGTGACGAAGTTTTGTAGTTTTCATCCATAACATGTTTAGCTCCTAAAATCAAATAATTTTTCGTCGTTTTCGTCGGACATAATTAAAAATACTGCCAAAAAAAACTTATAACATGTGTCAAGCGAAAAATTTAGAGAAATCTATCAAGTATCAATGGTCCAAGTAAAATAATTGATCAATGATAACACACAAAATGAGCTATATTTATGACCTATATTTTATGCTAGTTTAGAAGATTAGAAGATTAGACGTTTCACGATTATATTTAATTATTTTATAGATATCGAACATTTTGGAGCAAATCAGAGAATTTAGAAGACTTATTATGAAAATAAGCTATTTGGATGCAATTTGAAGTCTACAAGTGAAAAAGAAAAAGAGAGGCAAGTTAAAAATCCAAAGATTAGATATGAATTTTATCATATCTTGTCTGATTTTATCCTATAATAAATTTTATCCGATTTTATCTTATCTTTATCTTATTTTGGGCACCATTTGAATATGAAAGATATTCCTAATTTAATTTTGAATTCCTGAATTGATTAGATTACTAATATAATTAAAATATGAATTTCTTATTAGATTGAGAAGAATAGTCTATTGTAAATAGACATATTATATTCATTTAAAGGGGAACCGATTTGGAGAGTCAATCCTAATTTCGAAATTACATACTTTTTAGAGCTAGAAGAGATTTTTGGGAGCACAAAGTACAAATTTACATGCTCGGGATCGTGGAGATTGCAGCGGAAACGTGAATATGAATTTCTTATTAGATTGAGAAGAATAGTCTATTGTAAATAGGCATATTGTATTCATTTAAAGGGGAACCGATTTGGAGAGTCAATTCTAATTTCGAAATTACATACTTTTTAGAGCTAGAAGAGATTTTTGGGAGCACAAAGTACAAATTTACATGCTCGGGATCGTGGAGATTGCAGCGGAAACGTGAAATCGACACAAGTTTTATTTCTTCTTTTCCTTTTAATTTGTATTTTTGTCCTATTTTTGAGTTTATATTCTGAACTATTGAACATGATCTTTGAGTCTTGATGTGTAATCGTTCTTTGAATCTTATTCTTTTTAATTAATAGTTGGTATTTCAATTTCATATTGACTGTGAGAACTTTTCTAGGCTTAATACATGTTAGAATTTGACCATTTTTTGCATGAATTTTATATCAATGATTTGAGGTCGGGAGACAATTATTATTGATGATCCGAATTGTTTTCCTTGACATATTACTAGGAGATAGACATATTACTAGGAGATAGACATATTACAAGGAGATAGACATATCCTTGTAGATTTTTTTTTTTTGCAACGGTATTTTAATTAAAGTGAGGATTGAACCCAACCCATGACCTCATAGTCACGGGCACAACCTTATGCCAATTGAGCTATGCTCGGTTTGGCAAAAATTTGCATTTATGGGCGGTATATAATGCAGTTAAATATTATATCCTTGTAGATTTTGTGGTAGCTATAGTTTTACGCTCTTCATATTTGGATTGTCTGAATTGCCATAGAAATAGAGATAATTTATTTTACCAAGTCTACAGAACATGTCAATAATCTAGAAATTAAATAATTCCAGCTTTTAATGAACGAAGAATAAGAGAAGATAACGGTGAAATTATTGCTCAAGTCAATTTCCTAAGACATATTTCTCCTTATTGTTCTCCATATTTTCTTTTCTTTTTTTCTTTTTTATTTTGTTTCAATCATATCTTTTTATTTTCATTCTGTAAATAAAATTGAGTGATAGTATTCATGGTAATTAGGTGAACTAGAAAACCAATCATGCGGACGATATCCGTATTTTCAATACACTATATTAACACTTGACCCGTACACTTGCGGTATTTTATTGAACTAAAATTGCACAACAATCAAACAAACAAGTCCAAGTAAAATAATTAAAAAATAACAATAATAATTATGTTATTTTTTTTCAAAAAAAAAAAAAAAAAAAAAGTCAAAATATTTTTAATAATGAGGTTTAAACACCATAGTTAAATTTTTCTTTCATAAGAAAATCTATCACTGGTCCAAGTAAAATAATTAAAAAAAAAAAAAACAATAATAATTATGCTATTTAAAAAAAAAATGAAAAAAAAGTGAAAATATTTTAATAATGAGATTTAAACATCATAGTTTTTTTTTTTTTGATTACATATTTAAACATCATAGTTAAATTGTTTTAGGTAGTAGTTGCTTTGTAAGTTTGATTATCATGACTGATTTATCAAGTGTATTAACCAATTCTCTAACTCTCCTATCTTTTTCTTGTAGAAAAACCAACTGTATTTTTTTTTTCCTAAGGATAATAAGTTAGAAAACAAAATTTGTAAATGGTTAGTTAACTCAAAGCTACAAATCTATAATCTATTTTTAGCCAATTACTATATTTGAAAGGGAGTGGGGTAAGTGTTAGGATATATTTAGAGTTAGTGGACTGAGTGACTAGTTTTGTGGAGTTAGAGTTAGTGGAGTTAATGTCTTTTATGAAGTTAACTAAGCTATTTTAGCATTTAGGAAGTGTATTTAAGCTCATATTTTATTGAATAAAAATGTAGTGGTTGCATTCTCATTTCCCTTCTCTCTTTGAAACAACAGTGGTATCAGAGCTAAAATTCTTAAGAGGCCTGTAAGTGAGAGTTAGTGAGATATCTCTTAGAGAAACCGAGTGATACACTTTGAGATTTGAGTGAGATGAAATCAGGATCGAACAATCTTTCTTCACTGGCTCCACCAGTGTTTGATGGAGAAAACTACCAAGCATGGACTATCAAATGCAAGCCTACATGGAGGCTTGTGATTATTGGAAAGCAGTTGAGAGCGACTATGAGGTTGCTGCACTTACCAATAATTCAACAATCAACCAGATCAAGACTCACAAGGAGAGAGTCACCAGGAAGGCAAAGGCTAGAGCTTGCCTATATGCAGCTGTGTCTTCGTCCATATTCAATAGAATTATGTCCTTGAAGTCACCAAAGGCGATCTAAGACTTCCTCAAAGGTGAGTATGAAGGTGACGAGAGGATCAAAGGCATGAAAGTGTTGAACTTGGTGAGAGAATTCAAGAGAATGCAAATGAAGGATTCTGAGTCCATTACAGAATACTCAGACAAGTTGATTGTGATTGCCGACAAGGCAAAAGCATTAGAAACTGATTTATCTGACAATAGATTGATTCATAAAATTTTGGTTTCAGTTCCTCAGAAATATGAAGCAACCATTGTTTCCTTAGAAAATACTGAAGACCTCTCTAAACTCAAGGTGATAGAGTTAGTAAGTGCTTTGCAAGCAAAAGAGCAGAGGAGGTTGATGAGGCAAAAAAGAAGCATTGAGAGAGCACTGAAAGTTAGAATGCAGCAGAGAGAAGGTGGAAGAGAGAAGAAGTGAAGATGGAGAAAGGAAAGTGGCAGTAGTAGCTCAGATTATGCTGTAAAGGATGATATAAGTGCATGTTCCAGCAAGGGCAGTGCATGCAAGCACTGTGTGAAGCATAATCATGCACACTTCAGATGCTGGAGAAGGCCAAATGTGAAAGGTAGAAGGTGTCATTTAATGGGGCACATTGAAAGATTCTGTAGAGGATCTCAACAGTAAGGAGGAGCACATGCTGCAATACAACAAGAAGAAGATCGACTTTTTGTGGCTACCTATTTCTCATCAGTCATTCAATGTGACAGTTGGTTGGTTGATAGTGGGTGTACCAATCACATGACAGGTGACAAGAAGTTGTTCAAGAACCTTGACAAGTCATTCAAATCAAGGGTGAAGATAGAGAATGGTGAGTATCTAGAAGTGAAGGGGAAGGGCACATTGTCAATAGAAAGATGTGCAGGAACCAAGTTGATTACTGACGTGCTCCTAGTTCCTGAGATTGATTAAAACTTGTTAAGTGTTGGTCAACTAGTAGAGAAGGGATTCAAAGTGTTATTTGAAGAAGGAAAGTGTCTTATTTTCGATTCCAATGGGAATAAGTTGTTCAAAATAAAAATGCAGCACAATAGTTTCTTATTGGATCCACTCTAAAAGGAACAAATAGCTTTCAAGTGTCAAGTGAGTGACACTGAGCTATGGCACAAGAGGTTGAGGCATTTTCATCAGAAGGGGTTGCAGTATTTGCAGAAGAATGAGATGGCAGTTGGAGTACCAGTTCTGGAGCAACTGAAAACAAACTGCAAAGCTTGTTTTACAGGGAAGCAAACAAGGCTGCCATTCAAGAAGTCAATTTGGAAAGCAACAGAGAACTTGAAGCTCATCCACACTGACTTATGTGGACCACAACCAACTCTCTCACTCAATGGTAGCATATATTTCATTATCTTTATTGATGATTATACCAGAATGTGTTGGATTTACTTCATGAAGAATAAGTTGTCTGAAGTAGCTGAAGTGTTTCTGAAGTTTAAAAGATGGGTTGCGAATCAGAGTGGTTGTCAGATTCAGGTGGTAAGGTCCGATAACGGGAGTGAATGCACGTCACAAAGGTTCAATTCCTTTTGTGAAAAAGTTAGAATAAAGCACATCAGCTCACTACTCCATATACTCTACAACAAAATGGAGTTAGTGAGAGGAAGAACATGATTATTATGGAGATGACAAGATGCATGTTGCATGAGAAGAACTTGTCAAAGGAGTTTCGGGCTGAAGCAACAAATACATCCTGATTTTTATTGAATAGACTACCTACAAGGGTATTGGAGACACCCTATGAAGCTTGGTTTAATGCTAAACCAAAACTGGAAAATTTGAAGATGTTTGGTTATTTGTGTTTTTCTCATGTTCTACAGGAGAAGAGAGACAAGTTGAGTGAAAAGGCAAAACAAAGAATCTTTGTAGGCTACACCATGATGTCCAAAGCATACAAGATCTATCAACCTCACAAAAAGAAGATAATGATTAGTAGGGATGTTCAATTCTTTGATGATGAGAAGTGGGACTGGACAAAAGAATAAAAGGTGAAGCAACAAGAAGTTTCTCTGGATACTAATAAACTGGTTGATGATGGACCAGTTAGAGGGACTAGACTGCTGAGTGAGGTATATGAGAGAAGTAATGTGTAGCTGTGTTAGAAGCAAATTAAATGTTTGTAGCATTTGAGTTAGGAGGAGTATGTTAGTTAACTCAAAGCTACAAGTCTATTTTTAGCCAATTACTATATTTGAAGTTAGTGGGGTAAGTGTTGATATATTTAGAGTTAGTGGAGTAAGTGACTAGTTTTGTGGAGTTAAAGTTAGTGGAGTTAGGGACTTTTATGGAGTTAACTAAGCTATTTTAGCATTTAGGAAGTGTATTTAAGCTCAGATTTTATTGAATGAAAATGTAGTGGTTGCATTCCTATTTCTCTTCTCTCTTTGAAACAACATATATCACAGTAAGTTCTAACAAAATTTGTAAATCATAGTAAGTTCTAACAAAATTTGTAAATTATAGTAAGTTTGTAATTCACCTTGGAGGACCCCTCCTCTCCCAAATCAAAATTTGTAAATCACGGTAAATTTGTAATCCACCTTGGAGGACCCCTCCTCTCCCAGATCATACGTGGTTTTCCTCATCATTCGACCCGAGGATATTTGGGAATTCTGTGGTTTTCCTCATCATCCGACCCGAGGATATTTGGGAATTCTGGCCAGGCAACAGTTTCTGGCTTAATATCGAGGATGATCTTCCGTAGAAGAAGATCCCTTGAGCGAGTATAGGCCCAATAAGCCTCCATTTTCTTTTCCAAGCTTGCTGATGGTGAGGCGGTCGCATTGCCTGCAACTGGACCAAATTGAAAACCTCCATCGGAAGTCGGGCCTTTTTCTTCTATCATAGATTTTCGATGTTTTTTTCTCAACTCTTCAAGTCTGGCTTTATGTACCTCTGGAAAGGCCTTACGAGCCTGGAACACGAGTTGACTACTGTCAATCGTAGAACCAATAAGAGATTGAAGCAGAGTGACGACTTCTTCCCCATCCTTGATAGCTATTATTTTAGGACCTGAAGGAAAAAAAATATATTAGGAGTTATCGATGCATTTGAAAATTGATAAAAAAAAATGGAGTTAAATTTTATTTATAATACCATAAAGTTTCATCAACTCTAGTGTTGTTCGAAACAACATGTCTCTGTTGCCCTCGAACAAAAGCACGTCCCAAACTTGGAACACTGTCAAGATTCAATGAAAATAAGTTAATTAAAAAAAAAAATACATATAGTCAATCATATAATATAAAATTAGAAAACTCACCGCTCTCCCACGGGAGAAAAGTGATAAATCCATACATGAACCAAGGTCCTGTGATTGAGGACACTCGCACTTGTAAGGAACTCAAGTGGTTGGCTGCACCAGAGTCATGAATAAATGAGAAAATAAGTGCCAAGAAAAAAAAATTAGATGTGAAAGAAGATAAAGAAAATATGACCTAAGGTTGGAAAAATTTCTAGCATCAGTTCATCGAGAACAAGCTGGTCCACCTGACAACAAAAATAGTAGAATTCAAATGAAGTACCATTCATTTTCAAATTAGCAATTTATAAATCATACCTTAGCTTCAATCCTTGCCCCGATGAGATATCCATCAAAATAATTTTTTATGATTCCCACCAAACTCCGGGAAGATTTTGTTATCAGTTCTCATTCCTAAACATGTTTAGTCCTAAAATCAAATAACATATAATTTAATTACCAGAATGCATTTTCTTCAGACATCAGCAGGATTAAGAATCCTCCCAAAGAACTTACTACCTGTGTCAAGCAAAAAAAAAAAAAAAAAAAGTTAAAAATTTATCAATGGTCCAAGTAAAATAATGGTAAGTAAAATAATTAAAAAATAACAAAAATAAATTACCTCGTGATACCCAGATGGATTACAAACAACGTATGCTAAGAGGATATTCCTAAGTAAGGCTCTCCGATTGTCATCCAAGATGAGATTATCCGGAAAAATTTGTATAATATCCTACAATTAAAATCAAAAGAAAAAAAAGGTTAGATGAGCCTTTTACCAAAGGAAAAGAAAAGTATATGATAATACCTTTTCGATTTCTTTTCTCAATTCGCAGGGTACAATCACGATACTACGGTTCAACAGACACTGATACTGTCCCTTAGACCGGTACAATTCTGTGTCTACCAAGTTTAGCCATATCTGTAATATATAATTAAAAAGTAAATTTTTAAAAGTTATAAAATATATATATATATATATTAAATTATGAGTTAAGAATTTTAGAGTTTGAGATTTCTTTACCTTTCCCCTTAATTTTGTTGGGATTCCGCCGCAGACTAACGATTCTAATACATCGTTATCTTTCTCTGAGTAGCCTTTAGAATGAGATCTCAACATATTCTCGCACGTCTCTAGTGCATTGAGGTCTAATTCATTGAGAAATTTATCTCATAAATCGACCCTTTCATTTTCTTCAACCTGATATCATAAAAAGACATAAAATTTTGTAAATCTTAAAGTCTTCAAACTACAACCCTCACATAAATGTGTAAATATAAAATTCAGAACTTAGTTCTTTGTAAACTACTTTTTCCCTCTACAGAGTCCCTGCTCGGTGTATAAGGTTTTGGAGAAGCTCATGAGAGATTTCTTGTGGGAAGGAGTTGAGAAAGGGAAAGGTGCACATTTGGTTAATTGGGAGGTGGTGAGAAGTCCTATGGATGTGGGGGCCCTTGAGTTGGGTAATTTAAGGGTTCGTAACCAAACACTGCTCGCAAAATGGCTCTGGAGGTTTCCCCTCGAGAATAATACCCTGTGGCACAAAATGGCTCTGGAGGTTTCCCCTCGAGACTAATACCCTGTGGCACAAGGTCATTGCGAGTAAATACGGCTCTCATCAATTCGCGTGGTTGTCGGGTACGGCAAAAGGTACTTTCAGAAATCCCTGTAAGGATATCTCTTGTGAGATTCCATCATTTTCGAGTTTAATTCGGTTTTCGGTGGGGATGAGTTGGATACTTTCTTTTGGGAGGATCAGTGGGTGGGGGATAGTCCCCTCTGCTCATTGTTTCCTAGGTTGTATCACTTGTCTTTGAGGAAAAGTCATTCGATAGCCGATATTTTTAACCAAGTCGGAGAATTCTCCTTCCTTCTCCTTTGGCTTTCGTCGGGCCTTATCTAATAGGGAAACAACATATATTATGGCACTCTTGGCTATAATTGGGGGGTTTACTCTTAGTCCGGGGAGAAAGGATGTTCGTATTTGGATTCCAAACCCCGTTGAGGGCTTTTCTTGCAGCTCATAATCCTTCCCCGTCTAGCGAGTCAGTTTTTTCTTCTATTTGGAAGGTGAAAGTCCAAAAAAAAGATCCGGTTTTTTGTGTGGTTGGTCATTCATGGCAGAGTGAACACTTTAGATCGGCTTCTGAAGAAGAACTTTATCCTGGTTGGTCCTTTCTACTGTATTCTTTGTCGGAGGGCGGAGGAAGACATTGATCATTTGTTATGGAATTGTGAGTTCGCGCGGGATGTTTGAAACCTATTTTTTGGGGTGTTCGACGTCCAGTTTTCTAGGCACAGACGCCTTAGAGAGATGATCGAGGAGTTCCTTCTTCATCCGCCATTTAAGGAGAAAGGAAATTTTTTGGGGTGTTCGACGTCCAGTTTCACTATTTGTGTTAACTCTCCAACAGTACTCTTTTCAAAATTTTTGAATATCGGGCTAAAAAGATATCAATTTTTGAATGCACCCCTCAAAAGAATCTTCAATTCTGAAATTTGCAGAATTATAGTCCAACTTCGATGGTCTTTATCTTTTGTTACACAACTCTAAAAATAGTGAAACCAGTTATCAAATTGAAGCTCTCGCGGTTAGCTTTCCAACCATAATTTTTTTTGAAAATTTTAAATATTTGATTAAAAAGATATCAATTTTTTAATAAAAGAAATATATACCGAATGAAGGTCTTTTGAAAAGATGACCTCCATCCATGTGGAGCAAGATCGTCTTTTCAAAAGACGACCTTCATCCACGTGGAGCAAAAAGTAGGAACAACCTCCATTTAAAACTGCAATATTTTTAAAAATATTTTCAAACTTACAATATTTTTATAATAAATTTTAAAAAATATAATATTATTAAAAAACAGATCACTAATTTAGGCAACTAATTTCAATTAAATTAAAAAGAAAAACGTATGAAAGGTAAATGGATAGTACCTGGTAGATTTGTATTTGACCTCTATCCTTATCCTCGGGTGTGAAAGAAAACCCGTGCGTATTTCACCTACCAGTATAAAGAGCAAGTATGAACAAAGAATTGAAAGAAAAGACAGTGAACAACAATGAAAGGGCACCCGAAGTTATTGTGTCAAAGAAAACCCTAAGAAAAGAAGAGCTTTGTACTGAAAAGGAGAGCATACAGGGATACATACCTGGCCATTGAGTCGGAAAGGGTGACGACATTTTTGGGAGTAACGACGGCTGGTCGGAAAGGGTGACAGCGTTTTTGGGAGTAACGACGGCTGGTTGGAAAGGGTGACGGCGTTTTTGGGAGTAACGACCGCGGATCGGAAATGGTGACTGCGTTTTTGGGAGTAACGACGGCTGATCGAAAGGGATGACGGCGTTTTGGGAGTAACGACGGCTGATCGGAAAGGGTGACGACGTTTTTGGGAGTAACGACGGCTAATCGGAAAGGGTGACTACGTTTTCGGGAGTAACGACGGCTGGTCGGAAAGGGTGACTGCGTTTTCGGGAGTAACGACGGCTGGTCGGAAAGGGTGACTGCGTTTTCGGGAGTAACGACGGCTGGTCATAAGGGGTGACTGCGTTTTTGGGAGTAACGACGACTGATCGGAAAGGGAGGCTGCGTTTTTGGGAGTAACGACGACTGATCGGAAAGGGTGACTGCGTTTTTGGGAGTAACGACGACTGGTCGAAAAGGGTGACGGCGTTTTTGGGAGTAACGACGGCTAATCGGAAAGGGTGACTACGTTTTCGAGAGTAACGACGGCTGGTCGGAAAGGGTGACTGCGTTTTCGGGAGTAACGACGGCTGGTCAGAAAGGGTGACTGCGTTTTCGGGAGTAACGACGACTAGTCGTAAGGGGTGACTGCGTTTTTTGGAGTAACGACGGCTGATCGGAAAGGGAGACTGCGTTTTTGGGAGTAACGACGGCTGATCGGAAAGGGTGACTGCGTTTTTGGGAGTAACGACGACTGGTCGGAAAGGGTGACGGCGTTTTTGGTAGTAACGACGGCTAATCGGAAAGGGTGACTACGTTTTCGGGAGTAACGACGGCTGGTCGTAAGGGGTGACTGCGTTTTTGGGAGTAACGACGGCTAATCGGAAAGGGTGACTACGTTTTCGGGAGTAACGACGGCTGGTCGTAAGGGGTGACTGCGTTTTTGGGAGTAACGACGGCTGATCGGAAAGGGAGACTGCGTTTTTGGGAGTAACGACGACTGGTTGGAAAGGGTGACGGCGTTTTTGGGAGTAACGACCGCTGATCGGAAATGGTGACTGCGTTTTTGGGAGTAACGACGGCTGATCGAAAGGGATGACGGCGTTTTGGGAGTAATGACGGCTGATCGGAAAGGGTGACGACGTTTTTGGGAGTAACGACGGCTAATCGGAAAGGGTGACTACGTTTTCGGGAGTAACGACGGCTGGTCGGAAAGGGTGACTGCGTTTTCGGTAGTAACGACGGCTGGTCGGAAAGGGTGACTGCGTTTTCGGGAGTAACGACGGCTGGTCGGAAAGGGTGACTGCGTTTTCGGGAGTAACGACGGCTGGTCATAAGGGGTGACTGCGTTTTTGGGAGGAACGACGACTGATCGGAAAGGGAGGCTGCGTTTTTGGGAGTAACGACGACTGATCGGAAAGGGTGACTGCGTTTTTGGGAGTAACGACGACTGGTCGAAAAGGGTGACGACGTTTTTGGGAGTAACGACGGCTAATCGGAAAGGGTGACTACGTTTTCGAGAGTAACGACGGCTGGTCGGAAAGGGTGACTGCGTTTTCGGGAGTAACGACGGCTGGTCGGAAAGGGTGACTGCGTTTTCGGGAGTAACGACGACTGGTCGTAAGGGGTGACTGCGTTTTTTGGAGTAACGACGGCTGATCGGAAAGGGAGACTGCGTTTTTGGGAGTAACGACGGCTGATCGGAAAGGGTGACTGCGTTTTTGGGAGTAACGACGACTGGTCGGAAAGGGTGACGGCGTTTTTGGTAGTAACGACGGCTAATCGGAAAGGGTGACTACGTTTTCGAGAGTAACGACGGCTGGTCGTAAGGGGTGACTGCGTTTTTGGGAGTAACGACGGCTAATCGGAAAGGGTGACTACGTTTTCGGGAGTAACGACGGCTGGTCGTAAGGGGTGACTGCGTTTTTGGGAGTAACGACGGCTGATCGGAAAGGGTGATGGCGTTTTCGGGAGTAACGACGGCTGGTCGGAAAGGGAGACTGTGTTTTTGGGAGTAACGACGGCTGGTAAGAGAGGAACTTGTCTGACCTATGTTGCAATTTATAGAGTAGTTTTTATTTGTGGTTAAGCTTTCTGTTTTAGCAGAGTAATATAAATCCGAATGTTCGTAATCAGAAATGATTCTTTTCCGCCAAGAACTTCTTCCAATCCTTCCCTACGTGTTAGTGTAATTCAGAGAATGAGAGAATATTTCAATGGCATACAGCTGTAACAGTTAGTTAGGTTTACAACTAACTTCTGTATTTTCTTTTTTCTTTTCTTTTCTTTTCTTCTTCTTCTTTTGTATTTGTTAAATTCTTCTGTAAATTCACTCCCTGTGATAATTTTAGTTTGTTGGGGTTTTATTTGAAGTCTGCCATTAGCTGATATCTTGTGTTTATGCCATCCGCAGACACAATTCTGAGCAAAATGGGTGAAGGTTAGTATGGCATTTTCATGAACTTAGTTTTCCTTTATTCTCTCTCACTCTAGTCTATTTTCTATGTTTTTATCTCTTTTTCACGAAGTTCCGTAGGAACATTTGGGCAAGTTTTAGAATGCTTGGAGAAGTTCAAAGTAAATATCAGCATAAGTGGTTTCATTCTTTGCAGTTGTGTGCAAATTCAGAATTGGTTTGACTATCGTAATCATATATGTATTGTAAGTATTTGTTAATATCTCCTGATTTGATTAATTTGGAGGGGCAATACTAGTTCCTCCATGCCTGAATTTTGTGTGAGTTAAAAGAAAACTTGCGGATGAATTTAAATGGTTTCAATAGGTATTTGAGAGGCTTGGACCAAGCCTATACGATTTTCTTCGCAAAAACAGCTACCGTTCATTTCCCATTGATCTTGTTCGGGAGTTTGCCAGACAACTTCTGGAGTCTGTAGCATGTGTGTGAATAATTCTTGCATTTTTTTTTTATTTACTTGATGCTCGAATAAATATATCACGAATCCTGGAATTGCTTATTGATTTTTTTTTTCATGTTGACTACTGAATTATGACAAAGTTTGTTTGCTGGAACATGAAATTTTATACGTGTTACAGATGTATATTGCCTGCAGGTCATTGGTTTACCAGTTGCTATGCTTTGCTCCCTGGAATTACATCCTGTTATATTGCCTGCAGGTCTAGGATGGAACTATCCTTGCGACCTATGGAGCATTGGATGCATACTTGTTGAACTTTGTTCTGTAAGTATCATCTTATAGACTCGGTTAAACCATTTGTTGCATTGATTAGATTTCTTTATTCCTCAAACAAATTGAACTTTCATTTAATTTCAATCTCTGATTAAATGTATGGAAAATAGGAATTTCCTTTCTATTGCTCCTGTTGTGGCTGTTTTTTTGAAAGAATCCTGGTAAATACTATATATCGTGGCCAGACATTTTGTAGGACCTATACTACATTTACAGTACTATGAAAATTGTTGCTTTCAAAAAACTTTGAGATATTGTTTGTAGTCTTAACAATCCTGTGAAGGAAATTTGAGATATTGTTTGTAGTCTTAACAATCCTGTTAAGGAAAACCGGACCTCCACAATGATATGATATTGTCCACTTTGGGCCGAAACCAATCTCCATAGGTCAAAATACACGAAGAGCCAAAATACAAAAAAAGCTCCAACCTCTTGAAACACACGAAGAGCCAAAATACACAACCTTAGAACATCATATTTTTTTCTCGTCCAACAACTTGTACATCTCAGCCTTCAACTTCAACGATCCTATCTACACAAAAGCCGCTTATGATTGAAGTTAACTCAAACAAGGGAAACCCTTAAAATCAAGTACCATTTTATGAGCATTGCAATTGGTGACACCAAATTACCAATGAAAAAGGGACTTACTTGTTCTTGAAGGCTTCTTGAAGGTCTGGCTGCGAGTCCTCATCCACATCAGGGGTAGAGGGACCTGCATCAGCTCCTACCACTGTTGTTTCCTTCTCTATAGGTGATCTAGGATCATGCTTGAAAGCTAGCCCTTTGGAATTCAGGATCATGTTTCTTTCTTCAATTAAAGCAATCACAGATGGCCGATGCTTTTCTCTCATCTCTACTAGTCGTTCTTCATTTACAGTTCGATGGGACAAACAGGCAGTCAACACAAGCTGACTACTATCGATTGTGGAACCAACAAGGGAATGTAGCTGAATAATGGCATCCTCCGCATCTTTGGTAGCAAGTATTGCAGGACCTGAAGGAAGAAAAATATGATAAAGTAAAGCATAATACTGTGCATTTGAAAACTTATAGAAATTGTAGTTAAATTTTCTTTGCAAAGCCCATATACCATATAATTCCATCAATGCAATTGCTGTCTGAAACAACATGACCCTGTTGCCTTCGAATAGAAGCATATCCCAAACTCGGAATACTGTCAAGATTCACACTACGAAAATAAGTCGATGAAAAACTAAGAAAACATCTGGTAAATCTAGAAACTGATGTGAAAACTCTAGCCAATTGGGGAATTAGGAACCCTTTGGGTATATGAACTCCTAATTCTCAAATGCTAAAACCTCCAAATCTCTTCGATTTCAACTCTAAGGATTGGGTTAAGAGCTCTGGAAACAAAGAACTAGTTCTTGACCCAAGAGTCTAACACTCGACAAGATAGGATGAACAATCCTACTCGAATCTTCTTATCCAAATATTAATAACAAAATAAATAGCAATCTTGAAAACGATAATAAAATAAACTTACAACTCTCCCACGGAAGCATATTTACAAAAATGGAAAGGAACCAAGGTCGGGTGATCCGTGTCACTTGCACTCCCCAGTAATCAAAACGGTAAGCTGCAAAATGACCAAACTTGTGAGATAAAACAACAAAATGATAGAGGTGGAGAAAGATAAAATGTATGACCCAATTCTGGAAATCTTTCACGCATTAATTCTTCAAAAACAAGCTGGTCCACCTAACAAGAAAAACAATAACGTCAGTGTCCGGGTCAACTTGTGCGCACCTCGACTATTCTAACAAGACAACCGCCTAAACTCGACATTTGGGTTTCCAAAAAACTCGTAAGATATTAAAGCTTGGGTAGGTGGACACCACGACTTGTACACACTCCCTCTAAGACCTTTGTTATACCCGTGACCCTTACTAACTACTAGGTCAATCCATGATGAGAATGACTTTCTTCTCAAATACTTGAACTATGGTACCCAATTATAATTGGCTCCATTAGGTTTATGCCTATGGTACCCAATTATATGTGAAAAATCTAAAAATGACCAGAAAAAAAAGGCCACCCATAGTTTTTTCTTTGTAATAAAAAATAGTAGCTGATAATCACACCAACGCTAACTCAAGCCTAAAGACTTCAAAGCAATAGCCTCCAAGAAGCAAAGTAATAAAAACATTATGAATTCTTAAACAATACCTGCAATTCTATCATTTCTTCGGTGTAATATCCATCAAAATAGTCCTCTATTATTGCAACCAACGTCCTGTAAAATTTGTAATCAGTTAATCCGCATCTAATCACGTAAGCATGTAAGTGAAGAGATGATCCTAGAGAAAACTACCTCTCAGTACATTTATTTGCAAGTTGTATGTAATAAAAAAAAATATAATATTGGATTTGTATTTAAAACAACATCGGTTTAAATCGGTTGATCAAGAACTTTAGACTTTAGAGCATGTACGGTTGGTGATGTTAAAAACAGTAATTTGAAAACAAAGTTGTAAGAGCATGTTTGGTTGGTGATCTTAAAAAGAATACATCAAAAACAAAAACAATGTTTTCATTATTTCCACAGTTTGGATCGAAGAATTCGGAAACAATTTTAAAAAACATAAAGCATATTTGAGCATAAAACAAAATTTGGATGGGTGGCTTACTGGACATACATTTAGAAGGGTTTATTATCAAGAATAACCCTCCTTCCAAACTTTTTATCAAGACTAACGTCGTTTTTTGCCACTATCAATTTTAGCTCGGTGCAATCCTGGCCAGGATCGAGCACCGCACCGAGATTTTCATTTACAAAAATAATCAATAAAAAAAAAAAAAAATCTAGCATTGTGAATCCTGGCCAGGATCCAAAATAAAATAAATAAAGTGAGGATAGAAAATAAAAAATAAATTTGTGATGAATTACCAAAAGGCATTTTCCTCGGGCATCAGTAGTAGCAACAATCCAGCAAAATAATTTATTCCCTATCATTTTTGGAAAGCAAAAGATATTAAGTAAAGTGTTAATTTGTTTGTTAAACAGGAAGCGAAAAAACAAATAAATCATAATTCATAATTCATAATAATGATAAGTCTTTATCTTGTGGATATTTTCAAATTTATTTCATACATGTACACGGATGAAGTATGCAACAAAACCAAGAGTTCCTTCTCCATTTATTTTATATATGTTTTGTTGCATTCTTTGTCGGAGGGAGGGCGGAGGAAGACTTGGATCACATCCTGTGGAACCGTGAATTTGCTCTGTCCGTGTGGGACTCATTTCATAGCCCAAGGATGTTAGGATGGTCATCAAGGAGTTCCTTCTCCATCCGTCGGGAGAAAGGAAAGTTTCTTTGACAATGAGTGTGTGCTATCTTGTGGGCCTTATGGGCCGAAAGGAACAATAGTACTTTTAGAGGGGTGGAGACGAACCCGTAGGTGGTCCCTGTGCAGGTTCCATGTTTCTTGATGGGCGTCGCGTTTGTTTTGTAATTACTTGTTGAGTGTTATTATTCTGGATTAGAGCCCTTGCCCTTCTACTCTTTCATTTTTTCTCAATAAAAGTAAAAAAATGTACCCGGATGAAGTTTCTTTATTTTAAAAAATGAGAGTTTTATTTTTTTGACAATACTAGAGATTCGAAGTTGAGACAACTTGCTCATAGATTACCTGAGAGTAACCAACAGAGGGATTGTGAAGAGCATATGCTAAAAGTAAACGTCTCAAGGAGTCTCTACTATTGTTGTCGAGGAATTGATTATCAGGAAACGTTCGTGGTATATCCTGTAAACAAAAAACCGTGGCGAAAATCGAAAAGAAGGAAAAAGAAAAGATTGGAGGATAAAGTGGCATCTAAATGACCTTCTCAATCTGTTTTTTGAATTTGATGGGTACATTATCCGCACCACGATCCAACAAATCCTGGTAATATTGCTCGATTTTGCGCCTCTTTACGCCTACAAAGGCTTGCCACAACTGTAAGTTATTATTAAACCTAGCTACAAAAATCGACCAAATATCCCAACTTTACCTTTCCCCTCAAATGTGTTGGCAACCCCGCACGAACATAGGGTCCAAATTCTCTTTTCCATGGAACGAGGTGCTGGTCTTTTTTGTACCTCATCAGAATCTTAATCAGCTTTAGGGTTGCACTTTCACACCAAGTTTTAACAACCTGTTTTTGTGTTTCCATTGCAGCCTCTCCACCTCATGCATGCAAGATCCCATCACTCTTACCCAATCCTTCTATTATAAAGATCACATCCACTACCGAGGATCTTTTGGGAGAATTTCTAGTACATTCGTGGTATGGAGTTTTTCCATACTACTGCCTTTAAATCAATGACACCTGGTGAAATAGTTTTAAAAAAATAATATATTTAATAGAGTGGATCAGTCAAACAACTCTTTCGCCACATTTAATAGAGTGGATCAGTCAAACAACTCTTTCGCCAAGCGTCATTCATTTAATGACAGTGGTATGAAAAAACTTAGTTTTAAAAAAATAATATATTTAATAGAGTGTATCAGTCAAACAACTCTTTCTACACGTGTCATTCATTTAATGACAGTGGTATGAAAAAACTTCATACCACCGAGGATCTTCAAATCAAACTTTCATCGAGCCTTTATTCCGACTTTCAAGTTTAACTTTTTTTTTTTAATTATTATTATTATTATTAAAAACCTCTAGATTTGTTGGTAAAGTTCAATTATGAAGAGAAAATATAATCTAGTTAGTTGTAGGTCATCCGTTCAATCCGCATTAATTAAATATCTTTATAAAAAAATAAAAAAATATTATTGATTTTTATGATATTTAATTCCAATTTAATTCATATTATTGATTTTTATGATATTTAATTCCAATTTAATTCTCATGACAACGTTCCTATGCTTGGTTTGACGAAAATTAATTCTTAATTCAAAAAATAAAAAATATTATTTATTTTTATGGCAATCAATCAAATCCAATTTCCATTGTCCGACTTCATCCTTTTTCCTTCATATATACTACCTTTATATATTATAATTGAACATATCTATCTCATTCATATATACTAGCAAGAAACACGTGTACGATGCACGTGAAATGTCAATTTACTAGCAAGAAACACGTGTACGATGCACATGAAATGTCAATTATAAAATACAAAAATTAAACCATTCTATAAATTGAACGTTGTTATAGAAAATTAAGTCATTCTATAAATTGAACGTTGTTATAGTTGTACCAATAGTGATAATCTCAACGATCTCATCATTGTCATAGTATAGTGAGCATTAGTAATTAAAGACATAAATAAAAATTTGTAAAGAAAGTAAAAGTAGTCATCTATACCTTTTGCCAAAACACAATAAAGAGGAAAAAATAAACTCAAACTCTCTTACATTTAATTTTTCAATTTTTTTAGTCGGAAATGATTACTTTGAATTCCACAAACAACATCACATTTTTTTTTTAGTTGAGTCCCCCAAATCGAGCCAATACGGAGAAGCCCAACATATTTTTTAATCGCATTATTTTCTACAATACGAAGAAGGAAATGAAGAGAAGAAGAAAAAGATGGAGTATTGTTGAGGTAAGAAAAGCAAAATTGTAGGCTTTGTAGGCTTTTATATATCTTACTCAATGATGAAAAAATCGCCACAGAAATATCGCTAATTTCTAAGGTTGGATAGAGATATTGGGGGCAAGATCTTTTTTACTCAAAATAGCCGAAATATCGGCTAAATATCGGTTAAATATCGAAAATATCGGCAAAAATCGAAAATAACGGCAAAAATTCGGAAATTTCGGTGAAAATCCTAAATTTCGGCGATACTTGGTACAAAATAAACTTAGACTATATTTTAAACAAAAATATGGCCAGTTGGTTTTTTGTCATTCACTTTGTCTTGAGTTCTCAAATCCCACCAAAATCACTTTTTGTTTATTTATTTTTTACCATTTGTTTTTCCTCGATAATTTTATTTTTTCTCTCTCCACAACCAATTTTTTTTTCTTCTCTTTTAATTTTTTCACTATTTTTCATCATTTTTTAATTTTTTATTATTATATAATTTACACTTTAAACTCTAAAACTACTTTAAAGCATACTTTATGAATATTATAATATAATTTTTAACTTATTAAATCAAGTAAAAAAAATATCTTATTATTGAATTATGAATCATGTATTGGGAGTGGAAGTAGAAGAGTCTCTTTATTTTTTATTTTTTTATATATATATATTTATTCATTTTGGATTAAAAAAATAAAAAAATTATAAATTATTTAAAAAAAAAGAAGTGAAGAGATTGAAAGTTATAAAAAAAATATTAAATGATAGTATGAATGATTCATTTATTGCACCTAGGTTTATGAGGTTTTTTTTTTTGTTTTTTTTGGAAACACCTAGGTTTATGAGTTGTTTTGTGATATGTGGTGTTTTCAACGAAGGAAAAAAAAAAAATCAACCTTCTCAAAATAATTAATTATATTTATTCCAAATGATGGCCAAAAAGTTTTTTTTTTTTTTTTTTTTTTTTTTTTTTTTTTTTTTTTTTTTTTTTTTTAATAAGAACTTTATCAATTACTCATTCAGAATGTCGAGAGGGCTACAAAAGTTGGCATAAAAAAGTAAGGCATCCCTCCTCCAATCTGGAGAAAAAACAACCCATTCTCCTTGTTACAAGAAGTAGAAGCCTCGCTTGCAATCTGATGGACCACTTTATTGCATGATCGGGGAACATAACCCACCCCTTAATATTTAATGAAGTCATCAGCTCCCTAATTTCATCCACAATGGCCCCCCCGAGCTTCATCCCTTTCAGCAAGACGATGGATTCTGCCGAGAGTGCATCGATTTTCAGGGGAAGGAACTCCGTCGTTGCCACCACAAGTTGTCCACGCCCGTCGCGTATCACCGCACCCAACCCCACTTTGTAAGATCTAGACCCACATGCAGCATCCACATTGAGTTTGAACGAATCCGGCCAAAAGTAGATGTTTGTGAAGAAATAACGTGAATAAGGTGAATGGTTAAAGAGGGAGATGAAGAAGAAGGGCAAAAAAGTGAATCTTGTAAAATTAAATGAAAAAAATGATTGTCTTGTATATCCTTTCATCTTCCTATTTCATTTACTCGCCTCTATTCATCTTCTCATTTATTTATGTAATTGAATGACAATTATGTTCTTTAATACAATGAGTTTAGGAAGGGTATGTAAGACATTACACAAGGGTCTAAATTATATAGTTGAAAACCAGGGTCCAAAGGTCCATTATTTGCCAAAGCGAGCATGGCTCAACGGGCATATGTATATGTTAACGACCACGAGGTCTGTGTTTCGAATTCCCCCACCCCCAATGTACTCAAAAAAAAAAAAAAAAGCCCATTAATTTTGGTTTGGGTTTATAAAATCAAATTGCCCCTAAATTTGCCATTACTCTATTTTGTTTTGCTATCCATTATAATTTCTCTTCTTTTTACCATTAATATTCAACATTATAGAATTTTTTTTATCATTTAATGACATTAATTTTTTTTCATTTGTATATGAAAATAATAGCAGAATTTATTAAAATTTTAATTTAACTTTATCAATATTTATATGCAAGGATAGCTCCCCATTAGAGATTTGTCGAGAATAAATATAACTCGGTAATTAATTAACTTAGGTGGTAATTACCAACTAAAAAATATAACAATTTTTTTTTTAAAAAATTATATGAACAAAATAAATGGTCAAGATTACCTACATGAACTATTAATGAAAAGATCAAAATTTTATTCCCTTAATTGAATACGTTTGTTAAAAAAATAAAAAATAAAAAAAACTTCAAAGTAAAAAAAATCAAAATAATAATAATAATGATCTACCCAAATTTATACCAATAAATAAATAATATACCGATCAATCCAATCATATCAAAATGGGTTTTTCCCTTATTTCAAATATGAATTAACTAATTTCCAAACAAAACTTTAGGGAATTAATTAATTAGTTTTTCCACTATAAATGTCTAAAGGTACCTATGAGATTATTGTTAAAGATTACGAAGAACATGTCTTCCCTATCATTTCGTGCTTTCACTCTTATTTTCTTTTCAATTTTAAACCTCTTTATGTTAGTTAAGGGAGATCAGAATACAACCACCAACAATTTTGCTCATGATATTTGCAACAAAGTTCATTATCACGACCTATACAAGGTATGCATTCCTGAGATTGATTCAGATCCTCGTGAAGATTTAAAGTCAAGTTTGACCGGTCTTCTGATTATATTTGTGAATCATAGCATCATCAATTTCAACGACAACGTTGTGTTCCTTAAAAAAGAGTTAGATTCGGGCAAGCTAAATAATGATACAAAAGACATGTTTGCCACGTGTGTGGAAGACTTTCAAAGAGGAATTGGTGATTTACAAGAATCAATGCACACACTACTAACAGAAACGGGTATAGACGTGTATCAATTGTCGATGGACTCCGTTGGTAACTATGTAAGTGAATGTGTGGAAGATTTTGAAGGTGTCTTTGTCCCTCCCGAGTGGAAGTCTCGTTACAATACTTCATGGAATTTATTAGATCTCATTTTAATTATGTCAAATCTCATTAAATGTAATCGTATAATTGCATGTATCCCTTGATTAAAATCTAATATTATTGTTTTTTGGAATTATTAAGTTTCAATGTTATTGAGAATAAAAATTGGCTTTATTGGCTGCTATTTTCGATGAAACTGTGACAATACAGTTATGAAAAGAAAAACCGCTCGGGGATACTGATTGTTCTTTTGATTGTGCGGTGACTGTGATATCCTTGCTCAGTATCCGAGCATATATGTTACAGTCTTGGAACATGACAAGTCCATCTCCGAAAATAAAGTCGACGCTTCCGTAGACATCGCACTCTTTGAAAAATTGGTTGCATCCCTTTATATATAAAGTGTTTGGTTGCATCCCTTTATATATAAAGTGTCTTGAAAACCCATGAATCTACACTTGTAATATGCAGTTTGGTCGGCGCTATCAAGAACAACTACAACTGTTCTGAGGTCCGACTGAATTTTCGAAAGTCAAATATTGTGCCACAAAATTGTGACCTTTTACGGCTGCATAAAATAAAAATGAGTTAAAAGGTAAAATTCAAAACACTTGTTCAAGTTTAAAGAATTAAGTGCAATACTCTCCAAGCTACCAAGCTGTCAAAGGTAAAATTGCATTTTTTAAAAAACGGTTAATTATTTTATTTTTATTTTTTTTAGAAGCTATGAGTTTATTTCAAAATGCATTTTTTAAAAAATACATTTTAAAAAATGCATTTTGTAATAATTTTTTTTTTTTTTTTTTTAGGTTCTCACTCTCTAATTTATTCTAAAATGTATTTTTTTTTTTTCAAAATTTAAACATTTAAGAATCTAAACCAAACACACCCTAATTTAGAACAGAAAAAAAAAACATAGCTCAACCAGCATGCTTCCAATAAAGTCAACAGGAGCATAACTCAACCGGTTTAATGTATGAATTATGAACAAAAGGTCTAAAGTTCGAAACCCTCTTAAAAGATATATGAATTATGAATAAAATGTCTCAAGTTCGAAACCCTCTTAAAAAATTACTAAAAAAAAAAAAAAAACTCTCTTAAAAAATGTATGAATTATAAAAAAAAAAAAAAATAGTCTCAAGTTCCAAACCCTCTTAAAAAGAACGAAGAAAAAAAAAAAATTGAACAGTGAGAGAGAAAGTAAACGTTTGAAGGAGACAGCTGAAGCCTGAAGGTAATTTCTTAACTGGTAGCTCTTTTGGTTTTGGATTTCGGAAATTTGGTAGGATACTGCTGTGGAATTTCATCAAAGAATGCGAAAGGAGATTGAATTATTTAACCATGATTTTGATTCCTTGTTGTGGAAATTCAAACATGAAGTCTAACTCCAAGAAATTGAAGAAAATGGAATCTCAGAACAGCCGATTAGATCCGATCGAAGCTCCTTCAACTTCAGGTACGCGTTTCTCTTGCTCTATTGTTGCAATTGGAATTCACTCCGGTTGAGTTTTGGATTTCAGTTTCCGTAGATTTTGATTAGCGATGTAGTTAGTTAGTTCATTGATTTTCAAACGAACTGCGTTTCTATTGAGTATAAAACTAAATTAGGTTCATGTTTAGTGGAAATTGTTGGACATCTGATTTGCAATTAGGGTTTTATGGTTGCTAAACATCCTTTTAATGTCAGTCAGCCATCTGAGTTTCTAAATCTAGTCTGAATTTTGCTCTGCATTGAAGCTGTATGCTAACTTCTTCAGTGCAATGGCGATTTCAAGACTGGAGGTTTGAATATAGAGAAGGCTAATTATCAAAAAATACCCCTCAACTATGGGTTCTGTTTCAAAAGTTTAAAAATAACCCTGAACTATGAGAAATGTTTTAAAAATGCCCTCATAGTTAACCACACCAAAATTCTAATGTAAATGGTTAAATTCTAACTTGTAATAATATGTAAAAATGAAAACATAGACGCACGAGGTATTAAAAAACCATGAAAATTCTATTTTATCGATTCAAAAGATGAGAGAATAGAACAAAACTAGGGCAAAATCGGTGGAGAATAATTTTACGTTTTCATGATTTTTATAACACCTCAAATGTCCACACTTTCATTTTTTCCATGTCACACAAGTACAAGTTACAATTTAACCGTCTACGTTAGAATTATGTGTTGTTAACGTTGAGGGCATTTTTTTCATAAGACATGAGTATTTTTTAAACTTTTTTCATAATCCAGGGTATTTTTTTTTTTTAATAATTTAGCCTATATAGAAATACTATATCGCTATTATGTCTTTATTAATTTGGAGTACATCATATCCACGAGCTTCCTAGATTTCTGTTCTCTGATATCAACTGGTTCTGGTTCTTCTGACTTGTTTATTATAAGGTCTTTAGATAAGATTTTACAGGAGATTGTTGGGTTACTGCTATTATGAGAATCAAATCCAGTGATTATTGCAAGTTTTTTTGTAATTTTCTTGTCTGATCTGTTTTTCATTTTGCAGAGAAACTAAAGACAAGTTCCTCCTTTAGGGAAGCCTCAAATGGAGGATCTGATCATATCAAAGCACAGGCACAGATATTTTCATTCCGGGAGTTGGCAGCCGCTACCAGGAATTTTAGGGTAGACTGTCTTTTGCGCGAGGGAGGTTCTGGTAGAATTTACAAAGGAAATTTAGAAAGCATCAATCAGGTTGGTCATGTTTCTTATAACACGACGTTATATAAGGAGAAAAAAAGATCAGTTGTATAGTTATTGAGTGTACTTTTACGATTCCTTTTCTTGTTGTGAATTATGATGTAGTTTGAACTTTTCCAGCTTATTATTTCTCAGTTCAAAGGCTGTAAAATTTTGGTTGCCAACATATTAAACCCTTTTAGTTTATAGAACTTAAAATCTCTCTTTGCATTCATTGTAGGTAGTGGCAATCAAACAGCTTGATGGGTTGCAAGGGAACAGGGAGTTTCTCCTTGAAGTGCTGATGTTAAACGTACTTCATCACCCAAATCTAGTTAATCTGATTGGTTATTGTGCTGATGGAGATCAAAGGCTGCTCATATATGAACATATGCCTCTAGGATCTCTAAATGATCATTTATATGGTATACAAATTTCTACATGCAATATATATTATTTTTACTGCATATTGATTGAGGAGATGCTCTTGGGCTCGCCTTTTCAGGAGAAAGGGCTTATTTTGTGGCACGCGAGTTTCTTTTCTATCTTGTGGGGGTGAGGCTTGAGAGAAATAATAGAATCTTTCGTGAGGTGGAGCGTTCTTGTGATGAAGTTTGGGAGACGGTTAGATTTAATGCATCTTTGTGGGCTTCGGTCACTAAACATTTTTGTAATTATGGTATTGGTTTGATCTTGTTGGTTTGGAGTCATTTTCTGTAAATTGTTGGGGGTTTGTTTTTTTGTATGCCCTTGTATTCTTTCATGTTTCTCGAAAGTTCGGTTTATCAGATTTTTTTTTTACCGCATAGAAAAAACCCCTGCTTACTGTATGTTATCTTTTTCTGCAGACATTTCACCTGGTACCGAAGTATTAGATTGGAATACAAGAATGAAAATAGCTGCTGGGGCAGCTCGAGGATTGGAATATTTGCATGTTAAAGCTAGCCCGCCAGTTATTTATCGAAATTTTAAAAGTTCCAACATTCTGCTTGATGAAGGATATCATCCCAAGCTGTTTGATTTAGGATTGGCCAAACTTGGGCCTGTTGGGGATAAGACACATGTATCTACCAGAGTTGTGGGAACTTACGGATATTGTGCGCCTGAATATGCGATGACTGGTCAGTTATCTCTCAAGTCAGATGTTTATAGTTTTGGTGTTGTTCTTCTAGAAATCATAACAGGCAGGAAGGCAATTGATTATTCAAGAGCTGCAGAGGAGCAAAATTTGGTTTCATGGGTAAGAGATATCTTTCATTTACCCATATCTACATCACTTTTTGGCTTATAAGGTCTGCTAATTTTGGGACTTAAGAGGTTATATTTGTCCATATTGTTTTTCGTCTCTATATAACTTCAGAGGTAACAGTAGTTGAAAGTTGAAACAATCTATCATCTTTCATATCTGGAAAAGGTAATCCTAGAAGGGTAAAATGTATAAATAGGTTGTTTGCTTGATAATCTCTATAGTTTTATTTGTTTTGTTTAAGTTACATGTTTCTATGAATGTAGCAATTTGGTCATGTATATTAATTGTCCAGATAAACAATAAAGAGACAGTTAGCACTTTAGACCAGCTTTTGGGACTCCAACAAATTTGTAACTTGTTTGGCTTCAGGCATAGAGGAGTTCCTTCTTCATCCGTCTTTCCAGGAGAAAGAGAAGTTTTTGTGGCAGATTGGGGTCTGTTTGATTTTATGGGGGAAAGAAATAATAGGACGAGGACCTTTAGGGATCGAAAGGAAGTAATGCTATTTGGTCTCTTGTGAGGTTTTATGGTTTTTTGTGGGCGTCGGTGACACTTATTTTGTCATTATTCTATAGGTCTTATTTCAATATTTTGTTTGATTGAATAATAAAACCTATAGAATAAGACGTATAAACTTTAGGAATCTTTAGGGAAAGAAATAATAGGACTTTAGGGATCGAAAGGAAGCCTAGGGCTAGCTTCGACATGCAACTATTCCAATCCTCGAGCTGCCCCAACAGCTATTTTCATTCTTGTATTCCAGTCTAATACTTCTGTACTAGGTGAAATGTCTGCAGAAAAAGATAACATTCAGTAAGCAGGGAGATTTTTCTCAATGAAAACTCGATTCTTTATCAAAAATAAAAATAAAGAGACAATTGTGAGAACACCACAAGAAAATTAATAATACTTCAATATGATCTATGGTTGCATTGCATATCAATGGAAAATTGAACTGATGCCATGTTGTTACCTTCTATGGCACATCACACCATTCTTTTAATATAACCTAAACATAATGAGCATTCACAAAAGTACAAGGGCAAAATATAACAAAATAAATTACATAGACTATATCATTAGGAACTATATCTATACTTTTATAATTTAACATTGATACTGATTAGTATTAGCTGAGTGATTAGTTAAATTGTAATTAATGTTAGTTTGGGTTGTTAGATTATTTGTTAGAGAGTTTGTTAGCCCTCAATGGGTTGTTATTGTATTTAGTATTATAAATACTGTTTCAATTGAGTAATAAAGTTGGGAAGAATATTTTCTCAAAATTCCCAACTGGTTTAATTAGGACACTAATCTTATAGCATCGTTAGAACTTAGATTAATGTTGTTCACTATATGAAAATTTGTAATTTGTTCTCGAAGCTTATCTTATAATAATTTAGTACAGAAACCCTTAAGACTGGCAAGATATTTCACATTGATTATACAAATACTTTTGTTGCAGGCAACACCATTATTTAAAGATCGTTTGAGATTTGCACAAATGGCAGATCCAATGCTTAGAGGCCAATACCCTTCAAGGGGTTTGTATCAGGCTCTTGCAATTTCAGCAATGTGTGTTCAAGAGCAGGAAAATATACGCCCTGCGATCACCGACGTCGTCGCAGCTTTATCTTATCTTGCTTCCCAAAGATACGGTCCCGGTACGAACATACCCGACAACTCCTCTGCATCTGTGCCAGTACTCCTCCAAGAACCAATAGAGATTCTGATATGAAGCTTAATGTGGTAGAAGATGTAATAGGAATCACACTAGAAGACTATAATGAGGCTCGTCTTCGCCCGTTTTCCAGCTATACCGTTGGATATACTACGATGGCGGGTTCTAAAGGTGGTTCAAAAGCTTGATTGAATGCACTGGATGCTACCTGTTCATCAATATTTACACAAACATCATCAAATCAGGTGCACTCCTATGCTCCATTTTGCATTTGTTCATAGAATATAGATTATGTATATATCTATATATATTTACTTAGTTTTGTAAGAAAATTGTGCAACCTAAGGTGATTGTTATATATATATTCTTACCTTTGTTATTAGTTGAGTATTTTTTTTAGTACATATCAATTACCGCTGAGTTATGTTTGCTATTTAGTATTCCTTCCAGACGTGATTATTTTTGTCTCTTCTTTTCTTTCTTCTTGTAATTGTAGAGTTCTTTTTGTCCATTAGAGAGATGTAAAAGTGAAGTATTAAAACTATAAAAAAAAATTGTGTATTGGGTTGGTCTATATGATTTGGTACTTATTTTATATGTTGCATTGAATGAAATATCAAAAAGTTGATGCAAATCTGCGACTCTGATTAAATCTTGTCGTTTTTTCGCCGTTTGTATCAAACCCAAATATCCAATAATATATCTTCGGCCAACAAGAGCATAGCTCAACGACATAATGTATCGCCTAGTGACCATGAGGTCCTAGGTTCAATCCCCACCCCATGTTGTCAAAAAAAAAAAATAATAATATATCTTCTCGCTTTTCTCTTCAATTTTTTCATCTTATACATTTGAGATTTTTGTTTGCGATGTTTTGTTAACAATGATTGTAGAGTTTTTTCAAATGAGAGAGTTGATTTATATGAATTTGAAATATTTTCTTTTGAGTAGAATAATTACGTGGTCGGTCTGGTCAAGGGCAATCATTGCTTGGCGGTTTCGAGGGTCAAGTTTTCAAATGTAAAATATTGTGTCATTAAGTTGTCACATTTAACCGCTGCATGAAATAAGAATGGACTAATTAGTAAGAATATCACTTTTTTTAGTACATTGAAGATGGGTGATTCGAACCATATACTTCTTGGTTATCAAGACATATGTCAGCTGAGTCATGCTCGCTTTGGCGTAAGAATGTTACTTTCAAGACATTTGTTCAAGTTCAAATAATTAATTGCAATGCTCCAAGTTAGAGGTAAAATGTCAAACCGAGCATAATTTAGTTGGCATAAAGTTGTGTTCTTGATTTAGAGGTCAGAATTCAATTCTCCATCTGCATTAATTAAATATGTTTGAAAAAAAAAAAGTTAGAGGTAAAATTGAATTTTCTCTCCTAATTTTTAATATATATTTATTTTTAACGTAACAAAAATGAAATAATAATAATAACACATTGCATTAAACTTAAAAAAAAAAAAAAAATTAGAAGTAACCTAACACCATATTCTTTCGCCAAAGCGAACATAGCTCAGCGACATATGTATGATTTGATGACCAAGAGGTCTGTGGTTCGAGGTCTGTGGTTCGAATCCCCCCACCCCCGTACTCAAAAAAAAAAAAAAAAAAAAACACCATATTCTTTCCCCAGAAAAAAAGAAGAAGAAAACCACAATAAATTGTGGGGAAGCTATATTTAGTGAAAAATAATTTTATTCTTCAGATTTGGAAATCAATTTCATTATATTTGTAAATAAGGAAGAACAAATTTTGATATTATTTTTTCCGAACAATTAATTTTGATATGATATGCATTTAAAATATATACACAATTGATAGAATATGATATATATGATTCTTTATTTTGACGAAAAAATCTAACTATTTATTAATATATACACTTGGATCTTTGGGTGTGGATATTAAAACATTTCCATATGTGTTTTAACTACATTGAAATCTTAAATTTTGGTGACCAATGGTAAGTTCATTTTTTTACTACACTATACATGCTATTTAATTTAGTAAAATGACTAAATATAAAATATATATATATTATAGAACACTTTTATTATTCAATGACATATTTTTTTTTTCAGCGAACAAAAGTACAGTGCTAACAAAACCTTTTCTGTGGAATTTGACGGAATAGTGAATGAGTTCTCAATACATGCCGAGAAATCTGATTTGCCAACTAAAAGTTTAGATGAAAAGATTATTGTTGTCAAGTGACTATCAGATATTAGGTTCAATTCTCTCCGTTAAAAAAAAAATATTGAAAAAAAAAATATTAATTTTTTTTCATGTATATGAAAAATAATAGTAGTTAATTTCTGAATTTATTAAAATTTTAATTTAACTTTATCAATACTTGATATATAAGGATCGCTCTCCAATAGAGATTTGTCGACAATAAATAACTCGGCTAATTAATTAACTTAGGTGGTAATTACCAATTAGTAGCTAGGCTAAAAAAATAACAAAAAAATTCTAAGATTATATGAACAAAATAAATAGTCAACATGAACATAACTCAACTGACCAGCTTATGTCAATTGAACTATGCTCAGTTTGGTAAAATATATTAACGAAGAGATCATATATTTCAATCTCCTTTCACTAAATATGTTTGTAAAAAAAATAAAAGAAAATAAATACTCTAAATAAAAAAAATCAAAATAATAATAATAATGATCTAGCCAAATGTATACCAATAAATAAATAATATACTCATCAATCATATCATATCAAAATTGATTTTTCCCTTTTTTTTCAAATGTTCATATTAACTAATTTCCAAACAAAACTTTAGGAAATTAATTCATTAGTTTGTCCACTATAAATGTCTACTGTACCTATGGGATTATTGTGAAAGATTACGAAGAACATGTCTTCCCAATCATTTCGTGTTGCTTACACTCTTATTTTCTTTTCAATTTTCAACCTCTCTATGTTAGTTAAGGCAGATCAGAATACAACCACCAACAATTTTGCTCATGATATTTGCAATAGAGTTCAATATCACGACTTATACAAGGTATGCATTCCTGAGATCGATTCAGATCCTCGTGAAGATTTAAAGTCAAATTTGACCGGTCTTCTGATTATATTTGTGAATCATAGCATCATCAATTTCAACGACAACGTTGTGTTCCTTCAAACAGAGTTAAATTCGGGCAAGCTAAATAATGATACAAAAGACATGTTCGCTACGTGTGTGGAAGACTTTCAAAGAGGAATTAGTGATCTACAAGAATCAATGCACACATTACTAACAAAAACGGATATAGACGTGTATCTATTGCCGATGGGCGGCATTGGTAACTATCTAAGTGAATGTGTAGAAGATTTTGAAGGTGTTCCTGTCCCTCCCGAGTGGAAGTCTCGTTACAATACTTCAGATAACTTATTGGATCTCATTTTAATAATGTCAAATCTCATTGAATGTAATCGTATAATCGCATGTATCCCTTGATTAAAACTTAATATTGTTTTTCAGAATTATTAAGTTCCAATGTTATTGAGAATAAAGTTGTCCGTTAGGTAATGACTGATTTTTTTTTTTTTTCCTTTATTTTTAAGAATTAAATTTTTTCGTGTGATTGTTTTACTACACTGTCAAACATTCTATAATTCTTTTTTCAATCAACAATAATGAAAAACTAACGTAGATAATTATATTGATAAGCAACCAAACAAAACGTTTTCCATTAGGAAAGAAGTCCAAGTCTAAAGGGTACACTTGTTTCGGGCAACCAATAAGTCCCCTTAATAAAGTTTTCTACGGTAAATTTTGTTGCTAATTGTTTATCAATTACATGAAAACCCGGCCAATTAACCCTGTTGGTCACATTAGCACCGGGACCTCGGTTGTAGAATTCAGCATAAAATAAGTTGTTTACCGGTACCCCTTCCCACTCCCTCCATCCCTTTGGATCCACTACGTCATCCAAAAATGACTCCATGAACACGACGCTTGAATATTGCTTCCATGGCCGACCAAGATAGACCCTAACATTGGCTTTATTGGCTGCTATTTCCGATGAAACTGTGACAATACAGTTTTGAAAGGAAAAACCGCTTGGGAATACTGATTTTTCTTTTGATTGTGCAGTGACTGTGATATCCTTGCTCGGTATCCGAGCATATATGTTACAGTCTTGGAACATGACAAATCCATCTCCGAAAATAAAGTCGACGCTTCCGTAGACATCGCACACTTTGAAAAATTGGTTGCGTGCCTTTATATATAAAGTGTCTTGAAAACCCATGAATCTACACACTTGTAATATGCAGTGTGGTCGGCACTATCAAGGACAGCCACTGCTTGGCTGTTTTGAGGGCCGGCTAAATTTTCGAAGGTCAAATATTGTGCCACAAAATTATGACCTTTTACAGCTGCGTGAAATAAAAATGAGTTAAAAGGTGAAATTCAAAACACTTGTACAGTTTAAAAGTGATTTTTCTCTCCTTATTTTTAGTATATTTATTTTAAACAATAACACATTGCATTTAAGTAAAGAATTATAAATACTTAAAAAAATAAAATAAAAAATAAAAGATCTCAACTTAAACTTTCTCTCCCAAGAAGTCATTTTGAAACTGATTCTTTGACCATCTATAGATTTAACTTCAAAAGTTCAAAAAAAATTGTAAATAATCTATGTTATATTGTTTCTGTCACACTAATTTTTCTTATTCCATTAACTCCAACTTCTAAACAGAGACAAATCTTGAAAGTTTGAAAATTACAAAACAAACAAATTGAAAAGTTCAAGTTAAAAAAAAAAAAAATTAAAATTTTAAGATCTACAAGACAGATGTGAGTGAATACTAAGAAATACCATAATAGAAAAGAAAAAAAAGAGAGATTTTTGTTGTTACTACAACAATATAAAATAAAAATAATAATATTACATGACATGAACTTACTAAGGGTTGCAGAGTTATTGGTTTTGAATCCGGTCCCATTGCTTCTATTGTCTACGATAATGGTTGTGAATGCATTATCGCCAATGAGAGCAATGAACTTCTTGGCCAATGGAATTTCAACTCGCTCATGATAAGTCTCCGCCCTCACACGAATAAAAAATCTAGAATTGGAGTTATTTGGAGCGGCTGCTATTGCATCGGTAATGCTTTTGTAGTCGCCCGATCCGTCTAAAAATACCGTAGCATTGAAGACAATACTACAAACGGGAGCAAAAAAGTTGATGCACAACAAAGTAAGAAAAAATGCATCAAGGTGTGTGAACATAGCCATTTTTTTGAAAGCAAAAGAAAGAAACTTGAAGAGATGAAAGAGTAAAAAGCTTGAAAATGATCTCTAATGCAAAAAGAACAAAGGAGTGTGTTTCTGAGCTCTCATGGAAGTGAAGTTTATAGAGGAGCTCTCACTCTCACTCTTGTTGAGCTTAGGATAGTGACACTAATTAAAAAAAGGCATCCAATTGAGAGAAATGAAGATAATTATGAAACTAATTAATTATCTCACAGGTGGGTTAGTAGTTTTAGAAGTTGTAATTTGAATTATTTTTTAGTAGTTTTTTTGTTTTGACAACATGTGGGATGAGGGAATCGAACCTGTGATCTCTTAGTCACTAGGTCGTACATTGTCTCCGTTCGATTATGTTCATGTTGGCCATTATGTATTTAGTAGTTGAATCTTAGTCACTAGGTCGTACATTGTCTCTGTTCGACTATGTTCATGTTGGTCATTATGTATTTAGTAGTTGAATTTTTTTCGATTGAATGAATTTGAGAGGAGGATTAGGATGACAAGAGCTGGTTTTTTTTCTTCTTCTAAAACTAGTTTAATGCATAAACAACACTAATACAACTTTATTAGGACTAAACTTAAGTATGAAGGGGATTTGTAGGGTTTTTGGGGGAATTGGTTGTGAATCAAGTTCAAGTAATAGCCATAACGATCTATAATATAGGGATAAGGTTGGGTACCTTATCCTGAGGACACTAATGAACGCGGCCCACTTTGCATAGTACAAACGATGTGATCCGAAATCGTTCATGTGGAGACATGCGAGTGGGGGCGTCCTATGCAATGAGTTTGCATAAGACTGAACCGCGAAACAAGTCGCTCTTAATTTCTTTATAACTCCGTTTACGGTAAAGACCGACTTTTTCATATGATGACCTAGGTAACTCGATCTGAATTCTGAGCACGCTATGAACTCCTGTTTATTCGGGCTTATCCTTTGACTTGTATGGGTGAGAGTGGCCCGAGATCTCCGACTCAATAAGCCTACCATCTTGGAGATAAGATCGGGTAGGTAGTTGGGAACATAGTCCTGCGAAATGGAATTCACTCCTACCCGCCTTGAGAGATTAGTAGAGAGGTTGTTCCCTTAAGTGCTGACTCCGGGTCTTGAACTAGGGATCCCACCCTCTCATTGGCCCGAGAGGGACTTGGTATAGTGATGAGATCACATACCAATCGGTTTGGTGGTTGGACCACAAACCAATAGTTCATTAGAGAATCAGTGGGACTTAAGGAACAAGATGTAATTACGGGGGTAAAACGGTTATTTTGACCCAGCTGTAATTACGAACAACCTGTGAAGAATCGACTTACTGATGATGGTTATATCAAGAGGACATAAATATATCTACGGTGAGGAGAGTGCAACCATTGGACTTTAGTGGAGTCTCCGGTCCGGGGGTTAACGAATGTTGGTTAGCTTGGATAAAGAGTTTGGCCGGTTAATCTCGTATCGTTGGAGCTCATGATCTGTAGGTCTTTTAGGTTCTCCTGGCTAACTCGGATTAAACCGTGTAACAATATGAGAGAAAAAGAATTTGAATTAATTCAAATTAATTTTTGGAAGAATGATGGACATATTTAAATATGATTTAAATATGGGATCGGTCTAAAACATGAACAGGGATTCATGTGTGTGATGATTCGATTTAAGAAACTGAGATTAGTCTTATTATTTAATTAATATTTGATATTGAATTAAATAATAATATTAATTAATTAAAATTTATTTTGTTTATTAAAATTAATTATGAATTAATTTTAAAATGACAAAATACTACAAGTAGGACTATCCAAGTCAAGTGGATTTATCCAAGTTGAGTGGATTTATCCAAGTTGAGTGAGTTTATCCAAGTTGTGAAGTGGATTGTGAATCACCAACCACATGCATAAACTCTATCAATTTTGGAACACTTGGTTGAAGACTAATTCATCCAATTTGAGGTGGCATGCTGAGCAAAAAGTTTGTTGCATGTGAATTGCCTATAAATTGGATGAAGTTCAAATGGTTTGAGGTTGATGAATTTTGAAAGAGTTTGAATATTTGGATGAGGATGAAGAGTTCATGTTACTTGAGAAATTAGAAAGTTAAGTGTTCGATATTTCTCACAAAATCTCATCTCTTTCACCTTCCTATCTTCATCTTCCAAAGCTTTTTCTTGTAAAGGAGTCTCACCACTCCGTTGCTCGTCCTGAGGATAGCGGGACTATCGGAGGTGGTCCTCGAAGTGTTCAAGAGAAGGTTCAAGATGTTCGTGAGGAGATTCGAGCATCGAGATTGGAAGATTTTAGAACTACAAGAGGTATGTGTTCTAATTTCTTTATTTTTCAAGTTTTGAGCATGTTTCTAGTTTAACTAAATTGATGAAATTAGAGTGTCAATGATCCGACTCGCTTCCGCTGCGCTACATGCGCTCCATCAGAAACGACAACAGAACTTACCGAAACATTTTTTAAACTTAAAAATGTAAATCAAACCCTAAAATGTCGAAGAAACGAAGGGGAAGAATCATATAAATACCTCGTCGTTTGCCCACTCTCGAAAGTTTAATCGGAAGTCCAAAGCTTGAAGAAAGAAGAAGTTCAATCGGTTTTGTTGTTTAATACAAGGTAGTTTATGAAGGGTATTTAAGACATTTCACACTCAAAGGTCTAAAATATATAGTTTAAAACTTGAGGTCCAAAAGATCCATTAATTTTAGTTTGGAGTCTATAAAATCAAATTGCCCTTAAATTTATGATTACCCTAATTTATTTTGCTATCCATTATAATTTCTCTTTTTTTTTTAGCACTAATATTCAACATTATAGAATACTTTTATCATTCAATGACATTAATTTTTTTCATTTGTATATGGAAAATAATAGCAGTTAATTTCTGAATTTATTAAAATTTTAATTTAACTTTATCAATATTTGATATGGAAGGATAGCTCCCCAATAGAGATTTGTCGAGAATAAATTAAAAAAATTAAAATTATATGAACAAAATAAATATTCAATATACCTACAAAGTATGAACTATCAATGAAAATATCAAAATTTTATTTCCCTTAATTGAATACGTTTGTCGAAAATAAATAAAAAATAAATAAATACTTCAAAGTAAAAAAAAATCAAAATAATAATAATAATGATCTAGCCAAATTTATACCAATAAATAAATAATATACCGATCAATCCAATCATATCAAAATGATATTTCCCTTATTTCAAATGTGAATTAATTACTTTCCAAACAAAACTTTAGGGAATTAATTAATTAGTTTTTCCACTATAAAGGTCTACTGTACCTATGAGATTATTGTTAAAGATTACGAAGAACATGTCTTCCCTATCATTTCGTGTTGCTTTCACTCTTATTTTTTTTTCAATTTTAAACCTCTCTATGTTAGTTAAAGGAGATCAGAATACAACCACCAACAATTTTGCTCATGATATTTGCAACAGAGTTCATTATCACGACCTATACAAGGTATGCATTCCTGAGATCGATTCAGATCCTCGTGAAGATTTAAAGTCAAGTTTGACCGGTCTTCTGATTATATTTGTGAATCATAGCATCATCAATTTCAACGACAACGTTGTGTTTCTTAAAAAAGAGTTAGATTCGGGCAAGCTAAATAATGATACAAACGACATGTTTGCCACGTGTGTGGAAGACTTTCAAAGAGGAATTGGGGATTTACAAGAATCAATGCACACACTACTAACAGAAACGGATATAGACGTGTATCAATTGTCGATGGACTCCGTTGGTAACTATGTAAGTGAATGTGTGGAAGATTTTGAAGGTGTCTTTGTCCCTCCCGAATGGAAGTCTCGTTACAATACTTCATGGAACTTATTGGACCTCATTTTAATTATGTCAAATCTCATTAAATGTAATCGTATAATTGCATGTATCCCTTGATTAAAACTTTCAGAATTATTAAGTTTCAATGTTATTGAGAATAAAGTTGTCCCGTTGGATAATGACTATATTTTTTTTCCTTTGTTTTTAAGAATTAAAATTTTTCTTCTGATTGTTTTACTACACTGCCAAACATTCTCTAGTTCTTTTTTCAATCCACAACAACAATATTGAAAAATTAAATTGGTAAGAAATCAAACTAAACTGTTTTTCATTAAGAAAGAAGTCCAAGTCTAAAGGGTACACCTGTTTCGGGCAACCAGGAAATCCCATTAATAAAGTTTTCTACGGTAAATTTTGTTGCTAATTGTTTATCTATTACATGAAAACCAGGCCAATTAACCCTATTGGCCACATTAGCACCGGGACCTCGGTTGTAGAACTCAGCATAAAATAAGTTATTTACCGGTACTCCTTCCCACTCCCTCCATCCCTTTGGATCCACTACGTCATCCAAAAATGACTCCATGAACACAACGCTTGCATATTGTTTCCATGGTCGACCAAGATAGACCCTAACATTGGCTTTATTGGCTGTTATTTCCGATGAAACTGTGACAATACAGTTCTGAAAAGAAAAACCGCTCGGGGATACCGATTGTTCTTTTGATTGTGCGGTGACTGTGATATCCTTGCTCAGTATCCGAGCATATATGTTAGAGTCTTGGAACATGACAAGTCCATCTCCAAAAATAAAGTCGACGCTTCCGTAGATGTCGCACTCTTTGAAAAATTGGTTGCGCCCCTTTACATATAAAGTGTCTTGGAAACCCATGAATCTGCACTTGTAATAGGCAGTGTGGTCGGCACTATCAAGGACAGCCACTGCTTGGCTGTTTTGAGGGCCGGCTGAATTTTCGAAGGTCAAATATTGTGCCACAAAATTATGACCTTTTACAGCTGCGTGGAATAAAAATGAGTTAAAAGGTGAAATTCAAAGACATTTGTAATAATAATAATAATAATAATAATAATAATAATAATAATAATAATAAATAAATAAATAGGCTTGTCAAAGGTAAAATTGATTTTTCTCTCCTAATTTTTAGTATATTTATTTTAAACAATAACACATTGCATTTAAGTAAAGAATTATAAATACTTAAAAAACTAAAATAAAAAAATAAAAGATCTCAACTTAAACTCTCTCTCCCAAGAAGTCATTTTGAAACTTTTCTTTGACCATCTATAGATTTAACTTCAAAAGTTCAAAAAAAATTGTAAATAATCTATGTTATATTGTTTCTGTCACACTAATTTTTCTTATTCCATTAAGTCCAACTTCTAAACAACAGAGACAAATTTTGAAAGTTTGAAAATTACAAAACAAACAAATTGAAAAGTTAAGTTAAAAAAAATAATTGAAATTTTAAGATCTACAAGACAAATATGAATGAATACTAAGAAATACCATAATAGAAAAGAAAAAAAAGAGAGATTTTTGTAGTTACTACAACAATATAAAATAAAAATAATAATATTACATGACATGAACTTACTAAGGGTTGCAGAGTTATTGGTTTTGAATCCGGTCCCATTGCTTTTATTGTCAACGATAATGGTTGTGAATTCATTATCGCCAATGAGAGCAATGAACTTCTTGGCCAATGGAATTTCAACTCGCTCATGATAAGTCCCCGCCCTCACACGAATATAAAATCTAGAATGGGAGTTGTTTGGAGCGGCTGCGATTGCATCGCTAATGCTTTTGTAGTCGCCCGATCCGTCTAAAGACACCGTAGCATTGAAGACAATACTACAAACGGGAGCAAAAAAGTTGATGAACAACAATGTAAGAAAAAATGCATCAAGGTGTGTGAACATAGCCATTTTTTTGAAAGCAAAAGAAAGAAAAACTTGAAGAGATGAAAGAGTAAAAGACTTGAAAATGATCTCTAATGCAAAAAGAACAAAGCAGTGTGTTTCTGAGCTCTCATGGAAGTGAAGTTTATAGAGGAGCTCTCACTCTCACTCTTGTTGAGCTTAGGATAGTGACACTAATTAAAAAAAGGCATCCAATTGAGAGAAATGAAGATAATTATGAAACTAATTAATTATCTCACATAGGTTAGTAGGTTTAGAAGTTGTAATTTGAATTCATTATTTAGTAGTTTTTTTGTTTTGACAACATGTGGGATGAGAGAATCGAACATGTGATCTCTTAGTCACTAGGTCGTACATTGTCTCCGTTCGACTATGTTCATGTTGGCCATTATGTATTTAGTAGTTGAATCTTAGTCACTAGGTCGTATATTGTCTCTGTTCGACTATGTTCATGTTGGTCATTATGTATTTAGTAGTTGAAGAGGATTAGGATGATGGAATCGAACATGTGATCTCTTAGTCACTAGGTCGTACATTGTCTCCGTTCGATTATGTTCATGTTGGTCATTATGTATTTAGTAGTTGAATCTTAGTCACTAGGTCGTACATTGTCTCTGTTCGACTATGTTCATGTTAGCCATTATGTATTTAGTAGTTGATTTTTTTTCGATTGAATGAATGTGAGAGGAGGATTAGGATGACAAGAGCTGGTTTTTTTCTTCTAAAACTAGTTTAATGCATAAACAACACTAATACAACCTTATTAATTAGGACTAAACTTAAGTATGAAGGGGAATGTAGGGTTTTGGGGGGAATTGAACATTTATAGAATACAAAAAAAAAACAGTGTATCAATGATTTTGTGTTACAAGTAGAATCACTACTTGTCTACTTTGCCGACCTACCCAAGTGGGCCAAACTCTAATGCTTAAAGATAATAATGATGAAATTAAAATCAAAATTAAGAAAAACAATAACAAAATCACACAAATTTGATAGAAATTCATGTTTTTTTTTTTTTTGCAACGATATATTAATTAAAGCGAGGATTATACCCATGACCTCATAGTCACGGGCACTACCTTATGCCAATTGAGCTATGCTCGGTTTGACAAATTCATGTTTTTTTTGTTCATAGCTATATCTCTATCTTCAACTGTTATGTGTGAAATGATTGGATTTATTTTGTTATTGTTTAAATTCTATTGAGATAATTGAGAAAATGATGAAGAAAAAGAAATAATAATAAAATTAATATTTTTTGTATATAACAAACATTTGTGATCACAAAGTCAATTAGAAGTTGTAAGTAATAATCCCATTTCCCGTTTTGAAAAAAGTCCTTATCAATATAGGGTTACAATTTTGGCATAGAATTATTAATTAGAATCAAATATCAAATATCAAATATCAAAATCATAAATAATATGTAAATTAGGAAAAAGTTTTGTTCAGTTTACAACACTTTAAATGCTCCATCCTACCAGTAAGCTCTTTTAGGAAAATTAATCATTTACTTCTCTCTTTCAACTTTATGTATCATTTTTATTCTTCTGTTGTGTTAATTGATTATTCTGTTAATGCTCAACAAGGTGGACATAATTTCAAAATTATCTCATTAATTATTTTAAATTTACCGCTTATTTTATGCACACAACACTATAAGCAGTCAACATGAGCATAACTCAACCGACATAATATATGAACTAGAGGTCGTACTACATCTTAAGGTCAAATAATCAATCTCCATGATATACTAAATATATATAGTAAACATAAAGAGTATTCCAATTAAAATACTTGTTATAATTTTAATATTCACTAGGTTACATTTTTTTTTTTAATGTTTCATCGATTTTGTACGATATAATGAAAATATCGATTCATCCTTCATGTTGTGAAAATGTCGCTATGTCGACGTAAATTTAATATCATGGCCAGAACTGGGAAAGGAAAATGAGAAGTACTAAACCCCTCAAAATCAAATGTTATTCATAAGAGATGAGACTTACACAAACTAATCACATTAGACTCTACCAAAATACATGGAAAGCAAATACAGACACCGAAATTTCTTGTCGACATCTCGAACGACTTATTTGTAATACCTCTTCGACATTCATTCTCAACCCTGATACGAAAATTTATATACAAAAAAATATGTTAGCAAACGAGTATAGATAATAGATTCTTTAGTAAAATTAAAATAGCATTTATATGCAAGATGTGCAAAGCAAATGTTACCAAGAATCGCTTTGTATAAGCTTCGACAATATACTTGGGATCGGATTTTGTTTGTTTGTATACATCAATCTTGTTGAACTCCTACAAAAAGGTATTAAGACATCCATGACAATGTTGCAATTGAAAGATAAAAATAGATCAACAAACCAAATCAGATGATTAGCTAGGATAGTATGGTAATATGAAAAGAAAATTCAACATTTTTTCATTAACAAGATTGATGTTCGAGGAGAAAAGGGTGATAAAAGAGCAAATAAAATGCACGAGAGAAAGATGGGTAAGTTTAGCATATCTTTTAATAAACTATGATAGACCAACATTATCAAACGAAATACTAATAGGGAGTCAAAATTGATTCATTTATAAAAATTTAGTTACCGTTTGATAACTATTTGTTTTTTGTTTTTGAAAATTGCGCTTGTAAGTACTACTTCGTTTATGTTTTCCTTGTTTTGTTATCTATTTTTTACTAGAGTTTTCAAAATCTAAGCCAAGTTTCGAAAACTTAAAGAAGTAGTATTTGGAATTTTGAATTTGGCTAAGAATTCAAATGTTTCCTTAGGCTAAGTTAGAGAGTTTGTTAGGATGATTTGATCATAAATAGAGAGGGTGGGGAAAGAGTAAGGTAGACATTAGGGCCGGAGTGATCTCAAAAAATGGAGGGTCCAAGTACCTCGAACACTTGATTTATCGTTTATCTTGTAATTCCGTTTATGTTTTACATTTCAATATAGTATGAATTCTATCACATTGTTAAAACATTTGAGAAAACAAGCACAAATTTTAAAAACTAAAAACCAAAAACCAAAAACCAAATGGTTATCCAATGTGACTTAGGCTAAGCTTAAGTTCCAAGGTATAGATTGTTTTTTTCTCAATTAAAACACTTTGATTTGTTTGTTACATTTTCTTAAAAGTGATTCTAATCACAAGTTTATTTGGTTACTCTAAAAGTAATTCTACGAATTTCAAATTACACTAAAATGATTCTCAGCCTATCACTTTGAAATCACTTCCTGAAGAATCAATTCTCAAGTGTTTCTTCAAAAAAGAGTTTCAAATCAATTTACTTTTTTAAAAGCCAATTTTCTCTTAAAAAAAAAAACACTTTTGGTCATCTAAAATCACTTAAAAGTGACCAAAGAATTAACAACTAGGAAGTATGGAATAAACCATTTATCTTCACAACAATGCTTCATCAGAACTATCGACAGTAAGCACCGATACTATTAGAATGCAAAATGCACATACAACGCACCTCAATCCATGCAGCTAGTTTAGGCCTTCCTTCTGTGATGTCAATCTTGAGACCCTCCAATAAGAAGATGTGGTACCTTTCAACAAATGGAATGTATGCTATATCCACCTAAATAACAGAAAATCCAGTCATAAATTTATGCATAACTTACTTAAAACACAGCAAACCGGCTAGCTTTGCTAAAATTCCGATGGCATCATGACTTTTAGATTGGAAATACAAAGAAACAGTACCAAGAAAAGGTTTATGAAAGGTCAAGTTACCTGACTGATTTCTCCAAGGAAGAAAGGGCCATCAAATTTTTGCAAAGCATTTTCCAAGTAATCAAATTGAGCACCTAACAGAATTTGTAGTATAATCAGCCAATGTTCATCACCAAAAAGCTGTATGAAGAGAGCGATCAAGTTGAAAAGTTTTACCTGCTTCCTTTGCGGTGTCACCTTTAAACGAAGAAATTATTGCGCCGTTGAACGTATCGCTGTAGGATAGCAACTCTTCAGCATACTCTCTTTTAGCAGGATCCTACATTTTTATTTACATAACAAAAATGAGAAAAAATAGTAATGACATGTTTGGAATGACTTTCTAAGTGCTTAAAAACACTTCTTTTGCACTTAAAAGCACTTTTTTAAGCCGTTAGAAAGTCGTTCCGAACCGACTATAATTCTAGCAGCAAACAGATGATTGATGACAAAACGAGCCAACAAAACTTTGTCTACTTGCATCTGGGAGAAGAGAAGGTCCTTCAAAGTTGCTATCAACATATTTGATCAGATCAAGACTTTCTCCAATGATTTTCCCATTATGTTCCAGAGATGGCACCTGCAGATAAGAAGAAACCCAACTATGATCTTCAATCACCAAACCTAGGCAAAAAGGGAACAAGGAGCAAGAATATGATTTTCTTGAGACCGCTCGGGCTTCATCAATCGATACAAAAACAAGATTCAACCAGCAAGGTATATCATGCACAGGATCCAACGGCTCATAAGTCCAGTTAAAAAACAATAGACAACAAGAATCAAGAACGCAAAACAATGTACCGTAACTCTACAAAAGCCAAAGAGTGTAACCGAACCAAAAGAAGAAGAAAAAACTCGCAGTCCTAAATTGCATGAAAAGGAAGGAAACATCGCATTCGGAAACAATGCAGCAAGATACACACAGAAAAAACCAGTGGAAATCCTAGATTCGATCGGTAGCGCTTAATACGGAGACCAACCACCAAAGAAAAGCGTCAAAACAAAGTCAAACAAGAAAACAAAAGAGAAGAATGCTATAAACAAACACACCCAAGTTCTATTTGGTATTATCATAATCGAACAAGGAACAAACAAGATCCAAGAATATGAGTTTCTTCAACATGAATCACCTTGTTTGCAGGGTATACTTTCTCCTTATACCAGTCAGGCCTATCAAGAAGGTTGAGAGGAACTAGCTTAATTTTATCTTGCAATCCCTGCATCCAATGAAGAAGCAGCAAGTGACAATTGGTGGAAGAAAATTATATGAATTACAAAAACAAAAAACAAAACAAAAGAAGTTGAAATTAAACTTTAGAAAGAATAGTCAGCTACCACTATATCCAAGAAATTGAGTTCATACATCAAGGTTTATTTAATTTTACATGCATGAAGATGAAATTATAAATAATAAGGCACTGCACAGACTGACAAATTATAAACTAACCTCATTCTTATAAATCAAGCTGTTGAATACTTTAAACAAATTTCAAATTTCAAAACTCACCGTTTTCCATAGAATACCTAAAATCCCTAATAATAATCCAAAATTCCCCACGAGATTAGATACAAATGAACCAAAAACCAATTTATAGATTCAGGCCTCAACATGGGCCTACCTCTATTCTGATACTATTTTTTTTTACGGTGAGTGTTCAGGTCAACTTACCGACACCTCGACTCTCACCAAGAAAATCGGTAGGAAATTATAAATTAATTCCTATCGACTCTCACCAAGAAAATCGGTAGGAAATTATAAATTAATTCCTAGATAGACGGACCAGCCTCTGGTTAATCTGATACTAGTTAAACCAACACTAAACCAAATAACTTTACGTGTGTTTAATTTTTCAATGTACATACATTCTTAACAAGTATATTTTAAAAACATAAAAAAAACAAAGCATCCATGACATTTGGGCAAAAAAATAAGACTTTGCAACCCAAAAATGAACAAACAAACCTTGTAATTCCGGGTGATCCACACACGTTGAGCATACGGGCATATGTAAGCAGTATACAACCTTCAAATAACACAGGGAAAAGTCTTAAAGGCGAGTAAATTTAGGGCAAAGAATTCAATCAACAACAGATAAAGAGGGTAAATCAAAGCGAACCTAGTGGTTCCGTCGAACAGAGGAGGTTGATCGGCGGTGGCATTCAACGACGGAGGTAGAACCTCTTCGACGCTGCAACAAGAATCAAATTCATGAGCGAAAAACAATCGGTGAAAATTCATTTCCTGAATGAAATCGGAATACTCACAGAGCAGCCATGGATGTTCTTCGGCAGATGATTCTTGAAAACTTCGAGGAGATTCAGTGAGAGTGAGGATTGTTTATAGGGAATCTAAGAATTTCAAAGCTTCGCAAAAGTCGGTTCTGAGACTTCTTTTTAGGGACTGATTGTGAAGTCGCAACAACCAACGTTTGAAAAAAGAAATTAAAAAATCGCAAGCACTGACGTTGGGTTGGGAAGTGCTTGAATCTGGACGACCAGACGGTTAGGTTAAATATTTTTTATTTTTTATTAAACATATGTGGAGTGGAATGATTCAAACATCGGAGTTACGTGGCAAAGCGTCAGCACTTGCCCGATGCGTTATTGTGTTTGAATATCATCGACCAAAGCTTGAATTTCATTTGAATACCGTTCTTTTCCAAACAATAACTTCTACAGAATCAATGAATCAACTTTAGGCGAGCAGGGATGAAATCCTCCTTTACTGGCTTTGGAGCAACCATCATAGAGACCAGAGGGCAAGAGCTTCGGCAAGTTCGAATGATTCATTCATGTCGTGGAAGGTGGTTACTGCAAGCATAATATCCTCGAGAAGTTTCTAACTATTGATTTCAACCCCACACATGAATCGATAACACTTGTGTCCGAGTTCAACTTGGAATAATGTGATAGTGGAGTTAGTCACCTGTGAAAAGCATCTTTTGTAATAACGACTTGAAGGTCTTGGCCCCGTGGTGCAACGAGCCTATGAGTCAAAATGTGTTTAGCCCCAGAATGGCCAACATTAGAAGGTCCAGAGGTGTGTCCCATGAAACTTCGCTTTGGAAAGTGACAAACAAAACAAAAAACAAAAAAGTGATTACTAAGGTTCTGTTCGATAACCATTTGATTTTTGGTTTTTTAAAATTATGCTTGTTTCCCCATCATTTTTTTACCATGGTTGTTATCTTTCTTAAGGAAACGTTTGAATTCTTAGCCAATTTCTAAAAACCAAAACAAGATTTTATAAACTATTTTTTTTAGTTTTCAAAACTTAGTTTGGATTTTGAAAACACAAATAAAATGTATATGAAAAAATAAAGGAATCATAGGTGAAAGTAGTATTTATAGGCTTTATTTTCAAAAACAAAAAATTAGAAGAGTTATCAAAGTGAGCCAAAACTAACCAAATTTCTACTATATATTTGTGAATATCTGGGCCAGTTTGCGGGCACTTCTCGACTAATCACACAAAACAATTGTCTAACCCGGTTAACAAGAAAACTTGTAGAATATTATAGAATATGTAGATTTGAACCTCCAACTCAAAAGATTAAGTATATGTCAATTACCACTTTTTTTTTCTTAGATTAACAAATGCGGGGTATGAAGATTTGAACCTTCAACTTCAAGAAAATGAGTACATGTCAATTATCTTTGAGTTATGCTCACTTTGACATATGTCAATTACCACTTAGTTCTATGTTCATGTTGATTATTCAAACGTGAGTCTAATAGTATGAAAATGTGTTCATTTCTTTCGTATTGACTTGATTTATTATACCATCAAAGTGAAATAAAGGATCTAGAGAAGAACATGAGGTAAAAAATATGTCAACGTGAACATAACTCAAATAGTAAAAACATATACCATTAGTCAAGATGATGCCAAAGGGTCGAATCACCCACTCCCGCATGTTTATGCTCTCATGTGGCATAAAGCGTGTGTCATGTGTCATCAACCAAAAGGTGAGAGATTCAAATCTCACATCTCACATATTAGATTTTTTTTTAATTTTTTTTTTTTTAAAATAATTTAACTAATTGAGTTATGTTTAGGTTAACAACCCAAAAATCACTTAAAATGATCAATTTTGTAAGCCTACTTTGAAGGTTATTTTAAATATCAATATAATGTTGATGGAAATGTTAAGACCTCATCTTCAATGATGGTTAGCAAAACATTCATCTGACTAAGAAAATAAATCACTCTTCCTAAAAATGCATTTCCTTCTAACCATATCTTATTCGTTGTCATTCTTAATCAAATTATTTCAATGTCCAACACGATTACGGTAATAGGACAATAATCAAATCATTGAACTTTAAGATGATAATGTGTCAGATTCATTCAACTATGTCAGGATGAACAATCATATAAAAATCAAATGACAGATGTTTTTTGATTACATTGGAGTTGGGGGGATTCAAACCACAGACCTCGTGGTCATCAACTCATACATATGCCAGCTGAGCTATGCTCGTTTTGGCTCAAATGACAGATGTTGACAAAAAGAAAATAGTATCCATTTCACTTTAAATGGTTGAAAAAGAACCTTAAGTATAATATATTTTTTTTGTTAATTTTTTCTTTCTTTATTCTCCAAACTTCCACATAGATTACATACAAATACAAATGGAAGAGAGTCCATCTCAATTCAACCAACGTAGCACAAAAAAACAAGTAAATATGAGAATTTGAAATTATCGATCGACATTGTCGAGCTACTCGTTCACAAATATGGTAAAGTTGAATCTTCAATTTTTGCTCTCAAACCTGACAATAACAAAAATTACATTTACGGCCATGATAAGAAGATTATAAAAGTAGCGACAACGATTAAACAAAAAAATAATGTAATTATAGCAAGAAATTGTGTTGAGCATATATGGTACCATGAAACGCTTCTTGTAAAGTTCAACAATGGCTTTAGGATCATACTTGGTTTGCTTGTAAGCATCAATTTTGTTGAATTCCTGCAAAAATAATAATAATAATAATAACAATAATTGAACAACAACCTTTAAAAATTTTGGGCCACCTGTCAAAATCATTGGTTTAAATTTAAATTTTGGTCCCAAACTTTCACATTTATTGTGTTTGACCTTTTACTTTTAAATATTTGGCTTTTCGTCCCCAAATTTTTATAAATACCCATTTTGCAAATTGTCACTAATTTTTTATCTTATACTTAATTGAAATCATAGATCAATTATTTATGAATTTGATATCAAACTCAACAAAGGACAAAGTTTTTATTATATATGATATGGAACTATAGTTTTAAGTACCAAAATAAAAATTTCAAAGTATAGACTAAAACAAAATAGGGCAAAATGCACTTTTGATCTCCTAGATTTGAGCTTGATGTCTATTTGGTCCCTGAGTTTTAAAAGATACACTTTAGTCCTCAAATTTGCAAAATGATTTTAAATGGTCCCTAACTTAACTTTAACTTAACGGAAGGCTGACTAGACCGTTATGTGTTGACGTGCATGGAATTACGTGTATAAGACATGTATTTTGCAAATTACCTCAATCCAAGTAGCTAGATTAGGCCTTCCTTCTGTGATATCATACTTGAAAACTTCAGGTAAGAAAACATGAAACCTTTCAATAAATGTGATGTATGCAATGTCCACCTACAAATAAAGAACATGGATCTTAAAGTAATTAACGAGATATCAAACATATTTGAGAGTCGTTTTGAAATGATTAAAATAACTTTTGTCATGCTTCAAAATTACTTCCAAACATATCATAACTATAAAACCAAACGTTAAAATAATGGTATGAAAATCACTTTTTATAAATTATTTATAAACAGACCATTTTCACTAAAATTGTTGAAATGTCTTGAATCTGTTACGACCCTCTACGACTGGTTCGGTACGAAATCTCGCTGATTTGGGTTTTACTTGTTTGTTTTGGACTTTGGCTCATTTTGTATTAGGTCATTAGAAGGGTGTCATATATAAATTTTCTAATGACTTCAGCCGTCCCTATCTGCCATTTTGTAATTCTCTCTTATTTCGTAATAATATTATTCTCTTCTTCTACCCGTGGATGTAGCTAACACGACATTAGTGAACCACGTACATCTGTGTCGATTTCTTCCATTTATCGCAACAAAAATCAATGTAGTAAGTATAAGAAGACAAATAGTAAAATTACCCCACTGAATTGACCCAAAAAGAATGGTCCATCATCAAATTTCTGCAGAGCATTCTCCAGGTAATCAAATTGAGGACCTAAAAGAAAATAATTCATTAAAATCAAGCTCTTGTTTCCAAGAATATAACTAACAAGAAAAGACTTGAGATCAGAGATTTAGGGGCCTTTGCCTGCTTCCTTAGCTGGGTCACCCTTAAATGAAGGGTATACTGCCCCAGTAAATGTATCAGTATAAGCTACCAACTCTTCACCAAATTGCCTTTTAGCAAGATCCTATAATTTGAATCATAAAAGTGCTTTCAGTAGCGTTTCTGTTAATGACATGTTTGTAAATCAAATTTGATGATATGTAAATCGCGACTCGAGGATGAAAAGAGTACGAAGAAATATAAATTTTGCAAACTCACATCTGGGAAAAGAGAAGGGCCTTCAAAGTTGTTATCTATGTATTTGATCAAATCAAGGCTTTCTCCAATAACTTTCCCATTGTGTTCCAAAGCTGGCACCTGAAAATGAAGGAACATTCCCATATTGTTGAACTATATAGTTAGCATGTTTAAATTGTATTTAGATTTTGAAAGTATTCGTGAATATTCAGTTAACTTACACGTATCTTGACTAATTTCACCAAACACATTTAACCTATTTTGTCTTTTGGTTCTTGAACTATATTGTTTTATCTACGTGATGTCACACTATATAAGTATCAAGCCATGGCAAAATTAACTTAGGAGTAGGGATGGCAAAATTTCCCGCGGGGTCGGGTCCCCGACCCAATCAGGTCGGGGAATCTCTGGTTTGACCGGGTACAGGGTCAAAATCGGGGATTTTATTCGGGTCCCCGACCCCGCACCCGTCCCGAATAATTTTTATTAATTTTTTTTTTTAAATATATATATTATATTTATATAAAATAGTAATATTTTATATATTATTTAAAAAAAAATTAAGTTACAGCCAGTTATATATATATTTTTAAATTTTTTTTAATTAATTTCATAGTATAATAATTGTTTTACTAAATTTATAATAAAAATGGTAAATACTTTTTTTATAGGGAAATTGTAACCTATGTCAATTTAGACTAAAATAATTAAAAATATAGCACTTTAAAAAAAAATTGCGGATATGACAATTTCTGTTAGTATGGTCTATCGTTGATAATAGTCTTTTTATAAAATTTTGTTAGTGATAATAGTCTATCACGGATAGAAGTCTATCCGTAATAGTCATAAAGTCTATTAGTACTGATTTTTTTGTCATATTTGCAAAAAGTTTTAAATTTTGCTAAATTTGCAATTATTTTTTGTCTAGTTGCTCTTTGTGCAACCAACCATTTTTTATAATTAGTTTTAAATAAATAAAACAATAATAATATACTAATTTTAACAATAAATATACACAATTTTAATATATTTTTTGATATACATTTTTTTTTTTTTTAATTAAAAAAAAGAAAAGAAACGGGGAGTTTTTTCTCGCGAGAACCCGATCCCCGAACGGGGATTCCACGACCCCGACCCCGACTTCTCGAAACGGGGAACAGGGCGGGGATGGGGATGAAAAATCCCCGCGGAGACGGAGATGGGGAGTGCATCTTTGACCCTGTCTCGCCCCGTTGCCATCCCTACTTCGGGGGCGTTTAGGGCACCAACTTGGAGTTGGAGTGGACTGAATTATTATAACTCGGTCTACGTTTGACTAACCGACTATTATAATCCACAGTCGATACAATAACTATACTGACTTGAATAGTATTTACTATTCACAACTATTATAACTCGCATACTATTATAAGCACCGACTATAATAACTCACTCAGCGTCTCAAACAGTTCCTTAAAGTTTAAGGACTAAAACAAAATATTCGAACCCAATTTGAACCTACCTTGTTTGAAGGGTAGACTTTTTCCTTATACCAGACAGGCCTGTTTTGAATGTTTAGGGGCACTAGTTCAATTTTATCTTGTAATCCCTGCAACTCCAAAAAAAAACAAGAATTAATTTTTTTTTGTCTAAATGCAAAAGGATAAATCAACTGCTTGTAAGTATAAAATCTCTTGAAATAACACTGAAAAGAAACATAGAAAAGACCTTGAAATTTCTTGTGATCCAAGCACGCTGTGCAAATGGGCAATAGTAAGCCATATACAACCTTCAAAAGTAGAGCCCCAAATTGTAGAATCTTAGGGTTACACACTTTTTTCTCTCGAAAATACTAACAATTTAGTCTACTCTAAAAACTATAATAATTTAATTAGTTCCTAAAGTTTTGTTAAGATTTAATAAGTTTCGAGAAAATTACACTAATAGTTCCTAAAGTTTTGTTAAGATTTAATAAGTTTCGAGAAAATTACACTAATAGTTTCTTAGGTTTGCAATTATACCTCTGAAATTTAGATTTGCTGTTTTTTTTTTTTTTCCTCCGTCAAATTTTTGATTAAATTTTAACATAATGTTGACGTGGCCTGTATTTCTAATTAAAATATTTGTTTTTTTGTTTTTCAACTCTGTCCTCCCCTCCTAATTCCTTTCTTCTTCTTTCTTGGCCGACTGTTTTTTTTTTTTTTTTCGTTTTCCACTCTTCTTTTCTCTTCCTCTCTCACCTCCATCTTTTTTTTTCCCTCGTGTATATATATATATATATATATATATATTATTCCAGATTGGTAAAAAACCTGTTTTTTTTTTTTAAATGAGGAGAAGAGAGATGAAGGTGGAGAGAAGGGAAAAGAGGAGTAAAATGGAAAAATGAAAAAAAAAAAAAAAAAAAAAAACAGTTGCCGACAATGGTCATGAAAAGAAAAAAAAGAGAACGAGGTAGGAAGGAGGGAGGGAGGAGAATTTTTTTTTTTTAAATAATTTTAATTAAAAATAGGTGTCACGTCAATACGATTAAAATTTAACTGAAAATTGAACGGTGGGTCAAAAAAACGCACCAAATTCAAACTTCAGACTATAATTGTTGAGTTTGAAAGTTGAGACTCAAATGCTACAAAATTTTAGAGATTTTTAATGGTTACAAAATCTAAACTAATCGTTACAAACAAACAACCTGGTGGTTCCGTCGAAGAGCGGAGGTTGTTCGGCATCCGCTTCCAACGACCGCGGACGAACTTCCGGCACCACATTTCTACAGAGAAGAGTAGTAAAATCAGACAATATAAACAACGACCAAAAAAAAAAAAACAATTTCTTCGATCAGTAGGCGAAATACTCACGGAGTAGCCATCAATTTCTTCAGGTTTTGGAGACTGGTGAGATGAAAATGGCGGGCAAGACCCGTCGTTATATAGCCGGAGCATAGTGAATTCGCAAGCACTGACGTGGCGAGCTGGCGGCTCAATGGTCACAGACCCAACTTCAACTTCAACCAAAGTGGAGAATCAATATTTCTATTTTTTTTTTCTTGGGATTATTTTATTATTCAATTGATTATTAAATGTTTCCATAATCTTTACTTTAATATGTTACGTCCTTAGTGACATAGTTTTATTGGATTAAACATATAAAATAATAAAGTACTCATACAGGGGCGGATCTGGTCTAGGGGCACCCCCCAAAATTTTTGATTAAATATATACTATTGTTATTAAATACATTTTGGCCCCAAAATCTACCTTTTATCAATTTTGAAAACAAATTACTGTTATATTGTGTTTTTTCTTGAATATTTTTTTTTTAAATGTTTAATAAATCTTTGAACTTTCAATTTTGTGTTTAATAGGCCCACGAACTTCAAAAAGAATTCAATATATTTTTAACTTTCAATTTTTATCTAATTGGTCCTCAAATTTTCAAGTTTAAATCTAATATATCATTCTCTTTATTTGACATTTTTTAAAATTTAGGAATTCATTAAAAACAAAATTGGAAGTATAGAGATCGATTCAACACGTTTAAAGTTTAGGGACGCATTAAATACATTTTAGAGTTTAGGGATTCATTAAAAAAAATATATATATATATATATATATATATATATAAATAAAGAGATGAGCAAAATTATATGATGGTACTTAAGTTTATTTAAACTTAGTCCGTAAATCTTTGATACGCTTAGTTATGCTTATCACTGATAACTTTTTTTTAATGTCAACATAACTTAAGAGTGTGAATTCGAACCTCTGTATTTTTTGCGTTTTTTTTTAATATTTATATACTATGATTTTTTGGCCCTCCAAACATCATGGATCCGCCCCTGCTCAAATATGACTTTACTTGCGGAGTCATGTTCCAACTCTAATTTTGAAATTTGTTGAATCGTAATCTACTTATATTTCTATATAACTCTAAAAAATAGTGAAATTAAGTATTAAATTAGAGTCTTTGGGTTAACTTTTCAACTATATATTTTTTCAAAATTTTTGCATATCTAAATAAAAATATATAATTTTTTTAATGCACATTGCTCAGAAGTTTTGGACAATATGTGTTCACGAGAAATCTAAATAAAAATATATAATTTTTTTAATGCACATTGCTCAGAAGTTTTGGACAATATGTGTTCACGAGAACAACGTCGTCCTTTCACAAGAAGATTTTTAATAAAAAAATGTCTCTCTATTATTAAAAATAGTTTGAAATATATAATGTTTTTTTAGGAATAATTGTACGACTGACCGTCCCTTTTTCAAAATGACCTGAATTTGAAAAAAAATGCAAACTGACCTTCTGCCGACCTCATCACAATTTTTTTAATATTTTTTCTAGCTAGTTTTGCAACTCTCTCACTTTCCCTCTCTCTCCTCTAAAAATATATATATTTTTTTCTCTCTCATCTATCACGTTTTTTCTTCCTCCTATTCATCCATCGTCGACGACTCTTTGATGGCAACTCTCATCGACAACAACTCTCACGTGACGATTCGAGAACCAAAATTTTTTCAAATTTGAAACATTTCAGATATGAAAAATCTACAAAAACTAAAATTTTCGAACCTGAAAAAAATTTCAGATCTGAAATGAAGCTAGAGTTAGAGCGAGACCAGCTCGCGCCAATAGCTAGAGCGAGATCAACCCCGCACATAGAGCTAGAAAATAATATTAAAAAAAAAAATGATGTCAGCCGAAGATCAATTTGACTTATTTTTCAAATTCGAGTTAGTTTGACAAACGGACAAAAATAAGGGTCAATCCTACCATTATCCCAATTTTCTTATTACTAAAATCACTCATACAAAATTCACTATAAAACCTAACGTTTAACGCCGTTGAAAAATGCCGTTATTCCTCTGCCCAAAATACAAACCGACAAAAAAAAACGAACCGCCAAAAAAGATCACAAACCGCCAAACCGGTCAGGCGTTGAAAATATAAAAGATGAACAAACAAACAAAATAAAACCGCTACTGCATCGAAGAGCTCACCTCTTTACGTTCTCGATCTTCCTTCTTCAATGGCGACCGATTTCACAGCAGAACTGAGAGAAATCACTCTTCCAAGATCAAAACCAGCCCTACCGCCAGATTTAGGATTCGCAGCCGCCGGTAATGGCAAAGTAGATCCACACCAAAATCGCCGTTCCTCCGATACCGGACCTTCGCCTTCCGGCATTGAATCTGAACGTGCCGCCGTGGGGAGAATACCGGAGTATCGTGATTCTGTTTTTGATATCTTCAAGAAGATCCGTCGTGCAGAGCGGTTCGGGATTCCCGTTCGTCTTTCGGAGGCGGAAAAGCGATTCTCTCGAGCTGAGAGGTGATTTTTCGGTTTCGTTGCATTGTTTTTTTTTTGTTTTTTTTGTGCGATTTCGTGTGTGTTCGTCTGTCTAGGCTCCGAGGAATCGATAGTGAATTTTATTGGATTCTTCAACTGATTAATGCATTTATTCAAGAACAAGATATTCTGTATTCTCATTTTTCAGATAGTTCTGAACTTCTTCGTATCTCATCTTCTTTTCATTATTTTTCTTTCTTGTTTCGTTTGTGAATCGAAAACTTTACAGGTTTGGCATCGATTCAGTATGTGGACCGGATGAAATGGCCAAAGCAGAGGAACTGAAGAGAAAGGCAAGAGCAGAGAGGTTAATTTTTCTCTATGCTTTATTAGTATCGTGTTAGAGAAATTTGTACAATTCATTTTTCCTCAGTTCGTCTATCTTTTCTGTTTTTCAGATTTGAGCTCTTAACTTTGTCTATGGCTACTGATGAGGAGGCAAAGAAGAAAGCTCGGCTTGCCAGATTTGCCCCATTTTCGTAGAGTTCCCTTTGGTTCAATAAGAAAGCTACATCAACAAGTCTTATTCTCAGCCAATTGAAAAAGCCGAGATATTAACCATTTAGGCCGCGTTTGATAACGATTTCGTTTTTAGTTTTCTGTTTTTGAATGTTTTTGAAAATTTATGTTTGTTTCTTCCTAATTTATTGCGAGTTTCACATTTCATAAATAAACATTTGAATTCTTACTCAAATTCCCAAAACAAAAACTACTATTTAAAAACTATCATTTTAGTTTTCAAAACTTGACTTGGTTTTTTAAAAACATTGTTAGAATGTAGATAACAAAACAAAGAAACTTATAACTGAAAGTATAGTAGGGTTTATAAGCTTAATTTTCAAAAATCAAAAACCAAAAACCAAATGGTTATCAAACGAGACCTTAATTCTCCTATCCTGAACCTTTTCAGTTTAAGGATGCGGCCATTATTTTGTATGAAATGTCTAACCATTAGACGAATGTGAAGTTTTAAATTTCCAGAACTTCATCCTCTTCATCAAATTGGAGGGTCTACTTCCTTTGAGTTCGATCCAAGTAAATGGAAAGGGAGAAGTACCTGTTGGTTCCTTTTTCGTAGGTTAAGCAACTTTTGTGGGGAAAAATTTCAATGGTCAAAAGTTTTACAGTCCATAGTTTATAATTTCTGATTCTGTTTTCTGGAAGTAGAAGATTTTATGGAAGGAAGAACATTGGCCCAAAGGAAGTGTTCTTTTTTCCAACTGTTTCATTTGTTGATGATCAACAGACTTGTGATTTGCATCTTGCAGACCTTGTTCAATTTAATATACATGGGGAGAAGTTATCTAATTGAGTCATATATCCTTTGCAGGTTCATATTGATTTTCACTGGTGTTCCTGATTTGTTTCTTTCTCCACATTTGCACACTGAAATCCTGATGCATAGCATTACTATTGTCATCCAGGGCCTTTTCTCGAGTCGCTGAATAAGATGCGACGGCGTGAGGAGGCTCTTAACCATTCTTTTGTACAGGACCAAGTGTTTTCTTTTTCGTTTTTGTTGATTGACACAGGGCGATGGATCGAATTCAGAGGCGTCCTTAATTCTAAGAACACATTTATATCACCTTTTGCTTCTTCCCCAATCCCCTTACCAATTACTAGCACAAGATCTCTACCCTCATCAAGTTTCTGCTGTAATTGTTCTAGTTCAAAAGGTATCAACATGGCAGGGGTGTTTGGTCTTAATCATAATCGAGAATGGCAGATGGAACTCGAAAGTGTTTAGGATTTGCTTCAAGAACCTTGTGACAGCTTTTACTGGTTGATTTATCCATATTTTTCTCAATTAAACCTTCAATAGCATGTCCTATGGGGTAAGGAATGGCTTGTTCACCTTTCATGTAAAGATTTGGCTTTCACTCTGTGTTTCAGGCTTGCTCTTCTTAGGCTTATTGGTGAAGGGTATGATATCATAGGCCAAGTTCATACAAGGTATATATATATATATCATCATTTGCTTATCCTACAGTGGTATCAGCCATTTTTCATGCCTGCTAATCTATACACCAACTCTCAAAACAAGAGAATACTATGTGTTGAGTTGATGGTAAAGAACTGGACAATGTTGATATTTCTGATGGAAAAACAAGATTTACAAAGATGAAGGACGTCGTTTCATTTTGTTACATCAAGAAACAATTTACGAACTTTGTACATTTACATCCTGTCATCTTCTATTTTACTTGCTAATAGAAGATCTTACAAATTGATAGATCTTTCTAAGAAGCCTGAATTTTCTAGTTTTGTTTGTCAAGAAATTGAAAAGGGTATAAAGGCATTAACAAAGTTTACCAGCTAGGAGTTTGCCGTCAAAGGGAGACCTTCTCCTCCTCTGATTGACAAGGAACAAGGGGAGGGCCTACCATTGATCAAATGAGGATCTAAGAACATAACTACAACAGAAATGTCATCGTGGAAATGCCTTCTCACACCTCTGTCTATCTTTTTCAGGTCTGAATATCTCATCTCTCTTTTTTTAGCTGCTTCTCGAAGTGCAGCCTTGATAAGTCTCCTTGCTATTCCCTGCAGTTTTCACCAAGTTGAACCATAAATTCAAGACCATTTTGGTAACGAATATGAAAGTAGATAGTGTCATCAATTCAATGCCATCGATCAACAAGATGGTGGTTTACGAGAAGATGAAGATGGATTCTTACATTTCGAGGATAGCTGTTGACGATGTCAACAGCCTTCTGGTTGCTAAGGTGCTCCCACAGGCCATCAGAAGCAAATATGAGATATTGATCATCTGGGCGGAGTTTGTGTACCAGTATTGACGGTTCTGCGCTGAGGATCGGTTTGTAAAACGGCTCAGGCAGTTGAAATTTAGACGGCAGAGGCGGTCTGTTGAACTTTGCCTTTTTCAAATATGCATCACCAATGGATCTTGAAATCTGCAAGGGGTAAGCTTTTGAAGATTCAGAACTCTAGAGGCTTTCTAGATTGCTCCACTTAACAATTAACAGCTACCTTCTGAGATTTCGAGAAATTTTCCAGGAAAATTACCTGTATGATACCTTTAACACGCCAAACATTGTGTTTTAGGATCACAATCTGAGGATCATCTGGATGAACCATCCGAAGTTCATCTCTCACCGACTCTATGCTTGCATTGTGCTCAGTGGACAATTGAATGGCAATGACTTCTCTAGTGGCTCTCTCAGTTCTCCCGAGCACCGCTCGCGAATCGCCTGCATTTGCAATATATAGCTGTCCATTGCATATGATCCCCACCAAACAACATGTTCCAGCAGATGCAATCTTTGGTTCATTGAGCCACTGTTTCTGGACAAGAGAGAGAAATCCCTCTTCTGTTGCTGCAAAAGCCTTCCTGATAACATTTTCTGATATGTTTTGGTGCAAAGATGCATATCCTGCACTTCGAAAAACCACAAAGACACATCAAAATAAGCTCGTGGGAGCTTTAAAATTCCTGCAAAATTCAAGAACCAGAAAAACAAAAATTCAGATTGTAAAATGTTTGCAATGAAGATGAAAAACCAACTTTTGAGATTGCTGAAGAGATTGTCGTTGACGAACCGTGAAGCTTCAGTTCCGCCATGACCGTCATAAACTCCGACAAAGGTCCCCTGCGGACCTGGGTCGGTCATACTCAACGCCCCAGATTCAAGCTGGCTTTGATCTTCCACCACATTATTAGCTTGGATCACTGCCATGGAGAATTGTCCATAAACATGGTGCCCCAGATCCTTAGACCACGACAATCCATCAACTCGTCCGTTCGAATCGCCATCATCATGAGGTTTCCAGCAGGGTTTAACCATTTCTTTTCTAAAAAACCAGTCACTGGACACAAATTACAGGAGTTTCTGTTTCATATGCATCATCCAAATGAGCCAGCAATCAAAAAATTCATCATCCCAGATCAAGAACACGACCTACACCAAATCTCAGCTCCAGGTTTTGTTTATTCTCAACTCTCACAACCGTTATTCCTGAAACTACAACATCCCCCCCTATATATCCAGACACCATTAATATGAACAACAACAAAAATTTCAGATAAAAGACCGGACAGGTATGGGCTAAATTAACTGCAAATATGTCCCTTGAGACAAGAAAGCAACAGTCTTAATACAAAGTTCAGAGAATATGGAGGTGATGCTGGTCCTGTGTACCTTGAATCTGGGAATTTATGGGTTTGGCTCTTGCTTCTGTGTCATCTTCCAGGAACAAACTGAGCTGTAAAAGCACATAACTGTTAAGAAAGTGGCAGCCTTTGGTCTGAAATCAGTGTGATCAAAAGGGGAGAACCAGCTGATTGAATCAGTGAGGAGGGTTTTTGGAAGCTTTTTCCACAGAGGATCGATCCAGGTTAGTTTCTCTTTCTCTTTTCTTTTTTTTCTTATGCGATCTAGCATGGGGATAATAAAAACACACTAAACAAACTACAAATCTGACATTGTTGTCCCTCCTCTCCCCAATCCCTTCTTTTCTTCCTTGTTCTCTTCCCTCTTCTGTATTTTTCTCCTTTGCCTTTTCTTTTTTCTTTTTTCTTGTTCTGTATTTTTATAGACAAGTGGTGGCTTTTTATGGGTTTGGGGCCTTTGGCCACTTCATGTCTGCACTTCAATTATAAAATGCTTTAACTGAAATTTATGAGCAAAACCCACCATTTCTAATCACCTTATCATCACCATAACCCACTCTTTCAGGCAAATTTTCCTCATCTAAATCAGAAAAGCCTTCTGGGTATCGAACTATCGACCTTTTCGAATGTTAATTGGTATCTTATCCACTCTCTTATGCTCAAATCGACAGAAAAACCCTTTTCTTATTATTATAAAACCATAAAACATATACCTCGATCAAGTGGTCAAATGTTGAAATCTCCTACTTTTTTCTGATTTCTGATCTGCAATGGGATTTCTCCTTCCTTTTAAATCCTAAACCCACCCTTTCTAATCACCTTATCATCACCATAACCCACCCTGGAAAGGCAAATTTTCCTCATTTAAATCAGAAAAGCCTTCTGGGTATCAAACTTTCGACCTTTTCGAATCTTAATCGGTGTCTTATCTACTCTGTTATGCTCAAATTGACAGAAAAGCCCTCTTTTTTTATTATTATAAAATCATAAAACATGTATCCTCGATCGAGTGGTCAAAAGTCGAAATTTCCACCTTCTTTGTTTTAAAAAATAAGGTAGGCTTTTTGAAGTGGAATTTAGCATTGGTTTCTTTCTTTATCCCCCATCTTCTTTGGCATGGTAGAGAGATAAGATAAGACATTAATGAGCTTAGCTCAGCTAAAGCCTAAACTAAGCCTTCTTAATTATCAAAATTAAAAAGGAATTGATTGAGTGAGCTTTTTGGCTCAATAAATATATAAAAAATTTCTAAAAACTGTATTTCCATTACAAAGCAACAATAAAGTGGTTGTGAAATTAAATCTGAAATGGAATTGCATAGCTGTAAGCATGGCCAAGCAATTATGAAAGAGAGAGAAATAAGTTAAAAGGGAAAAGGATAAGAGTGGGGAATTATATTCTGTCAAATACAAAGCTCATAATTTGTCAATCAAAAGTCTTATTACAGATTCCAGTGTCTCTATCATACTACTTATAAAAATTAGTTATTATAAGTTATAAACTTTTATTAATTGCAATTTTTGGCCATTAGTTTTTGCCTAAACCTATAAAATAACCATAATTTTTTTCAATTAATTCTTTCAAAATGAAATTATTAAAATTGGTTAACCAAAAGCTCTGATAGGTCATTAAATTATTGTTTGTTAAGATGTTTAGACACATGGACATGTTTTTCATATACAAAATCTAACTCACCCATCAATATAATTCATTTCTTCCAAGTGGTGTCTATGATTTTCTTTTTCTTTTGAGAAAAGCCCCTAGAATTGTCTAATAAATCAAGATTGAAGTTGAGAAGTTTAAAAGATTAAAACCAAATTGAAAATTACTCATGTACCAAATATAAAACATTTTGTAAATATGACAAAAAATAAGTGATAGTCACAGATAGATTGTTAGCACGGATAATCATGGATAAAATGGCTATCACTTATAGACATGGACAAATTCTATAAAAATAACAAAAGTATATCAGTAGTTATTAGTCATTGATTTGCTATCCGTGACTATTACTGATAAAAGGTTATATAGAAGGTTATTCGTGATATAAATTGTCATCTTTGCAAATCTTTTAAAAAAATGCTATATTTTTAATTATTTTACTCTACATTGGTGCAATTTCTTTATTCTTAATTGTTTTCTTAAAAAAAATTAGGGTTGGTTGCACAAAATTTAAAATATTTTGTAAATATTGCAAAAAATCAATGACTATCATTGATAGACTGCTATCGCTGATATATGACTATTAGCGATAGTCAATGACCAAATTCTATAAAAAAAAACTCTATAAAAAACTGAAGTGATAGGCTATTATCTGTGATAAACTACTATCAATGATATAAATTTTTGATATAAATTTTCTGTTATATTTTTAATTATTTTACTTCTAGTACAATTTTCCAAACATGAATTAGTTGAAACTTTTGGGAAAATCTTGATTTCATTTCAATAAAAAAGTCTTGGGTGTAACCAAAAAGAAGAATATTTTGGTGGAAATCTTGAGAGTTTACTTTGATTTATTTTAGGGTTTTCTCCATCCGTACAGTTGTAACCGACATAAAGGAGCCTCTCTTTCACACTAATTTTTCAATATGGTGAATTTCTTCTCCTCTATTCATACTATTTTCTCTCCTATATTCTTTATTTTTCTTATTATTTTATTGCTTGATCTTTGCCACTAAATCAAGAATGAAAATATTGATATTGATATCGAGATTTCGATTTCGATTTCAATTTTAATGAAGATGAAATATCGATATCGACGGTTATGTTTGTAAATCATTTTTTAAAACTAATTAATAATTAGTTTTTTTAATTTCCAAACGTAATAGATTTATTATTAGTAATTTAGTATCTATATTCATATTGAGATTAACAGACCGTTAGACCCTATAACATTTAGTTGTCAAATAAACGAAAAATTAATTTCTAGGTAGATGACCATCACTATTGAATCCATTCCCTCAAAGAGGGTATTAATAGTTTCAATGATAGTTTATGTTTTACAGATATTTATAAAAGATATCATATCGACGTATCAATAGATATTTTTATCCATATCTTTTTTAAAAGGATAAAATATGTGTTTTAGTCTTTGATTTATGACCCTTTTTTTAATCATATTATTCAAAATATTTCAATTTAGTCGAGTTTTTTCAAGTATATCCTCAGTATCACTATAAGTGTATAGAAATTGGCTGATAATAATCATACATAGTAAGTTGATGAAATACCAAGTTGGCGAAATTTAGAGAATGAATTAGGCCAACTTAAAAGTCTTTTATTCCTCCTATGAAATTCGAAGAAGTTCACATAGATTTTTCTCTCTTTTTTCAGGTGGCCTAATTCTTCTTCTAATTTTATGCCAACTCGAGAACATAATCGACCAATTTTAACATTAAAAAAAAAAAAATGAAAAAACATATAGGAAAATTGTAACAGATGTCAATTTAGAGTAAAATAATTAAAAATATAGTACTTTTTTAAAATATTTGCAGATATGACAATTTCTATCACTGATAGGATGGTCTATATCACCTCTGTTTTTTATAGAATTTTGTCTGTGACTATTACTATATAGCAAGGATATCAGTGATAGCTACTGATTTGATTTTTTGTCATATTTGCAAAATATTTAAATTTAGCTAAATTTACCATTATTTTAGGCCTAATTGTTGTTTGTGCAATCAGCCTAAACATATATTTAGTTTTTTTTTTTTTTTTTAAATATTATGCCAAACAGATATTATGGAATTTTATGATAAATCAACTAACAATTTCTCACCAAACCCATGAAAAGAATTTTTTTTATTTTAACATATTATGAAATGGAAATTGTTACCATCTCTATGTCTTAAATTTGGAAAAGTGGAGCCATAGCTGCTTCAACCAAAAGGATGGGAAATACTTGGTTCTAAGGAAAATCCTTTTCCTTTTTACTCTCTAAAGATAAAAAGAACACATTCAAATGCTTTACCACTTATTTGGAAAGTACATGAAAAATCTTTTTATTTAAATATTTTATACAAAAAAAAAAAAAAAAAAAAAAAAAGTCTAATTTTTTTTAATTTTTGGAATTGATGTGAACATTACACCAACCAGAATGAGTGGTACATGCACAAGACCCTGTTTGTGAGATGAAGTTATAGATGTTCCCTAGCAATGTCTGGATCTGATTGATCATATTGTCCTCTTAGAGACCCCCCCTCCTCTCTCTCTCTTTTTCTAAATATGTAAATATTTAGCTTTTTGTACACGTGTTTGCTTTCGGTAGGGTAAAATTGAGTCGTCTTTCGAGATTTGAAAGAGTCGTCTTCTATTCGAGTTATTCGATTGAGTTATAGATGAATCATGTTGAGAAGATCAAAAAATAAAAATTGAATAATGATCTTGATTTGGTCAAGAAGAGAAGTGAACTCATTAGCTATAGTGAAATTTAATTGAAGTGGAAGGTAATTATAGAGATGATCATAATAGAATTATATAGGTCTCGCTTTCAACACTACTTTCATCTATAATTTCTTGTTTTCTTATCTACTTTTTATTAGTATTTTTTAAAATTCAAACCAAGTTTTAGAAACAAAAAAAAATAGTTGTTAAAAACTTGTTTTCGTTTTTGGAATGAATACAAATGTTTCCTTAGGAAATATGAAAACAGATTTGAGAAAACAAGCACAATTTTTAAAAACTCAAAACCCAAAAGTAGGGACCATATCAATACAAATTCATTTATGATGAGAACTTGACTCGATTATGAATAAATTACACTAAATAATTGCATTTGTTTACAATTATTACAAACTCATCATCGTCGAATGAAAGTCTAAATAGAGTTTGAGCTAATTAATACGTTTTTTTTTAGTACAACAAAGGTAGGGTATGTGGATTTGAACCTCGAACAAGGAACAAGTAAATGTCAATTACTACCGAGCAATGATGAAAATGGTTTGATATAGATATTTAGGATAAATGGATATCTCTAATATCTTTTATAAATACCCGTAAAACATAAAAAATATCATCTATTAATCCCAATATGGATATAGATACTAATAATAAGATCTATAACTTGGTTTGGAAGTAAAATAAACTTAATTATTAATTTAAATATATTTTTTTTTGAAAAAAATGATTTACAGAATTATTCATCGATATCGATATTTCACTAATATATCCATGGGTATATCCGTAAAATTGAACTTCCGATATCGATATTTTCGTCATTGTCACTGAGTCATGTTCATGTTGGCAACTAATTAAGAGTTGTATGTTGATAAAATCACGGTCATTCTCGAACGTGAATCGAAATAGAAATGAATACAAATTTGTCGAGGTTGAGGCATGATGATTTTGGTTTTCATGTCTCAAAGGAAGCTTGGTTTATGAAGGCAATATGGGATGTTTCACCCTCTCTCTTTTAAAGCCTAAAAAAAGCATAAAAATTGAAACAATAATTATGAGTTTGAATTGACTCAAAAGACTCTCTTCTTCCACAGTTGTTTGGTGGATGTCTTGCTTTGAGCTCACAAAGAGTCATGTTGGTGCCCTCTTCTTCTTGCAAATGCCTTTCACATCCCAACTTCAACCCTTCACTATAAAAGCAATAATCCAAAAAAAGAAAAAGAAAACAAAGGATTTAAGAGAATAATTAGTTGATTAGACTCAAAATTAGAGGCTTCTTAAGGGACATTTTGATTAAGATTTGCTTGAGAATGAGATGTTTTAAAGTGTTATCGAATGGAACAATCTAAGAGATTGCTTGATGAGGATTCTAATTTTGGTTTTAAGAAGTTGAGCTTCTTTATTAATATTTTTTTGTCTTTTTAAAAATACCCATAAATTTATTCTTATGGAAGATTAGGGATGTCCACGGAGCGGGGACGGTAATGACTTGGCTTCCCCGTCCTCGTCCTCGTCCTCGTCCTCGCTCTCCTTGGTTTTCAGTCGAGAATTTCCACCCTGTTTAGCTAATGGGAAAAAAAATTGTCTCACTCCCTTCCGTTCCCCACCCTATTGAAGATATAATATAACATTGTGGGACGAGGATTCTAACAATCGACCTCCACAACGAATCAAAGACTAGTTCAGTGGATAAGACATTAATTATCATCTCAATCTTGAGTTATCAAAAAAAAAAAAAAACATGACATAGCATTTATGGTTTATGAAAATAAAATATATAGGTTAAATTACAAGTTTAGTCCATAAATTTTCAATGCCATGTTTAACATACTTAATAGGTTCTCGAACTTTTAATTTTGTGTTAATAACATCATTATTTAAAATTCACAATTAATTTTGTGCCTAATAGGACCTCAACCTTTCAAATTTGTGTTTAATAGGATCACAAATTCTTAAAACAAATGTCAAATAGTGTCCAAACTTGTTATACACAAAATTAAAAGTTCAAGAATTTATTAGACATTTTTAAAGTTTAGTGACCTATTAGATAGACAATTAAAAGTTTATGAATTTATTAGACATTTTTTTTTTAAGTTTAGAGATTTCCTAGATACAACTTTAAAAAAATATGAACTAAATTCATAATTTATCCAAATATATAGAAGTACAAATATTAAAATAAAGGGAAATTGTGAAGAATAACTTGACAATAAATTTTGGCAATTGTTTTTTAGAATCTCAAAGCAGTATTTGATGAGCCTAATGACCTAATAATTGTGTATGACCGCCATAAGAGTATATCCAACGGATTCATACACTGCTTGTAATGACTTGACAATACACAGGTTGTGATTTTCCAGAACCCGGGTTTCCATTTTCCGGATCTTCAAGGTAGTGTATACTTAGCAATACACTCATTGTGATTTAGAATTTCCATTTCAATCTTTAGCATCAATGGTCCAACGTTTAAATATCTGCGTTAGTTTCGTCTCACCCCATTATAAATATTATGCTAATATTAGAAGTTAATTATTTTCCAACAAAATGATTGAGTTAGCTATTTTTCAACTTCTACTATTTTTTTTTTAAGTCTATTTTTATTTTAAAAACATCTTACTTAAGGTTTGTCTAAATGCAAATTGTTTCAGACATTTTTGTTTGCTTGTCAAATGAGACTTTGTAACACATAAAAATTACTGGATCGTCTTCACCAAAATGCAAAACAAGGAAAATAAGGTAGTCATCTAATGACCTTCTCAATCTGTTCTTTTAATTTTGTCGGTAAACTAGCACTAGATCCAACAAATCTCGCTAATGTTTCACAATTCCTCAGATTTTTACGCGTCAATCACTCGATATAGAAGTTAACTATTTTTCAATAAAATAATTAGGTTAGGTATTTTTTAACTTGCACTATTTTATTTCAATTATTCTTTTAGTTTCCTCTAAAATAAAATAAATAAAAAATTAAGAAATTAAAAGTCAATACGAACGTAGTTGAGTGATTAAAGTATATTACTCATTTTCATATGGTTGAAATCCCCTGTCAAAAGAAATGAATAAGAAAATCAAATTACTGAAAGACAACGTGAATATCTTCCAAAAAAGTCGACATAAATAGCAACATGAACATGAACATGAAAGTCAAATCACAAAAACACAATGTGAATAGCAACATGAGCATCAACATGAACATGAACATGAGCGTGAGCGTGTTTGAATATCTTCCAAAAATTTATAAATAAAAAAAATAAAAATTATTCAAGGAAGAAACAATGTTAATATCTTCCAAAAATTTATAAATAGAATGTAAAGAGAACCATTTTTTTATTATTATTATTTATTTAGTTAATTAACCATTAACTAAGGGTGAGAACTAATTTTAAGAAATTACCACCATTAAATTTAGACATTTAAAAATACATAGTCTAAAATGGAACAAATTTTATACTAACAACCAAAATGGTGTCAAACCGAGCATAGTTCAATTGGCATAGGGTTGTGCCGGTGAGGGTTCAATCCCCGCATTAATTAAACTACCGTTGCAAAAAAAAACAACCAAAATGGTATTTTAAGTTTTTTTTTTTTTTTTTTTCATATTAGTAGGGCATGAAACAAGTAATATCCATGTTGTGAAAAAAAAAAAAAAAAAAAAAGGTAATATCCATTTTGCCATTGAAATATGGGTTGGGCCTGATGGGCTTCTATGAGGCCCATCTCCAAATCCAAATCTAAAATCTCTCTCCCTTTCTCTCTCACACATTTGAGTTCAATTTGAGCTAACTTTAATCATGTTAAGTTCACAGATCTCCATCGAGCTCTGAATTCTTTCTCTGGCGTGCTTCAACAATCCTTTCACTAATCACCGGCTTCAACTCGCCAGTTTCTGATTTTTCCGGCGAGTTCACGGCAACAATTGCAAGTGAATCGAATTCCTCTCCACCATTTTCAATCTTCGTTTTGTCGCAGCAAATTTCAGCAGCAGAGGACCTCGAGATGGTAGAACCTCGAGCATTTCGACTCTTTTCCGACGAAATTGAAGGTTCTGAGTTCACCACCGTGGAAGAAAGGTTATGTGATTCGAGCTTTTTCCTCAGTAATTGAAGCCTCTTTTTCTGCTTTTGTTCTCATTTGAATCTGAATCTGTGATTATCTTCTCTAATTCTTTTGACTGCAACATGTTTGATAAAATGCTTGAACGAAATAGAATAGGGAAAATGGACTAAATTAGAGTAAAAATGAGGAGAGTTTTGGCATTGGTAATACCCTTTTGCCCATGAGCTCTGCCTCCTCTTTGGCAAGCAATGATGCTTGCCTCTCTGCTAGTAATCTTCTTCTCAGGCACTCCATTGTTTTCAAAACATCACCACCTTCCATTTTGTTGCTACTGCCACAAAACCCACATCAAAGTTTAGAGAGATGGATAGCACAAAACCCACATCACATTTTAGAGAGAAAGATGGATAGCACAAATTGGAGAGCATTCATGTAACCCACATATCGCTATTGTATGAGTTTTCCATTCCATCATCTATCAATAAAATTGTTTCTCTTCTAAAAAGAGATAGCACAAACATAGCACAAAACCCGCATCACATTTGAGAGAGAGATAGCACAAAATCGAAAAATTATTTAGTGTAGTTGCCACCTTCTAAACCGTTGTATATACGGTGAAACCATAATCTTTAGTTTCTCTTTCTTACATCCAAAGGGTAAAACCACAATAGACATTAATTGTACCATCGACCAACAAGTTGAATAATGGCATAGCTTAATTGGTTAAAACATATATAGATCAAAAGATCAGATATTCGAATCTCTCTTGTATGTGGAATTAAAAAGCCTTAGAGAGAGAAAGAGCACAAAACCTAGAGAGATAGGATAAAACCCAATACCCAAATCACAGTTTAAATCTAGAGGGAGAGAGAGATAATAGACCTCCATTTGATGTCCATCTTGGTATTGGGGTTATTTAGGTTGATGGGTTTGTTTTGAAAACAAATTAAGAAAAAAGGGATGTTTTCAAATTATTTAGAAGAATGGGTTACTTTTTTGTCATTTAGTGGAGTACGCAGGTTGAAGAAGCGTACTCCATGAGAACCCACGCTTTGACTTGGTCAAAACCAAGGTGTGTTCAGTTTTATTATATTTGGGTACACTTTTTTCTTCTTTTTTTTTCATTTTTTTTTTTAAGAATTCCTTTCTTTCTTTAATTATTATATTATTATATACATATTTCATTGCATTTTTTTTTTTCATATTCCTAAAAAAAAAATATGTTTAAATTTTATTTAAACACTTTCTTAATAAAAAAAAAAAAAAAATTAACAATTTTAGTAAAAAATGACTTGATTTAAAAAATTATTGAAAAATTAACCTATTAGATGAGATATTTAAATCTAACATGACGTCAATTTTTAGGAGAGAAGCTTATTTACTCAATTTTTTTAAACATGTTTTTTTAAAAAATTAACCTCTATACTGCTCCTGCTGTATATTTTTTTAAACATATTTTTTTTAGGAATGATAATTGTAAAAAGCTGAGTTCTTTTCTTCACTTCAATACTGCTCCAGGTGTCTTGTGTTATTTACTCAAGTTTTTGGAATGATGATTACAAAGAAGGGTGGTTTTGTATTGGAGACATTTTCACAAATATAAAAGAAACAGAAGGAAAATCAAGTTGGAGTGTGTGGATGCAAACCTGACCGTAACTCATAACTAATTAAGACATATATATATATATATATATATATATATCCAAAAAGACGTTTGAATTTTCAACTCCCACATGTTAAAATAAAATAAAAAAATTTAGAGTACAAATATTTCACGTTAATTAAAAGGGTTGGGTGCATAAATAACAATCAAGCAGAAAATAATAACAAATATAGCAAAATATAAAACATTTTGCAAATATGACAAAAAAATCGGTGACTATCATTAATAGACTACTATCACTGATATCCATTGATAAAATGACTATCAAAATTCTATAAAAACATAGATATATAAATAACTATGAGTGATAGTCATTGATTTGCTATCAGCGACTATCACTGATAGAAGACTATCAAGAATAAAATTTGACATATTTGTAAATCTTGTAAAAAAAGTGCTATATTTTTAATTATTTTACTCTAAATTGGCATATTGTACAATTTTCCTAATTAAAATCTATATGGTATGACAATCTTAGTTTTAGATTTTAAGAAAAGAATACTTTTTAAGAAAAGAATACTTTTTAAGAGTAAATAAGCTTCTCTGCTAAAAATTGACGTCATGTTAGATTTAATTATCTCATCTAATAGGTTAATTTTTCAATAATTTTTTAAATCAAGTCATTTTTTACTAAAATTGTTAATTTTTTTTTTTTTTTATTAAGAAAGTGTTTAAATAAAATTTAAACATATTTTTTTTTTAAGAATATGAAAAGAAAAAAAAATGCAATGAAATATGTATATAATAATATAATAATTAAAGAAAGAAAGGAATTCTTAAAAAAAAAATGAAAAAAAAAGAAGAAAAAAGTGTACCCAAATATAATAAAACTGAACACACCTTGGTTTTGACCAAGTACACCTTGGTTTTGACCAAGTCAAAAAGCGTGGGTTCTCATGGAGTACGCTTCTTCAACCTGCGTACTCCACTAAATGACAAAAAAGTAACCCATTCTTCTAAATAATTTGAAAACATCCCTTTTTTCTTAATTTGTTTTCAAAACAAACCCATCAACCTAAATAACCCTTGGTATTGGGTGCCATTTTCTTGGCCTTGGCACAGCTGCTTGGATTAGAACTCAAATAGTCAGAAAAAGTGGAAAGATGAACTCCTAGTCTCTTTAACAAAAAAATTTTATAGAAGGAACTTTTTTGAAAATCTGTCTTCTTCAGATTCTGTGCAAAAGTTGCAGCTGTTTGGTAACTCTGATTTGATTCATCTACCTCCATGTTTAAACCTTCTCATTTATTGCTCTTTAAATACCAAACCCAACCCAACCCATAATTCCAATCATAAACATTCTCTTCTTTCAATAATAACAGCAAATGGTTATAATGCATTAAATATCCTGTTTTTTTCCCCACAGCTTGGCTTGAAAGGGAATTCAACCTCAATTTGGACCTGAAAAGTATTTAACATCCATTTATCTGACTCTTGATAATAGAAATAGTGGAGATATAGAAAATGATTGAATTTATTATAGAGTGAGTTTAAGTTTCTTGACAACAAAAAAAAAAAAATATATATATATATCTTTTTTTTTATAATAATAATAAAAAAAATCCTTGGAATTGAATGCTCTGCTCTAGTGCTCTGGTGGAGCTATTTCTACTTATGGCACTGGCTGGTGAGGCAGGCGATGCCCTCTTCAATCAAATGCTTCAATAAAAGAAGAATTTTGGTAATTTTATGCTACTGGTTCTTTTGAGTTGCCACTTGCCAGAGTAGATTTGCTAATAAGGTGAGAAATGAATCTTATTGAGGTTGAAAAATGTTTGAAATGTTTGTATTTTTTTTTTTTTTTTTTTTTTAGGAAATCTTTGTAATTTTTTCTTGTATAACACGACACTGTATTATTTGACATTTTTGAAAGTGAGGTTGGTTATTTATAACATAGCAAATGAAAATAAAATAAAAATTACATTAACAATTAAACATAACTCAATTGTGTATCAAGTTTCTCTGACCGGCCAAAGCGAGCATAGCTCAGCTGGCATATGTATGACTTGATGACCAAGAGGTCTGTGGTTCGAATCTCCCCACCCCCAATGTACTCAAAAAAAAAAAAGTTTCTCTGACCTACTCAGTGTATCAAGTTTTTAAGATAGGTCAGAGGTTCAAATCTTTTTCTACATGTTGTAAAAAAAATGAAAATAACAAATTGAAAGACAAAGAAAAATAATCATGATACTTCTCGAGACGGATAGATATGTCCCTATGAGCGCTAAACTTCGGCCCAGATTTCTTTCTTCATATTGTAAAGGGGAGCAAACTGCCTGAACGTCATGACGACGAATTAGTCTTCTATGGAAGTAAGGTATCACTCGAGGTCTCTCGAGCCTTGCTAGGGATATCGGATGCGGTAAGGATTCGTGTCGATCTCAACACCCGCCATAGGCCCAGTCGATTCCTGAGCCATTCGTTCTCCCCTCTCGGTTGGCGTTTACCAGCCAGTAGAGCAAGTAAGAGAACAATCAGTGAATGAACAACAAGGAAAGGGGAGAGTGGCCGAGTGGTCAAAAGCCCGCTGGTTGATTTGATCGGACCCCGGACACGCGAGAGCAAGACTGCTCTTGTAGTTCAAGGTAGGTAAGGACTGGCTGCTCGGGGGGGGGGGGGGGGGGGGGCACACCACTCTGTCTCGAAGGCAGGTTAAGTCAAGTGCCAAGTCAGAGTTTCTCAAATGAAGGTTCTGTGATGTCGAATTAGGATTGGTATAATAAATATATCTTCATTAAGTAAATTTTCAACATAACCATTGAATAATTGTTAATTGTCAAACATAGTAGTGTTCAATTAGTTTAGACATACTTCGAACCTTCTCATCGCAATCAAGAGGTCAAGAGGATATAATCTTCCCACACGAGCCACACCCACAGGCCACATGTTGTGAACTAAAAAGAAAGTTATAAATTGATTCTCATTTACACAACTTGCTATTTTTTTTAATTCATTTCGAACATAGTTCAATGAATAAGGCATCAAATTATCCCAGAGGTAGATGATTCGTTCTCAAACCTTCAATAAAATAAAATAAAAACTTGTTTTTCGGGTGGGAATTTGACGTGTCGGATAGTTGGGTAGGAATAAGAATAATAATATTTGTTGTAGATATATTCATCGATAAATTCGTAAATTGGAAGATTCAACTTAGATATTCAATAACTCTAATATCTTTTATAAATAAACATAAGACATTAAAAAAAATCATCTAATAATTTCAATATAAATAATTCAAAATTGAAATTTCGGGGAGGGCAAAACCGACATGTAGTTCCTTTTCCAGTCAAGAGGTGGGCCCGGAATACGTAAGGTTCGCCAACATTCCGAATTGAACATCGTGGAATTTAATAATTAATTAATATATACCGAAGAAACGGGCAAAACGATATGTCGGCACGTGTGATTTTGTCTCTCTGCTTCCTCTTGAAGTAATCATCTTCCCATTTCCTGCAAAACGATATGTCGTTCCGAGGATATTAACAAGAATTACAAGTCTCAAATTACTTCGACCAAATCTATTTCAAATGGTATTAATATTTTTTATTATTTCAATCTAACCATAAGATGTAAATAGAAGAGAAATTGTACGGGATGTCAGTAAAATAATTAAAAATATAGCATTTTTTTTAAAAGATTTGAAAATATGACTATTTTTATCACTGTAGTAGTAAACAATTTTTTGATTTTTTTTAATTAACGAAAAGAGTGTATATTCATATAAAATTAACATTTCTCACTTTTTATTGGACCAAGCATGTAGCTTATTCACGGTTTTTAACCACATGCTTGAAAATTACTCCTTTCACGTTTTGGAAATTAACGGTTTAGAGAACGAGTTTTAAGGTGTTTTTCTTACAGATTTTGGTCCTAAATGTTTGGTTTTATGTCCTAAAACTCGTGGTTTGTAAACTTAATGTATATTCTATTTTGCAATAAAGTTGTTATTGAAATTTATTCAGTAAAGTTGGTATTGAATAAAGTGAATTGTGTTGTCATTTAACCTAACTCCAATAAACTAAGAATGCGGCCCACTTTGTATAGTACAAACGATGTGATCTGAAATCGTTCATGTAGAGACATGTGAGTGGGGGCATATTGTGCAATGAGTTTGCATAAGACTGAACCGCGAAATCAAGTCACTCTTTCTTTATCACTCCGTTTACTGTAAATACTGACTTTTTCATATGATGACTTAGGTAACTCAATCTGAATCCTGAGCACACTATGAACTCCTGTTTATTCGGGATTATCCTTTGATTTGCATGGGTGAGAGTGGCCCGAGATCGCTAACTCAATAAGCCTAATATCTTGGGGATAATACCGGGTAGGGAGCTGGGAACATAGTCCTGCGAGATGGACTTCACTTCTACCCGCTTTTAGGGTTTAGTAGAGAGGTTGTTCCCTTAAGTGATGACTTCGAGTCTTAAACAATGGGTTCACCCTCTCATTGGCCTGAGAGAGATCTGGTTTGGTGCTTGGACCACAAATCAATTGTTCATTAGAGGAGTAGTGGGGACTTAAGATATAAGATGTAATTACGGGGGTAAAACGGTAATTTGACCCAACTGTAATTACGAACGACCTGTGAAAGATCGACTAACTAATGACGGTTATATCAAGAGGACAAAAATATATCTACGGTGAGGAGAGTGCAATTCTTGAGCTTTAGTGGAGTCCCCGAGGGTTAACGAATGTTGGTTAGTTTGACTAAAGAGTTTGACCGATTAATCTCGTATCGTTGAAGCTCATGATCTGTAGGCCATTTAGGTTCTCCTAGCTAGCTCGGATTAAGTCGTGTAACAATATGAGAGAAAAGAATTTGAATTTATTCAAATTTGATTTTGGAAGTTAGATGAACATATTTTAATATGATTTAAATATGAGATCGGTCTAAAACATGAATAGGGATTCATGTGCGAAAAGTCGGTTTTTGGAAAATCGGGATTAGTCTTATTATTTAATTAATATTTGATATTGAATTAAAAAATAATAGTAATTTTATTTATGAAATAATTTTTAAAACAAAATAAATTAAAGTAAGTGGATTTTGCCAACCAATTTGGTAGAAGGTGGGTTATGAGTAACCTACTCAAATCTCTTCAAATATGGACATATGGCAATGACTAATCCTTCCCATTTCAAGGTGTCTTAACATTGAAGCTTAAGGTTGCCTATAAATGAAGAGAAAACTCAAAAGTTGATTTTTTTTTTTTTTTTAATGCTTGAGTTTTGTTGGAAGTTTTGGATGTGTGACATTCTTTTTCAAAACTCTCATCAAATAGACCTCTCATTTCTCATCTTTTCCAAATCCCTCTCATAAAAAGGTCTCACCACCTCGTTGCTCGGCCTGAGAATAGTCGGGACTACACTAGAGGTGGTGTTCGAAGTGTTCGTGAGGAGGATCAAGCAACGAAGTTGAAGAAATTCAAACTACAAAGGTATGTGTTCTTGTTTCTCTAGATTTCCTAGCTTTGAACATGTTTTTTTTAGCTAAATTGATAAAAAATTAGAGTGTCAATTGATCCAAATCGCTTCCGCATTTGTGATATGCGCACATTCACTAAAGCTATGGGGTTGTAGGTTAATGAAGCTCCTAAACCCAACATTGAAAAAAGAAAGTGAAAATGTACTCATAAAAAAATCACCAAAATGATCGTTTTTAAACCAAAATTGGTGGACTATAGTAAACGATTTTTTGACTTTTTTTAATTCACGAAAAAATAAATATTCATATAAAATTCTCATTTCTCAATTTCTATTGGACCAAGCATGTAGCTTATTCACGGTTTTCAACCATGTGCTTGAAAAGTAATCATTTCGGGTTTTGAAAATTTTCGGTTTAGGGAACGTGTTTTAAGGTGTTTTTCTTACGAATTTTGGTCATAAAGCTACGGGGTTGTAGGTTATAGAAGTTCCTAAACCCAACATTGAAAAAAGAAAGTGAAAAATGTACTCATTAAAAAATGACCAAAATGACCATTTTTAGACCAAAATTTGTAGACTATATAGTATATGATTTTTTTTACTTTTTTTTAATTAAAAAAAAATGTATATTCATCTAAAATTCTCATTCTTCACTTTTTATTGGACCAATCATGTAGCTTATTCACGATTTTCTACCATGTGCTTGAAAAGTACAACTTTCAAGTTTTGGAAATTTACCGTTTAGGGATAGAGTTTTAAGGTGTTTTTCTTATAGATTTTGGTCCTAAAGCAATGGGGTTGTAGGTCAATGAAGCTCCAAAACCCAACATTGAAAAAAAAAATGAAAAATGTACTCATTAAAAAAATGATAAAAATGACCGTTTTTTACTAAAATTGGAGGACAGTAAACGATTTTTTTAAAAAAAATTAATTCACAAAAAAAGTGTATATTCATATAAAATTAACATTCCTTACTTTCTATTGGACTAATCATGTATCTTATTCACGCTTTTCAAACGCGTGCTTAACAAAATACAACTTTCGAGTTTTGGAAATTTACGGTTTAGGGATAGAGTTTTAAGGTGTTTTTCTTACAGATTTTGGTCCTAAAGATATGAGGTTGTAGGTTAATAGAGCTCTGAAACCCAACGATGAAAAAAGAAAGTGAAAAATGACCAAGATGACCGTTTTTTACTTCTTTTTAATTCATGAAAAAAGTGTATATTCATATAAAATTAACATTCCTCACTTTCTATTAGACCAAACATGTAGCTTATTCACGGTTTTCAACCATGTGCTTGAAAACTACTCATTCCGGGTTTTAGCAATTTAGGGTTTAAGGAACGAGTTTTAAGGTGTTTTTTTACAGATTTTGGTCCTAAAGTTATGGGGTTGTAGGATAATGAAGCTACGAAATCCAACATTGAAAAAAGAAAGGTAAAAATGTACTCATTAAAAAATGACCAAAATGATTGTTTTTTACGAAAATTGGAGAACTATAGTAAACGATTTTTTTTTTTTTTAATTCACGAAAAAATTGTATATTCGTATAAAATTAACATTCCTCACTTTCTATTGGACCGAGCATGTAACTTATTCACGGTTTTCCACCACGTGCTTGAAAATTACTCATTCCGGGTTTTGAAAATTAATAGTTTAGGGAACGAGTTTTAAGATGTTTTTCGTATTGATTTTGGTCCTAAAGCTATAGGGGTAGGTTAATGAAGCTCATAAACCCAACATTGAAAAAAGAAAGTGAAAAATGTACTCAATAAAAAAAAGTCTGTTTAAAAAAAAAAAAAAAAAAAAAAAAAAACAGAACTATAGTAAATGATTTTTCGGGTTTTTTGAATTCACAAAAAAAAGTGTATATTCATCTAAAATTTGCGTTCCCTAATATTTATTGGACCGATCATGTAACTTATTCACGATTTTCAAACATGTGCTTGAAAAGTACTCCTTTCGGGTTTTAGAAATTTACGGTTTAGGAATAGAGTTTTAAGGTGTTTTTCTTACAGATTTTGGTCTTAAAGCTATGAGGTTGTAGGTTAATGAATCTCTGAAACCCAAAATTGAAAAAAGAAAGTGAAAATGTACTCATTAAAAAATGACCGATTCTTACTAAAATTGGAGGACTAACGATTTTTTGACTTTTTTTTAATTCACCAAAAAAGTGTATATTCATATAAAATTAATTTTCCTCACTTTCTATTGGACCAAGCATGTAGCTTATTCACGGTTTTCAACCCCGTTCTTGAAAATTACTCCTTTCAAGTTTTGGAAATTTACGGTTTAGGGAACGAGTTTTAAGGTATTTTCTAACGGATTTTGGTCCTAAATCTATAGGGTTGTAGGTTATTGAATCTCCGAAACCCAAAAAAAGAAAGTGAAAAATGTACTCATTAAAAAAGGAACAAAATAACAAAATGACCATTTTTTACACAAATTGGAGGACGTAAACGGTTTTTTGATTTTTTTTTTAATTCACGAAAAAAGTGTATATTCATATAAAAATAACATTCCTCACTTTATATTGGACCAAACATGTAGCTTATTCACCGTTTTCAACCACGTGCTTGAAAATTACTTCTTCAAGGTTTTCGAAATTAATAGTTTAAGGAACGAGTTTTAAGGTACAAATTTTGGTCATAAAGCTATGACGTTGTAGGTTAACGAAGCTCCTAAACCCAACATTGAAAAAAGAAAGTGAAAAATTTACTCATTAAAAAATGACCGTTTTTAAAACAAAATGGGTGGACTATTGTAAACGATTTTTTTTAATTTTTTTAATTCACGAAAAAGTGAATAATCATATAAAATTCCGATTCCTCAATTTTTATTGTACCAAGCATGTAGCTTATTCACGGTTTTCAACCATGTACTTCAAAATTACTTCTTTCAAAAGTTTACGGTCGAAGGAATGAATTTTAAAGTATTTTTCTTACGAATTTTGGTCCTAAAACTATGTGGTTGTAGTTTAATGTAGTTTAATGAAGCTCTGAAACACAACATTGAAAAAAGAAAGTGAAAAATGTACTCATTAAAAAATGTCCAAAATGACTGTTTTTAGACAAAAATTGGAAGACTATAGTAAACGATTTTTTGTCTTTTTTTAATTCAAGAAAAAAGTGTGTATTCATATAAAATTCACATTCCTCACTTTTTATTGGACCAAGCATGTAGCTTATTCATGGTTTTCAACCATGTGCTTCAAACGTATTCTTTTCGGGTTTTGGAAATTTACGGTTTAGGAAACGAGTTTTATGGTGTTTTTCTTACGGATTTCGGTCCTAAAGTTATGGGGCTGTAGGTTAATGAAGCTCCTAAACCCAACATTGAAAAAGGAAAGTGAAAATGTATTCATTAAAAAATGACCAAAATGACATTTTTTTACCAAAGTTGGAGGACTATAGTAAACGATTTTTTGACTTTTTTTAATTCACCAAAAAAGTGCATTCATATAAAATTCACATTCCTCACTTTTTATTGGACCAAGCATGTAGCTTATTCACGGTTTTCAACCATATACTTGAAAATGTACAACTTTCGAGTTTGAGAAGTTTACGGTTTAGGGATACAGTTTTAAGGTGTTTTTCTTAGAGATTTTGGTCCTAAAGTTATGGGAAGTTAGGTTAATAAAGCTCTAAAACCCAACCATGAAAAAAGAAAGTGAAAAATGACCAAAATAACCATTTTTTATTCTTTTTATTCACGAAAATAGTGTATATTCATATAAAATTAACATTCCTCACTTTCTATTGGACCAAACATGTAACTTATTCACGGTTTTCAACCATGTGCTTGAAAACTACTCATTCCGGGTTTTAGAAATTTTAGGTTTAGGGAACGAGTTTTAAGGTGTTTTTCTTAGAGATTTTGGTCCTAAAGCTATGGGGTTGTAGGATAATGAAGTTCTGAAATCCAACATTCAAAAAAGAAAGGTAAAAATGTACTTATTAAAAAATGACCAAAATGACCAGTTTTTACGAAAATTGGAGAACTATAGTAAACGATTTTTTTTTTTTTAATTCACGAAAAAATTGTATATTCGTATAAAATTAACATTCCTCACTTTCTATTGGACCGAGCATGTAACTTATTCACGGTTTTCAACCACGTGCTTGAAAATTACTCCTTCCGGGTTTTGGAAATTAACAATTTAGCGAACGAGTTTTAAGATGTTTTTCGTACTGATTTTGGTCATAAAGCTATGGGGTAGGTTAATGAAGCTCCTAAACCCAACACTGAAAAAAGAAAGTGAAAAATGTACTCATTAAAAAATGATCGTTTTATATCAAAAAAAAAAAAAAAAATGACCGTTTTTAAAACCAAAATTTGTGAACTATAGTAAATGATTTTTCGACTTTTTTTAATTCACACAAAAAAGTGTATAATCATCTAAAATTCTCGTTCCTTAATATTTATTGGACCAATCATGACTTATTCACGGTTTTCAACCATGTGCTTGAAAAGTACTCCTTTCGGGTTTTAGAAATTTACGGTTTAGGGATAGAGTTTTAAGGTGTTTTTCTTACCGATTTTGGTCCTAAAGCAATGAGGTTGTAGGTTAATGAATCTCTTAAACCCAAAATTGAAAAAAGAAAGTGAAAAATGTACTCATTAAAAAATGACCGTTTTTTACCAAAATTGGACGACTAACGATTTCTTTACTTTTTTTTTTAATTCATGAAAAACGTGTATATTCATATCAAATTAATTTTCCTAACTTTCTATTGGACCAATCATGTACCTTATTCACGGTTTTCAACCACGTTCTTGAAAATTACTACTTTCAAATTTTGAAAATTTACGGTTTAGGGAACAAGTTTTAAGATATTTTTCTAACGAACTTTGGTCCTAAATCTATGGGGTTGTAGGTTAATGAAGCTCTCAAACCCAACATTGAAAAAAGAAAGTGAAAAATGTACTCATTAAAAAATGATGAAAATGACCGTTTTGACCAAAATTGGAGGACTATTGTAAACGGTTTTTTAACTTTTTTTTTAATTCATGAAAAAAATGTATATTCATATAAAATTAACATTGTCCACTTTCTATTGGACTAATCATGTATCTTATTCACGGTTTTCAACCATGTGCTTAAAAAAGTACAACAACTTTCGAGTTTTAGAAATTTACGGTTTAGGGATAGAGTTTTAAGGTGTTTTTCTTACAGATTTTGGTCCTAAAGCTATGGGGTTGTAGGTTAATGTAGCTCTAAAACCCAACATTGAAAAAAGAAAGTGAAAAATGTACCCATTAAAAAATGACCAAAATTACTATTTTTAGACAAAAATTGGAGGACTATAGTAACAAAAATTGGAGGACTATAGTAAACGATTTTTTGTCTTTTTTTAATTCACGAAAAAATTGTGTATTCATATAAAATTCACATTCCTCACTTTTTATTGGACCAAGCATGTAACTTATTCACATTCCTCATGTAGCTTATTCACGATTTTCAACCATGTGCTCGAGAAAGTACAACTTTCGAGTTTCGGAAGTTCACGGTTTAGGGATAGAGTTTTAAGATGTTTTTCTTACAGATTTTGGTCCTAAAACTATGAGACTGTAGGTTAATGAAGCTCAAAAGAAATTTCCCAAACCCTAAACCCTAAAATAGAGTTGTGTTAGACTAAACCTATAAATAAGACTAGAGATGCATTAAGGAATATCAAAAGAAATTTCCCTTTTGTTCATTCTATGTATTTCCCTAGGTTAGAGATGGAAGGGATAATATTTTATCAACTGAGAATGTTATTGAAAATAAAATAAGAAAAAAAAACACAAATTTCAATGTATTTCCTAACTAGTTTTCTTTGAATTTTGGGAAGAAATAGAAATGTGATATTCCATTAATTGTGAAAAGATAAGAGAGCTCTTACTAATTGAGCTTAATTAAGGATTAACAACTATCTTAACCAACTCAACAAACTTATTAAACTACAATTCTTTATTCACAAAAAAAAAAAAACTATACAATTCTAATATTTCTTAATTCACAAAAAAATTCCTCCCTGAATTCCTAAGCCCTAAATATTGATTTGATCATTTTTCTTCATAAGGTGAACCACACGTGTCTCTATCAAAGCCCATCTTACAGACCTCCAGTTTCCTCCGCACGTGTCAGTTAGTCTCACGTGTTAATCCCATCCTCTACATCTGGTTCTACGATAGTCCCATGAAACCGGTCAATCCTGGACGTTGATTTCCATCAGATGGAGCCCACTTTGACGAGGACCTCCCAGAGCCGTTGGATCTCGCCGAAGATATCATCAGTGGGAAGCTGAAACCTGCAACATGGACACGTGTTCCTCTTCCTTAGCCATGGCAAAATACAGAGCCAATGGAATAAATGTTCGCAAGGCAATTCACACGCGTCTCTCCCTTCGTTCATCTCCTCTTTACAAATCACACATTCCACCGCCGCACCGCCGCCGTCCACCACCACCGACGGCAGCTTCACCACCGCCACTGGAGACGCCGCCACCTCTCTCCGGGCCTTCCCACCGTCGCAACTGATCCCAACAAACCCCACGAACTTCCAGCACCTCGCCACCGTCTCTATGTACGGAATCAAAACCCCGACACCGCCACCGGTTGCGATGCCGGAGATCGTCAAGAGGGAATCAGAGTAGATTTTACAGAGGGTCGCACGCCATTTGGTGATCGGAGTTTGGAGGGCGGCTGGATTGTGTTGCCGGACCTCGCAGAGGAAGAGGAGGAGGACAGCAGCGTCCAGGTCTTGAGGGGAGACGGTGGAAGGGTGGTGGGGGAGGGACTTGGATGGCGGCTGGAAGGGACGGGAGAGGCGGCGGAGGGCGGAGAGAAGGAAGCGGGCAATGAGGAGAGACTTGTCGGAGAGGGAGAGGGAATTGAGGTGGCGGAGAGTGAGGGAGAAGAGGGTCGGAGAGGAGAGGATGAAGGTGAGGCGGCGGCGGCGGAGGTATATGTCAGAGAAGATTGAGTGGGAGAGATCGGAGAGATGCGGCGGAGAGAGGGTAGAGAGGGCGGCGATGATGACAGTGGAGGTTTCTAATTTTTCCATTATGGGATCTCGTGAATGCTCTTCACTTGAGAGGGAGATATGAAGCTTTTTATGTGGATCCCAATTTACCTATTATTATAGGATCAAATATTAATATTAACTTAATAATCGATCTTGGTATTAAAATAATAGAATAAGGTGAAACAAAATCAACTATTATTTTTTCTTCCGCGGTCGAGTTTACATGCACTTCAACTAATCTACAAGACAACTACTCTCGATCATTGATTTAAGTATATTTTAACGTTTTAACTCTTAACTAGGTTGCACTAACCAAATTAAGTTTTTTCTTTTTATTTTGTTTCTATTGTCTTTTACAGTTAACATTTCTAAGACTTAGCATATAAATATAGGTTTAAAAGGAACGAAACAATATTTAATTAATATTGATGTGAGGTCAATTATAGAATATTAAATTGTGCATAAATTTAAAAAGTTGATTGATATTGATGTGAAATGAATTATAAGATGGACAATCATGTTTATCTAAATTTTGGTCATTAAATAAACTTTCAATAGAATCTAGCCTCCGTGAATTAGACTCTACTTGTAATACAAGTAGTAAAGAAAAAGAAAAATCATACGACTCTACTTGTAATACAAGTAGTAAAGAAAAGGAAAAATCATAGTACAAAATTAAAACTCATAAATTTCTTCAATAGATTTATAAAATGTTTGTCCATTGTTCGAACATGGGTCAAAATAAAGCATGTTTGAAGTAAGACAATGGTAGTAGAAAATTTAAATTCGAAGGTTTCTTCGCTATAAAGTATAACTAACATTTTTACGACAGGAAGACATCTGCATTTTTCTTCCTCGAAAATTCTTAGAATTATCACTATTTAACTTTCAATTTAACTAACATTTTTACGACAGGAAGACATCTGCATTTTTCTTCCTCGAAAATTCTTAGAATTATCACTATTTAACTTTCAATTTGCACTTGATCATCAAACAAAACGTAATAAATTGTTCTTCCATTGCATCTAATGATCATAAGAATGAGAGTGTTAGCTACAATGCACACTAAACAAATTCTCATAGTAAAGATGGATAAAAATAGAAGAGAGAAGAAGGAAATTATTGATGCACATCACATATGTGCAAAAATATGTTATATGTGACACTTATAATTACTATATGATTGTTTATTTAGCCAAAACAAAGGGCCAAATCCATGCGATTATTCACTTCATTTCTTTTTCATAAGCAAGAAAACAAGAAGAAAAGAGTAAAGAGAAGGGTGGCCCATCCATGGCTCTTCCTTTTGTCCCCTCCAACCTAACACTCTTTCGTCAAAGGCGCTGGAATTCCACAACACCCAATCACATGTCTAATCTCTCAATCTCTCTCTCTCTCTTCTCTCTGCATCAATCGTGGCCTTCTGTCTGCAACCCTTTTTTCCAATTTCCCAGCTTAGCCTTGTGTTATGGGCAAAAACTTTATTTATTTCAGCAAATTGCTTACTCCCACATGGTTGACATATCATTGCCCCTTTCCATGTGTCCTAAAGTTCGGCTTCATATTATCTAATTTCATAGGGTGTGAAATCTAGTTTGCTACCTTGAAATGTTGTGGACCTGCAATTTTGTTCCGGTTGTTTGAGATCTTTTTTTTGAGGAGTTCCTTCTCCATCCGCCGATTCGAGAGAAATGAAGGTTTTTTTGACAAGCGGGTGCGTGTGCTATTTTGTGAGAACTGTGAAAGAAAAGAAACATAGAAACTTTTAGAAGGACTGAAACGGATCCTTGTGTTGTTTGATCCCTTGCTAGGTTTCATGTTTTTTTGTGGGCGTTAATGACGCGGTTGTTTTGTAATTATTATTTGAACATTATTTTGGTTGATTGGAGTCCCTTTCTTTTTAAGAATAAAGAAAAAGAAAAAAACTAAGTAGGGTGTGAAATCTAGTTTGCTACCTTGACATGTTGGGTCATAATGTCCTTTTTTTTCTTCCTTTGATTGAAATTTACATTTCTTGAATCCAAAAATGCAAGTTTATCGGTTCGTGTGTGTTTGTATCTAGGTAGTTCAATCTATATATGGATGGTGGGACAAAATGAAATGAAATCAAACCGATATAAGCTAAATGGTAAAATATAGTATCAAGAAGAAAATAATGAGTTAGAAGCAATGACGTTTGTACTGTGAGAAATTGAAGATGATCAGAATCTATTCGCACAAGTTCCAAGATATCTATATCTATATTCCATGACATTTATCATATATAAAATAAAAGATATAGTAAACAAACTACTTTTTATTATGGAATATTATTGTCGGTTATATATACTTAGCTAAATCACTACTACATTTATTTTTATAGATCTTCAATTCTTTTAAATATTAGTGGCAGTAGTGCGAATGAATTTAATATTACAAAATTTTCGTTTCAATACCTGAAAGCTGCTGCTTGAGGGAAGTTGAGTGGTCTCAATTGGGCTTCACCAATTTCATCATCACAGTAAGTGGGGCAGAGATTTTTTCAGCTGAAGGCATGATGATTAAGGTATCTGAAGCAAGCAACAACAATGACCAATGGCACGCGATCAAGTTAAAGATCACAAAATAGATACCCTGTTATGATCTCAAACAGTTAGCTGAACTTTACCAAAAAAAGGTAGAAAGAAAAGCAAAAACAGAGAGTTCAGTCACCATTCTTACTTTTGAAAGTGAGAAGTGTCACCCACCTCCGTTGAAAGAAATACTAAAGTGCATTCCAAAATCACCTTACAATTATACAGAGCATAAAGTGTTGCTTTTGTTGGGGTTATCGAATATTATATACAATAGCATCGATTTGGGTCCATTTTCGGTATCCTTTGGGAATCCGAAGTTAACGAAGCCTACAAGCTGCAGTGTTGTCTAGCTCTCAAATAACAACATATCCAACCATGTTAAACAACCATCAACTCGCCACATACTTTTCTCTCATGTCAGAAATACAATCTGTAACTCTTCAATCATACTATTATGAACTCAAAAGTTCAACGACATGTGGGGTGGGAGAGTCGAACTTCTCTCGAACCTCTGACCTCTTGGATTCTCAACCTTTGAGCTATACTCAGGTTGGCAGTTGCATTCATGAATATATTTATCTCTTCGGGTCAAATTCTAGCAACTTTCGCCATTATGCTCCTGTGAACCTATTGTCCCTACGCGTATCGCTTGGCTCATAAATAGAGAAGGCTAATTGTCAGCAGAAAGAACTGTGGTCAATGAAGAAAGCAGTTCCCTGCAGCTAGGTGGGTAAACACACGGTTCTCATCTGACATGGTGAGATGAAATCTGATCGACAACATTTCAAGGAAGAAGAATAACTAATGCTATGGAGAATCCTGTTTGAGAAACAAGACCTGTAAAGAAACTGGTTTATCTTTGAGGAGCATGCATTCAAGCAGAGGAATGGCATGCCAATGCACTTTACAGGTCGTCTTGTCTTATGTTCCATGCTTCCTTAGATGATCACCAATGCACTAACCACTGCCACAGTCATCATCTATTTCATGTTCCAGAATGTGTCCTTCTTCTTTCATCAACCCAAGTAATCCTTCCAAGGTTCCATAAATCTCTGGAGTCCTGTCATTTGAAGTGTCTCTAGCTACGAAACTCTGCAACCCTCCCCTCGTTTCTATCCAGCTACTTCCTGGGATCTTCTTCAATCCAACTTCCTTCATCAAATCTCTAACCTTGTCAGCTTCTTTCCACCTTCCAACTTGTGAATATAAGTTAGCCATGATGATATAGTTACCTGTATTTTCAGGCTCAATCACAAAGAGACGATCAAAAACATACTTCCCAAGCTCAACATCACCAGCAACAGAAGCCCCATTGAGCAAAGCACCCCAAACTTTTGCAGTGGGTTCAATGGGCATTTTAGAAATAAATTCAACAGCATCAGAGAGCTTTCCTGCTCGACTAAGGACTCCTACCATGCAAGCATAATGCTCGACTAGCGGTTGAATCCCATACTCTGGTAACAAGATGTTAAATATCTTCCAGGCTTCATCTAACTCTCCTGAATGAGCACAGGCAACCAATACTGATGTAAAGGTTACGGGGTCAGGCCGAATCCCATTTCTCAGCATCTCATAAAAAAGACTAAGAGCGACATTAGCATCTCCATGAGCAGCATATCCTGAAATTATTGCTGTCCAAATGATTAGACTCCTACCTTTAAATTGATCGAAAACTTGCCGTGCCCCATGGAGATAACCAGATTTAGCATAAGAATCAATGATGGCAGTGGCAACATACACATTACCATCATAACCATTTCTAACAGCATAAGCATGAATTTCTTTCCCACCTTTTAGAGTTGAAAAATGTGAGAAAATGGGAAGAACACTAGCAAGTGTAACAGTATTTGGTCTGCAACCATGTGACTGCATTGCTCGAAATATATCTACAACTCCATCTTGTTGATTGTTCTGAACCAGACCAGAAATCACAGCATTCCATGTGCTCAAAGCTGGCTTTTTCAGTTCTCGAAAAAGATCCATTGCTTGGCTAACAAAACCATGGACCATGTAGCCAGATACCATCGAGCCATAGGTGACCTCATCCTTCTCAAGCATTTCTTCGAACAACTCCCGAGCATAATCAAAGCTACCACACTTTGCATATAATCCAATAACAGCATTGCATAATGAAACATCCATTTCAATCTGACTCTCATTGACGAATCTATGAACTTCCATTCCGAAAATAAGATCGTTTGACTGAGCACAAGCTTGCAAAACACTGACTGCAGTTAATGCATTAGGCTTCAGCTCCATTGAACTCAACATCTCTTTAAATAGTTTCTTGCACTCCTCATACAACCCACCCTGAGAGTACCCAGCCACCATTGCATTCCAAGACACTAAATCTCTCACAGGCATTCCATCAAACACCATTCTCGCTAAAACTAACTCATCACACCTCGAGTAAAAAGTAATCAAAGCATTGACAACAAAAACATCAGACTCAAGCCCTCGTCGAAGAACGAAACAATGAACTTCCTTAGCCAAAATCGAATTAGAAAACAAAGACGCCAACGCTTTCAAAACACAAGTAATCGTAAACTTATCAGGTTTCACATCCGTTGAATTCGAATTAACCAAAGACGAAAACAGCTTCAGCATATCAGTGTGCATATTGTGAAGAGTGTAGCTGATAAACAGAGCATTCCAAGAGAAAATGCTTTTGTGAGAAATGTTACCGAATACATTGTAGGCATCTCTAAGGCTGCCGGATTTTGAGTAGAAGGCGATGAGCTTCGATCCGAGGAAGTTATCGGGAGCGACGGAGAATAGAAGAAGACGAGCGTGAAGCTGCTTGCCGAGGCGGAGGAAGAGGTGGTCGGTGCAATGCTGGATAAGGCGGCCATAGGCGCCGTAGTTCATCCCGTCGGTGCGGCGGATTGCTTGCAGAGGCCATTGAAGAAAGGCGCCGGCGGGAACTGAGGTTTGAAGGTTTTTGGGCTTCACATTCCTCATTCAATTGTTGGGCCCGTTGAGGTTTCTGGTGGGTTTATATTTGGGGTATTTACATAACTATAGAGTTTAAGCTAATATTTTCAAAAGTATGTTAAATTACAACTTAATCCCTCAAAGTCCGTGAAATTTTAAAAATATTTAATAAGTCTCTAAATTTTTTATTTTATGTTTAATAGGTTTCGGATGTTTGATTTTTTTGTCTTATAAGTTATTTAACATTTTTTTAAAAAAAATCGTGTCTTAAATTTAAAGCTTAGGATCTGATTAGATATAAACTTCTCTTTTAATATGTTATTCTGTCAGGGATCTATTAGTTATAAAATTAAAAGTTTAAAGATCTATTAGATATTTTTAAAGTTTAATAATATATTAATTTATTAGACACAATTCTACTAGATATTTTGTTAAGTTTATAGACTTAATATTTTTAAAGTTTAATAATATATTAATTTATTAGACACAATTCTACTAGATATTTTGTTAAGTTTATAGACTTTTTAAACACAAATATGAAAGTTCATGAAGTAAATTTGTAATTTAACCTTTATATTTTCATCGTCCAAATAGAACCTTCACTTTTAAAAAGTGCTAATAAAATTTTAAACTTTTAATTGTATGTTGAATAAATTTTTGAACTTTAAAAACATCTAATAAATATATATCTTATTTAACATTTTTTAAGATTCGCATACCTATGGGTCAAAAATTGAAATTGAAGCCAAATCGAGCATAGCTCAATTGGTACAAGGTTGTGCCCGTGACTATGAGGTCATGGGTTCAATCCTCGCTTTAATTAAAAAATGCTAAATATGTCATAATAATAATAATAAATGATTAAAACATAATAATAATAAATGAGTAAAACTTGGTTGCAGGCTGGGCTAAATTTGTATATTAATTTTAAAGATTTTTTAACTTGGTTACAGGCTGGGCTACAAGCATCTCTTGCAGCCCAACCATGTGGCACATTGTGAATGGCTAAATTTGTATATTAATTTTTATGATCCTTCCTCTTCCTCCGGTCCTTCAATCTCTTCTTTGATTTTCAACTTCTGCTTCGTTCTTCTCACTAATTTATGTCCAACACTAAAATTAAATTTAATTAAATAAAAAAGATTTTTTTTTTCACTCCCTAACAAAAAGTCTCAAATTGAAATTTGTACTTCCATTACAATTCACACACATCACAAATCTCAAGCCGCCACCATCCATCACACCCGCTGCCACTGGATGCCGTCGGGATCCGGTTGAAAATAACCTCCAATTTTTCTCTCCGCGGCCACTCCGATCTGCCTCCCTTTCACAAAATTTGTCGGAATTTTCACCTCTTTCCTCACCCTTCAGTTCCTCTCTGAAATCGGAATCCCAAAGGAGAGAGAAAATGATTTTTCTTTTTAATCTATTGAAGTTGAAGTTTGATTCTATGGTCGGAGAGGAGGGAGGAGGGATTGAAGGACGGAAGAGAGGAATGGCAATTAGAAGGGTGAGGAGAATGTGGGAGGAGAGAGAAAATGAGCAACATAAAACAAAACAAAAATCTAAGTAACGGCGTTACTAGGGAGATTTAAAAAAAAAAATATATATGATAAAAATATTTATCCAATCATAATGTGCCACATGGCTGGGCTGCAAAAGATACTTGTAGCCCAGCCTGCAACCAAGTTTTACTCCTAATAAATAGATAAAAAATCAAATAGGTCAACAAGCTACTAGACATAAAATTGAAAGTTTAAAACCTATCAAACATTTTTAAAGTTTAAAGTCGTATTAAACACAAAATCGAAAGTATATCAACTTGTTACACACTTGATGCTTCAAATTTAGGATTAGGCCAAAATTCAGCGCTGACCATCACCTCTAGTAGAAACTGCGGCGGCCTCTTCCTCCTCCGATGACGCAAAGTCTGGCGAGGTGATGGTGGGGGTTGCAAGTACGGTCGACGACCCCTTTCGACGGCGACGAAACATCCTCCAACTAGGCTTCTTTTTCCGACGATTCAACTTTTTCATGTTCATCTAATTCAGCGGCGATGATTAGGTCCTCCTCTGTGAGGCTCGACAACATCGTCTTCTTCTTCTCTTTTTTCGACAACGCCTTCTTCTTCCTCACTTTTTTCGACAACAACAACTTCTTCCTCTAGGGTGAATGATGTTGCGACACGTAATTGCAATATTGTATTGTTGACTACTCTAATAAAAAAAATAGTGCATTTATCCGGACACCCCACCAACACGAACATAGCTAACTTCTATCTTATCTCTTGAATTAAGTTGGAGGTTTAAATTCACAAACTTCATATTTGTTGTACTAAAATATATATATATATATATATATATATATATATATATATATATATATATATATATATATATATAGTCAAACCCAACATAACTTAATTGACATAAAATTGTGTCTAGAGGTAGTGTTCAATCTCTCCATCCTTACATCCTTTATAATAACTACGGCTTAAGGGAAATTATTGTTATAAAAATAACAATTTGGAAAAAGAAATATGATTTTTTTTTCTTACAATATTAAATATTATAAAATAAGAGATTCTTCTCTAAAGTTATATATTAAAAACAAAAAAAAAAATTGTGTTTTAACATGTGGTAACCTATAATTGAGCGACAACCAAGTTCTACTCTTTTTAAATAAGTACACATTCATTTTACCTTATACTATAGACTTTAAATTTTAAATAAAATTTAAACTCACGGTGGTTGAAAAGCAAAAACTTAAACCCTAAACTTTAAAATCAAATTATGTTGGGGGCAGTTGGAAAAAAACAAAAACTTTGAAAAATAATAAAATAATAGAACAGGAGAGAATTGTAAATATTTGAAAATAAAAAATGGAAGATCTAAAAAGTGAGGAGGAATATATATAAGAATCTTTTTGCAATATGTTATTTAGCATTTTGAGATGGGGACGTACACCTGCAATATCATATGGGGAAGGCTCATTCAAAAAGCTTTAAATATTATTTCAGTCTCCTCTTATTGTTCTTTTCACTTTGGTTCATTTCGATCCTTACTAAAACGCTATACGCTATGTTTCGATTCATGTATTTAAGTGGTCAATTTAATTTTTATTTGTAAAATTTATACACAATAAAAACTCTTTAATACGACTTTAAAGCTCCATTTAAAAAAAAAAATAGTAAGTGAACTATCATGCTAAAATTATGATTGAAAGAAATGAGTTAAAAATGAAAATGAGTTGACCAAATTGTCCACGTTGTACAATTTAATTGACCGAATTCTTATGTCATTTTTTGATTAAAAAATAGTACTTAAATTTTCATGCCTTTCTCGTGTCGTAACTTTCTTTCTTCTTCTTCTACATGGCTATGAAAATCGAGCTCCAACTTCGAATAGTGTAAACTTCCTTCACAGCTGGTTTCAATTCAATTATCAGTTCTTCCATGGCCATGGTCAACTTCACTTCTCAATCTCCTACTAAAACCAATTGCTCTTTCCCTCAAGCCCCCGATCTTATCTCGGTAAATTCTTCAATTCATTAAATGGACCCTTTCAACTGGGTTTTTTTTCTTTCCTCTTCCCTTCTTCTTCTCCCTCCCCCTCTCCCTCTCCCTCCCAATCTCACCTTCACCTCCCTCTTTCTTCTCCTCGTTTTCAAAATAACAAAAAATTACAGATCTACTGTTCTCCCTTATGCCCGTGGACGTAGTTAACACGATGTTAGTGAACCACGTAAATCTGTGTCTTTCTTCTTTTTGCGCTTACTTATTCTTTGTTATTGATTTATCTGAACAATATTTATATATATAAACCACAAATTTGTGTTAAAAAAAAAAATCTTCCCCTCTCCTTCTCCTTCTCCTTCTCCTTCTCACCTTCATCTCCTCCTTACTTCTCCTCGTTTTCAATTTTTTTTTTTACCGATTAAAAAAAAAGTTTTTATCTAGGTAACATTTGTCCACTCCGGCGACGGAAGAGAAAAACGGAAGAAGGGATGAGGAGAAGGAAAGGGGAAGAGGAAAATGGGGAAAAATAGTAGATACGCCGAAGACGACCATGTGTGGGAGAAGAGGACGAGGAGAAAGAGAGGGGAAAAAGAGAAGAGAACGAGAGAGAAAGAAAAAAAATCAGTCGACGACGGTCATGTGAGGAAGAAGATGAAAGATGGATGAAGGTGAAGGAAAAGGAAAAGGGAGAAATAAAAAGAAGGATATATATATATATATATTTAAAGAATTTAATAATTAAAAAAATATTTTTAATTAAAAGTAGGTGTCACGTGGTTCGGTTAGAATTTATCAGACATTTGACGAAGGGACTAACAACCAACCAAATCCAAACGAGTATAATTGTTGGATTTAAAATTTAGGGATCTGAGTGCTACCCAACTCAAACTTAGCATTAGGATAATTTTTCCAAAATAAAAATAAAGGTTGAAATATTTTAAAAAAAACCACCACTATTAATAAATAAATCGTTTTGTACTTAAACAAAAAATAATAAATAAATAAATGGTTAGTCAACTACCTTAATTTCAAATAATATATTTTTTACAAAGGACAACTGACTTTTTTTTAATTAGTTACCCGCCGTACGTACGCTCGTTCTGCTTAATTGTGATAATGATAATTATAATAATAAAGTTATTAATTATTGTAATCTGTCATAATAATAAAATATTAACAATAATCAACTATAGTCTGTACACAATGAAAAACGTTTATGGTGGAGGTCAAGTACTTGAAGTACCATGGAATTAACTTCCACGCAACATTAATGATAATAATAATTTTTTAGTTTAACAAAGGTTAAATTATAAAAAAAATATAAATATTAAATAATTAACTTTCTCACTTATTTAAAAAATATCGTTATTATTATTTTATTTTATTTTGACGTTTTATCAATCGTTTCAAAACTATTTTTGAAGTATAAATCCATTAGAATACGTCACATACAAAATAAATCATATTATAAAATAAAATACAATGGACCATTTTTTTTTTTGACAACATGGGGGTGAGAGATTGAACCTAAGACGTCTTGATCACTAGTTTATATATCATGTCAGTTGAGTCTGGTTAATATTAAATATCCACTTTACATTCACTCAACTTAAAAATGGTGCGCCCCACTCCTGGTATGTTTAAGGTGAACGTGCATGCAGGGTTTGTGAAGGAAGGAGGACTAACGGGTGTGGGAGTGGTGATCCGGGATTCTGTGGGTTCGGTTATGTTAGCAGTAGTGACATGGTTCTCGAATGTTCGTAGTGTGGAGATGATCGAAGGGCTGGCAGCGGTGGAAGGTTTGCAATTGGCGTGGGAGGCTGGGTTACATCTTCTGGTTCTTGAATCGGACTCCTCTCGGATATGCCGTTTATTCTAGGAGAAGGTTGAAGATTTGTCAGAAGTGGGTGTGCTTGTTTCGGAGTTTGGGCTCTCAACTCTTTTTCTTATGTAGGGGTCGCTGTAGTTTTCTTCCTCGCGAAGGAAATGAGGTGGCGCACCAACTAGGACAGCTGGCTCTGGTTCTGCGTCAGGATGTGGTTTGGGTGGAGGAGGTTCCTCCTCAAGTTGAGTCCTTTGTACGACGTGATGTCTCTTTATCGCAGTTTGTACTGAACTTGCTCTAAAAAAAACTTAAAAATTCAACCAATATACTACCTAAATTAAAAGCTCACTTGTTCAAGAAACATCCCACATCTCATCCAATTAAAAAAAAATCACCTAATAAGAACGTTTGAAGCACCAATTTAGAGTTCGATGAACTGAGTTATTATAACTCAGTCTATGTTTTACCCACCAACTATTATAATTTACCGCCAATAACATAACTATATTGTCTTCAATAGTATTTACTATACACAACTATTATAACCACGGAATATAATAATTCAGCTCTAAACAACCCCTAACAGATTATCTCAATTTAGAATATAAATCTTGTGTTATCCATCGACAACATTATTCCTTATATGAAATTTTAAAATATATATATATATATATATATATATAAATTAAATTTTTAATTTTTTTTTAATTTGTGTTTATTTAGTTCATGAATTTTTTTTTTTTTTAATTTCAATTTTGTATCTCATAAACTGAAATTCTCAATATTGTATTTAATAAGTCCTTAAACATATTCAAAATATTAAAAAATTAACTGAACTAATAATTATAAAATTAAATTTTAAATTTTATATCCAACTCTAAACTTTAAATTTAATATCTAGTAGGTCCGTAAATTTTAAAAAGTGTTTAATAAATTATTCCATTAGACATAAAATTAAAAATTTATTAATTTATTATATACAAAATTAAAAGTTTAAAAATCTAAAAAACACTTCAAAATTTAGACCACTATTAAACACAAAATAAAAAATTTCGAAACTAAAATAAAAAATTTGGAGAATAAAGTTGTAATTTAAGCTAATTTATAATTAAGATTATTGTGTTATTGATAGAGGAGAGTTGATGACCAAGGTGGACGCAACAGGGGGAGGTCGTATGCAAAGCAAAGCCAATCACTTTCTCAACACACATCATTTATTTACAAAAACACCTCATTTCTCCACTACCAATACCCAACCAAAAAACAAAAACAAAAACAAAAATCTCTGTTTTTGTTTTTTTTTTTTCCATCTCTGAATTTCCATGGATCTTCAATGGCTTCTCGATTTCCTTCGAGGAATGACGAAGCCGGTGCTCGCCACGGTCATTGTCGTCGTCGCCGTCGTGCTCTCGTACTCGCAGAAGCTCGGCCTCGAAGGCGAGATGATCTATGCCATTTGTAGAGCCTTTGTTCAGCTCTCTATCATTGGATTTGTTCTTCAGTTCATCTTCAACCAACAAAACCTTGCTTGGATCCTTCTTGCTTATCTTTTCATGGTAATTTTCTTTCTTTCCTTTCCAAGAAAATATTATGCCCATTTTAATGTTAATTCTCTTTTTTTTTCATACTTTGCTCAAGTTTTTAGTCGGTTGCTTCAATTTTAGGGATTCACATGTTTTAACTACCACATGAATCAATTTTACATGGATTTAATTTTTTTTTTTTTTTAATTCAACCATATGTGAAGTCATCATTTTTTTTTTATTTTTTTTTTATCAAAATTCTAATACATGTTGTTGTTAGCTGGACACACGTGGCTCAATCATAAGTTAGTACATGTCAAAATATATATTTTTTTTTCTTCGAGAATATATTTTTTAATATTTAAAATTTAGAATTTATGATTTAGTATTTATAATTTTAGATTTAGTATTTAGGATTTATTAATTTAAGAAAAATTTTAAACCCTAAACCTTAAATACTCTAAGTAATTTTTAAATATTAAAACCTTAAACTATAAATCTCACGTTGGAAAAATATATTCTTCATATATATATATATATATATTAACTTTTTTTAAAAAAAAATGGTTTGACATGTGGCAATCTATGGTTGAGCTACGTGTTGGACGGCAAAGTACTAGTCGGCCAACTATTACTCTATTTATATTTTAACTAATAAAATTTAAGAATTTTGTAATATAAAAACACGAAAAGTTGTCAATCGAAACATATCGAAACATAATTCAATGAGTATATTATATGACTTAGTGACTAAGAGGAGTTTGAATCTCCTAACGTATTGCTAAAAATATATATATATATATATATATATATATTATTTTATTTTTATTTTTATTTTTTTTCCCTTTTTGCCGTTAGAGAGGGTAGAAGTGGAATCTTATCTCATCTAAATTATTTTCATTTCTCTAGCTGAGTAAAAGAGTTGACTTCTACAGATATCTTTTTTTTCTTTTTCTTTTCAGGAAAGTAATTGGTTCCTTTTTCTTTTTCTTTTCATAAAAGTAATATATATATATATATATATATTCCAACTCAAAATAATAATAAATATAGTAAATTTTAAATATTTTATAAATATGACGAAGAAAAAAAAATAATAATAAAATAAATAAATAAATAGTATGGTGATAAAAATTGTTATATTTGCAAACTTGTCCGGATGCACGAGTGCATTTGTGATGGCTAATTTTCTTTAAAAACTTGTGTGGATGTTATTTCATTTTGGATGTAACTTCTTATGATTTATTATTTTTTATTTTAACCAAAAATGCATGTCTCAAACTTATGGGGAGAGTTATTCTTAGTTATATACTCGTGAACTTTTTCTTTTTTAACCCACGTAAAATTTTGGTCGAACTCCCAACAAGTTTTTTTTCGAGCAACGAGTCTCTCCTCAAATATTTATTCATCGGATGGTTCGAGCATATTTACAATTCGATTCATAAAATTTTAAAATTTTCAATTTATTTTTTTGTGTTAACTTGAACATATATAACTCTCAACTGGTTTAGACATTACGTAGACTATAACGAGAAATGAGAAATTTGTGAGAGATTGATTTTGTAATTGTTGTTGCAGGTGACGGTTGCGGGATACACAGCAGGGCAGCGTGCGAAGCACGTGCCTCGAGGAAAGTTGGTGGCTGGAGTTTCGATTTTGGCCGGAACTTCAGTGACTATGGTGATGCTTGTGGTGTTGAAAGTCTTCCCCTTCACTCCAAGATATATAATCCCCGTCGCCGGAATGATGGTTGGAAACTCCATGACGGTCACTGGAGTCACTATGAAAAGACTCCGAGATGATATCAGAACTCAATTAAGCCTTGTAATTTCTCTCTCTCTATCTTTCTTTTGATTTTGTGTCTAAAAGATAAATTTCAATTTTGCTGGATAATTTTATGTTTAAAAGTGACAAAAGTTTAAGAGTATTAATATGAAGAGTTTATACACTTTTTATAACTACTTTGTTTTTTATTTTTTATTTTTAAAAATTGTGTTTCTTTTCGCACAACTTTTTTATAATTTTATAATGGGTTATGTCTTCCTCATCAAACATTTGAATTCTTAACTAAATTTAAAAAAAAATTCTTTATTTTTTTTTTATTTTCAAAATTTGATTGAATTTTCAAAACATTTGTAAAAAGTATAGACATGTTTGGTAGGCAATTCAAATTTTGTTTTATGCTTTAAAATTCACTAAGTCCCGAATATGCATTCAATGTGCAATCTAAATTCTGCATTTTAAAATTGTTTTCGAACCCAAACAATGAAAATTCCGAAACAACAATTTTTTAGTGTATCTAGATTTTGAATTTAAAATTTTAAAATGAAACTTGAATAAATATTGTATTTTAAAATGCAGATTTGTTAAATTTAAATATGTATAATATAATATATTATAAATTATATAGTATTGCAAAATAATAATTATATAAGATTTATAACATAAAATATGTTCATAAATTAATTAATAATATTTTATATTCAACCTAATATTAGTTGATAACTACCCCTAATTTTATGATTTATAAAAATCTTATAAGCATGATTTGAATCTGCTACCGAACATATATTTAAAAATGTTTTATTTGATATTTTTTGTTTTCATATCACATACCAAACATGTCCTAAACTTGACAGAATGAGACACGACCCGTATACTTTAAGGACTAAACTTGGAGTTTTTGTACGGATGACCCACCCCTCGGGGGCCTCAAGGTTTTTTAACCCAATTTTTGAAAACTTATGTTTTGTTTTTTACCTCGTGATAAGGAAGTGCACAAAGTCATTCATACCCTTCGTTTATATTGTAATTATAATTGTGGAATGAAATATTAATCATAATCTTTTATTAATATTCTGAATACACTAAATTCAGGTGGAGACTGCGTTGGCTCTAGGAGCAACACCGCGACAAGCCACGCACCAGCAAGTGAAGAGGGCGCTGGTGCTGGCGCTGTCGCCGGTGGTCGACAATGCGAAGACGGTGGGGCTGATCTCGCTGCCGGGGGCGATGACCGGCCTGATAATGGGCGGAGCTTCTCCGATCGAAGCCATTCAGCTGCAAATTGTGGTCATGAACTTTCTCATCGGAGCTTCAACCGTCAGCAGCATCATCTCCACTTACCTCTGCTGGCCTTCCTTCTTCACCGCCGCCTACCAACTGGAAACCACCGTCTTCGCCGCCGCCTGATTTCTCTTTTCTTTTTTCTTTTTTCATTTCAGTTTTTAACTCTGCGAAACAGAGGAGAATTTCAACTTGTGATTCCATTTCTTTTATTTTTAGAGTTCAACTGTATATTCTATTTTTGGTTTTTGTTTAATTTATAAATGGGCTAAAGTTTTGATTTTGTCTCATTTTTTGGATTTAGTTTAGACCAGAGATTCGAAGTTAGGACATCTTCATCAATAGTTCTTATATCACTATATCATTGAGTTATGTTGATGTTAGTATTTTAATTTTTATTGTTTTAAAATATTTTTTTTTTGTTTATTTAATATTCAATTATATATATAGTCTTGGTTAGTGGATGCTAAATGTACTCACAAGATAATTTAGACTTAAAAAAATAATAATAATAATAATAATAATAAATCATCAAGGATTGTTCTAGAAGTCATGAAGGCTCTTTAAAACTATTAAAGTACAAAAACATTGACGGAGAGGGCTCGTAATGATCTTTGAGAAGATCACAAGGTGCGGGCTTTGCATCAGACATTCGTTGGGCTTCCCTCTTCGGGGGCCTGCGTCCCACTTACAAGCAAGGTATTCGCTCCCCCCCCTGAATAAAATCAAAGCTATCTTGAATAAAAGCTCATAGTTCAATTGGACATGTAGGTTATATTCGTACCGGTTTCTCATGTGGAACCATAGAATTGTAGTGATGGTAGGGGATGTTGGAAATCGGACACTTCCTCGGCCCAGCATGTTGAGAGTTTCAATTTGAGCATTATTATCCGGTGGATAATCTTCCGATATTCGAAATTTGAAGGGTTTTGAAATTATTAAAATTCTCCGGAAGGGAATGAGCTCAATCTTTAGTGACTCTTTTCTACGAGTTTTCGAAGTGCGGGTAAGTTAGGTCAGACAGTCACCGAAAAAAAAATTGTTTAATTTGTCAATGTTGAAAAAAACATTACAAAAAGAGAATCCAAACATAAAAGCTATATTTTAAAAAAAATCTTAAAATTTAATGGTTAAATTGAAAACTCATATATATATATATATAGACTATTATTCAATAAGACAATTGGAGAAATTTAATGTCTCAAAATATTTTTTAATGACTCTATCACTATCATACATTTTGTATTGAAAATTAAGTTCGTGACAAATTCGAGCATAGTTTAACTCGTATACAATAATACATTTGAATCCCGACGTAACTCCAATGTTATAAAATTCTAAAAAATATATATATATATATATTCCACTCATTCAATAAACAGAGCAAAACAAAATAAAAACCTTCAATTCATTCAACTGATGGATAGAAAAATAAATGTAAAAGAAAAAAAGAAAAAATCACAAATAACTTTAATTAGTGGATAAAGCCAAACAGAATTCCGGCGAGGCCGCGCTGGACGGCGGACTCAAACCGGTTTCTCATTGACGTAATTTCCCGGCGGATCGTACTCACAGATCACAAGCAAAGCTCCGTTAAGGCAATTGATTCGCGCACAGCCCAAACGGAGCGATTCCTTCCAAATAATCTGCGTGTAATGGCCGCACAATTGGCCGGCGGCACATGAATTACTGTTCAAATCGTAAAATTTGTTCTCTCCGGCCCACGATTTCACCACTTCCGACGGCGTCCAGTGCTCCAATTTTCCCCAAAACAGATTCTCCCCGTACGGACCATACGAATGAATCATTTTACAGTCGGCGGCGCGTTTCTCGCCCCACCGCCGCGCGAATCGAGTCAGATTCCTGTCCCACGTTAACGGCGGAAGTCGGAAAGCCGCTCGGAATTTGTTGTGCGCGTCGAGGAATTCGCGCGTCATGGATTGGCGTCGGGCAGTTGGATTTGGAGCGGGTTGGTTAGTGGCGGCGGCGAGGACGAGGAGGGAGAAGGCAGCGACGGAGAGAATGTACGGTGGCGACATTATTGATGACAACGACGACGACGATGATGACGACGATGGCGGTGGTGGTTTTGAAAGGCTTTGAAAAATTGACTCCGTTGGCTTTTCTTAATTTTAGAAATTACAGTTTTTTTTTAATGAAGTGGGAAGATTCGTTGGTGCTAAATTCAAATTGTAATCTCAATGTATTTGCTTTTTTAAAACTCAACCTCAACCCCCCTTTTCAACAACGAATAATTTTCCCCACAATTCTTTATATATATGGGTTCTTTGTTCGGCCGGTTTTGTATGGATGACATCTCCTCGTAAAATTTTTTGACCAGTTTTTTAAAATTTTACATTTTTTGACTTTCTCTCGTGATAAGCAAGCTCACAAAGTCTGTAGTACCCTTTATTGAGCACGATCACGAAGATACAACTATAATGTATCGTGCTCAGGGAAAGGTACAAATGATTTTTCGAGAGAAGGTAAAAAAAATATAAGTTTTCGAGGGATGTCAAAATATCTTATGCTCTCCGAGGGGAGGGTCATACGTACAAAAACCTCATATTTTTTCCTTTTTTTTTTTCTTTAAAAAACATTATTATCACAATTACGAGGTGAGGAGTCAAAACTATACATATAATTGAGTTCAAAAGTATGTAGCGCGGTTTCATCTTAAAACCAATTGACGACGAGAGAAGTAACTTTTTTGTGAAGTTCTTTCATTTTTCCAATGAAAGATCTTCGAAATATATAAATCTCTTAACTAATAAACTATGTCTAAGTTTGCTTTAATAAATAAACTTAGCTTAGTCGATTGTATTGTCGCTTATATTCGAGTCAACTATGTCATAATCACTTACCCAATTTGAATATAGCATAGTTGATAAAAATACAAATTATCATCTCAAAGGTTAATGGTTCGATTCCTCACCTTATAATTATTGAAGTTAAAAAAAAAAAAAAACATGTCATCTCCTAGTCATCATACTTCATCAGATTTAACCTTTATAAAAAAAAATTGGGTCTTGTCGTCCAAATGGGCAACTACTTTTTTCCATCCATCTATCCAATTTATAGCTTAATTGTGGAAATGTTCACTTTAATTCCAAGAATTTGATATCTACTTGTTAACAAGTTGCTCGAAGTTCACGAACATATATTTTAACATCTACACATAGTTACTTCAAAATGTTGATCTGACAAGTTGATTGGAGTCACCAATGATAAATTGACATAATATGATATACGGAATGAGTCGTAGTGTGGTTTGAGTAAAAAACTCAAATGAATTATATGGGTATAATTAAAGGTTGGTTGCACAAATAGCAATCAAGCCCAAACTAATTACAAATTTAACAAATTTTAAAATGTTTTGCAAATATGACAAAAAAATCTGTTTCTATCCCTGATAGACTTTATCATATCACTCATAGACTTCTATCAGTGATAGACTATTATCACTGACAAAAATCTATAAAAAGCTAAGGTGATCAGCGATAAACTTCTATCAGCTATAAGATATCAGCGATAGAAATTGCCATATCCGCAAAATTTTTAAAAACATGTTATATTTTTAATTATCTTATTCTAAATTGGCATCGGTTACAATTTCTCTATAATTAACTTTTTTTTTTTTTTGTGTTGTCTACCATTAAATAAAATTTAAAAATACGATAATGTCAAGTGTCCGTAAATTAACCCATTAATTATATAACTTATTCTTTTTCGTTCTTGTTTTTCTGAGTTCAACAATAGAATTAGGAATCGAACCATTAATCTTTACGATGGTAATTAGTTTTTTTGTAATTGAGAAATAATAATTTCAATTCCCCAAGTTATCATAACCATCCTTTTTATCAAAATATCTAACCATTTCAACTACATCTTTTAATCAAATATGATTTTACAAAAAAAAAAAGAAGATTTTTTTTTTTTAATTTCTCTTGTTTTTACTACCAAACGAAAGAACAAAGTAAAACATAATCCTGAAAAAGAATCCCCAAGCAACAGAAATCCAAATGCAATTCCATTTGCTCAAATCCGTAATTCCCTGTTGCTTCAATACGTCGGAGCCAGTAGCGACGCAGGTGGTTCCGGTGATGTTGAACCCCAACGTCTTCCCCATACTCTTCAGCAGCTCCACCTTCGCCGCCGCCGGCACCGCCACGAGCGGCGTATTGTCGAACATTTGAACACCGCGGACGAAGCACTCCGCCGCATCCCCAAACTCGTTCTGCAACACCGCTTCGTACGGATACTTCACCAGCGACATGTAATGGAACCAGATCCAGTACGACGGAATCCGATCTCGGTTGAGGAAGAAGCCGCTGAAGAGAAGAAAATACGCTAAAATTGCGACCACGACGGTGTATCCCAACATTACATTAGAAACGACGCCGGAGAGAAACGTGACGAACGAACTTCCAGCCCAGAAGGCGGCGAGTACGGCGGTGAAGAAGAATAGAAAGCCGGAGAAGCCGCCGGCGAGACCGACGGCGAAGTAGGTCGTTGCGGCGAAGGTCAGAGAGAGGATAATCAACGACGGAATGGAGATTAAGGAATGTGCGAGAACGTATGAAGATCGACGGTAAGCGTTGAAGGATGTTTCTCTAATGAAAATGTATCGTTCTTGAAGGAAAACAGGGATGGATTCTGCGCAGGTGTAGAAGGTTGTGGACATGGCGAAGGCGAAAAACCCTAGTCGTTCTTGGACGCCTTTTGGGGAATTATCCAGATGCCAAAACACGGTGGCTAAAATTACTCCGGTGATCAATACGGCGCCCAATCTAATTCCAAATAGCTCCGGCATTCTCCTCGAATTCGTAATCGATCGTTTCGCTATCACTAAAATCTCAATCCACATAGGATTTGAAAATTTCGAGAACGAAGTCGAACGATTTGAATCATTCGGAGCGCCGGAGACTAACTTCCCTCTCGAAATGCTCGCGCTAATGGCGTCTTTCAGACAGAGATTAAATCGATTACAAGAATTGTACCGATTGATCTTCCTCTGCCATGATTTGTTGTGTTCGACCATGGATCTAGTTCCTTCTGTCGTTTCTTCCAATTCTCGAATTAGATCTAGGGCAAACTCCGTCCGATTTTCATTTTTCGGAATCGGATGTCCAAATTCCACTAAAAACTCCGGCAAATCCACTGGAGAGCCGCTGTAAACTGTTCTTCCATGGGAGAGGAAGATCAATCGATCGAGTAAAGAGAGGATTCGGTAACTTGGTTGGTGAATCGACATGATCACAATACTTCCACTCTGCGCGATTCTCTGCAAAACCTTCACAACCATAAACGCGCTGGTGGAATCGAGTCCCGATGTAGGTTCGTCGAGGAACAAGAGGATCGGATCGTGGATAATGTCGATTCCGATGGAGACGCGACGCCGTTCGCCGCCAGAGACACCGCGGTGGCCTTCGTCGCCGATGACAGTTTTGGCGGCAGTTGTTAGACCTAATTGATCGATTAAGGCTTGAACTCTGGATTTCTTCTTGGATTTTGAGAGAGATCGAGGTAGCCGGAACTCCGCCGAGAACATGAGAGTTTCTTCCACTGTTAACATCGGAAATAGAAGGTCGTCTTGCATAACGTAGGCGGAGATTACTTTCAGTAGTTCGGAGTCCAAAACTTCGTGGTTTAATGTCACCGTCCCTTTTAACCTCCCTGATTAGAATAAGATCAACCAAATTTTAAATTTAGAATATATTATGGGAGAAAACAATTATATTTTAAAACTTGTGTAGACTAAAGTAAATATTTTTAAAGTTTGTGCACAATATATAAGACAAATTTAAGGTATTGATATATATATATATAATAATAATAAAATAGGTGATAATTGAATTCTACCTTTTGCAATCCGATCAGCCAGAGCATCAATCAGCGTAGATTTCCCAGACCCACTAGCGCCAAGCACCGCCATAATTTCACCTTCCCTCGCCTCGCCGGAGATATCATTAAGCAACATCTTCACCGTTCCACCATTCCCCTCCGCCGCCAAATCCTCCGGCGAGACTCTCCGGCGAACTTTGACGCTGTAAGTCAAGTTCCGAAACGAAAGCTTGAAAGGACACAACAACGGCGGCGGCGGCGGCAGAGAACTGCAGCCATAACTAACGTCGACGACACGGTGGTCCGGCGACTGAGCGTCTTCGACTCGCTTTAGGAGCTCGCCGAGAGTGGGTCGCCGGCCGAACTCTCGAAGCTCCAGTAATTCGTTGGGGAATAATGGAATTTTTTTGTCGGCGCCGGTGGTGGCCATTTGGACGGTTAGAATTAGGGGGGAGATTTTAGTTAAGAAAGACACAAAAAATGGGGAATTTATGGGGAGAAAAATTGAGGTGGTTGAAATTGGAGTATCAAATTTCCAACGGCCGGAAGAATATAAGCGTGGGGAGTTGCGGCAAAGTTTCGATTTTCTTACCAAATGAGATACATAAACCAACCCAACTTCTCTCTTTCTTTTATATATATATATATATATATATTTTTTTTTTTTTTAAGTAAAACTGTTGGGCTACAACTATCTTTTGCAGTCCAGCCACATGTCACAATTTTATTGATCAAATATTTATACTATTTTAAAATTAAAAAAAGTAATTATTAACTTTTCACGCCGTTTGTTGCTTTTTTTTTTCTTCGTTTATTGCTCTCCTTTTTTCTTCTTCTTTAGTGTGTGATTTTCATTCTTCCATTTGCCATGGAAATTTAACTTCTTCCATTTGCCATGGAAATTTAACTTTCACATAAATCCTAATTATCTCAAACAATGCAAACTTCATCACTCGACTTCAATTCCATTATCACAGTTAGAATAAAATTATTGCATAACAGAAGCAGAAGAAGACATTTTTCTTATTATTATTATTTTTTAATTGTGTTTGTTCTTCAATTTTTATCCACCTTAAAATGACGATTGAAAAAGAAAATGGATGAAAAAGTGGGGAAGAAAGAAGAAAAAACATATAAAGAATCAAAGAAGAAAACGAAAATGAAATAAATAAATATCTGTATAATGAGAGAAGTTAATTTATTGGAGGTTGGAACTTGATTTTTCTAGTCAGTAGAGAATTACAAAGTAAAGGAAAAAAAAGAAGGGGAGCAATAAACGACGTGAAAAATTAATAAGATTTTATTTATTTAAAAAATAGCATAAATATTTGGCCATTAAAATTGTGACACGTGGCTGAGTGCAAAAGATAGTTGTAGCCCAACCTGCAACTAAGTTTTACTCATATTTTTTTAAGTTTAAATACTATTTTGAATCTCAATAATACTTTTTTGAATCTCGATAATATTTTGGGCGTCTTTTATTGATCACTGTTCATAGCTAAGTTCCCGATGAATAACTATTTCATTTTTTATTTTTTGTTTTTGAAAATTAAGTTTATAAACACCACTCCAAGTATATGTTCTTCTCATTAATTTTATATTATTACCTTTTGGAAATCTTTTCAAAATCCAAACCAAGTTTTGGAAAGTAAAAAAAAATGTAACTTTTAGAATTTGAAACAAAAGGGTCGAGATTCCTACATAAGACTAAAAAAGTTTTTTTTTTTTTTTTTTTTTTTTTGGTTCGTGTACTTTAAAACACGTGTACTTCCAATCTTTGTCAATTTTAGTTGTTGATACCGAAGAATGGTACCAAGAGTGAAATTGTAATGGTAGAACGAACGAATCTGCAAAAACAAATAATAGTAAGTGATCTAGCACTCATGTGGTGATAAATCACATATACTTTAACAGTCAAATTAAAATCAAGCTCGAGAGTATCTTAGTAGGAGAGGTTTGAGTGTTAGTCTTTTACGCATCTCTCCCTTTCGAACTCCTTCATTACTTATAGTCTCTCGGAGTGTACCGGTAGTCGTCGTATTAAATGGGTCGTATTGATGGAATCTGAGACGTTTCACCCGAGGAGAGTAGTTACTCACTTTTCGACTCTAACCCTCTAATTGGAGCTAGCACCACTGGGCCGAAGTTGACCTCAAAGGCGGTTGACTCTTCATAGTTGGGTTAGTTTGACCCAAAAAGGAGTCGACCTCTACGTGGTTAAGTTGATCATGGTCGACCCAAGTAGGTCGACTCTTTCATGTCTACCCTAAGCTTATCCTTCTGAAGACGACCTTATTTGGTTCACCTTTTGACTTTAACCTTTAATATATTTACTACATATACTCTCGAAGTTTGTAACGAATCAGACATTTGCTTCTATGATTGAAGTCTTTCTCCACAAACCAGCATATATATTCAGCATGATTTGTTCTCATTCACATGCATCCTAGAAAAGTTTTCAGAAGTCGCCTAATATAAGATTACTCCAAGACAAACATGTTTAACTTTGGAGTTCTTGAGCCACCGAAAAGGAAGATGCACTTTATTAGTATAAATATAATTATTTGCTTCAAACATCTCCTATGAATTTTTATTGACATCCTAACATTGTTTATTTATGGTGTTTTTATTATACATGATATTTAGGAGTTGGTCGGGCAATTTTTTTTGCTTAAGAAAGGGCAATCAATTTTTTGCTAATGATTTTTCTAAAAAAAAATTGATAATAATAATGGAGAGGTACTTAGCGGGAATTTGTACTGCCTAGTCAGCTAGGAAGTATGATTCTTATTCAATATTTATCTAATCTTAAACTTTAATTAAGAGCTCCTATTGCTACTAATTTTAGTAGGCAAATTTTGTCTTAATCAAAGTTAAATAATAAATATCAATAAATATGTCTATCAATTAGGATGTTTTCAATTTCTACACGCTTTCGTTTGTCAAATATTTTGGAAAAACCATTAGGGTAATTAATAATTGATAATTATTATTATTATTATTATTTTTTTTTTTTTTTTTTTTTTTTTTTTTTTAGTACATTGGGGTGGGGGATTCGAACCACAGACCTCTTGGTCATCAAGTCATACATATGCAGCTGAGCTATTTTCGCTTTGGCAAAATGATAGTTTTATTTGATAGCATTAGGTGGGTATGTTATATCTGTTCTGTCCAAACCGCCATTTTCTAATAAAAATGTTTCAATATATATATATATATATATATATATATATATATATATATATATATATATATATATATATATTTTTTTTATAGGGAATTGAATCTTCAACCTTATAATCACTCATATAATCATACCATTGAACTAATATATATATATATATTTTTTTTAATTTTATTTATTTATTTATTTTAAGAAAATAAGCTCTCCGCTCTTTTGAATTCTCATTGTTCTCACTTTAATTCACAACAAATTATTTCATTTTTGTCTAGTTTCATAAATCATTTGATGTATACATGTCTTTTATATATATTCTTTTTATTTTAAGTAATGAGTATGGCTCAAATATCATTTTGGCCATTTTGAACTTGTTTTTATTTTAATATATGTTTTCGAATCTCTAAATTTAGTTTCTTCACTTTTAATAAATCTTACAATTAGCTATTAATGTGTGTTTAGGATTGTCATGGAAATCGACAAAAGGTAATTTTTTAAAAAAATTAACCGTCATGGGTGTCGTTGTTTTGTAATACTTATTTTTCTATCATTTATATAAAATCACTTTTTAAATTTTTTATTTTCAAAATCTCTTAAATAGTAGTTTTTGATTTTAAATTCTCAAATAATCATCCGTCTTTTCAAATGAATTTTCAATATGACCACTATGTCTTTCAATATATATATATATATATATATATATATATATATATATATATATATATATATTTTTTTTTTGTAACAGTTGAATTTAAAATCATTAAAAAATGTATCTTAATCTAAAAATCTGAAGGTGATACGCTCGGGCAAAGCATCGTCATTGGGAGGACGACAAGAAACCTCTCATCCCGCCATTAACTTCTTCCCTCGTCGCCTTCGGGTGCTCTAATCCTCAAAACATGGAATTGTTATTAAAAAAATACGTATACATCTCGAAAAAAAAGAATACGCTCTTAAACAAAAAAAAAAAAAAAAAAAATCTTATGTTTTAAATGGTAAAAAATAATTCCATCACAATCAAAAAGCAAAATAGAAATAGAGAAAGAAATGTTAAATAACCTGAAAAACATGTGTATATGAGAGTTCGTAGCAAATATAGCAATCAAAAAATTGAGGATCAGTAAGTACGAGATTCATCCCCTCATTCTTCTCTTTGTCATCCGACTGAATATATCCCTCTTCCTTTTCGGCCGCTTTTTTCTTCTTCGTCTAAACTCAAACCCGTCAAATCAAGATGATAGTAATAAATCTCCATCTAACTAAACAAAATATTTACAAATTTAGAAATTGAGATTTTAAGAGAAGCTATTAATTTTAGAGGGGCATGATGGTTAATTCATTGGAGGATTTTGATCTTGTGACACCCAACATGAATATGGCCATTTTTCTTCTTCTTTTTCTTTGTGATTTTTTATTTTGGACTCTTCAAAAATAATTTATAACTTTTTTTTTTTTTTTTTTTTTTTTTTTTTTTTTTTTTTTTAAGCCAGAAGAATATCTACAATAAAAACTCTTTAAGCGAAAATGTCTAAATACGTGTTTAGTTTGTAAGGTATGTCTATATATTTTTTTAGGAACAAATCTCTTTGTGTTGGTTCTCATGCCCTTTTAGGATTCCTTTTAAAAAATATTAGTTTTGAAATTAGTTGATTTTATTTTAAAATTTAATTAATTTTAATAGTTTATTTGGTGAGGTGTGTATCATTTTCAAGTTAAAAGAAATCGGTTTTTTTCGTTAGCTAATGTCTACCATTATGTATCTCTATGTGGTCCTCTGAGTAGATCCGACACACACTCATGGACATATACAGTCATTGCGTCACACATACATTCGGTAGGGTATACCGCCGACACACACTCATGGACATATACAGTCATTGCGTCACACATACATTCGGTAGGGTATACCGTTTCTGCCGTGGGTAATTACGAGCTTCATTCAATTTGTGTCCCTAAAAATAAGGATAACCAATACACTTTCCACCCTACAAATGAGGAGATATCATTAAAATTATACCGTTAAACAACAAATACCCCTGGGAAAGTATAACATTTTTCAGAATCTAAATCTTCAATTTTTTTTTTTTTTTTCCTTTTCATTTTCCATCGCGAAATTTTTTTCCCCTCCTCCTTTTTCAGTTCTTCTGCAAGAACAAAAAATCGTTTCACCGAATCCCTCAATAAATCGTTCCACCGATTCTTTATAATCTGGGAGTTCAATCGAATCCCTCAAAAAATGGGATCACCACCTATTATTCAAATTTTAAGAAATTTTGGAGCTAACCGTGCACTTTTAATTCAAAAAAATCACTTGTTTAAAACAACAAAAATGTCCAGCTATCGCAAAGTAAAACCCTAGATTACTAACACGAACCCCCTACCTAAACTAACATTACCATTTTAGTTGTTCGTTCGAAAAACAGAGATGGAGAAGAATTGCGAGAGAGGGAAATGCTTACCAAATTAGGTAAATCTGCCGGTAAGACTCTAGGTCGAATGCATGGTGTTTACGGTAAAGGATGTCGAAGAAGATAATGCATGTAAGCCACCTATATGCATTTTCGAGGAAGGATTCCTTCTGCCTCTAGGTCGAATGGAATGCATGTAAGCCGCTCATTTGTATGGGTTTTTCGGTCGACCGATGCCTGACTCTTTATTACTCTGTGTGCAGTCATGCACACACCTCCAGTGATGGTTTATTCGTTGGCTGTATAACTTCCTCAGGGTATACATATTCGTTCACAAATTCTGAGAAACAATTCCTTTTCGGTTGCGTGTTACATGTTTTTCCCCTCGAAGCCATAAATGATATTATTTCAAATTATTCGCCTTCACGAATTTAAAAAACCAACATTCTCTCTTTTAAGTTGTTAGTCGACCATCCACTGACCTCTTTATTGCTTTGTGTGCAGTCATGCACACAGCTCCAATGATGGATTCTTCGTTGGTTGTATCACTTCCTCTGAGTATACATATTCGGTCCCTCAGTGTTGTGTATGTCCCATTTTTTACTCTGTGTGCAGGCATGCACACACCGCCACTGTTGGGATTCTTTTTACTCTGTGTGCAGGCACGCACACACCGACCGCCACGAATGGATTCGTTGTGGTTGTATTACTTCCTCATGTATATAGACCCCACTGTTGGGATTCTTTTTACTCTGCGTGCAGGCGCACACACCGACCGCCACAAATGGATTCGTTGTGGTTGTATTACTTCCTCATGTATATAGACCCATTTCTAAATTATTTGGGGCGAGAGATATAACTATGTAACTCTCATGAGATGAGTGTATTTTATCATTTTTAACGTCTCTTCTCTATTAAATTCACGTTCAAAACTATTTTCTCTCTCTTCCCAACATTTTATATTTTTAATTATTATATTTTTCATTCTCAAAATTAGGAGAAATTGTGGAAGGGCAAACTTGTCTATTTGGTTGTAAATTCCGGTTTTAGACATAATTCAAAAGAAAAAAGTGATTAGACATTTTTCACGTTGATTTGCTTTATTTTAGACATTGTTCTAGTTTCTCCTTTTTTTTTTTCCCACTATACTACTACTATCATCAAAGCACAAATAATATTGGGTCATGCTTACCAAATGCGACTGTGGACTCTAACATTAAAATGGACTCGGTGGTCGATGGAGATTTAAACTCTTAACCTCTTGGTCACTAATTTGTACATTAAATTGTGAATAACAGTGTACAAATAGTCAACTTGAATATAGATGAATTGGTTAAGACATATATATATAGGTCAGTGGTTCAAATTCTCACCTCTATATCGACCTACAACTACAATTCAAAAAAAAAAAAATCGAAACAATGGTCTATAAACTCAATCTAAACATATTTCAATAGATAAAGACATTAATTACAGACGTTGAATACTCCATCTCGCAATTATTAAATAATAGAAAAAAAAAATTGTGTATGAAAATTCATATATAAAAATAATAATGTCAATATTAGACCGTTTATCTTAGTGACAAAAATAAATAATAATAATAAACCAGGGGCCTCGGATCCATTTTGAGCTTATATTTCGCGTACATGTAATTGAGCAATTCCCCCAATTTTTCTTTATAAAACAGACAAAAGATCAATAATCACACAATTCATCATCCAAAAAAGCTTCGACAAAATGACAACCAACTGCTGCATCAACGCCCTCGCCGGTGACCGGCCGCCACGCGCCGCCTACATCAACCTCTACAATTGGACGGATTCCGACGGCGAGATCGTCAAATCGACGATTCCGAGACCGAGCCGACGAGTTCCGGTGGCCGATGGAGTGTCGTGCAGGCAAATGTACTTGAGGAGCTATAAATTCTCGAGGAAGGAGTCGGTGCCGGAGAAGACGAGGAGGTGTTTGGGGAAAGTGAAGAAGAAATTAGGCCGGAGAAGATCGAGATCGAATCGGAATCGGAATCGGAATCGGAATCGGAATGGTTTGATTTGGAGGAAGATGAAGGAATATTCGTGCAGTTTGATTATGTTTGGGATTTTTAGAAGGATTTTGTCATGTGCTGCGAGCGTTGATGTTGTGGAGCAGAGTAGTGGAAGAAATGGTATTCGATTATGAGTTTCCAATTTGCTCTGTTCTTTCTTCATTCTTCTTCTTCATTTTTCTTCAGTAATTCAATTTGATTTGGCTTTCGCATCTGTTTACTGGTTCTCTCATTAGTTCATCATTTTTTTTTAGTTCAACAATTGCTCGGGAGATTGAATTCTCGTAAAGACTATATGTCAATTACTGTCGAACTACAATTTTTTATTTACTGTTAAAGATCGAAAGATATAGCGTAATTTTATTTACAATTTGTTATCATTCTTATGAACTCAATAGGTATCATAAAATTGCTAAAGTGATTCACGTGAATACTCCTTTCTTTGAGATCGAGTTTCAAATCCTACTACCTCTCGTAAATAAATAAATAAAAAGAGGACATCCTAGAGGTAAGTTTTTTTTTTTTTTTTTTTACAAACATAGAGTTAAGTTCTACCCATAACTCTAGCATCAATTTATGTGAGTGATATAGTAACTAAGTTCACGTATGTATGTAATTAAATTTTTGTACGCATCATTTGTCGGGGTTTTTGTACGGATGACCCTCGCTTTAAGCATAAGATTTTATAACTCAATTTTTAAAAATTTATGTTTTCTAACTTTCTCGTGATAAACAAGCGCACAAACTCTATACTACCTTTCGATGAGAATGATCACGAGAAAACAACTATAGTGTCATCGTGCTAAGAAAGGTACACATGACTTTTCACAAGGGAAGAGACTTGCTTATCACGAGAGAACGTAAAAAAAACTTTACGCGCTCCCCGAATAGAGGGTCATCCGTACAAAAACCCCATCATTTGTCGTGTTGATTTTCATCTTTATTTTAAGGAAACCTCTCCAAGATTTTTTTTTTAATGATTTCATAGTTTAAGAGCTGAATGAAAAAAAATTCAAAATCTATAGACAAATTTGAAACATCATCCCATGAATGTTTTGTATCATTTAACCCATCTAAATTCCTAGCGAAGCTCATAAATAAATAATTTTTTTTTAAAAAAAAAACCTAGTTTGTGTGGACTATTTTTTTTAAAGCTTCACACTTCAGTTTATATAGGGTCTGAAAATTGTTTAATTTAACATTAGTTTAATTTGTTTTAAATTTATAAGTTCAAATTTTAAATCATGAACATAGTTCACGGGCATAATGTACGACCTAGTGACTAAGAGTCACATGTTCGATTCTTCTGTAAAAAAAAATACTTTAAAAATAAATTATAAAAATAGAATAATTATCAAACATAATTAAATTTTTATTTAATATCCATCACATAAAGTTGAATAAATATCTACACTTATTTAATGTACTGTGACAAATAGTTAGATAGACTAGCACATGTGACATGAGAGTTTTGTTTATAATGACAATTATAGAAGTTAAATTAAAGCATAATCTTAAATTTCAATAGTTTATGGATTGGTTGCACAAACAACAATCGGACTCAAAATAATTGTAAATTTAGCAAAATTTAAAATATTTTGCAAATATGACAAAAAATAAGTGACTATCACGGATAGACTCTATCGCTGATATATGATTATCACTGATAGACTTCAATCAGTGATAGTGACAAAATTCTATAAAAAATTGAGGTGATAGACTACTAGCGATAGACTTTTATCAGTATAAACTTCTATCAGCGATAAAAATTGTCATATCCGTAATTTTTTTTTAAAAAAATGCTATATTTTTAATTATTTTACTCTAAATTGACATCCGATACAATTTTTCATAGTTTATTCCCTCTAATTAGATAATCAAATAAACATAATCTAACTTAATATTCAACTTAACTTTTTTTCTCCTCTCATTTTAATAGCAACTTGTTTATTTATTTTTATTTTTACAAAAAATGGTAACTATTTTTTTCCCTCTCTCTTTTACTAAATAAAGAGAGTCAAAAAAGAAAATTATTTCAAATACATAATAATAATTTTTTTCCTTTTGAAACTTGAATACATTTTAAGGAATATTACTTTAAAAAAGAAGTTTAAAGCAAACAATTGAGAATATTAGGTTGAAGGAGATAATGGTTGTGCTTAGGATTCCTTTGGTTGAGAAAACATTTCCACCCCTTTCGAGGGGTTGGTCTCCACGGAAATTCTCAATAATTTATAATTTATAATTTATTTACCTAATTTAGTTTGCCTTTACCGAAAAAGATAAAAAATAAATAAAAAATATAGATAAATAAATAAACTTTATATTGTACAAGCCATTGGTTTAATAATTCAACCCAATAATTCAAATGCATTTTTAGAAGCCCCACATTAATTATTTAATATATATATGTGTGTAGCATTTGCATGTATAAAATTCAATAATAGCCACTATCCATAAAAATGAAGTGAAAGACAGTTCATCAATTATTGAATATTAGTTATGAGTAAAATTTTGTACTTATGAAGTTTTAATATTGGTGCAACAATTTTGTACTTATGAAGTTTTAATATTTGTGCAACAAAGTCTCACGTTTTTCGATGATATATAAGGAAGAGCAACTATCTCTAATAATATACGATCTTTTAGATGGAACCAGACGCAAAACAGTTTAAGCACAAAGTAGACAATATCATACCAATGTGGAGAGATATGTGAAGTCATGTTGTCCCGAACAAGTGGTATTAGAGTCATGTCCCTGCTTTAGCCGTGTTGGTAGAATCATCGAGTGTCAAATAAAGATATGGTGAGCTTCAAAGTCGTAATCATTGATGGAGATAAACAGATAGATGACTTGGTGGTATTTCGACCATTGTCCCACATTGGTGTTAGGAAGGAAAAGTGAGTATTTTGGGTAGAACAACCAAAACAAAGTCAGGAGGGTTAGACTCAAAGTGGACAATATCATACCAAGGTGAAGTTAAGTTGTCCCTCAATATGATGGCCAATTGCATTGAAGAATTATTTCTAGTAAGTTGGTAATATGGATAAATTTGATAACTTTTTTGTCTGACTCTTAACTTGATCCATCATTGTTATAGTACTCATTGTTCATGTAAATATGTTATTTGATAGTTATAGATCTATTTTTAGCATTCTTCGAACCGCTGCAATAAACTTGTTTTCTTATAGGGTAGACATTGCACTTCATTAAGAGCGTTGTTCAATTCATATACATTATATTTTAATTTTTGCAGACAACATTATTAGACATTCAACATCTCAATTCTCATGTCATGTATGAATATATCAATATAATCTAAATGATAGATAATGAGATGTAACCAAATCAATAAATAAATAATAAATGGTCACATTGTCAATAAAACCTTAGCATATTCTTCTTCTTAAAAAAGAAAAAAAAAAAGCTTAGCATAAAGTAATTGTTTGCTAATCAAATTTCAGTGGGGTTTGGTACAAGATTTTTGACATTTTTGGGAGATGATGTATTTATGATGTTAGCAATATACTGATGTGCATAGGTAAGAAAAAACATATATATTCATAGAAGTTACAATATATAAATATTTTATGTCGTGATAAAAAAAGTATTTATCACCGATTTAAGTTGTCTTTTTTAAAGTAGATTTATTTATTTTTAGTACAACAAATATCAAATTGAATGTAATTTGAAATTTTAATCTTTAAAAATGTCTTTAAGTTTTGACTTATGAAATATGTTTATGGTAGTATTTTTAGTAGATTAGATTATAAGAGGGTGTTAAATATCTTCGTAATATTAACTTTTAAAAAATTATAAATAATGAAGTATGTAATATATTCTATTTTGGGATTTTTTCTCTCCTTAACTAACCTAAAATTTGTTCAAACTATTAAAAATATATATATTTAATTCAGACTAGATACACTCACCAGATTCAAAATTCACAAATTTAATTTTTTTTAGTAATAATAACTAATCTTGTAAAATTCACAAATTTAATTTTTTTTTAGTAGTAATAACACAGACATATGGTATAAATAGAATTCAGACTCAAAATACAAAAAAATAATCACAAATATAGTAAAAAAATAAAATATTGATAAAAAAATCAGTAATAATTGCTCATAACTATTAATGAGATGGTTATTAGACTAATATCCGTGATAGTCATTAACAAAATTCTATAAAAAAAACAGGGGATATTAGTAACTATAATTGATGGTTATTGATTTGCTATCACTGACTATCACGGATAAAATATTATCCGTGATAAAATTTGTCATATTTACAACTTTTTTAAAAAATGTTATATTTTTCATTCCCTCTAAAAATGTATTAATAGTTTCAAGGTTCTTCATGACCACTAGGTCAACCTTTTATGGTTCATAGATAGGTCATTTACACCAATTTAATTTCATAAATGTCTGACTAAATTTTTAAGATTGTCTATATCAGCCGGATTAAAGCCCAATTTAGGCGTGCAAGCACATGTCTATTCATTAGTATTATATATATATATATATATATATATATATATATATATATATATTATTTTTATTTTTTTTTAAAAAAAAACAACGGTTGAATGGTAAATTTCCGCCGATCAAGTTTGTGGTTCGAATCTCTTCACTCCCATAGTGTACTAAAAAAAAGTCGCACGACCTTCATTATGACCATTTGATCAAATAAATCTAGCTCATCAAATTAGGTGTCCAAAAGGTGCCCATGAAAGCTCTATAAATAGAGAAGTCTTCCTCCATTTTAAGAGCTTCACAAACAAAATCTAATAAGCAAGAGGATTCAGATAAAACTCTTGGAACGAAAGACTTGAAGATCAGAAGACTTCGAAGATTCAAAATTCCTTTGAAGAACGGAAGACCTCAAGGCATTAAGTGACTCTTCAATAAGTTAAAAAGATTCAAGCTCAAGAGCAAGTTGCTAACCTCTCCAGATAAATTTATTTTGAAAAAAAAAAATTAAAAGATAAACCTTAGAGATTGTATTTTACTCATATAAATTAATATAAATTCAAATTCATTAAACGTATATTAGAGTATATAATACCCATTTTGAATATTTCCTTCATATTGTAAAATCTTAAACAATTGCCATAGATCATAATATACCAACTGAGTATATATATATAAACCTTCCAACTTTACTTTGCAAAAAAAAATAATAATAATAATAATAATAATAATGATAAAAAAAAATAACACACAAATAATAATAAAAAAAAAAATAACACACAAACACAGAAGTTTCCCATATAAATTTCCATTAGTTTGAGGTATTTATGTTGGTTAAGAAACAAATATATATATTCTTATGATATATGTATATATAATTACAGTATCATTGATTCATTGTATACGTAAGGCATTGACATTACATGATCGCAAATAAAAAAGTACCAAGTTGAATGCAAATATTCAATCTTAGCTTAGAGTTCTAAATTTTCATTTAATAATTGAGTTTAAATACACTTTCTAAATGCTAAATAATAGCTTAGTTTTTTCGTTAAAAAATAATCACTAACTCCACTAACTCTAAATATAGCAATTGACAAAAAATAAACTTGCAACTTTGAATTAACTAACTAACATACTCCTCTTAACTCAGATGTTGCAAACATCTAACTTGCTTCTAACACAGCTACACTACTTGTTGCTTCACCTCACTCAACAACAGTCTAGTCTCTCTAACTGGTGCATCATCAACCAGAGAAACTTCTTGTTGCTTCACCTCTTCTTCTTTTGTTCAGTCTCACTTCTCATCCTGCAAGAATTAAACATCCTACTAATCACTATCTTCTTTTTGTGAGGTTGATAGATTTTGTACGCTTTGGACATCACATGGTGTAGCCTACAAAGATTCTTGATTTTGCCTTTTCAAACAACTTGTCTCTCTTCACTTCTCGAACATGAGAAAAGCACAAAGAACCAAACACCTTCAATTTTTTCAGTTCTGGTTTAGTATTAAACCAAACTTCTTATGGTGTCTTCTTCTCCAATACCCTTGTAGGTAGTCTATTCAATAAAAAAACTGATGTGTTTGCTACTTCAGCCCAAAACTCTTTTGACAAGCTCTTCTCATGCATCATGCATTTTGTCATCTCCATAATACTATTGTTCTTCCTCTCACTTAACTCCATTTTGTTGTGGAGTATATGAAGTAGTGAGCCGATGCTCTATTCCAGCTTCTTCACAAAAGGAATTGAACTGTGACGTGTATTTAGTCCCGTTATCGGACCTCACCACTTGAATCTGACAACCACTATGATTCTCAACCCATCTTTTAAACTTCAGAAACACTTCAACTACTTTAGACTTATGCTTCATAAATTAAATCGAACACATTCTGGTATAAGTGAGGACAATTATAGTGGTTATCAAGTGCCGACAATCGAACACACGTTCTTTGTGGAAAGTTCCTCAGATTCTGAACAAATAGAACTCCCCGGATCGAACAAAAAAGTGCTTGAGTAACAAGCAAGTAATATAACTCTATCAAGTCGGCTAGATTGATAGAAGGAATAGCTCTATCAAGAAGATAGGAAGAGTAGATCTTTGTTCGAGGGGAGACTCCAAGTGGTACTTTGTTCGAGGGGAGGATTGTTAGGAGTGCTAACAAAGTCCTACATTGGTTAGGGAAGATATTGATCCATGGTATATAAGTGAGGACAATTACCTTCATTGATATGAGCCATTTTGGGTGAAACCAAAAGCAAAGTCATGCGGGTTTAGACCCAAAGTGGACAATATCATACTAATGTAGAGATATGTGGAGTTCCGTTGTCCTTATCAATCTTGTTGGGATTAAAAATAGCGAGATATAATTAAATGCGGAATAAACTAAATAACAACACCGAAAGATATACTGGTTCGCCCCGATCTCGGGACTACGTCCAGTCTCCTGCAACTGCAGGTTCTACTATAATGGAGATTACAATCGGTCCCTCAAGCTCGCGCTACAAAACTCACCAAAATATCCCAACTAGAACTACCCCAACTAGAACTACTTGCTTCCAAGTACCACAACCCGGTAGCTTGGGATAAACAACAAAAGAGAAACCCTCAATTCTAGAGAAAAATACACACTGTATTTCTCAACTGTTTACTGCACACACCGATCAACACTGAAAAATACTCTTTTAATATTTCTCTGCCGTAAGAACAACCCATTGATTTGCTTCAGCCGCAATTGTTCTAAAGTTAAACTTATATATTGAATGTATGCATAAAACCCAAGTTAAATGGGCCTTCCAAGATTTTGGCCCAAAGCTTCAAGCCAAAAAAATCCATTTGCGTCATCAAATCTGAGTTTCTAAAGTAAGTTATATATATATATATATATATATATATATATATATATATATATATATATATATATATATTCTCATGAGTTTTGTCTTCATAAAACCTAACAATCTCCCACTTGGAGACAAAACGACGATTTTGCCTCCCACTGCAACAAACTGATCATCTTGGCAAACTCCAAGGCTTTACTCCCACTACAACTGTTATTTCTGATCTTTTTGGCAAACTCCAAGGTTCAACAAAAAACCTGTAAAACAACAAACTAACAAAACAGGCAACTATCAGAAAAATAATTGTAGTTCATTTGTGCTCGCCCTGAGGTATGGGCTTGTTACGTGGAACTGTCCCCTAGACATAAAGGACAGTCACGTACTCCCACTTCAGCTAAGTGGTAACAACTGACATTTTCTTCGATCCTGAACACCTGTTCCTGAAGAAGATATATTCTGCAAGTGACTTGACTTCTTCATTCAAGTCTGCTGTCAAGCTAGAGACTAAACCTGTGACCATAACAACTACTTTGGTCTTCAATTTTGATGCCCTCGCCTAGGCGACTTCATCAATTCATTCGAATGTCTGACAATTGGGGATTGATGATAGCCATCATCTTTCTCTCTTGGACTTCCTAATTGTTTCTGAACTGATGGATCTTGATCTAACTGGTCGAAATTGGCTATCATTGTTGCTGGCTCAATTGTACCTCTACACCTACCATCTGCAGCTTTAACTGGCATCCACTATTTCTTTGATCTTTTGACAACACTAAACTGTCATCTATATAGTGTGAAATTTTTGTGGCCAACTGCCACTACTTGGGATCCTAACTTGAGTTTACACTGGCGACTGCCAAACTCACAAGTGTAACCCTCATCCTCCAACTTGCCAATAGAGATGAGATTCATTTTCATCCTAGGCACAAATCTAACATTGCGCAACACCAGAACACTGGCACATACTGACTTCAGACTAACATCCACAATCCCACATGTCTTGGAGACTCTACCATCACTCATTCTCACTAGACTATGATGTCCATCTGTGAATGATATGAACAAATTTCTCTCTGAAGCTATGTGAACTGACGCTGCACTGTCTACAACCCATTCAGATGAGTGTTTACTACTCTCTATGCTACTCTCAACACAAACATAAGCATCATCAACTATGTTTACCTCATGATCCTCTTTTAGTTTCCTACACTGACTTTTGTAGTGACCTTTCTTATGGAAGTAAAAACATTCTACCTCCTTATTCCTATGACTATACTTTTTCTATTGCTATTCAATTTATTATCTTCATAATCAATTTTGTCTTTACCCTTAGTTAAAGCAAAAGTTGATCCTACAGTAGATTCTTTACTACTACCCTTCCTACGAATTTCTTCGGCTATAGCTAAATCATAAACCCCTTAAAATTTCAGAGTGTTATCTTCAGTCGAATTAGACACTACTGTCTTCATCGTTTCCCAACTATCAGGTAAAGACATTAATAATTGAATAGCATACACTTCATCAGTAAATGCTATCTTGACAGACTTCAACTGATTAACTAAAATGGTAACTTCATTGATATAGGAATTAACTGATGAATTTTCAATCATTTGTATGTTGAAAAATTTCTTAAGTAGATATGCTTTACTATTGGCAGACTGTTTCTCATACCTGTTTGTAAGCGTTTCCATTAGCTTGATTGCAGTAGTCTCGTTGGCTACAAGATTAGCCACTTCCATCGACAAACACATCCTTATATTTGCAACTGCCTGTTCATTCATATCCAACCAATCTTCATCTCACATCTCTTTCGGTCTCTCCTTCAGTGCCTTGTGCACTTTCTTGCAGGTTAGGAAATCTTTGATTTGCATCTCCCAATAACCAAAATTTTTCCCTTCAAATTTTGTGACTCCCTTGAAACTTTTTGGATTCGTCGCTCCCATGATTCCTAAACCAAAAGCTCTGATACCACTTGTTGGGATTAAAAATAGCGAGATATAATTAAATGCAGAATAAACTAAATATATCTCAACCTCCCACTTCACAGGTTAGAATCCAAAAGGCAATCGGTCACAAAATACAATAATAAAAGATAAGGAAAAGAGATAACAACACCGAGAGATATACTGGTTCGCCCCGATTTCGGGACTACGTCCAGTCTTCTACAACTGCAGGTTCTACTATAATGTAGATTACAATCGGTCCCTCAAGCTCGCGCTACAAAACTCACCAAAATAGCCCAACTAGAACTACTTGCTTCCAAGTACCACAACCCGGTAGCTTGGGATAAACAACGAAAGAGAAACCCTCAATTCTAGAGAAAAATACACACTGTATTTCTCAACTGTTTCTACACACACCGATCAACACTGAAAAATACTCTTTTAATATTTCTCTGCCGCAAGGACAACCCACTGATTTGCTTCAGCCACAATTGTTCTCAAGTTAAACTTATATATTGAATGTATGCATAAAACCTAAGTTAAATGGGCCTTGCAAGATTTTGGCCCAAAGCTTCCAGCCAAAAAATCCATCTGCGTCATCAAATCCGAGTTTCTAAAATAAGTTATATATATATATATATATACTCTCGTGAGTTTTGTCTTCATAAAACCTAACAAATCTGACAACCACTATGATTCTCAACCCATCTTTTAAACTTCAGAAACACTTCAACTACTTTAGACTTATGGTTCATAAATTGTACTAAAAAAAAAAAAAAATATGGTTCATAAATTAAATCGAACACATTCGGGTATAATCATCAATAAAGATAATAAAATACCTGCTACCATTGAGTGAGAGAGTTGGTTGAGGTCCACACAAGTCAGTGTGGATGAGCTACAACTTCTTAGTTGCTTTCCAAATTGATTTCTTGAATGACAACCTATTTTGCTTCCCTGTCAAACAAGCTTTACAGTTTGTTTTTAGCTCCTCCAGAACTGGTACTCCAACTGCCATCTCATTCTTCTGCAAATATTGCAACCTTTTTTATATGAATTTCCTTGACAATCAAATTCATATCGAAGATGGAGCTCAAAGAGATCAAGCCATTGTGATGGAGCAAGGACCAATCACAAGATCAAAGGCTAAGAAGCTTCAACAAGCTCTAGTTATTCATGTCCAAGATTACATCACTACATTCAAGGTCAACCAAGAAGAAGAGGGTGTGGACTACACTTTATCACAAGTCCAAATTGATGGAATCATATGAAGACTTTATTAATGTTGTAATAATTTAATTTAGTTACACATTTGTATTCATTAAAAGTACAACCAATTCCTAGATTTCTTTAAATTAGGTAGTTGGATGTTCCATTAATTAGGTAGTTGTAGATTTCCATTTATTGGGTTGTTGGAAAATATAAGTTAGGTTGTTGGGGAAATCATTAAATTGCATGTACTTAATTCCTTGTCTATAAAAGGAATTTATTTTGTCAAATGTAGGACACAACTTTGATATTTGAATGAAACTCCATTGAGAGCTATTTGGTTACCTTTTGCATTTCTTGTATGACTTGCATGTTTTAGAAGCATTCTATTAGACTTGATCAATCTAATAGTGGAGTGTTTCGGTTCAAGGTTAGGGACAAGTTCCTCATCCTTGGATATTCGATCTAAAGGTATTTCTATTATTCTCTTTATCTTGGGGTGAAACTAAATGTATGAAGGGGTTTTAGTGTTTGTGATTCAAGGGTTCGTATAACCAAAGGGTTCTTGATCCAATTCACTAGAACTTCTTAGTTGCTTTCCAAATTGATTTCTTGAATGACAACCTATTTTGCTTCCCTGTCAAACAAGCTTTACAGTTTGTTTTTAGCTCCTCCAGAACTGGTACTCCAACTGCCATCTCATTCTTCTGCAAATATTGCAACCTTTTTTGATGAAAATGCCCCACCTCTTATGCCATAACTGAGTGTCACTCACTTGACACTTGAAAAATATTTGTTCATTCTCGAGTGGATTCAATAAAGAATCTCTTGTGTTGCATCTTTATTTTAAACAACTCATTTCCACTGGAATCGAAAGTAAGACATTTTCCTTCTTCAAATAACACTTTGAATTTATTCTCTACTAGTTGACCAACAGTTAACAAGTTTTGATCAATCTCAGGAACTAAGAGCACTTTAGTAATCAACTTGGTTCTTGCACAACTCTCTATTGATACTGTGTCCTTCCCTTTCACTTCTAGATACTCACTATTCCCTATCTTCACCCTTGACTTGAATGACTTGTCAAGGTTCTTGAACAACTCTTTGTCACTTGTCATGTGATTGATACACCCACTATCAACCAACCAACTATCACATTGAGTGACTGATGAGAAACATGTAGCCACAAAGAGTTGATCTCGTACTGCAGCATGTGCTCCTCCTTGCTGTTGAGATCCCTTACAGAATCTCTCAATGTGCCCCATTAAATGACACCTTCTACACTTCACATCTAGCCTTCTCTAGCATATGAAGTGTGGATGATTATGCTTCCCACAATGCTTGCATGCACTGCCCTTGTTGGAATCTGCACTTCCATCATCCTTTACAACATTATCTGAGCTATTGTGCCACTTTCCTTTCTTCCTCTCCATTTCTTCTGTCTTCCACCATGCATTCTGACTTTCAGTGCCCCCTCAATACTTCCTTCTTGCCTCATCAACCTCCTCTGGTATTGTGCTTGCAAATCACTTACTAATTCTATCACTTTGAGTTTAGAGAGGTCTTTAGTATTTTCTAAGGAAGAAATGGTTGCTTCATATCTTTCAGACACTGAAACCAAAATTTTCTGAACCAATCTATTGTAAGATAAATCAGTACCTCGCTTTGAGGCTTTGGAACACAATTTACACTGATTTTGCTTCTCTATTTTGCAAGGCTTTTTAGGATCTAGACCAAAAGGAAACACAAATTTTTGCTTGTTTTGGTGGAAATTTGAAACCAACAAAATTTCAAGTTGTTCGAAGAAAAGAATAAGCCGAATAAAGATCCAATCCAATTGGTGTTGGAGTTCACTAACATGTTGGATGCCCATGTTAATCCAAAAAGCTACCAACCAAATCAGTTTTTCCGACCAACCCCTATCAATAATTCTTTATCAAGGTCTTTGAACTTGAAAAACAACTAGAGTTGGATGCCTTCTGACGATGACTCTCTCTTCAGACACCTCTCTATCTTTAGGCAATGCAGGTTTCAGTGTGATATTCAGAAACTCTAATGGCGAAATATGATTGAAGTTGTTTCCGACCTGTGGAACTTGCTGAGTCATTGCTCTCTTATTCAGTATTAAAACAATTCTTATGGGCTATCCAAAAAAAAGAAAACAATTCTTATGGCGAAAATTCAATCTTGTGGGCTAAAACAAACTTTCTAATTCTTTGGAAACTTATGGAAATAATTTTTTTTTTTATAACAAAATTTAACCTATTGTGGATGAAATTCATGCTTATCATCGACAAACACTCGTAACAGGCTTTCTGTTTGCTTCCCGAAGTTGCAACAAAGTGTTCACAATTTGACTAGTCATGGGAGGAAGAACAATAAAAAAAATCAATTCAAAATAATAATAATAATAAATAATCCACAAACACACATGGATAATTGCTTATTTGACTTTAACAATCAAGAAATAAGTTTCACGTATTAATTTTAATTAATTTAAGGCATTTATTTACAATTCAAATTTCACAATTTCATTCAAGGATATACAATTCCAATCAAACACATTGTTATGACGAATCTAAGCCTAATTTAGTAGATAATGCATCAATTACTATTGTCAATGATTCTATCCTATCTCATAGTTTTTTTAGTTAAAAAAAACATTTTTATGTAAATTAGTATCTTCCCTCCTTTTAATTTTGAGCATTTTTTTTTAGAGTTCAAGAACATGTGAACTGCATTCAAATCTTTCATAGGTTGAAGCTATATGCCTTAACCAATTGAGTTATAATCACGTTGATGTCTATCTGAACCTAACTCAGATAAGACACTAATTATCAACTTTGCTTCAATCTTTACTTTGCAATTATTAAATTTGAAAAAAAAAAACAAAAGAAGAAGAAGTTGGTACCATGACATTTGGTTGCATAGTTGTAATTAAATAATAATCAATACATTGACTTGATGGATTTTTTTTAAGTTGAGCGATGGAGCAAGGATAATTCACCATTAAAAAAAAATCCATTCCTTGAGAAATTGAATTTTAATTAAGTCAATATAAACATAATTCAACCGACATAAATGTATGACTTAGTGACCAAGAGATCAAAAATTCAATCTCTCACCCTACTAAAAAAAATAAATAATAATAATTATAATTAACACTTTTAAAACACTAGATAATTACATATCTCGAAGCTAAAATTGAAAATCAAAATAGTCCTCGCATTTCAGATAGGTATTTTAATATAGATTTTACCCCTTTCAAATATATATATATATAATGTTTTGTATAACCTTTTGATATAATGTTTTAACCAATTGAAGTATATTTAGATTGACACATATTTATAATTCAAACTTAAAAAAAAAAAAATGGTCCATGGAATATAGGTAATTGAATAAAACATTTATTATCTACCTTAAATTAAAATTTCCATTTACATTTGTTGGAAATCCTTAAAAGACATGCAAGCTTGAAAACAAAAAGAGTAAAATTCGACACATTATGAAGGTTTGAACACATGTTGGGACCAAGAACAACAGATATTATTATTATTATTAATAAATATTTGGCAGAAGAAATTATTATTATTATTATTTTATTTTTTTTATTTTTAATTTAAAAAAAAAAACAAATAATTTAAAACATAAAATGACATGAATTGAATACACGACTTCCACGAGGTTGTTGTTGTCTGGTTCTACCAAATTTGAAGACGGGAAAATCCATTTTTCTTAATCCCCAAAACACCCTCATTCCTCTGCTCATGATCCGATCCCTAATTTCCTTTTCGAAGAGGGTATTTTTGGTATTTCCATCTCCCCCATTTACCTATGTAATGCTTATGGTTATCCATGGAGGAGATTTCTTCTTCTTCTTCTTCATTTCTTGATTTCTTGATTTCTTTGTCGTCCAAATCATTCTTTGAAGCAAATTTATGACACCCAATTTCCGACCCACCTCCACAAACCTCAAAATTTCCAATTTTTTTCGTTGCCAACAGGAGATTGACTCTGAAAAAGGTTAGAGAATGTATGTTCTTTTAAGATTTTAGCGGTCGAAATTGGCGGCAAATTTCTTGTTTCTTTCTTTGTTTTTGCTCATAATCTTATGATCGGGATTGGGTTTGCTTGGATTTTCTTTTTGTTTCTTAATGCGTTTGTGTGTGTTTTCACCACTCTCTCTTTTGTACGTTTGGGACATGTTGAGTTTCTGTTTAGTAATGATTCGCCTCAAGATTTTGTGTTCTAAGCCTAATTCATTTTGGGTTTGGTTTCATTTATTGGGAGTTCATGGAAAATAATTTGATTTTTGGATTCTAGTTTTCTGGTTCATTCTGCTGTTTGTGATTTGATTGGAAATGATGGCTGGAAAGTTTTATCTTCTTGGTTCATTTTAAAGAATTTGTGGCTTTTTTAGGGCTTGAATTTACTCTATCTCTGTTGCCTTTATATTGGTTTTTTGTTTTCTTATTGTTCTTGAATTGAATGTAGTAAATTTTGTTGGTAGATGTGGTGGACTTGGTGATTGTAACAAAAGATTGAAAAGTATTGAAGTTGTGAAGTTCATTTCACAAGTACTGGAGGATATAAATTATGCCAGGTTTGATTGAAAGGAAACAAACAAAGGAAAGTGAATTTCTAATCGGCGTTTCGCACGAATTGGAGAGGGTATTAGGTGCTCGTCCAGATGAATGTAGTTGGCAGAGTTGGCAGTCTCATTTCTCAAGGTGTTTATTCGGTTGCCACGCCATTTCATCCCTTCGGTGGGGCAGTCGACATAATTGTTGTTCAGCAGCAGGATGGGACTTTCCGCAGCACGCCTTGGTATGTTCGGTTTGGTAAATTTCAGGGCGTTCTAAAGGGTGCTGAGAAGATCGTCCGAATAACTGTCAATGGCGTCGAATGCAATTTCCATATGTATCTTGATAACTCTGGTGAGGCCTATTTCATAAAGGAAGTAGAAACTGGTCAAGGAAGTCCGAAAGATGGAGTTATTGATGATTTCGTTAAGGATGGTGTGATATATGGAGACATCAAGGATGACCACAATAAAAATTTCATTGTAACAGGTAGACTCGAGCACAGTATCTCCGATTCTACTGTTTTTCAGTTGCGAGATGAAAACAGTTCTATGGCAGTTGCGCGAATTGAGAGGTCAGAATCTGATGTTGAGCATAGATTCTATGATTTTCAGGATGAGCAGTCTTCTGTGGAGGATTTGGTAGAATTGTCAGAGAGTGATTCTAATCGATGTGAGAATTTAGAGAATGAGAGTTGTGCCGAGTCACAGGGTACGGATTCGGAGGTTATCCTTGTGAGTGTGGATGGTCACATACTGACTGCTCCAATATTGGCATCTGAACAAAATACAGAAGATGTGCAGTTAAGTACACCTCAGTTTCATTTGGGGCCGGGTGAAGAGACAGAATTTTGTGAAGACAATGAATTTACTGGTGAAAATAACTGGGCAGCAGATTATATCAATCAGCTGAATACATCTACAGAAAACACCATGTCCGATAAAGTTGGTGGTTTGAGCAATGAGTCTAATGGTAGTGCTCATGAGCTAATGGTGTCTGAAGGGGAGGTAAAACATGTTTCTCAAGCTGAAGAAACGCCGGGCAGTCAAGTTCAGGAAGATGATCTTCTTGTGCAGAGTGATTCAGAAGATGTCCGTGTTATACTTGAGGAACAGATTTTTAAGAGCTGTTTGGAGCTATCGGAATTGGCTAAACGGCTTGGAAACACTGATTCTGAAAATGTTATCTCATCGTTGGAGGCTCAATATTTCAAAGATAAACTCAAGAAGATTGTTCCATCAGTATCTGAAGCCAATGGAAGTGTTGTCGATTCCAGAGATAAAAATGGGACACATTCAGGTAGTGATTCAGATAGCTCTGCTGTCAATGTGACTCCCGATCTATTGGTTAAAGCTGGTGAAACTGAGGAAAGCATGTTTGGAGAAGAACAAGCCACTTCAGACGACAAATGTGTTGTTTCTGGTAATAATGATGATCCTTTGAATGACAAACAGTGTGACACGATTGAGGGTGTTGAAAGAATGGGTAGTGGTTCACAAGGGCCTGTTGCTGATGATGAGTGCAGTGTAAGAGAGTTAGAGGAATCTCCAGCAGATGCTTTATGTGGAAGAACACAACCTCATTCAACAAGTAAGTATCTTTCCATTTAAATTTTATTACAAATTCTTCTACTGTATTTTGACAACAGATTATATATTCTCTTATTACTCCAATCGTATGCAGAGTTTGGCTTTGAGATCTCACTTTGCAGTAATGAACTTTATGCTGGTATGGGGTTGCATGCTGCAGCAGAAGCATTTGATGCACATCGCGTATCTGCAGAAGAATTTGAAAAGTCTGCTTCATCGATCATAAAAAATGACAATCTAATTATCAGATTTGGAGAAAGGTACATGTCATGGGCAAAAGCCGCTCCTATAGTACTGGGGATGGCTGCATTTGGAATTGACTTAGAAGTGGATCCCAAAGATGCAATTCCTGTGGAGCAGGATGACTCGCCTAGGGATGATGAATCTACTACCACTGCCACTCCCTCCAGCCGAAGATGGAGGCTCTGGTCTATTCCATTTAGAAGGGTTAAAACGCTTGATCACAGTAACAGTAACTCATCAAATGAGGAGATTTTTGTTGATTCTGAATCTACTTTACAGAACTCACTCGCGGATCAAAGTCCGAGGTTGCAGAATGGCGGTTATGAGCCTCCTAAGAGGCAGCTTGTGAGGACAAATGTTCCAACAACGGAGCAGATAGCATCTTTGAATCTTAAAGAAGGCCAAAACATGATAGCTTTCACTTTTTCAACTAGGGTTTTTGGGGCACAAGAGGTTTCAGTCTGGACTCAGTATTTTATATGTACACGATAACCACTTTATTGTATTTTTTTGTATGTTGATACTAATATTCTTTTAACAGGTCGATGCTCACATTTATTTGTGGAAGTGGAATGCAAGAATTGTGATTTCGGATGTTGATGGGACAATTACTAAGTGAGGCTCCTTTACTCTTAAATATATGCTAGCTACTACCCTAAAATCCTTGGAAGTTTTTTGCTCTTCTTTTTCTTTCTTTTGTGGCAACGCGACCGAGGAAAGAAAATAAAAGGATTGCTAGTTTCATGTCTGAATCATTAGTCATCTGCGTTCTCCGGCAAGAGAATAATAATGACCCCCAACTACCATGGGTTGACCTAGTGGTCAATAAGGGCTGTGTAAATAATAAATGGCTTAGAGGGAATGAGTTCAAGTCATGGTGGCCACCTAACCTAAGATTTAATATCCTAAGTTTCCTTGACAACCAAATGGTCAGCCAGTTGTCTTGTGAGGATAGTCGTGGTGCGCGCAAGTTGGTCGGACGCTCACGGAGATAAAAAAAAATGCACCCCCTAAGGGTTGATAACAGCGACCACCAGGCAGCACTGTTAGGTCATTTTCTGCTTTGTAGTGGCTAGTAGTCCACGCTTAAAAATAGATTTTGTAGTCAAATCTTTATGATATTTCATAAATAATTTTGATTTTAGTTTTTATTTAAAACTTTATGTTTATTTTAATATTTATTCATTTTCTATTTGAAGGCCTTTGTAATGATCCTTGGGTTATAACTCACCTTGAATAATATATTTTTCAGGTCAGATGTATTAGGTCAATTTATGCCTTTAGTTGGGAAGGATTGGACGCAATCTGGTGTGGCTAGACTTTTTACTGCAATAAAGGTACATCTTCTGCAACTGTTCTTTCATAATTGTGTTTCCAAGATGACTCCATTTCTATTTTAATACTTTAGATTTTAGCTATTTATTAGAATATGATGTTCATATTCTGGACCCCTTTTTATGAGGGGCCTCCTTTTGGGTTTTTTTTTAATTTTTGGATGTCCTTGTATTCTTTCATTTTTTCTCAATGAAAATTTGGTACCTTATCAAAAAAAAAAAAAAAAATGAATATGATATTCATGAAGGGGGGAAGAGGCAATGATGTTTACAATATTTGAATCGGGTCATGTCTTTGTTTATTGTATGTCATATTTGAAATAAATTGTGGCTGAATGAACAACAAACTTAGAATATAACACGTTGGTTGGTTAGGATCGGTGTTTTAAAAGGCGCAAGGCGCACTAAGGCGCAAAGACTCTCTGGAGCCTAGTCGCAAAGCGCACAATAAAGCGCGGGCTTTATTTTGTGAGGCGCACTTTGTATAGAAAAAAAATATAAAAAATATAAAGAAGAGATAGCATGGTTGAAGTGGAAATATGAAAAAAAAACCTGTAGGATTAGTTGGAATGCCTTGAATCTGTTATGACTCGTTACGACTGGTTCGTTATGGGGGTCTCGCTGACCAGTCAGCGAGTCGGAGTCCAGGGGCGAAGCGCCCTGGTGGGGGTATGGGGGCAACGCTCCTAAAGAAAAAATCAGATTTGGGTTAGTTAATTTTTTTTTTTAATAGTTGAAAAAGCCCCTGCGCCTTAGGGCATAAATGGTGGGATTAATGGAAGGCGCGCGCCTTTTAAAACACTGGTTGGGATGAACGAGTTCTAATTAGGATATACATATAATATGATGTCTCTGTACTTGTTTGACAATTTTTCTCAGTACAAAAGACAGTCTTCTAACAATAATGACAGAGAGTAAAATTATAAGCTATGTGACTGAACCTGTCGTTGACAGGGAAAAAATTGATTGGTGAAGATCAACATTTATCAGTTGGAGTTGGGGGAGGGATGATCCAGGATTTGTTTTAAGTGTGAAATTGTTGAAGTAGTTTTTGTGTTAATCAAATGACCCTTTTGAGCTGCATCATTTGAATTCAATACTGTGGTTTACTCTGATGAAGCTAATATCTGATGTTGTGTATTGGGCTTTACTCAGGAGAATGGTTATCAGCTGCTATTTCTCAGTGCACGTGCCATTGTTCAGGCGTATCTTACCCGAAGTTTCTTAAACAACCTAAAACAGGTTCCATTGATATAAATTGCTGGTGGCTGCTTCCTTTTGATTGAAACATTGACCTAGGCCAGACCTGCTACCTGAAAGATTTGATTTGTATCATCATGATCGTGATAATTCGCACTGATGATCGTTGTTGTTGTTGTTGTTTTTTTCCCCTTCATATACACTTATAGCCTATAGGAAGAGTATGAATTTGATTAATAGTTCTGCTATGCTGCAGGATGGAAAAGCTTTACCAAGTGGACCAATCGTTATCTCACCAGATGGACTATTTCCTTCTTTATTTCGAGAAGGTGAGATCGTTTACATGTAAAAATTCATGATCATCAGTTTTAATGTAGGTTAGGACTTGATAAGTTATGAAGCATCAACGTATGTTTGAGCAGAAAGTGGCTGTGTTCACTATATCACTTATCGCATTGCGATATTGACAAGCCAACTATTCAGGTCTTTTAAGTCACAACTGACAACCCGTCCCACTGTATTAATACTTTTTGTCCTTAAGCACCATCTAGTACATGCTGGATATGGCTATGAGCTGAATAGTTAAACCCATGTCATCTGTGAGGGTATAATGTGTAATAGTATAGTCGGAAAATCGACAGCTTCAGCTATTCTTAGTTGTGATACATGAAGCACATATTGTATGTGGGAGCTCTCTGGTAACCGCAACTTATATGCCACGATCACAACCTTCTAAATATTTTCAAAAGGACTGAAAACTTTGCAGTTAACATTTCATTAAGATGCTTAGCCAAGGTTGCCTTTCAGTATAATTGAAGTTTAAGGAACATCGAGTCCCCAACTGCATACTGAATATCCTTTTTCTTTGCATCAACAAATTCCTTCGTTCAAATCATGGTGGCTACCTACTTAGGATTTAACATCCCACGAGTTATCTTGACAACCAAATGTAGTAGGTCAGACGATTGTCCTGTAAGAATAGTCGAGGTGCGCGCAAGTTGGCCCTGACATTCACGGATTAAAAAAGAGAAAAAAAGAAAAAGAAAAAGCCTTCGTTCGTTGTTGAGCATGCAATAAGTGGCTTTTGAGATAACTTTGCTCTTCTCTATTGATGAAAGTGCTCGGATAAAATAAGTTATCCGTGCATGAGTTCTATGGCTGCACCCAATCCCAAAGCATCCGGTCCTAAAATTAAGGACTTTAGAGAAATCAGGTAGTGCTAACACAAGGACGCTAACCATGGAATTTTTCCATTCCTGGAAAGTACTCATATCCGAGAAACTGTCCTTCAGCAGCCTTATAGGAATATGGTATTATTGCTTGTATCATGTACACAATTCAAGGGCATTAGAGAGACTTTAACTCATGGGAGGTCACTTATGCTGTCTATTGCAACCTTGTGCGAGGACATGCTACCAAATCCACAGTGGTGATTGAATCTTTAGTAATGACCTGTAAGACCAAAGAAGCCTCTCAGTTCTTTTAGATATCTTGGCATTGGCCGTTTTACTATAGCTGTGGTATTAGCATTATCAGAAACTACCCTCTAAGTAAACACCATGCCATGCGACCCAGATACTCAAATTGTTCTCAAGACTCAAGTAAATATGCACTTCACTCGATTATCTTCTACATGCTGTTCGTTTATGCAAACCTGCAAGATTGCCCCCAAGTGCTATGCCCCTCATCGTGTGTGAAAAGCTTCCTTATGCCCATCCTCTTTCTTAATCCAAATGTGATGATAACTGGATTTGAGATAATTTTTTAGCATACAATGCTTGGTAGCTCACCCGATAACTGCCAAAGCGAGCATAGCTGACATGTACTACCTCCCTTGAGGTTGGAAGTTCCAATCCCCATACTCCCATTTGTTGTACAAAAAAAAAAACTTAAACCGATAACTCCTCAAACATAGGAATAGGGACTTTTCTGCATCGTTTCATGGTTCAAAGCTCCAATAACACTGATAGAGCTATAAGCTTTAATCACTTCAATCAATGAAAATAATTACCGCCAAGGTAGAGAGAAATTCAAGAATCTCCCCCCTCAATATTTTTCCAACCGCTCCCATAATTCTCTCTGTATTTGCCTCTTCTTTCTGTTCTGCAACTTTTCTTTCTATCTCTTTGATAAACCTATTTGACAGGGTTATCAGAATCTTGTCAAATTCATTGTCAACATGGAGAGCCATTGTCAATGAAATGTTTTCTATGCTTTTTCTCTTGAGCATACTCGCACGTGCACAAATTTATATTCATTCTATCATTGATTTTTCCTTTGCTTTATCTACGTGATATAATTGACTCTGGGTTTCGTTTATCTATGGCAGTGATAAGAAGAGCACCCCATGAATTTAAGATTGCATGTTTAGAGGTAAAAAAGTAAAATTGAACAGCTGATCTTCATCATTATCCTGATGGTTAGGTTGTTTTTCTTATTTGGTTCTGATGATAAATAAATGCAGGATATTAAGAAGCTTTTCCCTCCTGACTACAATCCATTTTATGCTGGGTTTGGCAATAGAGACACAGATGAACTCAGCTATCGAAAAGTTGGGATTCCAAAGGGAAAGATATTTATAATCAACCCCAAGGTATCCTCCAAGTATCCATCATTTATAAAAAAAAATCACCTTACTTTATTGAGTAGAAATTGGCGTTCGCTTATAACCGCAAACTTTGCATCTATTTCCAGGGGGAAGTTGCCATTAGTCATCGGATCGACGTGAAGTCTTACACATCTTTGCACACACTTGTTAACGATATGTTTCCACCAACCTCACTGGTCGAGCAGGTAATGAATGTAAAATCCTTAAAGATATCTCAAAGCAGCATGAGAAAATAAGACTTAAAGATGTCCCGAATGCTGGTTTCGTTATGTTAGTGCTAATGCTGCTGTTATCATTTTGTATCCGTGCAGGAAGACTATAACGCGTGGAATTTTTGGAAAATGCCATTGCCTGACGTTGATTAGTAGTCATGCATAGAGAAGACTGGTTTCTATTGACAAAAAAGATCAAAGTGGCATTTTCTTCCACACTGAGATAGAGTACTTGAAATTCTATACATTTTCCTTGTTTTCTTCCACAAGTAATTTCGACAGACAGAGCCACAGGAGCAGTGTTTGAAGCTGTAGCTATTTGGGTGGATCAAGCAAGTTCCTGTGGAATAAAAGTAAAGATGTTAGTTGAATTTGTCTCTCAATCTTGTCTTCTTCTGCTTCCTTTTTGGTTATATTACATTCAGATGCACTTAATTCATTAATTTACAGAATAATCAACTCAAACTTTTGTTCTTGCTGATGTTGCTTTGAGGTTCGTTGATTAAGTTTCACTGTAGGAAAATGAAAAAAAGAAATGAAATGTTCATATACTAAAAAGTAATCTGGGTACAAAACTAAATGGTGCCATGTTGTGGCAAGCAAGGGTTTGTGCAGTTGTGGAGTCTGTGGGGGAAGAGGAACAATAGGACCTTTAGAGGGGTTGAGAGGGACTCTAGCGATGTTTGATCTCTCGTTAGGTTCTATGTTTCTCTTTGGGCGTCGATGCCGAAGTCTTTTTATAATTACTCTTTAGGTCTAATTTTACTTGATTGGAGCCTTTTTCTTTAGTTTGGCTCTCTTTTGTGGGCTTGGTATTTTTGGATGTCCTTGTATTCTTTCTTTTTTTTCTCTATGAAAATTTAGTTCTTTATAAAAAATAAAATAAAAAAGTGTCATGTTCTTCTCCTCTCCCCACCCCCACCAAAAAGAAAAAAAAAAAAAAAAAAAAACTTTTGCCTGCTTGCATAGCAACTTTAAATTTAAGGCCTTGTCAATTTACCTCCCAACATATGGACCAGGTTAAAACCACCCCAAATGGCAGCTCTCTCTCTCTCACAATCAAATGTGGGGCTTAAAGAAACCTCCTTTAGACATATGGGCTGGCTTTTTTTGTTGCAGACAAGTCTTATGGATGCTTCTAGTAATGAGGGAAAGAATAACACTGAAAGACACAGCTGCTTGTCCTCTGTCCTTTCGAAACTTACCCATAAGATCATACACTTAACCCCGAACTACATAACGTCCAAAGTCTTCGATACATCCTTATCCTCTCCAAAACCGCGTTCTCCGGCTTTTTCCTTTAGTTGTATGAAATATGTTATTTTCAATGGAAACTTGCTGAGAAAATCCTCAACACTGTCGATGTCTTCATCTAGTTGGATATTATCAAGCAGTATCTTTTTTTGAACAAGATACGACAGTTTTCATTGATATAATGAAAAAAGACTAATGCACAATAGATACAAACTCCCGAGTCGAGAGAAGAGAAAAGCAAAAAAAAAATAAGAAATAAAAACAGAAACAAATCACATAGAATAAATAAAAGCATTCCAGATTATCAAGCAGTATCTTTAACATTTCATTCAGAGTAGTAGCCATTGCATAAAGTATTCTTCTTCTTCTTCTTCTTTTTCCTTCTTCCAAACAGATCAAAGGGGGTAGCCTTTAGTTCCACATAGAGTAGATGCTCTATATTTTTCACATCTTTTCCACCCACCCCTGCCATAAATATTCTGTTTGAAGTATACTTCTTTTGTCTAAACTTCCACTTTTTGTTATGTTTCAGCCTCTTCGTTTCGTTTAATAATTTAGTGTTTCATCTTTTAAAACTGTAAGGATTGAGTCCTCAACATCAAAATATGATTTGCACAAAAGGCTATTGAATGAGTTTGAAGCTGTAGTCCTTTTATGGGAGAAGTTTAAAAAAGAGTATACAAAGAGTTTGAGCAGTCCTTTTATTAAGAGGCAAATAAAATAATACAAAGGAGGTCCAAAAATGCTAAGCCAAAAGTGGACATTACAAGAAACGTCAAAGAAGAACTCTAGCTTTTAGTAATCAATAGTAAGGGATAATTTGATAACAAATTTTAATTATAACTTATAAGATTAATGAGAAGTATTAAAATGCATCAAATTTCAAACATCGTTCCATGACCTTTCTAGACTTACAATTGTTCTATTCCTTTCTAACCAAACAAGCCATAATACAAATCAAAGTCGACTCACTAGAGAACACGGTATTTTCCTCAAAAAGGAGAGAGACCTAAATAATTTTCTCTTATATCTTTCTAGCTGAACAAGCCATAGGACATAATTAAGTCGGCCTACTAGAGAACACGGTATTTACCTAAGAATGGAGGATCCCAAATGATGCTCTCCAATAGTCTCTTGGGCATGTGATTCTAACAAGTCTTCAGACCTTGTGGTTCAGCTATACTTTGAGAAAAGTTGATACAACTTGTGGCTTGGAGGCATGTGTTAGAGAGTTTCTAACAAGATTATTGTAGATTTCTTTTGCTGATTCAAAAAGAATTCTGAAGTAATAAATGAAAGAGAACAACCATATAATGTAAGAAGTCTTTTTCTTTCCTATAACAATGAAGAGACATCAAACAGTGAACATATGTAATGTATACAACAGGTCTTTACTTATCTCTTCTCTGTTAGAACTTTATGAACTAGTGAGAACTGTTAAAAAATTTCAATGAGGGATGAAAGTTTTCAAGAAGCATGGACATGACAAGACACAAACACAATGACACGTCAATTTCTAACAAAGTAGGATACGGACACATTGGGAATAAACTTTTTTCTTTAAGAATATATGTATGTATATTGATGATATTAAATATTTCGTAATAGATAAAACATGTAAATTTAACATAAAAAATTTACTTCACTAAAAATATCAATGTTTGAAGAGTTATAGAAGGATTTGGTTGGCTAGGGCTAGAGGATGAAGATGTACTCTGTGATCTTTTTTTGGTTAGGCTTACATGGGTTGGACCAACTTTTTTTCAGAGCCGTGTCCGAAATTATAGAAAGAAAATATATAATGTTAGACGCGTTTTTTTGGCGTGTCGAACATGTGTCCAAAGCGTGTCCAGACAAATCAGTGTCCGACATGGACACTCTGCCGAAAACACAGTGTTTGTGCTTCCTAGCTTAGCTTACATTTGTTTTGACAAATCCATTTGTGGCAATCTGCATCCAACAATTTTTGACATCACTTGGTTCACTAATCTACATGGCAATTAACAAGAACTTATTTAACACTGATGCTGATTTTAATCAAGTTTACAATTGAACAAAGATTGTCTTGTGTTATAATTTTTTCTTAAAGGACTGTTTGAGCATAGCTCAATTAGTTAAGACATTATATTCTCAACCACAGGTCAGAGGTCCGAATCCTACTCCCACGTGGTTGTGAACTAAAAAGAAATTCCTTGCTTATAGTTTCACTTCTTTGAAGGTTACTCTCTCACTGTGGGGCTGCAAGAAACCTCCTTTAGACATATTAGCTAACTTTCAGTTGGAAGCAAGTCTTGTGGACATACTGCCAGTTATCAGATGTTTGGCAAAAGAACAGTACAGAAAAAACCAGTTCATAGAATTCGCTAGATAATGCTCAGGAAGACAATATACATAGTATGAATACTTAGTCTGTACGGAAATTCCCATGAAAGTACATTTCAATTCTATTTTGCAGTATATCGGGTCGTTATCGACTTTCTCTTTTCTCCAGCACTGTTTTAAAAGCTATTGGGGGCTGTTATTTTCCTTTGGAATTTGCTGCTAAAAACAACAACATTGTCAACATCCTGCTGTTGTGGGAGATTCTCATGCAGTGTGTTCTATTATCATTCAAGAAACAAACAAGAGTGGTTGGTTGAATAAGAGAGCTCATTAGTTGGTGTTCCCTTGGATTTTTTCCTCTCCCCCTTTTTCTCTTTCCAGGCTTTTTGCTGATTGCTCCTTACGTGTCAATCACTAGCTTGAAATTTTCCTCGAGGGTCTTCTACTTTTTCCCTTTTGAAGATATCTTTTCCGGGAAGTGTTTAACTTTTGTCTTCTTGCCTTTTAAGGCCGAGTGGGGACTCATATTTCACATGATTTATACATTGCAGAGTGCAAAAAAGGAAAAGTTTTACTTTCTTATCCTGTGCATTTTCCTTTTTTTGTATGAAGCCAACTCGGTTTAAAATGCTCAATAGTTAGATCTTTTGTCAAGTGAGTGACAAAATATGGTAGATAGATCAAATAGGATTTTAGATTTACTTCTGTGAACAAGAATGAGAGGAACTTCACTTCTAGGACATAAGTTTTCAAAAGAGTACCCGAAAAACACTCACGAAATATGGTACAATATACGCTCTCTTTCGTCGTCAAAAATTCGTTACTTAGTTATTGGTGGGGGTTTCGTCTGTTAACAGGTCTTTGTTTAGTCATCTTACTGACGTTTTTTTAGCTTTGCATTACACACCTCATGTGGATCAAACATTTTTGTAGTTGGACTTCTAGATCAATCAGGTTTCTCAACTTGAACATTTCCCCATCTGATTGAGCCATCTTTCAGTTACTGCTCAAGTCTTCTAAAGCGTAAAGTAAAAATTTGAAAGACTTTGCATTTCCCATGGAGTTCTGCAGTTTATACTACTATCTATTCAATCATAGATTTGAGCAATGAGATGACTTTGATGGAGGGCCACACTCATGTTAAATGGACCTCTGCTTCTCTCTCTACTTCTTCCTCCTCTCACATTTCAAATAGACTCTTACAATTCTCTTCTTGGAAGTATTCAAAATATCTAAGGTTTAGTATCTTGAGACATTGAATGGTTGTCACTATAAATTCAGACCATCTTCATTTCAAAGAGTATCACTTCCTCCACACTTTTCCTTCATCAAGTTTTTAAGTGGAGAAAGAAAGCAAAGGGAGAGAGAGATGGCCATTGGACAATTCTCTTGTACCTACACAGAGGAATACATAGAAATGGATATAAGTTCCTCTTCCAATTTCTGTTATTCTCTGAGCTCTCCGCCTCAAGCGAGAGAGTTCGAGTTCCAAATGAATTCGGTTTCTCTCGAAAGAGAAACCGTCATTTCCCCGGCTGATGAGCTTTTTTACAAGGGAAAACTTCTTCCCCTTCATCTCCCACCTCGCATTCAAATGGTCCAAAAACTCATTCAAAACTCCAATGCTCACCACGAAACTGAACCTCGCTTCGAAGAGAACTTCCAAATCTCCTTCATCTCCAGCTCCTCTGCTTCCTCTGCTAATGCAAGTATTTACACCCCTCATAAGTCCTTTAATTTTTCACCGGCCGAGTCGTGCAGGTTCAGTTTCGAGCTAAAACCTGTTGAGCATTGGACAAAGACCGAAATGGGAGGCCACCAAAAGCTGAGACAGGATAGGCAGTCCTCTTTGTTTCGTAAACTTAAGGCCTCGCGAGCATACATCAGATCCCTCTTCAATAAGTCTGCCTGTACAGATGAGTCCTGTGCAAAATTAGCAGAAAACTGGCCAAAAAGAAAAGAATTAGGCTTTAAAAGAGACCATTTTACAGCTACATTAGTTGAAAAAGACAGAGTTAGACACAGGAGGGCCTCATTCTCTGCAATGAAACCTTCCTGTTCATCCTCGGTATCGTCTTCCGGTTCTTCCTCATCGTCGTCTTCTTTCTCTTTGAGCTCAAGTGGGATGTTTGATCCACAAGTACTCAAGAGATGCAACAGTGCGAGTTCGGAGATGGCGCGTTCCATCGAAGGAGCTATAGCTCATTGTAAGCATTCTCAGTTTCTATAATTTCACTCAAGGATAACCTAAACCAAAGCTGGAGACATGGTAATCACTTCTCTGCTCAGCTCACCAAATGATGATGCAAACAAGAGGAAAGAAGATAAGAGAGAAAGACGACGGCGATGCGAAGGATTAAAGCTCGAAACTATCTAGTTTGTTTATCTGAATGTAATGGTGTTTGCTTTTATAGCTAGCAGTTGTAAGCAAAAGCTCTTTAGTCATGTCAGTAAGTACTATTCTGTTCAGTTACTGTATTCATTGTCCTCCTCTTTGGCTGATGTTGTTTGTCATGATTACAAATGAATTGAGCTGTTATTCTCTCTATCCTTTTGCCTTTTCAGATATTTGGAAGGATGATGATCTGTATTTTTGCCTTTATATGTCTTGACATGAAAGCCAACCAATTAGATTCAGTTCTTATTTGCTGATCTATGATTCAAAACCTTCTTGGGTGGGTGGCTTGTTCATTAAAACTGATTCAACCCCTTTTCCTTGTCCGGTTTCGTCGTTACTCGTTTAATCTCCATTCTACGTATAGCGTAGGTAAGAACTCGAGAGGACTATTATTGAGTTCATTGGCCGAATAACACTGAAATGAATGAGTCAAATCAAGTATCGAACGAATGATAAGTTAACCGAAAAATAAAAATAGCGGCGAGATTATTTTAAGGAACAGAACATTTAGAACAGGGTAAGAAGGATATCATGATGGATGCCAATTCCCTAGAGATCATAGCAATCTTTGTTTATTTGTTCAATGAGTATTATAAGTTTTCAGCATAAAGAAGTCCTAAAAGATGGGAAATTGTTAAGGAGAAAAGGAAATTTTCAATCTACAAAAACCATGAAGGAATCTTAAAAAGGCATTCAAGTTTTGAAGAATCAATTCTTCACCTGAGATGATAACAAGAATTTTGTCCATTTGGAATCATAACTTGTAGCTTTATCAACATTTTGATTCAATTTTGTTATAAATCATTACTCAGTAAAGAAAACAAAGTGGGATTGAACCTCTGATCTCACAATCAAGGGTATAACTTTATGTCAATTGAGCTATGTTCGGTTTGACCAAACAAAAAGGGGTGCAACACTAGGACTTCCCAAGTGGTCGCTCAACTTATAAAACAAGAAGACTTATTTAAAAGTGTTTGAAAAAAATGGTAAAAAGCATTGAAGGATCAATATCTTTATCTCTTTCTTTCACTCATTTCTTGAAAAACTTTTGACAATTTGAAGTTTTTTTTTTTTTTTTTTTTTTTTTTTTTTTTTTTCTTCTTCCGAGTACATTGGGTGGGGAGATCATTGGGTGGGGAGATTCGAACCATGGACCTCTTGGTCGTCAACACATACATATGTCAGCTGAGTCATGCTCGCTTTAAAAGTGTTTGAAGGATCTATATCTCTATCTCTTTCTTTCACTCATTTCTTGAAAAACTTTTGACAATTTGAAGTTTTTTTTTTTGTTTTTTTTTTTTTTGAGTACATTGGGGTGGGGGGATTCGAACTACGGACCTCTTGGTCGTCAACACATACATATGTCAGCTGAGTCATGCTCGCTTTCATATGTCAGCTGAGTCATGCTCGCTTTGACAATTTGAAGTTAAAGTCAGATTTAATCCAATATTTCTCACAAACCCTTTCGAGCTTTTTGAAGATAAAGTAGAATTTGGTGTCCCATGAAACAATGGGGCCATTTATAAAAGTGAAGCATGTGAAAATTGTTCTTAGAATTAAAGGCAAAAATATATTAATGAAAGAAATTGACAAGTGAGAAACTTGAAGATATTTCTTTGGATACAATTAAGGTTATGTCTTGTAAGAAAGACCAAAATAAAAGTGTACTACATTACCCTTTTTGCCCCTTTTGCCTTACACTTTTCCCCACAATTCTATTGTTTTTTGGGTCCCATCTTATAGTTTTTTCTCCCTTTTCCTTATCTATATTGAAATGTTTCTTACATTTTGGATTTGAAATTATTTAAATTTAAAACTATATTGTATTCTTGTAAAATGTTACCAAATGAACATGAACAAATCCAAAAGGTGCATGTGCTTGTGTTGGAATGGAAATAAAATATCTTCAAGTTTGTTACATAATTTGAGTTTCCAACTCGTCTTATAATATATTTATAAACTTCGAAATTCAAAAGAAAAAACATCATACGGTTAACGTTTAGTTTTGGTCCCTAAAGTTCATCATCATTTCTAATTTGATCCCTGGAGTTTAATTTTTCTTACTTTAGTCCCTCAAAATTTAACAAATTTCTAATCTAATTATATTAGTATTATTATTAAAGACAAAGATATTTTAACCAAATTAGAATCATTAATCATTGATCTTTAGAAGGAATCCTTAAATCATTCCTTAACAATTGATGTGTGAAAAGTGTAAGGAAAAAGTTTCAAAGCAATACATTATTATGTTTTTAAGATATTTTTTTGAGGGACCTATAAGTCATGTGTCCTTTTTTTTTTCTTTCTTCATCTTCTTCTCCACTTTATTCCCTTTTTTGCATATCTTTTATTGCAAGAGAAACCAAAAAGGAAAATGTAGTACACTTTTATTTTCTTCTCGATTACTTTTTGCTTTCACTTTCCCACAATTTCATTTTTTTATAATAATATAGACTTAGGTTCCGTTTACTTTACTCCGAACTTAATTTTGATGGTTCACTTCCTTTTTCATTGAAGTTGTTTATCGCAAACTTAAAATCTCTCTTTCTTCTCTCTTCTCTAATTTTATTCTAATTTTTTTTTTTAAAAAAAATAGGGTTTAAATCTCCAATAACCAATAATATATCTATTTTTTTCCTCCCTCTCCCCTAATTTAATTCTAATTTAAAAATAAAAAATAATAAGAATATGGTTTAAATGAAAGCTTTCATTCTCTCTCCTTACCTCCACGTCAAAAACTTTTGCCGTTCATTCCTCCCGACCACCAAATGGACCCATCGCGGAAGATGTTCTATGTGTAGTTGATGCATTTGTTGGTGCTTTGTGGCTGATATTGGACAATTTTTTCCAGATTCAGATCTCAAATGGAAGAGTGATGCATCACCTGTTTTCATAAGGAAGTTGTAAGTAGTTATGATGTACCACGCAAGTTCAATACACATCAAAATGGAAGGCTAGCTTTTTAGGGTTTATTCACAAACAATCAATGTCGCCTGAACAAATTTATGCCAAGTTTCCAAATTCAGATCTCAAATGGAAGGCTATAACGCAAGTCCAATGCACATTCAAATATTTTTATTCAAGTAAGTATACCTTGTAATTTAAGTACCATGTCAAGTAAGTATCATGTAATGTCAAATGAGTACTCTGTAATTTCATACACATTAAATACCATATAATTTCATACAAAATAATTACTCTGTAATTTCATAACAGTAAGTACCCCTGTAATTTCATACAAAATAAGTACCCTGGAATTTCATACAAAATAAGTATCCTGGAATTCCATGCACAGTAGCTACCGTGTAATTTCATACAAAATAAGTACCCTGGAATTTCATACAAAATAAATACTTTGGAATTCCATACACAGTAAGTACCCTGTAATTTCATACAAAATAATTACTCTGTAATTTCATGCAAAATAAGTACCTTGTAAATTTCATACAAAATAGTACCCTTTAATTCCATACACAGTAAGCACCCTGTAATTTCATACACAATAGGTACCCTATAATTTCATACACAATAATTATTTGTAATTTTCCCTTGTAATTTCATACACAATAATTATTTGTAATTTCTTTCGGTACTTGTTGTATTTGTAATTTCTTTCGGTACTTGTTGTATTTGCAATTTAAAATATAATGTATTTATATTTGTAATTTTTTTTCCTCATATTATTATATTTTGCTATATCATTCTTTGTTCTCTTCTGGGATTTCGTTTCTCAGTTCTTTTTATTTGGTTTTGTGTTTGGATACATGTTTCCTATCTTGAGAATTCTATGATCATGATAGGATAAACCAAATCTGGGGTTTCGTTTCCATTTTGTGTTGGGATACATGTTTCCTATCTTGAGAATGATCTGATCATGATAGGAAACCAAATCTCGGATTTCGTTTTCTCATGTTATTTGAGACTTTTTTTCGAGATTACAGGTGAAAGGAGAGAGAGGGAAGGGATAATTTTCTTTTCTGTTGGGAGATTATGGGTGAAAGAAAAGAGTAAAGAGAGAAAATGTTGGGAGGGAGAGTTAATTTTTATTTTTTAATTACTAAATTTTATAAATGATAGAAAAGATTGAGATCTTATGGATAAAGGTAAATAAGGAATGAAAAAGATAGAGAGAGATTAAACTAAAAAGAGACATATATCAGACTTTAAACAAAATGACAATTTTGAGAATAAAAAAAGGTCATCTATCTCCTTGCTCAAATTAATAACTCCACGAACTTCAACCATATTCACTGTTGAAGTTCCCAATTTTTTTAGAAATCACGCGTTTTCTTTTTTCTTTCCTTTCCAATCCCTCTCTTCTCACATTTTTTTTCTTCATATTTCTTTTCCCATTTTTCTCACGCATCTATCTCTCCTCTCCCTTCCATCCCACTTCGTTCTTTGTGTTTTCTTTTTTACTAGATTTGAAGACCCAACAAAAAAGCTTCGAATTCGATTAGGGGAAAGAAACCCGTCATTGTTATAGTTCCATCTTTCTCAGATTTGTAGATTCTCAACCTCTTAAGTTCATTTTTGTTCCCAATTTTCAGGAGAAAGATGAATAAAAGATGGTGAAAAGATGGCGGTGAAACTCATCCTCTCAATCCAAAACCTTCTAAATTGAATTTAATAATAACAAGGGAACAAAAAAATCCTCTACTAAATTTCATCTTCTTCTTATTTTTTTTTATTTTGTCATTTTAATTAAATGTTTGCATTTATCGAAGTGGGACATTTAATTCTATACTAAATTATTGATTAGCTCACTTTCAAGTTTCAAATATTATATCATATTAAACTGAGTATAATTCAATTAGCATAAAGTTGTGCTCTAGACTAAAAAATTATGGGTTCAAGTCTCTATATTAATTAAATTATTTTTTAAAAAAATATAGATAATATAGGTTAGTCTTTAAAATTTTAAGAAATAAGTATTTAACTTTTGTTACATAATTATGTTCCATTACGTAATTGTCCAACACCCTTATGTAATTTTGATAAAAACATATTACTGTGATATTATGATAGAGTGCAATCTTATATAAAACGAATAATCGATGCAATATTAAAAAATGAATGTGAGGTATTGTGGTCTAAATTATTTTTGTTTTCTTCAAATAAATTAGTAAATGATTCCTACAAAAAAAAAATATATATATATATATATAAAAATAAACTCAGACTTCACAACTCTAAGTTTAAACTTCTTGTCATAAACACAAGGCAGACTTCAGAACTCTAGACTACACAACTCTCTACTCCAAACACATAGACTTCAGAACTCCTCATACTAAATAACTTTAGACTTATTAAATCCTACTCCCTCCCCAAACAACCCCTCAATGTTTTGTTATTTCTCTTTCTTCCTTGAAATTCGGCACATCGTCATTGTCATTTCCTTCCTCTTCTGTTTTTCTCTCTTCCTTCGTGTTCTTGTAATCTGAAACATTTTCATTTTTTTTTTAAAAAAAATCTCACATTTTGTAAAATTCTTGAACGTTGTCATTACCATGTTCTTCTGTTTTTCTCTCTTACTTCATGTTCTTGTAATCTGAAATGTCTTCAAACTCATTTTTAAAAATCTCTCTTTTTATTTTTTATAAATATTGAACATCATCATTATCATCTTCTTCGTCTTCTATTTTTAAAACTCCATTTGTAATATATTTACTTTCATTGTTTTCGTACATGATAACAATCCAAAGAGAGTCGGTAAAATAATTCATTTCAGTTTATAAACAACTGTTAAACATCATGAAAACTCAGATCCTCATCGTAGACGTCTATCGAAAAACGAGGCTCTGCTAAATCAATAGACTGTACCAGAAAACAAAAATACTGGTACATGGAGTGTGCACAAGAGTCTGAACACGAGTTAGAGGGTATTGTGGTAAAATTATAAAATTTTACGTGCAAGTAAACACTCCCAGTGAAAATCAGATTACGTTTGAATCAAATTTACCATACACTTATATACTCCATATTACAACTCATTTTTCTAAAAGCATAGTTGCTAGCTGTTGAATGCTATCAATTATTTAAAAAGCTACGACAATCTCAAACTAAGCCAAATGACAATGACAAAAATACTATTTTTTTAAAAGTTACAAAAATAGAAATAAACATAAAAATTTAGAAATCAAAATATAACAAGTTGGACAACTTAATGCTAGCACAGAATTTAAACCTAAAATGTAAGTTAATTTATAAACGATTAAATTACAAGTTCAGTCTCTAAATTTTTATGTCTAACACGAAATAGGTTCGTGAACTTTAAAAAATGTTTGGTAAGTCTCTAAACTTTAAAAAAAATGTACAATAAATATCTTTTTTTGCAACGATATTTTAATAAATGCGATGATTGAACCGACCTCTTAATCACGGGCACAACCTTATGACAATTGAGCTATGCTCGATTTGGCTACAATAAATATCTTTAAACATTGGATTTTGTGTCTAACAAGTCATTGAACTTTCATCTTTGATCTTAATTAGATCCTTGACCTATTAAGCATTTTTTAAAATCTACAAATGTATTGGACACAAAATTAAAAAATTTAATTCAATTTTTTATTTAATAGATTTATTAATTTTAGAAAATAATGAATATATTAAATATAAAATTAAAAAATTCGATGACTTATTTAATAATTTTACCGTTAAAAAAAATATTAGACACAAAATACAAAATTTATGAAGGACTAAACTAGTAATTTAACCCTTCCAACTAAAAAAAAATAAAACTTTATAAATCTATTTATATTAATAATGGTTTGAAATAATTTTTTAAAAAATATTGAAAATGTGATTAATATATTTATAAAAAGAACATATAAATAATTTTTTTTTTTTTAAAAAAAAAAATTATCTTTGTTAGCTGGATGGAACTAGGAGCAATCATTAATAAACATTTTGTTTAGGAGTTTTGTCGTCTTAGGGAAACGACCATTTGGAACTGTCCTTATCCAAAATACTCATCATTAACACCCCGATCCGTACGCTTTCCATTTTTTTTTCAACTTTAATATATATATATATATATATATATATATATATATAAATATATATATATATTAAAATATCAAATTTCCTTACTTCATGTCTATTTTAGTTAATCTCCTATTCAAATATCAAAATTTAATCTCTTTCCATAAATCTTAAAATTATTTTTTAGGGTTGGTTTTTACTTAATTTTTATAAAATATTATCATTTTTTCCAATAAATTTTACAAAAATCGTGATTATCAATAACTATCGCAAATAAAAATTGACTATTACGAGGGACTATCATTCATAAAAATTATTATATTTACAAATATTTTTAAAATGTGTTATATCTATTAAATATAAACCTTAAATTGACATTTATTGAAATTTCTCAAAAAAAAAAAAAATTGTAGTTTTTAAAAAACTTTCTACCATTTTTTAAAAATTAAAAAACATGGTTTTTAAAAACTTGTTTATGTTTTGAAATAGGACTAAAAATTCAAATATATATATATATATATATATATTTTTTTTTGACTAAAAAATCATAGGCCATAAATAATTAAAAAAACATTAAAGATTTGGGACATATATTCAACAAGAGGAAAGAAGTGTATCAAGGAGGATGAAAAAAAAAATCTTACATATTCAAAAGCTGAAAGAGATGGAACACAAAAATATTGGTATCACATTGAGAAAAAAAAAGAGTAGAAGCCTCTACTAAATGAGAAATTCTTAGGATATGACACCTGAGCCTCAAATTTTAGGGCACATCTTTATGTCAATTGAAGGAATAAATTTTAAAAGGGTATGAAATGAACTTGTTATGCACGAGTGATTTTAACATATTATAAAACAATTTGTTTTACGCAACCTTATTTGAAACAAAAAAAAAAAAATCAATACAATACATATGAAATTAAAACTTTAAGGTGCGGTTTGATAACCATTTGGTTTTTGGTTTTTAGTTTTTGAAAATTAAGTCCGTAAACAACACATTTTCTTCTGAACTTCTTTGTTGTGTTATCCATCTGTTTCCAAAATTTAAGCTAAAATTTGGAAACAAAAAAAGAAGCGTTCAAAAACTTGCTTTTGTTTTTGGAATTTGGTTAATACTTGTAATGTTTCCTAAGTAAAAATGAAAGTCAGGAATTCATATATGAATGTATTGTTTATAAGCTTAATTTACAAAAATCAAAAACTAAAAACCAAAGCGTTATCAAACGGGTATGAAAGTTTTAGTTCACATAAATCAAATAACAAATAAATAAATGAAGAAAAAAACATTTAAGATTAGGGACCATATATTCAACAAAAAGAAATAAGTGTATTAAGCCGGATGAAAAAAAAAATCTTTTTTTTTGCAACGGTATTTTAATTACATTGGGGGTGGGGGGATTCGAACCACAGACCTCGTGGTCGTTAACAGATACATATGCCCGCTGAGCCATGCTCGCTTTGGCACAGGCTCAACCTTATGCCAATTGAGCTAGACTCGGTTTGGCAAAAAAAAAATCTTACATACAAAAGCCGAAAGAGATGGAAAACAAAAAAGTCATTTATGTAACCAATTTATTCCATTTTTATGACCAAAATGTCAAAACATACTTAAAAATCAGTATTATTTATCGTTACAACTTTTAGATGCGAATTCAAAATTTAAAATTAATAATAAAAAAAAAAAATGCGGCAACTCTTAGCCGGTGCGCCGGTTAACGGGGCCAAGGTTCCCGCCGGTGAGAGGATGAGGTCGACGACGGCGACGAGGTCGAAACACTCGCCCAATCGGACGACTCAAAATAAAGATCTGAAAGGTAGTTACCGATATCTTCCGGCGAGAATCTGATGTATGGTCTTTCATTACCGCCGGCGTAAGCTTTTTGCGCTCGGTAAAATTCTCCATAGAACGACAAGAGCTTTCTTCCGATTGATAATTTAACTTCATCTCGGAGTTTCGGATCAGGAACGAAGCAGGATTTCTGTTTCAGGTGAGTTTCTTGAAACGTCATATTGAAGTTCTTGAAGATTTCTTTAGCTTCCTCTTGTGAAAATCTCTCCGTTGGATTCTCTGGCAAGGAATCAAACACTCTTCCCCAAGCCAACGCCTCGTATTTCGCCACGAATTGCTTAACTCTCGCCTCGTGTTTCAAGATCCACTCGTCGCCGAGAAAGTACTGAAGATTCGACGATTGGACTTTAGAGACGATGTGTTGGAGATTGTTAGCAAGGAATAGATACGAAAGTGAAACGTCTTTGTAGTGTTTTGCTTTGCTGTCGAGTTTGCAGAGGAGGACGAGAATTAGCCATCCAAGTCGTAAAGAGATCGGAGAAGCCGAAGTCGCCCCCGTCGTCGTTGTAGATTCGTCGGATGACGATTCTGAACTGCCGAAGAAAATATGATCGAGAGAAGAGTTTTCAATCGGAATCCAATCGGCGAAAATATCTGTCAAAACATTGCCGTAATCAGCAAGGAAAGTGAGGTAGTTCATCGAGAGAAGCGTTAAGGAATGAACGCCGCCGCCAGAAACCGGCGATTTAGATGAATTTTTCTGAATCGACAGTTCCAGATCCATTACGATCGCGCGGACTAACTCGCCGAGTTTCGTGAGTGAGGTCAGAGCTTGAGATCGAATTACAGATGTGGATTCAGAGGCGAAAATCGATTCGATTTCCGCCCAATTTTCGGCTACTGATGAGTACATATCAAGAACACGAAACATTTTCTCTGGCGATTTCTTACTCTTAGCAACAATTTCCGGAAATTCGAACAGAAGCAAAGCGCCTTCCCTGGATATATCAGCAAAACAAGATTCACTAATCGATTCAGAAGAGGAAAATACATGATCGCAGAGAACTCGTTCGCCAACAAACAACGTTCTAATTGAAAGCTTAATTGCATCCAACCAGTTCTTAATTTTAAGATCAAGCATTTCCCAATCCATCTTATTGATTCTCGATTGGCTCAATTTCTCAATTCCAAGTCTGTAAACACCTTCATCGATAATCGATTTCCGAATCACTTTATACATAGTAACACACTCTTTAGCATAGCCAGATGAAATCATACACTCAGCGATAATTCTCAAATCCTCCATAACAATGAAAGAAACATGCTCAACTTCAGAGATCGAATCATCTACGGCTTGGATTTCATCTTCATCGTCGAAATCAACGGAAGTAGTGCTCGATCTAGTAGAGCAGCGAGAGGAACGAGTAGAAATAGATTCTGGATCGAGATGAGCGCGATTCATTGAAAGAATCTGATAAAACTCCTTTTGAAGCCGTTTCATGGCAATTTCCATCAATCCTTGAGCGTAAACAAGTCGATCAGAAGTGGAACCACCAGAATAATCTTCGGAAACCATAAGATGCATCGCTTTTTGAAGATCATTCACGTGCTTGATGAACTGCATGGCTTCTCGTTTATCTTCGTAGAACATCGAAGTAACTTTGGCGTAAGTTGAAGAGTCCGGATTCCATTTCATCACAATCGCTGCAGCGGATTCGACACTCTGTTCGATCATCGCGTCGTTGAAGCTCGCCCGTGGAGTGGAGGCCGCCGGAGATCTCGACGGGGACGAGATCGAATATCTCGAAATGGAATTCGACGGCGAGGAGAATTGGAAAAGAAGACTCCTCATTCCTTTTCTCGGCATTGTTACGATCTCTTCTAACTTTTGAATTTTGGTTTTGCTTATGCATTGATATTTATAGGCAGTGCGGTACGCTGTTTGGAGGATAAACGACGGCAACGAAAAAAGTTTGACTTTTGAGAAATGGATGATTCATTAAAAAATTGCCACGTGTATTGACCCAAAATTTCCGCGTTTTATTTGATTTGCCTCGTCGTTTTGGACGGCGACTACCCAATATTATTATTCTGAAAAATCATTTAATTTTCCCATATTTCATACGACGTCAGATTAGTCTTCTCTTCACTTTATCACAGAACATAAAAAAAAGTCTCTCGAGTTTAAAAATATTTAAAAGGTATTTTTGTTTTTTTTAAAGGTCAATCGATTTTGCAAAATAATTTGTCCCTACTTTTATCTACTGACATATAATTTTTTTTTTTTTTTTTTTTTTATTTAATAGATTATTCATATATTTAACATTAAAAAAAAAAAACTAATAGATTTTTTAAATATAAAGTTAAAGTTTAGATAAAAGATGTTGATACCGATTTCGATATCAATGGTAAATTTGTATTTGAACACGTCGAACTTGCAAAACAACCAAAAAAGAGTGAACTAGCACTGATGTGGCGCTATGCCATAAATACTCCGACGATCAAGTTAGTCACGAGACTTGAGAGTATTGAAATAATAGTGATTTTGTTCATAGAAGTGAGTACTTTTCTCTCACGTCGATCCACATATTTGTAGTGGATCGTAGTGTAGCCGAAATGACACAAGAAATGTACCATATTGATGGTGTTTGAACCATTACGCTCCAAGGAGGTCCCGTTACAATAGGTTTATCCTCTCCTCTAACGTTCTTCAAGTACAAACACTTAGGTAATGTTGCAGGTTCACTGTAGTCGTGGGAGTAAGCTCGTGAGTAAGCCCTTTGTCGAAGTATAAAAGTTGACACGAGGGTCAATCCCCCGTAGAGTCATAGATAGACCTGCTGGCCAGCCCTTCTTTGGCGGTTAGGGGTTTACATGAGGGTCAATTCTCCGTAGTGTCATGGGCTAACCTATTAGCCAGTCCTTCATTGGCGGTTAGGGATTGACACGAGGGTCAATCCTCCGTAGAGCCATCAACTAACCTATAATTGGTCAGCCTTTCATTGGTAGTTAGGGGTTGACACGAGGGTCAATCCTCCGTAGAACCATGAACGGATTTGCTGGTCAGTTCTTCGTTGAGTCAGGGGTCGGCCTATTAGGCAAGGGCTGACGGCAAGTCAACCCTCTCATCTCGGGCATGGCTGACCCGATCAGCCCTCTCCCCTCCTGTGAATTCTTCTTGTGCATGGGCTGACCCGCGAGTCAGCCATCTTCCAGTTATGCATGGGCTGACCTACGGGTCAACCCTTTACGCCAGTTGGTCGGCTCGACGCTGCTTCTTTGTTTGGGCCGTCTGGGTCGAGCCCTCTCGACGGTATGTTGGGCTTTCATGAATGTTTCAGTCTTTTACAAATTTTAATAATTTTCACCCATAATATTAGACATTCAATTTTTTGTCTAATAAATTAGGAAATTTTAAGTACTTTTGAAGAGGTCCTTGACCTGTTAGAAATTGTTTAGAGTTCAATGACATATTACCATTAGATATAAAATTAAAAGTTTAAAGACGTTACATACAAATATAAAAGTTTAGGGGCTAAAATTGCAACCTACCCAACAATCAAATTTATAAGTAAATTAGTTTAGTTAGATATAATTATTCAATTAAATAAAAATTTGTCAAAACACATCAAATTGAAATTAGTCACTATAGTTTGGTTTTTTTTTTTTTATTTTTTTTTTACAACATGGTGGGTGGTGAATTGAACCTAGGACCTCATGGTCACTACGCGATACATCATGCCGTTGAGTTATGCTCTTGTTGGCAGTCACTATAGTTTGATTGAGTTGTATAGAAAATTGACTTAATGAGATCCGTTTTCAAATTAGCCCTAGGGCGGGCAAAAAACTTTTTTAAAAAGAAAGAAAAAGAAAAGTAAACTTAAAATTAAGTGGTATCATGTCAACTTCTCGATAAATAGTTTACCTCAAACTTGTCGATTTTTCGATAAATAATTAACCTCAAACTTGAAATGAAATGAATAAGAATATATAGAGATCAAAATATTCACTCAAATGAGAGGTTGTTTGGATGTTTTCCAAAATAGGTTTTTTTTTTTTTACATTTTTGTAACATACCATTTTTAAAAATCAAGATTTTTTATTTTATTTTAGTATATTGGAGTGAAAGATTCGAAACACAGACCTTTTGATCATCAACACATACATCTGTCAGCTAAGCGATGCTCGCTTTGGCGTGTTAGAACATTACCTAATAAGTCATAAATAATCTTTTAAAGCATGATGTTTGGAAAGCAAGAAAACAGGCAAAATCATTGAAGATGAAAGAAATTGGTGGTACTCTCAAGTCTTAAGGGTGAAATTCAAATAAACATAACTATCAAAAATAAATTTGATAGTTATTTCTCATTGATATGGTGGAAGAAAAATTCAGACATACTTTCTTTTAAATGTAAAAGATAAATAATTTATATGCTTACATTCATAATAATGGTTAAATCATTTTGAAAAATTAATGATTAGAGATGATAAAAATATTTATAAATTTTATTTTCTCTAAAATTTAACTTACAATTTTTTATATTCAAGATATTAGTTTCTATTTAATTTTTAAAATGATTTTTTTTTTCAAGAAACTTCGGGTAGGTTTGGATTGCGGTGTTTAATTTTTGAAAAAAAAAGTCATTTTAGAAAACAATTGGAGGGTTTGTCAACCACTCAAAATGATTTATGATTGATTTGAGAATAAATTATTTTAAGTAAACACTCTAGGTTAGCTTTTAGATTTTTTTTTTTTTTTTTTTTTTTTTTTTTTTTTTTTTTTAATTTATTTATTTATTTATTTTTATTTATTTATTTTTATTTATTTATTTATTTATTTTTATTTATTTATTTATAAGAATCCTATCTAATTTTCATAATATATTAAAACTATCAAAATACGCTTACACTACTTTTTTAAATTTTCTCCACTCAAGATTGTTGTCGGCTACCTCCTCAGACACCGCCAACGACTTTCGACACCACCTCTAGCCACCGTCGTCGATCTCCAGCGACCACCTCCACCGACCTTCGACGAAACTCCGGCTGATCGCTGGTGATCTTCGGCCGATCAACGGTGAAACTCCGTCATACCTTCAGCCGGCCACCGACACCCACCTCCTTCGATATCACCGACGACGACCTTCGGCAAAACTCCGACTGATCTCTGGCGACACCTCCGACGACAACCACCCCAGTGATCTTCGACAACTAATGATGACCACCACCACTCTTATTCTATCGCTAACCATCGACAATAGTCAACGTCAGTCATAGTTTTTAAAATATAAATTCAAATTTATTAATTCATATTGTTTATTAATAATTGTCTTTTATAGTAATTTGACATTAGGAGAAACACAAACTTGTAGATAAAAACAGAAAATGTAACTAAACATATGAGTGTCGTAATTATAAACATTAAAAAAACTTTTTGAGAAATAATTCTGCCTAAAAATCAATTATATATCCAAATATAAGCTTGGTATCAAAAACTCATTTTGAAAGCCATTCTTGCAAATTACCTACTTTAGGGACAGGACAAGAATTTTACATATATAAAATCTCCCATCTTTAAAGTTTTAATTTTTTTTTAGTTAAACTCGAAGAGATGGAATTCGAATCTCAAACTTCATGGTCGAAGATAAATTGTTGTGTTAATTGAATTTTGTTCGATTTAACTTTAAAATTTTAATTTTAGTTTATACTACTATATTTTTTTTTTTTTTTTGACAACATGTTGGGGTGGAGTTTGAACCTAGCACCTCATGATCACTAGGCGATCATTGAGGTATGCTCTTGTTGACGTTTATACTACTACATTTGAACTCTCACATTGTTTTCAATTTTTTTTAAAAACAACTCATTATAACGAGACGGTTTCACCTAAATAATAATGCACAATCAAACCTATTTGATGACTCATTAAAGTTGATGGAATTTGAACAGAGTGACTTTAGAGCAATTAATAGTACATAATGTTGGATTAAATTTGAAAAAGTAAAATTTAATTGAAAGGATATTTTTTTTTTTTTTTTTTGAAGATGTTGGTTTTAGGTAGCAAAGTTTTTTTTTTTTTTTTTTCTTAGTACATTTGGGTAGGAGATTCAAATCACAGACTTCATGGTCGTCAACAAGTACATATGTTAGCTCATGCTCGGTTTGGCTAGGTAGCAAAGTTGATAAGGTCAATAATTGATAATTGTTAGCTCATGCTCGGTTTGACTAGGTAGCAAAGTTGATAAGGTCAATAATTGATAATTGTTGAAGTTAAACGTTATTTCAAAAGTCAATAACACTTTCGTCCAAAATATTCAACCCAATTTATTGGAAATGTTGGTGGACCAAAACTTCCCAATGTTCGGTCGTTAATTTTTTTTTTTTTGTGATTAAATTATTAAAACAACGCACATAGCACAATAATAATAATAATAACAACAATAAATATATATATATATATATATATTTTTTAAACTTTAAAAAATCAAATACCAAATAAATAAATAAATAAATAAATAAAAACATTTAAAATTAGGAACCATATATTCAACAAAAAAGAAATAAATGTATCAAGGCGGAAGAAAAAAAAATCTTACATACAAAAGCCGAAAAAGATGGAAAACAAAAAGTCATTTATGTAACCAATTTATTCCATTTTTATGATCAAAATGTCAAAACGTACTAAAATCCGTATTATTTACCGTTACAACTTTCACATGCAAATTCAAAATTTAAAATTAATAATAAGAAAAAAAAATGCGGCAACTCTCAATCGGCGCGCCGGTTAACGGGGCCAAGGTTCCCGCCGGTGAGAAGAGGAGGTTGACGACGGCGACGAGGTCGAAACGCTCGCCCAATCGGACGGCTCAAAATAAAGATCCGAAAGGTAGTTACCAATATCTTCCGGCGAGAATCTTATGTACCGCCTTTCATTACTGTCGGCGTAAGCCTTTTCCGCTCTATAAAATTCTCCATAGAACGACAAAAGCTTTCTTCCGATTGATAATTTAACTTCATCTCGGAGCTTCGGATCAGGAACGAAGCAGGATTTCTGTTTCCGGTGGGTTTCTTGAAACGCCATATTGAAGTTCTTGAAGATTTCTTTAACTTCCTCTTGTGAAAATCTCTCCGTCGGATTCTCCGGCAAGGAATCGAAAACTCTTCCCCAAGCCAACGCCTCGTACTTCGCCGCGAATTGCTTAACTTTCGCCTCATGTTTCAAGATCCACTCGTCTCCGAGAAGGTACTGAAGATTCGACGATCGAACTTTAGAGACAATGTGTTGGAAATTGTTAGCGAGGAATAGATATGAAAGTGAAACGTCTTTGTAGCGTTTTGCTTTGTTGTCGAGTTTGCAGAGGAGGACGAGAATTAGCCATCTGAATCGTAAAGAGACCGGAGAAGCCGAAGTCGTCGCCCCCACCGTTGTAGATTCGTCGGACGATGATTCTGAACTGCTGAAGAAAATATGATCGAGAGAAGAATTGTCAATCGGAATCCAATCGGCGAAAATATCCGTCAAAACGTTGCCGTAATCGGCGAGAAAAGTTAGGTAATTCATCGAAAGAAGCGTTAAGGAATGAATGCCGCCGCCAGAAACCTGCAATTTGGATGAATTTTTCTGAATCGACAATTCTAGATCCATTACAATCGCGCGGACTAACTCGCCAAGTTTCGTGAGTGAGGTAAGAGCTTGAGATCGAATTACAGATGTGGATTCAAAGGAGAAAATCGATTCGATTTCCGCCCAATTTTCGGCAATTGATGAGTACATATCAAGAACACGAAACATTTTCTCCGGCGATTTCTTACTCTTAGCAACAATTTCCGGAAATCCAAACAGAATCAAAGCGCCTTCTCTGGATATATTAGCAAAACAAGATTCACTAATCGATTCAGAAGAGGAAAAAACATGATCGCAGAGAACTCGTTCGCCAACAAACAACGTTCTAATTGAAAGCTTAATTGCATCCAACCAGTTCTTAATTTTAAGATCAAGCACCTCCCAATCCATCTTATTGATTCTCGATTGGCTCAATTTCTCAATTCCGAGTCTATAAACACCTTCATCGATAATCGATTTTCGAATCACTTTATACATAGTAACACACTCTTTAGCGTAGCCAGATGAGATCATACACTCAGCGATAACTCGCAAATCCTCCATAACAATGAAAGAAATTTGCTCAACTTCAGAGATCGAATCCTCAACGGCTTGGATTTCATCTTCCTCGTCGAAATCAACAGAAGTAGTGCTCGATCTAGTAGAGCAGCGAGAGGAACGAGTAGAAACAGATTCTGGATCGAGATGAGCGCGATTCATCGAAAGAATCTGATAAAACTCCTTCTGAAGCCGTTTCATGGCAATTTCCATCAATCCTTGAGCATAAACAAGTCGATCAGAAGTGGAACCACCAGAATAATCTTCTGAAACTATAAGATGCATCGCTTTTTGAAGATCATTAACGCGCTTGATGAACTGCATGGCTTCTCGTTTATCTTCGTAGAACATCGAAGTAACTTTCGCGTAAGTTGAAGAGTCTGGATTCCATTTCATAACAATCGCTGCGGCGGATTCGACGCTCTGTTCGATCATCGCGTCGTTGAAGCTCCGCCGTGGAGTCGAGGCCGCCAGAGATCTCGACGGCGACGAAATCGAATATCTCGAAATGGAATTCGATGGCAAAGAGAATTGAAAAAGGAGACTCCTCATTCCTTTTCTCGGCATTTTTACAATCTCTTCCAACTTAAATTTTGGATTGGCTTATGCATCGGTATTTATAGAAAAAGGAGACTCCTAATTTGAAGGTCAATTCAAATAAACGTAACTATCAAAATAAATTTGATAGTTATTTCTTATTGATGATGGAAGGAAAATTCAGACATATTTTCTTTTAAATGTAAAAGATAAATAATTTTCTTTGATGTGATTTATAGTGTTGAATCATTCTAATTGAACACTCTTATAAAAATTGGGGCATAATTGGAACTTATATTATGTGGAAAAAAAATCAAAGAATATCAATTTAAATATATATATATATATATATATATATTTTTTTTTTGCAAAGGATCAATTTAAATAATTTGGCTTCACGCACACAAAAATGTAATGGCATTATTTTCAAATTAAATTTTCTCTCTCTTATTTATTTTGAAATTTTGTGATTATTTAAGGTTTTGATGGTAATTTAAAAACAATAGATTTAATGAAACGGAACATGTATTTAGATATGTGTTTATAATAGATTTATAAATTGGATCTCAATTTAATTCATGCTTCAAATTTAATTTTTATTTTTATAAATCATAAAATTAGTTGTAGTCACCCACTAAATATTAGATTAAATATAAACTATTATTAATTAATTTATGAACATATTTTATTTTATAAATTTGGTATAATTATTATCTTATAATATCATATATTATACACATTTTAATTTAACAAAAATGAATTGAGTTTATAATATGAAATACTTTATTTATTAAAGTTTTTATCATTTAATTTTGCATTTAAAATTTTAAATTTAAAATCTGATTATACTAAAAAAAAAAAAATGTTTTCAGAATTGTATACCAAACACATATTCGCTGGACTCTCCACCAAACGGGTCCTTAACTTTAGGTTAAATTATGATTTTAGTCTTTAAACTTTCAATTTTGTATCCAATACATCCCGAACTTCAAAAATGTCATAGGTACTCAAACTTTTAATTTTGTGTCTAATAAGTCATTGACATATTCAATTTTTACAAATTTAGTAGACATAAAATCGAATTTTGTGTCTAGACCATTAAACTTTAAATTTTGTATCCAACAACTTCATGAGTTATAGAGAATGTTGAATAGGTCAAAAACCTATTAGACACATAATAAATTTATCAGATTTTTTTTAAAATTTAAGGATTTATTTGACACAAACTTTAAAGTCACAAGCTTAAAACTTTATAACCGTTCATCCTCGGTGTTTAGTCAATGGGCATTTGTGCTTATTATTAAAAAATAATTTTTTTTTTGGGATAAATATTTTTTTTTTTTTGGTTAAAGTGTTGTTAAAAAAAAAAAAAAAAAAAAAAACAATTAATGTTCAAACAATAATAGTCCAAGTATAAAATTTTGATACGTAGCATTTAATTTTGTAAATATATTAAGACACTTGTTTGTCAGTGAGACGAAAAGAAAATTTTAATAAGAAATTTGTTTGACTAATTTTAGAGAATTTTTTCCTTGGAGGTAAGTTTTATTATTATTATTATTAAGAAAATTGTATTCAATTTAGAGTAGAATAATTAAAAATATAACATTTTTTTTTAAATTGTACAAATATGACAATTTCTATTAGTATAGTCTATCGCTGAAAATTTTATATCAGTGATAGTCATATCAATAATAGCTTTATCAGTGATAGTTACTGATTTTTTTGTCATATTTACAAAATATTTTAAATTTTGCTAAATTTGTAATTATTTTGGGCCTGATTGTTGTTTGTGTAACCAATTGTTATTCTTATTTATTGAAAATAATTTTTTTATTATTATTGAATTTAGGAAAAGACGAGGAGTGTAGTTCTGGCTCGACCCCAAAACTTTTTCATAATTTTTATATGCATACATTCATATTAATGTTTAAATAATTTTGAAAAATTAATAATTATAGTTGATAAAAATATTTATAATTTTTATTTTCTCTAAATTCTAACTTGCAATTTTTTATATTCAAAATATTAGTTTCTATTTAATTATAAAAATGAAAAAAAAAAATATGTTTTTGCAAGAAACCTAATCTCCAACCGAGATTCAACAACTTTGATCTTAATTTTTCAAACCACTAATAAGATATTGAGATATTATCTACACATTGTATTAAGAAAATACTTTCTTATATTTATTGTTCACTATTTATTTTAGGAATTAAATTGACTTTAAAACTAAAATTAATATATATATATATATATAATTTTAAATCAAATTAATTCTTAAAATATATATAGTAAATAATAAATATAAGAAGACATTTTTCTAATAGATATCTTTCTAATATGAGATAATGATAGATAATATCTCAAGAAATGAGTAATAAGTAAAAAAATTAAGTCAAATTCTAAAAATAAAAAAAAAAAATTCTTTTAAATATAAAAAATTATATATATATATATATATATTATATAGAAAAATTGTAACAGATGTCAATTTAGAATAAAATAATTAAAAATATAGCATGTTTTTAAAAAATTTGCGGATATGACCATTTCTATCGCTGATATCTTATGACTGATAGAAGTCTATCGCTGATCACCTCAACTTTTTATAGATTTTTGTCAGTCATAATAGTTTATCACTGATATTATAAAGTCTATCTGATAGAAACAATTTTTTTTTTCATATTTATAATATATTTTAAAGTTTGCTAAATTTACAATTAGTTTGAGCCTGATTGCTATTTGTGCAACTAGCCCTATATATATATATATATATATATTATATTATTTTTTACAACATAAATCAGATTTTGAAAACATTTAAAAAGAGTATATAACACAATCACAAAACTCGAGAATGAAAATAGTATTTAAAAATCAAAATCAAATTTTAAATAATTATCAAACAAGATTAGTTTATAACTTCGAGATCAAACACAAGAACTTTTGGGTAAACTTCTACTAATCGTGTAAATAAATAATGAACATGGCATGTCATATCATGCTTTTGTTAATTAATTTATTAAAAATGTTAAGTGATTGGAAATGTAATTGATTTTTTAATATAAAATTTAGAGTCTAAAATAAATATGAAAATTCGGAAATCAAAAATAGAAACCGACAATATGCATAGCTACATATTGAATAAAATTAGGCTAAATTCATGGGTTTTGAATTTTAAAATTTAAAAAAAAAACATTGACTTTGTGAGATTTGTTGACATTGACATTCTCATTTGGCTGATTTCTAATGCAAAATTAAATTTTGTATTTTATTTGAAATTAAAATTTAACACATTTGTTAATCACTTTTATAATCACTTATATTTAGATTTACATATGTCACAATATTATCATAAGTCATATTACATATTTATGATTTTTTTAATAATTATTCAATGTCAAATTTGTTCCAACGGTGATTTTTTTAATTGTTGGTTGACGAGTATTACCTATAATGTAGGTTATTATTAGGGTTAGATACAAAATTATTTATATTCTTTGACGCAATTATAAATATTTTTTTTTTATGATTTTAAAATAATACTTCTATACTAATTATGTTTGATACCATATACAGTTATAGTGTAAAAGAAACGGTATAAACTAACATAATTATAAATAGGTCTATATATGATTCGAAAAAGAAAAAAAAAATTAATATGATAATTTAAATATCTCCATCTTGCTTATGTTAGACGATGTTATATTAGCAAACATGTTAGAGACATGAAAAAAAAATTATAATTTTTTTTTCTTCGTAAATTTATCAATTATAAAAGAGAAATCTTTTTATTATTATCGCTCAATTTTAAAATAGATTTGATAAATATATCGCATAAGTATATATTTAAATTATTTAAAATTTATGTTAAATATAATATAACACATTTTATAGACAATAATAAAAATTCATCTTTTGACTTTTATATTGAAAATTGGAAGCTAAAATAGAATAAATGTATAAATTAAGAAGCAGGTAGGATTTCAATAAAAAAAACATTTAAAAGAAGAAAAAGAGAAAAAAATAAATTAAAAATTAAAAAAGATAAATAAATAAAAAATCTCAAATATTGACAGAACGTGCCAACTGCCATTTGATAATTGACGATCAATATTTAAAATGATATATAAATATTAGGAATTTTCTTTATAATAAAAATAAAATAACCGCCGGCGGCGTGAGAGGGTCAAAATTGTCAATCGGCCGTACAATTTTTCCGTTTGGTTGCAGAAAAATTCAAGCACGTGACTAGGAGGATCCAGCCGATTTTGTAAACGTGTTCCCATTTAAGCAGCATCACCTACACGTGTACGTTTCCACACGAATTATCTATCTTTGCTTAATTAATATATATATATATATATATATATATATATATTTTGTTCCATTCATTAAAAACAAATATATATCAACTAGTTTAAATGTTTAATAGTTTTTAAAAATTTGTCAAAACGAACCTACTTCAGTTACAATTACATATTGTGCTCGTGATTAAGGGGTCATAGGTTCAATCATCGCTTTAATTAAATATATTTACAAAAAAAAAAAAAAAATATATTGAAAATTGAGTTATGGATTATTCAATTTTACCCTCTTGAATCCCTTGCTTATAATAAGAATTTTGACGGTCTGAAAATGGTTAGAGATAAAAGACGAAGGATTCTATGAGATTGAGTATAGCTTTCTTCGAATAAAGTGAAAAATCTCGATTAGAAATAGGGATCATCAGGTTGTAAATTTTTTTCCATTGTTTTATTTTCAAGGATGGGAATGGAGATAGATAATACATTCTCCGCCTCTCTTCACTCCCGTCTTCGATTTATTATTCGCCTCGAATTTAATATTTTTATTTGTTAATAATGAATTAATATATTATTTAAAAATGAAATACAATACGCGTTTTTTTTTCGTGGGGGTTTCAACTTCGATCTCCCGAGATTCGAAGCAGAGATGAAGATTAATATTTCCTCTTAGGAGACGAGAGTGGAGAATGCATCCAATTTTCACTCCGCTTCTTTGACATTATTCTTATCCTAAAATCACTAGTGTGAAATAAGTTTATAATATCTTTATTATTATTTGATATTTTAGGTCAAACTAAAATTAAAGTTACATGAATTAAAGTTGAAAATATCAAGAGATTTATTGCTCTACCAAAAATCGAGTTGGGTAACTCCATTTGGAAATCAAGAAATTGAGCTATTTTAGTATATAATTTAGAAAATTACACACTTAAAATTTAACATATATTTAAAAAAAAAAAAATAGTAGAAAATAATAATGGGAGCTTCAAGGACAAGCGAGACAAAAAGATTAAGCTGAATTTATTAGTGTAAATTAATTTTGATTTGATAGCTAAATTAATGGTTGTTTTTGTTGGATATATAGGTCAATCAAGATATATAATATATATATATATATATATATATATATATATATATATATATTAATACTAGTATTAAAATTTATCTTTCTCATATCAAATTATTATTGATCTTAAAAGTTTAGGATGTTTAATTTTTAACACGATTTTATCGTTTCTAACTAATTTTTCATACATTTAGATATCTACATTTACTTTTAATTATTATGATATATTGACTATTTGGCCTATAACAAATGAAAAGTTGAAATCAAAATATGTATTCAAAAAGTTCTATATGATACAATCATATTTAAATTGTGGCACATTTCAAAAAATAATATTTATGATGAAAAAATTAAAATAAAATATATATTTGAATCTAAAAAATGTATGCAATCTCATATCATGAATTCATGAATTTGTGTGTTGATGAAATCATTTCAATCAAACAGAGAACAATTAAAATATTTGTTGTTATGCCGATAAGAACATAGTTCGATGGCATGAGGTTCTAGGTTCAATCTCCCACCCTAACACGTTATCAAAAAATGTATGTTGTTAGAGTTTTGGAAAGTCATACAGACGGGTTCCCTCCCCACTCTTCTCTGCTTCAGACACGATGAACCACTTTTTGAGCAACACCATTTTGAATTCTAACGATATGAATACCAGACAAAATTATAAAATTAGTAAATATGTGCTTAATAAACGAGCAATAGAGTAGGGTTGATTGATTACTCTTTAATTTGATAATATATAATAAGTTTAAACCATTGATTTATGGATGTGGATGATAGCACATTGTACCATTATTTAAAAAATATATATTTGAGGAAGTACCATTAATCAAATTTGTGTTTTGAAAATCTTAGCAAATTATATGGAATAAATGTAACAACCCCACATGGGCATGGAGATTGAAATCTATAACATCATTTTCATTATTTATTTTTATTTATTTTTTAACAAGGGAGAAAGAGATTCGAACTTGAGACCTCTATATTCGAACTTGAGACTTTTTGCTCATAGTTTATAATTATGTCAGTTGAGCTATGCTCATGTTAACATTTTCATCAAGTCAAAACACAATATATTCATATGATTTTAATCCTAATTATATCTTTCAACTCTTATAACAATTTTTTTGTTTCTTAATTTTTTAATTTTTTTTTATCAACTAAAATTAAGAATTTAGAGAGATCAAATGAGGAAGAGTGATTAATAAGATGCATTTTTTCCGATCTTGTATTGACGGTACACAAAACACCAACCCAATCTCGACGAGGGAGACCGAGTGAGGGGAGAGAAAAATCAAGGAAGTGAGAGATTGTGAGAAGAGTGAAAAAATAGACACTATGATTTTTTAGATAAGTACATAAAGAGCCTTCAATTTATTATAATTTTTCATTTATGTCTAAAGTTTTTTTATTTTTTTCACAAATGGTCAGATCTATATTTTTTTTTTTCATAAAAGTTAAGCTGGTTTATAAGCCTTCCTCTAACATTTTAAAAAAATAAAATAAAATAAAGTAAAAAAACTAATTTAAAGAAGAAAAAAATGAAATCTTAAAACTCACATTAATCACGTTCATCTCTCCTCATTAAAATCTCGGTCTCACAGTATATATATTCATATATATGGTAGGTAATATATAAAAAATACATTTATTTTCCTTAAAAAAATATATTATGTATTATATGAAGTATATATCAATATATATAGTGTGTATATATAACAAATATATATATTTTTCAAAAAATAAACATATTATCTATAAGTACATATACATTATATATGAGTATATACTCATATAGGAAGTATATATGAAAGGTATATATATAAAAAAAATACATATATTTTCATGAGAAAAAATTACAATGTTAAAATTAATGTTTGAAACAAAATATTCAAATGTTAAAATCGTGAGATAAATCGTGTGCAACAATTAGAATGCTAAAATTGTGGAAATTAAAATGTAGACAAATATTTCAAAACAATAAAAAATGTGTAATTAATATATGTAAATTAGGAAACAAAAATAGAGGGAAATAAAAATCGGAGAGAGAAAAGTAATTGAAGCATAATAATAAGATTTTTTTTTTTTGAAAATAAGTGTAAATCTTCATATATTTAGACATTTTTTAAAATATTATTCTTAAAGAAGCCTACCGTATCAATTTCTCTTTTTTTTAGTTCAATAATTGAAGGATTAAGAATCAAACTATTCGTTTCCAACAGTAGCATATCTCAACTGGCATGATGTCCTAGTGACTATAAAGTCCTAGATTGTTGTCATTAAAAAAAAACCAAACTATCCGCTTTTGAATGGGTAATATATGTATCTTATCAACATAGAGATGTCAAGTTAGTTTTTTTTTTTTTTTTTTTTTTCAAAAAAAAAAAATCTTGTTGTATGGATGTTATATTTTGAAAGATATAAATATATGAATACGTTAGAGAGAAAAAAAATTGAAGACTAAAGTTCAAAATCAAGCCTATGATGCCAAACCGAGCATAGCTCAATTGGCATAAGGTTGTGTCCGTGACTATGAGGTCATGGATTCAATCATCGCTTTAATTAATATACCGTTGCAAAAAAAAAAAAAAAAAACTAAGCCTATGATGTATGAATGTATAATATATTGTCCATACATGACTTGACTTGGTAGGTTTCCTGCCCTTTTTTGGTTCCATCTCAATCTCTACTTCTTTGATGTGAACCCAATAGATGCCCAAAATCACAAGCAAAATTTTCTTTTGTGGACTTAAATTTTGCACAATTTGGTTCAATATGAAAAATATAGTTAGCTAATGGCCATGTCAGCAAATTAAGATTGAGCTAAAATTCTCATTTTATTATTACCATTAATTTGTTTTTTGAAATCTAAACCTTGACAACAATAAGGTGAATCAATAGACTAAGATCCTACCCTATTTTTCATTAATTAATTTAGAAAATTTGTGATGGATTTGCAAGATCTTTTGGATAAGGAATAGAGTTCCCTTCCAAGAAACTTCTCACATCATCATGATGCTATGTGTTTGTACTTCTTTTAATTCAAAATATGGGTACTTTTAGATAAATCAATGAATTCCCAACTTCCTTGTTATTGGGTTATAATATAGTAGAAAAATGAGAATGAAAAATTCTTAATATCTACTAGTAGGGATATGGATGATGTCTCTCTCAGTAAAGACTCTCAAGAGCTCTTATCGACGGAGTCGTTTGGCACCTCGATGTCGACTCATCACATCGTGAAGTTGAAGAAGGTCCCAAGGGTTCGGTTGTTCGCTGGTTTCGCTTGGGTAGGAGCACCTGGTTGGGCGACCCAACAAAATAGTTGTTTAGCGAATGACTCAACCTATGCATTCAGTATTTACACACTCTACTTCGAGGTGATAGGACTGGAAAAAAAAAAAAAACTCTTCACATTCTCCATGTTGGAAGATTAAAAAAGACGTTTTTCCGTTGGACCACACTCGTCGACCTCCGATCGAGCTACAAGCACAAGTAGGTAGGCGACGACTTTTGGATAACAAGAAGGCGAATTGATCTGCTTTGATCTAGGAAAAAGTCCAGTCAGCCACTAACTCGGTGCAGGTCACGTGACTTACAGCTCGGCTAAAGTTCAAACCTCGCTGGAAAGAGAGGAGCGAATTGAAAACCGATCATTGAAATTTAGTTTAATGTATGTTTAGTCGTTCAAGTTTCATAAAAACAAACACTTTAATTCTTGAAGTTTGAAAAAATTGTTTTAAATAGTCTATAAATTTGGTATTTATTTATTTTCTTACTAAGTAAAGAAATATTTTTTCAAAATCTTGGAGATCAAATAGACATAAAACTGAAACTTCCTCGAAAAAATGTAATGGTTGATATTATTTCATATAAATGATTATATATATATATATGTGTTAAATAAGGATTAAATAGGCCAAAGCGAGCATAGCTCAGCTGGCATATGTATGACTTGATGACCAAGAGGTCTGTGGTTCGAATCCCCCCACCCCCAATGTACTCAAAAAAAAAAAAAAAAATAAGGATTAAATAGTCAATTAATATAACTTTTCACATTGACCATTTTATTTTTCTTTCATTTTTATCAACATTTCTTACCATCAATATGAAAATTGAGATTGTCTTAATCACAATGGGGTCCCTCCCTCAACAAACTAGGAGAGAGGGATATAATTGAAAGAATGAAACATTTATTGAATCTTTATCTTCCAACATTCAAAGCCACAAGATTTTTCTTTTTCAAATTTGTTTAAATAAAAACAAAACATAAAGAAAGAACCACACATGAGATTATATAATTTCTCAAGCTTCATAGCTTGTGGTACATATTCTCTTGATGTAATCAAAAGTCTCATCAAAAATCAAAACAAATCAACATGTAAATGACAACACACAATTTTCTCATTATTATCATTAAATTCAATCAACATCTCTTCACCTAAATCAATTTCTAGGGTTCCAAATTTCCCCATTAGGAAAATAGAGAAATGAAAACAAAAGGTCATCCACCTTCTCTCCACCATTCCTCCCTCTCTATCACTGGCCACATAACAAATATCTTCTCTCCGTTACCACCGGACAAAATTATTCAATGAAACTGTCACAATATAACTACCTCTTGCACAATAAACGTATATTTTTTAAAAATAAGTTTGCCCCTAATATTATATAATTTTTGACAATATATAAGAAGAGCGGTTATCTTACATCGGAAAGATTCAAGTAAGTCATGTGCTCCACAGACTATAAAAGGAGTCTATAACTTTGGTTTTTAATCATCTGAATTAGAAACATTTTAACTTTGATGTGCTAACTACAGTTAAATTCACTATTGTATTCTCTAGTTTTAGACTTGGACAAAAGAGTATAAGTGGTGCAAATTAGCATTGAAGGGAGTGTTTTGTAACGGGGGTTGGAGAGAGAATTATATGTGATTGTACAATTTTTCACATAGTGAAAGTTTTTTCTGGTGGGCAACCGTGGTTTTTCTTCGGTTTTGGAGTTTTCTACGTAAATTCTTGTGTTTTCTATTTGTATTGCCTTTTTTTTATTTCTCAGTTATTTTTGCTTATTCTTAGGTGGGAGGGAGAGGGTTTTTCCCAACAATAATCACTATACATCAAACAGTATATAACTTTTAACCATATTATGGTGACCTCTTCAAATATTTGTTGTGTCGTCGGTCCCAGTAAGACCCACTCTAAATCTCTCTTTCACTCTCAAAAAATCGACCCTTGGTGGAGACTCGTCCCCACGATCTCTCTCGCTATTCTTTGATTTGGACTCCGTGCACGTAATTATGTTCAAATTGGGGAAATGTATTTCAATTTTTTTGGATTTTTTTTTTCAATGAATGTCTAATTGTTCAATTAGGTGTTTGATTTTTTTTTTAAAAAAAACCCCACCACATACCATGCAATTACGTGGGTGTTTGTCGAAAGCAATTGATTTTTTTTTTTTCATTTTTCTAAAATTATTAATTGTTTTGTTGAAAACTAAAATCCAATCAAATAGGTGTGATTGTCGTTTCCCCTCATGTAATAATCAATATTGTATAGTTTTCTGATGAGGACCAAAAGACGGACAGAGAAATATCTTGATATAGCACAATTGAGAGGCTTATTCAAAATATGAAGATTTCTCCGCTATACAACTAGATTTTTAGACCATCTTAAAATTAATTGGTGATAAGAGAAGTAATCCATGTATGTCATCTTTCAACATGCCCATTGATGGTGCCTCTTTTGGTTCACTATCTTGGGTCGGATCCCATTTGTTTTTTTTTTTTTACGGAATACCCGTTTGGACTTCATGGGCTCTGATACCATATTAAACATTAGGGAAATTTTCAAAAATAACTAGGAATAAAAAACTGAATTGAAAAATATCATATTTTCATCTCATGACTACCACAATTCTAAGGATTGAAGTTGAAAATTATCATCACAATTATACCTCTGATATTTACGCTTATTTACGGACAACCGACATAACTAATTTTTTTTTTTTTTATATTTATTTTAATTTCTAACAATCAGATTCATTCATCCGTTTTTGAAGAAAAAGTTTCTAACAACGAGATTCATGGATTTTGAAGAAAAGAAAAAATCTCAACAACTTATATTTGAAAATGTTTAACAGTAAAAAAAATACAAATTTATCTCACTAACAACCCTCCTAGATTCATGCATTTTGAAAAGAGGGGTTCATTTTTTTTTTCCAAAGTTGAAACGAGGACAATGTACAGAGACGACGAGAGTGAAGAGAGACTAAGATCCCTACTCACTTCGAAAATACGTCATTTTGGGAGTCGAAATTTTCAGCTCAATTCAAGCGTTCAACGATGTAAAAGGTTGAGGTAGATAGTTTTTTTTCAAGGTAGAGAGTTTCAAAGGTGAGAATCGATGGCGAGAATCGATGGCTGTTTCAAATTGATTTGGAGGAGAGAAGATTTGCAAATCTCCTAATTCAATGTTGTAGGTAATGATACAATTGATTGAACGTTTTTCCGGGTAAACTCAACATGCATACCAATTTTAATGTTTTTTAGTATCATTTGTTCAATGCTCACGGATTAATGGTTTATGGTGTATATACACGCATATACTTCACATGATATACTTACATGTACATTGTTATAGATGTAACTACGAATATATACCCACACTAGAAGTTATCGAGGACCCTCATTTTTATAATTTTCTTATAACCGTCTATGAACATTTTAAATTTTTTAGTATCATTTGTTCAATGCTCACAGAGTAATGCTTTATGGTGTATATACACGCATATACTTCATATGATATACTTACATGTACATTGTTATAGATGTAACTACGAATATATACCCACACTAGAAGTTATCGAGGACCCTCATTTTTATAATTTTTTATAACCGTCTATGAACATTTAAATTTTTTTAGTATCATTTGTTCAATGCTCACAGAGTAATGGTTTATGGTGTATATACACGCATATACTTTATATGATATACTTGCATGTACGTTGTTATAGATGTAACTACGAATATATACTCACACTAGAAGGTATCGAGGGTGTCATTTTTATAATTTTCTTACAACCGTCTATGAACATTTTAGTTTTTATAAACATCAATATGCTGAAAATTTAATTGCTTATATAATTTTCTTACGGGCTATGTTATACTTACATGTACGTTCACCAATTAATGGTTTGTATATATACACATATACTTCATATGATATACTTATATGTACATGTAACTTTGAATATATACACATTAGAAATTATCGAGAGGATCGTTATTATAATTTTTGTCACAACCGCCTCTGAAAATTTTAGTTTAAAATTTAATTTGAATAATATTTCAGATTAGATTTTATTGAATTTTGTTTACATGTTTCGATTTAATTGACGGTTGTTATCTTTGGTTTGACCATATCTTATTTTTTTTTACATGATTCTCTCTTAAAATAAATCTTTATTTTTCTCATGGATTCTTTTTTAATAAATCCTTATTTTCTCCATCATTTTCTCGAATAAATCTTCCTTTTTTAGGGGGTTTGAGTTCAATGCTCTAACGTTCACCTTTTTTTTTTGTTTTTCATTTAATTCTTTTTTTTTTTTTTTTTTTTTTGTAGGTAGTTCAACAGTTAAATGTCTGAAGGTAGTTTACTCCAACTACATTATAAAAAAGTTTCTAATTATAGGGGTTAGCTATTTTTCAACAGAATAATTAGTTTATCTTTAGTTTATCTTGCATAGTCTCGTTTCAGCTATTCTTGTAGTTGCCTCTAAACATTACGGAGTTCCATCCTAAAACAAATTGATGATAAGAGGAGTAGTCCATGTATATTATATTCTAAGTGAGGTCCCTTCATCGATGTGAGATCCTCAACACACTCCCAACATTTTCAACATATTTTTTTTCCAGTTAACTTCAACCTATAGTAGTCAATTTGTGAGTTTTTAATTCATAACGACATTATTTATGTATGTTATTACCAATACATTCAAATTAAAAATAAAATAAAAAAATTATATATATGTGGACTGGTTGCACAAACAACAATCAAGCCCAAAATAATTACAAATTTAGCAAAGTTTAAAACCTTTTGCAAATATGACAAAAAATCATTAGCTATCACTGATAGACTTTATGACTATTACCGATAGATTTTATATTATCACTGATAGACTATTATCACTGAAAATTTTATAAAAAAAACTACTATCAGCGATAAACTTTTATCAGCGAGAGACCATACTATCCGATAGAAATTGTCATATCCACAATTTTTTTTTAAAAGAAGTGCTATATTTTTAATTATTTTACCTTAAATTGACATCTGTTACTATTTTTCTATTAATTTAATAAAAAGTAGAAGAAGAAAAAAGATAAATATTAAATAGGTATCTAAAATTTTTAAGAGAAATTTCCGTGCAATTTCCTTTGACACGTGATATCTTTTTTGTTTTTTCTTTAAACACAAATTTGATTTATAGAAAAATATAAGTTAAGTTTAGTTTGATAGAGAATTGAGTCTAGGTGAGACACAATAAATTCAAATAGTTATTAAGGGCTCCCATTGAAATTTGTTTTTAAAATAGAAGGTTGAAAAAATTATTTTTAAATTAATAAATTATTAATTTATTAATTAATCAATACTTCTTTAAATTAATAAAATTATATAGTCCCGACATTATTAATTTATAGAGGTTTTAGAGAAATTGTAATAGATGTCAATTTAGAGTAAAATAATTAAAAATATAGCACTTTTAAAAAAAAATTGCAGATATGACAATTTCTATCACTGATAGTATGGTTTATCGCTGATAGTAGTCTTTTTTTTATATAGAATTTTGTCGGTGATAATAGTCTATCACTAATAGTCATAAAGTCTATAGTGAACTGATTTTTTGTCATATTTGTAAAAAAAATTAAATTTTACTAAATTTGTAATTAGTTTTGGCCTGATTGTTATTTATGCAACCGGCCCGAGATTTTATGTACTACTTTTTTTAAGTTGAGGAATTTATTAAATATAATTTTAAACAAACTAAACTTGTAATTTTTTTTTTCTTTCAATTTTATCATCATTCCTATATCCTCCAAAAAAAATAAAAAAAATAATAATAATAATAATAAAAAAAAATGCAAGACCAAGATAAATGAGGACTGTGATTTCCATCTTTATAAAAGCCAATACAGAAAATTACAATTCTATCCCCCTAGTTGGTACGGACGTTTGGAGTTTGGAGTCTCAAACTGGAGGGTAAAAAAGTCGAAAACACGTGGGAAAGTGAATCTCTCAAAATTTCAAACACAAGATATTTGATTATTGCCAAAATTTATCATATATACCCTTTTATTTAAAGTGATTTTCAATACTACCCTCGAAGTTTATTTATTTTAAAACCAACCCTTTCAATAATTGTTTTTTCTTCATATTTTATTCAAATATTTCAACAATGAGAACTTTGAGCTTTAAAATGATAATATATTAATAAGATGAAAGATAATAAAATGAATTAACAAATTATTTGATTTAATATTTGTTAAAAAATAAAGGACTAATATGAAAATATTTAAGTTAAATTATAAATTTAGTCCTTAAATTTTGAGGTTTGTGTTTATTTAGTCCATAAACTTTTAAAATAAAAAATTTAATTCTTAAGGCCCCCTAGATAACTATTTTGTTTTTAGTTTTCTATTTTTGAAATTTAGGTCTATTTTCTCCTAATTTCTTTACCAACAATTACTCTTTTCTTAGAAAAATATTTGGATTCTTAGTCAAAATTAAAAAACAAAACAAAAGCTACTTTATTTGAAAGCTACTTTTTTTTTTAGTTTTCAAAATTGATTTGATTTTTTAAAACATGGGTAAAAACTAGATAACAAAACAAAAAAAGTTAGAGTTGAAAGTAGTGTTTATAGGCTTAATTTTCAAAAACCAAAAACAAAAAACGAAATCGTCATCAAACGGGACCTAAACTTTCAACTCTTGTAAAATTTACCAATCTACTAAACACAAAATTGAAATTTAAAGATTCCATTGGACATAAAATTCTAATTTATATTTAATAGATAAATTATTTTTTTATTTTTAAATTTTGAATTTGCCACACAATTATTAGACACAAAATTTAAAATTTAGGGATGACATTTTTAAAAGAGACTAAAGTCCCGTTTGACATTCCGTTTGTAGGAGTAAAAATCGATTGTGGGAGAATCTTAAGCGTTTAGTTTGTTTGGTAAAAAAATCGATTGTGAGAGAATCTTAAGGGTTTTTGTTTGGTAAATCTGATTATTTATTAATTTATGTAAAATCAATTTTCAATTTACAAAATTCGGTTTGTACTAGCTTTTCGATTCTGCTTCCCTAAAAATCTACTATCTTTCATAATTCTATTTTAAAAATTATTTAATTTTTTTAACAATTATTTTTTCTAAACTTTTATCAAATAATTAAAATTAAATAAATTTATTTGACATTTAAATTATATAAATTTAAATATTTGTGGTAAGGGATAGTTTTGAATCTTTTGATAATGAAATCATAAGAAGGGACGTGTGAAAAAAAATCTCAACGATTTGAAAAGGATTACGTGGGCTTGGTGGGCCTCAAGGATTTGAATGGGCTTGGGTTAAAAATGATGAATCCGTCGGCCTTCTTTGACCTAATATTTATTATTTAATGCTTAATCAATACAATTTATTTGAGGCATTGTGAACCTTTCATCTTTTCTTTTCTTTTTCTTGTTTTAGAAAATAAAGTTCTCCTTATAAATATTGGTGGAATTCAAATCTTTGACGTGTATGTGAGCTTGCTAATATCTTAATTTATTCAATTATAATCAAGTTAGTACATCTGTCACCGAGAAAATGACCTATGTTTCGAGAACCTCTAATGCTATCCAGCACCTACCACTGAAATTAGCCTTCGTGATTTAGATCATGTTGTTACTGACATGCAAACCATTGAAGATGAACCTCGAGGCGAAGAGCTTGAAACATAAAACATTTTTCAAACTTGTACTCTTCAACAACCGGAATATTTAATTATTGAAAAATTGCTTTCGCTTACATAACCCCTAATACCGACAGTAGCTATGTCTCGTGTGGGACAGTAGGATGGGGCCTTTGTATTTTAGCAGTGATTTTTTTTTTTCTCTTAATAATAAAAATATATAAAAATTAGAATTAAGACTTGTTCGGGATATTTATTGATTAATTTTGAGTATATATATATATATATGTTTGTCAACAAGATCATAGCTCAACTGAGAGTATATAATGTATGGACTAGTGATTATGTTCTAGTTTCGATCCCCACCCCATATGTTGTCAAAATAGATATTTTTTTTCTCTTAATATTAAAGATAATAGGTGTCTTATCCACTAAATTATGCTCGAAATTACTCTATATTTTTCATTTAATTGTATAAAAAAAATCACTTCAACCGTATGGGATTGTGATTCAAATATTTTATTTTTATAACAAATGCATAATGTGTTAACCAGTTAGCTATGTTCATGTTGACATTCAATTTTATAACTGTTATGGGTAAAATCTCAAAGCCCTAACTACGAAGGCCCATTCAAGAGTAAAACCCAGTCCACGAGGAGAAGTTTGAAGAAAATGAGGCAACACGAACTCGAGAGAAAGACAAGGAGAAGGGGTCGAGCTCCGAACTCGGCTCGACGAAGGCTCCACACAATGAAGGACCCGAACTCGGCTCACCTCGTTGTTAGTAGCTGAAGAGAAACGTCCACCTAAGGGCTGTTACATGACTTTTGTAATGACCGAAGTTATGAGAGCAATAAAGACTATATTAACCAATTACTTAAATGACTCCAAACGACCCTATATGGATTCCTATATAAGGAAAAAATCCATGACTCATGTGGTAAGTTATTTGATTTTATTCAAATTCCATACAACTCTAACTTTCCATATTCAGCTCTAGCTCTCTCTCTCTCCATTTCTCATTCGAAGACTAACTTGAGCGTCATAACCGGTGTGGAAAGCCCCACACCGGTCCTGGCTTACCTCCTTTATTTTCAGGTGTTGCAAGATCAAGCTCGTTCCACCAATCAAATCAAGTTTACCGTTGATACCAAAATTTTTGTATCAACAATAACATTCAAGATTAATTTTAAATTTTATCTATAAAAATTAGTAGATTGGAAGAGCGAATAGTAACTCTTCGTAATGGTTTTTTTTTAGCACAACAAGTATAGGGGTGTTGATTTGAACCATGACCCCATCAAAATGAGTAAATGCCTTAACTGATGAGCTAAGCTCATGTTAATTTCGTGATTGAAGTTATCGTAAAAAGAATAGTAATTTTTATGGTGAAATACACTTTTAGTCCTAGAGATTTAAACTTCTGGTCATTGAAATTTTAACTTAGTTTCTATTTGGTCCTTGTGGTTTCAAAAGTGACATGTGTGATCCTCAAGTTTGAATTTTATTTGTAAATGGTCTCTAATTGGTCATTGAATATAAAAAAATAATAAATAAAATTAAACTTGTTTAAAAAAATACATATGAACAAAGTCAAGTTAACACATGTTAATTGTCACGTCATCATTTCGTCAGGTCAACTTTACTCAAGGATTATTTAGAAGTCAATTTCAAACCTTAGAGACCAATTTGAATTTAAAGTCAAACTTCATATGATCAAACATGTCACTTTTGAAACTAATGCATGCAAAAAATTTCTAACTGCAAGTGCGGGTCAGATTATAAAATAGTGTAAGTGATTACGAATGTCGTCATATGGAGGGTTTCTAGCTCACTTAATTAAGAAAAAAAATACTAACGTTTGATTTTATTTAGAGAAAGATATGTGATGAGATTGAATTTAAACTAAAGTAAGTGAGGAAATTAATGAGAAACATGATTTAATTTCACCCATTGGATTCATAATTTAATTAAACTAAATGCAACAACAAACATGCAATATTCCATAAGTAAGATCTCTTAGGTCATAAACAGTCTCTCGTGAGCACATTCATATCTAGTTTCATTAACATGCAAGTCTTTAAATCTATTCTTTTGACAACTTGGAAAACAATCCTAAATCTTCCGACCTTAGAGCTACCTTAGTGATGCCTTTAAGTTCTAATATAAACCACCTCTCTTGAGCATAAGATCGAGATACAACGAACTATTAATCCATGACTAATAGATTAAAAGCATTAAGCAAGTAAAAACATGAATGAAAAACAAACATTAATCAAACCATAAAATTTAATGGCTACATTAATCCTTAAGAACGACGAATTCAGCTATGCATAATCATGAAATAACAACAAAGTCTCAGGCTAAATTCCATAAAAAAGTTCCAAAAGTTCATTTTTTTTATAGCGTTCCAAAAGAAAAAATTTCGTCGTGTCGATTTTCTATTACTAGCTCAATTTCGACGATCCTAAACCTTGAAAATCTCTTTTCTCATTTCTCTAATAGTCTCATTGCCTTCCAATTTGAGACGTTGTAACCAGGGTTGGGAAGCTACGAAAAATGCAAGGACGGTGAATTTATGTGTGTTTCAAGGGTTGTGACGCTATAAATAGATATAAAATTAAGGCCTTATACTCAATGATTTAAATGTCGATGTCGACGAAAATATCAAGGTCTCAATTTTGTGGAAATGTCGATGAAAATATCGATAAAATGTCGATGGATATTTCTGAAAGATTTTTAAAAATATTTTTAATCTTTTTTTATTAAAATACATTTATTATAATATTATATTCACCTTCGGTTACATTTTGTTGTTTTTTTTTTTAATATTTCATTGATTTTGTACATGGAAATGTCGATTCACCCCTCATGTGTTGATGTCGAACCTATAGATATGTGAAAATGTCGATAGAAATTTAACATCATGCTTATACTAAAGGCTTTTGGTTTTAGGTTAAAAATAATCTTCCAATTAGCCATATATTAACCAAAAGAAAGGAAAAATGTTCTCTTAAAAAAATGGCCAATATGGTCATTTTTAGAAGAAAAAAAATAGACGGATTTTTTTAAAAAAAAAAATTAATTCACAAAAAAAAGTTTATATTCATATAACATTCACATTATTTCTCACTTTTTAAATGACAAACATAGATCTAACTCACTTTATTTGACCATGTATTTGAAATAAACTCGTTTAGAATTTTAAGAATTTAGGATATAGTGATTGACCAAACATGGATATCATTTAATTTAAAAAGTAGGAAAACTTAATGTTATGAGTGAAATAATCAAACCTAAATTGTAAAGACCCAAAATGCTAAACTCCAGGAAGAGAGCCACTCCACAAAGGCCAATCCATAAACATGGTAGAAGAATTAGGGATCGGCCAAAAAGGACATAAGTTGATCCCATAAGGATCGACCAAAAGTGATCAAACCGACCCCATAAAGGTCGGCGAAAAGAGGAAGGGAGTCGAGCCCCAAAGGGGTCGACCCAAGGGCTGAAGGATCTGACCCCCGAGGAGTCGTCCTGAAGGAAAAGGAAACCGACCCTGGGAGGGGTCGGTCCAAAGGAACTAAATCGTCGACCCACGAAGAATGGTGCATTTTTCCTTTCCTTTTGTAATAATGTATGGTTAAGAGATTAATTTTAACATAAAAGCCCAAATCTATAAAACTAAACCCTAAATTTCTAAAAGCTTTCAACAAGTTCATTTCAAGCACGTAGTTAAATAAACTGAGTTGTAGTTGTAGTTCCATAGTTGGTCAATTAAAAAGTGAAAAAATATGAAAGTTATATGAATGTAAATCTTTTTTGTGCATTAAAAAAATCGAAAAAATTTGTGTACCAAGTATTTTATTTTGTTTTTCTTCTAAAAATTGTCATATTGGTCAATTTTTTTTTAAAGTACATTTTTCTTTTTCTTTTAGTTAATGTATGGTTAGAGGATCATCTTAACTCAAAATACCAAAGCCTTAAAAGCCATAAATCTCAAGTATAACCCCTTAAAATCTGATATCTAATCTCTCAATTCCTAAAACCTTAAAACGAGTTCATTTCAAACTATGTAGTTAAATAAATTAAGTTAGATTCATGCTAGTCAATTAAAAACTGGAAAAAGTAAGATTCATGCTAGTCAATTAAAAACTGGAAAATGTGAATGTTATATGAAAATAAACCCTTTTTTTTTAATTGATTTTTTTTGGAAAAAAATCGTGTACAATAAGTTTTTCATTTTTTTCTCTAAAAATTGTCATATTGGTCATTTTTTATGGTACATTTTCTCTTTTATTTGGTTAATGTATGGTTGGGGATTCATTTTAACCTAAAACATCCCAGCTCTAAAACCATAAGCATTAATTATAACACATTAAAACTTGATCCTAAAACTCTAAACGAGTTCATTTCAAGCAAGTGGTTAAATAAATTGAGTTAGATTCATGTTTGATAAATTAAAAAGTTGGGAGATGTGAATGTTATATGAATATAAACTATTTTTGTGAATTAAAAAAAATTGAAAAAAATTGTGTACGAATCTTTCAATTTTTTTTCTAAAAATGATTATATTGGTCATATTTTTCCGTATCTTTGGTTAATGTTTGGCTCGGTGATTCATTTTAACCCAAGACATCAAAATTTTAAAACCATAAGCTTTGAGTATATAACATCTTAAAATCTGATATCTAATCCTAAACGAGTTTATTTTAAGCACATGGTTAAATAAACCGAGTTAGATCCATTTTTGGTCAATGTTAAGGTGGGAAATGTGAATGTTATATAAATATAAACCATTTTTGGGAATTAATTTTTTTAAAAAAATTAGTGTACCATAATCTTTCATTTTTTTTTTCTTTTGGTTAATGTATGGTTGGGGATTCTTTTTAACCTAAAATCTTAAATTTTGTACAACCAAAAGCCTTAAGTATAACACTTTAATTTTGATCCCTAAACTCTAAATTCCTAAAACGAGATCATATCAAACATGTGGTTAAATAAACTGAGCTAGGTCTCTGTTTGTCCAATTAAAAAAGGAGGAATGTGAATGTTATAAGAATATGAACCAAAATTAAAAAAATTCGTCAACCCTAGTCTTTAATTTTTTTTTTTTCTAAATACATAATTCCTAAAACCCTAAACGAGTTCATTTCAAGCACGTTGCTAAATAAACTGAGTTATTTCTAAAAATGGTCATATTGGTCAATTTTTTTAAAGTACATTTTTTCTTTTGTTTGGTTTTGTTTTTTTTAGTACATTGGGTGGAGGGATTCAAACCACAAACCTCTTGGTCGTCAACACATGCATGTGCCAGCTGAGCTATGCTCGGTTTGGTTAATGTATGGTTTGAGAATTCCTTTTAACATAAAACTCCAAATCTGTAAACCAAAAGCCTTAAGTATAACACCTTAAATTTTTATCCTCAAACTCTAAATTCCTAAAACACAAAACGAGTTCATTTCAAACCTGGGTTAAATAAACTGAGTTAGATTTATGTTTGTCCGGTCAAAAAGTGAGGAGTGTGAATGTTATAAGAATATGAACCTTTTTTTGGATTAAAAGTTTTTGAAAAAAATTGTGTACCAGTCTTTCATTTTTTCTTCTTCTAAAATTGGTTAGATTGGTTATTTTTTTTTAAAGTACAATTTTCCATTTCTTTGGTTAATAATGTATGGTTGAGGGAATCATTTTAACCTAAAAGAGCAAAGCTTTAAATCCATAAGCCTTAATATAACACCTTAAAACATGATCCCTAATCTCTCAATCCCTAAAATCCTAAACGAGTTCATTTCAAGCACGTAGTTAAATAAACTGAGTTAGATCCATGCTTGGTCAATTTAAAAGTGGGAAATGTGAACGTTATATGAATATAAATTAAATCATTTTTGTGACAAAAAAAATTTGTGTACCATATCTTTCGATTTTTTCTAATAATGGTCATATTGGTATTTTTTAACCGTACACATTTTTCATTTCCTTTGGTTAATATATGATTGTGGGATTCATTTTGACCTAAAACCTTAAATTTGTACAACTAAAAACCTCAAGTATAACACCTTAATTTTGATCTCTAAACTCTAAATTACTCCTAAAATTGAAAACGACATCATATCAAACATGTGGTTAAATAACTAAGCATGTGGTTAAATAACTAAGTTAGGTCATGCTTGCCCAATTAAAAAGTGAGGAATGTGAATGTTATAAAAATATGATTTTTTTTTGGGAAAAAATCAATTTATACCCCTAAACTTTGAGGGTTGTATCAATTAAAACCCTAAACTAACAATTGTATCAATTTAAACCCTGAACTTTCATAAGTGTATTAGTTTACACTCTCTAGTATAAAAATGTAAGCTTTTACATGTGTGTAGACTTGTAATTTATTAATTAAACTCTTAAATTTTCATAGAATTGATTCATTTATGAAAGTTTATGGGTTTAATTGTTAAAATCATAAGTCTCCACCTGTTTAAATTATTTTTTTCAAATAAAATCTAACAGAAGGTGTAAATTGATACACTTATGATAGTTTAGGGTTTAAATTGATAGTTTAAGGTTTTAATTGATACAACCCTCAAAGTTTAGGGGTATAAATTGATTTTTTCCCTTTTTTTTTATTAAAATTTTGGGAAAAAATCAATTTATACCCCTAAACTTTGAGGGTTGTATCAATTAAAACCCTAAACTAACAATTGTATCAATTTAAACCCTGAACTATCATAAGTGTATCAATTTACACCTTCTGTTAGATTTTATTTGAAAAAAATTAATTTAAACGGGTGGAGACTTATGATTTTAACAATTAAACCTATAAAACTTTCATAAATGAATCAATTCTATGAAAGTTTAAAAATTTAATTAATAAATTACAAGTCTCCACACATGTAAAAGTTTACATTTTATACTAGAGGGTGTAAATTGATACACTTATGAAAGTTTAGGGTTTAAATTGATACAATTGTTAGTTTAGGGTTTTAATTGATACAATCCTCAAAGTTTAAGGGTATAAACTGATTTTTTCCCTAAAATTTTTTAATTTTGATTTTGATTTTGATTTTGATTTTGATTTTGATTTTTTTTTTTTTTTTTTTTAAAGTAATTTTTTCATTTCTTTGGTTAATGTGTGGTTGAGGGATTCATTTTAACCTAAAACAACAAAGCTTTAAATCCATGTTTGGTCAATTAAGAATGGGGAAATGCGAATGTTATATAATAATATAAAACCTTTTTGTGAATTCAAAAAATTTGAAAATATTCGTGCACCAAAGTCTTTCAACTTTCTAGTTATTGTATGGTTGTGGGTTCATTTTAATCTAAAACCCCAAATCTTTAAAATCTAAAGTCGGGAGTATAACACCTTAATTTTGATCCCAAAACTCTAAAATCGTAAAACTCACAACATGTGGTTAAATAAACGAGTTAGGTCCATGCTTACACAATTAAAAAGTGAGGAATGAGAATGTTATAAGAATATCAACCATTTTTTTTATTAAAAAAATTTGAAAAAAATTTGTGAACCATATTCTTTCATTTTTTTCTTCTAAAAATGGTTTAGATTGATTAATTATTTTAAAAGTATAGTTTTCGTTATCTTTAGTTAATGTATGATTGTGTGATTCATTTTAACTCAAAACACCAAAGTTTTAAAATCATAAGCCTTAAGTATATCACCTGCCAACAAGAGCATAGCTCAATGACATAATGTATCGCCTAGTGATTATGAGGTCGTAGGTTCAATCCCCCACTCCAACACGTTGTCAAAAAAAAAAAAAAAAAAAAAAAAAAAGTATATCACCTTAAAACCTGATACGTAATCCCTCAATCTCTACAACCCTTTAGGTTCATTTCAAGCACGTTGTTAAATAAACTGTGTTATATAAATATAAACCGTTTTTGTGAATTAAAAAATTTGAAAAAAATTGTGTACCATAATCTTTCATTTTTTAAAAAAAAAAAGTTATATTAATCATTTTTTAAAGAGTACATTTTTTCTTTATCCAATCCCTACATAGATGGTTAATGCATGGTTGTGGGATTCTCAACCTAAAACTCCAAATTTGTAATCATAGGGTTGGCCTCTAGTGGTCATAAATGGCTTTTGGACTTCAATGCCCTTGGTGGCCACCTACTTAGTAATTAATTTCCTATAGGTTTCCTTGGCAGCCAAATGTTGTAGGGTCAGGCGGTTTGTCCCTCGAGATGCGTGTAAGCTGGCCCGAACACTAAAAAAAAAAAAAAAACTCCAAATCTTTAAAAACCAAAAGCGCCCTTAAACCCTTCATCCCTAAAATCTTAAACGAATTGGTTCATTTCAAGCACTTGATTAAATAAAGTGAGTTAGATGCTTGGTCAATTTAAGAGTGAGAAAATAAACAATTTTTGTGTCTTATACGAGTTGGTTCATTTCAAGCACTTGATTAAATAAACTGAGTTAGATGCTTGGTCAATTTAAGAGTGAGAAAATAAACCATTTTTGTGAATTAAAAAGTTAGGTATCTATTAGACATTTTGTATACTTTTTTTTAGTTCAACAACATGTGAGAGTGAACATTCAAACATTTGATCTCTAGATCGAAAATATATATTTTAACTAGTTGAGCCATATTCAAGCTTTTTTATATACTTTAGTACTAAACTAATATTAAAATTGGAAAAATAACCTTTTTTAGTCCATGAATTTTCACAAATAGGTCACTTCAATCCACGAGTTTCTAAAAGATGCACTTTAGCCCGTGCATTTTGAGAAATGGGTTTAAAATAGGGGCGACAGATGATCCTTTTTTATTATCAAAATCGATAGATGTCTATTTTTTTTAATATTTGATTTATGTCCCTTTTTAGTTTAATCTCTCTTCCCTCTATCTTTTTCATTCCTTATTTACCCTCCTAAGATCTCAATCTCTCCCATAGTTTATAAGATTTAGTAATTAAAAAAAAACTAACTATCTCTCTTACATGATTTTCTCCCTTCCCTCCTCCCTTCTACTAATCTCACAACACTCTCACTCCATTCTATCTTTCTACCCGTAATCTCCCAACAAAAAATTCTGTCTAAAAATTCGATTTAAAAAATCAAAATACGAAAAACTATTTTTCTACCCGTAATCTCCCCACAAAAATCCAATAAATATTTCTGTCTAAAACCTTGACTTAAAAAATCAAAATATGAAAAACTATTTTTCTACACGTAATCTCCCCACAAAAATTCAATAAATATTTCTGTCTAAAAACTCGACTCAAAAAATCAAAATATGAAAAACTATTTTTCTACCCGTAATCTCCCCACAAAAATCCAATAAATATTTATGTCTAAGAAATCGACTTAAAAAATCAAAATATGAAAAAATAAAGAGAAAAAAAAAATAAGCCCGAAATTACACATATTTGCAATTTTGCAAATTGTAGATACATTATACTTGCAAATAATAGTATTTGCACTTGTGCAAATTGTAATTACAAGTGTATTTGCAATTTACAAAATTGAAAATACAGTTTAATTCCAATTTGCAAAATTTCAAATTCATTGTAATTGCAATTTTGCAAATTGTAATTATAGGTGTATTTGTAATTGGCAAAACTGCAATTACAAGTATATTTGCAATTTGCAAAATTGCAATTACAATAAATTTGAAATTTTACGAATTGCAATTAAACTGTATTTTCAATTTTACAAATTGGAATACAGTTGTATTTGCAATTTGCAGGAAATTATTATTTTCAATTATAATAAAAATAAAAATAAAAATAAAACATAACATATAGAAAATAATGATGACAAACAATTGGAGGAAAATATGTTATGGAATTAAGTGTATATAACATAACATGTAGAAAAAATTATAAATTTGCAAATTGAAATTACATTGTACTTGCCATTACCGGTACTTGCAAATTGCAAAATATGCTATGAAATTGTATATAAACATACTATGTAGAAAAAATTATAAGTTTGCAAATTGAAATTACATCGTACTTGCAATTATGTACTTGCAAATTGCAAAATATGCTATTAAATTGTATATAACATACTATGTAGAAAAAATTATAAGTTTGCAAATTGAAATTACATTGTACTTGCAATTGTGCGGTATTTACAAATTGCAAATTGCAATTACACACTAGAATGTACTAAGAAAGGGGTTGTTTTTTTTTGTCTTTTATGGGACTACGCAGGTTCAAGACGTGCACCCCATGTGTGAACGCAAATTATTTTTATCCTATTTATTAATAAACGAACAAAATAATAAAAGAATTTCTCTTTGCTTGTGTGGTTTGGTTACATGCCTATCCATTTGTTTGACCCAGGTTTGATTCTTGTCATGATTTTTTTTTTCTTCATTTTAAATGAAAGTTTAATACCACAATTTTTTTTTTAAAAAAAATTATTATATCATATGTTATTGCAATTTTATTTCTTTATATTCTTAGAAAAAAAATATCAATTTTATTTTATTTCTTCATATTCTTAAAAAAAAAAAACAAATATCAATTTAAACAATTTATTTGTAAAATAAAAATTATTATTATAAAAAAAAGTTAATTAATATATCGAGATATGAAAGAAAAAAAAAAAAAAAAAACTTGGTTTTAAACTTTTATTTTCATGTAATTGAACATTAATATTTGCAATAATACTAACTTCAAATTCAAATAAGTGTTGCAATTTTTATTGTTTAATATGCTTTAATTTGAAAAATCGTCAATCAAAATATTTTCATATCCTCATAGTTAGATTAAAACATGTCTAACCCGACATTAAAAATTAGCTTCAAAGTTGAAAAATCATGCAAATCCCTCATTGTTTAATGGGTCCACGAAAGATATTTCTTTTGAAGTTTGATCGTGATTCATCACAATAATTGAAATGATTGAACATATTTTCGGCTAATATTTTATTTCCCATATTTATCGAAGTCTTATTATTATTATTATTATTTTTTATATTATGTATTATAATAATATTATCTAATTATTTTAAAATAAACAATTTAAAATAATTTATTTTAATAACATATGATATAATATTTTTTTTAAAAAACTGTGGTATTACACTTTCATTTAAAGGGAGAAATAAAACCATGACAAGAATCAAACTGGACCAAACAGATAAATAGGCATGCAACCAAACCACTGAAGCAGAGAAAAATTCTTCTAAATAGTTGGATAACAACCATTTTTTATAATTTGTTTCAAAAACTACACCCCTCACCTAAATAACTCTGCAAAATCTTAAAAAAAAAAAAAAAAAAAAACTTGCAATTAGAAAATACAAAATTACATACTTGCAAACTAAAAACCTAAAAAAAATAATAACCTACGAAAATGTCAATTAGATAGTACACAATTACATATAATTACGACTACATACCTTTCATTCAAGATCAGCGTCTCATCTGTCGAACAAAACCTCTAGTCTCACGCTTCTACACCAAACTCTCGTACACACAAAAGAATCTCGAAACTCTTGATAAAATGGGTTCTTCAAAATTCTCAAATAAAAACCCTTGAAAATTACGTACCATTGAACATTCCTAGCTTCCTCATTTTTTCTTTGAGTAGTGGAATGTGAATGGATTTCAATCAAGGAGGAAGTTTGAGGAAGACCCATCTGCAATTCCCAATTTCACAAATCACACAAAAAAAAATTGCCAGCTTGACCTCTAAAATTCCAAAAAACATTCACAAATCCTAAAAATAATTAAATGGCAGGAAAAAAATTTCCTTTGCAATTTGTGAGCTTGACCTAAGCATGGTGGGGAAGATGGGTTTGAATCAAATGAAGAGGAAGATTTTGTAGGGTTTGGATTTTATTGATGTTTTGGAGGGAGAATAAAATAATTTTTAAACCCTATTTTTTTTTAAATGTATCATAATAAAATTAGAATAAAATCTAACAATTTTTTTTTAAAAAAAAATTGGTTAGTATCATAACCAAAATTAGAATAAAATCTAACATTTTATTTTAATTATTTTGAGAATCTAAAGAATAAAAATTGATGAAATGAATTTTTTTTAAGAATGATTGTTATGAGGCTAAAATGGAGAAGAAAATAATAGGAGAGAGGAAGAGTAAAAAAAAAAAAAAAAAATAACACCAAACTCAATTTTTTTTAAAAAAAACATTAGTTGAAATAGGGTAAAAAAAAAAAACAATTGCCCAAAAAAAAATAAAAAAATAGGGTAAAAAAAAAAGGTAATTTATCATGATTTCCCTTTAAAAAAAGATAATAAAATATTTTGTCCAATAAAATTTTAAAATTGGAAGCTTTTTCTTGAGAGAAGGGCAAATTCGTCCAAATGTGGGTTTGGAGTAATTTGTCTTAGTTAGGGCATTGAGCACAATTACAATTACCCGACCCTTTAATCCGTTTCAGTTGGGAATTTTTGGCGATCTCTCAGGTACCGAATGGTTGAAATTCGATCTTAAGATTCACAAAACTTCAATTTTTCATCCAAATTTCTCAAAATTCTCACTAGGAAAATCCCCTTTTCACTGTTCTTCTTCTTGATCTGCAATCACATTCAGAAGCTGCCTTGAAATCCATTTCAACAACGAAGCACAGAGCAATGCAGAGCATCAAGCAGCTCCATAAGCAATCAAGCATCAATCACCGGCGAGATGAAGAGGTTCCGACGGCTCCGACGTCTCCGTATTCGCCAAAAGCTCTCAAACACCCCAGATCTCTGCCCAGATCCATCAACTATCTATTCAGAGAACAGAGACTTCTGTTTGTTTTTGTCGGCATTTTAATTGGCTCCACGTTCTTCATCCTTCAGCCCAGTTTGTCCCGTATTGACCCCTCCGAAGCTGGTTCTGCAATTCGCAGATCGTTTTCTACGGGTTTGACGAACAGGGACCAGGTTTCCGGGCCGGGGATTTATGGATTCAGTAAAACGGGCGGCAGAGTTCCCGTCGGTATTGGACGGCGGAGGTTGAGGATTGTTGTCACCGGTGGAGCTGGGTTTGTGGGTAGTCATCTTGTGGATAAGCTGATTGAAAGAGGGGATGATGTGATTGTTATTGATAACTTCTTCACCGGTAGAAAGGAGAATTTGGTGCATCATCTGGGAAATCCTCGATTCGAGCTCATTCGACATGATGTGGTTGAACCAATTCTTTTGGAGGTGGATCAAATCTACCACTTGGCTTGTCCAGCTTCTCCTGTTCATTACAAGTACAATCCTGTTAAAACTATTATATCCTTTTTCAGTAGTTTGATTTTCAGATTCTTGCTTTTAGTTCGGACATGTTTGAGAGTGATATTGAAATGGTTAAAATCATCTTTTTAATGTTCAAAATCACTCTTAAACTTATTTTTAACCATTCAAATCAATTTTGATAGTATGTAAATCGCATTTAAAAGTGTAAAACCAAACATTAAATTGATTTTGAATGGTTAAAGGCATATTTCGGAGTGGTTTTGAACTTGACAAAAGTGATTTAACCATTTTAAAATCACTCCCAAACATGCATGTAGTACATTGTATTTTAGGAAAAAAAAATTGCTGTTGGAATTATTATTATTTTTGCCTGGACATCCTTAACCACTTATCACAAGACAAATGTAATGGGTACCCTGAATATGCTTGGCCTGGCAAAGAGAATTGGGGCAAGATTTCTACTCACCAGTACGAGTGAGGTTTATGGTGATCCACTTGAGCATCCTCAGAAGGAAACATACTGGGGAAATGTAAATCCTATAGGTAAAGTGCAATTCTGATATATACCAAGAGCATTTAGTTTTGCATCAGAGTTACAATTTTAAGAAAATAATTTTTAATTCTTAGGCGAGAGGAGCTGCTATGATGAAGGAAAGAGAACAGCAGAAACCTTAACTATGGATTATCATAGAGGTGCTGAAGTTGAGGTAACTACTCTGACGTTTAACTATATTCCATTAGCTGCTGTTAGTGCTTACATTGAACATTAAGAAAAGGAATCGCGGTATTTTTTATATGGGGTGTATCTCTTGCACTGTTGCAGTCTCTAGATTCATTTGACAAGTGGTGAGATTTTCTGTTTGCAGGTTCGAATTGCTCGCATTTTTAACACATATGGACCCCGTATGTGTTTAGATGATGGGCGTGTTGTCAGCAACTTTGTTGCACAGGTAAACATCTCACTTGAATTTTCCCCTTCCCCTATTTAAGATTCATTCAGGAGTTGATCGTTTCGTGATCAATGCTTAAAATGTATTTTATAATGCTCTTAGTAATTGTTCAGGCCATCCGCAAACAACCATTGACTGTTTATGGTGATGGAAAGCAAACACGGAGCTTTCAATATGTCTCTGACTTGGTATGGCATAATGACTTCTGTAATTTCTCTACTGAACCTCTGTCTGTGTAGCTTCACTTAAAAATTATTGTTGATGATTTTGCATTCTTCTGACTTCTTTTGGGACTTACCAACGGTAGATTGAACTAGCCTTGTTGGATGACTATATATTTCCATTCTAGTTGATATGCTTTGAGATATTCAACAGTACATTGAATGCATTTGCAATCTCCACCCATTTACGTTGATTTCATATATTAAGCGGAAATGTAAAAGTGTCAGCAGGAAGATTTAAGACAAGTCTTAAATTGGTTTGTAATTTGCAACCAGTTTCATCTTCTGGTTCTATGGTGTCTTTGGATGTAAATTCCACGAAGATAGATAGATGCTTGTAATTATTCATTTGATCTGTTATTTCTGTGGTTACTATATATGTAAGGGCATCAATTTAAAACTTGATTTGAAAGGTCTAAACTAGGCAGCTCAACTTCTAAAATAAAGCATTATATCGTGGTTTAACGAACCTATACTGAGGACCTTGAGAATGATCTTCAATGCTAGGTTAATGGACTGGTGGCACTGATGGAAGGTGAACATATAGGGCCTTTCAACTTGGGTAATCCAGGAGAGTTTACCATGCTAGAGCTGGCCGAGGTTTGTCTTTCTGATTGACTCATTAATCTAAATGTTCACTAATTTCATGATCCGTAAAATGGGATTTTGAGTAATGCGACCTTTCTTGCAAGCTGTGTCCGAGTATTTTCATGTCCACTCCTCAATGAGAGAGAGGGAGAGACTGAGAGTGAGAGTTTCTGTAGAAACAATTTCAACTTTTCTTTTTCTTGCTTGTATAGGTTGTCAAAGAAACAATAGATCCAAGTGCAACAATAGAGTTCAGAGCAAATACTGCCGATGATCCTCACAAGAGAAAACCTGACATTAGCAAAGCAAAGTCATTACTCAACTGGGAGCCCAAGATCTCCCTAAGAGAAGGATTGCCTCTCATGGTGAGCGACTTCCAGAAGCGGATTTTGAATGAAGATGAAGGGAAAGGTTTCAAATGAGGAAAACTACAAGGAACGAGACAAGTATGTATAGTGCGAAGCGACTGAAATCTTGTTGATTGATTCATTCATTGTCCAAATATCCTCTAAATTGAGCTTTCATTCTACTATAGGAACATAAAAGGTTTTTCCCTCTTCATTACAAGCTTGAGTGCCATATCCCTATTTATTTGTGTTCTTTTTCAAAGCATTTTATCCAATAGATCTGTGCTGCTGGTGAAAAGGTCTTTTTGGCTAGTTTTGTTTTTGTTTCCTTGACCCAGCATGATTAGGCTACTTGAAGTATGGTTTTGTTAGAAGCAGCCCAATCTGTTTATATGGGCTTGTCATTTTTACTTGCCCCATTTAGACTACATATATATGTATCCATGCAAATAAACATCACATACATATATGATATATTGTATTTGTCAATATGAATGATATGATGGTGTGAAACTGTTTCTGTAAGTTTTGATTCACACAGAGCCATCTACTATAAATTTTAAGTTTCTTTTGTGTCATTGTGTGTTTGGTGAATGATTGCACCATTTTTTTCTGGTGCTGTGGTGGTTGCTTTGCAGGTGTTGTTGGTGCTAAAGTGAGTGGTTGAATTTCAATGAAATGATTGGGAGTTCTTAGAGCTATTTATCTATTTATTTCTTTTTCTTTTTTTTTAGGTTAAAATATCATTTTGGTCCGTGAGATTTTATTTTGGTACGTCTACTTTCAAATTTTCAAATTTAGTCTTGTACTTTCAATAAATCTTAAAATTAGTCATACTGTTCGTTTATGGTTAGTTTTTTCAACAAAGAAATGTCTTTATTAGTCTTCCCTCTCTAAATTTGAGAAATATATATTCACATTGTCTTTTACCAAATTGAAAATATTGTTATTATTTTTCCAAATTCGAGACTAAATTTAACATCTAAAAGCAAACGGACCCAAATAGAACGAGTCTCAAAGTATCAAGACCAATATAACCATTGTCTCTTAATCGAGTCTTTCTTTGGTTTCAAATGACTCCAGTGGAATGCTCGTATTTTTCGGGACTCTTCCTTCATTTGGAAAGGTCATGGATTTAATCATTTTCAATGCTTTGTATTGGTGTAGATGTAAACACCATTTTTTCAATTATAGTTTTTCTCAATTACTGCTAAATTGCCTTAAGAAAAAAAACTTAAAACTTGATCCTTAAGTCTTGAATTCTCAAAATTCAAAACCCTAAACGAATAAACGAATTCATTTCAAACATGTGGTTGGATAATTTGAATTAGGTACATGGTTGGTCAATTAAAATGTCAATTAAAATGTGGGGAATGTGAATGTTATATACTTATATGAACATTAACTTTTTTTGGTTAATAAAAAAATTAGAAAAAAATGTTTACTATAGTCCTCCAATTTTTATCTAAAAACGATCATTTTGGTCATTTTATTACTAGTACGTTTTTCATTTTCTTTTATATATATATATATATGGTTTGTGAGGTTTATTAACCTACAACTCCAAAGCTTTAGGACTAAAAGTCTTAAGAAAAAAACCTTAAAACAAGATTCCTAAACTGTGAATTTTCCAAACCCTTTCAAGCATTTGGTTGAATAACTTGAATTAAGAACATGCTTGGTCAAATAAAAAGTGGGAAATTTAAATGTTATATGCATTTACACTTTTTTTTATTAGTACAATTTGAAAATATCTTTTACTATAGTTCACCAATTTTGGTCATTTTTTTATTAGTACAATTTTCCTTTTCTTTTTTTAATATATGGTTTGGGAGGCTCATTAACTTATCGCCCCAAAGCTTTAGGTCCATAAGCCTTAAGAAAAACACATTAAAACTCGATCCCTAAACAGTGAATTCCAAAAAATCTAAACAAGTTCATTTCAAGCACACCTGGTTGAATAACTTGAATTAAGTACATGTTTGATCAAATAAAACGTGGGGAATATGAATATTACACGACTATACATTTTTTTTGTGAATTAAAAAAAATTGAAAAAATCGTTTACTATAGTCCTCAGATTTTGGTCTAAAAACAGTTATTTTGGTCAATTTTTTATGAGTATATTTTTCCTTTTCTTTTTTCAATGTATTGTTTGAAAAGTTCATTAACCTAAAGCCTCAAGGCTTTAAGACTATTAGCCTTAAGAAAAATGCCTTTCAACTCGATTCATAAACCGTAGTTTCCCAAAATCCTAAACGAGTTAATTTCAAGTACGTGGTTGAATAACTTTAAGTCCCTAACTTTAATTAGGCACATGTTTGATCAAATAAAAAGTGTAGAATGTGAATATTATATGAATAAACATTTTTTTGTGAATTAAAAAAATTGAAAAAATCGTTTACTATAATCCTTCAATTTTGGTCTAAAAATGGTCATTTTGGTCAATTTTATATGAGTACATTTTTCCCTTTAGTTTTTCAATGTATGGTTTGGGAGGGTCATTAACCTAATACTCCAAAGCTTTAGGTCTATAAACCTTAAGAAAAACACCTTAAGACTCGATCCATAAACCGTGAATTTCCAACACCATAAACAAGTTCATTTCAAGCACCTAGTTAAATAACTTGAATTAGGTACATGCTTGGTCAAATAAAAAGTGGGAATGTGAATGTTATAAGAATATACATTTTTTTTTTTGTGATTTTTTTTTTTTTTTTTTGAAAAAATAGTTAATTATAGTCTCCCAATTTTTGTCTAAAACGGTTATTTTTTATTGTACATTTTTCCTTTTCCTTTTCCTTTTTTAAATTTATGGTTTGGTAGGTTCATTACCATACAACCGCAAAACTTTAGGAACAAAAGCGTGAAGAAAATTACCTTAAAACTCGTTGCCTAAACAGTAAATTTCAAAAACCCGAAACGAGGTAATTTCAAGCACATGGTTAAATAACTTGAATTAGGTATATACTTGGTCGACTAAAAAGTTTGGAATGTGAATGTTATATGAATATACACTTTTTTGTGAATTAATTTTTTTTGAAAAAATCATTTACTATAGTCATCCAATTTTGGTCTAAAAATGGTCATTTTTTTTATTAGTACATTTTTCCTTTTCTTTTTTAAATGTATGGTTTGGTAAGTTCATTAACATACAACTGCAAAACTTTAGGACCAAAAGCCTTAAGAAAAGTACCTTAAAACTTATTGCCTAAACAACAAATTCCAAAAACCCGAAACGAGGTCATTTAAAGCACATGGTTGAATAACCTGAATTAGGTACATAATTGTTCAACTAAAAAGTTTGGAATGTGAATGTTATATGAGTATACACTTTTTTTGTGAATTAAAAAAAATTGAAAAAATCATTTATTATAGTACTCCAATTTTGGTCTAAAAACGGTCATTTTTTATTAGTGCATTTTCCCTTTTCTTTTTTAAATGTATGATTTTATAGGTTCATTAACATAAAGCGGCAAAGCTTTAGGACCAAAAGCCTTACAAAAATTACCTTAAAATTCGTTGCCTAAACCAAAAATTCCAAAAAACCGAAACGAGGTAATTTAGAGCAAATGGTTGAATAATTTGAATTAGGTACATGCTTGGTCAACTAAAATGTTTGGAATGTGAATGTTATATAAATATACATTTTTTATGTGAAAATTTTATTTTGAAAAAACCGTTTACTAAGTCCTCAAATTTTAATCTAAAAACGGTCATTTTGTTCAATTTTTTATGAGTAAATTTTTCCTTTTATTTTTTCAATGTAAGATTTGGTAGATTCATTAACCTACAACCCCTAAGCTTCAGGACAAAATGCCTGAAGAAAAATACCTTAAGATTCGATCCCTAAAGCCTGAATTTCCAAAACTCTAAACGAATCAATTTCAAGCAAGTAGTTTAATATGACATCAATTAGGTACATGGTTGGTTAAATAAAAAGTGGGGAATTTGAGTTATATGTACACTATTTTTTTTATTAAATTTTTTGAAAAAATCGTTTATTATAGTTCTCCAATTTTGGTCGAAAAACCATTATTTTGGTAATTTTTTTATTAGTACATTTTTTCTTTTCTTTTTTCTATATATGGTTTGAGAGGTTACTTAACCTACAACTCCAAACCTTTAGGACTATAAGCCTTAAGGAAAACACCTTAAAACTCGATCCGTAAACTGTAAATTTCCAAAACCCTAAACGAGTTCCTTTCAAGCACGTGGTTGAATAACTTGAATTAAGTACATGCTTGGTCAAATAAAAAGTGAGTAATTTTAATGTTGTATGAATATACAATTTTTTTGTGAATTAAAAAATTGCAAAAATAGTTTACAATAACACTCCAATTTTGGTCTTGAAAAGGTCATTTTGATCAATTTTTTATAAGCACATTTATCTTTTTCTTTTTCCAATATATGGTTTAGGAGGTTCATTAATCTACAGCCCCAAAGTTTTCAGACTACAAGCTTAAGAAAAAAAAAACCTTAAAATTCGATCGCTAAACCTTGAATTTTGAAAATCCTAAACGAGTTCATTTCAAGTACCTGGTTGAATAACTTAAATTAAGTATATGCCTGGTCAAATAAAAAGTGGGGAATTTGAATGTTCTCCAATTTTAGTCGGTCATTTTGTTCATTTTTTTATTAGTACATTTTTCCTTTTCTTTTTTCAATATATGGTTTTGGAGGTTCATTAAAGCTATAGGGCCATAAGTCTTAAGTAAAATACCTTAAAACTCGATCTTTAAACCGCAAATTCTCAAACCCTAAACGAGATGATTTCAAGAACGTGGTTGAATAACTTGAACTAGGTACATTCTTGGTAAAATAAAAAGTTGGAAATGTGAATTTTATATGAATATACACTTTGTGTGTGAATTAAAAAAAAAATTGAAAAAATTGTTTACTATAGTCATCCAATTTTGGTTTAAAAAAAAAAGGCTATATTGATAGTTTTTTTATTAGTACATTTTTCCTTTTCTTTTTTCAACATATGGTTTTGAAGATTCATTAGCCCACATTTTAAAAGCTTTAGAGGCATAAGCCTGAAGAAAACACCTTAAAAATCGATCCCTAAATCGTGAATTTCCAAAACGAGTTCTCATTTCAAGCACGTGGTTGAATAACTTGAACTAAGTACACACTTGGTCAAATAAAAAGTGGGGGAATATGAATGTTCTATGAAGACACTTTTTTGTGAATTAAAAATTTTGAAAAAAAATAAGTTTATTATAGTCCTCCAATTTTGGTCTAAAAACGGTTATTTTTGTCAAAATTTGATGAGTACATTTTTCCTTTTCTTTTTTCAATATACGGTTTAGGAGGTTCATTAACCTATAGCCCCAAAACTTTAGGACCATATAAGTCTTAACAAAAACACCTTAAAACTCGATCCCTAAACCGTGAATTCTCAAAACCATAAACGAGTTCATTTAAAGCACGAGATTAAATAACTTGAGTTTTTTTTTTTTTTTTTTGAAGAAAAAATAACTTGAGTTAAGTACATGCTTGGTCAAATAAAAAGGGAGGAATGTGAATATTATATGAATAAACAATTTTTTTGTGAATTAAAAAATTTGAAAAAATTCTTCACTATAGTCCTCCAATTTTAGTCTAAAAACGATCATTTTGGTATTTTTTTAATTAGTAATTTTTTCCTTTTATTTTTTCAATATATGGTTTGGGAGGTTCATTAACCTACAACTTCAAAGTTGTAGAACTATAAGACTTAAGAAAAATGCCTTAAAACACGGTCCCTAAACCGTGAATTCTCAAAACCCTAAACGAGTTCATTTCATGCACATGATTAAATAACTTGAACTACGTACATGTTTGGTCAAACAAATGTTGGGAATGTGAATGTTATATGAATATATATTTTTTTGTGAATTAAAAAAAAATGAAAAAATGTTTACTATTGTCCTCCAATTTTGGTCTTAAAAAAAATCATTTTGGTAATTTTTTTATAAGTACATTTTTCCTTTTATTTTTCAATATGTTTTGGTAGGTACATTAACCTACAATCTTTAAGCTTTAGGACAAAAAAACCTTAAGAAAAATACCTTAAAACCCGATCTCTAAATCGTGAACCTCCAAAACCCTAAACGAATCCATTTCACGTGGTTCAATAACTTGAATGAGGTACATGATTGGTCAAATAAAAAGGGGAATGTGAATGTTATATGAATATACATTTTTTTTTGTGAATTAAAATACTGACTCCAATAGTACATTTTTCATTTTCTTTTTTCAATATATGGTTTGGGAGGTTCAATAACATACAACTGCAAAAATTTAGCATCATAAGCCTTAAGAAAACAGTTTATTACTCGATACCTAAACCGTGAATTCCTAATCCCTAAACTACTTCGTTTCAAGCACTTGGTTAAATAACTTAAGGTAAGTACATCCATTGTCAAATAAAAAGTGAATAATGTGAAATTTATTTGAATATACAATTTTTTTGTTTATTAAAAAAAATTGAACAAATGGTTTACTCTAGTCCTACAATTTTGGTAAAAAAAAACCTAGTTTTCTTTTTTCAATATAAGATTTGGTAACTTCATTAACCTACCTTCCCAAAGCGAAGCCTTAAGTTAAACACCTTAAAACTCGATTCCTAAATCGTGAATTCTCAAACCATAAACGTGTTTGTTTCAAGCACCTAGTTAAATAACTTGTGTTAAGTACATGCATTGTCAAATAAAAAGTGGAGAATGAAATTTTTTTATGAATTTTATATGAATATACACTTTTTTTGTTTATTAAAAATATTTGAACAAATCGTTTACTATAGTCCTCCAATAATATTAGTCAAAAACGGTTGTTTTGGTCAATTTTTCATGAGTACATTTTTTTTTCTTTTTTCAATATAAGGTTTGTTAGATTCAGTAACTTAAATCCGCAAAGATTTAGGACGAGAAACTTAAGTAAAACACTTTAAAACTCGATCTTTACACCGTGAATTCTTAAACCTTAAATGAGTTCATTTAAAGCACCTAGTTAAATAACTTGACTTAAGTATACATGCATGGTCAAATAAAAAGTGTGTAATGTGAATTTTATATGAATATACTCTTTTTTTTTTTCTTAAATTTTTTTGAAAAGATCGTTTACTAGTCCTCAATTCTTTGTCTAAAAACCATCATTTTAAACAATTTTTTATGAGTACATTTTTCCTTTTCTTTTTTCATTGTATTTTTTGGGAGGTTCATTAACCTACATCTCCATAGTTTTAAGACCATAAGCCTTAAGAAAACTACCAAAAAACTCGATCTCTAAACCGTCAATTCTCAAAACCATAAACGAGGTGATTTCAAGTACATGGTTGAATAACTTGAATTAAGTACATGCTTGGTCATGTAAAAAGTTGGGAATGTGAATGTTATAAGAATATACATGTTTTTGTGAATTAAAAAAAAATTGAAAAAATAGTTTACAATAGTTTTCCAATTTTGGTCTAACAACTGTCATTTTGGTCATTTTTTTATGAGTACATCTTTACTTATTGTTTTTCAATGTATTGGTTTGATAAGTTCATTAACCTACCGCCCCAAAGCTTTATGCTCATAAGCATTAAGAAAAACACACCTTAGATCTTGATCCCTAAACCGTGCATTCCAAAAATACTAAACAAGATCATTTCAAACACCTGGTTCAATAACTTGAATTAATTACATGCTTGGTCAAATAAAAAGTGGGGAATATGAATTTTATATGAATATACATTTTTTTGTCAATGGTTTTTTTTTTTTTTAAATCGTTTACTATAATCCTCTAATTTGGTAAAAATAACGGTCAATTTGGTAAATTTTTTATGAGTACATTTTTCCTTTTATTTTTTCAATATAAGGTTTTTAGGTTCATTAACCTACATCCCCAAACCTTTAGGACCAAAAGCCCTAAGGAAAACACCTTAAAACTCGATCCTTAAACCGTGAATTCTCAAACCTTAAACGAGTTCATTTCAAGCACCTTGTTAAATAACTTGAGTTAAGTACATTCATGGTCAAATAAAAAGTGAGGACTGTGAATTTTATATGACTATGCACTTTTTTTGTTTATCAAAAAAGTTTGAAAAAATCGTTTCCTATAGTCATCCAATTTTTGTCTAAAAATGACCATTTAAAAAATAATTATGAGTACATTTTTTTTTTCAATGTATGGTTTGGAAGGTTCATTAACATACGCCGCAAAACTTTTGGACCAAAATTCTTAAGAAAAATACTTTAAAACTCGGTCCCTAAACCGTGAATTCCCAAAAACCGAAACGGGGTGATTTCAAGAATGTGGTATTTGTATAATAACTTGAATTAGGTACAGGCTTGATCAAATAAAAAGTGGGGAATGTGAATGTTTTAAGAATATAATTTTTTTTGTAAATTAAAAAAATTAAAAAATTGTTTACTATAGTAATCCAATTTTTTGTCTAAAAACAGTCATTTTTTAATGAGTGTGTTTTTCTTTAAACCGTCAATTCTTAAAACCATAAACGTGTAGGAGATTTCAAGCACGTGGTTGAATAACTTGAATTAGGTACATGCTTGATCATATAAAAAGTTGGGAATGTGAATGTTATAAGAATATACAAAAAAAAATTGTAAAAAAATTTGAAAAAATCGTTTACTATATAGTTCTCCAATTTTGGTGTAACAACCGTCATTTTTGTATGAGTACATTTTTTCTTTTCTTTTTTCAATGTATGGTTCGGTAGGTTCATTAAAATACAGCCGAAAAGCTTTTGGACTAAAATCGTTAAAAAAAAATACCTTAAAACTCAATCCCTAAACCGTGAATTCCTAAAACCGTAAATGATGTGATTTCAAGAACGTGGTATTGGTATAATAACTTGAATTAGGTACATGCTTGGTCAAATAAAAAGTGTGGAATGTGAATGTTAGAAGAATATACACTTTTTTTTGTTAATTTAAAAAATTTGAAAAAATCGTTTACTATAGTCCTCCAATTTTGGTGTAAACAAGGCCATTTTGGTAATTTTTTAATGGGTGCATTTTTTTTTCTTTTTTCTAAATATTTTTTGGTAGGTTCATTAAAATACAGCTGCAAAGCTTTTGGAAAATCCTTAAGAAATATACCTTAAAACTTGATCCCTAAACAGTGAATTCCAAAAACCCTAAACGAGTTCATTCCAAGCACGTGCCTGAATAAATTTAATCAGGTACATGCTTGGTCAAATAAAAAGTGGGAATGTGAAAGTTATATGAATATACACTTTTTTGGTGAATGAAAAAACTTTGAAAAACTCTTTTACTATAGTCCTCAAATTTTGGTAAAAAAAAAGTCATTTTGGTCAATTTTTCATGATTACATTTTTCCTTTTGTTTTTTCAATATAAGGTTTGTTAGATTCATTAACCTACATCTCTAAATATTTAGGACTAGAAGCCTTAAGAAAACTACCTTAAAACTCGATCTCTAAACCTTCAATTCTCAAAACCATAAACGAGGTGATTTCAAGCACGTGGTTGAATAACTTGAATTAGAAACATGTTTGGTCATATAAAAATTTGAGAATGTGAATGTTATAAGAATATACATTTTTTTGTGAATTAATTCTTTTTTTGATAAAAACGTTTACTATAGTTCTCAATTTTGGTCTAACAATAGTCATTTTGGTTTGGAATAATAAAAAATGTTTATGAGTACATTTTTACTTTTCTTTTTTCAATGTATGGTTTGGAAGGTTCATTAACATAGAGCCGCTAAGCTTTTGGACCAAAATCCTTAAGAAAAATACTTTAAAACTCGATCCCTAAACCATGAATTCACAAAACAACTAAACGAGGTGATTTCAAGAACGTGGTATTTGTATAATAACTTGAATTAGGTACATGATTTGTCAAATACACTTTTTTGTGAATTAAAAATCGACTATAGTTCTTCGATTTTGGTCTAAAAACAATCATTTTAGTCATTTTTTAATGAGTACATTTTTCTTCTTTCTTTTTTCAATGTATTGGTTCGGTAGGTTCATTGAAATACAGCCAAAAAGTTTTGGACCAAAAGCCTTAAGAAAAATACCTTAAAACTCGATCTCTAAACCGTAAATTCCTAAAATCGTAAACGAGGTGATTTCAAGAACGTGCTAATGATATAATAACTTGAATTAGGTACATGTTTGGTCAAATAAAAAGTGGGGAATGTGAATGTTATAAGAATATACACTTTTTTGTTAATTAAAAAAAATTGAAAAAATCGTTTGCTATAGTCTTCCAATTTTAGTCTAAAAACATTCATTTTGGTCATTTTTTGATGAGTACGTTTTTCTTTTCTTTTTTCTATGTATGGTTCGGTAGGTTCATTAAAATACAACCGCAAAGCTTTTGGACGAAAATCCTTGAGAAAAATACATTAAAACTCGATCCCTAAATCGTGAATTCCTAAAACCGTAAATGATGTGATTTCAAGAACGTGGTATTGGTATAATAACTTGAATTAGTGCTTGGTCAAATAAAAAGTGTGGAATGGGAATGTTATAAGAATATACATTTTTTTGTTAATTAAAAAAATTTGAAAAAATCATTTACTATAGTCCTCCAATTTTGGTCTAAACAAGGTCATTTTTGTCATTTTTTAATGAGTACATTTTTCTTGTCTTTTTTGTACGTATTGTTTGGTAGTTTCATTCAAATACAGTCGCAAATCTTTTGGACCCAAATCCTTAAGAAATATACCTTAAAACTTGATCCATATACCGTGAATTTCTAAAACCCTAAACTAGTGAATTTCAAGCACGTGGTTGAATAACTTTAATTAGGTACATGTTTGGTCAAGTAAAAAGGGGATGTGAAAGTTATATATATGAATATACACTTTTTTGGTTAATGAAAAAATTGAAAAACCCGTTTACTATAGTCTTCCAAATTTGGTCAAAAAACGGTCATGTGAAAGTTTTATGAATATACACTTTTTTGGTGAATGAAAAAAAATTGAAAAACTCGTTTACTATAGTCCTCCAATTTTGGTAAAAAAAAACGGTCATTTTTGTCCATTTTTCATGAGTACATTTTTTCTTTTCTTTTTTCAATATAAGGTTTTTTAGATTCATTAACCTACATCCCAAAAGATTTAGGACCAGAAACTTTAAGTAAAACCCATTAACACTCGATCCCTAAACCATGAATTCTCAAACCTTAAACAAGCTCATTTCAAGCACCTGGTTAAATAACTTGAGTTAAGTACATGCATTGTCAAATAAAAAGTGAAGAATGTGAATTTTATATGAATATACAATTTTTTTGTTTATTAAAAAAATTTGAACAAATGATAGTTCTACAATTTTGATCAAAAAACGATCATTTTGGTCGATTTTTCATGAGTACATTTTTCGTTTTCTTGTTTCAATATAAGGTTTGGTAACTTCATTAACCTACATTCCTAAAGATTTAGGACGAACCTTAAGTAAAACACCTTAAACCATGAATTCTTAAACCGTAAACGAGTTCACATTTAAAGCACCTGGTTAAATAACTTGAGTTAAGTACATGCATTGTCAAATAAAAAGTGGAGAATGTGAATTTTATATAAATATACACTTTTTTGTTTATTAAAAAAATTGACAAATCGTTTACTACACCAATAATTTTGGTAAAAACGGTCATTTTGGTCGATATTTCATTAGTACATTTTTTCTTTTCTTTTTTCAATATAAGGTTTGTTTTCAATATAAGGTTTGGTAAGTTCATTAGCCTACGTTCCCAAAGCTTTAGGACAAGAAGCCTTAAGGAAAACACCTTAAAACTCGATCTTTACACCATGAATTCCCAAACTTTAAACGAGTTCATTTGAAGCACCTAGTTAAATAACTTGACTTAAGTACATGCATGGTCAAATAAAAAGTGTGGAATGTGAATTTTATATGATTATACTCTTTTTTTTTTATTATTAAAAAAATTTGAAAAAATCGTTTAGTAGAGTCCTCCATTTTTTTTTTTTTTTTTTTTTTTTTTTGTCTAAAAACGATAATTTTAAACAAATTTTTATGAGTGCTCTTTTCCTTTTATTTTTTCAATGTATTGTTTGGGAGGTTCATTAACCTACATCTCCATAATTTTAAGACCATATAAGCCTTAAGAAAACTACCATAAAACTCGATCTCTACACTGTCAATTCCCAAAACCATAAACGAGGTGATTTCAAGCACGTGATTGAATAACTTGAATTAGGTACAGCTTGGTCATTTAAAAAGTTGGGAATGTGAATGTTATAAGAATGTACATTTTTTTGTGAATTAAAAAAAAAATTGAAAAAATTGTTTACAATAGTTCTCCACTGTTGGTCTAACAACGGTCATTTTTTTATGAGTACATTTTTACTCTCTTTTTTTCAATGTATTGTTTGGTAGCTTCATTAACTACAGCCCCAAAACTTGCTCATAAGCCTTAAGAAAAATACCTTAGATCTCGATCCCTAAACCGTGCATTCCCGAAACACTAAACGAGATCATTTCAAGCACTTGGTCGAATAACTTAAATTAATTACATGCTTAGTCAAATAAAAAGTGGGTAATATGAATTGAATGATATTTTTTTTTAAATCGTTTACTTTAATCCTCCAATTTGGTCACAAAACAGTCATTTCGGTCAATTTTCATGAGTACATTTTTCCTTTTCTTTTTCAATATAAGTTTGGTAGATTCATTAACCTACATCCCCAAACCTTTAGGACCAAAAGCCTTAAGGGAAACACTTTAAAACTCGATCCCTAAACCGTGAATTCTCAAACCTTAAACAAGTTTATTTCAATAACTTTGTTAAATAACTTGAGCTAAGTACATGCATGGTCAAATAAAAAGTGAGGAAGGTTAATTTTATATGAATATACATTTTTTTTGTTTATTAAAAAAATTTGAAAAAATTGTTTACTATAGTCGTTCAATTTTTGTCTAAAACCGATCATTTAAAGAATAATTATGAGTTCATTTTTCCTTCTTTTTTTTTTCAATGTATGGTTTGGAAGGTTCATTAACATACAACCGCAAAGCTTTTGGACCAAAATCCTTAAGAAAAATACTAATTTAAAACTCGATCCATAAACCGCGAATTCCCAAAAACCTAAACAAGGTGATTTCAAGAACGTGGTATTTGTATAATAACTTGAATTAGGTACAGGCTTTTTCAAATAAAAAGTGGGGAAGGTGAGTGTTTTAAGAATATAAACTTTTTGTGAATTTTTTTTTTTTTTTAAATCGTTTACTATAGTTCTCCAATTTTGGTCTAAGCACGGTCATTTTGGTCATTTTTTAATGACTAATTTTTTATTTTATTTTTTCAATATATGCTTTGTTAGGTTCATTAAAATACAGCCGCAAATATTTTGGACCAAAATCCTTAAAAAATATACCTTAAAACGTGATCCTTAAACTGTGAATTTTCAAAATCCTAAACGAGTTCATTTAAACAGGTGGTTGAATAACTTTAATTAGGTACATGTTTGGTCAAATAAAAAGTGGGAAATGTGAATGTTATATGAATATACACTATTTTTTGTGAATGAAAAAAATTGAAAAACTAGTTTACTATAGTCCTCCAATTTTGGTAAAAAGAACGTTGTTTTGGTCAATTTTCCATGAGTACATTTTTCTTTTCTTTTTTCAATATAAGGTTTGTTAGATTCAGTAACCTATACATTTTTCTTTTCTTTTTTCAATATAAGGTTTGTTAGATTCAGTAACCTAAATCCGCAAAAATTTAGGACCAGAAGCCTTAAGTAAAACACTTTAAAACTCGATCTCTAAACCATGAATTCTCCAACCTTATTAAACGAATTCATTTCAAGCACCTGGTTAAATAACTTGAGTTAAGTACATGCATTGTAATATAAAAATTGAAGAATGTAAATTTTATATGAATATACACTTTTTTTTGTTTATTACAAAAATTTGAACAAATCGTTTACTATAGTCCCCCAATTTTGGTAAAAAAAAAAAACAGTCATTTTGGTCAGTTTTTCATGAATACATTTTTCCTTTTCATTTTTCAATATAAGGTTTTGTAAGTTCATTAACCAACATTCCCAAAGTTTTATGACCATAAGTCTTAAGGAAAACACCTTAAAACTGGATCCCTAAACCGTGAATTCTCAAACCTTAAAAGGAGTTCATTTCAAGCACCTAGTTAAATAACTTTAGTCAAGTACATGCATGGTCCAATAAAAAGTAGGGAAAATGAATTTTATATGAATATACTCTTTTTTTTTTATTAAAAAAAAAATTAAAAAAATTTGTTTACTATAGTCCTCCAAATTTTGTGTAAAAATCATTTTAAACAATTTTTTTATAAATCATTTTAAACATTTTTTTATGAGTACATTTTTTCTTTTCTTTTTCGGTGTATTTTTTGGGAGGTTCATTAACCTACATCTCCATAGTTTTAAGATCGACCATAAGCCTTAAGAAAACTACCTTAAACTCGATCTCTAAACCGTCAATTCTCAAAACAATAAACGAGGTGATTTCAAGCACGTGGTTGAATAACTTGAATTAGGTACATGCTTGGTCATATAAAAAGTTAGGAATGTGAATGTTATAAGAATATATTTTTTTTTTTTAATTAAAAAAATTTGAAAAAAATCGTTTACTATGGTTCTCCAATTTTGGTTTAACAACGGTCATTTTGGTAATTTAGTAATGTTTTTATGAGTACATTTTTTATTTTGTTTTTGCAATGTATGGTTTTGAAGGTTCATTAACATACAGCCGCAAAATTTTTGGACAAAAATCCTTAAGAAAAATACTTTTAAACTCGATCCCTAAATAGTGAATTCCCAAAAACCTAAGCGAGGTGATATCAAGTACATGGTATTTGTATAATAACTTGAATTAGGTACATGCTTGGTCAAATAAAAAGTGGAGAATGTGAATGTTTAAAGAATATACATTTTTTGTGAATTTAAAATAATTTAAAAAATCGTTTACTATAGTTCTCCAATTTTCGTCTAAAAAACAGTCATTTTTGTCAATTTTTAATGAGTACATTTTTCTTTTCTTTTTTCTATGTATGGTTTGGTAGGTTCATTAAAAAACACTGGCAAAGCTTTTGGACCAAAAGCCTTAAGAAATATACCTTAAAACTCGATCCCTAAACTATGACTTCCCAAAACTCTAAACGAGCTCATTTCATGCACATGGTTGAATAACTTTAATTAGGTACATGCTTGGTCAAATAAAAAGTTTTTTGTGAAAGAAAAAGAAAAATTTTAAACTTGTTTACTATAGTTTTCCATTTTTTTTTGTCAAAAAAACGTTATTTTGTCCAATTTTTCATAAGTACATTTTTCTTTATATTTTTTCAATGTAAGGTTTGGTAGATTCATTAACCTACATTCCCAAATATTTAGGACCAGAAGCCTTCATGAAAACACCTTGAAACTCGATCTCTAAACAGTGAATTCTCAAACCTTAAACGAGTTTATTTGAAGCACCTTGTTAAATAACTTGAGTTAAGTAAATGTATGATCAAATACAAAGTGGGAATGTGAATTTTATATGAATATAAACTTTTTTTGTTTATTAAAAAAAATTGAATAAATCGTTTACTATGGTCCATTTTTTTTTTTTTTTTTTGGTCTAAAAACGATCATTTTAAACAATTTTTTATGAGTACATTTTTCCTTTTCGTTTTTCAATGTATTCTTTGGGAGGTTCATTAACCTACATCTCCATAGATTTAGGACCATAAGCCTTAAAAAAACTACCTTAAAACTCGATCTTTAAACCGTCAATTCTTAAAACCATAAACGTGTAGGTGATTTCAAGCGCGTGGTTGAATAACTTGAATTAGGTACATGTTTGATCATATTAAAAAGTTGGGAATGTGAATGTTATAAGAATATACAATTTTTTTTTAATTAAAAAAAAATTGAAAAAATCGTTTATTGTAGTTCTCCAATTTTGGTGTAACAACAGTCATTTTGATCCTTTTTTTATGAGTACATTTTTCCTTTTATTTTTTTAATATATGGTTTGGAAGGTTCATTAACGTACCGCCGCAAAGCTTTTGGACCAAAAACCTTAAGAAAAATACTTTAAAACTCGATCCATAAACCGTGAATTCCCAAAAACTTAAACGAGGTGATTTCAATAACGTTGTACTGGTATAATAACTAGAATTAGGTACATGCTTGGTCAAATAAACCAATAAAGAGTGTGGAATGTGAATGTTGTAAGAATAAACATTTTTTTTTTGTGAATTAAAAAAAAAATTAGAAATCATTTAATATAGTTTTCCAATTTTGGTCAAAAATAGTCATTTTTTAATGAGTACATTTTCTTTTCTTTGTTCAATGTAGGGTTGGTAGGGTTCAGCCGCAAAGCTTTGGACCAAAACGCTTAAGAAAAATACCTTAAAACTCGATCCCTAAACCATGAATTCCTAAAACCATAAACGAGGTGATTTCAAGAACAGTGTATTGGTATAATAATTTGAATTAAGTAAATGTTTGGTCAGTTGGGAATGTGAATGTTATAAGAATATACATTTTTTTGCGAATTAAAAAAATTTGAAAAAAGTGTTTACTATAGTCCTCCAATTTTAGTCTAAACGTCATTTTGTCATTTTTTTAATGAGTACATTTTTCTTTTTTTTTTTTCTATGTATGGTTTGGTAGGTTCATTAAAATACAGCCGCAAAGATTTTGGACCCAAAGCCTTAAGAAATATACCTTACAACTCGATCCCTAATCCGTGAATTCCAAAAACCCTAAACGAGCTGATTTCATGCACGTGGTTGAATAACTTTAATTCGGTACATGTTTGGTCAATTAAAAAGTGGGGAATGTAAATGTTATATGAATATACAGTTTTTTTTTTTAATGAAAAAAATTTGAAAAACTCGTTTATTACTATAGTCCTCCAGTAATTTTGGTCAATTTTTAATGAGTACATTTTTCCTTTTCTTTTTTCAATGTAAGGTTTGGCCCAAAGATTTAGGACGAGGAGTCCTAAAGAAAACACTAAAGAAAACACCTTAAAACTCAATCCCTATGAGTTATTCCCAAACCTTAAACTAGTTTATTTCAAGTACCTGGTTAAAAAAACTTGAGTTAAGTACATGCTTGTCAAATAAAGAGTGGTAATGTGAATTTTATATGAATATACACTTTTTTGTGAATTAAATCTTTTTGAAAAAGTCGTTTACTATAATCTTCCAATTTTTGTCTAAAGACATTCATTTTTTTATGAGTACATTTTTCCTTTTCTTTTTTCAATATGTATGGTTTGATAGGTTCATTAACATATAGTCGTAAAACTTTATGACCAAAATTCTTAAGAAAAATACCTTAAACTCGATGCCCGTAAATTCTCAAAACCCTAAACGAGGTGATTTCAAGCACATGGTTGAATAACTTGAATTAGGAACATGCATGGTCAAATAAAAAGTGAAAAATGTGAATGTTATATGAATATACACTTTTTTGTGAATTAATTTTTTTTGAAAAAATCGTTTACTATAGTCCTCCAGTTTTGGTCTAAAAACAATCATTTTGATCATTTTTTTTTATTTTCTTTTTTCAATGTATGGTCTGGTAGGTTCAATAACATACAACCGCAAAGCTTTTGGAACAATAGCCTTAAGAAAAACACCTTAAAATTCGATCCCTAAATCGTGCATTCCCAAAACCTTAAACGAGTTCAATTCAAGCACCTGGGTGAATAACTTGAATTAATACATGTCTTGTTCAAATAAAAAGTGGAGAATGTGAATGTTATATGAATATAGAATGTTTTTTAATTAAAAAAAATTGAAAAAATTGTTTACTATTGTCCTCCAATTTTAGTAAAAAAAATGGTGTCAATTTATCATGAGTACATTTTTCCTTTTCTTTTTTCAATATATTGATGAGTAGGTTCATTAATCTACTTCCTCAAAGCTTTAGGACCATAAGCCTTAAGGAAAAATACCTTAAAACTCGATCCCTAAACCATGAATTTTTCAGAGCCCTAAACGAGTTCATTTCAAGCACGTGGTTGAATAACTTAAATTAGGTACATGTTTGGTCAAATAAAAAGTAGGGAATGTGAATGTTATAACAACATACAGTTTTTTTGTGAATTAAAAAAATTGAAAACATTGTTTACTATGTTCTTCCAATTATTGTCTTAAAACAATCATTTTGGTCCTTTATTTTTTTATGAGTACATTTTTTCTTTTCTTTTTTCAATATATAGTTTATTAGGTTCATTAACATACTATTGCAAAGCTTTAGAATCAAAATCCTTATGAAAATTACCTTAAAACTCGATGCATAAACTGTAAATTTTCTAAACTCTAAACGAGTTCATTTCAAACACGTGATTTTATAACTTGAATTTGGTACATGCTTGGTCAAATAAAAAGTGGAGAGTATGAATGTTATATGAATAATACATTTTTTTTAATTAATTTTTTTTGAAAAAAGCGTTTACTATAATCCCTCAATTTCTTTTTGCTCATATTGCTCTTTTGCATTTCATCAATGAAATCATTTCTCATTCAAAAAAGAGTATCGAGACCAAGTGTTGAATACTTGCAAAAATAACATTTGTTTTAAACTTGATATAATGATGGATAATATGCCGTTTCAAAATCAACCATATATCCCAAGCACGCCTTCGATATTCAGGAGTCGCAGGCTGATCCTAGAATCTCGTTTAATAATGATATATTATCGTAGTCATTAACTTATTTACTAGCACAGGCTGATGCATATGCTTTAGTTTTTTAATCTTGAATTAAACCTATGTTTTAAATTATTGTTGTGCAATGATGTTTTGCTTCCACAAATGTTTGTTCAAACTTTTTACCACCATTTTTTTTTACAACATGTTGGGGTAGGGTTGAACCTAAGACCTCAAGATCATCGTGCGGTTGAGCTATGTCGTTGGCAAACTTTTTACCACCATGAATTGAAGGTTAGCTCAAAGGAATTTATTTTTTGAGGACAAATATATGGACTTGAAGCCAAATGCCAATGGGTAAATGAATGGAGTAATTGGAAAAGACAACTTTAGATGATTGGACACTTGGGGATCTGATTCCAAAGCATACTAAAACCTTTGTTTTCATGTACAAGAATCTAATTCTATCCAAAAAGAGAGAACAGATTCCATCCCCCAAAAAAAACATATAATAATAATAGTGTAGAAAAATGGAACAAATATTTCAAAGGGTGAAAATTTTGAAATAACATCATTCCTATATTCTATGTAGACCTAACCATCTTTGTATAAGAAAGAAAGGCTAGTTTGTGCATTTGACTTTTTTCTCAAATATGCATGAAAAAATATGATATATTTATTTTCGTCCGTTTGTCAGACTAATCTGAATTTTAAAAACAAGTTAAATTGATTTTCTGCTGACATCATCACTAAATTTTTTAATATTTTTTCTAGTTGGTTTTCTAACTCTCTTGCTTTCACACTCTCTCTCTTCTGAACCTCTTTTCTTACTCTTACATTTTTTTTTATCTGCCTTTTATCACGTTTTTTCTTCCTCCTATTCACCCATCGTCGGCGACTCTCCGATGATGACTCCCATTGATAGCAACTCTCCCGTGACGATTCGAGAACCATAATTTTTCCAGATTTGAAACATTTCAGATCTTAAAAATCTACAAAATCTAAAATTTGTGGATCTGGAAAATATTTCAGATCTAAAATATGGAGCTAGAGTTAGAGCGAGACCAGCTTGAGCCCGAGCACGAGCTAGAGCGAGAAAAATAATATTAAAAAAATAAATAATGATGTCAGGAGAAGGTCAATTTGACTTGTTTTTAAAATTCAGGTTAGTTTGACAAACGGGCCAAAATATCAGGTCAATCGTACAATTTTCCCAAAAATTATGGTAGCTTTTAAGATAATTGAGATATTTATTAAGCTCTCCTCTAAAATTAAAATGAAAGGACCATTGTTCTAATTACAACTTGAAAGTTGATCTAAGCACCCGGCCGATGCTTAGATGAAATGTACAAATAAGTGAGATTTTGAGTAAGCACTCACATAACTGATAGGCCACAATTAGCATAAATTGTCGTACTAAGTATCGATATAATTAAACAAAAATCAACATTTGACATCTTTTAAATTCGAAAATTTTCATTGAGTTGCACTCTACTTTTACGCCACATCTTGTCGTAGTCATCTAAAATCGACTAAAGAATTTTTATGGTGGCGAGTAAAGAGAAATGGTTTTAGCATAGAAAAAGAAATGGTAGGCCAAAGCGAGCATGGCTCAGCTGACATATGTATGTGTTAACGACCAAAAAATCTGTGGTTCGAATCCCCCCACCCTAATGTACTAAAAAAATAAAAATAAAAATGGTAGAAGAATAAAGTGGACCAAAGGGTAGGTTGGCATTGAATGAAATGGGGAACATAAGAATTCATTAGAGGCTTTAACATTATATTGGTAGAAATGGGTTGGCCAAAATGTGAAAAAAAAAAAGGAGGCAAAAGAAAACCAAGCCAATTCTATCAGCATCTGATTCCCATAAGCTACTCAAAGGGAACTTCATGGCTTCATTCATCATATTAGAAACAAAGAAGAAGAAAAGTAGCTTTGGGATTAATACTTTCCAACAGAACAAAAAAAATGAAGCAAAATTCCAAAAGTGTTTGTTAACAAACTGGCACAACTTCATCTAGAATCCTTCTAAAATGCTTATTCATAAGTGATTATTCCCTCTCTTTCCCACCTTCCCTTTTTTGCTCTTTGGATTTGTAATTATCATTCCCCATGATGGGAAAGATCTAAGTTTACATGCTTTGAGTTTGATTGAACCTTCTGATTAGTTAGAGAAAAGTAATGCCCAAAAATGGATTCATTCAAATCATTGGAACATGCTAGCACGGTGGCAACGTTAGCATAATTGTCGCCATCACGATCGACGAGCAAAATATTAACATTGACTAACATGTTGAAAACATTATCTCGAGAAAAACTCATTGCATTTAAGTTTATTTAAACATAATGAAAGAATAATGTGTATGTGTGTGTTTTTAGTATGAGTATAGCTCAACTGATATGAAACATGTATCATCTCGATCAAGAGGTCGGATGTTGAATCCTCCTCCCAGTTACCTCGGAAAAAAAAGTAATTGCAAGGGGACAGTTGTTGTTGTCCTATAGCTGTTACCTGTGTTTGGTTGCTCTCACTCCACAGAGACATTAAACATGGGAATTGAATTTTCTGTAAATTTGATTTTGAAGTTTTCATTGAATAAAGACATGATTTTTTGTTGGACAAATCAAATAAATTCTGCAGGGTCAGGCTGATCAAAATATTATAGTTCCCAGTTATAAATTTACATGTTTTTCTTTTCAACTGGAGGGTTCTGACTGCATAATTTGTTTGGTTCAGTATCTACTTACCATATGAATCTTAGCCACAAAAAGAAAAAAGAAATAAAAACTTTCAATATTTTGTTGGGAAAACTTCATTTTTCAAAATGTAACAATAATCAAACTGTTTCTCTCTCTCTCTAAAGAGATTATCTTAAAACCAGAAAAGAACAAAGGCCTATCTGTAAAAGCTCTCATCTTTCTCTCTCTCCCCATAGGTTCAGATTCTCCCAACCACACCATCTCTCTCTCTTTCTCTCTCATAAATCATTGTCAAAAGATGAAAGACTGAGATATATTGTGTGTATCCCAACCTTCAACAGCCATTTGCTCAAGTATGGAAATTGAGCAAGCTTCCTCGTCTTCCTCATCTTCCTTCTCCTCTTCGCCTGCTATTCAGCTCGGTGGCCGTGCTCTCGACCGCCACAACCCCATCATCTGTGATGGAAGAAGAAACAGTACTGCCAACGGCAACGATACTCTATTAACGCCTCCTCGAGATTTTTCTCGACCGCCTTTCAGTCCCCAACCTCACCATCAACTCACAAAGAACAAGAAAGCCTCTTCAAAAGGCATCAGAAGAAACAAGACCAAAATCCCATCAGTGAAACAAGAAAATGAAGGGAAAGAAAGTTCTCACACTACTCTTCCATCATCTACTGATATTTTGAAGAAGAGTTCCTTCATTCCCACTGATATTGTTACTAGGAGCTTTGCTAAGCTTAACGATCTGATCGCTCCTCCTCCTCCGCCACCGGCTGGCTCCTCTAGGTACCTACTTGGAAGTGATACACAATCACAATACTTTGACGGGTTACCGGAGATCGACCCTGTTTACGATATCGTTCCGGTTGATGATTACAAAGAACTCAAAACTGATGTGAATCAAGATGAGTATACTTCTTCAACAACTCCAGCAACATTGACTCAGCCGCCCAAACCAACTCCTACCAAACAGGTTTGTCACTTTTTCTTTTCTTTTTTTCTTTTTTGAGTTCAACAATTGCGGGATCAAACCATCGACCTTTGGGATGGTTATTGGTGCATTATCCATTGAGCTATGCTCGGATTGGCATCAGGTTTGCCACTTTGCTATACCTTTTAGTGATAAAGAAGTAATATGACAGAAAACAATGATGATTATGGAGGATAAAAGAAAGTATGTAACCATTTTTAACATTCTATAAGGTAAGTGGCTGCCTTTTTCTTAAAGGGAAATGTTTGGTTTTGGTTTCAGGTTGTTGTGTTAATGGTGTCACTGCACTGTAAAGGTTGTGAAGGGAAAGTCAGGAAACATCTTTCAAAAATGGAAGGTAAGCTTCAGCTTCCCTAAAGAATATGTTTGACAATGTCTTTGGCCCTTTTGATTACACTTGTTAAAAATGACATCTCTTCAAACATGTTTTTGAACATCCATTCTTAATCTGTCTTTTTTCTTTTTAAAGTTGTTTTTTAGGGTGTTTAAACCAACTCTTCTCTAGGATTTGGTGTTTTTACTAAAACAAATGAACTTATCTCTCTCGTGACATGATCGAGTATCATATCCGATCCATGTTCGAATGTTTTATTACGATATGTTATGATAGTTTTTTTAAACCAAAAATGGTAAGTATGAGAAAGATTTGACTTTTAATTTTGCAAGCAGGAGTTACATCCTTCAACATAGACTATGCAGCCAAAAAAGTGACAATAGAAGGAGATATAACACTAGTGGGCGTTTTGGCAAGTGTATCAAAGCTGAAGCATGCGAAGTTTTGGACTTCTCAACCGCCAACGCCACCACCGCCACCGACTCCGCCACCACAGTCACCGCCATCCACCTCGATGACGGTGGCTTCTACATCGGCCACCACAGAAATGCCAGAAAACCAGCTTGATTAATCATATCTTATGACTGAAAAAGTTTGAGTTTACAGTTTACTGTACATCTAGTTTAAGACTGAATTCTGATGCTTGCAAAGAAGTAAAAAGGGTTGGGATTCTAGAGCATGCTGTTCAGAAGTTTCAAGTTAATTCTCTTTTCCTTTGTTACTTTTGAAGTTTTGAGCCTTCAGTAAGGAAAATAGTGGCATCTTTTCAAGCAAAACTATTTTAAAGAAAGGGAATTGGATTCCCCAGGGTTTTGCTGTAATACAAATACAGCCATGCCTTTTTTATTCCCAAAGCCTTTTATTATCTGATGAGGTTTGTCTTCTCCAATAAATATTCCCCAAATTATGGTTTTGGGAAGCTGTTCAAACCTTCATTGAATGGCTCAAAGAGCACAATGGCTCTTGGTAAGAGTAAACTTTCAGCCCAAATGATTAAATTCAAATTAAATTATTTTTTTATATTTGTGAGTGTGTGAGCCAGCTTGTGCGCACCTCGACTAATCTCACAAAACAACCGCCTAACCCTACTACATTTGGTTGCCAAGAAAATTCGTAAGATATTAAATCTTAAGTAGGTGACTACCATGATTTGAACTCATTTCCTCTAAACCCTTTGTTATTTGCAAGATCCTTATTGACCACTAGGCGAACCCATAATGGTTAAATCCAAATTAAATTATAAACTTATTTCATGAGATAGGTTTGGCTACTACCAATAATATTTAAGAATTCCATCGAATGATCCTTAAATAATACAAGACTAGTGTGCCATGCAAGTGTTAAATGAGTTCATGGAAAGATGACGAACAACTTATAATTTTACCTTAAACCTATCATAACAACTTGAAATAAAATAATGATTTAGCATAAATCTAACCTAAATGGATACCTTAAACTTTGAATCATTTGCCTAAGACAAGCTACATTTAAGGATAACAATTTAATTTTTAATGGTTTTATACATTCTTCTTACTTGTTACTTAAAAAGATGCAGCATTTAGTCATGAAATGGGTGTTATTTTGCTCATGCATTTTGTTTAAAGGCTTTGATATCTTATTTCAACATGAGAGATTATATGAAAGCTACATTCATCTATAAATACATGTCAACTACCTCATCTATGAGCTCATCTACCATTAGTCTCTCCATTTCCTTGCCTATTACATCAACATCATACCCCAATACTAACCAGTGAGTTGTCCTTTCCAGCACTTTCTCTACAATGTCTTCATCTATGTTCTTCACTTGCTTAGCTAGAAACTTACACAAATTATTGCAGAGCTCTTCATTATTACCTACTAGAATGGTTGGTGTCCTCACCCATGGATAAGGGTCAGTGAATTTTTGGTAAATATCCAAAATTCCTAAATTTATACGGTCAAAAAGTAGCTTTCTTTCTGACCTTGGTTGAGAAGACCAATCCGCATACTTCTTCTCGAGCTCCTCAAATGTAGAAGGGTCTATGGGGCATTCAAGAGAGTGCCACATTGCGATGAATATGTCGGGAACGGTATCTTTAAAAGATGAGTCGTATAAGACATCAGTTAGATATGAAAACTCCCAGCTATCTTCAGCTTTACATGCATATTTCTCCTCTGGAAACCCAATGGATCCTTCCCCTCCTTCGTCACTCGAGATATGCTGAGTTTCTTCAGATTCAGTGAAAGCTTCTGTCTCTAACTTGAGTAACTTGAGTTGCATTCGAAGCCCTGTATTCGAGAGACAGAGAACAAATTAAAACTTATGCAGCTAAAGAAAACAAAAGATAGTAAAAAAACCATAAGATTCTAGTCTCTACCATCTCACTTGAGTGAGATCATAGGCATTTAGAACGTAGGAATCTGACCATTCAACCATTGTTATGTTGAGTCTACTATTCAAAGCAGAATGAATCCAGGAATGTAAAAGACAATGGCTTTATACTTCTCACTTCTCAGATCATATCCATCTCTTTCTTTTGATCATTCCATTGGATAATTTTATTCTTTTCTTTCTATCCATCATAAGCCCAGCTAAATTTGGAGAACTAAAAAGAAAACCAAATTATTGCACCACATGATAATCAGAAGAGTCTATGCTATGACAAGAACATACAAGTATCTACTTATAAAGATGATGATTTGTTCAAACATCTTATACAGTTACAGATGACTACCACAGAATTTTCCCATCGGTAAGCTTAAAAGCAATGCCAGGTACAGATTCAAAGCACAGTTCAATATGTTCATGGTTTGAATAATATCATTCTTGAATAACAGGCAGCCGTATTAAAATTATTTCAAGATTAGGTTGAATTAATCTGCCAACCCACTTCAATAAATACCTAAAGAAGAACATAATCTTATGTAATTACCATGGAGGTCAGCACTGAGACTCTCAAAGCAATCAGAACCAGAAGGTAGATCATCTGTAAAAGGAGGTTCCAGAACTGAAACTGGACTGGGCTGATCAGCCTCCTTTGAGCTTACAGGAGAATCTAATCCAGGTACAGATTTCAAATGGAATGAAATGTCTTCAGATGCCTCGGGCAACAATTCCTGGATATACCAAAATGTTTCAACCTGGGGAAAAAGTTGCCCAATGCAGAATTTCTTTGATAAAGTATCTTGAAGTGTACAGTAAGAATATTTGAAGACAAACCTTAGAAATATAATCATCTGGGTCACCGGAGCAAGAATTATCTTCTACCACTGAATGAACAGACAATTCAGGTTGGGGTTCCTCGTTAGATGATACAATCACTTCATCGGAGTTCACTCGCAAATCCATCCAATTCTCAAGAACTTGAGTTTGGTCCTTCATGGGGAAAAATGTTGATTCTTCAACGGCCAGAAGATTTCTTTCGGATGGATCGTTGTCTTTAAAATCACTGTCTTGATTCTGGCTAGTGCAAATCTCCAGTACAGGATCATTATATTCCCCAAGTGAACAGATAGAACTATGAGATTTCTTTCTCCTAGATCTGGAGTTTCTGCTGGCTATACGTTCCCTATGGCACAAACTCTCGCTAATTGCCTCCTTTCTTTCCCATTTGAAGGCCTCTTTTGGTATCATAAGTTGATCCGTGCTCAGAAATTCGGAATTTGTTTTGAAAATCTCAAAGGCAGTTGATGAGGCGGGAAGAGATCTCGACCTAAATAATTTTTCTGAGCAGATGTCCTTCCAGCCATCCCTACTGCTTATACCAAAAGGTTCAATGCGCTGATCATTAAAAAAATTACCGCTTGATCCTCCTCCATACCTTGGTTCCATATATGCAGGCCTAATTTCCATCTCCGGCATGGCAAGCATCTCAGCCAGCGTGCAACCCCTACTAACCACACCCGTGCTATGGTAGTCACAAGTCGTTTTCCACCTTTCTGAAAGTCTCTTCTTAGCCTCTGCACTCAAGGATGACTTTTTATAACGAAACGATGATGACCGGCATTGACCATTTAAGCCAAACATATCACTGGAATTGCATTTTCCAGCATCTAAATCATTCCCAATGAAAGGACTTCGATTTCTTTCATGTCTTGTTATTCCAAGAGATGAACTGATGGAACTAGAATCAAAATTCTCTCTCACTTGCCTAGTTTTCTTCTTGGAAATTTCTTTAGAATATCTAACCTCGTGACTTGATAACCCTACATCATCACCATAATTTTTCGTTCTCAAAGTTTCCATCCCCCTGTTCTCTGTCCTTTCAGATTCTGATGGTTTCCTAAAATCGGGCTGAAAAGCATGCGAAGAAAAATCCTGTACCTTTCCAAGATTTGGCTTCAAAACAACGATTCTTTTTGGGAAGATGGTCAATCTTTCATCATCTTCCAATTTAATTCTTGAACTTTTAACAGAATTTTTGGCAACATAATTACAATCAGAGGGACTGATGTGACCATTACAATGTTTGCGAGATTTTGTGTGCTTCTTCCTTGGATTTCTCCTCACTGACTTCCTACCAGAGTCATAGGACCCATGATTCTCATCATCTGATGATTTCATAGATACCATATGAGTACAATTAGAGTGGGGAAGAACATCATTTATGTCAAGCAGATGCTTCATGAACAGAGAATCTGGTTGATGGAGATATTTCAGTAGAAGTTTCTTGTTTGAATCCAGCACTTCAAGTGCATCGTGAAATTCCTTGGAACCCTGTAGCCTCTCATCAGTTACAAGACGTTTGGCATCCATGAACTTCTTCTGAATAAATTCCATCTCTGCTCGAGCAGGCTTCGGATTTGCAATTTTGGGTACTGAGAAACTGCTGCTTCCCTTCATTGATGTTTCCTGTACCTCAAACACATCCTTAAATTTTTGCTGCTGCCTTGAGCTTCGTGCATACAATTGATTCTCGTCGGATGTAACACGCCTTTGAGATTTTTCAGGTGATATCGTCCTCTGCCAATAGTTTCCTTGTGTCTTCTTTTGTTGCTTACAAGACGACTGCCAATGCGGCATCGGCATCGGCATCCCATCCAAACCCATCAATTTGGCAACGGGGCTGTGTGACCTCCTTCTTGATTCAGTCTCTTTAGACATTTCTTCTGCTAAAATATAAGGACTCCAAATTCAACTGAAGCGTGGACTACAATTTCTGAATTCATTTTACCAAACCATCAGTTCTGCTTCATTTTTATTCTACAGAGTAACCAAAAACAAGAGGAAATCAACAGAAGAGATGATGACATTTACATAAGAATTAAGATAGCAAAAGATCTGCTAAATCATATCACATAGTTCAACACGAGCAGAAAGGGGTGAAGGATAAGAGAATTTTAAAGAAAAAGAAAGAAAAATTTTAAAAATCCAACCTTTGAAAAATGTGGTTTGAGAGAATTTATCAGGGAATCGAGTATTGATATTGACAGAATCCAATGTTTCAAAAAAATAGAAAAGATATTCTCTATAAATTTACAGGAAATATTTTAAAAACAAAAGGACAGAAGAGGAGATGAGAGTTCACAAAAAGAAAAAGGAAATTCAATTTAAAGGTGAACTTCCTTCGGAAAGTACCTGGATGGCAATCACTTTACCGAGCAACTTGTTTTCATGCGCCTCAATTATGTCCAGAAAAATCATTACGGAAAGAAACGATTTTATAAAGAAATCCCTGCAAAAAGAAAAGGAATACAAAAAAAAAAAAAGTCAAAAAGTAACTTCTTGCAAACCTGCTTTAGCAAGGGTACATTCAAACCAAGACAATAACTTCTGAGGTTTGATATTGCAGACAAACTGCAACAGACGACAGAGAAAAACAATAAAATATATATAAACAAAATTCTTTCGAATTACTCAATTTTCCCTCTTGCCAAAAGAAAGAGGTGAAAGTACCACCATACCAATTAATTTTTCTTGGTTTTAGAATATTGAAAGTACCACCATATCTCCAAATGTTTTCGAAATTCAAGTTAAGTTTCTAAAAAACTTGTTTTTTTTAATAGTAGCTTATGCACACCTCAATTAAGTTCATGGGACAATCGTCTGACCCGGTCCTACAACATTTAGTTGTCAAGTCTACCATAGATTGAACTCATTCGCTCTAAGTTCTCAAGGCCCTTGATGACAATTAGGCCAATCTAAGATGGTTTTTTTAAAACTCGTTTTTGTTTTTGTTTTTGTTTTTGTTTTTGTTTTTAGAGTCTGGCTGACTAATGTTTCAACAAGAAAGGTGAAACCATTGTAAAAAATTGTGAGAAATCAAAAGGCAAAAACCAAATGGTTAACCAACCAGCCTTACCTTTTCAAATCAAATTAACAAAGCAACCAAAACCGCAGGCTAATGGGGTCGCAACTTTCTCAGTTTCATTAACATTTTGCATCAAAACAAAAGAAAACCCTCATTTTCCAGCTGAGAAAATTGTAGCACAAACCTTGAAGAACCATTATAGGAAACAAAAATACTTCAGTACATTCAATATAAGCACAAGAACAAACAAACACATTAATTTCTGTAGTACTCTTTTCCTTCCCCGAAATTTCCTCAATAGCCAAACAGAAAACACCCAACAAAGAAACAGGAAAAATTAAACCAAAAAAGGAAGGAAAAAAAAACCTTCTCGAATAAGTCGCCCTTTCGTAATAACTGTTCAAGCCGAGCTTGGGAAAGTGATTCCCGTGAAGCTTCTACCTATTTTGTCGAAGCAGGTCGAAGCTTCTCCACTTCACGCATTAAAAGCACTTCCTAAAAACATGAACAGTCGAAAAATCACACAGGAGAATCCTCGAATTCCACCACAGGAAAATGAAGGACACCTCTCAGACTCAGATTTAAAATTCAATAAAATTCGGAGATCTGCAGATCGTGAGATTCGAAAGAACAGTAAATAAGGAATGTACGTGGGGCAGGGGAACAGCAACTAACCCTAGGCAAATCGGTGATAAGAGATTCCACTCCGGCGAGACGGCGGAGCACGGCGGAGGAATCAATGAACGAGAGAGAGAGAGAGAGAAATGGATTTTGAACATTCAAATCAATGAAGGATTGAGAGAGATGAGCGGCAAGTGGATGGGACTGAAGGCGAATATGGCTGAAGAAAAATGTCGACGTGTCGGAATCTCATGCCGTCATGTCGGCTTTTGGGACTGTCCTCATCAGGAAAGAGAAAGAAATTGGGAGGGTAATTTTGTAAATGACAGACAGACAAACAGGGGTAGATTTGGTATTTAAATAGTTTAGTCCAAACCAACCCAATATTTAATGATTTTTTTTTTTTTTTTTTAGGGAAAATATTTAATGATCTTTATGAAGGATTTAAAATTCCTTACTTTTAAGAAAGGGTTTATTTTTAAAAACTAAAAAAAGTTTGGTAGCATCTTGACTTTTGTATCATTATTTTTAAAATGTTTAATGTTCTTTATTGGATAATTATAATAAGTAGCGAAATCATCATATTTGTAAATATATCACACATAAATAATTTGTAAGAATATCAATTATTAAAATAATTTTCGAATTACAAGTAGACTTCTATTTACTCATAAAATTATGTCATATTTATAAATACTTTTAAATTGTGTTATGTTTGTTATTATTTTGTATTAGATTGTTATATATATGCATTTGCACCATATAGATTTGAATATCTACCTAAAAAAATATTAGATGTCAATTATTGTTGAGATATGTTCATGTTACAATAAAAATAAAATATTAAATCCTTAAAATTCACTTTAATATTTTCATGTTTGTATCAACTTTATTTCTATGAAGTGATACCAAAGCAAATAGACATGATGTAATTAATAATAAATATGTTAATCTGAGCCTAACTTGGTGGATAAAGGAGTAAATCTTCAACCCAATAAATAAATAATATATATATCGGGATTTCAATTTTATGGATATATCGATGAAATATCGATATCGACAGATATTTCTATAAATAAAAAAATTTAAACAAAAAAATTTTAATTAATAATTAAGTTTTTTTTTTTTTTTTTTTAGCTAACGAGAGCATAGTTAGACTGACATATAACTAGTGACCACGAAATCCTAGATTCGATCCATAACCCCCACATGTTCTAAAAAATAATAATAATAATAATTTACTTTCAAACTAAGTTATAAATCTTATTATTTTATTTTTTACAAATGTATTTAATTAAAGCGAAGATTGAACTTCTGATCTCTTAGTCAAAGGCACAATCTTTTGTCAATTGAGCTATGTCGGTTTGACATATAAATTTTAGGGCAAAAATCAATTCATACCCCTAAATTTTGAGAGTTGTATCAATTAAAACCCTAAACTAACGATCATATCAATTTATACCTTGAACTTTCATAAATGTATCAATTTACATTTACATCTTCTGTTAAATTTTATTTGAAAAAAAAAATTAAACGAGTGAAAACTTATAATTTTAACAATTAAACTCCTAAACTTTCATAATTGAATCAAAATTATGAAAGTTTAGGGATTTAATTGATCAATTACAAGTTTTCACACGTGTGAAAACTAACATTTTTCTAATGAAGGGTGTAAATTGATACACTTATCAAAGTTATAGTTCAGGGTTTAAATTGATACAATTGAAAGTTTAGAATTTTAATTGATCCAACCCTCCAAGTTTAGGGGTATGAATTGATTTTTTCTCTAAACTTTATTATTAGTATCTATATTTATTAGGAATAAATAATATCTTTTATATTTAAAGAGTATTTATAAAAAGTATTGAAAATATCTATTAATCCTTAATATCTATATGGAACCTTCCGATTTACGGATATATCCACATCTCCATCATATATATATATAGATAGATATAGATATACCCTTTACACTTTACAAAACACCAAAACCACCCCTTCAATGTTTTTTTTTTTTTGAGTTATAAGTACAAGAATAAAGAAATTGGGGAAGGATTTGTGGTGGAGTCCCACAATTATACAACTATCAATTATTCCTATTTTTATAGTCTTAACAAATTATAAGGTCAATTCTCAAGAGTTTGGAGAAGAGAAACTTTCATTCACTTTCAACCAAAAAATATTGATTGTTGTTTGTGGGTTTAAATTTCAATGAGAGAGAGAGAGAAAAAGAAAAGAATTTATTACATATCATGGAAGTAGATATTACAAATATTATATTGGGGCAATTAAAAAGATGGGTGTGTACTGGGCAGCAGCATGCAGGGATGCATGAAACATGGGCAGACTGAAAGGACATGTGACAATTGAAGCTTCTTTTGTTTCCTTCCATTTCATTCACTGCTCAGAGAGAAACATGCCACAAAAAACAACTAGTTCCATATAAGGACAACCACTTCAGTTTATTTGTCATGTCCTTTACAAATCTTACCATATCATCACAATAATGCAATACAAAGTATTTTAAAGTGTTACGACTACCTTACACACATCTCGATTATTCTCAATTCATTATCGTAGGAGGATATTAAATCATCTATAGCTTTAACTAATTCTCCATCTTTATTCACCTCTAAGACAATCCATAGTGTTTAAACTATTGTACTCTTCTTGTTTAGGTGTCCAAGAATTAACACTAAAAATGTAACATGCAATGAAGTTTGTATCTCATAATAAGGATAATCTATCATAAACAATTGAATAAATACAACAAAGTAAACAATCCAAATAAAGGGAAGATTAAAAACAAATCAAAATTGTTCTTCTATGGACTTAACTTCTTTTGGATTAGTAATATACCCCCAAAGGGATGACTTAGGTAGAAGCTAAGGCGGCGCTGAGTGAGTTAAAATAGTCTATGGGTTATATTAATTTGTAAATAGTAAATATTGTTAAAGTCAGTGTAGTTATTTTATTGACCGTGTGTTATAATAGTCGGTAGTGACTCAGTCCACCCAATTCTAAGTTGGTGCCCCAAAACACCCCTAAAGGTCTGAGATCTTTGAAGATATTATCCAAGTACTTGAATTAAATTCAAACCTTTCAGGTTAAATTTTCATAATTAAAATTCTTGTTGTTTCTCGAAGCTAACTTGATATGGGGCCAAGCTTCTATAAGAATTAATAGAGGTGGACCACAAATATAATAATATAAGAATTAGTTCAGCTAAAAGTAGAAAATATTCTTTAAAAAAAGGGGAGTTAAAAAGTAGAAAGACCCCACTTAGTTTTTTTATCATAAAAGAATGAACAAAAGATCAATTGGGGGAAGTGATCTACAAGTAATCTCAGCACTAAAAATAATAAACTTGAATATTTCAAATTGGACTTGATTTCTAAGTACAATCTATCTTGGTAATACGAGAGTATGAATACTCTTTCTATTTATTGGATGTCATGAGAGTATGGATACTCTTTCTATTTATTGGATGTCATGCGTGAACAAAGAGAGTGTGATACTCTTGTTCCTGTAATGCAAATTTTTTTACTGAAAAACTTAAATCAAATGAACACTGATTTGGAAACACATTCCAATAGAGTTAATGGAAGAAAGTTTTCACTGTTCTTTGTGAAAAAAATTGATCAAGAAAAAGTTACCGACTGAAGCAAATAGAGAAGCAATAAAATCATAGTTGCCAAACCGAGCATAGCTCAATTGGCAAAAGGTTGTGCCCGTGACTATAAGGTCATGGGTTCAATCCTCGCTTTAATTAAAATACCGTTGCAAAAAAAAAAAAAAAAATCATAGTTTCCTTAATAATAGTGTTCAATTATGGAAATCCATATACTAATAAATTTCAGATTCAAATAAAATGCTAAATGTGACCCCAGAGATTTCAAATCTAGGAGGGTAAAGAAAATAAATGCACATAATTTAGAAAGGAAAGTAGATTTGAAATGTTTGATTATTCCAAGAAGGAGACACAAGTGTACTGGTTTTAAACTAAGAAAGGTAAAAGGCAAATTTGCCTTGAATGGAGCATCCTCTCTTGAGGTCAAATCCCAATTCCCAGCCATGGAGTTTTGGATAGGCTTTAGTCATTTTTTTCGAATTATACGTGACAAACAAGGCAGTCAACATCCTTTTTTTTTCTCACTTGATACAGTCACTTTCTAGGCCAAGCACACTTCTAATCCAATTTCAAGGGCATCCATTACATCCTATCATATTTAATTGTTAAGATATTTTTGGAATTTTAATATCCTAGAATGGTGGTTCTAAAGTTTAAACTTTTTTTTTTTGTTTCAGTTCAACGATATGATAGGTGAAGTGGGGATTCAAACTTCTAACCTCTTGGTCAAAGTCACATGCTACATGTTTTATGTCAGTTAAGTTATATTCATGTTAGCATCTAAAGTTTAAATCTATATCTCAAAATCTTTTTATTTTCTCACTTGCATAACGTCTACACCAGTTCTGGCTAAGAAGTATTCTCCTATGTGCAACCTAAGTTATTATATGAGATGTTTTAGGCTAAGAAATTTTCTCATTTTTTTTAATATTTGTGGACCGTGAGTGTCAAGACTAGCTTGCACGCACCTCGACTAACCTCACATGACAACCACAAGACTTTGCTACATTTGATTGTCAAGAAAATTTGTAGGATATGAACGATTTCGTTAACAACGATTTCGTTTTTAGTTTTCTATTTTTTAAAATTTTATTTGTTTCCTCACAACCCTTTTCATTAAACTCTCTTAAAGAACCATTTAAATTTTTCATCAAATTTCAAAAACAAAAACAAAATTTTGACTTGGATTTTGAAAACATTTTTTAAAAAGGATAACACTGCAAAGAAATCATAGGTGTAACGTGTAAGTAATGTTTATAAACTAATTTTCAAAAACCAAAAATTAAGAACTAAATAGTTATCAACCAGCCTTAATGATCATGATTATATATGAAAAAAATGATCATAAACATGGTAGAGAAGATTGATTGACATGTCCTATATTAAGCAATCAAGACGCACATGAAGCCAGCTAACAATAAGTCTCTGAATAAGTAAATGTAAATGTACTGACCAACCTTTGTGTCGTATCCTGAGGGGAATTCTTGGTCTCCAAGTCTCCACTTGTGCTTTACCTTCTGCAATTGCATGGCCCAGATGAATCAATGCGACATGACATAAATAAAAAACTCAACCTTCATTTTTAATTTTAGAACCCAACAAATATAAACACTATTCCTTGAGAATCTCACTTCAAAATGTAAAAGTTAAAAATGAAAAAGAAGCAGAGTCCTTTGAGGGGAGAAAACCAAGTCGAGCATTTAAAAGGGCAGATGTTACGGGCTATGTCGGGCATGGAAGAGACATCCAGCCACAAAAGTTGAAAGCAGGGGATTACCTAAAACATTCAAAAAAATATATATATGCAATGGTGCTCCACTTCAACTTTAAAATTGAAGGATAATTTTTAATAAAGTTGGCATAATAATAGAGATTCAAATCCAGACTACTTTAAACAACAGTAATAATTTAAAAGTTCTAACTTCTGTGTGCTGATTAGAAGTCTAAACAGATCAACAAGAAGTAAGACAGATATCTCCGTCCAGTTTTTCATCCGGAACCATGTCAAAACTACCTGTCCACCTTTTTATTTTTGAGTTCAACATATGGGGCTAAGGAATCGAACCTCTAAACCTCTTAGTCGAAGGTATATGTTTTGCCATCTGTACACCCTTTTATTGATCAGAACTAAAGGTCCAACTATCAGTGCTTGCGAAAAAACATGGAAAAAGGAGAATAGCAATTTATAATCTTCAGCACGTCACCCTATTAGAAAGGAGATACAGTGCTGAAGTCAATTCCAATGTCCAGCTAGTTAAGATTTAAGAAAAAACTTCGAGCCCCGTTTGATAATCATTTGATTTTTAGTTTTTTATTTTTGAAAATTAAGCCCTATAAACAGCATTTCCACCTATGGATTCATTTATTTTGTAATCTACCTTTTACATGTGTTTTCAAAATTCAATCAAAATATTGAAAACTTACAAAAGACGTTTTGAAAAACTTGTTTTTGTCATGGAATTTCGCTAAGAATTCTAATGAGTTACTTAAGAAAGTTGAAAATCATCGTAAAAAAAATTGTGATAAAACAAACCCAAGTTCCAAAATCTAAAAATAAAAAACCAAATGATTATCAAACCCAACAGGCCTCGAAGATCAAACATAACTGTCCTTTGAGAAAGAGAGGAAACAAAGTGTTTCTTTTAAACAAGCCAGAAAATTCTCAACTCAGTCCAAAACACATGGACCATTTTTCAGCCAACTGTAGAAAGTATTTCACACAATGGCATGGTTCAAAGTTATACATTTTGATCACACTAAAATCCAGGATGGACAGAGGAAGTTCACCACCAAAGAGTACTTTGATTAGACACATGCAATTCAATGCACCCAAGCATACGCAATGTGAAAAATGGGATCCAAAAACCAATCCCAGTTAAACAACTACATTCATCAAGCTCCCTAACATAGGAATAACAACAACATATTTACCTTTCATCCCTTAATTTCAACCAAGTATATAACAAAAACTGGAGCTAGATTGCAACGAATAAGCAACAAAACCATTAGTATAGAACCAGAAAGTTCTCAAGACATGAAAAAAGGACAATCAATTACTCGAAGCCACTGCATCCCTCTCAATCTGTTGTACCAAATGCTTGTTAGCAAACATGTTTTCATCAAAATACTCTTTGTAGGGGTGGTTCTTTGGAACAAGCCTCCGAAATATCTCGAATTGCTTCTCAGCCTCATCATTCTTCCTAAGCAGAGAATAAAGAATTCCCTGACATAAATATGGCCTAAAATCCCTCGGCTCCTCCCTCTCAAGTTCCTGGTAATCCTTCAATGCTTCAGAGTAACTTCCTTCCATAACTTTAATCTGAGCAATCAAAAGCTTAAAATCCCTTTCCTCCAACTTCCCTTTACGTTTCTTACAATTTGCCAATGCTCCTTCAACCCTATTCAGAATCGCCTTCAAGGAATCAATATCTGATGTCTCAGTCAACATTACAAGCCCATGGTAGGCCTCAACCTGAAAAGGATCCTTCACTAAAATCCTCTCAAACTCCTTCCTCGCCAAATCAGAATCCCCCACATGACTATAAACATTAGCCTTCAACACTAGCCATTCTAAATCATCGGGCTCAAGTTCAATTAAACGATCCAGAATGCTAATAGCTTCAGGAAACTTACGAGCCTTAACTCTAACCTCCACGAGCGATCGAAGAGCTTCGATATCATTGGGATTATTCGTCAATTGTTCTTCAAGTACCCTCTCTTCTTCATCATCCCCCGTTGATTCCTTCACAGACTCAACCGTGGGCGGAGGAATTGGAGCTGCAATAGCTGATTTTCCGCAAAACCGCATGAAAAACAAAGCGGCGGCGGTAGTGAAAGTGACGACGCAGGTGGTTTTAAGGATTGATGAGGAAATGGGGTTTGGAATTCGGGGGAGAGAAGGCGTAATACGCCGCCGTGGAGTTTTTTGAGTAACTGAGTCGGAGGAGGACGACAGAGATGGGGAAATGGCTCTGACGGATGACGATTTAAACGACGGCGAGGATACCGGCAGTTGGGTTCTGAAGGTAAGTGAAGAAAGTTGTTTGGAAAAGCAAGGAAGGTGGAGGGAGTGGTGGCAGTGATGAAGTCTTCCAAGAGAATCCATGGCGACGAGAAATGAGCTTGTTGTTCCAAAACCCTGATCACGTTTTACCCAACGAAGAAGACGAACAATCGATGCCTTCTACGACGTCGTTTAACTGTGAAGGCAAAAACCGCCAAATTCTTTGGCGCTATTTTCAAAATATTTGACTAACTTAGCCTAGCTTCAAAAAAAAAAATTAAATAATTCACTGTTTACATTTTGGTTTGCCCATAAAATTTTATTTCTGTGATATTATTATAAGGTTAATTTATAAATTTACAAAATTTCTGTCTATTTTACATATAAACTTAACTTATAAAATTATGAATTTAAACGTCCCAATTTATTTTTAAATTTTTTTAAAAAAATAAAATTTGAAAATCTACTAAAATTCCATTAAACATCAAATTTAAATTTATATCTAATACATCAATTAATTGTTAAAACTTTTGAATTTGTTAACGACCTAATAGACATAAAACTGATAGTTCAATGACCTAATCAGACACAAAATAATAGTTTGAGAAACAATTATACGCTTTTAAAAGTTCAAAAGCCGAATAAATTTATAAACTACATTTGTAATTTAACTTCAATATTATTATATTGTTTTTCTTTTACTTTTAAATTATAACATATTTTTCTTTTATCTGAAGTGAAACTGTATTGAAATATTGATTTTAGTACTTATAATTTAATTTCTACATTATTTCGTTAAAAAATGCTTGTGTATCCACCAAAGTACACTTGTTATTAAAAAAAACAATACTAGTTCTATTTTTAGAATATAGAAAATAAAGAATAAAATTTGAATTTTTTTTTTAAAGATTCATTTCTATTTTTAAAATTTTAAGACAACTTAAAAAACAGAAAGAAAATGGTAAATTAGATTTGAAATCAAAGATTCAAAACAAAGAAATTATCAAGGAATTTTGGTTTTCCTTTTTTTCTCATTTCAGAAAATCAATTAAAGTTCTCAAGAAGAGATACCCATGACTTAGATGATTAAGATTACTGTAGAACTCTCATGGTTCTTGCCATTAGAGTTTTACTTGCTCAGCTATTGAAAACCTGAAAGCCAAACACCAGATTCGAAAACCATCGACCGATTGTCGTTCAGACGGTCAAAAACTTTCTACAAATAATCGACTTCTTTTCCATTCCCATCTCCAAAAAGAGATTGTTTCCTTTGTATATATTCACATCATCTCAATCGTGTTCAGTTACCTCCATCTTCCTGTTTGGCTTTCCTATTGTGTTTCTTTTGTAACAAAAAATGGTGGAGCGACGCTCATTCTCTCTTAGACAACGCCCTTTTCGGCGAGTCTCACTGCTCCAATTTCCATTCCGCAGCAGCCTTTCGTTTGCTATCTACATTCCAACGGTTAGACCTTGTCCAAGCACCTGGAAATAATGAACTAACCAGAATACACATCAATACAAAAAAGAATATTAGTAGATTACTTTTGTAATTGTGCATAAAAACCTTCACAACCAAACTGGAATATACCAGGGAACAGATCAGATCATTCTATGATATGGTGTAGAAGAAAAAGAAATATGATAGAATCATCTTTTGGATTTTAACTACACAAGAATTTAACAAATACAAAAGAAGAAGAAGAAGAAAAGAAAAAAAGAAACAGATGATAATGAGCTTATTGGTGAAACCAATTCATCACTTCTTTAAAGTTTCATTCTTTCTCCCTCGATAGCGCCTCACTCTTTGATTAAAATGTGAATGAGAACTACAAGGGGTAACCACACCTTCTTAGATCTCTAGTGAAGAAAGGATGTCTTAGTGCTTCCCTTGCCAAGAGTCTCTCTGCTGGATCATAACGTAAGAGGCCTTGCAGGAGATCGATCAAATCACCAGCCGAGTGATCGACATGCTGCATTATAATGTTCTGCATGCAACATTTCAAAAGTGAACACTACAGAATTACACCTTGGATTACAAAAAAAATGGTGGAAGGTGAAAATAAGAGGTGGAAATAAAAATAATTACAGGCAGCCTCGGTAACTTCCAGACTGCTCTCATGCTTTCTCGAGATGTTGCACCCTGAGGCCAATCTAGCTGCATTCCCCGCCTGAAGTATTTCTCAGCACGGCGACTGCAAAAATTTAAGCACGGATTAAAATAATAAGAGCTTTGCCAAGAACTCCAACCAAAAAATAAATAAAAAGAGAACAAAATCCTTACTCTGCTCGCAGTACCATATGCTGAGGCAACGGGCCCAAAACCTTCTCCATCATGGCAAGATGCTCCAAGTTCTCATGTGTTTGAAAAAGTGCCTCGCCCTGCTTACCACAAGCAATAGAAAAGTTAGAAAAGCAAAAGAAAAAAGAAAATACAGAACTTAGTTGTAAACCTAACCATAACTCAAATTATTGAGAAAGCACACATAAGGAAATTCATATTTTCCAAACTTTTTTTAAAGCAACAATTTTTATAGTACAGTAAATGTAGTATAGGTCCTACAAAATGTCTCACCACGATATATAGTGTTTACCAGGATTCATTCAAAAAAACGGCCACAACAGGAGCCATAGAAAGGAAATTCCCATTTTCCATACATTTAATCAGAGATTGAAATTGAATGAAAGTTCAATTTGTTTGAGGAATAAAGAAATCTAATCAATGCAACAAATGGTTTAACCTAATCTATAAGATGATACTTACAGAACAAAGTTCAACAAGTATGCATCCAATGCTCCATAGGTCGCAAGGATAGTTCCATCCTAGACCTGCAGGCAATATAACAGGGTGTAAATTTGTAATTCAAGGGAGCAAAGCATAGCAACTGGTAACCCAATGACGTGCAAGACAAAAATATGTACCCAGGATAACTTCGGGTGCCCTATAATGACGCGTTGAAACAATATAGCTGTGATCTTGTTGTTCAGTTGTGGTACTTCCAAAATCAATGAGCTTGATTGCAGCTGACTTTGGAAGATTCTTGAAATAGGACCCCTCTTTTGCTGAACGTGACAAAAACTAGAATGCGGAAGGCGTCAGTTTTTTTAAAAAACAACATATCTCAACCATACAAGAACGTTTCCCTTCCCATGCATGACTGCAAAGGTATTGAAAGAAATCAGTATACCTTATGGTCTGGCACTCTAATGAACTCCGAGGAAACAAGAAGAATATTCTCTGGCTTCAAATCAGTGTGAATTAGCCGTAGCTCGTGCATAACTGCATACAATCATTTAAAAAGTTAATAAAACAGACATCTGTAACACGTATAAAATTTCATGTTCCAGCAAACAAACTATGTCATAATTCAGTAGTCATCATGAAAAAAAAATTCAATAAGCAATTCGAAGATTCGTGATATATTTATTCGAGCATCAAGTAAATAAAAAAAATTGCAAGAATTATTCACACACATGCTACAGACTCCAGAAGTTGTCTGGCAAACTCCCGAACAAGATCAATGGGAAATGAACGGTAGCTGTTTTTGCGAAGAAAATCGTATAAGCTTGGTCCAAGCCTCTCAAATACCTGTTGAAACCATTTAAATTCATCCGCAAGTTTTCTTTTAACTCACACAAAATTCAGGCATGGAGGAACTAGTATTGCCCCTCCAAATTAATCAAATCAGGAGATATTAACAAATACTTACAATACATATATGATTACGATAGTCAAACCAATTCCGAATTTGCACACAACTGCAAAGAATGAAACCACTTATACTAATATTTACTTTGAACTTCTCCAACAAAAGAGTGAAGTAAGATAGGCCATATCTTACCGCGTGCCTCCGACATCATGCCTAGCCAGTCTCTGTAGAACATCAATTTCAATCATGGCAGCTTCACGATATTTGCTTATAGATCGAACAATTTTAATAGCTACAACCTCTTTTTTCTCACTATCCAAGCATTCTAAAACTTGCCCAAATGTTCCTACGGAGATGAAAAAACATTATTGAACTTCGTGAAAAAGAGAAAAGACAAAAATAAATAAATACATAGAAAATATACTAGAGTGAGAGAGCAACAGAGATAGAGAATAAAGGAAAACTAAGTTCCTGAAAATGCTATACTAACCTTCACCCATTTTGCTCAGAATTCTGTCTGCAGATGACATAAACACAAGATATCAGCTACTGGCAGAGTAATATCTATAATAAGCAAAAACTAAGCACAGGGTATCAAGAAATACTTGGTGGGATATAAAGGATTAATATGTCTACTATCTATCACTAAATCCAAGATGCAACTAATTCCATCATACTTAAAATAAAACCCCTACAAACTGAAATTAACACAGGGACTAAAACTGATCCCTCCCTCATAAGTGTCTAAAACTGGATCATATCATGTAAAAAAGCAAATCCATATGCAACAGTCATAGAACTGGGAGATGATGCTTACAACGAGGAGTTAAACATTCTCCAATGGAGAATACATAGTGTCCATCTTTATCATCAGGCCTCCATGGAGGAGACCCAACGCGCGGCGCCCCCCTGCAATACATAGATGGATATGCATAACTGGGAACTTGCCCATTTCCAAATTCCTGCCCGCAGTATGGTGATGGAAGAATCTGAAATCATAACAAGTCAAAAGTTAAGCACAAACGCTTTAGACAAAAGACATAAAAAAAGCGATTCCATTTCCATGATTTGAAAAATCAAATCTCAATTCCACACGCACACGTTATTGTATAAAATGAAAAAAATGAATTATAACGATAACCAGGTCCTTAGAACAAACAATTCGGTCTGAGTCTGACAATATATAAAATCAAACTCATAAATTCGAACTTGAACAAGAGAGCAAGAAGCAGTACCTTCAGAGGAGGAACAGGAGGAGGAATATCCCATGCTAATCTCTGTCTCTTCCTGGGGCGTTTATCCATATTTTTGTGAGGGAATTCAATCATCCTTTGCGTCTCCATTTTGCCTGGTTTTTCCCCAATTTTATCTTCTTCCTCGAATCACACAGAACTCTCAGAGAAATCTAAGATCTCAACAATGGAAAGTTTCGATCCGATGATCAATCCTAAGCAAAAACTAAGAAATCTGAGGAAATGAACTGAAGAAGATGACGGAAATTCAACCTTCGTAACCCTAATCGTGGAACAGATCTCGAACAGAAGCTCGCACCAGTTCGGGATCAACCCAGGTTGAAGAGCAATCTAACCTAACCATGAAGGACGGTTTATTGCCTAACTATGGTTAAGACAAGTGGGTCCTACCTATTACTCTTAGAAATAGTTTTATTTATTGTTTTTTTTTTCTCGTTTTTTTGGAGGCGGGAACATCAAAATGGCGCTCACTGAAAAAGAAAGCCCACGGATAATTTTTCAAAACTTGGGCCGAAAGGCCCATTTATAAAACAAAAAGACCAAATTGCCCTAGGTTATTTCTATATTTTAAATAAAGGGATTGAATTTATAACTTATTAGAATTTGTCCTAAGCTGCCATAGGTATGTCTTGACGATCAGAGGTCTGTGGTTCGAATCCCTCCCCCTCTAATATACTCAAAAAAAAAAAAAATGAATGACTACAATTGCAATAAATTAAATTGCAAACTTAATTTCAAATTTTGTCAATTTAATTATTTGTCTGGTCTGTTAACTATATTATTTAAAAAAAAAGATCGCATGATAATTTTAAATAAATATAGATTTAGTGGCATAAGTATTATATTGATGGAGTGAATAAAAATTAAAATCTTAGAGATATTAGAATCTTTTTTAAGTAAGAAAATTTAATGGACACAAATATAAACTTCATACATTAAACTTTTAATTTAACCACAATAATTTTTTAAAAAAATTATAAAGTAATTAGAATTAATTACATAGTTACTCCCTCAAAATATATTACAAAAGAGTTATTGATGTCTAATAATTTTATCTAGGGGAGTTAAATTCAAGTCCACACCATTTGTAGAGCCACATAAAACATCTAAACATTTATAAATTGAAATTAAATATAATCATCACTATTGATAAATTGATATTTAGACAAAATATAATAAGATAATATGCAAGTAAAAATGGAATTTTGGTTGAAATATATGTCTCTCTCAAATTATCTTTATTTATTTGAGTAAAAAACCATTCCACTTGGTCAATAAAAAATTTCAAAATTTCAAAATCCCTCACATCATATTATGACTTTTTAATTGGTCATTAATAAGAAAATGACAAAATATTACCATCTTTATTTTGTAATCATTCATAATGTTATTTAACTCTACTTTACATGTCATTGTCACATATAGAAATGAAAAATCAAATATTTTTATTGATATAAGAAAAATATATATGAGTCAAATATAATTTTAAAAGTAAAAAATTAAATAAAAAATTAATAATAATAGGTGTCCGAAAAAATCCAAAAATCAAATTAAATTAAAGGTATTTAATTAATGTAAGGTTGGAAAATTGAACCTCCCACCTCTTGATATAATGCTATGCACGGATAGGTGCGATCAACCCCATTTTAGGTTATCCAGTTGTTGGATGATTTGTTTTAAAAGCACTTAAGTCAGTATCAAACCTCATTTGATTATTTAGGTGATCCACTCACGCATCATTCTTCAAGTGATTTTTATGCATGATAACGCTTGTTTGTAACTCAAGTGGGGTACGTCAAAGTGGTTGGAGATTGGTTCTTCGCGGTCGGTCGGGCTTTGGAAGGGATCCACTGGCCATTTCAAGTCGGGAGTTGGGCATAGCGGTCTGAGCCAAAGCACCGGTCGGTGTGCCCTTAGATGTAAAAAAAAAAAAGTGATTTTTATGCATGTTAAAAAAATAAAGAAACCAAAATTCACCTACTCAATCATGAACAACCATTGAAAAAAATATGTTTACACTTTGCAAACTTTTGGTGAAGAAAAACAATTTAATTTCAAACTTAAACTAGTTAATTATTTTTATTAATCTTCCAAAGTGGGTGGTTGAAGTTGATAGGCAAAAAAAAAAAACTAATATAAACTTGAATCATGTTTCAAATTATGTTGTTAAACAAGTAAGATTAAGCCAACAAAATGTCATTGTTTAGGGGAAACATAATTAAAAACAAAACAAAAAAACAAAGAAAGAAACAAAACACACAGTTAAAGAGTTTGTTAATGGTTCCAAAAGGCCAAAAACACAGGAGATTCCATGAAGATGTGAAGAAGAGACAGACAGTTTGGACAACTATAAGACATTTAATTAATTGACTTAAAAATGATTAATTAATGTTAATGAGTAATGATTAGTGGGAAGTTCATCTCCCTAAGCTACAATCATTTTTATAATTTGGAAATGGGGTTTGTGCATGAAACTTTGCCATTTGGGTTGGTTAGTGGTGGGTTTGTGCTTTTTGTTGAAAAGCTCTCTTGATTCAAATGTTTTAGGTTTGGGTTTAAATAAATTCTTTGGGTTTGATTGTCTCTCTTCAATTATTTGAGTAAGATGCAGCAAAAAGAAAGGAGGAGTTCATAGATTCGCATCGAAACTAGGTTTGATTTGGAGAGTTGTAAATCGACCATAGATTAATTCTAATCATTAAACAGAACGATGCCTTAGTTAATTAATTGTTTGCTCTTCGATCACTCGAACGGTAGAGAAAATAAGGTGAGGAATCAGAAGTACTTAGACAAGAATAAAATGAATTTCCATTACATATAGATCAAGTGAACAATAATTTCTCCACTTAAATACAATAATTAATGAAGAAAATACATCCATGACTTAACATAGCTTTTTTTTTTAGTACATTGGGGGTGGGGAATTCGAACCACAGAACTTTTGGTCGTCAACACATACATGTGTCAGCTGAGCCATGATCGCTTTGACATGATTTAACATAACTAACTGGTAAAAAAAAAAAAAAAAAACTAACTAATTAAATTGGGAATTTAGTGGTAGTATTCAAACAAAGACAAAAAAACGCATAATTAAAGAACTCGTGCAACTAAAGAAACAACAATACGATTAGATTATTAACAACTAAGGTTTCAACCTTACAGTTAAATTATATTATTAGCATATGTGGTAGGTTTATCAAAGGCAAAAACACATAATTAAAGCTCACTAAGCTAACTAAAAGTAATGCAACTTAACGACTATAATAACTCTCAAACTTACGGTTAAATAATTATCATCAGCATGTGTGATAAGGGTTCAACAAGGACAACCAATTTGTTGTGAGTGCAACTAAAGTCTCACATTGGTTAGGAACTTGGAAGATTATGAGTATATAAGTAAGGGACAACATCTCCATTGAAATGAGGCCTTTGAAGAGCAAAGCCATTAGGGTATAGGCTCAAAGTGGACAATATCATATGTGGATGTTCGTTGTTGGTGTGCCTCGATGACATAGTCATATAGTTGATTCGTAGTTGAGCTTATTAGATAGGGGATGCTCTGATGAAGAGTGACCTGGTTAAAAGTGATAATACCCGAGTCTAAACACATGATAGATGATTATTTAAGGGGAGTCTTTGTGGTTCCTTCGTTGGGGGGAAGATTGTTGTGACCTGGTTAAAAGTGATAATACTCGAGTCTAAACATGATAGATGACTATTTAAGGGGAGTCTTTGTGGTTCCTTCGTTGGGGGGAAGATTGCTGTGAGTGGGACAACATCTCCATCATGAAATAAGTGTGGATGTTCGTTATCCCTAATGCAACCATCATAAGACCCAAAACACGTTGAGAAAATAAGAAGAGAGCTAGTTCTTAAGTTGTTATGTATAATTGTCGAAGTGAACATAGTTCAATGGTAATTATCACGTACTTTTCCCCTCAAAATCTGAGCTTCCATCGATCAAAGTAGCTGAATTTTTTGAAACTACAAGAATTCAAACAAAATACATTAATCATTTACTAAATATCTAGCATCAAATAATTTTAAATTCTCACTTAATTTGGTGAGATCTCATTTTAGCCAAATCTTGGATTAAAATATAAAAGGATTATATATCACATCAAATGGAAGGAGCTAAGCCTAGTGCTTTGGGGACTCATCATAACACATTCTCACAACAATGGCCCATTTAGACACACATTTGAGCAAAAAATAACTTACTACAACTCCAAATCATTTCAATGATTAGTCCCTCTTCCCCAACCACTAATCTCCCCTAACATAATTGTAAATATATTATGTTAACCTACTTTATATCATTTCATCATGAAGCAATGATTAGTTCAACTTCTTCTTTCACTTTTAAACATTTTCATACAAACAAACTAATCCTTTTTAAATGATGTGATTTCCATAGTAAAGTTTATGTCAATTGTCACATACTCTCGTTGATAATTACTTCACACATCTAAGATTGAAATCAATCACAACATTTAATTTTTTTTTAATATAATAATCATAGAACAATGTCTAATATTAGACATCATGGAGTTCCATCTAAAACTTCCTCGGCTCAACATAGTGGCCTCTTTGGGTAACTTCCTCGGCTCAACATAGTGGCCTCTTTGGATTCATCATCTTGGTCGGATCACATTTTTTGACCGAATACCCATTTGGGTTTCGTGAGCTCTATGCCATATTAGACATCATGGGGTTCCATTCTAAAACCAATTGGTGATAGGAGAAGTAGCTCAGGTATTGTTATGTTATATTGTGAGTGAGGTCCTTTCATTTTTTCGATGTGAGATCCTCAACATCCAATATATAAGTAGCACATACGATAGTAATACTATTATCTTTTTAATTATTAGGTTTGAGACTTTCGATCTATATAATATAATAAAATTAAAATGATGGATCGACCTTCGATCTAATTGCTATATATATATATATATAATAAAATTAAATTACATCGCGCTACCATATTATATATAACTTTAGTATATAATTGAAAATTAAAGCAGGCATTTGAAAAAAGCAAAAAACGAACATGATGAGATGGCCCCTCTTCTCATGGATGAGTAGGATAAAGCTTGGCAATCACATGAAAATAAAAAGTCAAATTAACCAAAAATAAATCCACAAAGAAGTCTCTTGTAATAATTAAATAATACCTATAAGCCTTTAAAAATAATACCTATGTGCCATAATATATAGGCTTGAGAGAATTAATGTGAAGTTCTATTATTCCCCCACGTGATTTCATCGAGTTTGACTTTATTTTAAATTTTATACTATGGTTTAAGAATTCTAAATATTAAAGAATTCAAATGAAATAATTTTAGAACAAAGATTGTTTTTATATGTATTAATTAATCAATCAATTACATATATAGTGACATTATATTAAGACATGCATAATTTAAAATCAATATGGATTTAACATTTTGAACTATTCATGAACATAGTTTCAACTGACATAAAAAGTATGTGTCATCAATTGTGAGTGGAACCAAAGTCGTCCCGCATTGGTTAGGAAATGAGGAGACCGTAGATATATAAAGGAGGGACAACATTTCCATTGAAATGAGACATTTTGAGTGAAACCAAAAGCAAAATCATTAGGGTTTATGCCGAAAGTGGACATTATCATATCAATGTGGATGTTTATCATATCTACGTGGAGATTATGTGGATGTAGCTAGAGTGACCTAGTTGATTCACGACTGAGTTAATCAGACCACTTAAAAAGTGTTAATGCTCGAGTCTACACTCAAAGTCTTAGAGATTGTTTAGGAAAGGAGAAGGGAGGAAAACCAAAAGTAAATCATGAAAGTTTAGATGTTGATTTGAATCTCCCAATTCCACAAATTGTCAAAAATGAAAAAAAAAACAGTACAACAAACATGGGTCTACGTGTAGTCCTGGCCTCACCTATCTTTGCGGTCCAGACACTTGACCTCATTATATGGTGTCACGTGTCATCGCATTTTTTTTAACCCCATCGATCTCCACCCTTCGCCTCCCAATTTCTCCACCACAACCTCTAACTTAACTTCATGTAATTCGCCTCTTCATAGCACTTTTGACGCGTAGTCCGTTGCCGCATCGCACACATTATCGTCAACATTAGAGTAGCTCTCAGCGTTACTCAGTCGCGGCCTCACGAACGAGTAAGACGACAACTTCTTACTTTCAACAGGTGCTCAATGTACCGTCGAGTTTGAATAGGGTCGTTGTGTCGCTCGTCGGAGCAACGGTGAGAAATCAGAGACAAAACTCGAGCAAACGTTTGGATCCTTGGCGGCAGATGTTTTTGCAAGTTTGTGAAACGACGCCACTCGCCGTTGCGGCTTGGAAGTTGAAAGCGAGGTAAAAATGGGGATCGAAAAAAAAAAAAAAAAAACAATAACACGTGGCGCCATATAATTGGGTCATGTGTCTGGACGGCAAAGATAGGTGTAGTCTGAACTACATCTAAATTTTACTCAAAAGAATATAAACTTCTAATTTCGAAGAATGAATACAAATCAATTACTACTAATTATCTAACTTTGACAATATCCAACGTTGACAATTTTAATTGAGATTAAAGATATATAATTAGAAGTTTCTAATGGATAATGAAAACTATTAATCTTTTGGACCGACCTTCTTCAATAGCTCCCTATCAAAAGTTCCATTTTCTAGAGAAACAAATATTTCTTGTTTGGCTAATGGGAAAGTCAAAAAAGTTTTCCCAGAAAACTGATAGAAATTACAGGTAATACAAGTACGTGTCCGTAAAAATCTGATTTAATAATCTATTTTATTTTTTATTTTTTCTGATCTTTTGGTAGATTGATGTTAGATCTTAGAGTCAACAAAAGTAACCCATTTTTAATGTTTTTAATCATTATTGTATAATATGAGGTTGGTTTGATGGGTGAAAAAGAGCAAATCCAATGTTAAAGAAATTTAACTTTTTCAAAGTTTTAGATTCATTTGGATAGACATCTTATGTTTTTTTTTTTTTAATGTTTAGTTCGCTAATATGTCTCGTACACGTATAAGTAATGAGAGTGACAAATCATTTTAAGATATGTTTTACGTAATTAAATTGAGATTGTTTGCATTGATAAATCAATCTTTCCGTATATTTGTTTATTGAATTTAATGTTGTTCGAGATTCTTATCTTATATATAATACATCTAGTCTTTGTTTTGTTTGTTTTTTTTTTTAAGAGTTTTTTTTGTATCGCTATATGCTTTTAGGAAGAGTAATTTTTTTAAAAAAAATTACATTTGTTCAAAATATTTTAAAAGGGTAGTTTGGGTAGTTTAAAAAAATTGAAACATCCCATCAAATTTAAAAGAAATAAATTTTGCGAAGGTTTTTTTTTTTTTTTAGTAACATTTTAAAAATATTATTGATTTATCATATCTGATTTTTCCAAAAGATATGGTAGTATAAATAAAGCTTAAAAATGGATTGGTATATTATATATATATATAGGGTTAAGGTTTAACATTTAGATATATATATATATTTTCAACAAATGTGGGAGTAGAAATCCAAATCTAAGGAAATAGTATCTAATTAGTTGTTGCGTTTATACTCGTGTTGGTAGATTACATATAACTTACTATTAAACATGTTAGGCATGATTCTAATACGTGAATAATAGTGAAATTGACGATGTATTCTAACTCGTGAGTTCTTACAAAATTATGATTTTAAATATCTGAAAAAATACAATGAAGTTTTGCCATCTTTAAAAGTCGTAAAATTACGAATTTAAACAAGTCGGTTGATTAGAAATGCTTGAGATGTTTGGATACAAATATAGTTTTACCTCAATTAGAAATGAATAAGATAAAAAGAACCCTCGTTATCATGAAACCTCCTAAATAATCTAAAAGTAAAATCATGTAGACAACGAGTTTAAAAAAAATAATTATAAAAACTCACCTCTAAAGTCTAAACTAGAGTGATTGTTAATTACAGTCACAACCTCAAACTTACAACTTGACCGCACCACTTAAGTTTCGTTTCGGATTGCGGTAGCTTTTAAAATAATTGCTTCCAACTTTGCTTTTAAAAAAACCAGCTCTTGATGAATCAAATTAATGTTTGGTAAATTTTAGTCGTAGACTTAAATAAGTTGGTTATCGTGTTTGGTAAATAAATATTAAATTATTGTGATTTAACTATAATGACTAAATAGACATATTATAAAAATTTGTATAAATTTTCTTAATAAAAAAATAATAAGTATTATTTTTTAAAAAATATTTGCATTTAATTTATTAATTTAAAAATTATAAAATAAAATTTGGTGGTGGGAAATAGATACTAGATATATAAAATAATTTTTAATTTTTGAAAGATTTAAAAATTTATTAAAAAAGTGATTGTTAGAGAATCTAAAAGTTACATGATTTTAACAAATTATAAAACAATTTGTTTTACCCGACACAAAAAAAAACGATTAAAATTTGTTTTTAATCACTTCTCACTCTTTCAAACGCAATGTCAAACGTAGCTTTTAAGCATGTCAAAATTTTCAATTAAACTCTTAAATATTACAAAATGCACAACAATTCTTAAACTATAAAGACCTTACAATGACCCTTTCAAAAAAAAAAAAAGACCTTACAATGACAAAACCCTCAACCCTCTAACTATAAAATTGTTACAATTTAATTGTAACATTTTCATAAACTTATAGGTGATTGACAAATTAAACTATAATTAAGAGGTAGTTTTTACAATTTAGTATAAACATTATCATACTATTGTAGAGATATAAAAAAATTATTCGTAATTCTAACTTTTTTTTTTTTTTTTTTTTTTTTTTTGACAACATGTGGAGTATGTGATCGAACCTAGAACCTTTTGGTCTCTAGTCGTTACATCATGTCAGTTGAGGTATGCTCTTGTTCGCTCGAAAGTCTGACTTTAAAATAATAATAATATAGCTAGAGTATCGTGGTCGAGATAAGAAATCTCTAATCAAGTTTTAAATTCAATTTGATCTTTTTTTTTTTCTTTTTTTTTTGCAAAGGATGAATTGAATTGTTACCATGAACCTAGTTGGGTTAGGTTAATAATCACAGGCAAGATATTCAGAATCTCCAAGAGCTAACACAGCCGTCCACGTGGAATTTCTCTATTAATGGGACACTTGGCTCTCCCTTATTGGTCTGTCGTATAAAAAGTGGCAAATCCAAACCTTAAACTAATATTATTATTATTATTTTCAAAAGTAATATTATTATTATTAATTTCCAGTTTGTTTGTGTTTAATGTAATGGAAAACGTGATCGGGTGTGGCGCACTCACACGGTCAAACTATTTGAATATAAATACTTAATTAAAATAAAATAATTATAATAATAATTATAATTGCCTTTTGCGTGTTTCTCCTCCAAATCTTGACCTTAATAATGGCCACGTGTAAATGCCAATATTCCGGATAAAAATATTAATTTCGCTAATTTTAATAATCCTTAGAATTTATTTATACTATTTAAATATGTAAATTTTCATTCTTAATTCACTCATGTATGAATCAAATTTGAATATTCTGTCTCAGAAGAATCAGAACTATGGCAAAAAATAAGTTCATTTCTCACATAAATAAATTAATTTTTCTTTATTCAACATTCTCGAAATTGGTGGAATCAATTTCATTTTTTTTTAGACCATATTCTTTTACTTATTCTCTACTATTTTAGTAATTTTTTTAAAAGGTAAATTATGATTTAATTTTCGTGTAGAATTCAACAACATGTAACAGTAGAGATTCGAACTTCTGATCTCTTGATCGAGATCAATATAAACATAGTTCAACTCACATGATATACGAACCAATGACCAAAAGGTCAAAGGTTTAATCTCTCAACCCTACATATTGTATAAATAAAAAAAATAAAAAAATCTATTCATCGATACATTTGAATACAATTTCTTAACCAAATAATTGACTTAATCGTTGTATTCAGAATAGCAATTACATTTTTAATTGATGAACTTTCACTTTAATATTTGAATTGATCTGAGTACATTCAAATCATATAATTTAGGCTCCGTTTGAACGCAAGTTTTTTGTTTTTTGTTTTTTTTTTTATTCATTTCAACTTATAAGAATTCATTGGATGAGATTTCACCACAAATATATATTTGAATATTATCTATTCATTTTTTAATTCAACTTGAACTATTTCTTTTCTCCACTATTTTTTTTATTTGGCTAAAAGACACTTTTGGTACGGGAACTTTCATAATAATAATTTAGTCATTAAAAATTTAGTCTTTATATTTTTAAATTTATATTAATTTAATTTCTATTGTAAAAAAATTCATCAAGATTAAGTGTCAATTTTCATTAGGTAAGGATTTAGTCTTTATAGTTTATAAACACATTTGGTCCCTACTAAATTTATCGATCTACATATATAAGAAATCTCATTAAATCTTAACAATAATTTTCATGATAAGGACTAAAATTGTAGCATAATTCAAAATACGTAGATTAAATTATTACATAGTAAAGTTTAGAGACAAAATTGTTACAAATTTAAAAGTTTAAGGACAAAATTGTTACAAATTTAAAAATACGAAGACTAGATTGCTATAAATTAAAGTTTAAGGATTAAATTATTATTTTCATGAAAATTTATGGACCAAGAGTGTTTTTAAATTTTTTTCTCATGTGACTAAACAAAATTGTCAAACAATAATAACAAAATTTCATTGTTTAAAAGTCTCTTTTTAACTTTATTGTTGTATAAAAGTTTGAACTTTATACTTTTAAAATTTATGTTTTGTTCATATTGTTATTTATATGTATATATAAATGTTTGAACTTTATACTTTTAAATTTTATGTTTTGTTCATATATATTAGATTTAAGCATTTCCATTTATAAGGATTGGGAAGAAAAAAAAATTAGAGACTGAAATAGGAATTAAACTTTAAAATATAGTTAAAATTATATTTTGATGTATTTTATACTATACCACAAGAAATTGGATTTTTTATATTAATAATATACTTTAAATAAATTATTACACAAATATGGTAGTTTTTAAAGTATTTATAAAATTAAGATACTTAAATCGTGTACCATGGACACGATTTTCCTAAATTTTGTTCATGGTACACAATTTAGGAGTAACTCGTGTCTATGGTACACGATGTAGGGGTAACTCGTGTACCATGGACACGAGTTGTGATTTTCCACGTCACATGTAACTCGTGTCCATCACGACTGAGGAGGTAACTCGTGTCCATAATACACGACTTAAGTTGTAAATCGTGTCTACGTACACGAGTTACTCCCTAAATCTTGTACTATGAGCACGAGTTACCCCCAATCATGTTCATGGTACACGATTTAAGTATCCTAATTTTGTAAATAGTTTGAAAACTACCACATTTCTATAATAAGTTATTTAAAATACGTTATTAATATAAAAAATCTAAAAAATTATACTTTAAATTAATATTGATTTTGTATAGGGATAGAGAGAAGTCAAAGGTGAAAAAAAATTAATAAATAAAGCCAGCCTTATTTGTTGACTGTTTTTTTCTCAATGTGTTTTTACCAGAAAATTTGTACACTTTAGGGGAAAATTCAACATGAACTATATATAAAACCAAATATAATCTCAACCAACCTTTTTTGTATTCTATTTGGATTTTATTTATTTTTTTAATTTCCATTTAGATATAATATAAAACTATCAATTTTAGCATCACAAACTCAAGTAAAATTTAAAACCACAATGTTGGAGAAAATGGTGATAAATCTAATATCTCAATGCATTTCTCATAATATAAGGAGCCTACCTATTTATTATGGAGTTTTTTTCTAAGGGTTATAAGCAATTTTGAATCGATATTAGTCATATAAATTCGGAAATGTTATGATTATAATATTTAAATGAGTTGTCCCTCCATTAATTTGTCTCATTTTTTTTTATAACAGGAATCTTTGGTTGATTCAAGAGAATTGGGATGGGATCCTCGATAAATGATCAAATGAAGATGTGGAGTACTCCATGTTGATTATGTGTGGAAGATATGGAAGCTCTGAAACAAGGTCTTTTTTAACAATGAATTAGTGACAGATCAATTTGTGATGTCCAACATTAGTAATCTCTTTTATCCGTCCAAAGGTGGTAGTTCAAATGGTAGCAATGATAAAAGGAAGGACTTCTGTTGACGTCAATGGCAGTTGACAACCTCTCGACTTCAATCGGTGGAACTTGAATGTGGATGCATCTTTTAACCCTCATTCCAGGACTGCTGGTCTTGGATGGGGTGGTTCGGGATCATCAGGAGGTTGTTATGTTGGTTGGTTGTCGCGCTTTGACCGGCCAATTTGAGATCAAGACTTTAGAGGCCATGGCTATGGTTGAAGGTATCAAAGCAATCTTCTCATCCTTGAACCCCTTCAAGTGTCCAATAGAAGCTGAGACTGATTGTTTGGAAGTTTGTAAACTTCTTAATGGCAATAGTGTCGACATTACCACAGTTGTCTTCTACATCCGCGAAGCTCTGGAATTGGAGGACGTTGCTGGGGTGATCTCTTTCACCCATTCGCCTCGTATGACCAATGTTATGGCTCATCAATTAGCCTATAGTGCGATGGAGACTAATTTTTCGACTCAGTGGAAGGATCTTGTTCCTATAGGTATGTGGCTAAATGCTGATAAATTTTAAATTAAGATAATATAGATTTAACTTTAAAGTAATAAAAAAAAATGATAACAATAATGAATATGTGACAAATTAATTAAAGGCAGATGGGGTTGAAAGTACATTTGGGTAATGAATGAAGGTGGGAGAGTGCTACAATCATTATTGTAAAGCCTATGGTACTTGTTGATTTAAAGCCATTCAATTCTCTATATTTTAAACCACTTTATTATAAAGGGAAATATTTTTATTTAGGGAAGGTTGACAATGATAGAGTGATGCAAAAACACTTTTGAAAAACAAATTATGTCTAGTTTTAAAATTGCATTAAAAAAAATAAAAATAAATAAATTTAGTCGATTGTAAGTAAATGAATAAGACATCAATCATTTCAAATGTCGATGGTTCGATCTCCACTCATATAATTGTTGATCTCAAAAATGAAAGAAAAATAAACGAACAAATCTTTTTTTTTTTTACAACATATTGGAGTGGAGGATTAAACTTAAGATCTCATAGTCACTAGGCGATACATCATGTCAGTTGAGCTATACTCTTGTTAGCATAAACGAACAGAATTTACGTGGTATATGTGATAATTTAAGTTGTTATAGAGAAGAAACCATCCATAAACTATGAAATTAATGTGCAACTTTTATGAGTGTAAGTTGAAGTAAAATATGTTGTCCCAAAAATATATATATATATATATATATATATATATGAGTGTATTTTACATTATATTGGAGATTCTTTAGTTTATATGAATTATGCTGTTCACACGAGATTTCAATATAGGAGAAATTTGATACGTGGAAATAAACTTGAATTTTATTGATTTTGATGTATATATGAGTGTTACAGTCTCTAATATTTATCCTCTGATGCTTTCTCTCCAATGTAGACGTTTGCTTTGGGCTGGTTGATTTCCTGGATCGGCCTGTCGGCTTATTGATCTTTGGAGCGGCCCGTTGATATTTGGAGCGACCTGTTGACTTGTTGATCTTGAAGTTGTTGATCTTTTGAAGAGGCCTGCTGACTTGTTGATCTTGATGTTGTTGATATTTGGAGCGGCCTGTTGATTTGTTGTTGAAGTCTGTAGTCTTGAGTCTTTGATGCCTCTGAATTCTCTGGACTCTGATTGCTGGAGCTTCTGACTTCTCTGGATTCTGGCTCAAGGCTGAATGTCCAGAATGAATGGTGGTCTCCTCTATTTATAGAGCTTGATGGACCTGGTATGGGCTTGGGCCTGATTGACTTTTGGCCCAATCTTTGGGCTTTTATTTATTTGGGTTTAAATGATTTATTTTTCAATAACTTGGATTATTTAAACTTAACCCAAAATTATTTTTAGCTATCTCGGGTTAAATAGCTTCGGGTCCAACCGCCATGTGGCAATGTTTGATTGGACTCGTCTAAGGGACATGTGGCATAATTTGATTTGCCGATTTTATATGTCACTTAATTTAAATTGAGGACAGGTGTAACTTTATAATTGGTCCTAAATTTATAAATATATATTTTTATCATTAACTTGAATTAACTCAAATTAATGATGATTGACCGAAATTTATTATTCAACAAATGCCCCCTTTTCGAAATTTATGCACCTATATGCGTGCGTGAATTTCGGAAAGAAATAAATAATGTCATTTGAAATATATGATATGATATATAAACAAAATTTTAATTTATTGATTTTGATGGGCAATAGAAAATCATCTTTGGGGCATGCATTATTGAGATCGCGAAAGTCAACACATACGCGGAGTTGTCCATTCTTCTTTTTCACTGGAACAATATTTGATATCCATGTTGGATATTTTACCTCTCTGATGAACCCCGCTTCTATCAATTTATTAACTTCAACTTCAATTTAAGGAACGAGCTCCGGTCGAAAACGTCTTTGACCTTGCTTGATTGGTCGATACCCTTGTTTGGTTGCAAGATGGTGGACTGCTATCTTTGGGTCGAGTCCTGGCATCTCTTTGTACGACCAAGCAAAAACATCTTTGTATAAAGTGAGCAAGTTCAAATATTCACCTTCCTCTTCACCACTAAGTGATGCACTTATGAAGGTTGGACGTGGATTTTCAGCCGTACCGAGGTTTACCTCTTTGAGCTCATCAATCGTAGATTGACTACCATCTTCTAGTGATGCTGGCGCTTCTTCAACATCTTCTTCGGAAATTTCAATGTCTGACATTTCTTCAATGGTAATATGACAACAGACATCCTGACCTTCTTCATGCTCTTGGTTTACCTGTGCATGATTAGTCAAAATGGTTAACTGTCGCTTCACTTTCAAAGAACCTTCCATATTTATAAGAACAAACGAATTTCTTTTCATCCGTGAAGGAACAATACTACGAAATTCATTATCGTCATTCATTTCTTCAAGTTGTTCTTTTTCTTGAGTTTTCAACTTTCCCCCGTAATGATTACTCGTTGTTTCAAGGCGATCGAAGACTGATCGCGAAGGTTTGTCTATTTTCTTCGATGCAGACACGCTTAACCTTCGGAATACTGAAAGTCGAGTGGGTATTGAAGCCAGACTTTGATCTTCTCTTTTTGTTGTCATGAAACTTAAACGTTGGTGAACTGAAAGACGGGTAGTTGGAACTTCAATGCGGTTGAAGACAGAGATCCTCTGATTATTATTGTTCTTTTCTTCTTCTGAGTCGCCAACCTCTTCTGTCGTTATGTGATGGGCATTCACAACTTTTTCTTTTCCCTTTCTTATTATGCGAATTGGCTCTGGTGGGTTATACCCTAGTCCAACTCTTGAAGTAGGTATGACGTAACCCTCTTTTTGGAGCTTCTTTTGTGTTGGAGAAAGATTAGACATTTCGTCAAAGATTTTTAGACCTTCGAACTTTGTATGTGTTGTGAAGTCATAGCCTGCCTTTTCTAGGAGTTTGTATGCATTTGGATCAAACCCATCATTCGTTCGTTTGTCAGGTAAAGTCTTTTTTGTGTGGTCATCCTTCGACTCCCGGATCTCTTGTTTGGTAATCGTTGTAAGAGGTGTGACAAAACTTTCTTTTAGAATTTCCACATCACCGACTTTCAGATTTCCTGAACATTCTGTGAATGGTGATTCCCCTTTCTTACGTCGAGACAAAGGGACATAGCGCAATACAGGAATATTTGGCGGCTTCTCTTCTTTTGGGGCCTTTGACTGTGTCTGATTGACAAAAGTTTTATCCGTTTGAACTTTGCAAACATCTACTTCTTCGACTTGCTTTTTCTTTGTATTTTTTTGGTGTTCCGTCTTTCCATTTTCAACCAAAGGGATTTCTGCAACAGCTATCTCCACTGCCTCATCGTTCTGTATATAGAATTTTGCGTCTGCGAAGTGAGACTCTGCCTCCGAGAATGGATTGGTATCCGCTTCGACTTTCTTAACACCGTCTTGATAGTATTTGAAACATTGATGTAGTGTAGAAGGTATTACTCCATTCCCATGTATCCATGGACGACCTAACAGTAACTTGTAAGTAGTCTTGGAGTCTATGATGTGGAACAAAGTGTTGGCCTTCAAATCTCCGATAATAAGCTCTAGACGGATCATGCCGATTGCTCGCTGTCCACCTTGGTTAAATCCTTGGATAACCAATCGACTATTTGTTAATTCGTCCGTTGAGATCCCTATTTTTGTCATGGTCGACTTAGGCATTATATTGACAGCTGATCCATCGTCAATGAGAATCCGACCAACTCTTTGCTCTTGGATGTAGCCCGAGACGAATAACGGTCTATTATGAGGCTTTGATCCTAACATCAAGTCTTCATCTGTGAAGCTAATGGACACGCAACATGAGGCACCTACGTGTACTTCAGAGTCGTCGATGTTGAATGAAGGTAGATCTCCTGTCTTTCCTACCACTTGAGATGAGATTGATAAAGAATCGTCTTCTTCGAACGTGTCAATCGCATGGCATGTGACAGTGTCATGGATGTCTTTGTGTTCTTCATTAAGAAAGTTCTTTGGAAAAAACTCTTTTAGCATCAATGGTTGTCGAGATCGAAAAAAATCTTCATTCTCTTCTACGACCAACTTATGCTTTCTGGAGCCTATAGTCTTTTTCTTCTTCTTTTGCGACATATTCTTTCTTCTATAGTTTCGAAATACTTGAGGCTCTTTCCGGACAGAGTGTGGTACTTTCTTCTTTCGACGCGTTACCAAAATCCATTCTTCATCTTCGTTTTTAATAGACCCGGATTTGCTATGGGAGATAATTCTTGGAAATTCTTGCTGAAACCAAATAACTACAGGCTCTAAAGTTCCGAATTGAATCAGACTCGCTTCTAGATTATGAACTGTGCTTGAACATGTTTGGTTGTTGAGGTTTGTTGCTATTGTAGCATGGTTCGATTGCGCTACTTCATCAAGCTCCAACTCAATCCTTTTTTCTGTAGCTAACTTCAAAATTAGCTCCTTCAGAACAAAACATTTCTCCACCGGGTGACTGATAACTCCGTGATACTTGCAGTAATTGGGATCATTAACTCGTCCCATCTCTTCTGGTCGCTTACACTCTGGTAATTCGATAAGTTTCTTTTCCAAGAGTTGTTCTAACATGTCTGAGATGTCAGAGTCTGGAAAAGGGTAAACTTTTTCTTGTCTTTCTTTCAGGGTCAAACGTCTTTTTTCGCCTCCATCATGTTGCTTCTCTGTTTTCTTGTCTTTTCCTCTTGCAAAAAATTTGAATGGAGTTGCATTAACGACCATTGATTCTTTGGTAGGGCCTTTAGAAAACTTTTCAGTAGTCGCCGCTTCTTTCTTTTCTTTCTTGATGTCTAGAGCAAGAAGATCTTTATTTCCTCTGTTGGCGATGCTCAACTCCATGTCATGAGCACGAGTTGCTAGTTCTTCGAACGTGTGAGGCATAATTCCCTGCAAAATATAATGGAGTCCCCAATGCATGCCTTGAATACACATTCCAATTGCAGATATTTCGGTGAGCCGATCTTTGCAGTCGAGACTTAGAGTTCTCCAGCGGTTGATGTAGTCAACAACTGGTTCGCCTTTTCGCTGTTGGGTATTTGTGAGCTCCAACATGCTGACAGTTCGCCTTGTGCTATAAAAGCGGTTGAGGAACTCCTTTTCAAGCTGCTCCCAACTTTCAATAGTCTCAGATTCAAGATCAGTATACCAGTCAAAAGCGTTTCCCTTCAGTGTCCGGACAAATTGTTTGACTAGTAGATCTCCTCGTGTACCGGCATTTTCACATGTTTCGATAAAGTGAGCAATATGTTGCTTGGGATTGCCCTTCCCATCGAACTGTTGAAACTTTGGTGGTTGATATCCACTAGGCATCTTCAGGTTGTCAATCCTCTTGGTATAAGGCTTAGAATAAAAGATGGAACTTTGAGCAGGTCCACCATATTGAGCTCTGATGGAGTTCATAATCATATCTTGGAGCTGCTGGACAGACAAAGAAGCGATTGAAGTAGAATGTTGTGACTGACCTTCTTGTGCAACGTTCTTTCCTTTATTTTTGACGGCAGGGGTCTGACTTGATTCCACGGCGTCTCGACTTTCAATTTGATTCTTCAGAGAAGCTATTTCATAGTCTTTTTCTTCTACCGCCTTCAGTAACATGCTAATCTTCTTTTCCACTTCAGCCATTCTTTCTTCACTAGTGCCTGCATCAGTCATCATGACGGACATCACATCCAAATTTGATGCTTCTTTTGGTTGAAGAGAAGGAAAAGCAAGTTGGTCAAACACAAGATTTTCTGCAAGGAGGATATCAGCTTGAGCAGATTCTGTCATGCGTCTCAACATTTTGTTCGCGATGACGGGTGTTTGACTTTCTTCATCCTGGATTTCTTTAGAGCGACTGCGCGTAACTGGCCCTCCATAGGAGTCATTTGACGCAGCAGTCTTTGAAGTAGCTTCTTTGAATGCCATCACTTTTTGGAGAGAGAAAGAGATGAGAGGTAGAAACTGTCCCACTGGGCGTGCCAATTTGTTCACACGAGATTTCAATATAGGAGAAATTTGATACGTGGAAATGAACTTGAATTTTATTGATTTTGATGTATATATGAGTGTTACAGTCTCTAATATTTATCCTCTGATGTTTTCTCTCCAATGTAGACGTTTGCTTTGGGCTGGTTGATTTCCTGGATCGGCCTGTCGGCTTATTGATCTTTGGAGCGGCCCGTTGATATTTGGAGCGACCTGTTGACTTGTTGATCTTGAAGTTGTTGATCTTTTGAAGAGGTCTGCTGACTTGTTGATCTTGATGTTGTTGATATTTGGAGTAGTCTTTGAATCTTCTGAACTCTGAGTCTTTGATGCCTCTGAATTCTCTGGACTCTGATTGCTGGAGCTTCTGACTTCTCTGGATTCTGGCTCAAGGCTGAATGTCCAGAATGAATGGTGGTCTCCTCTATTTATAGAGCTTGATGGACCTGGTATGGGCTTGGGCCTGATTGACTTTTGGCCCAATCTTTGGGCTTTTATTTATTTGGGTTTAAATGATTTATTTTTCAATAACTTGGATTATTTAAACTTAACCCAAAATTATTTTTAGCTATCTCGGGTTAAATAGCTTCGGGTCCAACCGCTGTGGCAATGTTTGATTGGACTCGTCTAAGGGACATGTGGCATAATTTGATTTGCCGATTTTGTTTGTTTTTTTTTTTTTAAAATTTAAACTTTTTAAAAAGATTGCTAAAACAATGATAACAAAACATGACTAAGAGATCATGAATTCAATTATCACATTAATTAAAATACCAATTAAAATATCGTTAAAAAAAAATACTTAAAAATAGAAGTAATATTTATAAACTTAAAATATATATATATATATATATATATATATATCAAACTGAGACCTAAATATAATAAATTTTGAACATTAAAAAAACACTAAATGCTAAATTAATATTTCTAAACAACTAGAACTAAATTGTATCTTTAGAGCTAAAACATATATTATCAACCTAACATAACTCAGCGATTAATATCGGAGGTTCAGATACCCATGGTCTACTTTCGTTGTACTCATAGCATCAAATTTTTGTTGACATATCGATATTTCCATCGACATTTTCATATTACCACAAGTTCGACATCGACATAAGAGATGAACCGATATTTCCATCATATCATATAAAATCGATGAAATATTAAAAAAAAAAGAAACAAATAACAAAATATACCCTAATATAAATATTAACATTATAACAAATGTATTTTAATTCATTTAAAAGTACAAAATGTTTATTTATTAATTTAAATATTTTAAAAAAAAAAATCTTTCAAAAATATCGATATCGACATTTTATCTGTATTTTCATCGATATTTACATAAAATTGAGACCTCAATATTTTCATCGACATTTTCATAAAATTGAAGCGAGTTTAGGGTTCGACTAAACAAAAACATATATTTAGCACTAAATTATTATTATTATTATTATTATTTTTTTTTTTTTTTAATTTTAATTTTAAGCCACCGTGTTTGCATAAAAAGGAAGAATAAGAAGAGAAAGGGCAGAGTCCCCAACTCCTCTTTCAAACAAAACAAAACCATTTTCGAATATTCCGAACACCCAACTACTTCCCTTTCCCCTTCCTTTCTACTTTCATTTTCACCACAAAAATTCCCAAAATCGCCGCCCTCAACCTCCCCTTCCTCCGCCGTCTCCACCGCCGCACAACGCCACTTTTTCCACCAACCTCCAATTCATCAACAAAATGGCTTCTTCAAATTAGCCCTCCTCCTTTGGTATGTAATCTCCCAATTTTACCTCCATTTTCTCTCACTATTTTCTTTATCTTCCTTACACAAATTAATCTCATCATTTTAATCAATCCTACCATCCCGAGCGATTCCGTCCGCTCGGGAACTATAAATTCAATTCTCTTTCTTTTTATGGAATTTTCTTGGTTGGGGTCAAGTTTTGAACTTTTTCCCAAAAAATCTCATTTGGAATTCAGAGAAGAATTAAAAAAAAAAAAAAAAAAAAAAAAAAAAAAACTCGAACTGGGATTTGATCATCTTCATAAGATCTAAAAAGGGTTGCTGATTTTTTTTTTTTTTTTTTTTTTTAATTTTTAATTTGATTTAACTATTTTTTCTGTCTCTGTACTATTTTATTGATATTTCATTTATTTATTTTTTGGTTATTTGCCGGAAACTGGCTGTCTTCATTTTTTCCTGCAACTGGGTTTTTTATATTTGCCGTTGAAAAAAATCGCTAATTAAAATTTAAAACAATTAATTAAGGTCTGTTTCAAACCCTCCTTGCCATTAGATTATTAATAATCAATCACATAATTACGCCTTTTTTTTAATTACTTTTTTATTTATTTTTAAAGAAAAGTTATGTTACTATTCATTACTAATTTATGATTTGGATATTTTGGCAATCATTGTCCTCCGCCGTTTCAGTCGGCGGTTTTTGGCCGGAAAAAAAAAAAAAAAAGTTTAGATCTGTTTCTTGGCGGTTGACGGCGGTGGAGCAATGGGAATGAAACGAGGGAAGATCTTTAAGGTAAGAATTGTTGTTGTTTTGTACTTCAAAATAATAATAATAATAATAATAATAATAAAATGTTGTTTTTTCATGGATGGAGATTGAATTTATTTCGACATGTCGGTTTTTGTATTTTGCTTATGTTGTTTTGTCGGCTTGTTTCTCCGTCGTAGTCGTCGTGGCCGAGGGTTGTTGCGAGGAAGTGGCTGAATTTCCCGACCGATAAGCTCGACTTTCCGTCCAATTTCGTCACTCAAGGTAAATTATTTTAGGTTAAAATATCATTTTATTTCCCAAATTTGAGTTTCGGTTTAAGTGATTATAGTAGAATTTTAACTGTTTTTAGCATCGTTTAAAATCCATTTTTTTCAAAATCTACTTTAGGATAGTTTTTGAAATTGACTTCTAAAAAAAAGTTGGTGACTATCAACCAACTTTCTCGAATTTTCAATCTATTGTATTTTTCACATTTAAATTTGAAATTTAATATCATTCGAGATTGAAGTTTAGGCTATTTTTTTCTAAAATCATATCGGACATAATTTACTTTAAAAAACTACAACATTTTAACCATGTATTTTCAAGTGTCGAAATATTATCAATCTATTTATATAAATTTAAAAAAAAAAACTCAAAAGGATTAACTCTCACAAAATAGGTAAAATAAATCCTATGTTTCTCCATATAGAAATTTCTTATATTGGTTTTTACAAGTCATATATACGAATAAATTTCAAATAATTTTATTTTAAAATTACAAATACTAAATTGTAAAAAATAAAATAAAATAAAGGCCGAAAGTATAGTAATTTTAATCATAATAATAATATTAATGAGATTTATAATCAATTTCGATTGAAATAATTACGGTGTTTCGTTTAACAGAGAGGAGAAAGAGCTGCTCCGATCAAGATAGCTGCGCCGTCGCGCCGGAAGAAATCGGAGGTAAAATTTTAAATTATTATTTTTTTTACTGTGTTCCGACGCCGTAATAATTTTGTACAGATCTGAGCCGTCAGATCAATTTACCTGATTTGATCAGTGGACAAATAAGGGAAAAGACTTTTAAATTAATTAATTATTAAAAAAGGTAGAAAAATCTGCCGTCATTGGGATGTGTGTCACGTGGACGGTGGATGATGCGAGTGCATGATTTTGTGTAGTTCTGACTTTTGCAGAGTATAGGCTCTATAGGGTCATTGTTCTTTAATTTTTGTTAGTCCGACGTGTCAGTTTCTTATTGGTTGTGTGAATTTCTAGATGCAAGGTGGACCATGGAGAAGACAGGTGGACTTAGAATTGAATCTCTCAAGTTGAGGTAATTATTTCCATTTTTTTTAAATATTATTCTTTTACTTTCTTGTCTAATTTTTAAGAAAAAAAAATAAAATCAATTTTATTTTATTTTTTAACGGTAAAATTCAATTTATATCCTTAAACTTTGAAGGTTGTATCAATTAAAACTCTAAACTATTGTATCAATTAAAACTCTAAACTAACTATTGTATCAATTTAAACCCTAAATTTTTATAAGTGTATCAATTTACACTTTTTCTTAGAAAAATGCTAGTTTTCACACGTGTAAAGACTTATAATTTATCAATTAAACCCCTAAAATTTCCTATAATTGATTCACTTACGAAATTTTAGAGGTTTAATTGCTAAAATTATAAGTCTCCACGTGTTTAAATTAACGTTTTTAAAATAAAATTCTAACATAAGGTGTAAATTGATCCAGTTCTGAAAGTTCAGGGTTCAAATTGATACAATCAATAGTTTAGGGTTTTAATTGATACAACCTTCAAAGTTTAAGGGTATAAATTGATTTTTTTCTCTCTATTTTTAAGTAGTATTTGAAACGTTGGGTGAGTTATTATAAATAGTGGTTAGTTATAATAGTTGTGAATAATAAATACTATGGAAGTCAGTTTAATTACTTTATTGACGATGTGTTATAATACTGAGTTATAATAACCTAGTCCACCCAACTTCAAGTTGCTGCCCAAAACGCCCCTTAAACTATTAATTTCATCAAATGGACACTCTAAATTTTGATAAGTGTTATAATTTTTATCCTTTAGTCAATTTCTGTTAATTCACTCATTTTCACAAAAAGTCGAGTAAAAACCTTCATAAACTCACTTAATTTTGCATAAAATTAAGTTTGATCAATGCATAAAGTAACCATTGAATAATCTTGTCAAAATTCACAAATTTTAAAAATAAAATTAACTATAACGTTGTTTTTCTTTAAAATCTTATCAATTTTGTAGTGTATATATGTTTTATGATTCATTAAACATATATGATACTACGTCTTTTAACAATCTTCCGAACCAAAACTTATTAGAGAGTTTAAATTGCAACACTTTTTAAAGTTTAAGGTTAAGATTGTAACATTTATCTAAATTTAGGGTGTAATTTGATGAAATTGAAAGTTTACGATTTTTTTTTCCCTCAAATTTTAAATTTGGAACTTTATGGTTGTTAGCTTGTTAATTTTTTTCTCTAATAAATATGACACTGTTCTTTTATTCGTTATATAAAATAGAATAGGTTATTTGAATTGTAAGAATCAAACAAATGTATCAATTTATATACAATGCATATGAATTAGATGGGACAATGTTAATCATAATTTTGATAATATAACAAAATATAATAACATTTTAAATTTAAATAAATATAGTACAAAATGATTTGATATGATTATAGTACTAGAAATTTTCTAATTATTATTTGGGGAAATTAGGATGCTGGTGGGGACATGGAATGTTGGAGGAAAGCCACCAAAGGAAGGTTTAAATTTGAGGGATTGGCTCAACTCTCCAACCCCAGTTGACATTTATGTTCTTGGGTATGCTCACTCTCTCACTTTTCTCTCTCTCGATCTTTTTGTCATCGTTGTCATCGTCATCATCCTCGTCAAAACATTTGAAAATAGAAATCAAATTGAATTACGTAAACTAGCGAGCTATTTATCTAGAAGCTCTCTTAATAGTCAAGACGTTAGTAATTTATCTTAAAAGTGGTAGGTTTTTTTTAAACTTTAAGAGAGTGTTTAGGGCGCTGAGTGAGTTATTATAGTCGGTGGTTATAATAGATGTGGATAATAAATACTATTGAAGTTATTAGAGTTACTTTATTGACGGTAGATTATAATAGTCGGTGGACCAAACACATATTTTATAATAACTCAGTTCATCCAATTCCAAGTCGGTGTCCTAATCACTTCTTAAGTTTTCTAAACTTAGATTCCGTTATACTTATTCTCGAGCTTTACTCAATCCAAGCCTAAGATACTATTCATATTCTTGGATTTTTTTAAAAAAAATTATGTGAATTCAACCAAGATCAAAATGTGAATCGAATCATCAACCTTTAACATATAAGTTAAAGTTATGTTAAAATTGTTGCATCATTGGTGGCTGTACATAGAAAAACGTGTTAAATTAAAGTGATTGATTCTAATCATGGGCCCATGGAAATGTGTACTTGAAAAGTCTTTTCAATATATTGCCCAGGACTGACTTACTGCCGGCCAATCCCAATATTCTCTCTCTCTACCTCCTCACGCGCCGCCGTGAGCGGTGGTTGGTATTTTATCTCTCTTTTTTTGTTAGTGTCTTTCTCAATTGTTATTTTTGGTTAAAAGATACAGGGTAATATGCATTTTTGGTCCTCAAAGTTTGAGTTTGATGTCTATTTGGTCCCTCAAGTTTTCAAAAGATAAAAGGGAAAATGCTTCTATTAAATTAATAATTTATTTTTGTAATTAATTTTACCAATTAATCAAATAAAATAGACATGCAATCTCATACACAGCATGTAACGATCCAGTCAACATTCCGTTAGGTTAAAGTTAAGTCAATGACTATTTAGAACTATTTTGTCAAGTTGGAGTACTAAAGGGGAGAATTTCTAGTACATCCGTGGTAGGGAGTTTTTCCATACTATTGTCTTTCAAAAAATGACAGGTGGCAAAATGGGTTAAAATAATAATATATTTAATAGGATGGGTCCCAGTTCAACACCCATTTTGCCACGTGTCATTTTTTGAAAGGCAGTGGTATGGAAATGGAAAAACTTCATACCACGGATGTACTAGAAATTCTCCCAGTACTAAAGTGTACCTTTTGAAACTCCAGGGACCAAATAGACATTAAATTCAAACTTTGAGGACCAAAAATGTATTTTGGCTAAAGATAAAATTCGTAAACAAAATGTAAAAAATTGGAATTGGTAAATATATATTTATTTTTTTACAGATCTTGTTAGATCGGGAATTTTTATCTTTGATAGTGATAAATAAGAAGTTGGGAGAAATTGGAATGCTTCGAAAATTATATTTTTATTTAATTATTATTGTTGAAATTTTAATAGTGAATTCTAAATTCTGACCCTTGAATTTAAAAAAGTGATTTCTTCATGTCTGTTTCTCAGTTAATTTTGTAGTTATAATTTTTTATTTTTTAAGAAAATGATTTTCTTACTAATTGATTGATTACTTGTAATATTTCTTAATAGGTTCCAAGAAATCGTGCCTCTAAATGCAGGCAATGTGCTTGGGGCGGAGGACAGTGGCCCTGCTGCCCAGTGGCTAGCCCTCATCCAGCAAGCCCTCAACACCGACGATATCGATTCATCGACGTCTAACAACCAGCAGCAAGCACCCCAGAAGCCAAGGCAAAGTTTCTCGGACTTACTCGCTTTAGAAGACGACAATGACAATGCTGAGACCGGAGTGTGCTCGCCGGGTAACCAGATACAGAGACGGTATTGCCTTGCAGCAAGCAAACAGATGGTGGGCATTTTCTTGTGTGTGTGGGTTCGAGCAGATCTTTACAAACACGTCTCGAATCTGAAGGTCTCCAGCGTCGGGAGAGGCGTCATGGGGTTCCTTGGCAACAAGGTGAGCCACCATTGTGTTTAAAAGAAACTCGAGTTATCGAATTTGAATCGAACCCGAATGATGTTTTTTGTGGTGCATTGACAGGGATCTGTGTCCATCAGTATGACATTGCACCAAACAACCTTTTGCTTTGTTTGCACACATTTGACCTCTGGGGAGAAGGAAGGTGATGAAGTAAAAAGAAACTCAGATGTGAGTGAAATTTTGAAGAAAACTAGGTTTTCACATTCCTGTAGAGCTACTACTGGAGCACAGCCACCCCCTCCCGAGACCATATTGGATCACGAGTAAGTTTCCTTTACTTTCTTACTAATTGCTCGATCTAATCGAACCGCTCATAAAACCTGTGATTCTAACATTAAATTATATGCAGCAAGGTCATCTGGCTCGGGGATCTGAATTATCGGCTTTCGACTGGCTGTGGGGAAACATACGAACTTCTTAGGAAGAACGATTGGCAGGCGCTTCTAGAGAAAGATCAGGTGAGTTCAATTCCGAACGGGAACTTCAACTAGATATTGTTTTTGGTTTTGAACATGGGAATTTGACAGTTTTATTTTATCTTTTGGCAGCTAAAGTTAGAGCAAAGGGCTGGTAGAGTGTTTAAAGGGTGGGAAGAAGGACGAATACAGTTTGCTCCAACTTACAAATACATCACCAATTCCGACCATTATGTTGCATTGACCTCCAACTCGAAGCCATCGAGAGAGAAACGGCGAACTCCAGCTTGGTAAGTTTGCCAGTTCTGCTAATTCTGGAAAAATCCCACCTGCAAAAAGTAGAACTTTTTAACCTGCAAAGACGGGAAATGTTTCTGATTGGTTTCCTTTTATCGAACACTTAATAGGTGTGATCGGATCTTGTGGAGAGGAGTAGGAATGAAGCAGATATGGTATGTAAGAGGGGAGTGCAGATTCTCAGATCACAGATCTGTTTACTCACTGTTTTCAGTCCAAGTCGACTTAGCAAACAAGAATCTAGCGACTACCAATTCTACCGTCACCGCTGCAACAAAACCGTCAATCGACACTGCTTTGCAATCCTTATCTGCAGCCAAAATCCAAGCTGAAGAGCTCTTGCTCAGGGCGGAAACCACCGACACCTCCCTTCAGTAACTGTAACTAGTAGTACTGTCACTGACCCACTTTTAGAAAGTAACCAATGTACATTTGATTTCCAAGTTTCCAACAGCTGAAAATTGAAAGCTGCAAGCTCCAGACTCGCTGCCTGGCCCCCATCGAACAAGAAGCAGTAGGCGGTGACTGATATATCTCGAGTGCTTGAGCTGTGAAGCGCAATAAATCGCGCCTGTGGGTCGGTCAACCATACATTTCAGTCTGGTGATTCTTTTATTTTGTTGAAGGAAAATGAATCAAATCAAGCAAGATGTGGGCATCAAGCTCAAAATTTTGGAATAGTTTTTTTGTAAAAATTGTAGATATAGGACTGTGAAATTGAAAGGTGGGCAGCAGGAGTGTATAAGAAAGCTAGAAAAATGGGAAATGGAACTGCATCTATGGATATATCTATTCTTACATTTATTTTATAGCATTCTTCGTACAAGTCTGTTCAGTTTCTAGATTACCGAAAGTTCAAGTTGGGTCCGTTTGAAATTATTTTCCAAGTGCTTGAAAATGTGTTTTTAAATGCAAAAAAATGTTTTTAAACACTTAAAAAGTCATTCAAAACAGATTTGTCATCGTCCATAAAAGAGTAATTTCCTACCATAAAAGAGTGGACTCGGCTTGCAACTTTCAGAACTAATTAAAAGAAGTTATGGAAACACTTGTAAACTCAACTACGGAAAGCACTTATATTGAAAATATGAAACTTCTTTTTCAGTTTGAAATGAAATATGGGGTAGATGAACCATATAATTAATTTCCAGATAAGGATTTACTTACTATGAACTCCCAAATTGAGTTCTACTATGGTAGTACTAGTGAAAAAAAAATGACACGAAAAGAAGAGCGAGTAACCTAATTGTATTGCATTGCAAGCAAACCACCTTTAACGTATCTGTCTTAAGATCCACAACAAGCCGACTTCTGAGCAGTTTGGGAAGACCCTGCTCCATCTGCTTGGTTTATCTTGATTGTTTGAGGCTGCACATCCAACCAACGAAAGAAATTATCGCTTTAATTAACTTGACGAAATAAATTATGGCTATAAAAACTCAAAAAAGTACATACCTCGGTCTTGGAGTCGCTGTCAGCAAGCCTTTGCTTGATATCCTTAGCTATGGAGAAGAAAACTTCTTCCACATTCATATTTGTTTTTGCACTCTGAAATATACATCTTCAAGATATATGATCTAAACTAACTATCCAGGAAACAAGTTCAAGAACAGTTAACTATTTTACTCACAGTCTCGAAAAACTTGATGCCATATTCATCTGCCAGAGCTTGGCCTTTTGATGTAGGAACAGCCTAAATCAAAGTTCCATTTTCAATTACCAATTCACTGAGACTTGAACAGTCATAGATTTATGGATGTGCAAGCACACAAATTGAAGTGACAAAAACGTAGAAAAAATGCATACCCTTTTGCTTTCATCCATATCAGCCTTGTTACCCACCAGTACCTTGTTGACATTGTCAGAAGCATGTTGTTCGATGTTACGAATCCAATTCCTAATGTCTGAATAAAAAAAAAATAAAAAAAATAAGTAAAAAGGAAAAGAAAATAGATAATGCGATGCCATGAAGTGAAAAAGGACGTTCCCTTAACGGAACTAAGGATTACAAAAGCTACTCTAATATACAACTGTCTTCAATGGAGAAATATCTGAGCTGACTGTAGGCTTCCTAGTTCCTACTATGAACTTAGAAGAGCAACCAGCATCTTCAGATTTTTAACCTTTGGTTTAAGGTAGAGAAGAATTACTGTTAAATGATGACTCATCTGTGACGTCGTACACTAGCAAAATACCCATGGCTCCACGATAGTATGCTGCAGAAATAAAATTTTACTTAGGATTTAGTGAACCTCCCAGAAACAGCAGGAAACATTTACATATGAAAACTAAACGATGAGATCAAATCCTTATGAGAAGTCAGATATATAGTGTCTGAAACTATGTCAGCATATAAATCTACATTTGAAATGTCTATAATACATCCAGAATAATTAAAAATAAGCATAAGTCCCTACTCATCACTCATCAGGTACTGAAAACTTGCAAGGATGGAGATCCAAGGATTACAAACATTTATATGAGATCAATCCTATAGAAATTTTAAGAATTGCATGAAATAGTACGCAGGATGAAATTAGAAAGAAATAAAAATGACCTCTAGAGCCATTCTACAATTGCATATTCCAATAATAATGCTAATAAGAGTAAACGTTAAGAATGTATACACACCAGTTGTAATTGTTCTAAACCGCTCCTGACCAGCGGTATCCCAAATTTGCAATTTAATTCGTTTTCCATCAAGCTCAATGGTTCTAATCTTGAAATCAATGCTGTTCGAGTACAACCAAAGCAATGAAATCAGGAAGACCAGGGAAAGGAAGTAAAAAAATAAATTAAAAAAAGCATTAATTTCGGTCCCGTTTGATAACCATTTGTTTTTTTTGTTTTTTGTTTTTAAAAATTAAGTCTATAAACACTCATTCCAATCCACCTATGGAATTATTTTGTTATCTACCTTTTACAAGTGTTTTCAAAATCCAAGCTAAGTTTTGAAATTTTTTAAAATATATATATATATATATATTAAAAACTTGTTTTTGTTTTAGTAATTTGGCTAAGAATTCTAATGTTTCCATAAGAAACATAAAAGTCATCGTTATGAAATTGTGAGACAACAACCACAATTTTCAAAAACCAGATAGTTATCAAATGGGGCCGATATAGCAATGTAGAATACACGTACCCTATGGTTGTGATGAAACTAGTGGTGAAGGAGCCATCGGAGAACCGCAAAAGAAGGCAACTCTTTCCCACACCTGCCTTGTCATGTCACAAGAAATAGCTTGTGAATTTGTAATTTAGGAGTCCAAGTAGAAAAAACGAAATCCTACCGGAACAATACAACTCTCACAAAACAAGAACTATAACAACATTCATCCTTATCCTACAAATGAGTCAATGACAAATCCTTTCAGAAACTTCACCGCTAATCCATCAACAAGTAATTATGCACTCTAGATTCTAATCATGAAATCCTCTCATCATGTCACAAGAAACAGCTCGTGAACTTATAATTTAAGCAGTTCAAGCAAAAACATGAATTCATATTCGATATAACACAACTCTCACAAAACAAAAACTGTACCAATGACAAATCATTTCGCATATTTCACCGCTAATCCATCAACAACATATTACGCAGACTAGATTCCAATCGAAACATCCTCAAATCATCGATAATAATGAAACAATAGCGAACATTCGTATACAAAAACAAAAATCCAATTAACATCAAGTTATTTCACAATTACTGATTCTAAATCACATGAGACCGCGAGATCGCAGGTGGAACAAAGGAATAAAGCAAAATTAACGCACCGCTGTCGCCGATCAGCAGAAGCTTGATGAGATAATCGTAATCGGCTCGAGCTCGTGCAGGTGGAGCAGCCATTGAGAAGAACGAGGAGTACAGATACAAGATCTGGAGAGAAATGGAAATGAGAGAGATGGCGTCGCCTGGTACGGCGGTACCGAACGGCCGTTGAAATCGTTTTCCGGGAGCGGAGAGAGGATTTTTTTTTTTTCCTTTTTTTTTTTTTTAAATTGCTTCTGGTTTCAGTCTTAAGGCTATGGGGGGAGAACTCCGTGACCGGTGGATTTTCATACGATTCCATATCTGCGTTGATCTGACGGACGAAAATGAATCTATGAATCCGCGCCTTCAATTTTTATAGGGGCACTCTTCTGTGCAGCAGTTCTGGAGTATACGACGTCGTTTGTTTATGGCTGGAAATAAGAAAATCGAAATGCCCACCCACACGTGCCACGTAACAACAGGGGGAATCATTTTTCGAAAATTTGAAATAATTAATATGATTCAATTCTTTTTTTCCAACATAATACATAGGTTAATGATAATTAGACATATTTTTTTTTCTTGGTCTAAAGTTTAATTTTTTTTAATATATATTTTGTTCATTCAAGCATAGACGATGGACCAACATGAGTATAGACATAAAACACATACACTCTCGACCAAAAGATTAGAGGTTCGAATTCCTCACCCCACATATTGTTAGAGAAAAAATAAACTCGATAGATAGGAGATCAATTACTATTCCAAAGGTATATGATTCAATCTTCCGACCCTCCAATTGATGAGCTCGTTTTTTTTTTTAATGATTTTTAATAATAAAAAGGTTAAAATTACACAAAAACATCTTTGAACTTTAACATAAGTTTCAATTATGTCTCTGGACTTTGAACATTTTTTTATTTAACCCTTGAAGATTAAAATTATTCCAAAAAATACTCTTTGAGATTTTTCCTGTTAAAATGAAATAAATAAATTGATGAGATTGTTGAAGGTAAAAATCTGAATAGCGTACATAACATTATTTACGACTTAATTTCAACTACATATAAAGTTGAGATCGTTGTCGTCATTCATTTTAACTCAAGACATATTTTTGATGTCATGTATGTCTCCCAACTTTTACACATATTTGTTGTGTCATGTCTATTTTCATTTGTCGTTTTAAAGGGAAAAATCTTCAAAATTATTTTTTCAAATAATTTCAAAGTTCAAGAGATAATATACAACTTTTCAAAGTCTATGAACATAATTGAAACCTCTCCTTAAAGTTAATGGATACTTTGTATAATTTAACCCGGTGAAGATATGCCAACTTAAGCTTAGTTCAACTAACAAAGATGTATCAGAGTGAGAATAGTTCTGCGATAATTGACATGTACAAACTATTTTAAGGGATGTTTGGGGCACCAACTTATCAATAAAGTAATTACATTGTATTAATATTATTTACTATTATAACCACCTCATTTAGCATCTTAAATCAATGGAATATAATTTATGATTTGTAATTTTTAAGAATTTATATTACTTAAAAAAAATAAAATCTTGTTAAATCATCCATTTCGTAACTTTGCTAGTAAGTAATGTCAAATTAGACTTTATTTAGTTAAATCATTCATATCTAATAGACATGTCAAGTGATTGTTGGTCAACGAGAAAAAGCTATGTGTTTAGATTAAATCTTTTAAAATTAATAAAATAAATAAATAAGTATTGTTGTTGAGTTGACCTAAAACTTACACTAATGAGATGGTATGTTCAACATGTTTTAAGTTTAGGTAAGTTTTAGATCAAAATAAAAAAAAATAATTAAATAGATATTGTTATGAGTGGAGCTAACCCGCAACTAGAAAATTCATATTAGTGACATATTGTTCCCAACACCGATGTTTAAGTAAGTGTTTAGACTGAAGTGATACCGAGTTGACATCTAAGCTCGATTAAAGTCAAGCTCAATAAGTAATATGATGTATTAACTTCCGATCACTTATGTCTGGCTAGAAAAAATGATTTGCTACATTTTTTTATTCATGATGTAGATGTGAGCCCTAATCGAAATCCACTCAAGCGTGCTCATCTTATCCATAATAAATATTATTGCCAACATTTATACTGCAAACTATTTTTTTTTTAGTACAACAATATAGGAGTTACAACTAGCGATAATTGGTTAAATTGGAGTGCACCTTAATTTTGATTTTAATTAAGTACCTATGAGACTAGAATATCCAATTATATTGTCCCAATTATCTAAATATAACTTACGATTATTGGTTTAGGTTGGATTGACCTGAACCAATAATAAAAGCGAGTGCAATTTCGACCGTGTTTTGAAATGATAAAGTTGAGATTATGCTAACCTTTTCCAATTTTTGCGAAAATTTGAATGAGGTTGATGTAATGGAAGCTTTGGCGAAACACGAAGGTTTGTGCATTGTAGTAGAGGCCGACTTCCAAGAGTTTGAGGTGGAAACTAACTCTAGTCGTGTGGCGATCATGCTTCAACAAAACAAAATGTGTGAGATTTCAGAAGTTGGGATGATTGTGAGCGAAGCTAGGGCATTGACTAACCAGTTTCGAAAGTGTAGTTTCCACTGCCAAAGCGAGCATAGCTCAGTGGGCATATGTATATCTTGGTGACCAAGAGGTCTGTGGTTCGAATCCCCCCCTCAATGTACTAAAAAAAAGTGTAGTTTCCACTATTGTCGACGTCATTGTAATCGCCGCACACGAAGTGACACAAGGAGCGTTGCGGTGGAAGATCTCTGAAATTCTGATGGAAAAAGTGTCGATGGGAATGATCGAAGTCTATGAGCAAGAGAAGAGAAGAGAGAAACTCGAAAGTAAGGAATGCTTTTAATGAAACTTAATGTTGTGCTTTTGCCAAAAAAAAAAAAAATTGGAATAAATAAAAACATCTTAAAACCTAGCACAAGTTCATAAATTTTCAACTAAGGTGATTTGTTGTAACTCCAAATAATCAAGATGAAATATTATATCAGATAATCCATTTTAAATATCAATAATAAATTTTCACATTGATTTTTTTAATTTAACATGTAGACATAGAATTTAAACATTTAATATTTGATCGGAATTATAATGTTTTTAGTCATTGAACTATATTCAAATTCATTGAATTTAGCCAAAGTGAGCATATACATAATAAATATTTGATAAATAAAACTTTTAAAACCATCCAAGAACTTTAAAACTAGAGGGATTTGGACACATTTCATTCATACCACCACACTTGAACTAAAAAAAATCAAAAACATCAATTTATTCTTTATGGTTTGGCTTAGTTTATATATAGTTTTTTTTTTTTTTTGGTCTATTTCAATTTAGTTCTTAGTATATTTCGATTATTTGTGAGGTTTAACATGACTATAAAAGCTAAATTAAAAATTTGCAAGTTAAAAAGATTAAAATGAAACTTGTTGGTGCAGAAATCTGGACTCTCCGTCGGCAGGCTTCGGGCGAGCAAGTCGGTCGCGTAGTTCAAAGTCGACCTACGCAGAGAGATAAAGCTTGCACCGGTGTGAAGTTGGGCCCACACCACTTTGATGCTTAAGTTAGACAGAGAATGCTTTAAGCGTAAGCAGGAATGAGAGTAGAGTGTCTGGCTCGCAATACCGTCAATGAAGGGTGAAACTCCATATTTATAGGAGATATGAGCGTTAGTTGTTATGCTGACGTCGTACGCCTAGTAGGTGGCGTGTGTCAGGAGACGCCATACGCCTTGCCCGACATTTCGAGAGAGTAGACGGCGTGTGTGATCGAGTAAGGGGTCAACTGAGCCGAGGGCCAAACTGGAGGTCGACTGAGATGGAGGTTAGCCGAGCTGACGGCTATCTGGATGAGGTGTTGGCCATGGGGTATAAGTATGGTGAGCCCAACAATGTAGGCCTATGTAGATTTCACCCATAACAAAACTAACATGAACTAGAGACTAAATTGAAATTTTGAAACTATATCAAAATTAGAGAAATCAAATTTGTAATTTATGATTTTGAAAATGGTAAACTAAGACTAAAGTAACTTAAAGGTTAAATTGTAAATGTAGTCCATATGATTTGAAGAAAAATAGAATAATTTAGTCTATTTTAATTTTAAAAGTTAGAATTTTATTTCTATGCTGAATAAAAATTGAGGTATTTTTATCGATGATCCCTTTAGGTATTGTAATGTCAATTAACCTGAGTTTGTTGGGAACGGTCGCGAGTAAAAAGTCTGTTAATACCCTTCACTCAACATGACCACTAGAAGACGACTATACTATTCTCGTGCTCAACAGATGGTATTGCACTAGCATGCTCCTAAAAACCTCATAAATAAACTTTTGTAATTTAATCTTCTAAAAAAAGGAATAAAAATAGAAAAAAGAATTAAGAAGAAGCAAAGCAAACGTCTTCTCCTCCAGTACATAAAGCCCCATCCTTCACCTAAAACCCTTCAAAATCCATTTCGCAGAAAACCAGTAAGAATCACTCTGCGATTCTCAAACTCGAAACGACAACCATGAATTCCTTCAACAACACCGCCAATTTTGACAATCTTCTCCTTCAAACTCTCATGGGTAGGCTCCAAATCCGGCCCCCAATCAACAACAACAACAACAATCCCCTTCTCTCCCAATCCCTCGAAGATCTTCTCTTCGACGCCGCCAATCTCTCCGACGACGACAACGACGAGAACAAAACACAGCTCGCCAAGGAAGAATCGAAGCTCGAGAAAGAGATTATTCGCGTCATTCTCGCCGGAAATACCGATTCCCTAAAACCCAATTCCGGCCAGGCCGTCACGATCGGCGAACACCATATATGTGTGGGGTTTCATGAGGAGAAGGATTCGGATTATCGTGTTTGGGAATGGCATGGACATATTATGTTGTTTGATGAAGAAAATGGGTACTCGCCGGAGTATATTTATGGGAATTACTTTGAGAGGCTTCAGGGGAAGGTTAACCGTGAGTTGAGTAAACGGAAGGAGGAAGAAGAGGAGGAAGAAGAAGACGATGATGAAAAAGAGGAGAAAGTGGGCAAATTAGGTCTTCGGGAGTTGATTGATGGTGGTGATTCGAGTGGCGGTCGGATTCTTCATCGTAATGTCAATGCCAGTTCTCAAAGGTTTTGCATAATTTACTTTCTGTCTTGCTTTCATTCCTTAGAAAATTATGTTCTTATGAATTTGAAGAGAACAAGAAGTTTAACCATAACAAGCCACAAGAAGATGTTCTTTAAAAACAGTTTCTAAAAGACTTAAACAAAATCAGAAGGTTGTTTTCTGGAAAAGTTTCCAAACAGCTCTTGTTTTTCCATAGTTCGGATGAAGAATACAGGAGCTGAGAAGTAAAACAAGTGGGACTTTCATATTCTTCAATGGGGTTTTGGAGTAGCCACTTAGTTTTCTTTAGTTTTAACATGTGGGGTGGAGATTTGAACCCTAGACGCTCGACCCATTGGGTGTATACCTTAACTTGTTGAGCTATGCTCAGGTTGAAGAGTAGCAACTTAGTTTTTATTATCACGTGCCATTGAGTTATCTGCCGTTTGCCAAGTTCGTGGAGTAGACCATTTCTCTCATAATCCTGTAGTTATTGTATGTTCAGACATGGATTCACCTTCCTGACATTAGAGAAAACTATTTTTATTGATTAGGTAAAGGACTTATGGATGGAAAAGTCCAGGCAGATCATATGTATGTTGTTTGCATAAATGAAATTTATGGTTATCATCATTGTTGTAATTCATATGTGGTGGTACATGGAACTATGGAAGTGAACATGTTGATTAGTAATATCAAAATCTTAGTAGTAAAAGGAGTTTAGCTAAAGTCTCGAATGATAGTTCACAGAGGAGGTGCTATTATTGATGCAGTAGAAATTACCATGACAGAAGCTCAGCCACATGAATCCTCTGATGTTTTCTTTTAATAATAAACCGAGTTTTTATTGAGAAATATAAAAGAGTAGTCAAGGGCATACAAAAAACATAGCCCAACAAAAAGAATCCAAAAAACTGCAAAAACAAAACAGGGCTCCAATCGAAATGAATCCTCCAATTGTGATTTTCTCTCTGTCCCATTGGGTTATCCACTGCAGATGAATTAGTTCCATTTGAACAGCCATATATTTGGGAAACGAGACATCTGTAGAACCTACAAACCTAAACCCTAAACCCTATATAATCCCGTTTTGAAATCGATTTTGCATCTTTTCGTACTCTTGATGCCATGAATAAATAAGCAGAGAGAGGCATAGTCGATATTAGAACAGCACAGCCATATATTTACTTCCATACTGTAAGATGTTTTGAACAAAACAACTAGTGCAAGGAAGCTTTCCATTCTTTTTTGTCAGAATCTTATAGCAGTATATGGCTAATGAGGTAGATGTTCCTACAAGCTATTTGGAACATGCTTTTAGTTTTTAGGTAATTCATGGTAACCTTGAATGTAAGACCAAAGGAAGTCTCTTCAGTACACTTGCTCATAATTCTTTGTTATGTGCTTTATATTCTGAGAGGTCGTATGTGAAGGTTGTATTGTTGCTTGATTGTGTTAATTGGAAACTTTGAGTTTTACGTGTTATTCCTTAGTTCTTCTCGGTTTTCCCCCTCTTTTGGTTTGGATTTGAAGGAAGACTCAAATCCCTGTCGAGCATGGAGTGTTGCTATACCATTGCTGCTAGATAGATCACTTTCATTATTGACTTTCTTCTTGTAAATCTTGAATATTTCAGACTAGATAGAGATTTACAATTGGGTCGAATTCCTATCTGCTAAAACCACGACCCACTTTCTTTCTAAAGTTTGCTGTTCCAACTCGATGCTCATACACTAATTCTATTCCATTATATATCTTGCCATCGACAGGTTTTAGTCAGCGGAGTCACGGTCTCTCGATCAGGATAAGAAATTCGGATACCAAAGGACGCTGCTATGGACTTCCGATTTACAGATTGCACCTGGGTGTTTCTGCAGTTAGGACACTGAACTTCTTGTGTATTTGGAAATTAAAGAAAAATAGATGCATACATATAGATTCAGTGACAGTGTTACTCTGTTTGATCAGTTTCTTCATCATTTTGAATAATGATTTGCTCTTTACTCCACAGTTCACTTGTGTTTTTGGTCATTTTTGCAGGATTCTTTGCCTGTTTCTTGTTTTTGCGTTTTACAGATTTGATTGATCAGTGATTGATTTTGCAGTTTCAACCATTTTGTTTAAGAGAAACTCACATTTATTACTTACTGATCTGTATCTTCTCAGAACTCACAACTGTGAATCTCATAGGATGGTATATATATTAATCTACAATCTATTAAATAAGTTGATAGTAATACCTCCTCTTCTTTTTTTTTTGCACAACATGTGGGGTGGGGCCTGGGGGATTGAATCTAGGGCCAATCGATGGCTAGTTCATGCATTATGTCGGTTGAGTTATGCTTTGTTGGCAATGTCTACTGTTTTATCTAATAAGGTAGATTATATCATTGTGTTTTTATACGAGTTGTATTGGATCTTTTGAAGTGTTATGAGTAAAAGTGCTCTTTAAACTGAACTTCTTTTCTCTAATACTTGATTGAGTGACTGACAAGGAGAGAAATTATTTGAGGTTATCAATGTAGTTGACGATTTTGTACGGTTAGATGTTTGAGAGAGAAATTGTAAAAGTACTGATATTAGTCGAATTTTAAGATCCGGTTTCTAAGATGTGATTGAATAATTTATCCTAGAAAGGGGTTCAAATGATTGAAGATACTAAATTTAACTTTAGGAAAAAAAAAACACTTTTTCCATGTGGTTGCTTTTAATCATAAAGCTATGTTTCTTTTAGATTGTTCCTTGAGCATAGTATTGTTTAGCTATCTATTTACAGTAAACATTATAATAATCAAATATCAGATGCCTTATTTAATGGTTGAGTCTATTTTAGTTTATCTCATCATCTCATTTTTCTTTTCCTTTAAAACTATTTTCGTCGATATGTCGATATATCCGTAAATCAAAGGGTTCGATATAGATATTAGCGATAAATGAATATCTCTAATATTTTTTATAAATACCTGCAAAACTTAAAAAATATCATCTATTAATCTCAATATGGATATCGATACTAATAACAAGATCTATAACTTAGTTTGAAAGTAAAATAAACTTAATTATTAATTTAAATAATTTTTTTAAAAAAATTGATTTACAGAATTATCCGTTGATATCGACATTTCTCCGATATATCCATAGATATATCCGTAAAATTGAACTCCCGATATGGATATTTTCGTCATTGGTGGTATCTTCTGGATATTTTCGTCATTGGTGGTATCTTCGATATATCCATGGATATATCCGTAAAATTGAACTTTCGATATGGATATCGATATTTTCGTCATTGGTGTATCTGACTTTCCCTACAACATAATTTCAAATTTGTTATAATTTTATGGATTAAAGCGAGGATTGAACCCATGACCTCATAGTCACGGGCACAACCTTATGTCATTTGAGCTATGCTCGGTTTGACTTCATTTTAAATCTTGAACTTTGAAAAAAAATGAAAAACATAAATCATATCAATTACTACATTATTCACGTAAATTAATGTAATAGCAATGTGATGCAAATATAATATTATTCACATAAATTAATGTGATAGCATATGTGATATATTTTGAATTAAAATGAAGAGTAATAATATTAATGATCACAATGATCATAACTTGGAGTTTTTGCACAAAGATACCCCTTCGAGGGTCTTAATGCAAAATGACCTAATTTTTTAAAACGCATGTTTTTTTTTTTTTACATTTTCTCGTGATCAACAAGCTCCTTCAAGTCATTCGTACCATTCGCTGAGCGCGATCGCGAGAGAGACGACTACAGTGCCCTCGTGCTCAGCATAGTGCTGATGAAGTCAGCAAAGGAGCAAAAACATGCGTTTTCGAGGGAGAATCAAAAAAATTGCGACCCCGAGGGGGTCATCTGTGCAAATATCCTATCATAACTTGCTATATAATTTTTTTTTTTGATATAATAACTTGCTATATATTTGAAAATGAGTTGTGAATCATATGATATATATCTTTCGATTTTTACATATCATTGTCACATCAATTATCGTCTATTATCTTAATGGAGAAACTCTAAGGGCATGCCTTTGAATATCAATATCAATTTTTATCGTATGAAAATTGCGTTTAAAAGTATTAAATCAAACATCAAATTTATTTTAAATGATTAAAGAAAAAATTGAGAGTAATTTTGAAGGGGATAAATTCAAAGTTTAGGATGTAATTGAAATCTCCCAGACTGTTCAATACATAATCTCAACCGCAAACTAATTAAATTAAATCCAACGGTGATCTGCGATGCCACGCATACGATCCGCGTGAATATCCAACTGACCAATAAGAAACCACCTAATTCCACTATATAAACTCTCCCCACACAAAATTACAAAATCGTTCAATCCATTCGTCTTCAACCCGCCGCGCTTTCGCTTTCGCCTCCATTCCAGAAAATCTTCATTTGTTCAACAATGGCGCCAACGAAAGCCGAAAAGAAGCCCGCAGAGAAGAAGCCAGCCGAGAAGACTCCAACCTCGGCGGAGAAAAAGCCAAAGGCCGAGAAGAAGATCGCCAAGGAAGGCGGCGACAAGAAGAAGAAGAAGGTAAAGAAGAGCACCGAGACTTACAAGATCTACATCTTCAAGGTATTGAAGCAGGTTCATCCCGACATTGGAATCTCCAGCAAGGCTATGGGCATTATGAACAGTTTCATCAACGATATCTTCGAGAAACTCGCGCAAGAGGCTTCGAAATTGGCGAGATACAACAAGAAACCGACGATCACCTCACGGGAGATCCAGACCGCCGTGCGATTGGTGTTGCCTGGTGAGTTAGCGAAACACGCCGTTTCTGAAGGAACTAAGGCTGTTACGAAATTTACGAGCTCTTAGATTTCGGAATCGGTGAATTTTTTTGGATTAGGTTTACATTTGCAGCTATGGTGATTCGTTGTGTAGATTCGAGCTTATAGATTTAACGAATAACAAGTAATTTCTTCGACAGATTTCTTTTCTCTTTTGTTGAGCGAATGCTTATGAATTTTTGGTCTCTGCTTATAATGAATCTTTGTGGGGAAGAATTAGGGTTTCTGCTGATCCGATCTATTCTCTGTTCGATTCTTTTAACTTGTCGATCGATTTTTATCTGATCGTGCAATTCTTCGAGCAAATGTTCAATTTCTCGATCAGAAATTGAACGATTGATTGCACTTCAGCGGCATTGAACAATATTCATGACGATCGACGTCATTGATTGTGATTTTTTTTTTTTTTTCAAACCTTTCTATCTCGTGAGGTCCTAATAATTAATAATAAAATTGTCAGATATGATATTGATTCTTGATGATTGTACATACTTGTTGAACTACAGATAATCTATCTTAGTAGATAAGATTCTAATTACCATTTAAAAATTGATGATTTGATCATGTAGTTGTTAATTGTTGAACTGACCAACATAGTTTGATTGCTTGAGAATAAAATATCAATTATCCATAATTTGATCTTGCATACTTGACCTCGAGGACAAATATGTCTAGGTAGATAAAGACAACGTCATTTTAAATATTGATGATTTGATCATGTAGTTATATTGAGTTAAAGAGGAGTATAGTAGCATAGATTGATGAGTTTTTGCACAAATAACCCCTCGAGAGGAATAATGATGCAAATGACCTAGTTTTTCAAAAGTCCGTAGTACCCCTCGATTCGTAGAAAAAATATGTGACAGCGAGAATACCCTTTTTTTTTAAAGTCCGTAGTACCCTTCGCTTGCAATTTGTAGAGAAGAAAAATATTGTGATAGTGAGAATCGCGAATTTGAAGAGGGCTGAGCGAGAGCACTATAGACTTTTCACGCAATCACTTTGAGATTCGTGCAAAAATCTTAGATAAGACACCCATTACTATTCTATGTTTGGATAGAGTTAAAACACCGATTACTTCTAATGTCATGTGCATAGCAAAATAGATACGACACCAATTACCATCGTACACAATTTTAATAGATAAATACTGATTACTATTTTAGATAGCTTGATAGATAAGAGACTAATCACCATTATTGAATTATATAAGGTATAAACTTTTAAAGCCTTTTTGTAATTGAGGATAAGAAATCTAATTAAATGAATGGGAATTGAAATAAAGTTGGTGTAGACGAGAAAGTAGTATTTTTCATAACTAAAAGATGGAGATGATTCATTCTATAACTTTAACAAGGTGAAGATAAGAATGTTGGAATTGAGATTGTGCTTTGAAATCCATTTCCCCATTTTCTTCAAGGCTATTTATTTTATATGATTAATCATAGTATAACTAATACTCTTCTAAAATTTTGGAACCCACCTCTTCATTTATATTAAAACATATTACATATAAATTATTATGAGTCTAAATTTTCGAAACCTACCTCGTAACTTATACTTACAACTAAATCATTATATGAGTCTAAAATTTAGAAACCTTGCTCTTAACACTTAATGACCGTGACATTTTCCTGCGGCCCGACGACGTTCATATTCAGAATTTGGAATCTAAATTTGACACCTAATGCCATAACATTCTCCGACGACCTGTTCACACTCAAGTTCAGGATTAAGAATCCGAATTTTACACCTAATAGCTTCCCGACATGGTGTCATTCTCCTGCGACCTTGTTAACACTTGTAATGTTTCAAACAACACTAGAGTCACATAATTTCTAATCAACATTTCATAAACTTGTGATATTCAAATACATAAAATAGTGTAACTTCATAACCATTTCTCAATACTCATATATAATAATAACTTTCTTGAAATTCTACTAATAGTTTAGATAGTGAAAACATTTCGTAAATTAAACTACTCACAAAACTATTATTTTGACAATTTGAATCATAATGTTTTCACTTAAAATGTGTTTATTTTCTCCAAATTTCTTTACTTAGTAAATAGTTTAATAATTTACCAAATATAATTTTATATTTAAGAATTAAGTAATTTTAAAATGGAGAAATTTCAACCCGTGTCAATTTAGGGTAGAATAATAAAAAATATAGCATATTTTTAAAAGATTTACAAATATAGCATATTTTTAAAAGATTTACAAATATGACAATTTTTTTTTTATTATTATCATTTTTAACTATTCTCTTTATATAATAAAGAGTGTATGTAGTTTATTTTAAAATATTCTAGTGGTATATTATGGAAAAAAAATCCGACCTGCCGGATTCGAACCAGCGACCTAAGTATATCTGATTCAAACTACAGTCCTCCGCTCTACCAACTGAGCTAAGGTCGGATGCTTTAAATAAATCAAAATCATGAATTGTGAGAGAGGGCATAAAGATTTTAAAAAATGGCTCCAAATCACCCATGTGGATGAATAATTTTTATTTTTATTTTTGTTTTTTTAAAGAATATGTATGGATGCTAATTTGAAGTTGAACCTCTTAATTTTTTAGTCAAAGTTATAATACCTTAATTAGTTGAACTATATCATAGTTGTCTTGTGACCGTATAGCTACTGGTAGGGTTAGGCGGATGAGACTAATCAAACCGTACATAACCTTGAAACTTATGTAAAAAAATAAATACTTCTAATCAACTATTCCTTGATTCAAATATATATATATATATATATATATATATATCCAACAAACCTTATTATTTGCTTAGGATTAAATTACAAGTCTAGTCCCTAAACTTTCATGAACTTTAAAAAAAACGTTTAATAAATCTACAAACTTTAAAAAATATCAAATACGTTCTAAAACTTTCAATTTTGTGACCAACATGTTTTTAAATTTGCAATTTTGTGTCTAATAGATTATTTATCATTTGTAAAAATCCACATATCCACTGACTTGATTATACTGAGTCTATGTTTGGCCCACCGACTATTATAACCCACCGTCAATAGTATTTACTATTCACAAATTATTATAACCACCAACTATACTAACTAACTCAACGCCTCAAACAACCGCTTGGAGTTCCATTAAACATAAAATTTTATTCTATACGTAATAGATAAATTAATTTTTAAATTCTTTGAATATGTTAGACCTAGCTATTTAATATTTCTAAATTAAGGAACCTATTAGATAAAAGAAAAATTAATTGACAGAGTAACCTTCTAAATTTATAATTTAACCATCTAACCAAAAAAAGAAAAGAAAAGAAAATATAGATATTTTAGGAAATGGGCTTTGAGATAAGCAGGCCGGCCCAATAGGGAAAGTCCATGGAAATATCTAAAAAGAAAATTAATTCAGCAAATTGTCAAAACGTAGAAAAAAGACACGTGTAGATTTGTGATTCGTCCTCGCAGCCTATATCTAAGCGACCGATTCATTTCTCATCTTGACCCCAAAAATATCAGTTCCGTAAGATCCCAATTCCGCCACCATTTTCGACCTCATCCTCCCAAAATTATCCGATCCGCCTCCGTCTCCGCCGCCACCGCCGCTGCAACCCCGCCGATCTTGTTCATCATGTTACAGATCAGATGAATCACTGAACGAATTCAGGTTATCATGTTGTGAACCTTTGTTTTTTTGTGTGTTCTTTCCATTCGCAAATTTCGATTTTGTCTTCCCTTCCTGGCTTGCAAATCTGAGGTTTTGTTAGACCCTACGAAAATTAGGGTTTCGGAGAGCATTTCAGTATGCCTTCGGTATCTATTGATCTCTTCCTTCGCTCTCTTCTTCCTTCTTTGACTTCTTTTCATGGTGGTTCTTCATCGCATCGTCTGAAGCGGCTCGAAAAGGGTGATCGGCGTGGTAATCTTAGTTAACATGGAGTTCTTTTAGCGCATTTCGTGCTCTATTCCTATTCTTCAATCTTCTCTTTCCTTTTCCTCCTCCTCCTCCTTGCTCTCTTTTGGTCCGTTCGAGGTGTTTGGAATTTCTAGAGAAATTAGAAATTTTTTAAGGTAAGGGTTTCTTGTTTTGATCTTGAGGTCTTTTGGCGGTTGAAGCCTTCGAAAGCGAGTTACTGGCAATTGACTTCTCGTTCAGAGAAGAGGGTTTTTGCAATCCTGATTTTTCTGCAAGGTATAATAATAGCTTCATTCTTCTTTCTGAGTAGCTGGATCTAGCTTCTTTTGGGTTTGTTTTACAATATCTTCGCTATATGTGCAGGTTATATTATACTGAATGGACATTCTTTCCATTCATCAGAAGTTGGCTCTGCAAGATGTAGCCGGTTTGGATGATCTGCAGTCGTCTTTGAAAGAAATTGATGCTGTATTGTTTAATGATCTTGACGGGTCTTTTAAAAAATCTTTGAGCACTGAAGATACTCAAAGTTCAGAATGTAAGCGTGTTGTGAATTGTGGGGATGATTCAAATGATAGAAACAAACAAAAACTGCTTGAACTTCCCGAGAACAACTCATCTAAGAAGTGTTTAAGCAAATCCAAGTCCTTTCCCTTTCCTGCTGTAGCATCCCCTCCTAATGATTCTTCAGACAATGATAAGAAATCACGAACAGCGATGGGTGATGTGTCCTCTAATGAATCTGTGCATCAAGCCTTTGCACGATCAATATCTTTACCAGTAAGTTTTTTTCTCCTCAAATCAAGGAAAAGTTTGCAGTTATGTCTTGTGTATATGATTTCTTGTATTCAGTTATGTAGCTTTGCTAATATTATTGCTATATCTATTATTCTTTTCATGTCATAAAAAACCATCAATATCATAATTATCATTATTTTGTTTTAAACAACGTGATCTTAGAGATTATATAGTACGGATTTTTTAATGTAGTAATTGAATATGTTTTTTTCCTAGTATGTTATGGCTTTGTGTTTGTATGGAGGCAATTCTGCTGTGGTGGCTGTATGTATACTTTGCTTGCAAAGTAGTTGATTGTGCCATTGTGCATGACTGTGCAGAGTTGAGTCAGATTGTTTTGAGCAGCATAAACCTAAGATGATTGGCCCGTTTGATAACGATTTTGTTTTTGATAATTAAGCCTATAAACACTACTTTCACCTATGGTTAATTGTTTTGTTATCTACGTCTTACTGTGTTCTCAAACTCCATGCTAAGTTTAAAAATCTTAAAAAGTATTAAAAACTTGTTTTTGTAATTTGGCTAAGAATTATAATCTTTACTCAACCAAAGATGAGAACAATTGTAAGGAAATGGTGGGAAAATAAACACAAATTTCAAAAACCCAAATGAAAACGGGGCCTCATGTAACTCTGATTGCCCAAAGATTTGAGTTTGTTACTGACAAGACAGCACGTAATATGGCTTGTTTGTGGTTTTATACCGAGTTCTAGATAATGAATTTGTGAAAAGTAAATGTTAGTGAAGCCGTTCTGTTTTCTTTTCATGACCCTATCTTCTGTTTGCTGATATGACTTCTAATGTTCAGGATCCTTTGAAGCTTGTATCTGCGATGAAAGGTAGCCGAGAACAACTCTACGGGTCGTCTCCTAAGCTGACTGTGAAATGGGCTCCTGACGTGTACGATCCACCCCAGACATCTTTGTGTCATAGTGTCAAAAACAACAAGAAACAGCAGAAATCTAAGAACAGGAAGAATGGAAAGAAAGGACAGAAGAGCAGCAACTCTTCGCGTGGGAGTGGTGGCAGGGACAAAAGGCAGCCTCGTAAAGCCACCGGTAGTAGTTCTGATCGGTATCAAAGATCATTTGACTCTCACGACAGTTTGGTTAATACTCTCAACGAGTTTGAGAGTTTCGATGACGGGAGCTCAGACTCTCACTGTGGAAGCATCTTCCTGAAAACATCGGTCACGAAGGTGCACTACTCTGTTACTGAAGCCTTGTGAGCGTTATTTGTCCAAGTGTTCATCTTCTCTCACAGTTTCTGTAAGTAAATAAAATGTTGTTTTTGGTTCCTTTGTGATTGTGGATAGGCTTGGACCTAAAAAATGTATGACGTTTACTCGTTTGTTGTTTGTTTGTATGAGGGATTGTTCGAGGATTTATAGACCGTTTTGTTATATGATATATTGTTGGAAGTTTGCTTTTGATTAAACGACTGATGATATTTAGTTCAACCTTTGAAGGTGGAGATTCCAACCTCTCTTGGTTGGTCAAGAATTGGATGTGCTTTTTTTTTGGATATGGTTGAAGAATGAAAGTATTTGTCGATATGTGGATAGAGGATAGAGCCAAGAATGGAAGTATATCCTTGGGTAGAGCCAAAAATGAAAGTATATCTGTAAATCGGAAGGTTTGAATAGATGGATATTAAGGGTTAAATCAATGTCTAGTATATCCTTGGGTAGAGCCAAAAATGAAAGTATATCTGTAAATCGGAAGGTTTGAATAGATGGATATTAAGGGTTAAATCAATGTCTTTAATATCTTTTATAAATATAGTAAAATATTAAAAAAAATATCATCTATTTATGAATATAAATAATAACCACAAGATTTATAACTTAGTTTGGGAGTTGAAAGTTATATCAATTATATATCAATGAAATTGAAATTCGATATCAACGTTTTTATCTTTTGTTGAGATTTTTTTAGTTCTAAACTTATGAAGGTGGGGATTCTAACTTCTTGGATAATGTCTTAAATGTTGAACAATAATGCTTTGGTCCAAATTTTTTGGTCGATATATATCTTTAACTCGCACTTGAAGTTGACCGATAGTGATGTTGGTAGATCTGCTACCTACGCCTTACTACCGATACAAAAAATGCATCTCAAGTGATTAGGCTGACGACGGAAGCTCGGGACGGAGCCGTATGATGCGGAAGTCTCACGTACGGTTCCCTGAGAAGGGCTCTGAATTTCATCCGTTCCAGGTTCAAGTGCTTGCTCATCCATCTTCATTCCAAAGGCAAACATTTCCAATATATATCTTTAACAGTAAACTAAGTAATACTTTGGCAGTTTAGCAGTTGCGACGACTGTGTTTTGGATTGTTTTCTTTATGCTTTGTTTTGTATATATAAAAATTAGAAAACCTATTTACATGGGAGATCTGCTTATTTTGGCTTAATCTTTAACCAAAAAAAAAAACTAAAAGATACATTGAGAATATGACACCCATTTATTCAAAGCCTTGAAATTGTATCAACTCAATTGGATCTTGTCCCAAACAAGATAAGTTTAATAATTTAATCAATGGAACCCAACATACTTTAGTACTTTAAAGTATACACATGCTTTACAAGTACACCAAGGATTTTCAGAGTACTGAGTGTTGTAACTAGCTGCATTGCCAACAATCTATGTAGTATACTCTGCATTTATTTTGACATAGTCGTAACTCAAGTCGCAACCCCATGCTCGACCTTCTCCGTGTCCATCACCTGTCGATTGAAGCAACAAACTAACTTAGCTATATGAATTTATAAGACGTTTTCAGATAAGAAAGTTATCGAACGATACAAAATTATCATTTGAATATCGCCTGTTCAGAATTATATGAAATTAACATAGGGGATTAGTGACCAAGTGGAGAAGTGAGAATCTAATATGTTAATTTTAAGAAACTCACCTATGGAAATATATATTCTGACAGTATCATGGGTTTCTCCAGCTCTTCTGAGATAGTTACTAGCTGCAGCCCTGAAAACAGACACATTACAGTTTAGATTTGGTGATTGAAGAAACAATGAACAATCCATGAGGTTTGAGTTTGATTGTCTTTAAACCTGTCAAAAGATTGGGGTTCTCCTCCATCCATGAGTAGAATGTTTCCTAGAGACACTTTGAGTTTCATCTGCTCGAACGGTACCCCTGCGTACCCGGCAGCCGCTGCTATGCGCCCCCAATTCGGATCTCGGCCGAATATAGCTGACTGCAGCATGAAAACATAATGATGAAACATGCTTGCTTTCATTAAGGCGTCGGAGAAGATGATTTAAGTATGAAAATCATGCCTTTACAAGGGACGAGCCTGCCACCGAACGAGCAATTTTTGCTGCTTCGGCTTCTGAACTTGCACCATTCACTGCAACCTGTGGTATTTGCTTGATGTCAAAATGTTCAGATTATGGAATAGGTTATAAATGGAAGGTTAGTTTATAGAAATGCAGACCTCAATCAGACAGGTTGCTCCTTCTCCATCCCAGGCTATTGACTTGGCAAGGCCTTGCATCACCTGAAAATAAAAAGAAGTGATGTATGAAATATTTCTTTTTTCTTTTTCTTTTTTTTTGGTTTAGGGTTTGGGATTTGGGATTTGAACAATGAGATACATACCACATCAAGGCATTCTTGAAGTTGTCCTGCTTCTCGACTTTTGAACGACGAAATTACTTTAGAAGGAGATCCGGACAAGCCACTAGACAAAGCTATGACCGTGTCGTTAGTACTCGTATCCCCATCCACCTGTATCACGAAACCTAATTAAAAATAAATAAAAAATTATAATGAAGGGTAAAAGCTAAAGTTGGTTGTCATATTTGCAAATTTGTTGTCATTTTTTTCTTGGATATTATATATCAATTTGTATCTTTGATACAGTATAAGGTCAATGATATAGAAGTTCTTATATTTGTGTCATTTTTGCAAAACATTTATCATGCGACAAATTTACTGTTATTTAGGTTAGATATATTATTATCACAAAAGCCAGAAAAAAAAAAAGAAAAAAAACCCAATAATTTTCCTTCAAGTTTTAATATTTTAATTGAAATTTGACTAGCTAGTTTGGTTTGACTTGATTTATATTGAGTAATAAGATAAGTAAACTTTCCTCAGCATATTAATAAAATAGAAAAACAACAGTAAAAATATGAGTAAGAAAGCTGATCAGACAAGTAAAATAGTCAACACATATTAAACAATCATCATACCGTAATCTGATTGAAGCTTCGATCAACAGAAATTTGCACCATCTTTCTCCAAACATCACTAGCAACCACAGCATCTGTTGTTATAACCTGCCACATTGTAACAAATCAACATTAATGACAATAATCACAGCCACTTAACTTGTTCGAGAATGAACTGTAAAGTTTGAAGATACATACGCCGAGCATCGTAGCCATATTCGGGTGAATCATTCCCGAACCTTTCGCCATTCCTCCAATTCTTATGGTTGAACCCCCAATCTACGAATTTACAATCAAAACAGTTACTTGATCCTTTCTTCAACAAGTTTATTCGAACGCAACACCGCAAGTGCTTTTTATGTCGACGTTAGAACGGTACCATTGTACAGACCACAGCCAGAACAAGAAAATATAAAGTGGTTTTTACGTACTCGGGACTCAATTGCCACGCTTTTACTAACAAGGTCGGTTGTCGTAATCGCCACTGCTGCGGAAGCTGCACTGTAAACAGACTGATAAAATTAACAAGTACTGGAATGAAAATAAAGGGAAGGAGAAAAAAAAAAGTTCCTGGAAGAAAACTAATAACCCTGGAAAAGGGTCGACAAGGTCGAAGCCGAACATGTAACCGCATAAAATACAATTAAAACTAACTAACAGATTGAGGATTACCCTTCAACTGAAGATGACAGGGATCTGACTAATTTTGGAAGAGAATTCAACAGTGCATCCTGCATTTTAAGTTGGATAACTTTAGAATTCAATAAGACAATACAATACATCCAGTTGGTATATTTTCATCTAAAATACAAGACATAATCAATCTCCAAACCTTTTTTATTCTATGGCCAATTACCCCTGTAGATTCAACTAGTACTTCCTCTGGCCTTATTTGAAGGATCTGCAATCAAAGTGGTAACTTAAAAGTTGTACTGAAAAAGGATTAACAAATATGTTGTGAACACTATGAAGATGCATGCCTTAGCAAGATTGTTCACACATTCTATCACATCTTGATAACCAGCATCCCCCTGCAGCAACGAAAAGAAAATACTCTTAGCTATGTAAATACTCATCCGACACAGGCATCAGTTTCTAACTTCTCCAAGTCCAAACCGTATTCCGAGTTAACTACACAGTGCATCAAATCATATTCAATAGAAGTTGTCAAAACAACAACTTACCGTTGCGGCATTGGCTTGACCAGCGTTTATTATAACTGCACGTGCCTAACGAATTGTAGAACCGATCAAATTGTCGTTAGTAAATAAACAAGCACATGAAGTTACAAATTTAGTTAGTGACTATGAAAGCACTGTTTGTTGAATAGAGTGAGCCAAAATCAATGAACTTGTTTAGTTATATACCATAGATGAATGTTCTGCTGCTAGTTAAACATAATTCAAATCCATTATGCAAGAAAACCTACCGTTTCCAAAACGTTCAATGTTTTTTTACAGTATAACACTGGAGCTGCAGCAACAACATTTTTTGTAAATGCTCCTGGAAATGAAAATGAGCAAACTCACGGTCAGTATAAAGAGTGTTTCTCGAGCTCAGGTACAGCCTACGGGTGACTAAGTATCATGTGCTTGACTCGCATTCCAAACCAATCAGCACGAAAAAAAAGTTCAGAATCAATCAATGAGTTAATATATTCCCCAAGGACATAGCCAAAAACCACCAAAATCTTTCCTATAATAATCAATCTCTAGTTTGTCAAATAACCGAAAACTGATTATTATAGAATACAGATGGACTCAATAGCGAGTTCTTACCTGCAGAAATGGCATCAACATCACAAGTAACAAGTGCAAGGTCAGGTTTCTCTCCCTTTGCTCTTAACCCACCATATAGCCCTGCAGCTTTGAACCCCTTTGCAGCAGTAACTCCTCCATCAATCTACAAAACAAGTTCATTTTTAGTTTGAACTTATAAGAAGTTAAAAACTGAGAAAACCTATACTTTCTTGCTTCAGTCTATCGCTTCCAGAAAATACTTTTCAAATTCCAGTTGAGTTTCAAAAGCAGAAAGAAACAGACTTCTTGAAACTAAATGTTCTTAGATTCTAAAATTTGGCATTTTGAAAAAGGTTAAATTACAAGTTTAGTCTTTGATTTTATGGTTGTGTCTAATAGGAGGTCCATGAACTTTAGAAATGTCAAATAAGTCCATCAACTTTCAAATTTGTTTCCAATAAAACATTAAACTTACAATTTTGTGTCTAATGGATTCAAGAATTTAAAACAATGTTAAATAGATCAAGGACCTATTAGACACAAAATTTAAAGAAACAGTGACTTATTAGTAACAAAATCCAAAGTTTAGAGATTTATTGGAAACTTTTTAAAGTTAAATTGAAAGTTCATTTACCTATTAGACACAAGATTGAAAGAGACTTATTTGAATCTTTTTAAAGTTTAGAGAGCTGACACAAATCTGAAAGTTCAAACATTAAACTTGTAATGCAACCTTTGAAAAAACTTATGTATGTTAGGAAATTTTGAAGTCCAAAACAAAACAAAGCCCAAGGCCCAAAAGTACTTGATTAAGCAATTGTTTTAATTGGCTTAAACTTTGGTTAGATTTGATTGGAGAGATCAAATAGGAAGGGCGGCACTTTTTTCTTATAAAATAAGCCAACCTCATTTCTTATTATCAATCAACAAAAAGGGAAAATAAGGCAGTGGGCATTCAAAAGAAAAGGGAAGCAGAATATCATAGGCTGAAACATTTTTATTTCCTTTATTTGTGGAGTGAGCTTTGTGAGAGAAAATAGAGAATTTTCTCTTGAGCGATTTTCCTTCGTTGTTGATCCCAAGCTATCGGGTTGTGATACTTGGAAGTCAATAGTCATTGTTGGGCTATTGAGGGTAGTTTGTAACGTTGAGTAGAGGGCTTCTTGTAATCTCCATTATAGTTGAATCTGCAGTTGCAGAAGACTGGACGTAGTCCCGAGATCGGGGCGAACCAGTATAACTTACGGTGTCGTTCTCTCTTTCCCTTATCTTTATTATTACATTTGTGATCGATAACTTATTTGGTTCTAACCTGTGAAGTGGGAACGAGAGATATAATATTGTTGTTATTCCGTTTTATTTATATCTCGCGTATTTTTCCCAACAAGTGGTATCAGAGCTTTTGGTTCAGAAATCATGGGAGCGACGAATCCAAAGAGTTTCGAAGGAGTCACAAAATTTGATGGGGGAAATTTTGGTTATTGGAAGATGCAGGTGAAGGATTTTTTAACCTGCAAGAAATTGCACAAGGCATTGAAGGAGAGACCGAAAGAGATGTCAGATGGAGATTGGGAAGATCTCGATGAACAAGCAGTTGCAAACATCAGAATGTGTTTGACAATGGAAGTTGTTAGTCTTGTAGCCAACGAGACTACCGCAATCAAGCTAATGGAAGCGCTTACAAACAGGTACGAGAAATCGTCTGCTAATAGTAAAGCATATCTTCTTAAGAAATTTTTTAACATGCAAATGGCTGAAGATGCATCTGTAAATTTCTATATCAATGAGGTTACCACTTTGGTAAATCAGTTAAAGTCTGTTAAGATAGATTTTACTGATGAAGTATACGCTATTCAGTTATTAATGTCTTTACCTGAAAGTTGGGAAACGATGAAGACAGCTGTGTCTAATTCGGTAGGAGAAAATATTCTGAAGTTTTCAGGGGTTTGTGATTTAGCTCTAGCTGAAGAAATTCGTAGAAAGAGTAGTGGTAGAGAGTCATCTACTACAGGATCAGCTTTGGCTTTGACTAAGGGTAAAGAATTTATGAAACCGAGTAGTAGTGGAAAGAAGTGGGGAAATAGGAATAAGGAGATAGAATGCTTTTACTGTCACAAAATAGGTCACTATAAAAGTCAGTGTAGAAAACTAAAAGAGGATCAGGAAAGGAAGCATGAGGCAAACATAGTTGATGATGCCGATGCATGTGTCTGTGTTGGAAGTGACACAGAAAGTTTTAGTAATTCATCTGATTGGATTTTAGACAGTGCAGCGTCAGTTCACATAACTTCAGATAGAAGTTTGTTCACATCCTTCACAAGAGGATGTCATGGTCTAGTGAGAATGGGTGATGGCAGAGTCTCCAAAACCAAAGGGATTGGGGATGTTAGTCTGAAGTTAGAATGTGGTAGTGTTCTGATATTGCATGATGTCAGGTTTGTGCCTAGAATGAAGATGAATCTCATCTCTATTGGCAAGTTGACAGATGAAGGCTACAGGAGTGAGTTTGGCAGTAGCCAGTGTAAACTCATACTAGGATCCCAGGTAGTGGCAGTTGGCCACAGAAAATCTACACTGTACAAATGTCAGTTGAATGTTGTCAAAGTATCAAAGAGACGGTGGATGCCAATTAAAGCTGCAGATGGTTGTTATAGAGGTGAGCCAGCAGCACTGATAGCCAAGTTTGATCAGTTGGATCACGATCCTTCAATTCAGAAACAATTGGGAAGTTCAGAAGAGAAAGTTGATGGCTATTGTCAACCCTCAATTGTCAGACACTTGAACGAATTGAAGAAGTCGCCTAGGCGAGTGGAGGCATCGAAGTGGAAGGCCAGAGCAGTTGCTAAGGTCAAAGGAAGGGTCTCAATCTTGGCAGCAGGTTTGAATAGAGAATTCAAGCCATTCTCAAAATATATCTTCTTCAAGAACAGTGATTCAGGGTTGAAGAAGATGTCAGTTGTTACCACTTAGCTGAAGTGGGAGTACGTGTCTGTCTTTTTCGTCTGGGAGACAGATCCACGTAGCGAGCTCATTCCTCAGGGCGAGCACAGATACACTACAGTTATTTTCTGATGGTTGCCTGTCTTTTGTAACTTTGTTATTTTACAGGTTTTTTGTTGAACCTTGAAGTTTGTCAAGAAGATCAGAAATAACAGTTGTAGTGGGAGTTTAGCCTTGGAGTTTGCCAAGGTGACCAGTTTCGTTGTAGTGGGAGGCAAGATTGTTGTTTTGTCTTCAAGTGGGAGATTGTTAGGAAATTTTGAAGTCCAAAACAAAACAAAGCCCAAGGCCCAAAAGTACTTGATTAAGCAATTGTTTTAATTGGCTTAAACTTTGGTTAGATTTGATTGGAGAGATCAAATAGGAAGGGCGGCACTTTTTTCTTATAAAATAAGCCAACCTCATTTCTTATTATCAATCAACAAAAAGGGAAAATAAGGCAGTGGGCATTCAAAAGAAAAGGGAAGCAGAATATCATAGGCTGAAACATTTTTATTTCCTTTATTTGTGGAGTGAGCTTTGTGAGAGAAAATAGAGAATTTTCTCTTGAGCGATTTTCCTTCGTTGTTGATCCCAAGCTATCGGGTTGTGATACTTGGAAGTCAATAGTCATTGTTGGGCTATTGAGGGTAGTTTGTAACGTTGAGTAGAGGGCTTCTTGTAATCTCCATTATAGTTGAATCTGCAGTTGCAGAAGACTGGACGTAGTCCCGAGATCGGGGCGAACCAGTATAACTTACGGTGTCGTTCTCTCTTTCCCTTATCTTTATTATTACATTTGTGATCGATAACTTATTTGGTTCTAACCTGTGAAGTGGGAACGAGAGATATAATATTGTTGTTATTCCGCTTTATTTATATCTCGCGTATTTTTCCCAACAATGTAGAGGAGATTAGAATACTTGAACAAAAACTTTAGTGCAAGAAAAGAACTTGAAGATAAACACAAGAACAATAAGGCAACTGGGAAATCTCCACCAAAGTATTGAAACAACCCCAGATATTCAAACTGAATAAAAACAATCAACAAATTCTCAAGCACACCCAGATAGCAAAAATTGACAGTCCCTGACCTGTTTCCATGGTCCATCAGGAATCACAATCGGAGCCTCCGGCAAATAACTGGCGGCGGCCTCATTCATAGCCACAGAAAACACTCCAGAATTCCTCTAAAACAAACAGAAAACAAGCAGAAATCAGCGATATAAATGAAAAACCAAAACAGAAAGCAGAAATGGGGAAAATGGGATTAAACATTGGTGTAGTTCGTAGCTAAAATCCGACCCAGAAACAGAAACATAGAGATGGAGGAATCGAAAACAAACCTTGTGGGATTGAAGAGCGGGGAATTTGAGAGATGGGTAATGAGGAACAGAGAGATACATGGGTATGTTGTAAAGAGAATGAAGAAAGCGATTGATTGATGCAGAGGAAATTAAGAAATGGGTTTTGTTCTAAACTGTAAACTTCAAAATGATGATCGGCAATTCGGCAGCCATTGCGATGGCGAAGAGGTATGTATGTTTGAGCACGTGAGGATCACGTGGGGTTAGATCTTCGGTTTACTTTGCAAAGTGCGAAGAAGAAGACTCTGAAAGAGTGAAGAAAAGTGGCGAAATTTGGAAGAATTCGATTTGGAGAGGCTTTTTTTTGTTCTCTTCGAATCGAATAAAAAATAAAAAATAAAAAATAAAAATAAATAAAAAAACTGATGTGTGACATAAAGAAAACCCTAATAACCCTAACTTTCAAAAATGTCAAAAAAAAAAAAAAAAAAATACCTTTAGTAAAAAAGTTTAAAAAATATTCCTGTATGAAAAACGTTTCAAAAATACATTCACAATTTTTTTTTTTGCAATGGTATTTTAATTAATGCGAGGATTGAACCCATGACCTCTTAGTCACGGGCACAACCTTATGCCAATTGAGCTATGCTCGGTTTGGCATACTTTCACAATTAACAACATATACAAAATTCTATTGTGAACGATTAAATTCTAACTTGTATGTATGACATAAAAAAAAAAATGAAAACGTAAATATCTAAAGTATTAAAAATCATGGAAATATTATTTTATTGATTCAAAAGATCAAGGGAACAGAACAAAAAGAGGATAAAATCGGTAGAGAATAGATCATATGTCTATGTTTTCATGATTTTTGTTTTAATATCTGAGACGTCCACGTTTTTCATTTTTTTCATGTCAGAAGAGTACAATTTTTGAAATAGGTAGTTCATGGGTATTTTGGATAGTTTTAACTTTTTTAAAAAAATACTTTTTAGGTTAAAAAATACTTTTTTGGTCAACTTTTTATGAAAGTCACAATTTAGAAAGTAAGTTTTATTTCGTAACAATTAAGTCTAATACTTTCAATTTTGTAACAATTTAGTCTTGTACTTTTAAAATTTATAACAATTTAATTATGATTGTGAAAATTTCTATCAAAATTAAGTGTTAATTTTTATTATGAAACGACTTAATCTTTTTAGTTTATAACCACGTTTGTTCCTAATCAAATTATTGATCTACATATTAAAAAATCTTTTTAATGAGACTAAATTGTTGTTTAAAATTAAAGTTCGTAAACTAAATTGTTACAAAATAGAAAGTACAACGACCCTAAAGTGTTTTACAAAATGGAAAGTATAGGGACCATAAGTGTTTTTTAACAACCATTTATATAAAAAGTCTATAACTTGTTATTTTTTGTTATTTGTTATTATTTTTATTTAAAATTGAGCAATATTATACATAGAGTGGGGAGATTTGAACATTTGACCTCTTAATCGAAGTGTATATGATGAATTATGATGAGACTGATAACTTGCTATTTATTGTTTAACTTTACTTACCTTTGAGGATTGAGGTGCAACATTAAAACTTTACTTACCTTTGAGGGTTGAGGCTTTTGCCTCTAACTTTCGGGCTTACACTTTTTAGGCTTGGAGGGTCGAACGCAAGGCGTAAGCCTCATACTCTAATTACACTTCTTTTTTTTTAGTTCAACATGTGGGATATGGATATGAATTTCTAACCTCTTGATTGAGAGTATAAGCGTTAACCAAATTGATTTTTTTTCATCAACATGACTCTAATGCTCAAGTCAGAAAATAGGGTAAAGAAGTGTGCTTAGAGAATAAAAATTCTATTTGGGCTTACCTCTATTGGAGTCATACTTTACTATTTATTTGAGGTTGACCTAGGGTTTTCTAGTTTTTCCCTAATGACTATATCGAAAGGGATTGAACCGGCATGGGCGTTTCTCTAAGTTGGGGGCACGACATGGTCGGGTTGGCCTAAGATCGATCAAGCTGCTTGGACTTCTAGTCCAAGGCACATCTTCCCTAGGCCATGGGCCCTAGACATGGTTGATCGGGCTCTGAATCTGTTTTCACTTCGAACTTCTTCATTATGATTTTTTCTTTCAAAATATTTGGTTCCATTCAATTTTACCCATGAAGAATCACTTAATTAGCCTTCTCAAGAACATGGATGTTATGAACAAATAGACAAACAACTTGTAGATTTCTATGCATAAAAAAAAAGCTTTAATGTTACCAAAAAAAAAAACCTTAAAGAACCATTTAGTTTTACTCGTCTCATTTTGTTATTTTGTTTTTAAGTTAGATAATAATTTGCACATAAGGTTCGTTAAAAACTAATAACACAATAAAACAAAATGCTCGATTGAGACAGAAAAATAAACTACTCATTTATTTGCTTTCTTCATCATCTTTTTTTTTTTTTTTTAATTTTGATCAAATAAAAAATAAGATTATGAAAACGATTTGAAAATGTCCAAACGTAGCTAAAATTTTAAAAACATTGTAGAATAAAACAAATAATGGTTAACAAACAAGCATAATAAGAAAAGTATTCAATCCTTGGAAATATCAAGATTTCAATTATACATACTGATTTGCTAAATAACTCGATGTGGAAATGTTGAGATTTCAATTGAAAATGTCAAGTTTTCAATTGGAACTATCAAGATTTCTATTAAATTCTTAATTAGGCAATAGATATATTATTGACAGTTTTATATGTTATTAATATATTTACAGTAATAAAAATAAGTTTTTCTTTTTTTACCCAATAGAAAAACCAATTGATCCCCTATAGCAGTATCAAACTCCTAAAAATATAATATTAATAGAAATATCAACCTACAGATGAATATTTAATACCCTTTGATCAATTCATATCTAACAATTAATTATCCATGCTCAACCAACTTATTGTATAAACTAGTGATCAAGAAATCAAAAATTCAATCCAAACAACAATTAAATGCCCATTTGAGCGATTAATTTTTACAAAAGAGAAAGAAACAACTACAATCACTCGTAATGGTTCATTGTGAATACTGCATAGAAAAAAAAAATGACCCAGAAAATAAACATAAAAATAAATGAAGAATAATCTGTCTACCTTCAGAAATAATGCAAATACACCAACAAAATAAAATTTGTAAACAAAGTAATAGATGCAAAAAATGAAAAGAATCACATTAGAACAAAATTTATGAGGTCATATATACACCTTTTTTTTCAGTTGCTGGGTGAGAGATTCGAACGTTAAGCTGGTATACGTATATGCCTTAACGAGCCAAGCTCAAGATGGCTAGGCATATCAGTTACTTATGAACATCACAATAAAAGCATTAAATTCAAAATTTTAAAAGAAGAGGGAGAGATTAGATGCATACAAATAGAGACATGAGATTGTTGGCAATACAGCCTCTTCCAAATTGAGCCTATGGCTGCAACAGCAAGGCATCTGACATTTCAGACTTTCTTTGTATTATTATATTTTACACTTTGGAAGAAGAACTACATGAAATATGATCAAAGTTAAACCACCACCAAAAAAAAAAAAAAAAAAAAAAAAAAAAAAAAAAAAGTGAGAGATCTCCAGCATGCATAATAAAAGGTCAGCATGCAAAATATTGCTTCTTTTTTTTTCTTTCTTTTTACTTCCTTTCGCCTCGCCCGCGCCCCGGCCCCCATTAGTTAACTATCTAATTTCTAGTTTGTACAAACAGAACAATCTTCCCAGGAGATGATTGTTGGCTCTGGCTGCCAGTCCAAACCAAAACTCGCAGCAATTATACATCATAACTATTGCTATGTAGGATTAAAAGGGGAAAAAGAATGAAATAAAATATAATTCCAACTTTCAGCTAAAACCTTTCCTTCCTTCCTTCCAAGGATCCTACTTTAATTATTTCAATAGAGACATGCGCACCGATCATTATGACATATTGTCGACCTGCTGCACCACCTTCTCTAGCATCGATGTTCCGTTGAAGATCGTCAGCTGGACCTCCCTCATATACTTCATCAACTGGCCAATCATAGACAACAATATGAGAAACGTTTTAACAGATGGCTATTTGCAGTTCATTGGGGTGAGGCAATGACTTGGAAATAGCTATATTAGCATATCATCCTGGAAATTTTCTAGGAGCGTTGGTTCAGGTTGGATTAAAAAAACAAACATTTTGGATTAAATCAAAAATGTTCAAGTTGAATTATTTTCTTACAATTGTTAGAAGAATAAATTTTTTGAAAGAGCTATTGAGTTGAATGAATAAGTAATTAATAGGAAACTTGACAACATGAACATAGCTCAACTGGCATATTGTATAAACTAGTGATCAAGAAGTCACAAGCAAAATCTTCCACTCCTCACCCCACATGTTAACAGAAAAAAAAAAATATATATATATATATATACACACACGAAACTCATGTATCAAACTCAACTCTAATTGTGTTTGTTTTCTTAGCATCTCTTTATACCATGATTTTCATCTTTTTAAGGAACCATTAGAATTTTCGGCCAAATTCCAAAACCAAAAACAAGTTTTTAAAAATCACTTTTGTTGGAAACAGTGTTTATAGGCTTAATTTTCAAAAACCAAATGGTTATCAAACGGGTCTAAGTGATAAAAAAAAATTGTATGCCCATAAAAGGCAACTATAGCATCATGAGATCATATTACTTACTTGTTCTTCACTCATCTTTCTGAAACCCAATTTCTTGGTCCAAATTGATTCAGCATCCTCGGCTGCAGGGAGTACAAGGTTTTGCACATTTAGGGAAGAAAGTAGCCGCTCTATACAGGAAAACAATACTTGGAAGTAACCCTGCCCACCAAAGAAAAACAAAAAAAGTCATATATAAAGAAAGAAAGTGGAGATGAAACCCCACATTCTAACAGCCAGGACCATGCCATGGCCTTCTCAATAAGAACCTTAAAGCACCTACCTTGCCCTGATGCTCTCTACTTGTGGCAACAATAGGAAGCTCGGCAACTTCACGACCAAAGATCCTAAGAAGACCAGCCGATACAACTATTGACCTGAGAGGCAGAAGACCACAAGAATGTGAGGGAATCGGCATAGGAAAAAGAAAAGAAAAAAAGTAGTACAACGTTAGCTAGATCGTCATACCTCACAATTAGAACAACACAATACATTCCTCCAAACTCTTGTCCAGATATATTTCTCCTGCAGCGAGTCAAGATAAATCAAACAGTGAGTCACAATATATCAAACATCTAATCATATAAATACACAAGTTCGAGCCTCGAGTATGCATCTTTCAAAAATCATATAAATACACAACTAGACTAGAGACAATTCAGTTAATGAGCAATAGGGAATGAATTCAACTGGACCCTAGAGTCTTTCCCCATCATTTTAAGGAAACAAACAATAGTGTTATGCCATGGGAAACATGACCATGTTGACTTGACCAGTTCACCATAATTTATCAATTGAAAAACTAGCCTACCTAAGAAGCAATATAACTTGCCATAAAGAAGTTCGTAGAATTAAAATGGATAAAGAGAAATTCAACAGCTCCAAATATTTATCATGCCAACAAAATGGGAATAGCCACAAGATATAACATTTATCTTACCCATAAACCATAACAGGTATCAGATCACGACCTGATTTTGCAACAATAGGATCAAAACATTCCTGTTGAAGAAATAAGAGATGTGATTAGAAATCTAGAACTAATCAATTCAATCAAACCTGAAAGGATTAACTCAAAAATGAAAAGAATATTCCAAGGGAATTTAACTCCTGATTTGAAAAGCTTAGGTTTGTGAAGCCCATATTTGGATTACAAGAAGGAATGGGTTTTAAAATTTTGAATTTGTAAAGTCTGTGGATTTGAAATTTGAATACGAGGTTGAAAAGAAGAAGAATGAATCGCTGGAGTATCAGATTATTATGGAGAAGCATACTCGAAAAATAGCAGTCGCCCTTGAAAGAAATGGAAGATCTTCTGTGTTGCGACTTTTTCCACTTAAAATTTGCCACCGAACATCATTAAGAGCTTCATCAACTAATAATCCTTTTCCAACGTGCTTTCGAATTATTAAATCTGATAATGGATCTGGAATGATCTGTGCCCCGTTCAAAACTGTATTCTGAAGGGCCACATGGATATTACTGCACTCGTCACAGCAGAACCACTTATCCTTGGGGAGTTCCTACAGGAAGATTAGGTTCCCCTAAGTAACTTCATAACATTATTTAAGATAAAAAGCTATGAAATTGCTTTTTTTTCTTTTTGAAGGGACTATGAAATTGCTTTTAAACATACCTTCAGATCACATAATCCACTATCCCGCAGACAGCCTACATGGAATTCTCTTTCGCACTGAACAAGAAGTGAAAATTAGACAAAGCAAAAGCAAAAACATTCAAATAGAAAATACGACATAATGTTCATACTTGATCACATAGCAGTACAGTTCGATCATCAAATTTGGCAGCACTGAAATCATGTCGCCTACAAGATTAGAAGAAGTTGTATCAGAGTTAAAGGCCATCTAAATCACGTACCCAAAAAACAATGAGATATGAAATTCCATTTTCTTTTTATAAGAAAAAGAAACAATATAAGGAATAAAGAAAGCTTCAGTTTTATCATGAAACTGTCATTTACATATATTGATATATTAGCCTGGTTTGTTGATATGCCACCGTCATACATCTAATAAGGAAAGGACACACCTAGAAAGTCAACTACACTCTACAAGACGTACAAGTAGTAAATATTATCTTAATTTTTAAACCAAAGAAAGAAAAGAAAAAACTCCATCCAGCCATTACTAAATCAGGGTTTCAGCAAAATAAAATATATAGTTCGGAGGGTGTCAAAACTATATTCTCTCTATCAACTTTGAACATGCCATACACGATATAAATTTTAAAATGACAAAAAGACAAAAAAAAATATATATATATATATGGTCTCCTCCTAAAACAGGTTCTTTAAAAAAGATTAATATTTATCCAGTTAAAAGTGGTGCAGTGATTTACGGGGTTCACCTACCCTAGATATCTCAATTGGGGTGGCAGTCATATTCTCCTAAACTAACACGAACCAATAATTTCCTAAAAGAGAAGACGTCATTGAAGAGTTAAGAGGAGAATGGGAGAAAAAAGTAACTACCTGCAAACAACACAACCACCAATTTCATACTCAGGTGCTTTAACAACTCGTGTCAACCTAAATACAATTGGTTTTGAAAAACCCAAAGAACTTCCAGAAGCAGCCTTCAAACTGGAACCCACTTTATCTCTACAGTTTGGGCAACACCAAACTCCTTCCGGAACATTCTGTAGATGCAGGCAGCCTGGAGAGAAAGAAACCTTTAGGAGTGCAGAACTAGCATCCAATTGTGAAAATAAGCAGATATAGTTCAAAGATTTTTTTTTTTTTTTTTTTTTTTTTTTTTTTGCAACGGTATTTTAATTAAAGCGAGAATTGAACCCATGACCTCATAGTCATGAGCACAACCTTATGGAAACTGAAATCCATACTGCAGGCATATTACATAATTTTGGAAGCAGTTTTGAACAAACATAAAACTAAAAATAACAAACAAAGAAAAGATCAAAATCCACCTGTATGGAAAGCTCGAGGGCAGCGATCACAGAAAATCAAATCCCCTCCATTGCCACATGAAGCACACATATCATCACTGTCTCCTGTGGTAAGTTTTTGACCACTAGCCAAGGAAATGGCAATATCATGAAGTGTAAGTCCATTTGTAGTATAAATGTGACGGTAGCTGCATTACATAGAGAACATTCTTTTAGTATGACAATCTAGCAGCACTTCAAGATAATATAACACTTTACACCATACTCACGGTTGACGTCTGGCAGCCATCCCTGCATGGGCTTCAAACTGGGAAGGGCTAATCTGTTTCAAATTTGTGGAATGGTTTAGAAATAGAAAAATAGAGCAATACAGTAGAAAGGGTGAGGTTACTCTAGCAATAAAGTTGCAGCACCTAACCTCTCGATTACAGTGACTACAGAGTATACCATTTCCTTGCTTGTAGCCTCCAAGTATTCTCTATTGAAAGTAGGGAAAACGGAAAGGGAAAAAAAGGTCAGATCAATCGATAAACTCGTTCACCACATACATATATCAGCTAAGATGGTATTTACCTGTCCTTTGACAAAGTATGCCAGCTCAGCTCCATCTGGAAGCCCATTTGGCATGAAAAGTAGCCTGTGAAGATCATTATCCCTGCCAATATAGGGGAAAATCTATCAGTGATAAAGAATGCTATAAACTTTTTCTTTTGGAAAAAAATAAATAGAAAATGTACTTGCTATAACCAATAAGAGACAAATACCTTCTTTTGGTGCCTTTTTCTGCCGTTTTCTTCTGTTGCATGACTGGGTTGGATAAATTAGGGTATGGTCTGCATAAAACGAAAAGTATCATTATGACCAAAGCACTAGGGTATTCCGAAAAAACAACTGGGTTGGATAAATTAGGGTATGGTCTGCATAAAACGAAAAGTATCATTATGACCAAAGCACTAGGGTATTCCGAAAAACCCAATATTTATCACGTAAATGCAAACTAAAGATGTCTCTGAAAGAAAAACTTAGGGCAGGCAGCGCACTGCAGCCAGCATGTTCAAAATTCTAATAATTATCAGAAAAGCTAAAAATCCCAAAACAATGCTAGCTCGTAGCTTCATGCTTTTAATGCAATACCAAGAAGCAAAATGCTACCAGTTCGCTGATAAAATGCATTTGGATCTAAATAGAGGCAGTTGCTGACAGCAAAAGCTTCATGCATCTTCATTCATCTCAAAAACAAAAAAATATATACATATATATAGCACAAAAAATGTCTAATCCATTCAAGAGTATTTACTTGGGTATTGAGGTGGCTCTAACCCAAAATCTCAGGGAATTTCTTTAAATATTCCTTGCCCCTCAAACCCTAGAATCAAACAGAAACTAAATCTTAGTCAACTTAAGTCTTCAAATACAAGAGGCACTGTAACATTAACATATAAGTTTTATCTCACTGGCAACTAAAAAAATACATTATGGCAATTGTTTATTTAAGAGTGTGAAGGGGATGTACATAAGCCAGCTAGAAATAAAATAAAGAAAAATTAATTACCCTCTTGAGTCTTGAATACAACATATCCTTATATTTTTCAAAAAAATCAGAAAAGGGTTATCAAGTAATTATTTAATACCTCTCAATGGGATGTGACAATTTAGGAAGCTTCACATCACCATTTTCCACGTCAATACTTGCACTGTTCTGGTGGAAACTTGCTGCAGAACATAAAATTGTCAACAAAAGAACAGAGCCCAACTCCTTCATTTCCAGAGGAAGCAAATTCATTACTTATTCAGAACTTAGTCTCATACTTATGGTTAATGCAGAAGGAGCAGATAGAGGCAGCTATAATCCTTGAATATTTTCAGGCTTGAGTGGAGCAAGCTGACTCATTTAGTTAAGAGGCATGTAAATAAAATATTGGTTAAAAAACACTTTTAGTCCATGAACTTTCATGGAAGTAATAATTTTGTTCCTAAACTTTAGTTTGTAACGATTTAGTCCATGTACTTTCAATTTTGTAACAATTTAGTCCTGAACTTTAATATGTAACAATTTAGTCTTGTACTTAAAAAAAATTAGTCCTTTTCGTGAAAAATATTGTTAGGATTTAATGAGATTTCTTACATAAGTAGATCGATAAACTAATTAGGGACCGAGTGTGTTTATAAGCTACAAAGACTAAGTCGTTACATAATAAAATTGACACTTCATTTTAATGAAATTTTTCAGAGTAGAGATTAAATTGTTACAAATTTTAAAGTTTAGGGACTAAAAAATGTTACAAACTAAAGTTTAGGAACTAAATTGTAACAAACTAAATTCAGGGATTAAATCGTTATAAACTAAAGTTCGGAAACTAAATAGTTATTTCATGAAAGTTTAGGGACCAAACATGTTTTAACCTAAAATATTCTTCTTTTTTAATATCATATACATAAAAATAAACCAACCATGAGCACCTAAATAATGTTCCAGGAAGGAGAGAGCTAAAATTTGTTAATAAAAATCAGAAACATCAAAATACCTTTCCAAGCCTCGAATGAATCCATGTTAACAGATGAACCCGCTACTTCCTTAATCACTTCATCTAATATGCTAAGAGGTGCACTCTTAATTTCCTGTATGACACTATAAATTGGCCTCCCATTCTCCAGGTATATATGATTGTTTGGATGTCTGGTCTTGAAACCAGCATGCTGCTCAAACTCATATGCACTGAGAATCTGATCAGAATTTTCAAATTAATTGTATGGTCAATCTAAGGAAGTCCGGAAATCATGTTAAAAAATTGCTAATTACTTACAGCCGTAAAATTGCATATTGAACATCCGCACATATAACCTCCGCCATTTATAATACCATTTAGCTTCATCTGACGGCAAAATGAAAATAAAATCAAATAAAAAATAAGGCCGTGAAGAAAATAGCACTTGGGCACTATTAGAAAGTAGGGAAAACAACAAATACCTCACTCGTCGTAGATATATACTTGACTCGAGCTCCGTCAAGTATACCAGTCGACAGCAGCTTTTTAACATTTGATGGGTAATTGTTTGGTAAAACCTTCTTCGACATTTTCAATTCCATTTTATTGGAGCTTAAAGGAAACCTGCTGCTCTCAGCACAGCCTTCCCAGCTATGTGCAGATGTCTCCGTATAAGCATCATCCACCGACGATGGTTCTGGTTTACAGTCCTTGTCAGAGTTTCCATAAGAGTGAACTTTGTCAGCTGACATTGATACGCCATTGGTGTCCTTCTTTTTGCTGAATTTGAAGGTAATTTTCCTAATTCCAGTTGAACTAGCATGCTTAGGAATTTCAAGCACAAACCGGGAGACCTCATCAACATCACACATATCGGGGGCGACATTTCGAGACATGTCGTTCTGGCAACGCACTCCATCGCTTGAGATATCCTCCGAGCTTGAATTCCCCGAACAAGCTGAAGTAAAGTCCCCACGCTCGACTCGGTTGGTATTTTCCTGCTCGTCTGGTTGGCTAGTAATATCCTGAGAATGATTCCCTTTCGGAGAAATTACAGGATTCGAAACTTCCGAACGAACATCTTCATTCGACACTTCTTTAGCCTGCTTCTTGTTGTGAAACAACTCAGGTTCCGTATCTTCATCAAGACACTGATGGTCTCGCTTCAATTCAGTACTCGAACCGCTCGCCTTCCCCAGTGGCTCATTCGTAACTGCAGCAAAACCAGCTGCTTCTTCTCCCATCCAATATATATTCCTCCAAATCTAACAATACCGCAAACCAAATCGGCAGCATCCAAAAAGGCCACACAGAGTGGAAATGAAAATCCAGATTCACGTAAAAATTTAATAAATAAAAACTAAAATTCCTTAGCAGCCTGAGAATTCGAATGCTAAACTTCAAGAAAACCTAAAATGAATCAAACGAACAGAATATCAGAAAACAATTAATTCTCAATATAACCGCCAACGGTTGCCAGCAAATCAAAAATCAAGAAATCTAACCTCGACGCCTTTCTCGAAACCTAAATAAGAACAATCCGATGAAGAAGAACTCAAGAATCAAAAGAAATGAGCGATAAAATCCAAGGCGCGAAGAGCAGAACGTCGGATTGAATTCCCAAGAACTACGGATCTGAGATCTAGCAGTTCGGCAACGGATTTGAGGTCTGAACGAAGTAGAATCAGAATCGGAATACGACGAACAGCGGATTAGGGTTTTGTCTGCGAAAAACTGAGAGAAAAAACGAGAGAGAAGAGAAGAGAAAGAACAGAGCGGCAAAAAACCGAAATGAAAAAAAAGCTTTCGGTTCGCGGTCAAGATTTTGCTTTGTAAGAGATAGAGATAGAGATAGAGATAGAAAGAGAAACAAAGTACAGAAAATAAAAATATATATTTTTTATTATTTTATTATTTTATTATTTTATTATTTTATTTATTTACTTAATTTAAAAGCAACAACAAAAAATAGTAAAGTTCGTCACGATTCACGACAGTTGGAAAAGTCTATGGGCTCCACTTTTTTATCCAATGAGAAACTGCCATGTGTTATTACTAAGCCAGCTGTTTGTGCTTACGTGGATTTTTTTTTTTTTTTTTTTTATGATGTCACTCTTCGGAGAATTTCTAGTACATCGGTGAGTGTCTTTAAATAAATGGCACGTAGCAAATAGTTGTTTGACTGCGATCCACTCTATTAAATATATTATTTTTTAAAATTATTTCGACACGTGTCATTCATTTAAAGGCAGTGGTTTGACTGGGTCCCGTCACCGTGATGGAGAGAATTTCTAGTACATCGGTGGTATGGAGTTTTTTCATACCACTGTCTTTAAATGAATGACACGTGCCGAAATAGTTTAAAGAAATAATACATAGAATGGGGAGAATTTCTATGGTATGGAGTTTTTTCATACCACTGTCTTTAAATGAATGACACGTGGCAGAATAATTTAAAAAAATAATATATTTAATAGAGTGGGTCCCAATCAAACAACTATTCTACCACGGGTTATCAATTCAAAGGCAGTGGTATGGAAAAACTCCATACCACGGATGTACTAGAAATTCTCCCCATAGAGTGGGTTCGAGTCAAACAACTATTTCGTCACATGTCATTCATTTAAAGGCAGTAATATGAAAAAACTTCATACCACCCATGTACTAGAAATTCTTCCCTACGGTGATCGGACCACTTTAGGTGAGAAAAAAAAATTCACTACATTCGTACTATAAAGTTTTTTCATATAACTGTTTTTAAAGATTTGACAACGATTTTTTAAAATTTAAAAATATAATATGTTAATTTTCATGTTGGGTTCATCAATTTTTTAATTAATTATTTTTCTTTTTTTTCATCTTTTTTTTTTGGAACAACAAAATCAAAATCAAATTTGGTTGGTTTCTAAATTCAAAATCGAGTAATTAGCACAAGGGTATTTTAATGTCAAGTATTAATCAAGCAATTGAAAAAATAGTTGAGAAAACTATTAGCAGAGGGATATTTTAATTTTGTTGGTTTGTAATGAAAAAATAGTTGAGAAAACTATTAGCACAGAGATATTTTAATTTTGTTGGTTTGTAAATTCAGAAGATAATCTGGATTTTCAATGTCAAGTATTAATCAAGTTAAATACATGAATGATTACTCAATACAGAGACATCACATGAATATGAGAAAAAATTATTAAAAAATTTCAACTCATGAAATTGTTTAAATAACAACTCTTCTTAAAAATATGGAAGAGAAGAAAATTTATTAATTAAAAAATTGGTAATTTGATTTTGATTTTGTTGTTATAAAATAAATGAAAAAAATGAAGTAAAAAATGATAGAGAAGAAAAATTATTAATTAAAAAATTGATAGATCCCACCTAAAAATTAATGTTTTTTTAATTTTAAAAGAATTGTCACGTGTAAATCATTTAAAGGTAGTGGTATAGAGAAGCTTCATGCTACATATATACAATAAATTTTTTCCTATTAGATTTTTAGTTTTTTTTTTTAATTATAAAATTATAAATTAAATATTGATGTTCTAAAAAAAAATTAATTTTTTTTTTTTTTGAGAAAGAAAAAAATTAAATTAAATATTGATATTTTTATTTTTATTTTATTTTTTTGTCATTCCTTGTCACTTGGTGACGTGTAACTTGAAGATCGTTGATTTTGGTGTAACATAGTTAATTTTGGTCCGTTGGATTATTCCACGGTCTTGAGTGGGAGTTTGAGATTTTTGTACAAACTTTATTGTTAGCTTTTACTTTCTTTTCTTTTTTTTATTAAAATATGATTTTGATTCGTGTGGTTGGAGTTTCATTCTACTTGTCTAATTTTTTTATGATATTTTCTAAAAACAAATTAGGTACGGAATGATATACAAAAGTTTACGTGGATTATTTATGTTAGTTTGGCTCAGCTTTATCCTTGGATCGCCTGGCTCGAAGAAGTAAAGGTTCGAACCCTATTAATTTAAGACCTTGTTTGGACTTGAGTCGGACCAGCCCAACCTCTAATTACTATGCTCGTGGCCCAGTCCTTCGACTTGGCTCATTAAATCAAAGTTTGGACCGAACTTAGACTGACCCAATAGATTACCACATTGAATATTAATTATCTAATTATTTTTAAAAAAATATTACTTAGACTTTTTTTACCAATTTTTATTATAAGCTTATTGAATTTAAATTTATATTTACTTTTATTTTATAGTTTTAATAAAAGGTTGGTGACATAAATAACAATTAGACCCAAAATAATGATAAATATAACAATATAAAAAAGACCGGTGATGGTCATTGACAAATAAAAATTGTCATATTTGAAAATGTTTTAAAAAATATTATATTTACAATTATCTTACTTTAAATTGACACTTGGTCCAATTTTCATTTGATAAATGTCTTTTTGGATAAAAAAAATTATATGAATGTTATTACTCTAAATTAGTAAAATTATTGAGGTTACAAAATTTATTTTAATATTTTATATTTTAGAAAATTGTGATCATAGTTATTGTGTAATAAATATTATATTTGTAATTAGTATTTGTTTGTGGTAATGGTATGTTCGAGGAATAGCAATAGGGCTTTTTACTTAAATAGTCTGTTTTATAGACTCTAATTACACAAATGTCAATATTTTAATTAAATTTTAGTTTTGTTATCAACTTAGCTATATAGGCCAACAAAGAATTGAAATGACTTATTCATACATTAGGGTTAGTTGTAATTATAATTAATTACTTAAAAACATTAGAAAATATAATTGATTGTTTGGGAAATTTTATATTAAAAAAAATGATATTTTCCATAGTATTTCAAATTTTAATTGAAATTTTCGAAAAATTGTGAATAAGATAAATATGGAAAAAAAAAATTAAAGCAAAACTAATATGAATGAATAATACAAAAATAATATAAATAATTCAAATTTTATTTAATAAAAATAATTATACAACAATCTAAACCTGAAATATAAAATACACACAAATTTAAAAAACTATTTGATAATTTCGAAAACTGGAAGACATTTTTTTAAAGTTTTAGAAAAAAAGCAAAATCGAAATAGTTCAAAATTTGTTGGATTATAGTATATAACGGAATATAAATATGTTAGATTATAGTATATAAACGAAGTATATATATATATATATATATATATATGTCAGATTATAGTATATAAACGAAGTATATATATTGTATATAAGTTATACTAACGAAGTATATAGGTTAGATTATAGTATATAGGTTGAAAAAATTGAAATATTTCAACATATAAAGTTGGGCCGAAAAAAATGTTGATCCACGACAAAATGTAAATAAGGAAAAAAAAATTAATATAAAATATAAAAAATTAGTGTAAAGATCAAGGCTATTGTTGCAACTTTTGGAAAAAAAATAGGGGTATTTTGAAACACATGACAAATTTTAAGGGTTTTTTTTTTGTTTTTTTTTTTTGTTAGTTTAATTGTTTTTTAAGGTATTTGTTAGGATTTGAAGATAGTGGAAAATTCTATTGAGCAATGTTTGATTTTTTTTTAGTACAACGATAGAAAAAACTAAACACAACTATTAACAACATATTGTTTGTCGCTCTCGACAAGCAAAATTAACCAAATGGGAAAGTTTGACCTGTTGGATTTTATGTCCTAAAACTCGTGGTTTGTAAACTGAATGTATATTCTATTTTGCAATAAAGTTGTTATTGAGATTTATTCAGTAAAGTTGTTATTGAATAAAGTGAATTGTGTTTACTTTTAACCTAACTCCAATAAACAAAGAACTCATGACTATAGGTTGTATACTTGAACTTCATGTGTGACATGATTGTGAATCAAGTTCAAGTAATAGTCAGAACGGTCTATAGTATAGGGATAAAGTTGGGTACCTTATCATGGAGACACTATTGGACGCGGCTCGCTTTGCATAGTACAAACGATGTGGTCTGAAATCGTTCATGTAGACATGCGAGTGGGGGCGTCATGTGCAATGAGTTTGCATAAGACTGAACCGCGAAACAAGTCGTTATTTCTTTATAACTCCATTTACTTTAAAGACCGATTTTTTCATATGATGACCTAGGTAACTCGATCTGAATCCTAAACACACTATGAACTCCTGTTTATTCGAGATGATTCTTTGATTTGTATGAGTGAGAGTGACCCGAGTTCGCCGACTCAATATGCCTACCACTTTGGGGATAATACCGAGTAGGGAGCTGGAAACATAGTCCTGCGAGATGGAATTCACTCCTACCCGCCTTTAGGGTTTAGTAGAGAGGTTGTTCCCTTAAGTGCTGACTCCGGGTCTTGAACTAGGGATCTCACCCTCTCATTGGACCGAGAGAGACTTGGTATAGTGATGAAATCACATGTCAATCGGTTTGGTGGTTGGACCATAAACCAATAGTTCATTAGAGGATCAGTGGGACTTAAGGAACAAAATGTAATTACGGGGGTAAAACGGTTATTTTGACCCAACTGTAATTACGAACGACCTGTGAATGATCGACTTACTAATTATGGTTATATCAAGAGGACAAAAATATATCTACGGCGAGAAGAGTGCAACCCTTGGACTTTAGTGGAGTCTCCGGGGGTTAACGAATGTTGGTTAACTTGGCTAAAGAGTTTGGCCGGTTAATCTCGTATCGTTGGAGCTCATGATCTGTAGGTCCTTTAGGTTCTCCTGGCTAGCTCGGATTAAGCCGTGTAACAATATGAGAGAAAAATAATTTGAATTTATTCAAATTCATTTTTTTGAAGAATGATAGACATATTTAAATATGATTTAAATAATATGGGATCGGTCTAAAACATGAATAGGGATTCATGTGTGATGATTCAGTTTAAGAAATCGAGATCAGTCTTATTATTTAATTAATATTTGATATTGAATTAAATAATAATATTAATTAATTATATTTTGTTTTATTTTGTTTATTAAAATTAATTATGAATTAATTTTAAAATGACAAAATATTACCAGTGGAATTATCCAAGTTGAGTGGGTTTACTCAAGTTGTGCAGTGAATTGTGAATCACCAAACACATGCATAAACTCATCAATTGTGGAACACTTGGTTGAAGACTAATTTATCCAATTTGAGGTGTCATGCTAAGCAAAGGGTTTGTTGCATGTGGATGACCTATAAATTAGATGAAATTCAAATGTTTTAGGTTAATGAATTTTGAAAGAGTTTGAATATATGGATGAGGGTTGATGAAGAGTTCATGTTACTTGAGAAATTAAAAATCTAAGTGTTAGATATTTCTCACAAAACCCCCATCACATTCACCTTCTCATCTTCATCTTCCAAAGTTTTTCTCTTGTAAAGGAGTCTCACCACTCCGTTACGCGGCCCGAAGATAGCGGGACTACCGGAGGTGGTTCTTGAAGAGTTCAAGAGAATCTTTGAAGGGTTCGTGAGGAGATTCGAGCATCGGAATAGAAGAATTTCGAACTACAAGAGGTTTGTATTCTTATTCTTTTATTTCAAAGATTTTGAGCATGTTTCTTATTTAGCTAAATTGATGAAATTAGAGTGTCAATTGATCCGACTCGCTTCTGTTGCGCTACGTGCGTTCCATCAAGACCGCCACCCTTGAGAAAGGTCCCCAGATAGCGCACACCAAGCAATGTCTTCAGCCACAATATTTGGAGAACGACAAATGTGTTAGAAACGTTCAAACACTTAAGATCGACGTTAGGCGAAGCAACTTGCATGTGCTAGATTTAAGAGACGTCAAATTCTCATCCTCCTGATTTAGAAGGCACATAACTCCACAGAAATCGGACTATACAATCACCAGTGGGTGATCTAGAGACAACACCCTGAGCAATTCGACGTCAATCGCCTTCATTTTCAACACTTAATCATCAAACTGACCGACCATCATCTAACAGCCAGTCGAAATAAGATTTTCACCATTATCGTGAATGGCCCAACCTAGACCTCCTTGAAAGTCAACCTCCATCCACGCAACATCACACTAAATTGACCAGCACGAGGCATCAGAAGACATCCAACCCATCACGGAGGAGCAGTCGACGACATTATCGGCCTTGATCGCTCATCATTGCTTTGCGCCTACCCCGATGTGAACTCATGCAAGGATTATGCAACTTGCTCCGACAACACTAAGACTGACACCTCAAGGCCCCTGAAAACTTGATGGTTACAACACTCTCAAATCCTCCAAAGTATCACCTCAAAGAGTTTTGACAAATGATCATCGTCATTCTCCTAAAATTAATCATAGCGATCAAACGACGACCCGTTACTCCCACAACAAATAAACCAGAGGGTCTTACTCAACTTGCATGTCTAAAAAAAGATGTGCGATAGTTTAAGAAAATTTAAAGCAAAAAAGACACCACGAGTCAGAAGAAACCTTTTTTGTTTGGAGATTGACCCGTGTAGGCATGATATCTTGCAAAATTTTCCAACAACACAACTTAACCATCGTGGGCACATGTGTTTTCCAAAAAATCCTTCCATAGTTTGGTGTCTCGATCTCGAGGAAAAGGCGAAACCATGTTGTTCACCCTCTCATTGCATCCCAAGTTGATAAGCACTTTTCACCGTAAATAAGTCTTTCTTATCACACGCTCAGTAAACATCGTCATCCTTATTATGCCCGATTGTGAGTGAGGTCCCTTCATTTTTCCAACGTGGGATTCTCAACGGTGATTTCTTATGTTCGAGCTACCTTTTAACCTTCTAGTGTACATTTTGTTCCCTTTAAGTTTTCTCTACTTTATTTATAAGCTATAAATACAGTGGTTTATGGAGTAAAACTTGATTGAAAGTTAGCAATGGCAGTATTATTGCAGGTTGAAGGATTCTTAGAGAATATTGAATTTGAAGTCTTCCCTTTAATCTAATCTTGTTGAAGGAAGAAGATGAAAACTAAGAGAATGTAAGATTTGGAGATTCAAACTAATTTAATTGAAGGTTGTAATGATAAATTATATAAATATTATATACTTTTTTTCTTTTTTTTTTTGAAGAAAAATATTATATACTTCTTATTAACACGGTAGTATTGAAAGAAATTAAATAGGGTGGTTGTGAAATTTCTCCCATTTTTATTATTAAACTATAAGTATAGTCCTATCATCCTATGCTTTGAAGCTTTCAAATTCGGATCTAAAACTATTTTTTTTTTCCTTCTTCTTCTTATTCTTTTATTTTTTGTAGGAGCAAAGCTCATACAAAGCTAAACAGTTACCAATTCATTCAAACAAAAAGCTTCGATCTCTGGAAGGAAATCTTCCAGTCAAACCATACGTCGCTGCAAACCCAAAACCATTTGTGCTAACTGATGTGCCACTATGTTGTCTTTCCTAAAGGTAAAGTTATAGTTGTCCCTAAAAGGGCGAGGAAACCGCTCACACACATCATTAATCAACATACCCACTTATGATAAATCCTCACAAGATTGCTCAAACAGACGATAAACCCGATAAGAATCAACATACCCACTTTTGTTAATAATTCAGATTTCTTTGACAATTATTTTATTTTTTAAAATTTTGAGAAGAAAAAAAATGTTATAACTAAAAAAAATTATCCACTTGAACCTCAAACTAAAAAAAAAAAAAAGTTAATCCCAACATTACTTAATTGATCAAAACTAATAATAACATTCTCGAAGGTCATCGGTTCAAATTTTCGCTTCAACGAAAACAAGTAATTCAACTCAAATCGAGCATAGCTCAATTAACATAAAGTTGTGCCCTCGACCATGAGGTCTAAAGTTCGAATCTCCACCTCAAGTTGAACTAAAAAAAAGTAATTCAAAATAAATCTATATAAATTAGGTCTCGGGTATAGTTATAATGGTATCGGGTGAATAATTTTGTAGCCCAAAATAATTAAAATTTGTGTTAAAAGGTGTTAACCTAACAATTAATTAAATTAAGGTTATTTTAGATGATAAATGGTTTTTAAAATCTTATCCAAACAAATGTATGTGTCCGTTCCGTTACATTAAATTACATTGGAACAATGCGCACTGTTTGGTGCATGAATCGCAGGGGCAGTTAGGGAGTTTCCTCTTTCACTTTTCAACGGTAATAAAATGAACATAAATCTCGGAGCTTCAATATTCCTCTAATTAATACCCTACCATTTATATATAAAAAAATAAAACGTCCAATTACAAATTATGTTTCCAAAGTTTGAAAGTTTTTTATTCTTAATATATTTATATAAAAAAAATATTAAACTTGTTAGGAGAGAATTTCGATAAGGGTGAGGTCTGCACGACATCTGCCCCTGTCACACTTCGATCCCCAATATCGAAGGTTATCAAATTCGGTATGGACAAGATCGAGGGACACAGCTGACGGGGCAGTCACATTCAAGGCGGCGCCTAGGCAATCATACAACCACTGCCACTGCAGACGCGCAGTGATCAACCGACGATGCCTCAGGTGCTCGACCTGATAAACGACAACAGTCCCCTCATCATCATGAGGAGAGTGGTCGACCTCCACAAGCACGCGCACTCCATGCGCCATTGACCCACAATATAAGGAAAAATCACTCTTCTTTGTGAGGAAATTGAAATTCTCCACTCTTGAACAATCCACTCTCAATTCTACTGCTCGATTTTCTCGTTATTCTCTGACTGACTTAAACATCATAACGTGTTGGGCCGAATAAATTTACCTTTGTTTTTTCTTTACAATTATATGTCGGAGCGTCGCCGACCGTCGATCTCATCCTGATGGGAGGAGCCAGATTCTTGCACCAACAAAATTTATAAATTAGGTAATTCATATTACAAACCTAGTAAAGTTTCAACTTGGTATTAGTGATTTTAAGGTTTTCAAATTTTTTTAATATAAAATCCCAATTTAATTCATATGAGTTGTACTTGGTTTTAATTTGGTCTCGTAGTTTTGTTAAGTTGCAAACTGACTTTGTGGTTTGGTTAGATTTCACAAATTGTCCATAAATTGAAATTATCCATAAATTTATCCACTCGAACTCTAATACACTAATACGACTAAATACAATTAACCAAACCAAAAAAACATCAATTTATTAGCAACAAAAAAACATACGTTGTCAATGTCTTAATTAGGAAGAATAGATTGTCAGTAGAATTCACACATCATATCCTCATTTAAAAATGGTTGTTTGAGATGATGAGAGAGTTATTATAGTCCCTGATTATAACGATTGGTGGGTTATAATAGTCCATGAATAGTGAGTACTATTGAAGTCAATATAGTTACCTTATTGACGGTGTGTTATAATAGTCAGTAAACCAAACGTAAACTGAGTTATAATAATACCGTACACTCAAGGCCAAGTTGGTGCTCTAAACACCTCCTAAAAGTTTAACATAATTCAACCGATTTAGAGATATCATATCCTCATCCAAAAGGTCAAAGATTTGAGTCCCACTCGTGTGGGTGAACTAAAAAAACAAAACATATAGATTAAATTGAAATTATTCAAATTGTAAGAGATCAATTTGTTTTTTTTTTAATACTTTTATTATATTTCTTTAGTTCAACGAGCCTACATGTAGATTTTTTTTAGTTCAACAATGCCGTATTAGAGAGTTGGGATATCCAATCACGAACTTTTAAGATGGTGATTGGTGCATTTATCCAACTATACTCGAATTGGATGAAAGGTAGTTCAAATTATTAAAATTGTAGAGATCATATTATTTTACTTTATTATGTTTATGTAGTTCAACAATGTGTCGGGTGCCAGGTGTCGGGGTAGATTTTTGTTTTTATTTTTTTAGTTCATCAATTATGCGGTTAGGGATCGAACATAAGATATTAATTAGTGCATTTGTCGAGTTATGCTAGGATTGACGGTTGTAAGGTAGATTTGAACCTCTCATAATTGGCAAAATTTATAATATTATTAACTAAGTGAACTATATTAAAATTGATGGACAGTGGTGAAATTAAAAACAACAAATATGTAATTTAACTAAATGAAATTAAACGTTATATAAAAACCAGTCAACTCTACAGTTACGCCGGCGACTCTCACTATTTCTATTTCTATCTCTCTGTTTTTCCCCTTCCTCTTCACCATTCCCAAATCCACACTCTCAATTCTCAAATCTCCGCCGGAAAATGTCGCAGCGACAGGGCAGACACCAGAGGAGGCCTTCGCAGGGCGTTTTCATGGCCGCCGATTACCTCTCCGATCCGTCTCCGCCGACCGGATCGGCCTCGGCGGTTGAATCTTCCGGTCCACAATCGAATCTCCTCACTCGGCCGCCGCAGCAGAGCCGCAACGCTGATCCGGCGGCAGCAAGGCCTCCTGCTCCGGCGACGTCGAATGAAGCGAATCCGGCGATCTAGCGGACACCAACCGCCGCGGGACTCGACGACGTCGTTTGTTCGATCGGAAAATGAAAGATGAAGTAGGGTTTGTTTTCGATCTGTCGTTTCGTTTTTTCGTTCCGTTTTTTTTTTTTTTTGTAATATTATCTCACAGAAATTGTGGGGAAATTTGCAGTTAAATCTCAGTTTTTATTTCCCCTTATTTTTATTTAAATATTTTATTCTGTCTATTTTCTGGTATTTTTTCTTTGCATTTTGACGTTTTATGAGCGGGAATCGGCTTTAGCGACCAAGTGATTTCGATTATCATCTTTATTTAATCTATTTTTTTTTTAGTACAAATAATTACGATCTATAATACAAATGATAATTTAATTAGTATCTTATTTATCGAGTTTTGCTCGGATTGGTCATAAATTTATAATTGGGACGATGGAGTAGACTTAACTTGGGTGTTAGTCGGGCTAAGTCAAGTTTGTTTTCTTATTTTCTCTTTTTTTTTTTCATTTAAAAAAGAAAAGTTGTACTGTAGTCAATTTAGAGTTTTTAGTTAGCGGATATAACATATTTTATTTTTTTTATTTTGTTATATTTGTCGTTATTTTGAATCGAATTGTTATTTATGCCACCAATCCTTTAAAAATTAAAAAAATATGAAATTATTTTTTTTATGGTGGTAGGATTGATTTTTTTTTTTTAATATAAACATGTAAAAATATATATTCCTTACATTAAAAGGCAAAAAAAAAAATTGAAAAAGATAAAAAAGAAAAAAGAAAAAGGAAAAATCGTCGTAAGAAAAACACAATGTTGACACATGTGTTCGTAGTTGGGTCACATGCCGGGCTACACGATCTAGGGTAACGCACCTAACACTCAAGTTATGGGGCAAATTTTAATTTAAAATGTATTCTTCGTATTTGTTTGGTTGAGTTATTTGGTTATTTTTTACTAACCTATTTATGGTGCAGTGGGTGAGCGCTCCGCCTAAGATAACAGAGAGTGGGGGTTCGATTCTGCAGGGCAGATTTTCAAACAACCACTTTAACTTATTAGAATCCAAACAAAATATTTATCGATAGAAACTTTTAAAAGTTTTAAGATTAAATTCATCATATGCAAATAAAAGAATTTAATGACTAAATCTGTAACTTAATTACATGATCTAGAATTATTAGTAATGGATTACCTCTTTTGTTAGAGTATTGTCAGTTTAAATGAACAGTAATTTTTTTTTTTTTTTAGCACTTTCCAAATTCAAATGTTTTGTTTGAAGAAAAATTAATATAATTTAATATGATGATTAGTACAATATAATGGATGAAAATTATCCAAAGCTAACTTTGATGTCAATTTAATAGGAATGCTAATAACCAACTAAAACCTAGAGGTTAGATCTAAATTTGATGTATATAACTTCAACCAAGGAATTAGATGTTTAAATTCTTTCATCTAAAATTAATATATATTTATAGTGATAAAAGTTTAGCAAAAATGTCGTTGTAGTATAGTGGTAAGTATTCCCGCCTGTCACGCGGGTGACCCGGGTTCGATCCCCGGCAACTGCGTATCTTTTATTTTGTATACTAAAAAGAAATTAGTGTCTAATTTCTCCTCCCCGTATTTATTTAATTACATTTGAAGGGAAAAAAAAAAACTAACAAAATCTATTGATTTAAATATTATTTTGTACCATTACATCTAAATTTTGTTAATTTTAGTTATTCATATACTTTCAAAACGTCTATTTTAGTTATTATACTTTTAATTTTTTTTTGTCAATTATAGTCTCTCTACTTTATCAATCATTCATAATTTCAATACAACACTACACTCAATAAATCATCCATTTTGTATTAAAGAGTTTTCACATTGTTTTTGTTTATTATTAAAATGAATCGAATCCTAAACCATATCCACCTGCATGTCTGCAATTCGGCATTCCTCTAATCTCAAGTAGACTTTCGAGTCGGGAAGGAGTGAAGGGTCATCTTGGTCAATAATATATGCTAAACGGATTAGGCGAGACTCAATAATACATATAAATCTTATGTTTTAATTTTCTAAACAAATACCAACGTGACGACTTTTTAAAAGTACATAAACCAAAACAAACATTTTGAAAGTAAACGAATTAAAATGAAGAAAAACATAAAGTAAAATAAATTTAAACCATAAGTTCTACGAGATCAAACCTATCGACATACTTATTATTCAAACTTACTAAACTATCGAAATTGATTCATCTCCGAAAAATTGTTAGATTTTCAATCTCAACCAAAACTCATTAGTTTTACCCTCTAAATAATTCATTTGACACTAAAAAAATATTTAAAATGAAAAAAAGAAATAAAGATGCAGAATCATGTGATACAATAATTAGAAAGAAAAAAAAAAAAAAAAAAAAAAAAAAAAAAAAAAAAAAAAAAAAAAAAAGCTTTTTGAACGGCTTAGAAAAAGGGGGAGAAATAAAGAGAAAGCAAAATAAACGGTTGGCATTGGAAATAAAACAAGCAAAGGCCCAATGGTGGAAAATTGTTATTTCTATTTATTTATTATTATTATTATTATTTTTGCATTTTCAATAAAGAAAAAAGAATAGCGTTAGATCGACGCAGTAAGGAATCTTGAGAAAGAGAGATGGCCAATTATTTAAAATTTTATCCCATTTTCAATTTTTAAATAAAGTTTTTTTCTTTTTTTCTTTTTAAAAGAATATTAAATTATGTCAACGAAAAAACTGAAAACTCGTCGCTGTATTAAATGGGGCTCAACTTCACCGAGCCGCCGTGTCTACCAGCTCTACCCTTTATCTAATATTTTAATCGTTAATATTTGTATATCTCTATAAATTTGTATTTAAAATATATATATTTTACAGGTAGGAGAAAAAGATTGAATCTGTAACTTGTTCACCAATCTATATAATAAGTTTGTTGAGTAATGCTCATGTTAATTCAACAAAATGTAATTAATAAGAAATAATATTAATAATTGTTGATACAGAATTTTGGACTTCCTCTGTGTTCTGTCGTGCGATGGTTTTCATCGGGTCGGGTGCGCCTTGGACCGGTACACGGAGGGGAAAGTAAACTTGTACCGGTGGGCTTGGCCTACGGGCCTCCGATGCTTAAGTCAGAGAGATCCGAGCATAAGTAGGAGAAGAAAGAGAGAGTTTAAGGTAGAGTTACCCGTATTTTCGATCCTCCCTTACTTTTAAAGAGGAAATATATTTATAGATGGTGGTGATGAATGATTCCTCGAGTGGCCCGATTCCTTGACCTTCAGACGAACACCTGGGGCGAGGGGACGCGGTCCAACCGGGGTTGGGACCACGCGCTTTGTCATGATTACGGCAACCATCATTTCCCGATTTTTGAGAGGGTTGGGGGAGCCTGCTGTGTCGCCTCTTCGTCAGTCATGACAAACTGTCTTGTCAATCACATCTCGTACCACTCGAGGAGTGGTGTGATGACAACTTGCCTTCGTCAGCTTTGGTGAACTTCATTTGCCGAAGCTCCTGGGTTAGCCCTTGGGGGACGATTCGTCCGAGGCCTAGTGCGGTGGCTCCTCACTCCTTGGAAAACGAGTGTGACGTCACCGAGTGACGCGAGGTCGAAGTAGCCCGTAACAATAATAAATATTTTAACTCATTTAGATTATGTAAAATAAATTATTTTATTTTATTACTTTTGTTTTAATATATATATATATATATATATATATATATATATTTTATAAATATTCATCAACATTGACATTTTATTGATATTTACAACGACATTGTCATAAAATTGAGATCTTCATATTTTTATCGACAACAACATCTCATTATTTGAACAAATAGTAAAAATTAATTAAAAAAAATAAGAAGTAAGAATGAATTATTCAGCATTAAATTCAATAAATTTAACTATTTTTTTTTTTTTTTTTTTGAAACAAACAACATTCATTAATCAAGAAATGAGGCCCGAAAGCCGATAAGAATTACAAAGACTACAATCAGACATTAGAATAACTTGAAGCCAATTTGGAATAGGGTCCTCCCAAGATGAAGAACCACCAAGGATAAAAGCTTGAGCTGCCACATTATGAGCTACCTGATTTATTGTTCTCGGGATGTACGTCAGACCTTTAATCTGAAGGGTACTCATCCAATCTCTAATCTCAGCAAGCACAACCCCTTGAGGAGACAATTTCAAATCATGGGATTGAATAGCCTTCACCAAAACTTGTGCATCAGACTCGACCCACATATTATAAATGCCCTTACTCGCCGCCAATTTCAAACCATGGAGAAGAGCCAATGACTCAGCTAACAACGGGTCAAGCTTCCCCAGGATGCAAGCTGAGGAGGCAGTTACCAAGTTCCCTCTGAAATCACGGATGACCACCCCACACCTGTTTTATAAGATCTATAAATTTAATAGGCCCTATAAATTTGTAAGAATGAATCCATCCAAAAAAACAACTATTCAAAATCATATCCTAAAAAATCATACCCTAAAGAAGAATATATATATATATATATATATATATATATATATATATATATATATATATATATATATATATATATATATATTCAACTCCCCCCCAAAAAAAAAAAAAAAAAAAAAAAAAAAAAAAAAATGTCAAAAGCTAATCTAAAACATCACAAAAAGACTAATACTCATAAAATAACATTTTCAGCCTAAAATTTGAAGTCAAATTAATTACTAGTTTAATTCCTCAATTTTTTTTTAAGAATATTTAATTATTATGTAAACCTTTAATTCCCAACTCTAAAAACGTATGTTTTAAATTTAATAGTACGATTTATTTTTTGTAAAAAAAATGTATCCTTATTTGAAAAATAATTCGTGAACCTATTAGACACTATAAAATTTTGTGTCCAAGGACACAAAACTACAATCTTGTAATTTTTATATATAACATGTAAATTTTACAAAAGACTTAATATGTTAAGAATTTATTAGACACTTTTATTAAAATTAAAAAATTTAAAGACATTAAATAAAACAAAAAATAAATTACAAAATTTGTTCTACAAAAAACTTAAAAACTAAACTTGTTACTCAACCAAGTGAAAACAAAATCAAATAATTTTTTTTTTTCAAAGATAATATATATTACGAAAAGGAAGCGAAGAGACCCATAGTCCGAGACCAAGACACTAAAAAATATAGAGTGAAGAAACAGAAAAAAAACTCAAGAAAACAAGTCCCATGAAGGAGCAACTCAAGAAAACAAGTTCGATGAAGGAGCACTAATAGACAAAGGAGTCATCCACACCCCTAGTCACGATACACCTATAAGTAATTTTTTTTTTTTTAAATATATATATATATATATATAGTTGATGACAATAATCATATTATTTATTTATTACTAAAGATTTATTTTATTGCAAATTTGCAAGTCAAATTATATTTGACTTAGATTAAAAAAGAAAAATAAAAAAAAGAGTTGAAAATACAAGGTAAGGTTAACGGAAGTCGGATGAGCCGGCTGATATGGAGCCGCGGCGCCGCCAGAGGTACCGGCCCGCTCTAAGTACACGTGGCCGATGTTGGTTGGCCCGTCAGCATCTCAACGCCAACCGCTACGCACGATAGCGTTGCTCCCGAGCACCAACACAAAAAAAAAACCACTATAAAAACCTCTCTACATTTGTTCTCATTTCTGAACCCACTGTATTCTTCTTCTTCTTCATCGGAGCTTCTTCTTTCTCCTCTCAAAAAATGGTGAGTCCTCTGAAATTTACTCATTCTATGCTTTTAATCGTGGTTTGATGATCTGTTTTGTTCTTGAGAAAGTTGGATTGTATTTCTACTTCGCCTCTTTGAAAATTACTGCACTCTCGCGTTCGCCAGTTTCTTGCAAGTTGTGGAATCTTTGAATCTCTGTTTTTTTTTAAAAAAAATGAAGTTGTAATCCTCATGAAGTTTACGGGGATTGGGAGGTGAATGTATTCTGTTTTCTAGGAGATCCGACTTGAATTCTACTGTGATTTTTTCAACTGACCGAAACGTTGTTTTCTTAAGTGATCGAGTGGCCGTGGATCTATTATGAAATTATGATCACTGTTTGTAGTTTTCTACTTCTTATTTTGTTACATTGAAATTTTCTGTCAAGGATTGTAATTACAAATTATATTCGTGTATTTATCCCTTTTGGGTTGCTATTAATCTTCTTGTGCATGTTGTAAACGAAGTGGAAACTTTGTTGAGCTGTGATGCCTGCATCGGACCCATATTTTGGTTGTGCCTTTGTTTTAAATTTGCATGGAAATCAATATCATGCTGTAGGTAAAAACCATGGTTGGTTGGCTTATTGGTCAATAAGGTCGTGTAAATAATAAAAGGGCTTAGAGAGAATGAGTTTAAGTCACAAGATTTCATATCTTACGAGTTTCCTTGACAACCAAATTTAGTAAGATTAGACCTCCTCTAGTAGAGGTGTGTGCTAGCTGAACATATGTTGTCTGTTGAGGTGTGTGCTAGCTGGTTAGGCGTTGTCTAGTTGAGGTGCGTGCAAGTTTACCGGGGAGAATTATATCCTGCCCATATTCCTATCTTGCGTGGCTGAAGAACAGAATCCCCGTTTGATAACCATTTGATTTTTTATTTTTGGTTTTTGAAAATTAAGTCTATAAACACTACTTCCACGAATAAGTTTCTTTGTTTTGTTATCTACTTCCTACCAATGTTGTTGTAAAAAATTAAGCCAATTTTTAAAACAAAAATAAAATAGTTTTTAAAAATTTGCTTTTGTCTTTGGAATTTGATTAAGAATCTAAACTTTTCTCTAAGAAAATTGGAAATAGCAGTAAAGAATTAGGAGAAAACAAACATAAATTTAAAAAACAACATAAAATTAAAAACAACGAAATGGTTTTCAAACGGAATATTAGTTAGGTGATTATCTTACTTTACTTTGACTAAATTTTACCACAAATTGATGGCTAACATGAGGCTCTCAGGGGGAGAAACAGAACAATTGTTGAAAATTTGCAAAATCTGATCAGATCAGAAAATTTCTCTTGTTCCCAATTTTCTGCCATTCCAGTGTTAGATTAAACAACATTCACCCCACTGATTTGCTTTGCAGCCTTTAGTTTAATAGCTGTGTTATCAAGAACGTTTTCTTTTCCAATTTTGTTCTGCCTTTCCAACTTGTTGTGTATGCATCTCTTCTAGATTTCGAAATTATATTAAGCAGTTTCGTTCTGCATTACATAGTCTAATGCAGTGTCGGGAATGGCCGTGCATGATGAATGCAAGCTGAAGTTTTTGGAGCTCAAGGCGAAAAGAACCTATCGCTTTATCGTGTTTAAGATCGAGGAGAAGCAAAAGCAAGTTGTAGTAGAGAAAGTTGGTGAGCCAACACAAAGTTATGAGGACTTTGCTGCAAGCCTCCCTTCGGACGAGTGTCGTTATGCTATCTATGACTTTGACTTTGTTACTGAAGAGAACTGTCAAAAGAGCAGAATCTTCTTCATTGCTTGGTATAGCTGACATCTCCTTTACTACATTCCTTCCATGTTTATCTTTCCCGGTTAAAAAACAACACTTTTGGTCCTGAAATTTCATAAAACTAACAATTTAGTCCCTAAACTTTTGTTTGAAATAATCGAGTCCTTTTGCTTTAAAATTTATAACAGTCTAGTCCCTGAATCTGAGTAGGTAACAATTTAGTCCCTTTATTTCAAAATTTGTAACAATTGAATCTTTAAGCGAAAAATCTATCAATTTTTATTATGTAACAACCTAGTCTTTGTAGTTTATAAACATATTTATCTCTAGTCAATTTATCGGTCTTACATATTTCTTAACAATAATTTTCACTTCAAGAATTAAATTGTTACAAAATTGAAAGTACAGGGACCTTGTTACTTGAGTGAAAGTTGAAAGGTCTATTTTTAACTTTCCAACTATTATGTGATTACGAAAACGCCATTGTTTGAATTAGGTCCCCTGATAATTCGAGAGTGAGAAGCAAGATGATATATGCAAGCTCCAAAGATAGATTCAAGAGAGAGCTGGATGGATTTCAGGTTGAGCTGCAAGCAACCGATCCGACCGAGATGGGCCTCGATGTCATTCGAAGCCGAGTTGGCTGAATGCTACATTCTCGAGTTGATGGCCAATTCGGCTAAAATGGTATCAATTTCCCCACACATCTTTATTTTGAGGTGAACGAGCGTCCGCGTCCTGGTTTTGTGGTATATAATGTGTTTTGGATTTATGTTCTAAATGGCCTTAGTTGTTTGACAACATAATATATGTATAATTTTACCCTTTAGGAGGGGGTATATTGCAGCAGGATGTTATCAGGTTCCAGCTGCTGTTCTGCTTGTACTCCATAGATTAATATACAACAGGACTGAATATTTGTTTTTGAGCAATATTGATGTAGTTTTGCTCTTAGTGTTCTTCTTTAGTAACCAAAAAAATATTTATTTGCTTTCATTGGAATTACCCACAGGTGTTCGTTCGATAATCATTTAGTTTTTTAGAATTAAATATAGAAACACTATTAGCATCTATGATTTTTTTTTGTTGTTATATACTTTCTACCAATAATTTCAAAAATCAAACCAAGATTTGAAAAAAAAAAAAAACCAATCTTATTTTTTTGTTTTTGGAATTTGACTAAGAATCCGTAAAGCTCTTTATTGTTCTTTAATAAATTCATCGTTTTTTAGGAAATGTATCTAAAAAAATTATAACTACTTTACAAGCGTGCAATCTAATCAATTACTTGGTATAATTTTAGTTGATATGCATTAGAAATGAGTTCAATCTTTGATGACCACTTATCTATAAATTAATTTATTAAGGTGATAAAAAAAAATGTTAGGGATTTTGGATATTAATAGTGGCATAATGGTAATTAGGAATGTTAGTAATTTTGGATATTAGTAGTGGCATTATGGCAATTAAATAGGAGTGAGCGGGTTATAAATAGAATAGTCTAGTGTGGGACTTGGGAAAAAGAAAATAATGAAATGAATATGATGTGTGGATGACTATTTAATTTTTTTTTTATAGTACAATAGGGTGGGGATTCAAACTACAAATTTCTTGGTCGTTAACACGTACATATGTCAGTCATGCTCACTTTGACAACTATTTAATTTTTTGGAAGGAAAAAGAGATTTTATTAATATATTCATACTTTAGCATTATTTCATTCATTAAGTATTATGTCGTGAAATTTGTTATTTTGTGCCTAAAAAGAATTTGGTTAGGTAAAGAATAACACATTTATACTTTTATTATTATAAAAAACTAATAATAATAGGAAGAATAACACATTTTTTAAATAATGACACATGACTTTCCATCAATGGTTCATCTAACTCAATTTATTAATTATCAATTTGAGCATAACTCAAATAATTTAGACATATGTTTAATTTGAATAACTAACCTCATATATTGTTTAGCTAAAAAAACACAACTCGAGTACACTAAATATATTTTTTTTATTTTTTTTAGTACACCAAATATGGAATATAAAGATATAAATCTCTGATCTTAGTGGAAGAAGTAGATGTTAATTATGGTCGAGTTTACTCATATTAGCAAAAAAAAATATTAATTATCCAAAAAAGGCTAACAATTCATAAATTTTTATTTTTTCTTTTTTAAACAAATCAGCTTCATTAATGGAACCAATAATGCCACAAGGGTTACAATGCAAGCTAATAAGTCAATGAGGGAAATTGTTCATCATCAAGCTTGTGAGCAGGGGCATTTCGATTTCGAGGGGTGAAGGAGAACTCAATCATCTCAAACCGGGCAGCCAAAGATCTAATATCGTCGATCCAAGTACAAACGTCGCCCAAGATCGGAGTCTCCCCATTTAACATTTGGACTACTGCAAGACAATCAGATTCAATTTAAACTTTGTTGTTTAATAAGTTTGGATTTAGTCTCTTGTATATATCTAACATTTTAATATCACTAATGTTAGTAATATTAAAATTAATTGATGTCGTCACATAATATTCACACTTAATGAAAATTTAAAGAAAATTTTTTGGAGGAGGTTAAAGGATTATCGTGAAAAACAACTCTTTTGAGTTTCATCTATCAAGTCAAGTGTTGTTTTAAGGACATATCATTTTTGGCGGGGTCAAACCTGCCAAAGAATATGATCTAACCCGAATTTAAGTTTTTTTTTCTTCTTATTTTTTTTTCCTCCCTAGATAACAAGTCAAACTAAATTGATTGCTTATTTGTGAAAAGTGTATGAATTTTTTAGTTAATACGAAATGGTGAATCAAATTTTTGGATAATCGATTTGATAGTCCTTAATCGAGTAGATGAGATATGCATATGCCACATACTTGATGTTTGAAGATATTTTTATGGCTTATCGGATCAACTTGGCATGGTTGAGGGAGATTGTGCCATTTCAAAGCATCCCAAATCTATTTACGTGGAAAATTAGAAAGAAAATGGAAGAAAACGACAAAAATATATTTGTCGATTTGACGTCTCGTGAGGAAGATGAGAAAAAAAATGTATATAATTTTCCGTGCCAATCACCAAATATTTTTAAATAAGAGATTGTATGAAGATTTGAACTTCCAGATATAAAAAAAAAAAAAAAAAAAAAAAAAAATTAAACAAAATTAAAAGTATATTTAGCTTAAAAACACACGAAATTTATTGATTTAAGGCAACTAAAAAAAAACCAGTCAAAATAAATAAATAGTAATAACTCAATTTTAGTTTCAGATACCAGTAGTTTAGAAGAGGTTCCAAGTAAGAACACCAACGGCGACGCCCCACCTCCGGGCGGCGAGCGTTCCCGGAGGAACAACAATGGTAATCGGCCAGCTCTCTTCTGATTTCTCACATTCGATTTTCGAATCAAACAAACAGAACAATTCGAGCTCGATCCACTATAATTTAATCGAAAACACTAACCCTTTTGATTGTCTTCACTTTCAGCCGGCAATTCTCCTGGTTTGACCTCACTCCATTTTGGATTTTTCTTCTTCTTATAATCGTTTCCACGAGCTATCGGATTGAAACACCGAGACCATGGATCACGCCGACCCTGTAGACGAAGAGGCGCGATTCCTAGTTCAAAACGCGCCAATTCGAGCTCCGGTGAATCATGCGAGAGATGTTCATGTTTTGAGCTTCTCTTTTCTCTTGATTTTCCTTGCTTATGGAGCTGCGCAGAATTTGGAGAGTACTGTTAATACTGTAAGTTTGTATTTACTCTGTTGGGGCTGTGTTCTTTAGGCATTTGTTGAAGAAATGGACGAGAATCCTTATTTAGATGGGTTTTTTTTGGGGTCAAGTAATTCCCAGTTTGATAATGATTTTGTTTTCAAGCATAACACTACGTTTTCAAAATTCAAGCTAAGTTTTGAAAGCTTGTTTTTGTTTTTAAAATTTGGCTAAAAATTCGAATGTTTACTTGATGGAGATGAAAACTATTGTATAAAATGGTGAGAAAACAAGTATAATTTTCATAAACGTTATCAAACGGGGCTTAATATTTTTGCTTTTCGGTTTGATTTGAGCTGAGTATTTTTGTTTGGCTGTGAATTTTCCATTCAGGAGGAGGATTTGGGGACTACCTCGCTAGGGATATTGTATTTATCTTTCACGTTTTTCTCTCTGGTGGCTTCTTTGGTGGTTCGAGCATTGGGGACTAAGAATGCTATGATTCTTGGGACTACTGGTTATTGGTTGTTCATAGCTGCAAATTTGAAGCCAACTTGGTTAGATTTTTTATAACCAATCAACTCTTAGGGTATGTTTGGGAGTGATTTTGAAATGTTTTAAATCACTTTTGTCATGTTCAAAATCACTTCCAAATATGTCTTTAATCATTCAAAATCAATTTAATGCCTGATTTATACTCTTAAAAGCGATTTTCATACCCTCAAAATTGATTTTAAATTATTAAAGACACGTCCAGGTGTGATTTTGAACGTGACAAAAGTGATTTTAACATGCCCTTAGCCTTAGTCATTCCCAAACATGGTTAAAGACATGTTCATGAGTGATTTTAACATGCCCTTAGTCACTCCCAAACATGGCCGGCAACTCTTAGGCCTTTTTAAAATCACTCCCAAACATGCCTTAGTCATTCAAAATCAATTTTGATGGTATGAAAATAACATTTAAAAGTGTAAAACCAAACATTAAATTGATTTTGAATGATTAAGGCATGCTCGGGAGTGATTTTGCACACGATAAAAGTGATTTTAATCAAAATCACTGTCAAAGTAACATTCTTAAAGATGATGATTTACTTGAACTTTATGTCAAATTTCTATTACTGTAACTCTGATTAGGCGATTGCAAAAGTTGAGATGATTTTTCGACACTTCCTTTCAGGTATACAATGGTTCCAGCTTCTCTCTACCTTGGTTTTGCTGCTTCAATTATATGGGTTGGGCAGGTGCAATGTAGTAATATTTTTGGACTTTACATCATATCATGTATGATCACAATAATTGTAGAGTAAAAAAATCTTTGACATCTGTTATATAATGAATTTCTCAGGGTACATATCTCACTTCAACTGCACGTAATCATGCAAGAAATAATGTCTTACATGAAGGAACTATCATTGGCAACTTCAATGGAGAATTTTGGGGAGTATTTGCAAGTCACCAGGTGAATCCATCGATTTAAAGTTTACAAACTTTGGTTCAACAATAGAATGCTATCCAAAAAGCAATTACTTAATCTTAACAGTAAGGTCTCATACCTTCTTAAATTGGTAAATTTCTGATCTCATATGTGATTTAAATATTGCAGGTCATTGGAAATATAATCTCTCTCGTCGTGCTGAAAAACGAAACAGTATGTATTCTCCTTTTAATTACCTTCTTTAAGAGCTCAACCACATTAGAAACAGCTATAATGATGCTGAAGCAGGCAATTGCTGAGTCATGCAATGCTGTCTGACCTTTGACAATATTTCTTCTTTCAATAGTCCACACTTGAATCTTTTTAGTACATTAATAACATCTCTAGATTGAACCATGTTTTTTTGCCCCGTAAATGCTGCAGGGTGGAAGAACTGGTGGCACAACTGTATTGTTCATTATCTTCCTTTGCATTGTGACGTTAGGTATAGCACTTATGTGCTTCTTAAGGAAGGAAGACAGTAAAGAAGAAGAACCATCGCTGTCCTCGTCCAGCCTACGTGCTTCTATATTGTCTCTGTCAAAGTCGGTAGTTGCTCCATTGGCTGACATAAGAATGATCTTGGCCATTCCTCTGATTGCGTATTCAGGACTACAACAGGCATTCGTATGGTAATTACTGGAACAAAGTATTATTGCATGCTCTCTGTTACAGTAGCCTATTTTTTTCCTCACTAAGCATTGAAGAGTTTCAAACATAGGGCCGAGTTCACAAAACACGTCGTCACACCGTCACTTGGTGTGTCGGGGGTTGGTGGTGCAATGGCTGTTTATGGGGCCTCTGATGCAATTGTAAGTATGCATACTAGTTATTTTTCATTCCTCTTGTTTTTTCGTTCAACTAGTAACAATCATCCTTCGATGGGTGGAAATATGCAATTGTAAGTAAGCTTGCGTAGGTGGATTTGATTGGTATTTGTCTACGCTGTATGTAGAAAGTTCCTTAAGATCTCCATAGTTTATATAATGGCTGCTCAACAAAGTTAGTAGAGGGGAGCTAGTTAAACACTTTGGTGATTTCTCTCTCTCTCTCTCGATTTTGGCCATGGCTCAGGTCCTGCACATTCATTTTTTTGGGATGAAAAAATCGAACTTTCATTGAGAAAAAAATGAAAACATACAAGGGCATCCCAAAAAACAAGTATGCAAAAAGGGAGTCGCTAAAGAAAGAGACTCTAATAAAGTAAAATGAGACCTAACGAATAATTATAAAAAGACTTCGTCACTTACGCCCAAAGAGAAACATAGAACCTAATGAGGGACCAAACATTACAAGCCCCTCTCAACTCCTCTAAAGGTCTTATTCTTACTTTCCCCTCCACAAACCCCACAACATCGCACAAACCCTGATTTGCCACAAAAACCTCCCCTTCTCCCGAGACGGTGGATAGAGAAGGAACTCCTCGATCATCTTCCTATAATCTCTGTGTCTGGCAACCTGAAAGCCAACGCATAAAAAAGAGTAACTTCAAACAGACTATGCGAAGTCGCAACTCCAAAGGATATGATCCAGGTCTTCCTTCGCCCTCCGTCAAAGAATGCAACAAAACGGTCCTATCAAAGATTTAGCTTTTCTATATTCACTTCCAACTCTTTACCTTTCATCAAAGCTATTGCTTTTAGAAAAAGTGGAGTTGATTGTTAATTTTTTTTTTTTTTTTTTACTATTTACTTTTTATTTAATGGGTAAATTATATTTTTGGTCCATGGGGTTTGAATTTGGTAGCATTTAGGTCCTTAAGATTTCAAACTCAACATTTTTGGTCCCTGAGGTTTACATTTGGTGCGTTTTTGGTCCCTCTGTCAAATTTTTAGTTAAATCTTAACGGAAAGCTGACGTGACAACTATTTTTTTTATTAAAAAACATTTTAATTTTAATTTATTTTTTTCCTTTTTTCCTCTCTTCTTTCTCCTCCTCCGCTCTTCCTTCTCCTTCAACCTTCCGTCTTCTTCTTCCTCCAGCTACCGCCACCGCCACCACCTTGACACTTGAATGAAAAGTCGAGCCTCAATGAGTTTGCGGCTACCCCCAAGGAAGAGGGGAGAAGGAGAAAGACGAGAGAAAAAAAGTTTTTTTTTTTTGTCACGTCAACTTCAAATTTTTTTTTTATGGAAGGACAAGAAATGCACCCAAATACAAACCTCAGGGACAAAAAATGTTGAGTTTGAAACCTTAGAGACCAAAATGCTAACAAACTCAAACCTCAGGGACAAAAAAAAATGTAATTTACCCTTATTTAATTTAATTTTATATGTTACTAGATCAATGATGTTCCGGTGTATTTTCCTTGCCTTGTCTTAACATATTATTACTCTTTTGGTTTCATCATATTTTAATTATAATCTGGCCTTCTTTGGTTGTCTTTCTAGTGTTCATTGGTTGCTGGTCGTCTTACATCTGGTCTCCCATCAATCACTTTCTTAGTATCTGGTGGATCTTTCATTCAAGCTATTGTTTTTATTTGGCTTCTATTGGGACAGAGGTTAGCAACATTGGCAAACTTTTTACTCTTAGAATTATTTCATACTAAATACCACGAGTTTACTTATTAAACCTTGCGATGCCCTGTCGTTACTCTTCGAACCAGTGAAACACTCGGCGTTGTATACCTGCTTCTTATATCAGCCTTACTGGGAATCGGTGATGGAATTTTCAACACACAGCTGAATGCTCTGCTCGGAATACTTTTCAAACACGACACGGTACTCATTCATCCTTCATTGCTTTCTCAATGTAGAAATTGGTGGGTCGATAAGTGATCTTTTGATCCTGTAAAAATCGAGGCGTAGCAACCTCATTTGTCAATTTCATATCATCTAGTTACTTCTATTGCCACTGTTTTCCTCATATAATACCATAAATGCTGGAGGTTTCTTGTTTCTTAACATCTATGAATCTGCAAATTGCTGGTCAAGAATGGATCTCATATGTGATATATGCATATTATATTTTGGTTCACAGGAAGGAGCCTTCGCGCAGCTGAAGGTGTGGCAGAGCGCGACTATTTCGATCGTCTTCTTTCTCAGTCCATACATTTCGATGCACGCAATGCTGGTGATTATACTTTCTGTGCTCTTCCTCTCATATGTTGCTTTTCTGACTTTAACCGTTTGGGTAGAGAAATCATTCTCTTCAAGATTGTAATGTGTAGATCCATGTCATTGCTGCGTAATAAATCTTTCCTTTTGCCAATTGATTTCTGTCAAACTCTGTTCATTTTCTTCCCCAACCAATCTTGTGTAAAATGCACCTCTTCCAAACAAATTGGAAAGTGAATGTGCTTTTAGCTTTTGGCTTTTGTTCATCATGAGGCATATTTCAATCTTGACCATTGTCTTTGATTTTCTTTAATTCTTGAGAGCTCTACTTCTTCCATTCCATTATGCTCGTACTCTGCTCCATTAATCTTTGGATCGTCCATTATCTTTTTGGGAAGTGTTAGATATCTCTTCTCGTGCTTTATTGTAATTATACTAAGCTTAGTTGTCAATTATTTATTTCCACTAGTGAACCGAACTTGAGCATAGTTCAACTGGTTAAGGTATATATTCTTCACAAAAAAGGCGAGAAGTTCGAATCTTCACCCCACATATTTGTTAGGAGTGCTAATAAAGTCTCACGTTGGTTAGGGAAGAGATAGATCCCTGGTATATAAGTGAGGACAACTATCTTCATTGGTATGAGGTCTTTTGTTTAAAACAAAAAACAAAGTCACGAGGGTTTAGACCAAAAGTGAACAATATCATACTAATGCGGGGTTCGTTATCCTTAACATACCCGATGCGACACTTGTTGAGTTTTTTTCGACGCTTTTTGGCGTCGGAAAAACTCTAAATTTTTGTAGTGTTTTGATAAGTCGTTTTTAATCTTAATATATATATATATATACATGGCATTAAATTTTCGTTGACATGTTGATATTTCCACATATCTATAGGTTCGACATCGACATTAGGGATAAATCGACATTTCTATCATACCTACAAAATCAATGAAATATTAAATAAAAAACAACAAAATGTAACGTGAATATAATATTATAAAGTGTATTTTAATTCTTTCAAAAAGTAAAAAAATGTTTATTTGTTAATTTAAATATATTATTTAAAAAAATCTTCCAGAATTATTCATTGAACATTGACATTTTATCGATATTTACATCCTTGTAAATAAATAAATAAATATATATAAAATAATAATAATAATAATAAATAAAGAGTACATCTATGGTATTAAATTTTCATGTATGGTTTGACATTGATATGATGGATGAATGAATCGAGATTTCTGCCAACAAGAGCATAGCTCAATGACATGATGTATCGCCTAGTGACCATGAGTTCCTAGGTTCAATCCCCCACCGTTGTAAAAATAAAAACAAAAGAATCGAGATTTCCATCATACACGGTACAAAATCGATGAAATATTAAAAAATAATAACAAAATACATTCTAATGTGAAATAACCTAACACTAACCTAACACTATATTCAACTTAAACGATTTGTCCCAAGAAAATAAAACAAGAAGAAAACCACAATAAATAAATGGTGGGGAAGCTATATCTATATCTAGTGAAAAATAAATTTATTCTTCGGAACTAATTTGGAAATCAATTTCATTATATTTCTAAATAAGGAAGAACAAATCTTCATATAATTTTTTCGAACAATTAATTTGATATGATATGCATTTAAAATATATGCACAATAGAATATGATATATACAATTCTTTATTTTGACGAAAAAAAATCTAACATTTATTTAGATATACATTTTTTTTTAACGTATTTATATATACACTTAAATATTTTTTATTGTCGCTCTTAAAAGTACATTTTCATATGCGAATAAGAACGTAGCTCAATAACATGATGTATCGTGTAGTGACCATAAGTTTTAACCATATTATAATTTTTTTTTTCATATGTATTTTAACCATATTAAAATCTTAAATTTGGGTGAATATGTAAGTTGATTTTTTAAAATTTATTACAATGACATTGTCATTGTAATAAATTTTAAAAAATCAACTTACATATTCACCACCAAAATTTAAGAGTTTTTTCAAATGACAAACTGACTAATCTAAAGATGTGTGATTGACAGGTCAAATATTTGAATTCTCCGTCCACTTCCATGGTTGAACTAAATGAAGAAAAAAAGTTTTTTTTTCAAATAAAATTGTCTTTTTTTCTTCAAATAAAATTGTGTTTTGCTATTTTTCTTCAAGTTAAAACTATTTTATAAATTACATTTTATTTATTTATTCATTTTTGAATTCGAGGTGAATATTATTTGAACTTTTAACTTCTTAGTTGAGGATATAAAACGTTTTTTTATTATTAAATAACATAGTGAAGGTTATCATATGATTTTTTTTTACCACTAATATTCAACATTATAGAACATTTTTATTATTAAATAACATATTAAAACTTTTGTCAAACCAAACATAGTTCAATTGACATAGAGACGTGTCATCGACCATGAGATCAGAGGTTCGAATTTTCCTACCCCATTGTTGTACTAAAAAAACATATAAAAATCTTTCATTTCTGTATAGACAATAATAGCAGTTAAATCTCTGAATTTATTAAAACTTTCATTAAACTTGATCAATATTTGATATATAAGGATGGATCCCTAATAGATATTTGTAGACAAAAAAAAAAAAAAAATATCTCGCGTAATTAATTAACGTAGAAACAAAATAAATAGTCAACATGAACTATAATGTATGAAGTAATAACTAAAAAGTTAGAGGTTACATTCTCCCATTAATTATATACTTGTCAAAAAAAAAAAAAAAACTCAAAATAGTAATAATAATAATAACCTAGCAATAAATAAATAATATACAGATGAATCCAATTATATCAAAATTGATTTTTCCCTTATTTCAAATGTGCATATTAACTAATTTCCAAACAAAACATTAGGGAATTAATTGATGAGTTTTTCATTATATAAATGTCTAATGTACATATGAGATTATTTTTAAAGATTATGAAGAACATGTCTTCCCCATCATTTCTTGTTTCTTTCACTCTTATTTTCTTTTCAATTTTCAACCTCTCTATGTTAGTCAAGGCAGGACAGAATACATCCACCAACAATTTTGTTCATGATATTTGCAATAGAATTCAATACCACGACTTATACAAAGTGTGCATTCTTGAGATCGATTTAGATCCTCGTGAAGATTTAAAGTCAAATTTGACGGGTATTTTGATTATATTTTTGAATCATAGCATCATCAATTTCAACGACAACGTTATGTTCCTTAAAAAAGAGATAAATTCGAGCAAGCTAAACGGTGATACAAAAGACATGTTCGCCACGTGTGTGGAAGACTTCCAAAGAGGAATTGGTGATTTTCAAGAATCGATGGACACACTACTAACAGAAACGGGTATAGACGTGTATCAATTGTCAATGGTCGGTGTTGATCACTATCTACGTGAATGTGTGGAAGAATTTGATGGTGTCACTGTCCCTCCCGAGTGGAAGTCTCGCTACAACACTTCTTGGAACTTCGTGGAACTCATTTTAGTAATGTCAAATCTCATTAAATGTAATCGTATAATCTCATGTTTCCCTTGATTAAAACCTAATATTGTTTTTTAGAACTATTAAGTTCTAATGTTATTGAGAATGAAGTTGTCCGTTTGGTAATGATTAAATTTTCTTTGTTTATAAGAATTAAATTTCTTTCGTGTGATTGTTTTAGTAGAATGTCAAATATTCTATAGTTCTTTTTTCAATCAACAACAATAATGAAAAACTAATGTAGATAATTATATTGATAGGTAACCAAACAAAACGTTTTCCATTAGGAAAGAAGTCCAAGTCTAAAGGGTATACCTGTTTCAGGCAACCAGTAAGTCCCCTTAATAAAGTTTTCTACTGTAAATTGTGTTGCTAACTGTTTATCTATTACATGAAAACCAGGCCAATTAACCCTGTTGGTCACATTAGCACCGACACCTCGGTTGTTGAACTCAGCATAAAATAAGTTGTTTATCGGTGCCCCTTGATCCCACTTCATCCATCCCTCTGGATCCACCACGTCACCGAAAAATGATTCCATGAACACGACGCTTGAATATTGTTTCCATGGACGACCAAGATAGACACTAACGTTAGCTTTATTGACTGCTATTTCCGATGAGACCGTGACAATACAATTCTGAAAGGAGAAACCACTCACAGATGTTGATATGTTTTTTGACTGTGCGGTGACTGTGATATCCTTACTCACTATCCGAGCATATACGTTACAGTCTTGGAACATGACAAGTCCATCTCCGAAAATAAAGTCCACGCTTCCGTAGATGTCACATTCCTTGAAAAATTGGTTGATTCCTTTTACATATAGAGTGTCTTGGAAACCCAAGAATCTGCATTTGTAATAAGCGGTGTGGTCAGCGTTATCAAGGACAGCCACTGCTTGGTGGTTTTGAGGACCGGCCGAATTTTCAAAAGTCAAATATTGTGCCACAAAGTTATCACCTTTAACTGCTGCATGATATAAAAATGGGTTAATTAGTAAAAGATTAAATAATGTTTATAATGATTCTTTCAATGAAAACCTAATTAAAGGGTAATTTTTTTTTGACGAAAATTAAAAGTTAAATTTAAGACACTTTTCAAATTTAAAGAATTAATTTCAATGCTCTCCAAGCTGTCAGAGGTAAAATATAATCCTAATTTTTTTAATTTTTGTTGTATATTTATTTTGAAGAACAACAACACATTGCATTAAAGTAAAGTATTTTTTTTTCATATACCATTAAGTCCAAATTCTAAATAGAGACAAAGTTTGAAAGTTATACACAACTAAATTGAAAAGTTCAAGTTAAAAAGAAAAAAAATTAAATTTTCAAAGATCTACACACAAAAAAGAAAAGAAAAAAAAAAGGTGTAAATATTGATGGATATATACAAAGAAATAAATAGAAGAAAAAAGAAAGAAAGATATTTTTGTAGTTGCTACAACAATATAAAATAAAAATAATAATAATATATGAAAAACATGAACTTACTAAGGGTCGCAGAATTATTGGTTTTGAATCCCGTCCCATTGCTTCTATTGTTTACGATAATGGTTGTGAATGCATTATCGCCAATGAGAGCAATGAATTTCTTGGTCAATGGAATTTCAACCCGCTCATGGTAAGTCCCTGACCTAACACGAATATAAAATCTGGATTTGGAGTTTCTTGGAGCGGCGGCTATTGCATCGGTAATGCTTTTGTAGTCGCCCGATCCGTCTAGAGACACTGTAGCATTGAAGGCAATGCTACAAACGGGAGCAAAAAAATTAATGCACAACAAAGTAAGAAAAAATGCATCAAGTTGTGTGAACATAGCCATTTTTTTGAAAGCAAGAGAAAGAAAATTGAAGAGATGAAAGAGTAAAAAGTTTGAGAATTATCTCTAATGCAAAAAGAACAAGGAGTGTGTTTCTAAGCTCTCATGGAAGTAAAGTTTATAGAGGAGCTCTCACTCTCAATTTTGTGGAGCTTAGGATAGTGACACTAATTAAGAAAGGGTAATTAGGGAAATGAAAATGATATGAAACTAATTAATCTCACATGGGTTAATAATTTTAGAAGTGTAATTTGAATTTAGGAATTAGGATGAATAGGATAATAAGAACTGAATTTTTTCTTCTTCTAAAACGGGTGAGTGAGCGCATCTACTAGATAGCTCAGAGTGAGGGTTGATTGATCCTGCACCTGTGCAAACAACCACGCACGGGACATGAACATTTTAATTTTTTTTTTTATCAAACAACCACTTGGTGCAACGGGTAACACACCTAGATAGCCCATAGTGAGCGTTGATTGGTCCTGCACCTGTGCAAAAAACCACGCACGGGGCATGAATTTAAATGCATTATTATCGCCCAATTTTTTTGTCCCCCTCTCGACTGGTGTTTTTTGTTTTGTTGTTCGGTGACTCCTGACTCGCTGGTGGGTCGTGTGTTTTTGTTACTGTGATGCTTTTGACCTCAGACTTTGAGGTGGTTTTGCTTAGTAATACACCTACCTTTGAAAAAAAAAACTAGTTTAATACACAAATTACTAATACAACCTTATTAGGACTAAACTAATTAAGTATATGAAGGGGATTGGAGGGTTTTGGGGGAATTGAACATTTATAGCATAAAAAAAAAGTGTTATTAATGCTTAAGAGATAATGATGGAAAATGAAGGAATAAAAACAATATAACAAAAACAAAAACACACATATTTGAAGAAATTCATGTTTTGTCGTACGTGTTCATATCTCTATCTTAAACTTTTGTTGTGTTTCTTGAGATCAATTGCTATGTGTGAAATGATATGTAGATGTACTTAATCACCAACCACAACCCTATATACTTTATTTTGTTTAAAATGTTTGTTTGATTGCATTGGATAATTTTCTTTTGTTATTGTTTAAATTCTATTGAGAAAATTAGGAAGAAAAAAAAATAATATTGTAATTCTTAATTGAAGTTAGAGATGTCCACGGGATGGGGTCGATAATGCATTTTTCATCCCCATTTTATTATCCGTACCTTAAAAAAATTTCGTTTAATTTCGCGAGAACAAAGAGCAGACAATTAGAAAAGTAATAATTATTGATTTTTAATAAGTGTCCATTGACGCACGAAAAGCCCATTTCTTTCGTTTTATAACGTTTTTTTTTTATTTCATTCATTTATTTTATTTTTTACTTGCTTCGTTTTAGTTTTTTTCTTTTTATTCTGACTTTTTTTTCTTGCTTTCGTTTTTTTTTTTTTTAATTTATTATTTTTCTATTTATTTATTAATTATGTCTTTGTTTCAACATGCATGATAGCCTATTTGTCATTGTGTTAATCGTCTAACTTATCATCTCGTTTTAATCTCGTTTTATTAAAATATCCGACGACGGAATCTAGAAACATTTGAGAGTCCAATTTTCTAGAATTTTTTAGGTGAGAGATCGATTCTTTGAAAGTCTGAGATCGATTTCAATATGTTTTATTATTTTTTTTTAAACATGCTTGCTTACTACATTTATACGTTTATTTGCTTATGCTTTGATTATTATTATGCTATCATGGACTTATTTAAATTGTATAACTTTTACGTGCTTATATATACATTAATTTTTGTTTATGTTACATTGTTTTGTTTTAAATTATTTCTTCTATATTCTTTACAAATCCGTTTAAACTTTCTATCATATTTCGACATTATTTGCACCCTTTAAAATTTTCCCTTTGATTTTATAAAAGTTATTTAAAAAAAATATTTTCAAATTATTTTCTCAAAAAGTGATTTCGGTTTATTAAAAAAAACCGTTTTTCTTTTTCTTTCTAAAATTTTTTACCACGAAATCTAGAAATATTTAGGAGTCCAATTTTCTAGAATTCTTGAGGTAAGAAATCATAATGTTTGGGAGTCCGAAATTTTGATCCCAAGAAAAAAATGAATTTAATTTAAACAAAAAAATGTTATATTTTTTTTTTAAAAAAAGCTCTCTTACGAATAGTTATCTTAGGACGGAGTTTGAGAAATTGTAATATTCTGTCATATTCTCGAGGTGAAGAATATTTCTAATATAGTCAAAATCGATGGATAATTTTTACTTATTTTATGGGAGTATGACTTCAAATATTGAAGAAATAAACTGTAGAAGTAAGACATTGTTTTAAAATATAATGTTTTCAAGCAACCTCATCTTTAAAGAACCTTTTAAATTCAAGATAAAATTTGGCCACCGTTATACTCCCGAACCCAACTTTGTTTTCATAGACCCTTTTAATTACTTTTTTAAAGGAAAAAAATATTTTTCGGTACCCAATCACACCATAAAAAAGATTTGTGGCGACTCCTTTCTATTTGTTAAAATATCCCTTTTTTCCAACGACGTCGGCCTCTCAGCGTCGCAGGCACGTGGCGACAATTATGATCCTGCCCCGTCCAATGAGCATCTTCAATTAAGCCCCCATGACATAAATTTTTGGATCCGCCACTGATCCCGTCCATATTTACCAATTGAAAAATTGAATCAAACATTCTACAAAATGCAGAAAATATGTACTTAGAGAGTAATACAGAAAAAATAAAAATGAATAATAAAAATGAGTACATCGTTAAACTAATTCAAATTAGGAAAGTAGTAATGATGCTACAAATTCAAATGAAAAATCAAAACTGCAATCAGTGTACTGACAAGTATACACTATCTAACAGATCCCGAAAATGGATAGACAGTAAATCAATTTAGAGAGGCAGTGCTAATACAATGTTATTGGACCAAGTAAATTTTGTTATTGTTGTAAATTCTCTTATTTGTAATACAAATGTTCTCTCATTTTTGTCCGTGGACATCGTTAATACAGCGTTAGTGAACTACGTAAATTCTGTGTCAATTCTCTTTTGAATTTTTATTCTTTGTTATTCGATTACCATCTTTGTATTTGACTCCAATAACAGTCCAAGATGAGTTAACACAAAAAAGAAATCGCAAAATCTTTTACCTCAAGAAATAATAATGAATTTAGTGCAATTGTTATATTTCATTTTGTTTTTTTATGCCGTCATTTATCACCATTCTCCTAGGCTAATAATGATCCTAATTTAGGATTATATTTTTATAAATGTCTAAATATTTCACTATTTTAAATTTTAAATTTGTTATATATTTACTTATCATTTTGCTCTTAATTAAAGTTTCTCTCTCCCAATGACTTTTAAATATTTTTTTTTTAAGTCCAATGGATTTTTTTAATATAATATTTTCACAAATTTTAAGGATTTAAAACGATTTAGTTTTAGGATTTAAGGTTTAGGATTCAAGATTTTTGATAAGTAATTTTTTTTCTTTCATTTTTTAATGTATAAAAGATTTACGAGTCATTTGACTTTTCAAGTAAAAAATCTCTAGAATTGTTCATCATTTGTAGAAAGAATAGTAAATACGAACATAAATAAAAATTGGTCCTAATTTAATAAGGGTTGGTTGCACAAATAGCAATCAGGCCCAAACTAATTACAAATTTAGCAAACTTTAAAATGTTTTGCAAATATGGCAAAAAAACCCGTTTCTATCACTGATAGACTTTATTATATCACTGATAGACTTCTATCAGTGATAGACTATTATCTCTGATAGACTATTATCAAAAAAATCTATAAAAAACTGAGGTGATCAGCGATAGACTTCTATCGGTCATAAGATATCAGCGATAGAAATTGCTATATCCGCAAAATTTTTAAAAACATGCTATATTTGCAAACAATAAGTCTTAAATTGTCATTTACTACAATTTTCCATTTAATAATTATGTAGTACTTATCCGAAAATATTAACTTAATAATAAACAACTAGCAAACAAAGTTGGAAAAGGAAGAACATATATATACTTAGTTAATCGATTGAATGTCATATTATCAAACAATATAAATTGAATAATCACACCAATACTAATTAAGGCCACGTTTCTTAAAATGAAAAAAGAAAAATATATAATTTTTTTTCTTCTTAAGAACCACATTATTTAATTTCTCTTGGCATGTGACTTGATGCTCTAGTAATGTAGGTCAAAAGCCCCTTGGTTTCATACTTTAGAGATTGAACTGATCATGTCCTTGCTGAACTCCCAAAGTTTCTTTGCAAGTTTCTCGTCCCGAGCATAGGAGCTCGGTCGCTTCTCGTTGCAGTCCAAAAAATATTTCCCGCTCACTCCCTTCAAGCTCGGGTGGAGCGCCACGTAGCATGTCGTCGATGCCCCCTAAAACAAATGCAATGTGTTTTACATTATAAACAAGGAAGATAAGTTCTATCAAACTTGTTGGTAAAGTAGAGATGTGTTTAATAACTCGTATTACGTATACAATAATAGAGTAAAAACTTTTACTCGTGTTATTTGTAATCATGATATTAAATTTCAGTCGACATGTCGATATTTTTACATATCCATAGGTTCGACATCTACATGAAGAGTGAATCGACATTTCCACCGTACGGTACAAAATCGATGAAATATTAAAAAAACAACCACAAAATATAACCCAACGTGAATATAATATTATAATAAGAAGAAATTGTAACAAATGTCAATTTAGAGTATAATAATTAAAAATATAACATTTTTTTTTAAAATTTTGTGGATATGACAATTTCTATCACTGATAGTATGGTCTATTGCTGATAGAAGTTTATCGCTGATAGTAGTCTTTTTTATAGAATTTTGTCAGTGATAATAGTCCATCAGTGATAGAAGTCTATCAATAATAGTCATAAAATCTATCAGTAATAGTCATAAAGTCTATAAGTGATAGCCACTTATTTTTTTTTGTCATATTTGCAAAATGTTTTAAACTTTGCTAAATCTTGGTACAACGAGCCTTATAATAAGTATATTTTAATTCATTTAAAGAAGCAAAATGTTTATTTATTAATTTAAATATATTTTTTTAAAATATATTTTTAAAAATCTTCTAGAAATATTCTCCGCCATCCACATTTTATCGATATTTTCATCTACATTTCTATAAAATTGAGACCTCGATAATTTGGTTCGATGTAATTTACGTGAGGGACATTCTAATTAGCAAAATTATCGACATAAACTTTATAATTAAAAAATTCTTTATAAAGTTGAATAGAGAAAAATTCATTAGGAAAAAAAAAAAATGCTGTAATTTACCTGAGGGACATTCTTCCAGATAAAGAAGGTAAAAGCCTGCAAAAGCCCTGAGAAAGAAATAAATGAAGGTGGGTAAGTGACGACATGTCGTAAAATGAAACAAGTATTAGATAGAAAGAAAAAAAAAAGAAGTCGACATGTCGTACGCATAAGAAGCAAAGAATGTCTCATCAGAGGTGTCATTATCAAGCCTGGATGCACCGCGTTTGCCGTTATGTTCACACCCTCTTCCTACAACAAACCAAAAATAAAAATTAATTAATAATTAATTCAACTGTTTTATTTAATACCATTTTAATTACTCAATAGTAGAGTGTTTAATCAGAAATAAATAAAAAAAATTAAAATTGTTTTTAATTCAACAACACGGGTGGGAGATTTCAATTCTGACCTCTTAGTCGAAGATAAATACTTCATGTCGGTTGAGTTAAATTCATATTGACGTTCAACAACACTTAAAGAACGTAATAAGTGTTTTATATCCATTAAACTATGCTCGAATTGACACAATATTTAAAACTGCAGTTGTTTTCTTTAACCATAACATTAAATTATGTGTCAACATGAACATAATTTAGCGATAATTGACATGCATTTCTGTATTTTAGATTGATGATTCAAACGTAAATATCACGAAAGTCAATGTACTATAAAATAATCTCATTTTAAAATGTAATAAAAATGGAAGTACTGAAAATTAAAATTTAAAAAATTTAAGTCCTGTTTGATAACCATTTGATTTTTAATTTTTAAAAATTAAGTGTATAAACACTACTTTCACCCTATACCTTTCCTTGTGTTGTTATCTACTTTCTACCAATATTTTCAAAAATTTATTCAATTTTGAAAATTTAAAAAATAGTTTTCAAAAAACTAGTTTTGTTTTTAGAATTTGGCTAAGAATTCAAATGTTTCCAAAGAAACTCATCGTAAAGAAATTAAGAAAAAATAAGTATAAATGTAAAAAATATAAAACTAAAAATAAAATGATTATCAAACGAAGTCTCAGAGAATCACTTGGAATTGACGGGTGAGCTCCTTGGCATGTAAAATGTTGGCTAATTTTGATTGCCCATATGCTCTTTTATCAGAGTACCTACAAATTAAATAACATAGAAAAAAAAATTATTGTTAAATTACAAATTTAGACTCGAAAATTTTGAAGTTTGTATCTATTTGATCATTAAACTTTTGAAAATAACAAATTTAGTCTTTGAACTTTCGAACTTTTTAAAATTCACGGATCTGCTAGACATGACATAAAATTCAAATTTATATCTACCAGATCAATTAATTTTTCGAATTTATCAGAGACGTATTAGATAAAGAAGTTAAAATTTAGAGACATATTAGACACAAACGACACAGTTGAATGACTAAACTTATAATTTGACGGAAAATAAAAATAAAAAATAAAAAATTACCCATTCTTATCATTGATATTTTTGAAGCGAATTCCATCTCCATAAGTGTGGGCATGAGCTATAGATGACAAATTCACAATTCTACCCTCAATTCCTGTGCTTTTTGCAGTGTTCTTCATTTTCTCAAGAAGAAGGTTTGTTAACAGAAAATGACCTAAAAAAAAAAGTTAACACAATAATTACACACACCAAATATATATCTTTTATTCATAGATTTGCACATTTTTTCTCAATTATATCCTGATAGACTTTTAAAAGTTGCAACTTCATCCTCGTACTTCTTCTTATTTATTGGTCTATTAAGTTCTATTATTAAAACTAATTGACTATATCATAATGATCTTAATCTACTTTAGTACTGTGCCATTAATCACTAAAAAAACGTACACAGATGAAATTAAAACTTTTAATTAAGTATAAGATCGTAGTACTTCTTATTTATTAGTCTATTAAGTTTTATTATTAAAAATTATTGACTATATCATAATGATCTTAATCTACTTTAGTACTGTGCCATTAATTTCTTGGTGTAAATCAATACAATTAAAAAAAAATACATAGATGAAATTATTTTTTTTAATTAAATATACTATCGTAGTTGATACTCTTGAAAATAATTTTAGGGAATAGAAATTTCTGAAATAATAAATACAATTTAATTCAATAAAACTACAACAAATTAAGGGATATAAATAGCCTATGTAATTTGTGGATTGAGGCACGTTGATAAACGTTGTCTATAGAGAAGATGTGTGCCCCACTACATTGAGTTGTCTGACACTCTACTCCGAACATACAACAATCTTTCAAAATAGTTTGTGTGTAGCCAAACTATCTTATGAATCCTCGATCCTTGTATGCTCAAAATAATAAAACCTCAAAACATAAAAAATGGTGGTAAAGTAAAGAAATCTGATGATTTTTACGTGAGGAACTGGTTCCCATTTATAGGAGAACATTCCCCTCTATTAGGGGAAGCTTGTGAACAAATTTTTTACACGTCTGCAACCACTCTCTCCTACCTCTCGGGTGAATATTAAGCCTGGAAAAGTTTTTTTTGGTGAGAAACAGAGCTTTCATAGACCCTAAAGCTGGGTCTTGGAAAAACATCTTGAAATATCAAAACCTTGAACAACACAATTCTCTTTTGTTTTTTTTTTTTTAACCCATGAGTGTCCGGGCCAGCTTACGCGTACCTCGACTAATTTTAAGGGACAACCGCCTAACCCTGGAACATATCTTCTCAACGTAATGAGATTGATTTAGAGAAATTCCATTATCAGACCTAGTAATCTTTATACCAAGGATCACACTGACTTCTCTGAGTTGATTTCAAAAGTCCCCCTGAACCTCCATATTCACATCCAATGGAGTTCAACATTCCTAGGGAAATCAAATTTATTTTAAGCTTAGGAACCTGCACACCTCTCAAGGAAAGGAGAAGGAGGCAAATGTTGTCTCTTCAAAGAAATTTCATGAGGAGTCGGGGTCAAGGAGTAAGCCTGAATTGACTTTTGTATGAGTAATAAGATTATACAAAAGAAGAAGAGTAACAGGAGAAAATGCAAAGTTCCTACATATTATTCATCTCAAGGAATTTCAGCTGGTACGAGTAGGAGTGGTTCAGACAACGACAAAAAAGAAAGAAAAAGAATAATAATAAATAAATAAAATACAAATGTGAAAGTAGAACGAATTTTGAATATATATTACCGAGATGATTGGTGGCGAATTGCATCTCTACTCCATCTTGAGAAAGTTGAAATGGGCAAAACATAACACCAGCATTGTTTCTGAAATAGCAGCCAAAAAAATATTACTTCAAAAATAAATATCTTAATAAAAATTTAGTGAGTAAAGAGAAAGAAATTTACATTAAAATGTTGAGAGGGAGATTAAGAGCAAGGAAATTTTCAGCAAATTCTCTTGTGGACTTGATGGATGAAAGGTCAAGTTTGAGAACATCCAATTTAGCATTTGGATTTTCTTCCAACAATTGTTGTTTTGCTTTATTTGCTGCCTCTAAATTTCTCGCACCTATAATCACGTGCACCTTTCGCATCGCTAAAACTCTTACCGTCTCTAATCCAATCCCGCTCGCTCCTCCTGCAATGTAAACATAAGATCCCGATTCCATAAATTCATGATGATTTTATCGAAAAAGTTAGAACTTGTTTGGTTGATGATCTGAAAATATAAATTTGAAAACGAGAGGTTGAATGAAAACAAAGTTGTATTTCATGTTTTCAGATATGTGTTTAGTAACCGATCTAGAAATTGAATCTAAATTTAATTAATTCTTCGAAATATGTTTAATTTTTTTTTTTATAAACCATAAAATTATTTTTAGAATTTACAGGAGAAAATAATTTTAAAAAACAAAATAAACAAAGGGCTGGTTGCACAAATAGCAATCAGACCCAAACTAATTGCAAATTTAGCAAACTTTAAAATGTTTTGCAAATATGGCAAAAAAACTCGTTTCTATCACTGATAGACTTTATTATATCACTGATAGACTTCTATCAGTGATAGACTATTATCACTTATAGACTATTATCACTGACAAAAATCTATAAAAAGCTGAGGAGATTAGCGATAGACTTCTATCAACCATAAGATATCAGCGATAGAAATTGCTATATCCGCAAATTTTTTAAAAATATACTATATTTGCAAACAATAAGTCTTAAATTGTCATTTACTACAATTTCCCATAAACAAATGGCTTGACTCAGTCAATTTGAAAATATATGTAGATTCTCGACCGGACATGTTTTTTTTTTTCTTTTTTATTTTTTTAATGTGATAAAGCTTTCAAGTTGATTTACTCCATATGTACTTCTTCTAACTTTAATGCTTTCTATACAAATAAGTCTTTGCCCATCTTGTCAGGAAACCGTGACAATAAAATTTATGGCAGAATTTATAGCAAATATATATATATATATTTTTTTTCTTCTTTCTTTTTCTAGAAGTTCAACAATTAATTAAAAAATAGTATCAATTCTTCTAATTATTAATAATATATTTGTTTTTTGTTTTTTTAAAAACAATGTTGTTAAGTAATTATTTAACTTTTCTTATTTAGAAATATATCATTTTTATAAAAAAATTATAAATATGTCAAGTTTTTTTTTTTTTTTTTAAAATTTATTAATAAACTTTTATTACTAATGAACTGATAAAATTGTGTCATATTTATAAATATTTTTAGATGGATTTAAATTGATTTTTTTTCCTTAAATTTGTGATTTAAACTTTTAAATTAATTGCGATTTGACAATTATATATCAAAATTGAAAATTTTCTCTTTAAAAAACTAAGGTCTCTTTTGATAACCATTTTGTTTTTAATTTTTAGTTTTTGAAATTTAAGTCTATAAATACTATTTCCACCTCTAACTTTGTTTGTTTTCTTATCTAGTTTCTACCAATATTTTAAAAAATCAAGTCAATTTTAAAAATAAAAATAATTTTTTTTTCAAAAAATAGTTTTGTTTTTTAAATTTGACGTCAAGAAAAGTGTAACTCATAGTAAATAAATTACGAGAAAACAAAATTAAATTTAAAAAACAAAATGGTTATCAAACAAGTCTTTAAAAAAAATGTCAATTTTTTTTAATCATTATTATATTAAAATTAATAGTCAAATCACATATTAGAGGTGCTATTAATTTGTTTTTTTTTTGAGAAATTGGATGTATTATAATGTATAGACTTAATTTAAGACATTTGAATTAAGAGAAGTGATAGACAAACTAATCTATCAAGTCAAAGATCTCCTTCTTTCAGATTGAAAAGTACTTAAAAAAAAAATTGAACTTTAAAAAATGGACTTTCTAGGAAGACTTCAGATATCCAACAAATATGGAATTTTTTTTTTTTTAAAAAAAAAAAAGAACAAATATGGAAGTTCGTTTAATTATTCTTTCAAAAAAAAAAAAAAAAAAAAAAAAAAAAAAAAGAAAAAAGAAAAAAAGAGAAAGGTGACCTGTGACAATGGCAATAAGGCCAGTGACATCGATCCCTTGGGTCACGTCCTCCGCCGTAGAGGCCGATCCGAATCCGCTATGTCCCGGCCATCCAGTTATTAGTGAAATGATCGACATTCTTCGAACAACTTTTTAGAGAAGTAGGAAGGGTTTTTCTCTCTTCGATTTGTCGACGGAGGCGACAACGACAACGACAACGATGTAGAATATGGTGGTCGAGATGGGAGGAGGAGGAGTGAGAGAAAGAAGAAAGAAGAGAGAAATTTATAGAAGATATTAGAGTAGAGAAGAGAGGTAAAAAGTGTGGAAGAAATTAATGTGAGGTAGAATTGGCAGGTTTTGGATAGTAAATAGGTTGATGTTTGGTTAAATTTTTATTTCACCTTTCCCCCTTCTTTATATTCATATTTAATATCCATCAACTCCCTTTTTCTATTATTCTTTTTATACATACCCTCCTGCAGACCTGGTTTTTAATACAAAAAAAAAAAAAAATTATGATTGTAGACGGTTCAATTTTAATTTGTAATTATGTGACATGAAAAAAATGTAAATGTCGACGTCTGAAGTGTTGAAAAAATCATGAAAACATGAACATTTGATTTACTCTTCATCGATTTTGTCTTGATCTTTTGAATGATACAATAAGATTTTCGTACATTTTTTAACATTTCATATGTTTACATTTTCATTTTTTTCTTCCATGTCCCACAAGTACAAGTTAGAATTTAACCGTCCACATTAGAATTTCAAGTGTGTTGTTAACGACAAAAGCTTTTTTTAAACTTTTTTCATAGTTTAGGAATATTTTTGATAATTTAACATTTTTTTACAACATGTGGGTAGATGATTGAACCTGTGACTTTTCCATTACTAATTTATACAATATGTCGGTTGAGCTATATACCGATCGTTATTTCTTCTTTTATTTGTATAGATAATTTATGATCTAACAAAATGAATATTATACAAATAAAGAGAAAATGACATTTGATCTAACAAAATGAATATTTCACACTTAAATAACTTGAAATTTTAGGTAAATGGTTTTTTTTACAATAAATATGGGTATGAGAATTTAAACCTCCCACATTTAAAAAACAAATGTCCATTATTACTGATTTATGCTCACTTTGACAATTATACGTATGCTTTTATATTAATGAAAGCTCTGTTTTTCTTTTTTTTTTTAAATTAATTAGTGTAAGAAGTAGTTGTGAAAAGATATCTTTAAATGGATTAAAACATTGTTAAGGTTGTTTGTAATGAATTATTGATTAAAATTAACTATGTGGACCTTGATTTTTATGACCAAAAAAATAAAAGAAAAGAAAAACTCTTTTTTGAATGATTTTTATTAAAATGGATAATTGCAATTTGGTTCCATCAGCGACCTCTTAGAGCAAGACTTCCGTGGGTTGTACAGCCAAAACGCTGCCGTTTCACGGCTTTTTATTAATTATTAATTTTTTACTATAATTAAGAATTTTAAAATCTCTCACTTTCACATTTATTGTTAAGTTTTTTCCCTGACTATTTTTTTTCTTCCTACTTTTGGGTAATTGAATGTGAGAGATCTTCAACAGTTTGTTTCAGAATTGGATATAGGAGTAGCGGGAAGTGTTTGACAAAGGAATCGTTTGTGGTCGAGCCTGTGATATGGCTATTTCTTGAGCCTCCCTGTAGGTCCCTGCCATGTGATGCGGCGTGAAAAGAGGGCGATGGCAGGGACGAACTGGGGTGGGTGCTCCGCAATCATAAAGGGGGCATCATGCGTGCAAGAGTAAAGTCCTTGATGGTGATCAATACAATATAAAGTTATTGAAGATGATGCGATTGAAGCAGGTTTGAGACGGATTGAGGCATTGGATCTCCCACAGGTGCTCATTCAATCAAATTGTCTTGATGTGATTCACTTGTTGAATAGGTAAGGGGAAAATCTTACGATGATAAAATCGGTGATTTCCACCGTGGCTATTTGCATTCGTCGAACGAGATAAACTTTCTATTTAGTTATTGTTTTTATTTTCATATGTTAGTGTGTATTTTTTTTTTTTTTGAGTATATTAGAGGTGGGGGGACTCGAACCACAAATCTTTTGGTCGTCAATACATACATATGCTAGCTGAGCTATGCTCGTTTTGGCCCTGTGTTAGGTGTTTTTGTATCTTTATTCTTGAAAAAAAAAAATTGTGACATATAAGTTGAGTGAATCTTAATTAAATATAATTTTTGGATGTGTGTGGTAATTTTAGAGACATTAATTATAAAAATGTTAGGTTTTTACTAAAATAAAATAAAAATAAATAATCATCAGCCAACTTTGTCTATTCTCTTTTGGGCAAAAATTTTACAAAATAAAAATAATATTTACACTAAAAGTATGATTTTTAGAAGTCTATTACTACAATAGAAATAGTATTATTTTTATATAACAAATTTATTGTATTTTGTTTTCGAAGAAGATAAGATTATTACTATATATAAGCATATTTATTAGATAACTTTTGTTGCTACAAGTAGTTTTTTGTTTTTTTATATGTATATCTTTTTTCATGTCGGAGATTGTTTTTTTTTTATTACTTCTTTAAAGTTCATGCGTCCAAGAATATGATTTTTAGAAGTCTATTACAATTTACAATACAAATAATATTTTTTTAGATAACAATTCAAATAAAATTATTACTGTATATTTTTTTTTTGGAAGAAGATAAAATTATTAATATATAAGCATATTTATTAGAATTTTTTTCTTTCTACAAATGAAATAAATTTATATTTCCATCAATATTTTTATTTCATAAAAGTTTATTAGTAATTTACCATTTGATAATCACAAAGGTTTAAATTTAAAATTTACCAAATACTAATATTAACTCTATGCTATAGTTGATTTTTCTAACAACACAAGTAACAACAATTATTTTAAAAGTTACTTCAATCATAAACTAAGCCTAAAGTCTGAGTTTGAAGGGCAACAACTAACAAAGTGAGTTTTGAGACAATCTTAAAATATGTTTGGGAGTGATTGTTGAATTAGTGATTTAAGTATAATTAATTTTGTAAAATTGATTTTCATATAATCATTTTCATATTTGGTTGGAGTGATTTTCATTGAATGATAAGTAATTTTGAAGTATTCAGGTTTGATTTCAAAATTGATTTTAGAATTGCTAGATTACCGAAAGGGCATTAAATAGAAGGATCAATTTGTATTTTTACATTTGAATAGAATGAGAACAATTTAACAATTTTCACATGGCTTAGGATATATATTTGTTTCGAACACGATTATTAGCCGTCGTCTATAGTGTATTTTTTTTTCTTGAATAGAAGGATAAATTAGTATTTTCACATTTGAATAAAATGAAGTCAAATTTGAGTGGTGATTCTCGGTCAATCACCTCAACTAAAATCACCTATCAACTAATGCTTTAATAATCAATTTTAAATGATTTTAAATTTAGCTAAAATCAATTTTGTCTTCCCAAACATATTTATTTGAAAGGGAAGTGATTTTGGCAGTGAAAAAATTAATTTTGGTCATGCCAAATTCACTCTCAAACATACTCGTTTTTGACTCGGTTAAACATATTTTACATTCATTTAAATATAATTATTTTTCAATTCTTTACTTTTGTAAAATATGTTAGAGGTAGCTTTTGAAGGTAAATTCTAAAAAAAATCTAGAGCCTTTTCTAACTAACATTTTGTAATTTCTCATTTTATCCATTCTAACAACAACCAAATTAAATTTACTTTAAATCATAACTTTGGTCAATCTCATTTTTTTTTAATTCGTCTCATACTTTTTTTTTTTAAGATAAATTCATTTTTTTTCCAACTCTATTTTTTTTTTTTTTTTTGTTTTGTATAATTTATTGAAGTAACATTAATTATCAGATAAATTTAAATGGTTGGTAAAATAAATAAAAAATAGTTAACATTAATTAATTTATATTTTTTTATTTCAAATTGAAACAATAATATGGAGTGTCAGATTGTTGTAATAATATTTTATCATACAATTTAATCAAAATAATTTAAATCATGTGCCTTAGTCCTAGAGGTAGAGGATAAAATCCCCTCACCCCAGGTATTATTGAACTAAAAAAAACCTTACTAGTTAACACCATATTTAAATAAACTCTTTATCTCAGTCGATAAAGATATTAATTATCATCTTAGAGTTGATGGTTCGATCTTCCACTCCATAATTATTGAACTAAAAATAAAAATAACGACCACACTTACACTTCGTCTTCGTGAAACTAAACAAAAAAAAAAAAAGAATAGAAAATTAAAAATAATATGTCATGTTGCTTGTTACGGGCTACCTCAACCTCGCGTCACCCGCTCACGTCACACCCACTCTCCAAGGAGTGGGGGCCACCGCACCAAGTCCTGGACGAACCATCCGTTAGAGGCCGACCCTGGAACTTCAGAAGAAGAAGCTTACCACAGCTGACAAAGGTAGGTTGTCGTCACACCACCCCTCGATTAGCACGAGATGTGACCGACAAGACAGTCTGTCGCGACTGACGAAGAGGCGGCACAACAGCGCCCCCAACCTTCTCGGGAGTCGTGGAACTATGGTTGTCGTCATTATGACAAAGCGCGTGAGTCCAATTCCGGTTGGTCTGCACCCCTCGCTCCAGTCTAAACACCCGCCCGAAGGCCAGGAGATCGGGTCGATTAGAGAACACTCCTTCATCACCAACTATAAATACCCTTCCTATTCAAAGGGAGGGAGGAACAAATTTACGTGTAACTCTACCCTAAACTCTTTCTACTACTCATACTTACGTTCAGACATCTCTGACTTAAGCATCAGAGTTGTGTGGGCCTAGCCCCACACCGATGCAAGTTTACTCTTCTCCTCCTCTTGCAGGTACTCCGTGGACCCGCCGGCCGCCGCGCATGACGTATTACACAGAGGCATAAAAAAGTCTAAAATTTTGCATCAACATTGCTGACTAGATTTTTTCCAAACAAAAGAGAAAATAGACCTTCTCTTTTATCTAAAGAGTAGACATTGGAAAATAAAAGAAAAAAAATAACTTAGGGTGGTCCATATAAAATAGTAAGCAGAAAATATCAACACCACATTAAAAGAACCACTTTTACAAAATTCAAAATAACGTATTTCACAATGGTTTTTAAGTCAATTAAAAAAAAAATAATTCATAGTCTGCATAGTTGAACGATAATTGACAATTTACTCTCTTTCTTTGAGATCAGAGTTTAAATCTTCCACTTTCACTCCAGGAGCTCCTGGTTGAACTAAAAAGAATAGAAAAAAAAAATCATAAATTCTTTATTTGAAAGTTTCTATAAGCAAAAATAGGAAGGAAAAAAAAAGTCATTGTAATTGGTAACCACATAAAATATGAGCATGTAAAAAAATCAGAAGATTTCATTTTTATTTTATTTGAACAAAAAAAAAATCTAAAATAAGTCTCATCCATGATCCACCTACCCTACATAATAAGGACCATTGCACCACACCGTCCTTAATAATGAGGGCAGTTTCTCACATTTCTCCTTCAATTTCATAATTTCTCCTTTATGAAATGTAGGGTTATCCCCATCTCCAAATGGGGTTGGGGCACCATGCCCTTATCTTTTTTCCTTTTCATAATTAATTATTTTCTCTTCCCTTTCAAATCATTCTGCTCCGGGTCCTATTGTTTTATTTTCTTTAATGAAAGAGGTGGTTTATGTTATACTTTACGGGTGTTTGGCTCGAGGATCTATTGGAGAAGGAGTTGAGGAGTAGTTAATTCTTCGTTAGGTCCACGAACGTGTTGAACTAGGTAAAAATTATAAACTACTCAGATTTCAACAATAATTATTATTCAACGCTTCAGACTTCAACAATGGTTACTATTCAAGTTTGTCCCATTTTCCAAAACAACACATTTCTCTCTCCCTTCATATTTTTAATTATTTAAAAAAAAACGTAATTTAAACAAAATGTGTAAAATGACTAAAAATGCAATTCAACTTATTTTTATTATTTTAAATATAAATTAGGTTGTTCAATCAAAATTGGTACTTAAACCAAATTCAAAAGGGTAGTATTCTTACAATGGAGAGATAATATTCTTACGAAAAATAAAAACATCAACTTATTTGGATCCGTTTAAATTAATGGATTAAAATCTTTCAAATTCATATGTATATTTAACACACTATTGTACTACTCTCTTTTATTTCAAAACTATTCAAATAAAATGCATAATTAATGTGAGTGATATTGAAAAAAGAATGTGAAATATTGTGGTCAAAATTATTTTTTGTTATCTACAAAGAAATTTGTGAAGGATACATAAAATAAAAAATAAAAATCACATTCTTAAAAATTATTGGGGAAGTCCTTAAGAATGAAAATATGGAAAATATAAACAATTGTACAAAAAAAAACAGCTAAAATAAACCGTCATGTCTGAGATGCTGGTTTTCGGGTGTAGTAGATTTATATGAAATGACGAGTTTAGGAGGGTGAAAGCGAAAAAGATGTTTTTCGGGTGTAGTAGATTTATATGAAATGACAAGTTTAGGAGGGTGAAAGCTAAAATATGTGTTTGACACATGGGTCAGTACTATACATGTGTTTTTTTTTTCTTTAAAGAAATTTATAAACAAAAATATCAATCTAAGAATTCATAAAATCAAAGATAAGTTAAAAAAAAATATAATATATATATATATATATTAATTTTTTACAATCAATATGAAAAAATAATTATGCAAAATAATGCAACTAAAATAAACTCAGACTTCAAAAGTTCAAGTTTAACACTTCTCTGCCTCAAACTCAGCCTCATCATCGGGCCCGGTCGGGCCAGTCCAACCCAAATGATCAAAGGCCCAAGCCCAAGCTTTACGGACCTCCACCACGGTTTAGGCCGACCCAACCTCTAAAACATAGGTCCATAGCCCAATCCATGAGCCTAACTCAATGAGCCAAAATTGGATCGGGCTTAAATTGCCCCTTCGGATCCGACTTGGATTGACCCAATAAAAATTATTTTTAAATATAAAGTTAAAATTGAATTAAAACTTTATTTATAGAAGATACATTTTTTTCATCCTCAAAACTTACAAGGTGGGATAATAAAATGAGAATTGGATTAACACTCTATTTATAGAGGATGAACCTTTTCCCATCCTCAAAACTTACGGGACAATAAAATAAAAGAGAAACTTTTCTATTCCAATTCTCTCATAATTTTTCTCTATATAATATATATATATATATATATAATATTATTATATTGGATCGGGCCTTTGGGCCGGCCCAACGAGCCGATCTAAATACTGCTCGAACGGGCTGGCCTATGGGCCGATCCAATTAAAAAAACACAGATCCATATCCGATCCAATGCATGAAAGGGCTGGGCTGGGTCGGGTCGGTCAACCGTTGACCATGGACCGAGCTTGGATCGAGTTTGAGCTGGGCTTGGCCGGCCTTTGGGCTTCAAGCCCGATGATGAGGCTGACCTCAAACACAACGACTAAACACTCTCTGCCTCAAATACACATATTTCAGAACTCACCACACTAACTAACTTTGACTAAACAACTTCAATTCCTCACAACTTTTTGGGTCAAACGCTCCTATCATATTAGTTTCTATTTGGTTGATAAATTCTAAAATGTTACCCTTTTATTTTTCAATTTTCATTAATACTTATTTTTAATTTTAGGTGTAAATTTTTCATTGGTTAATTTAAAGTAATTATGATTTGACAAAATAATTACTTTTAAATTATTATTTTGGACGATTTTTTTTTCAATGAAAACTAATATATAAAAATATAAAACTATGAAGTTTAAGGACGAAATAATAATTATACTCAAAACTAATGAACTAAAAATGCATTTTCTCTCAAATTTATTAGGGTCTCAATATGAAATTTTGTGCCAAATCGAGCATAGCTCAATTGACATAAGGCTGTGCCCGTGATTAAGAGTTTATGGATTCAATCCTCGCATTAATTAAAATATCGTTGCAAAAAAATATGAAATTTTGTTTTGTCTTCTAAAGTTTTAAATGTTAAGTTTTAGTTGAACTAAAAAAGGTTTAATTTTAGCTAAATAATTTTTAAAAATTCTATTTTAATCTATTAAAAACTATTTTTTTAATATAATAAATGTGAGATATTGGACTTGAACCTTTAACCTCAAGGGAATCAATACATACCAATTACATGAACTATACTACTTTTGACATTAAAAACTAGGAAAATTGTAATAGAGGTCAATTTAGAATAAAATAATTAAAAATATAGCATATTTTTAAAAATTTTGCGGATATAACAATTTCTATCGTTGATATCTTATGGCTGATAGAAGTCTATAGTTGATCACCTTAGTTTTTTTTATAGATTTTTGTCCGTGATAATAGTCTATAAGTGATAATAGTCTATCAGTGATAAAAACATATTTTTTTGCCATATTTGCAAAACATTTTAAAATTTGCTAAATTTACAATTAGTTTAGGCCTGATTGCTATTTGTGCAACCAACCCTAAAAACTATTTGATGACTAATATGAATAAATCCCATGTATAATAATAAGATTATGGGATTATTTGAGAAATAATTAAAAATTAAAAGAAAGAAAATATCATGGTCGTAAAATTTATTAACAGATAACAAGATTTTGTTCAACGGTCCCTTGTTGAACGATGTTTTAAACAAAGTTAAAAAACACTTTTGATCCCTGAACTTTCATGTAAGTAACAATTTAGTTCCTGAACTTTAGATAGTAGCGATCTAATCATTGAATTTTGAAATGTGTAACTGTTTAGCCCATGAACTTTAACATGTAACAATTTAGTCTTTACTGTTTGTACTGAGCTTACTCTAAAAAAAAACATTTTAGTCTTTGTAAAAATCCATCAAAATTAATTGTCAATTTTTATTACGTAGTTTATAGACACATTTGGTCCATAATCAATTTTTTCGATCTATATGTGTAAAAAATTATATTAAATCTTATTAAAATAAATTCACGATAGAGACTAAACTGTCACAAGTTTTAAAGAACATGGACTATATTTTTATAAATTTAAAATTATATAAACTAAATCGTTACAATATAAAGTTTAGAGACTAAATTGTTAATTTTATAAACATTTTTTTTTTGAAGTCTTTTTTTTCCCTTTCTTTTTAAAATTTTAAATTATTATCATTTCTATGGGCAATTCAATAAATTGTTAACAATGTGCTATTAATCAAACGAATCCACCATACAATTAATTGTTGGATACATGTTTTTAGCCAATTTGAATATAGCTTAATTAATTAAGTTATTATATACATATCTTTTCTGGGTTGATGAAATTCATACTTAAGTTAGATATTCGAAAAAATGTATAGCAAGCTCAGTTTAGGAAAGATAACTCAGTTGAACTTATTAGTTTTGAGTCATAAATCATAACGATGTATTTATATCGTGCTTCATAATTTTTTTGACATTTCCCTTCGAATTAGACCTAAAGGAGTTAGACCGACCTGTTGAGAGCGTGTGAGGGTAGGATTAGCCTTGTACCGACCTTATGTCTTGGGCTTTTGGGCCAAGAATTTCTTCTCCAAGGTCTATTTGGACTTGGTTGATCGAACTCGAACTCTGGTCAACCTCAACCTACGTGCATTCGTCAGGTTTGTTATGTTTTCGTGCTTCTAACAACCATCTTCCTTTATCTAGGTCCAATTTTACCTATAGATCAAAATATTCTCCGTCTTTTTTATTAATCAAGTAAAAAAATATATATTAAAATTTTTACTTCATATTTTCGTCTCTTTTTTAAATTATTGTATTTTCTAAAAGTCGATTCTCAGTCTCTTTTTTAAATTATTGCATTTTGGTTAAATTATTACATTTTAAAATTTACTTTTCTTTTTCTGTTTTTTCACAATATGATTTATTTTAATGGAAGTACTAGCAAAATAATGCATCAATTATGTGTGACATTAATTAATGCAATAAATTCGAGATCTTTCACGCGTAGAGCGCCCCAATAAGATAAAACTTATCAAGTAAACATTTATGTTCTTAATTACAGAAAAAAATAGCAACTTTAAAAATAAAAAATAAAAAAACAAACTACTATTTTTTATTTTTTTTAGTATTTAATTAATTAACTAAAAACACAACCTTATATCATTGAGTTATGCTCGATTTGGCCAAACTACGAAATTTAATACTTTAATTTAAGTTAAATTATAAGTTTAGGTTATAAATTTATTTGAGTGTATTTGGGCTATTAATTTTAAAACTACTGTCTAATAAATTTATAAAAAAATGTCTAATAAGTCTTTAAAATTTTAATTTTGTGTCCCATGTTTTTGTTTTTTTTTTTTTGACAACATGTGCAGGTGGGGATCGAATTGAAGACCTTTTGGTCACTAGTCATAGAAATTATGTCAGCTATACTCTTGTTGACTTTAATTTTATGTCTATAAGACTTTGACCTATTAAAGATTTTTAAAAATTCATGAATCTTCTGGACATAAAATTAAAAGTTTAGAGTTCTAAACATAAAATTCAATTTTATGTTTAAAGAGTTATTTAAAAAAAAAAAATTGAATATGTTAGCTGTATTGGACACAAAATTGAAAGTTCAAGGATCTATTAGACATTTTTTGAAGTTTAAAGACCTACTTATTAGACATTTTGTAAAGTTTGGGATCTTTTAGGAGGCATTTGTACGGAGGACCGTCCCCTCGGGAGGCGTAAAGTTTTTTTTTTAGAAATTTTATGTTTTTTGACATTTTCGTGATAAACAAGTGTCTTCTCTCTTTCTCTCTGTGAAAAGTCATTTGTATCATTCGTTATCACGAGAGCACTATAGTTGTCTCTTTGTGATCGTGCTCAGTGAATGGTACTACAGACTTCGTGCATTTGCTTATCACAAGAGAAGGTTAAAAAACATAAATTTTAAAAAAATGGATAAAAAATTTTCACGATCTCCGATGGGTGGATCATCCGTACAAAACTCCCAATCTTTTAGACAGAAAGTTAAGAGTTATGTACTGAACTTATAATATTAATTTAACCCTTAATTTATTATAACAATATAGTAATTTAATGTTATGTTAAAGGAGGAGACCTTTCATTTAAAACAAGTTTTTTTTATAAAAAAATCCATAGTTAGTGTTTTTATTTTTATTTTTTGAAGATACCCACAATTAGTTTAAGTTCTTATTTTTTTTTGTTTAATCAATGAAATTAAACACCATTAAATAGTTCGATTTTATGGTTTCAACCCCTCTGGTGTACTGTATACATTGAAATTAAACACCATTAATATTTGAGAAATCTCTCAAGATCTCTACAGTTCAAAATCAATTATTTAAAATAATCTCGCAACACCAATCTTCAATTAATAGTATTGTCGGTCTTGACTATAGTTCAATTGACGTAAAGATGTATCCTCGACCATAAAGTCTAAGGTTTGAATCATCTTATTCAAGTTGAACTAAAAAAAAAAAATAATAATAGTATTATCGAAAAAGTGATGCAAATGTATCAATTTAACTTCCATACAATTGATTTATTTATGAATGTTTAGAGCCTTAATTGAGTTGTTTTTTAATAATATTGCATTTTTTAAAATTTATTATAAAAATATTGTAAGTTTGAAACTATTTATAAAAATATTGTAAGTTTGAAAAAACGACCTCCACACGCAAGCAAAGATCGTCTTTTCAAAAGACGACCTCCACACACAAAGCAAAGATGGTCTTTTGAAAAGACGCTTTTCAAAAGACGCACCTCCACACGCAAGCAAAGATGGTCTTTTGAAAAGACGACCTCGCTCCACATGGATGAAAAGACGACCTTCATTCCTATGTACTTCTTTTATTAAAAAATTGATATCTTTTTACTGAGATATTCAAAATTTTCAAAAAGGTATGGTTGGAAAGCTAACAGCGAGAGCTTCAATTTGATAGGTGGTTTAACTATTTTTGGAGTTGTGTATCAAAAGATAGAGACCATCGAAGTTGGACTATAGTTCTGCAAATTTTAGAACTGAAGATTATTTTGAGGAGTGTATTAAAAAATTGATATCTTTTTACCCAGATATTCAAAAATTTCGAAAAAGGGTATTGTTGGAAAGTTAACATAGAGAGGTTCAATTTGATACCTAGTTTCACTATTTTTGGAGTTGTGTATCAAAAGATATATATCTTCAAAGTTATGAAAAGTTCACTAAACCCATAACTGAAGATACGACTGAAAACTTCAAAATTGTAGCTAAACTTCGACGATCTGTATCTTTTAATACACAACTCTACAAATAGTGAAACTAGATATCAAATTGAAGCTCTCTGTGTTAGCTTTTTAACCGTATTTTTTTCGAAATTTTTTAATATCTGGGTAAAAAGATGTCAATTTTTTAATGCACTCCTCAAAACAATCTCCAGTTCTAAAATTTGAAAAACTATAGTCCAACTTCGATGGTCTCTATCTTTTGATACACAAGTGAAACCACCTATCAAATTGAAAGCTCTCGCTGTTAGCTTTCCAACCATATCTTTTTGAAAATTTTGAATATCTGAGTAGAAAGATATCAATTTTTTAATAAAAGAAGTATATACCGATGGAGTCGTCTTTTCAAGCAAGGTCGTCTTGAGTGTTATTTTGGTGTCAATCTTAACCCTCTTTGCAAACCAACTGGAGTTGCTTATACTCTCATCCCTTCCATGGCCTATTTTGAGTTCCTTCCTGTCCAAACAAACCACACCGACAACTCCGTTGATGAGCGCCAACTTGTCGATCTCACTGATGTCCAACTCGGCAAACAATATGAGCTCGTCGTCACCACCTATGCCAAAGACGACCTTCATCCATGTGGAACAAGGTTCAATTTTTTAATAAAAGAAGTATATACCGATGGAGTCGTCTTTTCAAGCGAGGTCGTCTTTTCAAAAGACGACCTCCATCCATGTGGAGCAAGGTCGTCTTTTTAAAAGACATCTTTGCTTGCGTGTGGAAGTCGTCTTTTCAAAAGACAACCTCCATTTAAAAGTACAATATTTTTATAAATAGTTTCAAACTTATCATATTTTTATAATAAATTTTTAAAAATGCAATATTATTAAAAAACAGCTTTTTAATTGCTACCATCATAAACCTCCACACGTTTAAATTAATGTTTTTAAAGGAAATCTAATGTAAATTGACACTTATAAAATTTTAAGATTTTAATTAATAACCTAAAATTTAGAGATATAAATTGATTTTTCTTTTCTTTTTATTATAAAAACGGTTGCAAATTTCATATTATTTATTTATTAATTAATTTGCACAACCAAATAACATGTGCATGAACTTTAATGCGTCCTCATATTTTAGGAATATTTTTTTCTTTAATGTATCTGAAGTTTGAGTTTGATAGTATTTGAGTTCTTAAAGTTTCAAACTCAACAATTTTACCTTTTAAATTTTTATTTGGTAGCATTTTTGTCATTTGTCAATTTGTCCGTTAGTACTTAATGAAAAATTTGTGTGACACATTTTTTTAATTATTAAAATTAAATTAAAAAAAAAAAAAAATCTCTCTTCTTTCTCTCCCTCCCTCACCCTTCTCCTATCTCCTACCTCCTCCATCTTCTTCTTCCTTTCGAAACAACCACTCTCGCGTTCGATAGAAGAGAGAGAGAAAAAAAAACGAAAATTTAATACATAAATTGTACAATTAAAGAGAAATAATATGAAATTATCGCTCTTTTATATTATTTATCTCTTTATTGTCTCGATTTCAAATCTTTCCATTACAAATCTTTTAAACTTTTTTTTTTTTAATTTTAAAGTTAATTCTTCCGTAAAATCAACCAAGTTGTTTCTGATGATAAAAACAGTTTTTTTTTATGTGAAATTGATGAAAACCCGATATTTAAAGGTCGGTAATGTTAGAAGACGACTGTCGATATCTGATGGTAAGATACATACGGTCGGTATATCTTTGAAAGCGAAGACGGAGAGAATAAACCGGCTCCGGGACATTACTACAACGACGACTATCGACCCGAGCCCAAAGAAGAAAAAGAACGGACTAAAGCGAGGAGTTCATTGGCCATACATAGTGAAGGAGATGGGTGGCTGTCCGTTCACATTTTGAAAATGGTAAAGACTAATTATTTATTTTTATTTTTTTAAAGGTATTTCCATGAGTTTGCCTTGATATCATATTCATATGGTTGTTGTATTAAATGCTTCATTCAAATTGGCATTTTTTTTTTATCTCTCTAACCTTTTTATTTATCTATATTGTGAAATTTTCCCTTCTTAAAAATGAGTTTTTTTTTTTATATTAATAATGTAATTTAAATAACTTATTATAGAACTATGGCAGTTTTCAAAGTATTTACAAAATTAGGGTATCTAAATCGTGTACCATGGACACGATTTCCCTAAATCGTGTACATGATACACAACTTAGGGGTAACTCATGTACCATGAACAGATTTACATGACGTGCCAACCTAAGTCGTGTACCATGGACACGAGTTACATTTAACGTGGCAGATCAACATGGCATTTATGGAGCAAGTGAGGTGATCATAACTTGTGTCCATGTTACACGAGTTACATATAAATCATGTCCATGGTACACGAGTTACCCCCTACATCGTGTACCATGGACACGGGTTACCCTTAAATCGTGTACCATAGACACAATTTCCCTATATCGTGTCCATGATACACGATTTAAATACCCTAGTTTTATAAATACTTTGAAAATTACCCTATTTATGTAATAATTTATTTAGAGTACATCATTCATATAAAAAAATCCTTAAAAATGAGAAGAAAAATGTGCTTCCTTAAAAGTTAGAAAAAGTCCAAGGTTATAATCTATTTTGTCTACTTGTTTGAATTGTTTTCAACCATACCTATCTAATTTCTTCCACTTTCTCGTCTCATTCATCAAAATTATTTGATAATACAATAATGAGAAGAGAGGGATTGAACCTTAGAAGCCCATACTACTATTAAATTTTCGATATTGACATCTTAATATTAGTATGCAATAATTTATTTAATTTTTAAAAAATGTAATATATTATGGCATATAGGAAAGACTTCACAACTCGAGATCAAGGCACAACCAAACCGACAATAAAGCAAAACATCCAAACCAACCAAAGTGATGCGACTTTTGAGATGAATTATATTTTTAAGATTTTTTATTATTCTTTTTGAAAAGAATAGTTTTTTAATATTTTTCACTATAGGATTAGTTTGCACATTGTATATTATTTATTTATTTGTTTATTTGCACAACCGAATAATAATAACATGTGCATGAATAAATGCATCCTCGTATTTTAGAAATACTTTAAAGTTGCATACTAATATTATTTTCCCAATTAATATATTTTTAATTAAATGTGTGCATTGGATACAAAATTTAAAATAGTAATAAGAATTAATTAACATCATTTTTGAAATAAAGGATAAAATGAGGAGAACAAATACCGATGTATTTCAAAATATTTACAAATTGTACACATGGTTTAAAAAGTTGACGCAAATAGAAAGAAAATGTTGATAGAAATATCGATAAAATGGTCGTATAGATAAATATTTTTTAAAAAATATTTAAAACAAAACAAATTCAAAAAATTAATTAATTAATATATAAACCTTTGGTTGTTATTTTATTTCTTTTTTATAATATAATAATGAAAATGTTGATTCACCCCACTCATGTCAATTTCTAGTCCTAGATATATGAAAATGTTCGAGCCAACATAGCTCAACGATATCGACTAGTGATCATGAGATCCTAAGTTCAATTCTCCACCCAACATGTTATTAAAAAAAAAATGTTCATTAAAGAGAAGTAATTATCCCTTAATTATATTATTTATCTCTTTCTTGTCTCCATTCCAAATCTTTCAAACTCTATTTTTTTTTTTAGGTATTTCTATGGGTTCCCCATTTTCATGGGTTTGACCTTGGTATCATATTCATATGGTTGTTGTATTAAATGGGGTTGGTTAAGCTTATTTAATGACCTTATTCGAGCAGTTTTTTATCCCTCTAATCTTGTTTATTGATCTATATTAGGAATTTTTTTCTTTCTAAAAAAGGAGAAGTTTTTTTTTTAGTACATTGGGTAGGAGATTCGAACCACAATCTTTTTGGTCGTCAACACATACATATGCCCGCTAAGTCATGCTTTCTTTGGCCTCTTTACTGGAAGTTAGAAAGACTCCAAGGTTATAATCTATTTTTCTACTTATTTGAATGGTTCAAACATACCTATCCAATTTCTTCCACTTTCTCATCTCTTTCATCAAACTTGTTTGATAATGCAATAATGAGAAGAAAGAGATTGAACTTTAGAAGTCCATACTACTATTAAATTTTGGACAAGAGGGACCTCATAGTCCAAAGCCAAAACACAATGAAAAAGACAACAAAACAAAAATAATCAAACCAACAAAGAAACACATCACGAAAGTAAGTCTCAAAGAGGAACGCGCTAATAGAGAACAAAGGCGACAAAACCCCCGACCAAGACGAACACCGATACGACATATCCACTTGGATACTAAGTAAAATAGCTCGAGAGAACGAGGACCAGAACCATGTAGACGCGAGTTTTACTCCTTCCAAATATGATAATTAAACAACCACTAGAACCATATATTTACACGATTCCTATGACGCTTACCCATACAACAAACAACAACTTAATAGGCAGATATATGATGAAAAGATTAGTCTCACTGCAACAAATTACCATCCCACATTAGTTTTTTTTAATAACATATAACTAATATTAAATTTTGTATGATGTACTTAATTAAACAAAACATCATCAATAAATTTAATTAAACTTTATACCATTAATGGGTCATAAAGATACAATTAGGTTTTAGATAATAAAAAATTAATTACATTCTATAAATCATACGATTGATATCTTTATGTCAATTGAATTATCTTCGTTTTGACGTTTATAAATAGTATATTTTCGAATTAAATAGTTGATTGAGATATTTTGAAGGTACATCCAATTTATTTATTGCTGATATAAGTAAACTAGTTGAATATCATTTCTCATCAACATCATAGCTTTATGCATACAACTTTAATAGTAGTTCATAAATTTATGAATAGTAAAAGTTTTAATGTCATTTCCAACCAAACACGTATAGAAGTTCGATGTAACCTTTAAAAATATAAATATCTTATAATATGCGAGCCTAAAATGAGAATTTTTATGGGCTGGTTGCACAAATAGCAATCAGGCCCAAACTAATTGCAAATTTAGCAAACTTTAAAATGTTTTGCAAATATGGCAAAAAAATCCGTTTCTATCACTGATAGACTTTATTATATCACTGATAGACTTCTATCAGTGATAGACTATTATCACTGATAGACTATTATCACTGACAAAAATCTATAAAAAGCTGAGGTGATCAGCGATAGACTTCTATCAGTCATAAGATATCAGCGATAGAAATTGCTATATCCGCAATTTTTTTAAAAACATGTTATATTTGCAAACAATAAGTCTTAAATTGTCATTTACTACAATTTTTCAATTTTTATTTATTCCTTATCTTTTTTTTAATAACTAATTAATAGTATAAAATTGATTAAATCTATTAATATTATTTTCTTTAATAAATAATTATTTTTTTCAAACTATTTTTTTTTAGTACATTGGGGTGGGGTGCGAATTCGAAACACACACCTCTTGGTCGTCAAAACATACATGTGCCAGAATCATGCTCGTTTTGGCTATATTTTCTAAACTTTAGAGGTTGAGTAATCATGTTCTAAAATGTTTTGAAATAGGTATCTTTTATAAAAGTTATTGTAAATAATATAGCATCTTAAAAAAAAAAAAAATTGAAATTTAGTTTTTTTTCTTTTTTTCTTTTTTAATCTACCTATGGTATACAAACAATAATCACTAATGTACCAACACTTGTATATTAACTAACAACCATCAAGGGCCTTTGAGACTTCAATGCCTTCTAAGAGGGAATGAGTTCAATTCTTGGTGGCCACCTACCTAAAAATTAATTTTCTACGGGTTTTCTTGGCTGTTTTTTAATAATATTGCATTTTTTAAAACTTATTATAAAAATATTGTAAGTTTGAAACAAAAGACGACCTCGCTCCACATGGGTGCAGGTCGTCTTTTCAAAAGACGATCTCCATTGGTATATACTTCTTTTATTAAAAAATTGATATCTTTCTACTAAGATATTCAAAATTTTCAAAAAAGGTATGGTTGGAAAGCTAACAGCGAGAGCTTCAATTTGATAGATAGTTTCACTATTTTTGGAGTCCTGTATCAAAAGATAGAGACCATCGAAGTTGGACTATAGTTCTGCAAATTTTAGAACTGAAGATTATTTTGAGGAGTGTATTAAAAAATTGATATCTTTTTATCCAGATATTCAAAAACTTCGAAAAGGGTATTGTTGGAAAGTTAACATAGAGAGCTTCAATTTGATACCTAGTTTCACTATTTTTGGAGTTGTGTATCAAAAGATATATATTGTCAAAGTTATGAAAAGTTCACTAAACCTAGAACTGAAGATACGACTGAAAACTTCAAAACTGTAGCTAAACTTCGACGATCTGTATCTTTTAATACACAACTCTACAAATAGTGAAACTAGATATCAAATTGAAGCTCTTTGTGTTAGCTTTTTAACCGTATTTTTTTCGAAGTTTTTGAATATCTGGGTAAAAAGATATCAATTTTTTAATACACTCCTCAAAATAATCTTCAGTTCTAAAATTTGCAGAACTATATCAAATTGAAGCTCTCGCTGTTAGCTTTTTGTAGGGTCAGACGGTCTGTCCCGTGAGAATAGTCGAGGTACGCGTAAGCTGGTCCGGACACTCACATATATCAAAAAAAAAAAAAAAAAAACTTATATATTAACTAAATATAGTAATAGTAATTAATGATTTATCTCATATATTCTTTACTAATAGTAGAATGATTTTATATATGTATGTTGTTTTTCACAATTTTCACGCAAAAGATGTCGTACCATAAATTTGTTCACTTTTAATTAATGTAAGACTATATTTCGTGCTAACAAATACTTAATCTAAAAATGATTAGTAAGTTATTTTTCAAAAACAGCTCCTAAACAATTCAAAATTTAGGTGTCTCATCAAAAATTGTGAATGGTCTTGTTAGCTTTGAATTTTCTTTGATAGGGTTGGAATGCAAAGCTTTCAGTCATAAATGTGACTATTTTGTTAAGATATGGACTCAACTTTGGGTAGTACAAGGTGTGGTCCTTCTTTAATCTTTATTTATTTATTTATTTATATATATATATATATATATATATATATATATATATATATATATAATATAGGGCTGGTTGCACAAATAGCAATCAGGCCCAAACTAATTACAAATTTAACAAACTTTAAAATGTTTTGCAAATATGACAAAAAAATCCGTTTCTATCACTGATAGACTTCTATCAATGATAGATTTTTATCACTGAAAAAAATCTATAAAAAGTTGAGGTGATCAGCGATAGACTTCTATCATCCATAAGATATCAGCGATAGAAATTGCTATATTCGCAATTTTTTTCTAATTATCTTATTCTAAATTGACATCTGTTACCATTTTTCAATAATATATATATATATATATATATATATAATATTTTTTATTTTCTATTTTATTTTTGTTTCTTTTAAAAAAGTAAGGGTAAGGATGGACACAAAACCATATTATCATCATTTAATGTGATTGTTGTAATGAGAGAGTAAAGGCATTGCCCCTATTGTAATGTGAATCCACAACATGGAAGTAAATATGCCCATCTGCTATTTTATTTTTATTATTATTATTATTATTATTATTTTAATAATTTAGCCACATATAAAATTGTGGATTCGAACCTCTAACCTAAAAGTATATGTCAAATTGGTAGCTTGTGATGTTATTACTTTGGAAGTAGAAAAAAATCCAATTAATTATTATATTGACTTTTCCATATACTAGCAATGGAATGAAAGTCGTAGAAATTTGGATGCTCGAGAATAATATTGTTGGAGAGCTTAACAAAAAGATTGTTAGTTAAAAACAATCTATCTCTAAGCTTTTGTACCGGGATACAATAGAATCTCGATTCTATAATATGTATATATAATAAACGAAGCTTGAGAATTAAGAGCATGAAAATTAAAACTTTGAGTATGAGTTGTCGCATTTATATTTAAAACTTACATAATGACTGAAATTAATATATATAATTTGTATGGATAGTGAAAATTGAGCATAACTTAACCCGTTAAAATATTGTGGGAATGTTTGGAGCATCATTTTGGAGTTGAGTGAACTGAGTTATTATAACACAGTCTATGTTTGACTCACTGATTATTATAACTCATCGTTAATATAGTAACTGCACTGACTTAAATAGTATTTACTATTCACAAACTATATTATAATTATCGACTATTTTAACTCACTCAACCTTCCGAGCAACCTTATATTCAAGTGCGGACCTACTTAGAAACTAGGAGGGTCATTAATTTTTTTTTTTCGTATTTAGTATAAGTAAACACCCTATGTTATACATTATTATATTAATACAAAATTCACACTTATGAATATAATTTATAAATGAACTTTGTGGCTTAGTGGTTTTCACTCTAGTTTCTTATCCTTCCCTATTGTTAGCGCAAATTACTTTTCGAAATTTAATTCTATAATAAACTATATTTATAGTTTTTTTTTGAGGATTAAACTATATTTATAGTTAATAAAACAAAAAGTCTTATTTTTTTATTTTTTATATATTTATATAAAAGAGAAAAAAAAAGTTGAAATGTGATTATGTACTTATTTTATTTAAGACTTGGTACTTTTACTCGTCTAAATTTAGTCTTCAATTATTTCATATTATTAGTTAATTGTTTTTTTTGGAGAGGAAAGATACAAAATACTAACACAAATCAGAAAAATAAAAAACAGTAACAACTAAATAGAAGACTTATCTCGACAAATGTCAGTAGCCATGGTGGAAAATCATCCCACCACTCCCGAATGACGTCTTCAGTCATAATTTAATGTGCAATTGCATCGGCCACTTTGTTTTGAGGTTGCCTAATGTGTTGGAAGCTCCTAATCGATAAGGCCGACGCCAACCGAAACACATTCCTCGTCACCAATTTTATCATCGTAAGATTTTTCGTTTCCTCATTCAACAAACAAATCATCTCAAGACAATCTGATTGAATGAGCATATGTGAGTATTTTTCCAACCAAAAAAAAAAAAAGTCTCTTCATATGGTATCATTTCTTAAATGTAAATTATGATTTTTGCAAAATGTCTAATAGATCAGGAGTTTTAAAAAGTGTTTAATATATCTTTCAACTTTTAAATTTTTTGTATCTAATGGGTACTCATATATTCAATTTTGTGTCTAATAAATCCACGACTTATTCGACATTTTTTTTAATTTAAAGATTCTTAAATATAAAATTGAAAATTTAATGTCTCATTAGACATAAAATTTATAAATCTATTAATGTTTAATTTTCTTGAATATGCCAGAAACCTAGATACTTCTAAAGTTTAAAGAAACTAAATATAGATACAAATTTTAAGGTTTAAGAACTAAACTGATTTGATTTTTTTTTCTATTTGGCAAGACATTGAGATAAACTAAATTCGTATTAAAGTTATTTAAATTTGTGAAATCTTTGATACACTGTGGGGTGTGTAGATTTGAATCCTGGATCTTTTTGATGATAATTTTAAAAAATAATAAATAAAAAAATAAAAAAAAATGCATGGGAGATCGTGATGGTTTTGTACCACATTAGACGTGACATATGAAAAATATAGGTGAAACATATATATTTTTTTAACTGTGTGGTATTTGAATTTATTAAAGGTGTTTTTTCTTTTCAAAAATGTATTTGAAAGTACTTTTTGATTGATCTCAAAAAAGAAAAAAAGAAAAAAAGTACTTTTAGAGTTAATAGATTTGTTTGCCCGATGTTTTCTGTTTTTCTGATCATTTTATTTTTAACTGTGGTACTTGAATTTATTAAATGTTTTTTTTCTTTTCAAAAATGTATTTGAAAGTACTTTTTGAGTTGATAAATTTGTTTGCCCGATGTTTTCGGCTGTTTTTTTTTTTTTTTTTTTTTTTTATATATATTGTAGTTTTAAAAGTATTTTTTAAAAATAATTCTGTTTTTAAGTGAGTCCGTCTTAAAAGACGACTTCTACACGCTAGAAAAGATGTCTTTTGAAAAAACGATCTTGCTCCACATAGATATAAACATCATTACAAAGGATATAAAGTAATTAAGATGGAGATCGTCTTAAGACGATTCTACCGCTATGAAAAAATTCTTTTGAATTAAAAAATTGATATATTTTTAACCAGATATTAAAAAATTTCAAAAAATGTATGGTTGGAAAGCTAACAGAGAGAGCTTTGATAATTGGTTTCAATATTTTTGATGTTGTGTATCAAAAGATAAAAATCATCAAAGTTGAACTATAGTTCAATTTCAAAACTGAAGATTCTTTTGAACAATGTGAATTAAAAAATTAATATATTTTTATCCAGATATTCAAAAAATTTGAAAAATGTACGGTTGGAAAGCTAACAAAAAGAGCTTCAATTTATACCTGGTTTCACTATTTTTTTAATTATGTATCAAAAGATAAAGATAGTTAAAGTTGAGCTATAATTTTGAAAATTTATTAAATGTTTTTTTTCTTTTCAAAAATGTATTTGAAAGTACTTTTTGAGTTAATAAATTTGTTTGCCGGATGTTTTCCGCTGTTTTTTTTTAATATTGTATTTTTTTTAAAAAAATTATAAAAATATTGTAGTTTTGAAAGTATTTTTAAAAATAATTCTGTTTTAAAGTATGACGAACTCTACCCGCTAACAAATGTGGTCTTTTGAAAAAACGATCTTGCTCCACATAAATGATTACTTATGCAGCTAAGTCAAAGAGGTTTGAGCTAATTTTTTTGAGCGGTAATAATGCATTGCATTTAAATTTTTGCACAAGTGCAGAAGCAATCAACCCCCACTATGGGCTAGAGTTTGATAATTTTTTTGAAAATCTGCCCTAGGGTAGAATCAAACCCACACTCTCTACTATCTCTTAGGTGGAGCACTCACCCACTGCACCAAGTGGTTGTTCGATTAAAAAAATTAAATTAGAATTGATCCAAGTGGTTGTTCTAATTTTGACGGTAATAATGCATTTAAATTCATGCTTTGTGCGTGGTTTTTTGCACAGGTGCATGTTTTAAATCATTTTTGCCCCGTGCGTTGTTGTTTGCACATGTGCATGATCAATCAACATTCACTTTTTGGCTATAGTTGATGCACTCACTCACCTGTTGCACCAACTGTTGTTTGATAATTAAAAATGTAGGCTCAATTTGGGCAGTAATAATGCATTTAAATTCATGCCCGTGCGTGGTCACTCACCCGTTGCACCAAGTGGTTGTTTGATAATTAAAAGTGTAGGCTCAATTTGGGCTGCATTTAAATTCATGTCCCGTGCGTGGTTTGTTGCACAGGTGCAGGTTTTAAATCATTTATGTCATGTGCGTTGTTTGTTGCACAGTTACAAGATCAATCAACCCCACTCTGGACTATTTATGTGATGCGCTCACCAATTGCACCAAATGTTTTTTTTTTAATTAGTTTGTATTTAATATTTATAAGAAAAATATGTGTAACATTTATTCTAGAAAAAAAAATAATAATAGTATGCTTTTTATTATTGAGTTTAAAGAAAGATAAAATTGATTAATAATTATATGCTCAAAGTTTAATTTAATTTTTGTTTAAAGATATATAAACTTTCAATTGTGAACTCGTTAAAAATATATAAAATACTTATAAAAGAAAATATTTGTGATCTTTAAATATACTTATAAGAAATTCCAAAGTCTACTCCAATGAGAAAAATAGAAGAAATACAATCAAAAGCCCTACTTATGATGGTTTAAATACTTAATTATTTCCATTGCAAAAAAAAAAAAAAAATTGTTTTGAATTTCAAAATATGGGATGAAAAAACAATAAATTTTCCATTACATTACATTATTATTTTATTTTATACATATTTGAACACAAACATTATTATTATTATTATTTTTATTATTATTTTTTTTTTTTGCAACGGTGGATTGAACATATGACCTCTTAATCAATGACACAACCTTATGTCAATTGAGTTATGCTCGGACAACATGTCATTTTTTTTTTAGATGTTATATTTGACATATATCATATCAAAATTCTACATCCATCAATAAAAAGAGAGAACGGAAAAATTATACACAAAAAGCAATAGCGATTAGGTGGAGTGGGGTGGAGAAATTAAACGAAGGATAGTATGACATTATGTGGAAAAAAAAATGGAAGAAAAATATAATTTAACTAAAAAAAAATATGTAAATTAATGAATTTTCAAAATTTAATTCAAATTATAGAGATTTAAAATATGTAAATTTTAAGTATGCATAAATTCAAAAAAAAAAAAAAAAAATTAATAATAATAATAAATAATAAATGTTAAGGAAAAAAATTAGGGTGCATGTATTGTATAACTTTTTAAAACATACATTTTACCAATGTTGAAGATTTCCATTGCACTAATTAAGAAACCTATAAATTATAATATAAAAAAATATTCAGAGATAAAAGCATAAAAAATGAAGAAGAAGATAAAACTCAAGTTGCGTTTTGTTCAAAGAGTTGAAGGAATTGAACTTGTTTAGTCTAGAATTGTTTAGTACGAAGAATTTTGAAGTCTGTATATTTGAAGTAAGAAGTTGTTTAGTCTGAAGTTTTAAAGTATGAGTTTATTTTAACTGTTTTTTTCTACACAATTTTTTATACAAACTTTCAAAATTTTATTAGTAAAAATTTATTCCAATAAATTCTATTTTTTTTTTATTATTATTCTTTACAAAAAAAAAAAATTTGAAGACAACAACTTTGACCACCATTTTCACATTATTTTTTTAATATCTCTAAAATTGATTATCAAATAAATAAATAAATAAATATATTTTGTTAGGCTTTAATTTTATGAATTATAAGATTAAGATTTTTTTTGTTTTTTTTATTAATGTACGTATTTTACAAACTTCTTTAAAGGAAAAAAAATAACAACACATAAGTATAGTTTTACCCTGATCCATGTGTCAAACACATCTTTTACCGCTTTCACCCACTTAAATTTTAAGAATATTGCTTTTTATTTTATGTTTTCTTCACAAATTTCTTTGGAGATAACAAAATTAATTTTGACTCCAATACTTCACATTCATTTTTTAATATCACTCACATTAATTATTCATTTTATTTGAATAGTTTTGAAATAAAAGAGAAATAAAAGAGAGTCGTACAATAGTGTTAAATATTAGCTGTGAATTTGAAAGATTTTAATCCATTAATTTAAACGGATTCAAATAAGTTGATGTTTTTATTTCTCTATCTTTTAAATTTTGTTTAAGTATCAATTTTGATTGAACAACCAAATTTATATTTACAATAATAAAAATAGGTTGAATTGCATTTTTAATGCGCATTTTTTATGTTTTTATTTTTAAAATAATTAAAAATATTGTGGGAAGGAGGGAGAGAGAGGAAGAGAGAAATGTGTTACCTTCAAAAAATGAAACAGACTTCAATAGAAATTATTGTTGAAGTCTGAGGAGTTGATATTTTTTATTTGAGTTCACAACTTCGTGGGTCAAACGAAGAGTAAATTTACTCCCCTAACTCCACTCCTCCCGACTCTGTGGGCCAAACGACCCCCGAATGGTTGAAAATGAGTGGAAGATAACTCTTTTATAGTGGTAGGAAATGAAAGAGTTCTAAACCTTTTAGAATTCTACCACTTTTCATACTCTATTATTAAATATAATTAAATAATAAAGATAAAGTTGTTCATATTTCAATATTTTAAATGATTTTAGTAAAGGGGTAGAAAATAAAAGTTATATTATTAAATATAATTAAATAATAAAGATAAAATGGTTCATATTTCAATATTTTAAATGACTTTAGTAAAGTGGTAGAAAAAAAAAGTTAAAAAAAGAAAAGAAAAGAAAAAGTCACATGTTTGTGTCTAAATTATTTACTATGAATAAATGTTACTATTTTAATAGTCTAATTTATTAAGAGTCACCTACTATAAACAAAGAAAAAGAAAAGTACATGAGGTATTTAGTGAAAAAATAAGGTTAATGTGGTCCAATTTTTTTTTTTCCACATTTGTACTTTTTATATAGTATAAATCTTTTGTATAATTATTATTTCATAATATAATATAATATATTATATTATATATATTCACAAATCCGTGGCCAAACGAAAAGTCTCCCAACTCCACTTCTCTCGACTCTGTGGCCAAACGATCCTAAATGGTTGAAAATGAATGAAAGATAACTCTTTTATACCGGTAGGAAATGAAAGAATTCTAAAACTTTTAGAATTCTACCACTTTTGATACTCTATTATTAAGGTTCTGGATTGCGGTAGCTTTTAAAATAATTGCTGTTAACTTTGGTTTTAGAAGGTTCAACTGTAACAAGAAATAAATTAGTGTTTGGTAAATTCTAAATTTAAACTTCAAAAATTAAGTAAATTGTTACGATTTAGCTATAATTATTAAAGTGGACATATTATTTCAATTATATTTATATTGATGTTTAATATCTAAATTTATTATAAAAGGAATTGTTTTTAAATTTTTATGATTTAAATGTCAAATAACTTTTTTCAATTTTAATTATTTGATGAAGGTTTAGAAAAAAATAATTGTTAAAAAAATTTAAATTGATTCTAATTTTGTTTGTATAACATAAACAGGAAAGAAAAAAAAAGATTTAAGGATAAATTTGAAAATTTTAAAATAGAATTAGAGAATATGACAAATTTTTAGGGCAGCAAAATCCAAAAGCTAGTACCAACCGGATTTTGAACTTAAAGTATTTTAAAATAATTGTTGTCAGCTTTACTTTTAGAAAAATCAGCTGTCATACAAAGCTGATTAGTGTTGGGTAAATTTCAATTTAAAAGCGCACAAAATTGGTATGGCTTGACAGACCAAAATAGACATATTATTTTAATTATTTATAGGTTTTTTCTTAGAGAATAATTATTCATGTGTTAATATTTAATATATGAATGATTATAATTTAATTATTTATAATTTTTATTGTTTAAATTAGAAATAATATTTTGATATTTCTTCAGATTTATATGATAAAAGGTTAGGAAAAAAAGATTGCCACATCATCAAATAGTATCTAAAACAAATTAAGAGTGACGATTTTTTCTTCTTTTGTTTCTACTTTTCCATCCAAATTATGTGGAAAACAAATCATGGCTAAATAACAAAAAAAAAAAATAAATACTGTGAAATAATCGATGTTCTTATGTAATTGTCTTCATGAACTGAGAAGAGAAATTAGTTGCATGAAAAAAAGAAGGATGTGGAAGGATATAGGTGGTCATGAAATTATTTTAATAGAAAAAGCGCCAGATTAATCGAGAAGGTAGAAAGATTAATCGAGAAGGTAGAAGCTAAAACTACAATTATAGATTCTCAAACTAAAAGAATTTAGAAAGTGATTTTATATAAATTTAAAAAAATATATGTTTTACCAAACAACAAAAACAGTTAAAATTTTGTTAAAATTGATTTTTAATGTTCCAATCCCAAACGGGCTTTAAATTGAAAATTAATTTTACATAAATTAATAAATAATAAGTTTTACCAAACAACCTAACGGTTAAAATTCTCTCCCAAACCATTTTTACTCCTTTGAACCCAATGCCAAACAATGCCTAAATATAATTAAATAATAAAGATAAAATTGTTCATATTTAAATATTTTAAATGGTAGAAAATAAAAGTTAAAAAAAGAAAAGAAAAAAAAAAAGTCACATGTTTGTGTCTAAATTATTTACTATGAATTAATGTTACTATTTTAATAGTCTAATTTATTAAGAGTCACCTACTATAGAAAAAAAAGGTACATGAGGTATTTAGTGAAAAAATAAGGTTAATGTGGTCCAATTTTTTTTTTCCACATTTGTACTTTTTATATAATATAAATATTTTGTATAATTATTATTTCATAATATAATATATTATATTATATATATTTTAATTTAACAAAACAAACAAAAATAAATTGAGTTTATAAGGCTGTTTTTTAATAATATTGCATTTTTTAAAATTTATTATAAAAATATTGTAAGTTTGAAACTATTTATAAAAATATTGCACTTTTAAATGGAGGTCGTCTTTTCAAAAGACGACCTCCACATGAAAGCAAAGATTGGTTCACATGGATGGAGGTCGTCTTTTGAAAAGACGACCTCGCTCCACATGGATGGAGGTCGTCTTTCCAAAAGACGACCTCGCTCCACATGGATATTGGTATGTACTTCTTTTATTAAAAAATTGATATCTTTTTACTCAGATATTCAAAATTTTCAAAAAAGATATGGTTGGGAAGCTAACAACGAGAGCTTCAATTTGATAGGTGGTTTCACTATTTTTTGAGTTGTGTATCAAAAGATAGAGATCATCGAAGTTGGACTATAGTTCTGCAAATTTTAGAACTGAAGATTATTTTGCGGAGTGTATTAAAAAATTGATATCTTTTTACCCAGATATTCAAAAACTTCGAAAAGGGTATTGTTGGAAAGTTAACATAGAGAGCTTCAATTTGATACCTAGTTTCACTATTTTTGGAGTTGTGTATCAAAAGATATATATCGTCAAAGTTATGAAAAGTTCATTAAACCCAGAACTGAAGATACCACTGAAAACTTCAAAACTGTAGCTAAACTTCGACGATCTGTATCTTTTAATACACAACTCTACAAATAGTGAAACCAAATATCAAATTGAAGCTCTCTCTGTAAGTTTTTTAACCGTATTTTTTTCGAAATTTTTTAATATCTGGGTAAAAAGATGTCAATTTTTTAATGCACTCCTCAAAGCAATCTTCAGTTCTAAAATTTGAAAAACTATAGTCCAACTTCGAAGGTCTCTATCTTTTGATATACAACTCCAAAAATAGTGAAACCACCTATCAAATTGAAGCTCTCGCTGTTAGCTTTCCAACCATACCTTTTTTGAAAATTTTGAATATCTGAGTAGAAAGATATCAATTTTTTAATAAAAGAAGTATATACCGATGGAGATCGTCTTTTGAAAAGACGATCTCCATCCATGTGGAGCGAGGTCGTCTTTTGAAAAGACGACCTCCATCCATGTGGAGCAAGGTCGTCTTCTGAAAAGACGATCTTTGCTTGCATGTAGAGGTCGTCTTTTGAAAAGACGACCTCCAATTAAAACTACATTATTTTTATAAATAGTTTCAAACTTACAATATTTTAATAATAAGTTTTAAAAAATGTAATATTATTAAAAAACAGCCGAGTTTATAACATCAAATACTATATTTATTTAAAAAAAATTATCATTTTAAATATAATTCCACATTCTAAAATTTTAAATTCCAAATTGAGATACACCTAAAAAAATAAATTTGTTTTCAGAATTTAGTTTGGATCGCAAAATTTGAAAATAATTTTCAGAAACGGAATCTAGATCGCATATTAAACCCATATTCACCAACTCAATTTTTCTTTTTTTAGAGCACTCAAAATAAACGACTCAACCTGAGGAAAATCCTGGAACGAAAATACATATTGACGCAAAGTCAAACCTAGTTTTGCTAACTGATGCGCCACCTCATTTCCTCCAGGTCGGATGAAACTACACCATCTCTTGAATCGAGAGCACAAATCCATCACTATCACCCCAACTTCTTATAGTCTTCAACCTTCCACGACATTAACTCAATAAATTTGAAAACATAAAACACCGAACATATCCTTTACATTCCATTAATAATTGGAAAAAAATAGATACTTATTAAAATAACATATTCTTAAATTTAAGGAAAATTATATAAAATGTATTTAAATTATTAGATTGATTTCTAGCACAATCCTTTCAAAAAAATTTAATTTTAACCTTTAACATTTTAAGTTATCTAAAAAAAACTAGAAATCAAAACTATTTTTTTATAACTATTATTTTTATTGTAATAACTAGTAACCAAGTGTTAGAGATTCAATCCGCCTGACATGTTATAAAAAGAGGAGAAAAAAATTATAGTCTATTTTCCAAATACAAAAACTAGAAACAACAACTACTAACCTTACTTATCAATAAAGAAAAGATAAATGTATTATTGTGCACGAATGTCGGAGTTTGAACTCGTAGATAAAAAATGATTTTTTTTTAATCTAACGATGTAAAAATCGTTAAGATAAGTTAATAAGGACAGTTATTCCGTGAGCAGGGACGAACCTCTGAAGAGACTAGGGGGATCGGTCCCCCCAAAATTTTTGATTTTCTTAGACACGTAGGTAAAAATAATGCCTTAAATATATACTATTGTTATTAAATACATTTTGACCCCCAAATTAACAAATTTTTATTCTGCTTCAGTGGTCCGTGTATGGTTTATATTTTGTTGTGCCTGAGTTCGAAACCAACCATAACAATAATTTATTTGTTTTACATTTCCTTATATGCATATTTTTTTTAAAAAAATTGTTCTCTTCTAATATTTTGTTTATATATATTTAAAAATATATAAATTTCATTGTTAAGACCTATTTTTTTTTTAGTATTTACTTTTATAAGATTTTTTTTAATTGAAACGTCATTGTAGTATATATATTTCAAGAGTTATATTATTTTAGTCAATCTAATTTCAAATATTTAAATTTAGTACTCTTCCTACTTTAAACAAATCTTTAAATTAACTCTTAATATTCATTTATTTATTAATATTTTCAAAAGTAATTTAAACTATATTAACGTCCTTTTATAAATTTTTGTAAATAAATTCATGTTATATTGTGTTTTTTCTTGAATATTCTTTTTTTAAAAAAATGTCTAATAAATCTTTGAACTTTTAATTTTGTGTTTAATAGACCGACGAACTTCAAAAAGAGTTCAATATACTTTTTAACTTCCAATTTTGTATTTAATTGGTCCTCAAATTTTCAAGTTTAAGTCTAATATATCCTTGTCTTTATTTGACATTTTTTAAAATCTAAGAATTCATTAGAAACAAAATTGGAAGTATAGGAATTCATTCAACACGTTTAAAGTTTAGGACGCATTAAAGACTTTTTAGAGTTTAAGGACTCATTAAAGATATATATATATTTTTAAATATAGAGATGAGCAAAATTATATGATGGTATTAAGTTTATTTGAACTTACTCCGTAAGTCTTTGATACATTACAGATGCTTATCACTGATAATTTTTTTTTATGTCAACATAACTTGAGAGTGTGAATTCGAACCTCTGAATTTTTTGCGATCTTTTTTTAACATTTATATACTATAATTTTTTGGGCCCCCAAACATCAATGTCGGATCCGCCCCTGTCCGTGAGATTAGTCGAAGTGCATGTAAGCTGACTCGAATACTCATAGATTAAAGAAAATAAAAAATATAAAAACTTAAAAATTAGAATGAAGGGTTAGATTATAAGTTTAGTCCCTAAACTCTCTAATGTTTATTTAAAACTATTAGACACAAAATTAAAATACTAGAATTTTATTAGACATAAAATTTAAATAAATTATATCTAAAATATTAATTGTTTTTTATTTTTATTTTTGAAAATGACATAATGATTTTAGTATTATTTTAATAGTGGGATTAGATTAGATGGGTGGGTATGGCAATATGGGCAAGTTGTGTATTTTTTGAAACTTGAAATTCAGCAATTTGGCAATTAGAAATGCACATGACATGACCGACGGTGGAGCTTTATTATTAAACAAAGCCGCCCATAATTAATGCCAACAATTAATCACAATTTGCCATATGGGATAGGATATCAACCAACTTCTCATCATTCGTCAAATTTTCCTTTTCATTTTTGCTCTTTTCAAGGTTTTCACGTGATTTTTTATTTTTATTTTTTTTAAATACGCATGACTAGTCCTACCGAATCAAAGTTCATCTCGAACAGAAATTCATCATTAGTTTTAGGTCCAATTAACATAGAAAAGACCCGTAAAAAGAGTCAGGTTCAAAGATGAACAAAATTAGTCCAAAAGGTTGAGACCGAGACCCATTTGTCAATTTATTAATTTATCAAGAAGACCATTTAGATATTTTAGGGTTTTAATGGACACATATAGTAGGTGAACACTTGCTCAAATAACCAAGCTAAGAGCATAATTTTTTTATTATGGAATTAATAAAATGTATCTTGATAATGCTAGTGAATTTGCATTCCAAGTATTTAATGATTATTGAGATAAATGTTGAACATCTTGTAATTCATGTTCATACACAAACGGATGTTAATGAAATGATAAGAGTAAGCTTTTAATATATGTATGAGTTTATCCAATTTTGCATGTAGCGTTGCTTATATGCTTTAAGCTAGCAACTTATTACAATTCGTTTATGGTCAGAAGCCAAAATATATTTCAACTACAAATTTTAGGATGTGTAATAAATTTTCAAATTGCTCCACCAAAAGACTGTTAGAGCATGGTCGTCGGCCATGCTGAGGCCGACTTGCCCAAACATGATCAGTTCGTCCTTCTAGGTTGACCTATGAGGAAAAAAGAAGTTTATTATGGTCCACTAAACTATAAATATCACCTGACACCAAGGAAAAATGAAGTTTAATTATTACGGTCCACTAAACTCCCTAAAATATTGTAGCATTAAAACCAACGTGACCGACGTCACACCGATGTTCTCTAGTTTCTGTTTTGCAGGTGATTTCGTTTTATCAATCTACAAATTTATAGTTGAAGCTACGTGAAAGTCATGAGACATTTCCTGTACAGATTTTGACATCAACATTATTATTTTAATTCAAAAACGTGTGTGGAGCGATAGATTCGAACTTCTGATTTCTTGATCAAAAGTAAATTTGTCTCGAAGACTTTTGAATCTACAAACCAGTCGAGATTTGCTATGTTCGTGTTGGCTTCTGAATTTTAATTTTAAGGTTCTTATGAACATGTTTTTTCCTCCCTTTACTCATTATTATGCAGGTGCAATTTGCGTGGATAGGAAATATATATATCTACTTTATCCATACAATTGAAAATTGGATCCACTCCATGTAATATGGTAAGTAGGATTTGAAAATTACACTACTACAAATCTGAGATACAATGACAAATAAAAATTGTCATCAACATATTCGATGACTGTTTTTTTAATTGTTATAGTCGCTATCGTCTTTAACATAAATATTATATATTAAATTGTAGGGTGAATATAAATTTTTATCATGGACAAGACAAAGTATATCAATTTTTACCCTAAACCTTAAATTTTATCAAGTTTTGCACATAAGATTTATATAAGAGTTTGTCTTTTTTTTACTTGAATAATGGTTGAAATCTCCAACTTGTTAAAGTGTCACTTAGTGCTTCAAAGTCTTCTTCAAAGGAATTTTGGATCTTCAAGTCTTTGGTTCATAGAGTCTTCAATCTAATGAGAGTTTGTTTTTTTTTTTTTATGAATTCTCTTTGCTTTTTAGAATTTGGTTTCTGAACCCTTCAAATGAAGGAAGACTACTCTATTTATAGAGCTTTTAAGGACATATTTTGGACTTGAGTTTTGATGTTCATTGAACCAATCATTTGGATTTGAGCTTTGTTACGGGTGAAATCAGCTTAGGCTCATGGAGTTGGGCCCATCATGCCCACGCCCCATGGCCAGCACCTCATCTAGATGACCTTCAGTTCGGTCGACCCCCAGCTCGGCTAGTTGACCCTTTGTTCAGTAACACACGCTGCCTAGTCTCCAAAAATGTCGGGCTAGATGTATGGTGTCTCCTGACATACGCCCCCTAGTCACCCGAAATGTTGGGCTAGGTGTATGCCCCTGACACACGCCGCCTACTCTCCCGAAATGTCAGACTAGGCGTACGTCATTGACACAATGACCAACACCCGCCTCTCCTATAAATATGTAGCTCCATTCTTCATATGAAGTGCGCAACACATGCTATTCAAACTCCACTTAAGCTCAGTTTCTTAGGACTCTCTAATTGACTTAAGCATCAGAGTGTGTGGGTCAAGCCCCACATCAATGCAAGTTCTTCTCACTTTGCAGTTCGGCCTCAGACCACGCTACTACGCCACCATCTGAGACTTCCTCTAAGAGAGTCCAAAATCTTGCATCAAGAAACTTCATTCACCATGGGCTCATCCCTTTGGGCCTAGTCGTTTGGACTTTGTTCAAATTGTCATTTAATTAGTTTTTCGACACATCTGATCTTGGGTCCATTTACAATATGACTCAATTTGATCGGCTAGTCTTATTTTATGAAACGATCATAATGAAGATGAAGACACGTGACATTATTTGACAATTGCAAATTTTTATCTTCAAATTTAATTTGGGATACATGTCAATTAATAACTTATTTCGAATGTAATTTTGTCATTCATTTGTTAATAATAGTGTGACAAAAAATTAATTCCAACACCTCTACTTTCGAAAAAATCATGAAATATGAAGTGAGTAATTTGAGAGGACAAATTTCCACAAAGCAATATATAGAGACATGCATTTCTTTCCTTTCAAAAAGGGAAAGGAGATCCCGACAACTTGACCAATAAACTTTCATTGGTTTTTAGTTCGACATTCATTCCTATAAATATTATGGAAATTGTAGTCATTGCTCCAATTATTTTTTTTAATTATTATTATTATTAACATGTTGGGGTGGGGATTGAACACTTAGCATCACCCGTTGAGCTATACTCTTGGCTTATTGCTGCAAACTTGTTGCACTAAAAAATAATATCACTTATATGTCATTTTTGTATCACTAATTATATTTATTTTTGTGAACAAAATAACTATACTTAAAAGAAAAAGGAACTGCCACATGGGCTACATTTTGAGACAAACGGTTCTATATGAAAACCTTAGCCAATCAAAATTAGGAACCCTTTGGTTATAACCCCTAATTCTCAAATGCCAAAACCCTCAAATCAATTAGATTTCAATCCCAAGGATAGGATTAGATATGGATTACCTTGTGATCGAAAACCAAGAGGTAAGGAGAACTAGTTCCCTACTCGAGGTTTGAACACTCCACAAGCAAATTGATCAAACTTACTTGAATGCTCCAGCATGCAACCCTAACTCAAGAATTGCAAAAATTGGTGACGAGGCTCAATCATCAACATGCAGAAACTTTCATTCAAAAAAAAGTGCCTCTCTACAAAGGTTCACTCAGGATTTAAACCTAATTTGTTTAGCTAATTAGCTAAATGACTAATCTACCCCTAAGTGGAATTTATCAAACATCACTCAAAATAATGATAAATAATCAATCTAATTGGAGCCATAAAAATGACCAACATAAACTTCTAAAGTAAACAAATATTGCTAGGAAACTTAGGGCCCGTTTGGTAACGTTCCTGTTTCTTGTTCCCTGTTTCCCGTTTCTCGTTCCCTGTTTCTTGTTCCCTGTTTTTTTAGAACCAGAAACAGAAACATGTTTGATAACTACTCCTGTTTCTCGTTTCTTGAAAAAAAAGAAACAGAAACACATACTTGTTTGATAACGTTTCTTGTTTCTTGTTTCTTGAAAGAAAAAAAATAGAAATATCGTCATGTTTGATAATTTTTTTTTGTTAATTGTTTCTTTTTTCTTTTTTCTCTTTATGTTTTATTTTTTATTTTTTATAGTTTAAATAAAATTTAGTATACATAATATAAAAAAGATATAACATGCATTAAAAAATAAATAAATAAAAAAATAAAAAAATAAAAAATAAATTGCAATTTGATTTGATTTGGTATATGTTTTTGTGTGTTGATAAGGAGACGTTTATTTAAGAATAGGGAAGCGAGTCTCCAACACGCCAAAACAACGTTTAATAACATTTTGCAGTGAAAAAAATTCGATAGTTAAACATTTTTCTCTACCTCGAGGATGATACCTTCCTTGCTCTAAAATCTCGAAGTCGTTGTCATTCGTCATTGTTTGTTATGGGTCATGTTTTAAATTTTCGTTGACGTGTAGACATTTCTACGTGTCAATGAGCTCAATATCGACATGAGAGGTGAATCGACATTTCAATTATATTATAGATAAATTTATCTTATATAACTAAAATATCACTATTTGTGAATCTAATATTTAATAGTGGGAAATTTAAACTGATTTAAAAATATTGAAATGCTAATTTGCAAAGTTTAAAGTGTCGTCCTCGATGAAAATATGAAAATATTGAATGGATACTTATTAAAAAAACATAAAAAATAATAATAATTTTTTTTTTTTACAATTAATAAATAAATATTTTAATGTATTTAAAAAAAAATATAACAAATTTAATAAAAAAATATAATAAATATTTTTATGTATTTAAATAAAATAAAAAGTAATTAGTAATGTATCCTAAAAAAAAAAACAGCAAAATTTAAAATTAAAATAATATATAAAAAAAAAAAAACATTGCATAATTAAGAAAGAAAAAAAAAGTGTTGTAATGAGGATTCGAAGCCAGGACCTCATAGGTGAGGAGTTTATTTGGGTGCTTCTCTTGCCAATGAACCAACACTAATTTATCATCATTTTGGGAACAGATTAATATAAAAAGAAACAGAACTGGGAGAAACACCTTTTTGAAGTTTCTCAAATTTTGCCTTTTTTTTAGAAACGTTTCTCAAAATTTAGAAACAAGAAACGGGAATAGTTATCAAACAAGTTCGTTTCTTAAAAAATGAGAAACAGGAACAAGAAACAGGAAACAAGAACGTTACCAAACAAGCCCTTACTTGTAAGTTCCCTAACATAAAACTTCATTTTCTACTAGTAACATCATCTGACATAATGTATAAAACTTTTGTTCATTTGTTCTTCCTTGACCTTCCTTAATCGAGTTCACCAATGTTTGTATGTGAGTATCGAAAGCCAATTGTAGTTATTTGGTCCTTGCACGTGTGATTAGTCTTGGAGGCAAAGTGAGGACATCCTGGTTCATATCATCATCCCCTTCTTTTGAAGGATTCGTCCTCGAATCAAATTTTTCGCCTGCATCAAAAGGAGTCAAGTCAGAAACATTAAAAGTCGCACTCACACCATATTTACCTTCAAGGTCAATTATGTAGGCATTATCGTTGACTTTCTTCAACACAAAGACATTAGGCTAAGAGGGAAACTTTGTTATCCATAGCTGAGAAAGAGAGGAAGACAATGCTTTCTTGGCAAGACAATCAGCCACCGTCATATTATTATTCCATTGGATATTTGTTGAGTTTTTTTTTTTTTTTTTTTTTTTTTTTTTTTTTTTTTTTTTTTTTTTAATTTTAGAAATGTTTGAAAACCCTAAGATTAGTGGGTCATACATTGGGCCAATTCTCTCAAACGATGCAGAGGCCCAATAGTAAGCTCACTACCTTGTTTTGCCCGTTAGTTTGTTTTTGGGCTGAGGCCCATATATCAACAACTAAATTTTGTGAAATGGGCTACGGCCAGGCCCATGGAGAAATATTTCAACCCAAAATAAAGCAAGGTGATAACGAGATGAATGCCCATACTTAATTGATAGTTTTGAAAAAAGAATCAAATGTTTTTTATTTAAAAAATTGCTAAATACTATAATCTAAAATGATGTCCTAGACTAAAATATCCATCCAAATCCTTAATCCAAAACCCTAAATCATAGTCCTGAAACCTAATGTTGGAATGCCTTGAATCTGTTATGACCCGCTACGACTGGCTCAGTAAAGAGGTCTCGTTGATCATGCAAGATTGACTCGGTACAAGGGCATTGACAAAAGCTGTTAAAGAGGAAATATGGTTGAAAGGTCGGCTAGTTGGTGATCTTGGTTTACGTCATGATCAGGATATTATATATTGTGATAGTTTTAGTGCAATATGTCTAGCCAAGGATCAAGTCTATCACGAGAGGACTAAGCACATCGATGTGAGATATCATTTCCTAAGAAGTGAGAAGAAGGTTAAGGTGTTGAAAGTAGGTATTGTCGATAATCCGGTTGATATGTTCACCAAGTCAGTTTCAAATGGCAAATTCCGACATTGTTTGGACTTGCTAAAGATTTTAAGTTGTTGATGAACACTTATGAGGCATTCTAAGGCAGAAAGAGATTTTTGGGTACATCTGGTAACTTTGTGTTGCATCTGGTACATATGTTATGTGTGGGAGAATTCAAGTTAAGGTGAAGATTTGTTGGAATGCCTTGAATCTATTATGACTGGCTACAACTGGTTCGGTACGGAGGTCTCGCTATTCGTAATACAAACTACTCTCCCCATTCTGTCTCCTCATTCTGCCTGTGGACATAACTAACACAACGTTAGTGAACCACGTCAACTTTATGTCGATTTTTGCTTTATTCTTTGTTGTTTGAATTTTTGTCATAACACCTACACATAAGGTAAATTTTGATTCGCTATTTTTCAAAATATTTTATTATTATTTTATTATATATATTTTATTCTTTTAAAATGGACTCATAATGGACATTTAAGGGAACATTGGAAGCCCATCTTGAAAATGAAAGAAGCCCACTAAAAAGTACAAGTAGTTTTCAGGGTAATCCTTGTACTTGATGGAATTTTGTGCCCAATTTAGAAAAATGACCAAAACGAAACAACTTCAAATTTAGGGTCGAATGTGGTTTCTACGAGCACTCGAACATTTTAATATGACCATCATACCCCGAACATAATCACGTGAATTAATTTTACGGATTTACAAAGATATTGTATCGACAAAACAATTGAATTTTAAACCTCTAACCAAATTAGAATATATTATCTCTAACCAAATCAAATTCCTTCATCACACCCCATACAAAGCAAACCCGCATACGATAGAGAGTTTCAATCGAAACCTATGGTTCAATTTCACGAACACATTGACACATACGAAAGTTGGGGATAAGGAGAGAAATGTCTAATTTTAATTGCCAATTTTTTTTTATTTAAAAAATTGTCAAATACCAGAATCTAAAACGATGTCGGGATTAAAATACTCATCCAAACCCAAAACACTAACACCCTAAATTCTAGCCATAAATCTTGCCAATATGGTAAAATTGGATCAATTTTGACTATTTTTTAAAAGTTTTTTTTTTAATATTTATCCAAATGAACTCGAGATTAGACATTTAGACGAATTTTAATACAAAAGTTTCCAATCCAAAGTGAAGCAAATGCCTCGAAAGCCCATCGAGAAAAATGAAAAAAGCCCACTGAAATTATATACATTGTTTTTAGTAATTTAATAATTATTTATTTTTCTGAAAAGGAAGCATTACGTAATTTGATATATATATATATATATATGTTTAATAAATATCCTATTGGTTGAAATTTAATAATTTTTGTCCCTAAATTAATATCACAATTGGTTTGTTTTAGGGCATAGAAATTGAGTTTTTTCTTTTTTTTCTCTCTTTCATTTTTTTACAACATACAATGAAACCTCTACATCTCGATAACAAATTCATACAATATATCAGTAAATTCATACAATATATCAGTTGAGCTAGATTCAGGTTGAGCACGAAATATATTTTAGTTGAGAAGGTTTAGAAACAAAAATAACTATTGTTTCATTAGGTTAAGATATTGTTTTATTTTTTTATTTTTTTTTTATACATATTATATTAGTTGGTGAGAGTTCAGTTTAAAATGAGTTGTTTTAGATTTTTTTTTCTTTCTTTTTACAAATTCTATACAAAATAAAAAGAAAAATACTAGGTTAAATTACAAGTTTAGTCCCTGAATTTTTAAGTTTGCGTCTATTTGGTTTCTGAACTTTAAAAGTGTCAATTAGGTCGATCAAATTTTAATTTTTTGTCTAATAAGTCACCATTCTTTAAAAACGTTCAAAATAGATTCTTGCACTTTGAATTTTGTGTCTGTTAAGTCATTGACATTCGAAAATTTTAAAAATTAACTGGTATATTAAAAAAGTTTGAATATGTATGTCAATAATGTATTAGACACAAAATTGAAAATTCAAAAACTTATTGAATAAAAAAGAAAAGAAGGTTTAATAACCTAATAGATAGAGTTTAGTAAAGTAACTTATTAGACAAAAAAAATAAAAATAAAATTGAGAGACATATTAGACAATTTTTTTTTATTGAAAATTCAAAGACTCATTGAACAACAAATTAAAGTTTAACAACCTAATATGTTTTTTTTTTTAAGTTTAGTGACATTGAACACAAAATTGAAAGTTCGAAAACCTATTAAACACTTTTTAAAGTCTAGGAACTAAATAGACACAACTAAACTTGTAATTTAACCTAACTTTTAATAAAAAGATATGACTACATTTCAAGAAATTTAGTATGCATTACAATTGTGATAAAAACACTAATCTCTTGTTAAAAAGATATATACCTTTAGGAGTCGAGTATGCCAATATGAACTCAAAGGTAAAATACGAATGAAATGGAAAACATGTTGGTTAAATTACAAATTTGATCCCTATGATTTGAGAAAAGTTGGAATTATTTCTATGATTTGATAAAACTTCAAAAAATAGTCTATACCGTTAGAAGTTATCAAGGAATCGAGTACATGACATTGACAATTAGCTACCACGTGTCAATGAAGTGAAAATTTGTATTTAGGGTTTGTGTAAGTTAAGTTGTTGATTGTATAAAAAATGAGTTGTCAATTTTTAATTAAGCTGCATTAGATTAGATTGTCAATTTTTAAACCAGTTCTTAATCCAAATAACTACTTAACTCACATAGTCAGCTAAAATAAAAAAATCAACTCATCAAAATATACAACCGAACGAGTTATTTATGAGATTTTGTCAAACTAATCAACTCATCAAAATATACAACCGAACGAGTTATTTATGAGATTTTGTCAAACTATAGGGATTAGGGATGACATTTTAACTTTTAAAACTATAAGTTTAAAAAAAAAAATATAAAAGAAATTTGGTAATTTAACCCAACATTTTGAAAAGTAAGAGGAATATACAGTCATAGAGATATAGATCGTAAAATAATAAAGAATATAAATGGAATTTATAATGCTCTGTGTCCTTCGTTGTGATGCAAACGGAACGCTAAAAAGGAGGAGCTTTTGACGATTTGTGAGGGTGTCGGTGTCTCGCCGAAAGAGGAAGAAGAGGAGGTTGAAGCAACGAAAAACAAAGAAGAAATCCCATTAGAATTTGAGGTTGCGCCCTAATCGGCGGCCCTCCTTCTCTTTCTTCCTTTACATTATTCAACAATTTTGTTTACAATTTCTGAAGTTTTTCTTCCCTTTTCGGATTTTTCGATTTGGGTTTTTTGTTTTGTTGATTTTGTGATTTGGGTTTTTTGTTTTGTTGGTTTTGCGATTTGGGTTTTTTGTTTTGTTGGTTTTGCGATTTGGGTTTTTTGTTTTGTTGATTTTGCTGCAACATCATCCGATTTAGATTCCGTTTTCTTTGCTTTTTATTATCATCATTCGTTGTGTCCGATTCCGTTTTCCGATCAATTGGATCTGATCTTAATGGCGGCGTCACGGCGGCTTCGGGACCTTCAATCACGGCCGGGGAATAAGATCTGTGTTGATTGTTCACAGAAGAATCCGCAATGGGCATCGGTTTCGTATGGTGTTTTTATGTGTTTGGAATGCTCTGGGAAGCACCGTGGCCTTGGTGTTCACATCTCGTTTGTTAGATCTGTTACCATGGATTCTTGGTCTGAGATCCAGATCAAGAAGATGGAGGCTGGGGGTAATGAGCAGCTCAATGCCTTCCTTGCCAAATATGGAATCTCTAAGGAGACTGATATTGTTACCAAATACAATACCAATGCGGCTGGCGTTTATCGGGAGCGAATTCAAGCCCTAGCCGAGGGCCGATCTTGGAAGGATCCACCGGCGGCCAAGGAGAACATTGGAATAGGGAAATCAAAGCCTCCATTGGCGCAAAGTGCTGGTGGAGGAGGAGGTGGAGGAGGGAGTAAGGTGAACAATGGAGGTTGGGATAATTGGGATAACGATGATAATTTTAAATCTTCCAGTGATATGAGGCGAAATCAATCTACTGGCGACGTTCGAGGCATAGGCGGCGGAGGAATGCCATCCAGGTCGAGATCGACGGAGGACATGTTTGCACGGTCTCAATTGGAGGCCTCTGCTGCAAATAAAGATACTTTTTTCGCGAACAAAATTGCCGAGAATGATTCCCGGCCTGAAGGAATTCCACCATCCCAAGGAGGAAAATATGTTGGATTTGGGTCGAGTCCTGCGCCTCCTACTCGGAATGATCCTCAAAGTGACGTTTTCTCTGTAGTTTCTCAGGTATTTTGTTGTTGTGTAATCAACATTGTCTGCTTGTTTTTCCTACTTGTGTAATGATTTGTCATATAAGTTTGATCAATTGATGCCAATTTCATTTCAGGGGTTTGGTAAATTATCTCTGGTTGCTGCTTCTGCAGCTCAGTCGGCAGCAAGTGCTGTTCAAGCAGGCACAAAAGAGCTGACTACCAAGGTATTTTCATTTCAGCTTGGTGCTAGGCATTTTCATGTTGTACCTGGATTGAAATTTGAGATTGGTATTATGTTATTGCAATTTACTGAATGTGTAGTGTTGTTACTTCATATGGAATATCATGAATCGTTTCATTAATGTCTTCTTTTTGCTTTTAACCATCATGGGTTGACTTGTTGGTCAATAAGGGCCTTGAAAATAATAAAGGGCTTAGAGTGAATGAGTTAAAATCATGTCAGTCGCCTACCTAGGATTTATTTTCCTAAGATTTTTCTTGGAAACCAAATGTAGTTGGGTCAGGCGGTTGTCGTGTGAGATGAGTCGAGGTGCGCACAAGCTGGCTAGGACACTCATGGATATCAAATATAGATTTGCTATTGTTGTGTGTGATCATGACTCATTTTACCCTTGTCAGTTCTGGTATTTACCCAGTTTGCTTTTTTTCTTTCTTTTCCTTGAAAACTCTTCAATTGTATCTTAGTTATAACAATTTCGTGACAACTTTGCTTCTGGTTGGTGTGCATTTTTTGTATCCTTTAGCTAGTGGTTTGTTCCACAGTCCCGATGGGAGCTAACTTTAGATTGATACTGAAATTGATATCCTCCCAAATGTGCGTTTGCAAATTGTTCTTACAGGTGAAGGAGGGTGGTTATGATTACAAAGTAAACGAAACGGTCAATGTTGTCACAGCAAAAACATCAGAAATTGGGCAAAGGACATGGGGCATTATGAGAGGTGTAATGGCATTGGCTTCACAGAAGGTTGAAGAATACACCAAAGATGGCATGAACTGGAAGAATGAAAACAACTGGCAAAAGAACGAAAGTGAGAAAAATGGATATTATCAAGAATTCGAGCATGACAACAAAGGATGGAATTCTTCTTCTGGAACAGCAGGGGGGCAATCATCAGCAACTGGACAAAACAATTCTCACAGCTCAAGTTCTTGGGATGATTGGGATACCAAAGACAGCAGTAAAGAGGAAACAACCAAAGAGACTGGATCCCATAATAACAACAACAATAACAATAGTGATGTCTGGGCTGGCTGGGATGACCAAAAAGATGATGGATATGATCACTATTATCAAGCGTCTGATCGGAAAAATGTCGATCAAAACGGAAAAACAGGTGGTGATAGTTCATGGTCAGAGGGAGGCTTTCGCTGAGGTTGGTAACATCAAACCTAATTCTGAATGGTTTTCTGGATCTTCTTGGATCCGCCATATCTCCATAAGAGCCAATATATATTCACATTCACATGCTAGAGTCAAACTCATTGCTTCTTTGGCTTCTTCATAACCTGTAATACTTGTTTATTTGCATTCATGGTTACTTGTGAAAGACATAATTGTATTCCTGAATCATTATTCGTACATCTTTATCGCGTAGTAATAAAAAGATCGTTGTATGATTATTAGGTAGAGCATCTGAATACACACCACAAACTAGTTCCTGGTTTCCTCAAATGATGAAAAATTGAATAGTTGGAGTAGAGCTCATACGGGTCGCTGGTCAACACATTGGTAAAGATGATGAGATTACAAGAACTTATAGAATAGAGCTGATAAGATTCTTATGGAATTGGATATCAAATCCCACATGGGTCGCTCATGTTTTGTTCAGGTCAGTACATCTCCAGTCTTTTTTCTTTCTTTCTTTTTTCTTCTTTTTTATTTCGGGAGGAGGGTTATGCTGTATCATCAAAAACGTCAATAGTGGTAAACCCCCAATTTAAAGACACTGTTTATTATGTGATTGGGAACATTATTGTGACTTCAAAATTGAATTTTTCTCTCTATATTTGTTTTGTAATGAATAGAAGTTAATGACATTTCATCCCTTGTGTATGTTTGTCTGATCATGATTGAGCCACTGGGAAGAATTTATCTGTTTGAAATTTGAATGATTGTAGTGAGAATAGTCGAGGTGTGCACAAGCTGGGTCGAACACTTGAATATTACTTAAAAAAAAGGTACTTGAATATTACTTAAAAAAAAGGTTTTAGTACGTAAGAACCTTTGGTTGCTCTTCATCGAGCTTCGCCTTCTGATTTTGTGCCTATCTTTATACCAGAAGCACATCTTTGAAGTATTGATTTTGGTGTGTGATTTCTAGTAGCAGGGGCTGTTATTCAAGTTCTTACATGCAATGAAAATGGTGATTTTACCATTTTGTTGCTGTGCAAAATGTTCATTAGCATGTTTCAGATAAGAAGTAAGAACAGGAAGAAATGTGTTATTATTTGATTGAAAAATCTCTGTTTTGAGCTTTGTTGAACAATTAGGTAAATCTTGTTTTGATGATGATGATTTCATTGAAACTGTTCTGTTACAATCTTTGTGGACTCAGTTGAATGGTCGGATCTTCTTCTTCTTCTTCTTCCAGGCATGTGGGGGCAAAACCAACGCAGGAAAATTTGATTTGAAAATTGATCCTCATAAACATTAAACTAATAAATTGTTTGTACTAACATATATGGATGGAAATGAAATAAAATATATCTATGGTTCTTTTAGTTTCCTAAAGAATTCCTACAAATATTATGTTTTTACTTTTTACTCGCTGGGTGGGAGGTTTACTCTTTATTTTTATTTTGTATTTGTACGGATCACCCTCTCTTCGGGGGTTATGTTTTTTTGACCTTGTCTCGTGATAAACAAGTACTCTTCCTGTGAAAAGTCATTTGTATCCTTCGCCTAGTACGAGGGTACTATAGTTGTTTCCTTGTGATCGTTCCAGACTTTGTGCACTTGATTGAGAAAGTAAAAAAACATAAGTTTTTAAAAATTGGGTTATAAAACCTTACGTCTCCCGAGGGGAGGGTCATCTGTACAAATACCTGTCAATGTGGTGAGGCAAGATAAAGATTAGGAACCCTCTCCACTAAAAATTTAATTTAGAAAGTTAGAGAATAAGAATGGGAAATTCTTGACAAATTTATTAATGTTTTTTTGGAACAAATTAATATTATAATATTTAAAAAATTAATAATAGCATAATATTGATGATTTTTCTTCATCTTTAAAATATAAATATAGTATTACAATTGTTAAAGCAATTAGTCGAGGTGTGCGGAAGTTGATTAGATTCACGACAAAAGAAGGAAAAAAAAACGGTAAAGTGTGGATTCAAGTAGTGTTATAGGACTTATATCCAAGTTGGTAAATTTCTATTTAAATAAAGTAAATTTTGGACGTAACAAATAGTACTTATTGGTCGTGTCAAATAGTTCTTATTGGTAGTCTCTTCCAAACTACTTTAGAAGAGACAAATAGTACTTATTGGTCGTGTCAAATAGTTCTTATTGGTAGTCTCTTCCAAATTACTTTAGAAGAGAGGAATCAAAGTGTACTTGTATGTATTTGTTCATTTTTTTAGTTCAACAATAGTTTGGGTGAGAATTTCACTATCACCCTTTAGTCGAAGAAATAATGTCTTAATCAATTGATATATACTCAAATTGATATCTACCTTTTCAATAATTGTTCAATTGATCTATATTCAAGTTGGTTGTACCATTTCGATAATTATTCACGTGATATTAAATTTATGGCTAAATTATTCAAAATGATCCTATTTTTTTTTTCTTTACAACAATGACAAGAATTGACATGATTAACTGAAGTGTAAACGGAACAGTTTGAGACGGGTTATCTAAAAAATAATACCAACACTATACTCTATAGTCTTATTACAAAATACAAATTACAAACATCAAAACCATATTTGACCTTCAACTTAGGGTTTAAGGTTTTCCCCTTTCCCCCTTTTGTTTCAATCTCAAACAAAGGGGAGAGATTAAGAAAACGGTATATAAGACCCAAAATTTTGAATCGTGGGATTCGAACCTCTTTTTGTAAAAAATGAAAAATAGACATTAAATAATCATTTTCTCTGTAATCAGATTTGTTATGGGCGAAATAACCAGACTCAATAGACTAAACTCTAAGAAAATGTCTACTCAGGTAAGACCAACCCATGAATCAGAGGGACTGCCCCCTGAGAGGGAATAGCCAAGCATATGGGCCAAACATGAAGAAACCGACTCCCCTCATGGGATAGGATCATGTTGGTATTTTCTATATCTTTAAAAAGAAGGGAAAGTCTCTTTTTGTATCAGGCTATACTCTCCACACTATCCGGTTATAGAAGAATTAAAATGTCGATATCGAGATTTCAATTTTAGAGAAATATTGATATGTATAGTAAATTAAGAAAAAAAAGAAGAAGAAGTAATTCTCACTTCCTAAACATATTCAATCGGTGACTAATGATGATGTTTAGTCATTTGTTTATGAAAGGTCAATGATATTCTTTCAAAAGTTGCAATATTACCTTTGATTTTTTGTCCAACATTCTAACGGATTACTACTCCAATGCTGGTTTTGAAACATTTATGAAAAGTCGAAAGTAATATTTCAACTTTTGAAAGAATAGAAGTATTTTTTTAAATAAAAGACAAAGTTCAGGAGTATTTTTTATTTTATTTTATATTTAACATATTTTTTATGTACTCAGAGATATTTCTTAATATCAATGCCGAACCCTCCCATTTACGGGTATATCGACATATTTTTATAGATTTCTACCATCTAGCATTGTTTAACTGCCTAATTCATGGGGTTCTTTGATGATGCAGGGCTGAATAAGAGAACTACTTCTAAAAAAAGTTGGGGAAGCATTCACCAAATTCTGTGAAGTTATTCAGGATCATCTCATTTTTTCTGTTGCTGTTTGCTGTTTGGTTTCAAAGCATGAAATATGAATAGAAAAGAAAGGATCAAGTTATTTATAATCCTGAAATTGAAACTTTAGATTAAAATTCATTATATCAGTTAATTATGACTCTCTGTCTCATCCTATGCTTATCTGTGGTCTTTATGATATATACACAAACATATATCTTCTGAGGAATGAGAAATTCAAACTTTAAACAAAATATTAGCCATAAAGATTGCCTTGGTTGAATGATTGCCATCTTGAACCCTGTAACAAACCATTTTTTTTCTTTTACTTTTGAGCTCAACAAACGCGGGTAGGAGTGGACCTTTCGGAAGTAGGTCTTTTTGTTGTTGAAATACTTCGGCAAGTTGCCTTTGGTGTAACTTTTTCTTTTGATCATATTTTAGATCTCATAATCGAGCCGCTCATGTTCTTGCTCATCGTTCTAGTGCAAAGGGGACGCCGACGAATTGGAGAGGAAGCTCACATGGGTGGCATTCCAAAACCCAGTCTTTTGACCTTTTGTTTCTTTTAAGTCTGTAAAATGAGGTAGGAAATTCAAACTCTCCGACTTCTTGGTCGATGATACATACATACTTAAACCAGTTGCGTTCTGCTTAAGTTGGCGTTATGTCATGATTTTACTAATTGTACCACAGCACGAATAGAGTTATAGAGTTATGTTGGTTAACGTTTCACTTTCTCGATTGTCTCCTGTAACCCCATCTGTTATTCTGTACAATATGACATATCTTCTGAAAGAAATGAAATTAGTTTTGCATATTGATTTCGAAGTGAATATTACTGTACTTGCAGTGGCAATTGTTACGAAGAATTCAACAGTTGAACAGTTGAGCCACACTTGGAACTTCACCGTCGGATTAATATTTAGTCATGTTTAAATTGTTTTCATCGAACATTCGCAAAGATGTGTAAATGTTCATATTCAAGTAGTCGAGTAGACAGGGAAGAACATCAGAATACATGTCAATGCAACAACTACAATTTACAACTTTGTAAGATACCGAGACAGGGATCTCGTCTTCCTCGAGATTCATCCAAAAATATGGGAAATTCACAAGCATTTTGAACAATGTAAGAAGCTGAGAAATAGATACAATTCTCAGAACACAACTAGGATAAAAGTATTCATGGGACATTATGCTGCCATATTGCCAGAAGAATTCCTTTTTTTTCTTTCCCTTTTTTCAGAATGAAAGCAGCTACTAACAGAAAGTTAGATGCAAACCAGGTACCCTTTGGCATTCTGTAATTAACTGAATGCAAATCTGGTAAACACAACAGTAGATGTAAATAAGTTTCAGTATTGATATTAACCAAATGATCAGCCATTTCTCAATAATCATGACTTCGATGATCAGCGTCGGGTTCTATCAAAATAAGACCAGATGCACAAGACTAATGAAGAAAATTGAAAACGAAAAATGTGATGATAAGCACTAAGCAGATTGAGGTTCATAAAATTCTGTCCTGTGGTATAAGTTAGTAAACCATGGCAACAAGACAACAACCTTTAATTCCCTTTGAGATGTGCCTATCTCAACTGAACATTAGATTTGACTCCAAGGAGCGGTCGAAGGCAAACATGGACCTCGTGTTCTTCTAAACCTTCCCGGAGTTTGGGGACCATAATCTCAAGAGCGGATCCTGGTCCATCGTAATATGCTTCGATGTTAGCATCTTCAGGAATTCGAGTCAAAAGAGGAATTTCTCTCACGAATTCACCCGGAGGACAATGCTCGGTAGACGAATCTAATAGCTTGAAAGTTCTATCATGCCTCTTGATGAACGGTACGCGAGATGTGCTCGCACAAGAAACCTTTATAATACCATGTGTGAGCGTATTCCTCCAAGAAACTTTGACCCTTTGTAGATCCACAAAGGGCAAACTGATGATTATTAAATAACCTTCACCATCTTCATATATTGTCTTTGCAGCCGTAACGGGCCCGTAAATGTTCTTCATAACTCCACTAAAGTCGTTCAACCACTGCAGACCATTCGAGTGCTTGTCCATATCTGAAATCCAGTCGGGAGGGTTGACCATCAATACACAATCATCGTCATTCATATTAGGAGATGAACTTTTCCTCCTCTTGCTGGTAACAGGTGATAAATCAATCATATCACAGTTGCTGTGGTTTAACATCTGGTTTGATAAATTTAACGTAGATCCGTTGAGCAATTTCTTTGGTTGTGGATTTAAAGCAGTTTTGACAGAAGGAACTGGTCTCTCAAGTTCAAAATCTGGGCTAGGAATGTTCCTCCATGAGCTAAAATCACTTGCTTCAGTTGGGATAGTGAAGTTAAAGTCTCTACCTGTTAGTTCTACCCATCTCTTCCGTAGTTCTTCGTCGAGAGACATCAGATTGGGAGATGCAACAACCTCAATCCCATGTACACACTGAGGATTAGAGAGACCTCGATAATGCTTTCGTTGCATTCTGTGTGATCGAACAAAACCTTTTTCAGCACCAAATGGGAAGGAAGGCTCACCTTGGCGAGAATGCCCGTTCATGTAACTTCTAAGCTGCATTTTACCTAATGCATTCTCAGGCCTCTCCTTGAATGCCCACATGTACATGTTCTCCATGTCATGTTGGACCATAAAAATATCAATCTTAAGATCCGATTTCTCAAATCCTGAAACACCCTTGCTATCACGGGTAATCTTAGCCTTCGATTTCTCGTTCAACACAGGCTTGAAGTAGAAACTAAAGAAAAACCAAGCACCCCAAATGCTGTCTAACCGCTTGGTGCATTTTCGTACAACCTTCGGAACAGTAAGAAAACTTTCAGTCTCGTAAACTTGTGAAGCAATCTTCTCATAAACTGATGAAGCAAGCCCAACATCTAAAATGTTACAGTGATCAGAATTCCATGGCTGCAGAGCGTAGTTGCAATCAGTTGACAATGGTAAATTTATATCGGGCGGACGGGAAAGGACGATCTGTCTATTCATTTCCAAATCCAATTCTTCGTGAGACGAGGCACTCGAATCCATGAATAAAAGTGTCGATGGGTGATGATTCTCCAGTGAAAGGGCTGTGAGGAGAGAATCTCCCATTTCAGCTCATCTCTTATGGAGTCATATTTGTTTATGGGAAGTTGAATATTGCCATTGCAAAAGGGAAAAAAAGAAAGAAAAAAACAACACCAACTGAAGAAAATAACCCTGTAAACACTCTGAAGATGTCAATCCCCAGTGTATCTTCCCTCCATCAAAATCCTAGAAAACAAATTACTCACAATCTCAATAATTAAAGAAAAACGAACAAACAATCCCAACAATAACAGATAAGCAAAAACAATAACATCACAATAGAAACCAGAATCCAATCCATCTTCATGGCTAAATCACTTTTGTCATGTTTAAAATCACTACCAAACATGCATTTAATCATTCAAAATCAATTTGAGGTATGATTTTACACTTTAAAACACAATTTTCATACAATCAAAATTGATCTTCGACAAAAGTGAATTTAACCACTCCAAACATGCACTAAATCGAATCGAAACCTTCCTAAAAAATGCCCTAAAAATCACTCAAAAACGCCGATTTCAGATCCAATCAAATCCATCATAGAAATCAACAATTAACCCAGAAATAGAAAACGAGAAACGATCAAGAAAATCTAAAGAAAACCCAGAAATCTTGAAGAAAAACGTGGAGGGGGGGATCTACCTTTTGGGATAAGCATCGGGAAATCGCGAAGTAGAAGGGCCTCCAAAGCCGAGAACAACGTTCATCTCCATCGTATCGTCAACAACCATCCCTCTAATATCTCAATTTCTTCAATTTCTTCTTCCTGTCCAAAATTACAGAGAAAAAAATGGAACGAAACAGAGCTACAGCAGGTATGATAAAATGGGGAAGGAGGGATTTTGGAGAAGAAAGCCGCAGCCTGGTTTTAAAGAGAAATTTTTGATGGTCAAAACTACAACCACACACCATAAATGATAAAACCCACTTTAGAAAATTCTCTGTTGGCTTATTATTCTCCATTTTTTTTTTTTTTTTTACTAGAACAAGAAATTTTTATAGCATTAATTTATTGGAATTAATGGGTAAAGAAACTTTTGATTTTGTAATGAAGTTTATACAATAAAATCATTATTTTAGTAAAAATGGAGTTTGTTATTTAATTTAAGAGTCATTTAAAGAAAAGCTAAAGAATTATATTAGGCAGTCTAATCAGTAATCACCACCTAGAAAGGATAAAAGGGAAAGGGAAAAGTGCATATAGCATTATTATTGGAAATAGAATCAAACCCATTCACAATTTTTTTTTAGTGAATTTCAAAGGCTACTTATCATAATTTTAATCTCAAAATTTGAAATTTAGACTTTTTTTTTTTTTTTTTCACCATTTTTTTTTTAGTACAAGAGATGGAGTATGGGATTTAAACTTTTAATCTCAAAAGAAGTGATACAAGTCAATTATTGTTGAATTATGCTTACTTTGACTTAAGATGTTTAGAAAGTTCATCAAGTGAAGAGGGACTCATGACTATCTTGTCACAGGACACCATCTTTGGTCAAATCTCATTTTGGACGGCTTCGTGGGCTCGGATACCATATTAAACAACATGTGTTTCCATCTTAAAACCAATTGGTGATAGGAGAAGTAACCCATGTATCTTATATTGTAGGCGAGGTCTCTTCATCTTTCCGATGTGAGATCCTCAACATGCTTCATGGGCTCTGATACCATATCAGATATCATGAGGTTCCATCTAAAAACCAATTGGTGATAAGATGAGTAGTCATCCTCAACCTGCCTTCTCAAGATGGTGCCTCTTTGGGTTCACCATTCTTGGGTTGGATACCTTGCTGGGGGATTTTCACATCGACTCACGAAGACTTGAAGGTCAGAGGTTTTTCGTGGTTGATCAATCATTTGTGCAACACGAGTTGGTACTTGTGTGGGGTTGTGTTTTTGTACCCAAACCTTGTTTGTGGGTTTTGTGTTAATCTCCTTTGCAAGGTTTTATTTGTACGGGTTGTGTGCGTGAACGTTTTCCAGAGGTAGTGCTTTTCTTGTAAGCAAGATTGAGAGTATTGTATTGACAAAACAACTGAAGAAGTTTTGTGGTGGAACCAATGGGAAGTCGAGTTGTGTAAGATCTCGTGTACGCATTCACATTGACATAGTGAAGTTCTTTCCACCAGGTTGTGCCCCCAGATGTAAGTGTAAACCAAACTAGGTAACCAATTGTTGTGTCTCTACTTCTACTTTATGCCTTTGGTTATTTTGTGCTTGCATAATTAAATTTGTAATTGAGCAATCTGTCCTATAAATTATCAAAGCAGTCCTATAAATTATCAAAGCACAATCTGTGACACTGAGCAATCTGTTTTAGAATTGTCATAGCATATCTTGTGACATTAACAATTTGTCATAGGTTTGGTCACAACATATTTTGGAATTCAAATTGTCATACGATTCTGTCATAGGTTTGGTCACAACATTCTTGTTGACATATTAGTATTTGCATAATCTATTAGTAATTTCACACCTAATAAATGATGATAACACTTGGAACGCTTCTAGGATTCGTCAAATTTTTCCTGAAGTGAACCTGATTGTGAATATTACTCTATCCAGATTAAAACCTCAGGATGAAGTCATATGGGCTTTGGACAACAAATGCATTTTCAAAGTCAAAAGTGCACAAAGATTGGGCATGTCAATAAAAGATCTGGATAAGCCGACCTCTTAAAGCGGTAGAGATGTCAATCCTAAATGGAAGGGATTTTGGAAAATACAAATTCCTTCAAAAGTCAAGATTTGTTGTTGTAAAGTGTTTAACGACATCATTCCTACTAGAGCTAACCTCGTCAAAAAATGAATGAAAATAGGGAAGGTTTGTGTTTTTTTGTAACTTACATGAGGAATTTATAATCCATCTCATATGAAGCGGTAAATTCACTAAACATATTTGGTTGAACTATTTTACTCCTAATTTGAATTTCTTTGATGTTAACAGGCATGTTCTATTTCACTCCCCGATGGGGGTTCTTTTCACCCTTCCCTCGATCCCGATGGATTAACATGACTGGATGTGGGCTCGAGGGGATGCGAAAGCTTTGGAGGAAATCAGATTCTTCACAAAGGTGACAAATCAAATGTTCAAAGTCTAGGCATCATCATATAAAATAACTTTAATGAGTTACAATCACGAAAGACTACTTATAGTGAAACCACGTCGATGCCAAGGGATCCACACCAGACTCGTTGGGTCTGCCCACCTTATAACTGTTGGAAGTTGAACTGCAATGCATCATGGAGCGAGACTCTCCAAAGAGGGACGATCAGTCGGGTCATCAGAGACTTAAATGGAGATTTATCAGTGGGGGTTGTCGATCCTCGAAAGAAAAGTGACCCATTAGTGTTCTTGAGGCACAAATCATTTTGTGTTGGGTTGGAATCCATTCCCCTCTATGTCGAAAATCCATTCAAGTTGAATCTAATTGTCTTCAATTAATTAGCTTCCCCCAAGACCAACCAAAGTTGGTCTCTTCATTGCTGAAATTTAGGAGCATGAATGCTAATGTGATGATTTTGTCTTGTATGATGTGCTTGCAACGAGAGTGGGGAGGGTGTTGACCTATATGGCTCTCCCAAGCTCAAACTTCGAACCTCTAGACTACTTAGTTCTTTATTATTGTTTGTTGGTGGAAAAAATAACTTTCTAAATCCAACATTGATTAGGTCAATTTAATTTGAAAAACCAACCAGAGGAGGCATTTTAAAATGCACTCCAAACACAATTTTTATTCAATCCAAATTTTTTAAATTTATGTGCTCTGGACCAGTCGGTCTGAGGATCGAATCCCCCATTTCAAAAAATTTTAAACCCTTACCTCCACTCCACTCAAGTTTACTACTTTAAAATTTTAATACCTTTTCTAAATTTTGAGTTTTTATTTAAATTTTCATTATTAACATGACATGTCTATTCAGTACATGTACATTAAATTGTCACCGTATAATAGATAAATTGTCAAGAAAACAAAAAGATAATACAACAAAATACAACAATACAATGTTGCACATGTCACTTTAAAATCATAATTTAAAAAAATGAGAAATAAAAACGTTATCAAACCCAAATGTACAAGAAAAAAGAAGAGGACAAATGAAGGATATAGAGAAAGTAGAAAGTAACATGTGTTGGGCACTAACCCACTAGAGTGGACAGGCAACAGCATCAGGTTGAGGCCTTTTATTAATTTAATTAATTATCTCAAAGTCTTATGAGAAATCTTCTCCTCCAATGCAAAGTGAGATACTCTAATAAAAACCCTAAAAACAATTGGAAAAAGTGCTTTGCTTTGCTTTTATATTCTTGTGGTGCATATTCATTTTCATTACATTCAACTTTTTCTTGAGCTTCCCTATCAACAAATAAAATATCTCCAATTCTTCCACCTCAAAAGAAACCCAATAATATAAATACCCCAAGTGACACATCAAAGTTTTGAAAAGAATATTTTACTTCTTGTATGATGGGGTTGTTAAGGTGTATTTCTAAAAAAATCAATCCACATGAAAAATAGTAAAAGATGATTCAAAGATTAAATTAAAAAAGTAGACTAGAATATATACTTAGCATTTTCAAAGGTATTGTATCATACCAAATAATTTATTTTCACATCTATGATAGTAGGAGGAGATTTAAACTTTTGACCTCTTAGTCGATGTCATATGTCTTAATTAATTGAGTTATGTCAAGTTGACAGTCTTTTAATTGTCTTTTATATATGTACTTATTAGGATACAAACAATATCTCAAATTTACTAGATAATAGAAAGATCTTGGATCCATAAGAGAGAACAATTATCTCCAATGGTATGAGGCCTTCTGAGTGAAGCCAAAAGTAAAGCCGGAATAGTTATGCCCAAAGTAGACAATATCATACCATTGTGGAGATGTGTGAGTTTCGTTGTCTCTAACAAAGTGCTATCAGAGCTATGTCTCTGACTTAGTCATGTTAGTGTTGAATAAAGATATTGATGAGCCTCCAATGACATAATAGTCATAATTAGCGTCATAGTGAAGTCGTGGCTGAGCTTTGCAGCTAGCTCAAGTGTAATTCAGAGGGATGACTATTTGAGGGTCGTGGTTGAGCTTTGTTGCTTGCTCAAGTGTAATATGATCCTATCTGAGAGGAGATCGTGGTACTTTGTTCGGGGGAGGATTGTTGGAAACAAAGTAGGCTTAAGTGTGGTACTTTGTTTGAAGGGAGGATTGTTAGGATACAAACAATATTCCACATTGGCTAGATAAGAGAAAGATCTGGAGTATATAAGGGAGGACAATTATCTCCAATGGTACGAGACATTTTGTTTGAAACCAAAGTCATGAGGGTTATGCTCAAAGTGGACAATATCATACCATTGTGGAGATGTTTGAGTTTCGTTGTTCCTAACAATACTATTTCCTAATTCCTAATCTCTCGACATGGCCACTTTTTTATACTTGTTATGAGTGAAATAATCAGAATCAAAAGATCATACTTTAAGAAAAAAAACTCACTCCACAAAGGACCGTATATGAGTAGGCTAGAATGACCAACCCCTAAAAAGATGGATGGACCAGAAATAACCGATCCCATAAAGGTCGGCCAAAAAAGAGCTAAGCCAACTCCATAGGGGTCGACCCCAAAGAGGGGTCAACCAAGATAAGGAAGGTCGATCCCATGAAGGGATCAACTCAAACCGGTAAAACCGACCCATGCTTGGGTGGCTACACGGTCATTAGTGATCAAAAGTTACGATAACTATCAATGTCTTCTTAAATGTCAAAACGATCAATAAACAACTATAAGAGAAGTCTAAAAAAAAATGAGAATGGGAATGGTAAGCAATTCTCTTGCCATATTAGAAATTATTCTCATATTGTTTGATAATTTATTTGATCGTCGGAGCCTATCTGATCAGCATCATATCGGTGCAAGACATCAACTTTTCAATTTGTGTTTATTTTGCAGACACATCATCGTCCCTTAGATACAAAAATGTACGGTCGACCAAATTATGATATCTAACAATACTCATAACTTCTTACTTTCTAATGATGTGTGACTTAAATGACCTCAATGTTATGTTATTTAGTCATCTAAATGTGATTTAGGATTTAACTAAGAGTCAATCCTCTATATGTCCCACAACTTCTCTTTTTCTAAAAAGTAATAATGATACTCTATTTAATTAAATGTGCTTAATTATGGCTTATAAATTTATAATGGACCATTATATTATACTTAGTCTACATCTCAATAATGACTTGGTGGTCCATTATGATAAGTGGGTGATAATTTTGACAATACCATGTTCTTCAAGTTAATGTTTACTTATATTTCTTTCTACTTTTCTTCTTATTCCTATTCCTTTTTTAATTATTAACCTCTGAATTATTGAAGGTGAATAATTAATTTCAAATTAAAATTACCCAAAATATATAATACATTCTAGTTAGTGCTTGTTAAGTAGATGAACCTTCACCAGTAGTGATAAATTTATGATATGTGGATCATTATTTTATTCATAAGATTTTGAGCATTTAGATCCATCAATTGCAATATTTTTCTCATTTTAAAAGTTAGAGGCTTTAAAGTAAAATGATGTAATTTAAAGGATCCAAAAAAAAAATTAAAAAAAATAACAATATTACCTTAAGTAATTGCATGATTTATCCAATATTAAAGTAAAGATTATAACTTTTTTTAATAAATCTTTGACATGTTGATTGAGGACACCTGACATATGTTAGATGAATTATGCTCATATTTAATCGTAGTTTTTTTTGTTTATGATGATTCAAAAGACATGTTTGAAATATGTAAATTATTATAATTATTTGTCACACCATATGCAAGATTCAAAAGAATTTTCCATGAAGATTTGATTTTTCTTCACAGTAATATTATAAGGGTAGTGTATGTGTATGTTCTTTTAGACTTGAGAGTGCACACCTAAATTGAAACTTTCATAGAGTAATAACATAATGCAATAAACAATAATTGAAAATTTTGGGTCAAGGTCAATATGGTCAAATCAAAACTTTCAATTTCATTCTTGCTTAAATGAATGATTTACAAAATATATATATTATTATTATTTTTTTTTTTTTTAATACATTGGAGTAGTAGGACATTCGAACTACGGACCTTTTAATCATCAAGACATACATAGCTGAACTATGCTCGCTTTGACATATATATATTATTGATACACATTGTAAATAGATATTAGTTATTGAACTTTTAATCATCATATGTCAATTGAACTATGCTCGCTTTGACATATATATATATTATTGATACACATTGTAAATAGATATTAATTTTTTTTTATTTTAACTACTTGAAATTTTGTCCACTTCCCTTTTTGGTCTTTTCTTCTCTAAAATTTAAATTTCAGACCTTAACCTTTATTTATATCCCTACTATAAAAAATATTTTAAATTTTGATCAAAATATGACGTAATTAGAACATCATTTTTATGGTAAACGTTATGAAGAGAATAAAATAACATTGGAAGAAAAAAAACATTTTTTAATTTAAAAAAAAAACCCTCTAAATTTATTATGTTGCGTCATTTTTCACATTTTTCATCCTAAACTTTCAATTTCATCAAGCATAACCTCACTCATTTTAATAATATTAAGTTTTGCACAAATGAAGTTTTATTAATGCTTAAATTATTCAGTGAATAACTTTGTCAAAACTCACAATTTTTTATAGAAATTTATCTTTCATGTCGTTTTTCTTTACAACTTTACCAATTCGATACGATATATATGTTTTTTAATTCATTGAAAGTGCTTTGTTTAACTAATTATCAAACGAAAACTTAATAAATTGTAAAATTTGCAACATTGTTTTAAATTTAAGGTTGTGATTACAATATTTTTCTAAGTTTGGGGTGCAATTTGATGAAATTTGAAAGTTTAAGGATAAAAATGGATACAATTTTACAAATTTAAGGGTAATTTTTTTCCCTATAATTTGATATACTTTAGATTTCTCTCAAATATTTAATTACTAAAAAAAAAACATTCTAATTGTATCTTAATTATATACTAAGTTATGCTACCATTAAGTTAAGCAAATAAATTTTAAATAGTTTGTTAATATTAAGATTAGTAAAGCGTGATAGATTATGTAATATATATTTAGACTTTACAACAAAAAATAATGACAATGAAGAAAACCTGAGAATTTGTATATATATTATATTTGATTTATGAGAAATAATTTACAAATATTTTTTTGTTGTAATTTAATCATTAAACTTTGATATGAAAATGTCAACCATAACTCAACGACATGATATGTATTGCTCAGTGACCATAAAATCCTAGGTTCAATCCCTAAACCAACATGGTTGTGAAAAAAAAAAAAAAAAAAAAACTTTTTGACATGAAAATTGTATTTTAGTTAATCTTTCAATATTGAAAAGTTTTAATTTTGTTTTTCAACCTTCAATTTTGAATTTAACACAAGTATTTACACCATTAACACCTTCTTACTTAAATTAATATGTTGATTAGACTAGGGTGACCAATAATTTGATAAGATATATCAATTAGTAAAATTTGGTAGGGCGGATCAAACAATCACCATTCTCAATGCCTTGAATCTGTTAGGACCTGCTACAACTAGTTCGGTACTATTTGTTTTGAACTTTTACTCATTTTGTATTAGGTCATTAGAATTGTGTCATATATAAACCTTCTAATGACTCCAGTCACCCTTAGTCTATCATTGTTGTAATTCTCTCCTATTCATAATACAATTGTTCTCTCCCTTCTGCTCGTGAACGTAGTTAACACGACGTTAGTGAACCACGTGAATTCTGTGTCGATTTCCTTTTGCGCTTTTATTTTTTGTTATTTGATTCTATCGTAACAGTCATTTGGTGCAACAACTGAGCACATAGTCTAGTTTAGCCTAGAGTGGAGGTTTCATCTACACTTGTGCAACAATTTAAAATATTTTATTATCGTCCAAACTTTTCTAGTTAATGCATAATATAATAGACGAGGCTTAAATGTGATTATGTTTTTTTTTTCTTCTTGCAATTTTTTTTAAAATTATTAATAAGAAATATGTGTAACATGAATTTATATACATTGTAAGATCAACAAAACTATTAAATAGTGCACCCAATTGGACCTATTATTTTAACTTTAATTTATACAAATCCAACTTTTAAGTCAAATAAGATAAAGATTTTAGATCAATGAGCTCAAGGTAAAACAAAATTCAAACTGTCATACCTCGATTCAGCTGACAGCCTCTGAATTATGCGGTGGAATCCCCCTCCTCTTGGGGGTTGGAAGATCAACTGTGACGCCTCGTGGAGTGTTTCCCTCAAGCGAGGGTCCATCGCGTGGATCATAAGAGATTCAAATGGGGAGACGAAAGTTGCGGGCTGCAGATCTTCGAAAGAAAATTGGACCATTCCGGTCCTTGAAGCTCAGGCGATTTGCGCTGGTTTAGAATTTCTTCCGCCTTCTGGCCACCGCCCTGTGGTGGTAGAATCTGACTGTCTATACTTGATTAAACTCATCAACAAAGAAACGGAGGACCTCACAGAAGTCAGGATGTTTGTCGAAGAAATTTGGTGTCTGACTTTAGAGTGCAGTGTCATTTCTTTTGTGTTCATTCCGCGTTTTCAAAACGGTGTTGCCCATGAGATGGTTCATCGCTCCTGCATGTTGAGTCTTTCAGAAGAATGGGGAGGGAGTCCATCGGAGTGGCTCTCCGAAATTCTGATGAAGGACTCTTTAACAGCTACTCATTTCTAGTTTTTCCTTTTTGTTTGTATCAAAAAAAAAAAAAAAGATAAAGATTTTAGAAGTCAATCTGCACGTAGCTGAGTTTAGTGGATAAGAAATCAATTATCATCTCTATCATGTTAAAGATCGAAGGTTTCATCTCCTCGTGGAAAAGATTTAGAATGTAACCTAGCATGTGGAGGGCCAACATAAATATAAAATATGTAGAATATTAATTGTACGAAAATGTATTTAGGATGGGGACCCGGTCGTGAGCACGAGGAGATTCGAATCGAACAGCCTGAGCCGGCAGAACCGGGGACGGTTCTTTGTCTACCACTCTTCCTGTCGGCTGTCGTCCAAGAAAAAATACCATTTTTTTGTTTTGTTTTTTTTTTTTTTTTGTTAAAAAAAAAAACATGAATTTTAATCTAGTGGGGTTTGGTAATTGGCTTGGCTCATAGCTTTAGAATCTCAAATTGTCAAAACAAAATTGTCTTTCTTTTTTTATTTTAATTATTGACCCCTACCTGCCTAACCCTCTTTTTATTTTTATTATTAATTGCCTACCTCACTCATTTTGCTCATTAAAATATTCACAATAATTCACATTTTTTAAAAGTATGTCTTGTTCTCATTTTGAAATTAATAGATTATTCAAGGAAATAAATAATCAACCTTAAATTTTGATTATAGTTTTTATTTAGTATCTATATTTCAAAATGTTAGATTTTCAACCCTCAATTTTAAATTTAATTTCCATTTAGTCTTTAGGATTTGAATTTTTAGGATAGTTTCATTTCTAAATTTTAATATTTTATATATTTTTTTTTTTTGAATTTTCATTAATGTTTGGTCAGTAACTTTCAATTAATTAATTTAAAATTATGATCTTTCTAATTCTTTTAAATTAATGAAAAAAAAATGAAAATACAAAGTATTGAAATATGAAAATTAAATTTAAAGGTAAAAATGTAACATTTTCAAAGATGAAATGAAAACAAAATAAAAAAGTAAAAACTTTTCGTCACTTTTATCATATCACCGGGCGGACCGGGCCATGGTCCCCCAAATTTTTTAATTTTTTTTTATATATATATAGGTAAAAATATTACCTTAAAATATTTTGGTTTAAATATTATATATATTGGCCCCTGAATTTAAAGAAATTGCATTGTGCTTTGGTAGTTGGGGACAAGTTTTGAACCATGAGAACATGGGTTCAAAACCTATGGGAGTCATATTAATTTTTTATATTTTTTTAAGTGCAATAATTAGTTTCATTTTCATTTTAATATTTGTACTCAAATGTTGAAATTTAGTCTTTATACTTCGAAAAATCTTAAATTTAATTCTTACTATTACTTTAATTATTATTTTTTTCAAATGTAATTTAATTTATATTAACATTCTCTATAAATTTTAGAAACCTATATTCATATTATATTATATTTTTTTTAATTTTTTTTTTCAAAATGTCTAATAAATCTTTGAACATTTAATTTTGTCCTTAATAGATCCACAAACTTTAAAAAAATGTTCATAGACGGTTATAAGAAAATTATAAAAATGGTATCCTCGATAACTTTTAGTGTGGGTTTATATTCGTAGTTACATCTATAACAATATATATATATGTAAGTATATCATATGAACTACGTGTGTATATACACCATAAGCCATTGATCCGTGAGCATTGGACAGATGATACTAAAAAAAATTAAAATTGGTATGCATGTTGAGTTTACCCAAGAAAATGTTCAATCAATTGTATCATTACCTGCAACATTGTATTATGAGATTTGCAAATCTTTCATCTTCCAAATCGATTAGAAACAGTCATCGATTCTTAACTTTGAAACCCTCTACCTTGAACAAAACTATCTACCTCAACCTTCAATCTCGTTGAACGCTTGAATTGGGCTGAAAACTTCAATTCTCAAAACCTTCTATGATGTATTTCTGGAGTGAGCAAGGATCTTCGTCTCTCTACATTGTCGTCGTTTCAACTTTGGAAAAAAAAAATCAAAATGCATGAATCTATGAGGGTTGTTAGTTATTCTTGTACGAATTTGTTTTTGTTTTGTCAAAACATTTTCAAAAAGAAAAAATTTGGTTGGGTGGGTTGTCCGCCTATATACTAGGGGTATAATCAGAATAAAAATTGTTAACTAAACTTTGTTAGCTAATTTTTAATTTGATTTTTTCTTTCTAGTTATTCTTGAGAATTTTCCTATATATTTTGGATATTAATGGGCCTTGACATCATTTGGGCTAGAAAGTACTTTCTTGGTATAACTAAAAGAATGTCCAAAATTGAATAGTCATTTTGATTGGTGTCCAAAATATTTTTTTATTGACAATATTTTTTGTTGTCAAAAACATTAAAAAAAAAAAAAAAAAATTGGTTAGGTGGATGTCCGCGTATATACTAGGGGTATAATCGAGATGAAAATTGTTAACTAAAGTTTGTTAGCTAATTTTCAATTTTTTCTTTCTAGTTATTCTCGAGAATTCCCCAATATATTTTGGATCTTAATGGGCCTTGACATCATTTGGGCTTACTTTCTTGGTATAACTAAAATAATGTCCAAAATTGAATAGTCATTTTGATGGGTGTCCAAAATGTTTTTTTATTGACAAAATGTCTAAAAGCTATATTTAGCGTGTGCGAGTGACTAAAAACCAAACTACCCTTATCCAACCAATTTTGAATAATCCTAAAATGGTGTATAAAATCAGCACACAAGGTCTAATTTAGTTACACCTACAATAGTGCATAAAATCAAGCACAAAATATCTAATTTAGTTACACCTATTTATAAAAATACAATATATCTCATTTCCTAAAATTATCAATAAATTGAATATAAAAAAGGGAAATTGTAGTAAATGACCATTTAAGACTTATTGTTTGCAAATATAGCATGTTTTTAAAAAATTTGCGGATATAGCAATTTCTATCGTTGATATCTTATGACTGATAGAAGTCTATCGCTGATCACCTCAGCTTTTTATAGATTTTTGTCAGTGATAATAGTCTATCAGTGATAATAGTCTATCACTGATAGAAGTCTATCAGTGATATAATAAAGTCTATCAGTGATAGAAACGAGTTTTTTTTGTCATATTTGCAAAACATTTTAAAGTTTGCTAAATTTGCAATTAGTTTGGGCCTGATTGCTATTTGTGCAACCAGCCCTATAAAAAATGTAAAACAACTCGTCCACAAATAAAAAAAAAATGTTTCAAACAACAAATTCATATTTTATGTGATTTCATAACAATAGATTAATGTATAAAAAATGGTTAATGTATTACTGAGGCGAGAAATATGAAAAATACAGTCTATTTAAAAAATAAACAATCATAATTTAACAAGTTAATATATTACTAGGGCGAAAATACGAAAATACCATATATTTAAAAATAAAAATCATAATTTAGTAGAGGTTAATGTATTACTAGGGCGAAAAATATGAAAAATACAGTGTATTTAAAAAATAAACAATCATAATTTAGCAAGTTAATGTATTACTGGGGCGAAAATACGAAAATATCGTGTATTTAAAAATAAGCAATCATAATTTAGTAGATTTTAATGTATTAGCGAAAAATACGAAAAATACGGTGTATTTAAAAAATAAACAATCATAATTTATTTGTCAGTATACCCAAGATATAGAAACAAAAATCTAAAAATACAGTGTAATTATAATTATAAAAGAAATAAAAAAAAATAGAATGAAAACAAACAACTAACGTAAAAAATACTATAATAAAATCTAAAATCTAAGTGGAATTTGAAATCTTTAAAAAAACGTATCTTAAATTGAAAAACTGAAGCTGGTCGGAATAAAGCGCCATTGTCGAAGAATCTATCTTTCCACCATTAACTTCTTCCTTTGATCGTCATCGTCTCCCTCGGATGCCCTAAATCTCAAAACAGAGAATCGAAATAAAAAAAAATACATATACATCTAACAAAATTATAATACACTTTTAAAACAGAAAAATTAAATCTCATGTTTTAAATGGTGAAAAAATATTTCTATCACAATCAAAAGGAAAATAGAAATAGAGAAAGTATTGGGATTCATTCTCCCACTCTTCTCTTTGTGATCAGATTGAATTTGTCTCTTCTCCTTTTTTGCCGCCATTTTATTCTTCACCCAAACTCAAACTCAAACTCGTCAAGTCGGGATGAGTTTTTTAGGGGAATGAAGTTAGTTAGTTAGAGTAATTTCAGTTGAGGATTAATAAGTATGAGATTCATTATCTCGTTCTTCTCTTTGTGATCGGACTGAATTTGTCTCTTCTCCTTTTTTGCCGCCATTTTATTCTTCGCCCAAACTCAAACTCGTCAAGTCGGGATGAGTTTTTTAGGAGAATGAAGTTAGTTAGTTAGAGTAATTCCAGACACAGACTCCTAGATACACGGTTAGTTAGTTAGAGTAATTTCAGGCACAGACTTCTAGATACACTGTCTTTAAACGTAGGGAAGTCTGAGTATGAATTATGTCCTTAAACGTAGTAAGGCGATACATCATGCCAGCTGAGTTATGCTCTTGTTGGCTTCTAAAAGATATATATATATATATATATATATATATATATATATATATATATATATATATATGTGAGGATTTCCCTACTCTCTTGTCCAGTTGGGTGTAAGGAGCATACAAAATGGGCCGGACTAGTTGTTGATAGTTAGGGGGCCAACTAGAAGAATAACTACAATGAAACTTGAAAAATAGCTAAACTAATTATTTGGTTGAAAAATAGCTAACCTCTATAATTAGAAACTTCTTTAGAATGTAGTTGGACGAAACTACCCTCAGACATTTAACCGTTGAAGTACCTACCATTAGAGAGAATTAAATGAAAAACAAAAAATGGTGAAACTCAAACTCCTACCCAAAAAAAAAAAAAAAGAAAAAAAAATTTAGAGAGAATGATGGAAAAATAAGAATTTATTCAAGAATCCTAGAAAAAAAATAAAGATTTATTTCAAGAGAGAATTATGGTCAAAACGATAACAACCATCAATTAAATAAAAACATGTAAACAAAATTCAATAAAATCTAATTTAGAATATTAATTAAAATTAATTTTTAACTAAAATTTTCATAGACGATTGTGAAAAAATGATAATAACGGTGCTCTCGATAATTTCATGTGTATATATTCAAAGTTACATGTAAATATAAGTATATCACATGGAGTATATGTGTATATACATAAGTCATTAATTGGTGAACGTACATGTCAGTATAACATAGGCCATAAGAAAATTATATAAGCAATTAAATTTATTGTAAAAACTAAAATGTTCATAACGTTTGTAAGAAAATTATAAAAATGACACCCTTAATAACTTCTAGTTAGGTATATATTCGCAGTTACCTCTATAACAAGGGGTGGGGGATTGAACCTAAGACTTCATGGTCACTAAGCGATATATCATGTCATTGAGCTATGCTCTTGTTGGCTTGTATACATGCAACAATGAATTAGGAGATTTGTCATCTTCCAAATCGATTTGAAACAGTCATCGATTCTCAACTTTGAAACTCTCAACCTTGAAAAAAAACTGTCAACTTCAACCTATTATATCGTTGAATGCTTGAATTGATCTGAAAATTTCGACTCTCAAAACCTTCTATGATGTATTTTCGGAGTGAGTAAGAATTTTCATCTCCCTTAACCCCTGTCTCTATACAATGTCGTCGTTTCAACTTTGAAAAAAAAAATGAACTCCTTTTTCAAAATGCATGAATCTAGGAGGATAATCTAGAAGAGTTGTTAGTGCGATGAAAAAGAGTTGTTAGAAACTGAAATAAATATTAAAAAAAATTAAAATTGGTTATGTCAGTTGTTTCGTAAATAAACGTATATAGCTGGGAGATATAGTAAAAATGAAAAAAAAGTCAACTTCACTCCCTAAAATTATGGTAGCTATGAGATGAAAATATAAAACTTTCTTAGTCATTTTTCAATTCAATTTTTTATTCCTCGCTATTCTTCATAATTTCCCATAGTTAGGTATACCCTTGCTGATTTGCTTATCGGCCCATAGTCACAATCATATCACAAATCTCCTCCAAAATTGTGGTGTCCCACGAGGATGGAGATGTTTAATCAATGAAGAAACTCACCATGCTTGATGTTTTTCATTTATTGTATAAATATCAAAGAAAAATAACAAAACAAAAACCACCCATATGCCAAACTTCCTAACTTACTCAAATAGTTTATAATATTCCTATTAATCAAAATAATTTCCTAATAAGCTTATAATTATGAAGTCAAGAATAATCTTGACTTGATATACTTTTTCTAATTCAATGAATACCATGTAGGAGAAGGAGACTGAGAGAGAAGGTAAGGGGTAATGGATAATAGATGACTTATTCATTCAACTAGGCTCGAATTTTTCACTATCTTTCTTAGTTCAACAATTACAATATGAAAGATCGGACTATTAACATGATAACAAGTGACTTATCCATTAAATTAAACTTATTAACAATGTCAACCTAAACATAACTCAACTGGTTTTTTTAGTACAAGAAATGTGAGGGTACGGAGATTTGATCCTCCGACCTCAAATAAATAAATACATGTTAATTACTATCGAGCTATACTTCAATTTTTTTTTTTTTGATACAAACAAAAAAATAAAAACTAGAGATCAAGGATTGTTAAAGAATCCTTCATCATAATTTCGGAGAGCCACTCCGATGGACTCCCTTCCCATTCTTCTGAAAGACCCAACATGTAGGAGCGATGAGCCATCTCATGGGCAACACCGTTTTGACAACGCGGAATGAACACAAAAGAAATGGCACTACACTCTGAAGCCAGACGCCAAATTTCTTCGACAAACATCTTGACTTCTGTGAGGTCCTCCGTTTCTTTGTTGATGAGTTTAATCAAGTGTAGACAGTCAGATTCTACCACCACAGGGCGGTGGTCAGAAGGCGAAAGAGATTCTAAACCAACGCAAATCGCCTGAGCTTCAAGGACCGGAATGGCCCAATTTTCTTTCGAAGATCTGCAGCCCGCAACTTTCATCTCTCCAACTGAATCTATGATAATCCACGCGATGGCCCCTCGGTTGAGGGAAGCACTCCACGAGGCATCACAATTGATCTTCCAACCCCCAAGAGGAGGGGGATTCCACCGCAGAATCTCAGAGGCTGTCGGCTGAATCGAGGCATGACAATTTGAATTTTGTTTTACCTTGAGTTCATTGATCTTGAACTCCTTGATGCAACTGTCGGCCAAAAGTGATAATGTTTGATTTTAAGGTTTGTTTCCATCTTGAGCTATACTTAAATTGGTACTACTTAACTGGTTAAGACATTATATTCTCGATAAAAAGTTAGAAATTTTAATTCTTACCTTCATATAGTATTGACGATTTAAAGCTAATTGATTTATGTTCAAATGGGTGGTCACATCTAATTGGATGACGAAGATGAGTAAAGGGAAAGCCATGTCTTGTCTATGGACTTGGGAGTGACCCACATTTTTAAGTTGCATAGCCATCAAGCAGATGGCAGCCCCAACCCCTCAATTATTGCTTTCCTCATCTTTATTAATATAATATTTTTCCAAACCTAATCAATAAATTATTATCCCATTTGGTATTAGATTCCATTAATTCAATTCTCCTTAAAATATTTGTACTTTTGTTAGCATCTTTGAAATAGAACTATTAGTTGATAAGTAAAAATATTATTCTTAAAAAAAAAATACCCAAATGTTCTTTTATAAGTAAAAAAAAAAAAAAAAATAAATAAAAAAAATCTAATGTTAGTAGTTGAAAGTTGTATTAATGAATCTAGACTATAATTGTAGTAGTCATGTATTTATTTCATAATTCATACAGTTTTCATAAGATATTTTAATCGTGAACTGAAATTAATACCCACGAATAAAAAGATTGAGATGATTGATTTTGTTTTTTTTAAACTAAGATTGATTATTGAATTATAAATCTAGTTTTTTTTTTTTTTTTTTTTTAAAAAAAAATTATTTATTTATTCGTGTTTGGACCAGCTTACGCATCTCGACTAAGTTGTATACATTTTTAAATCGAAAATATTTGTCAACATACTTCCATCAAAAGGTCAAAGATTTGAATATTTTATTATTCCTTTCAACTTTTTTTTTTTTTTTTTTAACCAACAAACTTCATTAATTTGAAATAGAAATGCGACAAGAACTACAATTCCAAATGAAAAACTCATTCTCATACGGTTAAGCTATGGTAGAAATGAGTGTAAAACTAGGGATGAAGATCTCGAAAAAGCACGCTTTGCCAAAGCATGAGCGGCACCATTCCTCAATCTGGGAAGGAAATTGAACTTCAAACGCTCGAATTGACGAGCCATGGAGAGTATGTCGGTAATCCAAGTATGCACTTCACTCAATGCATCAATCTCCCACTTTAGCATCTGAATCACCGAGAGAGACATAGGAAACAATCAAATTCAGAATCTCCATTCTAATTGAACTCCAAACGCTAGAATTGACGAGCCATGGAGAGTATATTGGTAATCTAAGTATGCATTTCACTCAATGCATCAATCTCCCACTTTAGCATCTGAATCACCGAGAGACGGAGAAAACAATCAAATTCAGAATCTCCTTTCCTAAAGCTTCTTGGGGACACTATTAAAGAAAAATCATTATCTCAAATTAATTTGGGTTGTTAATAAAAACAATAATTCTACGAATTCAAACAAAAATAACAAAACTCCAATATTCTACCTATGCTTCCAAATGATAAGATACCAAGTCCACAGCCTTGCAAGCCCCTTCACTTCTCCTCCGCGATGGACAGCAGCGCCACCGTGATGAATCCACCAACGCCGCCGCTCCCGTCCCCGCATCGGACAGTCGATTTCTCTCCAATCGAGTTCATCCTCGGCCTCGTCGCCGTTATCACCATCCCCGCCCTAGTTTACTCCTTCTTCTTCGCCATCAAGTGCCCGCCTAATCTCCTCCGCCTCTGGCGGCGGAGATCCGCCAGGCTCTCCGGCGCCGCCGTCACCGTGGTTGTCGGAAATCGAACTTGTTCTAGCGACGTGGCGGCGGCCGTTAAGTACAACAAGGACGAGCACTGTAAGGAAGTCGGGAGCGAGTGTCCGGTGTGCTTGTCGGCGTTCACCGACGGCGAGGATGTCCGGCAACTGGCCGCCTGTAAGCACTCTTTTCATGTGGATTGCATCGATATGTGGCTCTATTCTCACCCTAATTGCCCTGTCTGCCGCGCCGCCGTCGCCGTCGCCGTTAAACGGTCGATGAACAACCGTGCACCGCCGCGGCCGGCGGCTTTTAGAAGCGACGATTTCCAGCAAGGTCTGCCGGATTCGGGAAATTTAGTTTGAAATTCTTCTTCTTCTTCCATCTCTGTATGTAGCGAGATTCCGATTGCTGCAAATACGATCCACAGATCGAAAAATTACTTTCAAATCTCGTCTCGATTTCGTGAAATTTTGTGGATAATTTCGCATTAGATAGGTTTCGATTTCATAGAATTTTGTAATTTGGATTGTTTTTAATTCTGAAATCCAAAGCCCAAGATTGACAAGGGCATCGGTTGATTTTTTTTTTTTTTTTTTTTTTTTGGTATATGGTAAATTGGATTTCTGATTATTATTACTTGGGTAATTACAAATTTAGTCACGTTTAAATTTGGGTCTATCTTTTTGCCAACACGAACATAGAACGTATGAACTACTAACATGAGGTCGGGGTAATTTTGGGTGGCATTTAGAAAAATAGAGTGGTTTTCAAAACAATTGGAAAAAATAGGTCATTTTTCAACCCACTCCGACCATTCAAACATTTGCCACTTGAAATGCGCTTCTCCAACACCGCAACACCTTTGTTTGATAAAAAATAAAAAATAAATAAAAAAAAAAACCTATTTGGTTACACCAACAGTCAACAAACCCTTCACATTCCATTTTTCTCTTCCACCTTCTCTTCACCAATGACGGATAAAAAGATAAAAAAAAAAAACTCAAGATTGATAATTTATTCGCCAAATCATATAGAAAAACTCAGATTCAATCTCTATACTACAACTGATTCAAAGTTACAGTAGTATTTTGGATCTCAAGGTAAACGAAAAACGCACCCGCCGAGTCCCATGGAGATAGCACCGACAGCGACTTCGACGGTGAGGACGATGGAGGAGGAGGTATTGGCGCCGGAAAGTCCGACGGCGAGAGGGAAATGAACGGTGAGGCCGTCTGAGACGCCGATGATGTGATATCGTGGACGATCTCGCCAGTGGTGAAATGCTTCTCGATGTGGTAGTTGAGAAGAGTCTGCTTGTGAGGGTCGAGGCCGATTGGTGTGGCGGTGTTCGTCATTGATGAAGAAATGATGAAGAGAAAGTGGAGGTGAAGAGTCTGCTTGTTGGAGGAGCGCATTACAAGTGGCAAATGTTTGACTCGTTCAAACTCACGCACTCCTAATCAGACAAAAAAGAAATGATCCCTCTATTTTTTTTTTAAATCATCCTATTTTTTTAAATAGTTTAAAAAACAACTCCTTCACCCTAAATTACTCTGAAGTCAAATATTCAATAACCCATCTCTAAATTTGTGTCTAATTGGTCCAAATTTTTTAAATTTTATATCTAATATATAAATTTTTTAATTTTTTAATATGTAACAAATATATTAAATACAAAGTTGAAAGTTGATGAATGGACACAAACTTTAAAGTTCAAATACTAAATTTGTAATTTAATTTAATTTTTTTTTTCATTTGTGATTTTTGATGGATAATACATATGTCTTTAACTAATTATGTTTAAGTTGATGTGCGGTCGTATTCATGTTGATTTGAAATGCTTTATTTTATTTTATTTTTCACTATAGATTTAATTAATTATAAATGTGTAGATATAATTTCAATCCTATAGTCTACATATATTTGCAAATGCTTGTAAAAGGATATGAATTATGTTGTATGGTAGGTGTAGGTTTAGGTATAAGTATAAGTCAAAAAAAAAAAAAAAAAAAATTGAGGACATTATTAAATTGTAATATTAGAAAGGTTCACTAACCTATATAAATGCATATATTGACAAATATTTGAAACCATTAATTTATATAAGTTGTCAGGTTTCACAATAAATTTGAGATATTGTTGAATGATTAATACACCTTTTAATTGTCAAATGCAAGTATAACTTAACTGACATAGATATGTATTGACAATTGACAACCAAAAAGTCTGTGGTTCGAATTTAACAACTAAAAAAAAAAAAACTGAACTATTAGATATAAAATTTAATTTTATATTTAATAGAATCCTTCAATTTTGGGTTAGTAGATTTATGATTTCTTTTAAAAGGTAAAATAGGTCAATGACAATTCAATGACTTATTAAATAAAAAATTGAAAATTTAAGTACCAAATAGACACGAACTTAAAATTTAATAGGAGGTCTATTAGTTTTTATTTTATTTTTTTATATAAGATTTTTTTTCTTCTTGATGTTGGCTTTTAACAGTGACCATAACATCTTTTCAAAAAAGAAAAAGAAAGAACAGTGACTATAACATGATTGGCACCCACATTTATCCATTTATCATGTCTAAAACCTTAGGCTAGTCAAGAAAAGTTTGCATTATTAGTGGAAAGTCTTGTAGAATTCATTTCTTTTCTTTTTCCCCTAATTGGTCTATAAGTACAAGAAAATGAAACTTATTTCAACTAACACAATTCTATATCAAATGAAAATTGATTTAACAATTTATGAGCCCATGACTTTATCTAGAAACAAAGAAGAAATTTTATTATTTTCAAGTAGGTTGAATAGTTATGGGTAAAATTCCAAGACCCTAACACAAAATTCATTCAAGAATAAAGCTCGACCCATGGAGAGAGGCCGGGAGAGAGAAGTGGTGCCAACCCAAGAAGGTTGGCGCAAAGGAAGAGTCGACCACGCCGAAAAGGAGGAGTCGATCACAAAGGTCTGTTCGGTCACACCCCAAAGAGAGTCGACCACACAGGTCGGCTCGGCCATGCTCCAGAGGAGTCGACCACCCAGAGGTCGGCTCCATGACGTCGAAGGAGTCGAGCCCCTCGAGGAGCTCGGCTCAGCTAGACACAAAGGTCGACCCCCTCGTGGGGTCGAAGAGAACGTCGACCCCTTCCCAAGGATCGGCCCGACTTCGTCAGCTGAAGAAACGCCTCCCTAGGGCCGCTACATAACCTTTGTAACGGTCAGGAGTGACAAAGGTCATAAAAATCCAACTTAATGGTCACTTATGGTCCCAAAACGGTTCTAAAAGATCCTTATATAAGGAAAGAGACTCAACTATGGTTGGTAAACAATTCATATTATACTAATTTCATAACTTACAAACTTTCCATATTCAACTATTTCTCTCTCTAAAAATTAACTTGAGTGTCGGAGTCGGTGTAAAAAATCCTACCGATCCTAGTTTATTCTCTTTTCTTTCAAGTATTACAAGATCTAGCTCGTTTCACGAACTCTTAAATGATATAAACTAAAATAAAAGTCAATGTTACACCTGAAGCTTGTTGTATTTATCAGCTTGCTAATCCGTTTTCTTATAATTTTGTTCAAGAATTCATGATAGTGTTTATGATATTTTTGATTTTTTTGTACGTTTAATTATTATTTTAATTTATATAGCAATATTTTCTTTATATTTTTTTATAAATTGAAAAATCCAACATTGATGAGAAGTGTTAATTAGTATAATTTCCATTGAACATCTTAAATACCAATCATAAATGTTTTAACTCATTTGTAATATACATAATACTTATTTATTATAAATCTAGTAAGGATTTAATCTCATTTTATCCCCTAGTTATTTAGATTATTCTAATTTTGGTTTTGGAATTTTGGAATGTTCATTTTAGTACTTGATTTTTTCTTTCTTTTAGATTTAGTTCAGTTTTATACCTAAATTTATTAAAATATCTATTTTACTCTACAAACTTTTTTTTTTTTAATATAATAGTCATTATTTATTTATTTTTTTTTATTTTTTCATAATAAAGTCATTTTTTATCTTTACCATTAATTAATTTTCTTTCGATAATGTGAATTTATATGAACTAACATATTGACATTGACATGCATTTAAATAACATAAAGAGGTTAGGGCAAAATATTGGTGAGTAGGTACTAGATATTAGGGTAGCAAAATAATATTAATGATAGAAAAATATATACTTTAAAGTTTAAGAAACAAAATAAATATTTAAAAAGATTATAGATTAAAATAGTTTTTTTTTTTTTTTAATTTAGAAATTAATATGATATTTTAAAAATCTAAGACTAAAATAAAATAAATGGAAAGTTCAAAACCAATCAATTTTAAACTTTTTTAAGTAAAAAAAAAAAAGAGTTCAAATATTTCACCTAACGTGATTAATTTAACAATTGCAGGAGTAGAAAATTGAATTCTTTAAGTATTTTTTTTTTAAAAAAATTAATAATCTACTATTTATTAGATAGTAAATATTAGATATAAATTTGAATATCAAAGTAGCTGTAGTTTAGTGGTAAGAATTCTACGTTGTGGCCGTGGAGACCTGGGCTCGAATCCTAGCAGCCACATTAATTAATTTTGTTAAACTATCTGTTCCAAACACACCACACACTTTAGAACTCCATATTGAACAACTCTTGCTAGAACTACTCAGACTAAATTGCAATTTAACCTAAAATTAATAACCTCATTTTTTTTTACATGGAATTAAATGATCAATTTTAAATTTCTTTCACAGGTAATATTTAAAAAAGGAGTTAGAATGGGCTAAGTGGTTTAAATTCATTCAAATTGATTTGAATTGAAGACATTTTGATGGTTAGTTTATTCTAAAACTACAGCTTAAATTTTTTAAACTTCTCTAAATAGATGTTTGAATGACTTTTATATAGTTTGAGTTTCCTATATTTTGAGATTAAAAATGTTTCAAAATACTTGCACATTTTATGAGGATTTAAGAAGATATGATTCACATTATTATTATAATTGAGTTTAATATTTAGATATATTTAATGAGTATGTCGCTAGTTGGCCATTAATTTACTATTAATTTAGTTTGGCCTTACAACGTTATTGGTTTATTACCTAGCTTGTTGGTAGCAAAAAAAAATGTGCAAAATTTCTCATGTCTATGTGGAACTCGTAGAAATTGATGATAGTTTAAGATATTGATAGCTATGTTAAAATGTGTGATATTTATTAGGGTTATTCAAGATCTTGTTGGCTAATTGTGCAGGTATATTTTCATTTGTTTGAAAATATGAAGTTATTCATCTTGAATATTTTATCGGGCATGTTTATGATCATTAAAAGGGAAAATTAGAAAAATGTTGTCTAATTTTTTTTATAAATGATTCATAGATAAGAGCATTAAATGTGTGAAATATGTGTGATTGGAATGTTTTATGTATTGTTACATAGAGAGACGTACTTTTGTTGTGATTATGTTGTTATGTCATTTTGTTATTTAACAACTTATGAAGAAATGATTTGGATAATATTTCTTGAAATGTGTATATTGTGGCCTTATGAAGAGATTTCATGTGCAATATATTTCTTATTGATGAAATGTATTGAAATAGTCATGTGAAAATGAATTATTGGCAAAATAAGAAATTTGTGATGTTTTTCATTCATGTCTTACAATTTTTTATGTTAATATACGTCAATTTATTGTGGTGTTTATAATTTATGTATTCATGCATAAATATGTTTGAGAGATTAAAATATATTTTTAAATATCTCAAAATGGGAGGAAAAAGTGGTTAGAGCTTGATTTATTGATGTGATACTACATTGAAAATTTACTAAAGAAATTTAATTGCTTTGATGATACTTTTTTAAGCTTATGATGCTAGTACGAGTCTTAAGAAGAATAAGGGAGATGATATTTTTCAATCTGAATATGCAAAGATCATAAGTAGTGTCACGTTTTTTATGAACTATATTAGATCTGATATTGCATATGTTGTTAGTAGATTGAGTTGATATACACATAATCGTGATAAAGACCATTGGACTGCTCTTCGTCGGTTATTCAAGTACCTTAAAGGTACAATAGATTTTTGTTTGCATTTTAACAAATTTCTTGCAATGTTAGAAGAATATTGTGATGCAAACTGGGTGGCAGACAACGACGAGGTGAGCTCCACTAGTGGATATGTGTTCATACTAGGTGGATGAGTTATTTCATGAAAATCATCTAAGCAAACATGCATAGCTCGGTCCACCATGGAGTCTGAGTTCATAACTCTCGAGCTAGAAGCAAAAGAGGCAAAATCACTAAGAAGCCTACTGGAGACGTACATTGTGTGTGTGTGAGGGGGATACCAGTCTCCATGCATTACAATTCACAGGTTGCCATATGTATTGTCAAAAATAGTGTGTATAACGACAAAAGAAAGCATTTACAAAAATCTATTGTGAAATAGTTACTGAATAGTGAAATTATCTCCTTGGAGTATTTGAGGTATGAGAGGAATCTAGCAGATTCTCTCACCAAAGACCTAACAAGGAGAGTAATTTAGAGTCTTCAGCAAGTATGTGACTCAAATCCTTATAATGGATTCATAGCTGGGCGGTCTGAGTACAAACTTGATGGAACACTTAGAAAGTCTTCATAGCTCAGTTGTTGAGTGATTTGATTTTAACAGGCTTGATAAAGCATTCAACGTGATTGTGAAGGTGTGGAGGCCTTCTATGAAAGAGTTTAAAGGGTCTCTTTCTAGAGCTTTCACAGTGACCCGAGGTTTTATGTGCAAGACTTTTTAATAACACTCGATGTATTATTGTATCGCAGAATCAAGATAAAACATAAGGAATGAAGGGTCTCAACCATAATTGATGAAAGTTCAAGAGGCAACTCATTTTCTTCAATTAGGTTGTTGTCCTACTTCACTATGCATCAATTCAAATCATAAGATATTTGATGCTTAAGCTTATTATCCTTGCTTTGTTCAAAAATTTGGTTTTTCTCTTTTCTTTCATTATGTTAGTCATTCGTGAGGATTGTTGGGAATGACTCACATTAGGCCATGAGCCTTGGCCCATTACAAGCTCTTCGTGGAGGAGAACAAGGTTATATATTCCACATTGGAAGATTTGAAAATGAGGGATGGGTATAAATAGTAGAGTTTTTTTTTTTAGGAATTTGCAAAAATGGTTAGTGTGGAGGAATGATCTCTTCCCCACAAACAACTCTTTACTACCATTTTCTTTAAAAATATCTCATTAAATTTGTAACTATTTCTCCATTAATGGCTGAAATGTTTTTTGTGGAGGTTTTGTGTCCTTAAAATCAAGATTGATTCCAAATCATTCTCCAACGAGTGGACGTTAGGGTGAGTGTTGCGTTAACCTTGGAGAGCAACCGACGTAAACGATTTACACCGAGGTCGTGCCGATTTTGTTTTCAAGGTAGTGGTTTACCACGACGCAATAATTGATTTCCGGTTCACGATTTTTTACATCTTTCCCCTAACATGATTAATTCAACAATTCCAGCGAGAGATTGAATTCCTATTTTTTTTAAAAAAAAATTAAGTATCTACTATCTATTATATATTAGATATAAATTTGAATATTAAAGTGGCTGTAGTTTAGTGGTGAGAATTCCACGTTGTGGCCGTGGAGACCTGGGCTCGAATCTCAGCAGCCACACTATATATATATTAAATTTTGTATTTTAAAAAAAAAACAATTCTAAAACAAGTTTTTGTCTTTTTTTTCTTTTTATCAAGAACAGTTATCAAACACGTTTATGTTTCTAGTTCTCAAAAAATAAGAAATAGGAACAAGAAACAGGAAACGAGAACGTTGGGCCCTAATTTTATAATTTTAAAAGTTGGTGTACCATAGGTAAACTTGTCCTTCACATAATAAATTGCAATTTAGCCTAAAATTAATAACCCAACATTTTTTTTACATGGGAATTAAATGCTGGAATTGAAGTACAAATGTACAATATATAGTGTGACGAACATTTTAAATTTCTCTATTTTTCCCTCTTTAATTTTATTTCATAGTTCATACCAACCCATTCTTCCACCGACACCTCAATTTCACCTTCCGATCTCTTTCTCAACGATCAAAATCTTCCAATACGCCCTTAAATCCATCCAAATCCGCGCCAATTTTCAGCTACTTAGGGTTCAAGTTCATCAATTCGAATCGAGGTTTTGGGTTAAAGCTCCGAGCAACAAATTTGCATCAGTTCGTCTTCAGAAATCGCATTCCAATTTCACATCGGGAAGTTCAAATGAAGAAGAATCACAATCCCTATTATCCAGATCGGAAATGGCTGATGCCATTGGCGGTATTTTGCTTGCTCTTTCTGATATTTCTTCTAATTGTTACTCCCGGATACCCTAAATCTTCTTCCGACGCTGATTTTTCCCATGCCGCAACGAGATTCGTTCAAGACTACAATACGAATGAAAGGTTGGAGCTAGGGCTTCCGCCGTTGCCGAGATTTGCGTATTTGATATCAGGAACGAAAGGAGATGGTGGATCGATTAGGCGGCTTCTTCAGGCGGCGTATCATCCGAGGAACTACTATCTGCTACATCTCGATCTGGAAGCTTCGGATTCCGAGAGACTCGAACTGGCGAAATTTGTGAAATCGGAGAGTGTATTGAGAGAGTTCAGGAATGTGATGGTTGTGGGCAAGGCTAATTTGATCACTGATAAAGGTCCAACTATGATTGCTTCTACTCTTCAGGCGATTGCCATATTGCTGAAGCGCGCTAAAGATTGGGATTGGTTCATTAATCTCAGCGCTTCTGATTATCCTCTGCTCTCGCAAGATGGTAGTTTCTTTACTCATTTCTATAGTCTTTTCTCAAGTTCAATGTTAAATAGATAGTCTCATTGTTATTTGTTTGCTAATATTGGTTATGAATGAAATTCCTTGCATGTAATTTTATTGTGTGTTGAGTTTGTCAAGTGTATATTGATCATAAACTACTGGACCTAGTATTAAGATCTTTTACTTGTGCGGTGTGGGGTTCGAACCTTTGACCTCTTGATCGAGCTAGCTCAAGTTGGCAACCTAGTGTTAAGATCTGGACCCGCGCTATAGCGTGTTAAAAATATATTGCAAAGATTAAACTTACTCTAACCTATCAACTTAGGCACCTTTTGGTCGAGTGGCATTTTAACCAACTTTAGAGTAGACACTACATTGATTTTATTTTCAGCATGTTCCCTGTATATAAGTTAATACTAAAACTGGAATAAGTATTTCAATATAGTGTTTAGATTTCAAGTAAAGAATTCAATCAATTTTCTATTTACTTTGTTGGTATCAACATTTTCCTAGTTACTTTTTGACTTCCCATTCTGAAAATATATATAAACACCATTCAATTTCTTTTTGTGAGTGAATCGCAAAGTTCAATAAGCAATCAATTGGTAAATATATAACTTGTCCTGGGGTTTAGAGGCTGAATTCTTGGTGTTCGATTCATTATCTAGCTGAGGTATTGTTGCTTTAGATTGATGTGCCTCACTTGAATTAGACAAGTTTTCTTATGGCATCATATGATTTGCTATCAGCTCCCATCTATTTAAACCGTTGTTGACTTGGTTCTCGATTATCTGAGGCTATAATTTTTAGAACTCTTATATTGTACACTTTCTAGGTTTTTAGGATACTTGTTATGATCTTGTTCCCTATTGTAAGTTTGTGAGGCTACAGATATTTCCCTGTTCAAGCAGCCATTCACATTACCTTTCAACGAACAAGAAGAAAGTTCAATGAACTATTCCGTTCTGATTGAAGTTTGTAAAATCATGTTGCAAGAACTCATAAATGCTTCTTTTTTCTGTCATGCTGATATTTAGGAAGATAACTGAATTTGCAGTATAACTGAATTCTTCTTTTTCTTTCGACTCGTGTAACTGTCTATGTGTTCGTGTTCCAGATCTTTTGCATGTATTCTCCTTCTTGCCAAGGGATTTGAACTTCGTTGAGCACTCGAGTAATCTTGGTTGGAAAGAGTAAGCTTGCTCCTCTCGTTGCATCATAAAAGTCCCTTTGGATATGCACATTGTTATCTAAATTGTTTTATCAATAATCTAGGGACTTGGGAGCAAAGACTATAATCATAGATCCTGGCTTATATCATACAAAGAAATCTGGAGTGTTTTGGGCAAAAGAGAGAAGGTCGATTCCGTCATCATTTAAGTTGTTTACTGGTAAGGCAGTTTCTATAATCCCATATAATAACTTTCTCTACCATTTGGATGGTTTATTGTTCTAGATATTTCCAATTTAGTCATAAACTCTTAAGTTTGTGTCTATTTCATCCTTGAACTTTAAAAAGTTTATAATAGGTCCTTGAACTTTCAATTTTGTCTCCAATAGCTCCTTGAACTTTTAATTTTGTGTTAGATAGGTCATAAATTTTCAATTTTGTGTCAAACATGTCATTGACCTATTTGACATTTTTTTAAAATTCATGAATCTATTAAACACAAAATTGAAAGTTTAGGGTCATATTAGACACAAAATTTAATTTTATATGTAATAGATCAATTACTTATTTTTTTTTTGAATACGTCAGAGACCTATTAGACACAAACTTGAAAGTTCATGGACTATACATGTAAATTGCTGATTTTCATTGATTGACATAGAATTTAGAAATTTGGATATTTAATCGATCCACTCGAGTGATCCACTGGAGTAGTTCGATACTCTTCGAAGTAATAAACTCAGATAATGAAACTCTATTGCCAGGATCTTCATGGGTGGTTCTCACAAAGCCATTTTTGGAATTCTGCATATGGGGATGGGACAATCTCCCTCGCACTCTCCTCATGTACTACACCAATTTCTTATCTTCTCCAGAGGGTTACTTCCACACCATCATCTGCAACCACAAGGACTACCAAAACACTACTGTGAATCAAGACTTGCATTATATGAAGTGGGACAATCCTCCGAATCAACACCCGATCAATCTAACGTCTGAACATTTCGCCGACATGGTCCAAAGCGGTTTCCCTTTCGCTCGGAGTTTTGCCGAGAATAGTTCAGTACTTAACAGAATAGATGCGGAACTTTTAAAGAGATCGAACGGGCAGTTCACACCGGGTGCCTGGTGCGTGAGGAACTCGGTTTCGGAGAAGGGTCCTTGTGTGGCTTATGGAAGTCCCCATGCTGTTAAACCAACCAGCAGCTCAAAGAGGCTGGAAAAGCTTCTGATGAAACTTCTTGATCATGAGAACTTCAGACCCAGGCAATGTAGGTAATCATTAATCTAGCAATGTACAGAGAATTTGAAATATCAGTTATTTTTGGTTATGTGAAGTGAAAATTATACCATAATGCTAGAGGTTTTCTATATTTCTCATGCAGAAATGATATAATCTGAAAAGTTTAGGGCGTTTCGATATCGCATTCAGATTATTTCCTGTTTTAGATTCATTGAATTGAATCAAATGAATTCGGTTCATTTCTGTTTGGTAGATTTACTTTTAGAAACAATATTTGAATTGTATTTATATTATGTGACCTAAATGAAAATTTAAAACAACATCGACATGTTTTAGATTCTAAATTTGCTCCCAAATACATATTTTAAACAATGAATACATATAATACAACTCTAGTTTATTAAACTCTCGTTTAATTTTCTGTTTTTAGATGCCAATCGATCGTCCTTTATATCAGTCGTATTTTCTCAAATTTTGAAATTCATGTCGAATAAAACTATAGTCTAGTATAAAATATAGAGTCTAGACTCTATAATCAACAACATATAATATACCTTCATTAAAAATGAGATAATTAACATCTTAAAAGTCTTAATAAAAAACTATCCAATGGAATGGGCTAACTTGAATATAGTGAGTATACATGACACTTATATCTTTTATAAGGTTAAAAGTTTGATATCTAACTCCATGTTTATAGAGGATCGTCGAATAAAATTTGAATACATACGACAAAAAAAATTAAATGGGTAATCATCTTTTAAATTCCATAAAGAAAATAGATACAATTTCCTAAGAGTTTTTTTGGCAACTAAATGTTGTAAGGTCAGACGGTTGTCCCGTGAGATTAGTCGAAGTGCGTGTAAGCTAGCTTGAACACTCACTGATATAAAAAAAAAATAATAATAAATTAAAAGTGAACCATATTACATACATATTGTGTTTTTCCGTCAATTATATATTTAAAAAAAATAGAAACATAGGAGGATAGAAATAAAATGTTTAAATTACAAATTCAGTCCCTAAACTTTGAGGTTTGTATCTATTGATTCCTGAAATTTCAAAATTACAAATTTAGTACCTAAACTTTCAATTTTTTTGAAATTCACGGATCTACTAAACACAAAATTGAAATTTATATTAAATAGATCAATTAATTTTTTTTAACACTTTGAACTTGTTAGGGATCTATTACACACAAAATTGAAAGTTTATGAACTTATTAGACTTTTTTAAAGTTTATGGACCAAATAGACACAACGAACTTATTAGACATTTTTTTAAAGTTTATGGACCAAATAGACACAACGCTCAACGTTTAGAGACTAAACTTATAATTTAACCTCATAAAATTGAGAATAATTTTGTAATTTTTTTTTTTTTTTTTGGGCTAGGCCCAAGTATCTTGTAAGATGGGCTTGGAAAGTTGATGTCACTCTCATAACTTTAAGACTACTTGTCGTTTTGGAAATCCAATTGTTGTCGTTCTAGGATTGATTGAAGAAAGGTGTTTGCTTTTGGTGTTGTCGTCTGCCAATTAATAATCCAAAAACAAAGATAAATATATTCTTTTTTATAAGTGCTCCCTCACGCAAGCATCCATATACTATTTATCCATAAATTAAAATATCTAATTTTTTTATTTTTATTTTTATTTTTTTTATTAAAAGACAATGATTGGAGCTCCCACTCAGTCAAAATTCACAAACTAAATCCAAGTGGAAAATTGATAGTTTTGATCAATCATTCTAAAGTGTTTAATTATAATAATAAACCATCATGCTAAATATGCTTTTTATATTATGCTTACCCATAAAATAATTAACGTCAGTACATAAATTAGCATAGCTCAACGGCATAATGTATTGTCGAGTGACCATGAGGTCTTAGGTTTAATCTCTCACTCCAACATATGTTGTCAAAAAAAAAAAAAAAAAAAAAAAGTTGTACATAAATTAAGTTCGGAGAATTTTCGGACCTAACTCGAAAATTCGGGTCGGTAGATTCTCAACCCAACATATTAGTCAACCCAATCTTTCTAGTTGGATTAGGTTGTTGAGTTGAGTTGGAGTGTCACGTTTGTGTTTTTTTCTTCTTAATTATTTAAAATACATTTCTATAAATTATATTTTTCAATTTCTTCCTCTGATATATAAAAAAATGAACCGAAAGTTAATCAAAATGATACCATTTGTATATATATATTTAAAAAAAAATCATGATTTTGAGTCGGTTCGGGTTGAATCAAGCTAAAAATGACTCAACCCGCGAACCGACCCGAAATTCCGAGTTGACAAAAAATCAACTCAATCCTTACAATTAGGGTTGGGTAGGTCAAGTTGTCGAGTCATTTGTACACCCTTAGAAAAAATGATGAACCTAAACATAGATCAACTGGTGAAGGCGTAAACATTCGATCAAGATGTCAGAAGTTCGAAATATCTTCATCCACTCTTAAAAAAAAGTAATATGATAATTTATTATGATATTCGAACAAGAGATTGATTTAGTGATCAAATTAATCCTTGTTATCAGATTTAAGTATGTTCTCTTTAGTTAATATTGATAATCACGTGTTGAATTTCGAGTTGATTTTCTAACTCATATGTAGAAAGGAATGTTTAAGAGTATATATAAATCACTTTTTTAGTATAGTGGTTATGAGTTTAATGAAAAACGTGTATTTATGAGTTTGTCACAATGAGGAAAAGTTTGCTCTACTTTGTTTTTTTTTTTTAAATTAATCTTTGATATTAAAAAGATTGATGCAAAAGATTTAGGTAGAATAAAATTCTTGAGAATTTTCATTTTTTTTTTCCTTTTTCCAAACGAATCCAAAGAGATGATGAGAAAAGAAAGCTTTTGTTTTTGATTGGATGCTTGGTCTCGTATTGAGATAGGGTCAAAGTTAATGGGCGAAGGAATGAACTATTGAAAAGGTGGTGATGCTAATGTGAAGTATGTAGGCCCTTTCAACTTGTTACAAAGATGATTATTTTTTGACAAATTAAAGCATTTGAAAACTCCCATCAATTCTTTTTTCTATATTTTTCGATATTTTTTTTTTTATGTCGATCCACGTGTAAAGATGAAGGGATTTGAATCTCAAATGAAAATTAATCGTATACCCTAAAACTTAAACAAGACCGTCAAAAAGTGTCGGTTTGATCCTAATTTCATTTTTTTCACTCTCTTTCAAAATTCAGCCAAAAGTTAAAGTTAAAGAATAACCTACAGAAATATGGGTATGCCCTTTTTATGGAACTTGCCACAAACATCTGCCACAAACATCATATCTCGGAATATAGGTTTGTCCTTTCTTATCTCAAAGTTTTGACATATTTCAGACATCTGCCACAAACATCATTTGGAGCAACATATTTGGTGTCATTTTATGGAAACTTGTGGTTGGAACGAAACAATCGAATTTTCAATGATAGTTCGAAGCCTTTTTCTCAGCTTTGGGACGATATCATCTTCAATGCTGCTTTGTGGTGCTCGAAATCTAAATTATTTTGTAACTATGATTTATCTATCATTGTACTTAAATGGAAGGTTTTTCTCTACCCTCTCCTTCTCTATTTCTTATGATCATCAATGAAGTATCTTTTTCAAAAAAAAAATATATATATATGGGTATGCCCTAAATTTTGATTACCCATTTTGTATTCTTATTCATAACTACCCTACAAACAAAAAAATTATATGAAGAACAAAATAAGTAAGGCCTAAAATTTTATAGAGTTGTTATATAGTCATTCTAGTCACTTGAGTCACTTGCTTAGATCTTAAGTTAACATCGTGACAAATTCGTTATCAAACGAGACTTTAACGAATTTGCGAAAAAAAAGTGCTTATATGGATTGTAAAGAGACGAGACGGCGGAATTGAGTTGTTTTTAGGGTTGATAGACCTAGGTCCACTAATGGCTGGGACCAAAATGGAATTTTTGGGAATCTCAAATGTGTATGGGCCATTGGTTTGTATGATTGAGTTCATTCTCTTCTTCTTTCTCTCTCTAGGAAGATTTTCTAGAGAGAGAGAATTTGCATATATCTTTCAGCACACAGGCTACTTCTACTCTCTACAAAAGTGAAAGCTGCTACATCCCAACTATATACTATATATACAGCAAAGTATAGTACACTATACTACCATTGCTATAGATGTTCATTCTAGTAATATTTAGCTTATATAATTAGTAAAAAGCTTGTTTTTAATACATGAACGTCACACACAGTCAAATGTTGTAGGATCAGGTGGTCTGTCTCGTGAGAGATTAGTCGAGTTGCACGTAAGCTGGTTCGGACACTCACGAATATATATAAAAAAAGGAACACCTCGTTAAAGTATTGATATAATTAAATTTATCATAACTCGTTAGCTTTAACCTGTTGGATTGATTTATGATTTAACATGGTATCAGAGTAGCTAGGTCTTGAGTTCAAAGTCCTGTAATGTTACTTTCTCCAAATTAATATAAAATTTCACTTTGGGCCTTCTACACATTTTTATGCCCGCGAGTACTGAGGGACCGAAGGAGAGTGTTTAATTATTGATATAATTAAATTTACCATAGTATTAAGTCCACAATCATCGTCTTAAGCTTTTTGGTCGATTGATGATGTGCATGTCTACTGCAATTATATTAAAAAAATCAACATTTTTGTTTGTATATATTTTAGGGAGTGTTTCAGAGTGAGAGTTTGACTTAATTAAGATGTCGATCGATCTATCCGGGTTTGCCATTTGATCTCGATGTATTTATTTGTATTAGGGTTACCTATCTTTACTACGAATTTAAGAGAGAGAAGAATGAGAAATAAGTAGTTGAGATATCATGTCGAGAGTCGAATCCAAAGCTTTATTAGAGAAATGACCAGTTATTGGAGCATCCTCAATTTGTTGGATAAACAACCCTAAACCCTACTCTCCCTAGCCTTACTCTTTCACACAAATTTTCCCTAATAATCGGTTGGATGCAGATTCAAAATTTGCACGTGTGTTTTAATTAAAAGGTTATTGAAGGTGGCCACCACAACATGGCTGCCTCTTGCCTCTAATAATCATTGGCCATGCATATTCAAAATCTGTCTATGCATTTATTAATATAATTTTTAATTTCTCTCTTATATGTCTAACAGTGTAAAACTTTACCAGCCACATTAATTCAATAATTTCTTTTAAAATTGTACTTAAATTACATGATTTTCTAAATCCAGACTTCTAAAGTCTACTCACTTAAATCTCAACGCTTAACACTCCCAAAACTCGAGATGATCACAAACCCGCAAACCCGCACCCCAATCACCTCTTTAGAGCATGTAACTAGACCTAGACATGTCACATAATCCAACTAGCTTGGGAGAGACTTGCAAAAGAAGAGAAAGAGAGAGATTATGGAAAAAAGAAAGAAAAACAAAATGAAGGGATGATGGATGTGATAGAGAGAGCACAAAGATCAATGTATATGAGAGTGTGGTAATGATATATGACGACCAAACCAACATAGAAAACCACATTTGTTTTATAATTCTTATGAAACATATATGTTTTGTCTTGGAATTCCGAGCCATTTCTTCTTCTTCTTTGCATGCTCATTGAAGAATCAAGGCATCTTTTGAATAGATGACATAATAATAATAAAACTCCTATATATATATATATTTTAGTCGGAGATTCGAACCATAGACCTCTTGATCGTCAACACATACATATGTCAGCTGAGTCATGTTCGCTTTGACATTTAGATCTTTCATATAATATTTCTTCTATTTTAATTAATTTTTTCTCCTCGACCAACCGACCAACCACGAGATTTCCTCTTAACACTGTTGGAAGAGAAAAAGAAATAAAAAAATAAAAAAAAATAAAAATCTTTTCTTTTCTTTCCAGAGTGTGTTGTTGAATGTGAGTGCTTTATTCGTTGTTAGTAAGCTTCCTCGATTGCTGCAAAAGCTAAATCCAAACAGCCCCTCAAGATTCCTTTCTTTCTAACTTGCCCAATCTCTCATCTTCTCTCTCTCTATACATTTTTTTTTTCTTTTTCTCTTTAGGTTTTGAATGCACCGTAAAAAAAATTAACCGTCAAACTTTGAAATGGTAATTGATGTATTATCCATTAAGTTATGTTCACATATCGCTCTTTAAAATGATGTCTTTTTGAGTTTATCATTCTTCTACTCAGATTCTATTTCTTAAACCGAATACTCGTTTAAGTTTTATGAGCTCTGATATCATGAGATTCATCTCAAAATCAATTTATAATGAGAGGACTAACTCGTGTATCTTATGTTAACAAGAGCATAGCTCAACAGCATGATGTATCGCTTAGTGACCATGAGATTCTAGGTTCAATCCTCCACTCCAATATGTTGTCAAAAAAAAAAAAAAAAAAAAAAAACTCATGTATCTTATAACATTTGTGAGATCGCTTTATTTTTTTCAACATGAGATGTTCACAATATGAGAATTAAAAAATGCAAATGATATATATCATATTTTATTGAATTTAATTTATTTACATTCAATTTTGAACTATGTGTGTTGAAATCATCAATCAATCAAGCTGTTTCAGCTTTTTGCATGGCAACATCCTAAGTTTCTTGGGGAGCTAAAGCTCAATAATATAGATTAGTTAATATCAATCTCATATTATATTTTTTTCACTATTTTCTTTTGGTAATCTCTTTTGACTTTGATAGTATTTGTAGACTCTAATCTCTAGAATTTGTAGTTAATTATTTAACTATAAATGTGAGTGAAACACTAATCTTTTTTATTTCTATATATATATATATATATAAAATATTGATATGATATGTAGTTTAATTTTAAACTATAGTTTGCCTAAAATGATTTTTTTGATTACTTCGCTTAAAAAAAAAAACTAAAAACTAACTCTAAGGAATTTTTTGAAAAAAACAATTATATATTCACTTACGAAGAATCATTCTTACAATCATACCTTACTATGTGAGAATATTACAAAAGGTACATCTGAAACTTTAATTTGTTTTATCTTATATTGATTGACGAAATATTAACATTACACTTTATCAGATAAAATTTGAATGAAATTGTGCAATTTGACGATATGCATAATCGGATGATTACTTTAAAATGGTAGATTCAATTAGGGTTGAATTAGATTTTGAACATATGAGTTAGGTGGGCTAAATGAAGCAAAAGTGTAAATCATGGGCATGTGTTCATTCATTACTAAACCTTATTTTTAGGGTTAATATCTCACCTTTGATCACATATTAGTGTTAATCAATGTTCAAGACAACTAAACTTTTTTTAAGAGTGCGAACCTAACACCACTTAATTTATGTTTAAATCGACATAAATCCTAAAAAGATATATTAATGTACATTGTCGATATAGATTAGATATAAACCGATATTTCAAACACACATTTTTTAGTATGAAACTATCACATTTAAAATTAGCTTAAATTATATATATATATAACTATTATATATGAAAACAATCAAAAGAAAGTACAGTAAAAACTAAAAAAAAAAAAAAAAGCAGCTTAAATTCAGCTTTAAACTCAATTCTAGCTTTTGACTACTACCCTTTTTAAGTAATGCACAAAAATGAAGAAAAATGTTTTACTCACAATTCAGCCATATTTTATATTTATATATATATATATATATATATATTATTAAATCTCCGTTGACATATCGATATTTTCATCGACATTTCTACATATCCATAGGTTCGACATCGACATGAGAAATGAATCGACATTTTCATCCTACCCTACAAATTCGATGAAATATTAAAAAAAACAACAAAATGTAATCTAACGTAAATATAATATTATAATAAATATATTTTAACTTATTTAAAGGTGAAAATATTTATTTATTAATTTTAATATTTTTTTAAAAAAAATTATTTTTTAAAATCTTCCAGAAATATTCATGACATCCACATTGACATTTTATCGATATTTTCATCGATATTTGTTTAAAATTGAGACTATATTTTTGTCCACGTCCACATTTAAATTTTTTTATATATATATTTATATAGCCCTAAAAAAAATTGTAATGTTGAGCTTTTTTTTGGGTGGAGTCCGTGCTGGGAGGGTAGTTTTGTGTAATTTAAGTGAGTTTAGGGGATTTTATATAATAATTGAGGAATTTGAGGGGCGGAGAAAAATACGGGGCCATTCTTTATTTATTCTGTAAGTTTTGTGTGCAATTTCACGTAGTAGAAAAGTGCGTGCAATTCAAACATGGGAGCTTAAAAGTGGGGCCCACCACAATACTGACAAAACAGAACTTTGTCGCCTTGTGATGCGTGACAATACCATACCCCAAGCGCGTCTACTTCTCTTTTTATCCTCCGCAATTTTCGAATACCCGTCACAATATGACTAATAGTTTTATATAATTACAAAAAAAAAAAAAAAAATTACAAAAATATTTTGAATTTGGATCGGATGAATATTAAGAGTCATGTTAATTTTTTTAATCCTAATTTAACGGTTATTAAAAAACAGTCATGTTGTGGTAGTCTCGTTCAATAATTTTAGATTATAGGGAGATCCTCTAGGGTTTCATTTTGTCGTTTTTTGAGACCTCATTGCCCTATGTTTTTATATTTGGGGACTAAATCCCTTTTCTCATTTGTTTCTCCTTTTTCTTTTTGTATTTTGATGTGGAAAGTAATTGTTACAAAACAATCGTTTTGTACTATTTTTTTTCTTTTTAAGTTCAATAAATGTGTAAAGGTAGAGGATCAAATCACAATTTTTGAAAATGTACGTGAGTGTCTTAAATACTAAGTTAGGTTAAGTTTGTTTTATTAAGTCTACATAAACTTCACCAAAATGGTCAATCTTAGATCTTCGAAAAGAAGGGTTAAATATCAAAGCTCCTGAAAATAACATCATACGATAAATTATTACAAACAATGTAGATCAAGATTAATTCTTAAATTAACAACAATAATGACAATTCTTATGACATTTCTGGTCTTGAAATCTCGAAAAAAAAATAACAACCTACAAATTCAGACAAACACAATCACACACCGACAAAAACAAAGTCGTATAAGTGTTTGAACCCTAACTAACTATAAAATCAAGCTCTCAATAATAGAATAGTGTCTAATCTATATACCTCAATAACGTATTGACCAAAACCAACTAAAAAAGCATTCAACAAAATCAAAAGAACCAATAACCAAAAAGTAGTATTTGTCATACTACAACGATATTGCTCATAACCAATTACAAAATTCATTTTTTTCTTAGGATAAAGAAAATAAAATTGGCTTTTTTTTTCTTTTGACAAACACAATTAAGTATACGAGGGAGATCGAAAAAATAAAATAGAATATTCATTTCTCAATACAAGATACAAATGAGTTATTTGAGGTGCTGATGAGTGAGTTATTATAGTCGGTGAATAGTAAATACTATTGAAGTCAATATGATTACTTTATTGACTGTGAATTATAATAGTTGGTGGGTCAAACGTACACTGAATTATAACAATTCAGTCTACAAAACTTTAAATTTGTGTAAACACTCTTAAAAAAAAAATTACTTAAAAAAAATGTGTTTGACTTCTTAATCATTTGGTTTGTACTAAACCAATGGAGGATGCACACAATTTCATTGAAATTGTTGCAGACCCAATAATTGGGACAATGACTATCAATTATCAAAGTTTGATATTATCATTATAAATTGTTTTTCTTTTTAAATATTATTACTATTTATAATTTGAATTTCTCTCTCATTCTTTGACTGAGAAGTGAGAACAAAATCACTTCCTAAATGCACCAAACCCCAAAATCAGTTTAATGGTTATTTTGAAGGAACCGCTGATTTTGCCAAAATCTCTGGCTTTTTCCTATGTATTGGATAGTGTTCTCTTCTCCCTGCATATATAGCCCTTTTGTCCCCTTTTCTCATTCAAACATGGGTTTTCCCATATCTTTATACTTCCTCATCACATAGAAGGAATATCATAACGACGAGGAGTTACGTGTAAGCGGGTCGGATTTCTTTTTAGGGATAAATACCCTAAACCCTTAAAACCAAACTAAGATGATCGTATATGTGACAAATTGATCAAATGTATGATAAAAGAACAAACGAAAACCTAGTCAGTCTAGTCAGACTCCTCTTGCACTTGCATAGCTTTACTTTTTTTAAAAAAAAGATACTTCATTGATCAGACATAATAGATTACAAATGAGAGGCTAAAGGAAAGTCTCACAATTAAGCGCTATAGTAGAAGTATCATAATTACAAACAACTTCGATTTAGAGCACCATGAAGCAGCATTGATGATAATCTTTCCCCATAACTGATGAATGAACTTTGATTTATCACTAAAAATCTTGTCATTTCGTTTCAACCAAATATACCATAAAATGGCCCCAAAAATGTGCACTTGCATAGCTTTACGATTGGTTATGAACACACACGATCTTATACTAATTAAAGTAATATGTTGTAATGTTAAATAATACTTTATATTGGTAAAGTTATATGAATGTGTGGTGCATGCAATATAATTAGGGTTCTCAAGTCAAGCCCAAACTTTATAACTAATATTTAGGTATCCCAAACTTTGAGTTTGTTAATTCATAAGCTACAAACAAAATCAAGATTTTGAAACCAACCTAGGGTTGCTATATATATTCACTTTCATTTTTTACTAATTACAAACCCAATGAAAATCAAACACTAAACTACCTTATAAATTTTCAAATTTCTTAAATTGATCATATTTTCTTCTACATAAATCCAAATAATAACTAACAAATTGGTACAAACATCTCTCTCATGCAATTTGTCAAATCCAAGACACCAACTCTTTCAATGGGAGGATTTCTAGTACATCTGTGGAGTTTTTCCATATCACTGCCTTTAAATGAATGACACCTGACGAATTTTTTTAAAAAATAATATATTTAATAGAGAGTGGATCCCAGTTAAACAACCATTTCGCCATGTGTCATCCATTTAAAGGCAGTGGTATGGAAAAATTTCATACCACGGATGTACTAGAAATTCTCCCCTCTTTCAAGTAACAAATTTTCCTAGTTTTCCACATCTTCTTGTCTCAAAATTTGTTGAAAATTTGACAAGTTGAAGTAATCACCAAAACAAGCAACATATTTATGGAAACTCTAAGTCATGCTCTCTAATTTTGGTTGTTGTAATAGTAATTAGTAAGTACTAACCATGACCAAAACGCACCGTTTTTCTACTTTTTACCTTTGTTTTCACTCCAATCCAAGTGAGTTTGGGTAAGAGATTGCTTTAACCAAATGCCTTTGTTTTGAGAGATAATAAACCAAATCAAGCCAGTTTTGGAGTTTAACTATATTATTCATCTCTTTTAGGAACTTTTTTTTTCATATACAATTCGAAAAACGTCTTTCCAATTCGCATCTCGACTTTTTTCGATATCGACAAAGATTAAGATAATATGTTGGGAAATAGCTTGAAAAATGACACCTTATTCAAACTGCATAACATGACATATATATTAGCATTCTTCTCTTCTTTTTCTTTTTCAAGAAAAAGAATAGAAATAAAAAGTGCCCTTAAAAAAAAATAAAAGACATCCCTTTGTTTTACTACAAACCATTTGTCTAGAATCAAGATAAATTTTATAGAAAACAAAAACTCACTTTGCAGAATATATAATTGCATTTCCCATAACAATATAATATATAGCCTTTATGGGAATGTTTTAAACAAAATAAAAGCTTCCATAGCTTTTACAACCAATTGCCACATTTTAGATCCATAAGGTTATAAAAGAAACACATAATATAATTAATACATGTAAATTTAAATAACTACAAATACCATACTTAATAGGTTAATAGGTTGCAAAAGCGAGCATGACTCAGCGGGCATATGTATGTGTTGACGATCAAGAGGTCTGTGGTTCGAATCTTCTACTCAAAAAAAAAAAATTGGTTAAAAACATGTTTTCGAGTGATTTTGAAATGGTTTAAATCACTTTCATGTTTAAAATTAATGTCTTTAATAATTTTGAATGATTAAATGTATATTTGGAGTGATTTTAAACATGACAAAAGTGATTTTTTAACCATTTCAAAATCACTCACAAACATGTCTTAAAAGGTGTCATACATTATATAATCCTCACATGTTTGTTTAATATTCATGAATCTAAAGATTATGGAGTGACAATTATTTCTAAACTAGTTGAAAAGAAAGTGTGACACATGTCTTAGGTTTTTGAGACATGTCATTATTATGCAACAATTGGTAAAAAATTGAGTTACTTGGAAACTTTATAATATAAGAGAGAACAAAACCAACACACATATATATATAATTTGGTTGAGCTGCATTGATTTTCCAACACAAATCATTAAATATTCTATGCAAATTGAAAGCATGCAATTTTGAGAAATTGAAATGATCATATCAAGGAAGGAACACACAGTCTCAATCTATAATATGGTAATAAAATGTTCTCACTTCTCATCCCCAACTCCAATCCTAAATACTAAAACTAAACAAAAGAGGAAAAAAAAAATACCCAAAAAGATATGATTTTGAAAAGAGAGAGAAAAAAAAAAAAAAAAACTACCATATTTTCTAGGGTTTTAGATGATATGATGATGATGACACATGAAGATTTCTATAATTGGTTGTTTCTTGTTGAAGATGAAGAACTGAAACCAGAAAGATCTGACCATGCCATTGATCCACTGCTCCAATATTGCTCATTGCCAAGAAATTGTCTTCCAACATTATTAACTTGATCTGGGGTTTCTTCCATTTTCACTGAATTTCCATTTTGGGTTAAATTCCTTGAACTTGATGGTAATTTTGGCCTCATTTGCCAGCCGGAACCGTCTCCGCCGACGTCGAAAGGGTCGAGACCGGACAAGAAGGGAAATTGAGGAGGAGCTTGTTGCTGGAGCCTCCATTGTTGGTCAAATCCCAAGAGAGATCCAATGCTTGTTCCTCCAGCTGCTAATAAATTAGTGTTTCCCAATTGGAAATTCAGGTCGGCGGCGGCGGTGGCCGGGGCTGAGAGACCGCCACCTCCACCGCCGTAGTTGAAGCCTCCGATGTCGAAGTCAGTGAGTTGTTGGTGGAGAGGAGCCATGAAGCGGAGTGCAGATGGGATCTGTGGTGAAAGGCCTCCACTATTGTTGGAAGCTATTGCACTTGACGACGAATTGCCCGAACCGCTCGTTTGTTGCCGGTCCGAGCTGACTGGCGGCGATTTCGAACCTCTCCCTTTGCTTCTCTTGTTCCTCCGGCACCCGCCCCCGACCGGGACGCTTCTCAGAGCGCCACCCCTCGTCCAGTACCTTCAAGAGCGGAGCCAGAAATTTATTCAGAAAAGAGAATATAAAATCTTAAATATGAACAAAATTTTACATTTTAACCTTTCAATATTATTAAGGGACAACGGAACCAGACATCTCCACAGACAATATCATATCATTATACAAAAATTAGAGAAAACAAATTGTAAATATATACATATGTTTTGAATTTACGACGACGAGCTAAGAGGAAAGACAACTGCTCCGGCGGCGGTTCGGGAATTACCTTCGACAAGTCTTGCAGAAATGGCGAGGCTGAGTGAGGCTGTAATTGTTGAAGTAGCAAAACTTAGTGTTGGTTGATTCACATCTTGGACATTTCAATGCTGCCTCAGGCATCGGAATATTCGCCATTCGAGCGCGCTCGGACATTGAACCAGGCCGGATCGAACCGGTACCACCGACGCCATGAGGCGGAGGTGGCGGTGGAGGTGGAGGCGGAGGAGGTGGAAGCTGAGATCCAACTCCAGTGCTACTACTACTTCCCACTTGATGAGTGACTTGCTGAGTAAAATTGTTTGTTCAAAGGAATGAAATCAAATATCTCAAGTATATTCAAAAAAACAACATAAGGTATATAGAAAAGCATAAAATAGAGGAATATTGATCTTTTTTCTCATGGGGTTCCATTGTTTTTTAGCTTTAGTAACAAAGAACAAAAATAAAAAGAACCAAAAAAGAACCAAAAAAAAAACAAAAAAAAAAACCATTACCTGCCAGTTGGAAGGATCAAGATAAGAAGGAATGGAGGAAAAATTCATGGTGTTTTTTTTTTTTGTTTTTTTTTTTTTTTTTCTGGGTTTTCTTTCTCTTTTGTAAAGGTTGATGGAGGGAGAGATAAATAGTGGAGAATCACATCAAAATCAAAGAGAGAGAGAGGGAGAGAGATGAAGAAGGAGGAAGAAGGCTAAGGGAACAAAAATAAAGGAGAGAACTTTTTATTATTTATTTAATTTTTAATGTATTTATATTTATATTTATATTTATATATGTTAAAAGAAAAAAATAGTAGTTGTCATTCTCTCCTTTCCTTTTGTTCTCTATTGCTTTTTTAGGGCATAAGAGATGTTGTTTCTTAGTCCATAAGCTTCTTTCTCATCTTTTCTTCCCTTTGCTAATTTATTGAGAGGAGTGAGATTAGTGGTTCTCATCTTTGCATGCACAAAGCACAAATGAATTTTTTTTTTTTTTTTTTTTTTGAGAAAAATTAAAAAGCACTTTTTTTTTTAGTTTTAGGAGGGAAAAAATAAAAGAAAAGAGAAAAAGTTGGTGTGTCTAGAGGGAGAGAGTGCTGACCAGCTTAATGTAGTTTAGGTATCATAAGTTTAGTCTATAGTATGTTAACTTTCGAGTCGATGTCTATTTGATCTTTGGACTGGTGTATAAGTCTCTGAAGTTTTAATTTTGTATTCAATACGTCTCTGACATATTTGAAAATTTAAAAATGGATCGATCTCCCAATATAAAATTAAATTTTATGTGTCTAATAGGACTTTGCACTTTCAATGTCGTGTTTAGTAGCCAAAGCAAGCATGGCTCAGCGGGCATATGTATGTGTTGACGACCAAGAGGTCTGTGGTTCGAATCCCCCACCCCCAATGTACTCAAAAAAAAAAAAAAATGTCCTGTTTAGTAGATTCATAAATTTTAAAAAAACCTAAAATTTTATGAACTAAACTTATAATTTAAAAAAAAAACAATAATTAAAAGAATTGTTTTTTGAGATCATAATTAAAAGAAGTTAGATTGGGGCTTTTGTGGCGTACGACAGTCTTCTTTTTATATTTTTTTGCATGGGAATATTATGTGGGACCCACGTACCCCTACAAGACCATGCTGGTTATGGTCTTGGAACAAGTGGAGGTTGGTATCTAAGAAACGACGCCGTATGTTTCAGAAGGCTAAAGTTGTAATTATTTTCCATTAGAGAAACTATAATGAACCTAGATTAAAGGTGGATTTGGTGGATGAGTTGAAGATGAACGTCGATGCAACGTGTCATCCCTCTGATAATAAAATTGGTGTTTGTGTGGTTATAATAGATCATAGAGGAAACTTTGTGCCAACGAAATCATAATGTATTCAGGAGAAGCTTGACCCCCTTTCAGCGGAGACTCTCGTCGTTCTTCAGGGCCCTTTCAGCGGAGACTCTCGTCGTTCTTCAGGGCTTAAAGTTAGCAACGAGTAGGGGACTCAGTGACCTTTGGGTGGAGTCTGATACGCAAGTGTTGGTGAGGGTCATTCACTTCGTCGTTTGTCTCCCTATGGACTATCCTTACAGAAATTAGGAATTGGATGACAATAGTTGGGATAAAAGATGTCGGGTTTGTTCCTCGAACCATTAATAGGGCCGTTCATATAATGTGGTAGCCCAGGCGTTACTGAATGAGAGTTGTTTGATTTGAGATTGTGTCGTCCCTCCAAACTGGTTACATAGCATTTTATTTTCTATTTGTAATCTTTGCAGGTCAACGGGTGTTGTTTGTTGATATATGCAAATTATTCATTTAAAAAAAAATAAAAAAAGGTTTGGGGTTGCTTTCAAAGAGGTTAGTATTTGCTAAAACTGATTATAAATTAATTTAATTAAGTTGATTAGTAAAAGCTAGTTAAACTAGCTTTTGAGATTAACTTCTCAAAAAATGTCATACCTCTTCTAATTAATTTTTTACAAAAAAATTTTTTATCTTTTTTTATCTTTATTTATCATATTTTTTTTTGTTTGAAATTTACCACACTTATTTGGTTGGTATTACAATTCTGATTTTGAGTTGTTTGTTTCGTATTATACAATTCTGATTTTAAGTGGGAAACTCAAGTCATGTTCATATTCTCAAAGGAATATGGACTTTGATATGCCAAGAAGTTAACTTTTGAATTTTAGTGGTTTATTTTTGTTCAAAGTCAGCAAAAAAATTTCAAATATTATCACTAGGAAAAAAGAGAATAATAAAAAAATATATATATATGTTTATAGTACTTGCAAATGTGTTTAAATTATTAAAATCCAAATAGTTGAAATAAATGTTATAATTATGGTACACTTTAATTTAAATATCTAAATATGAAGATTCTTTTGGAAAGTCAAACCAAACATAGTTTGTTATGGCTAACTTCGACCTCACGTCACCCGCTGACGTTATGCCCACTCTCCGAAGAGTGGGGGTCATCGCACCCAGGCTCCATAAGATTTACCCACCGAAGGCCGACCCCGAAACTTCGGTGGACGACGCTGACTTAGGCTGATTGACGTCATTCCTTGGTTGACACGAGATGTGACAGACACGACAGCTTGCCACGACTGGCAAAGAGGCTGCACCACAGGCGCCCCCAACCCTTTCGGGAATCGGGGAACAACGGGTACCGCAATCATCATCAGGCGCGTGGGCCCAACCCCGGTTGGCCCCACGTCGCCCGCTCCGGTCCAGGCGTTCATCCGAAAGCCAACGAACCGGGCATACACGAGGAACTCTCCTCCACTATAAATACCTCTCATGTTCAACAGGGAAAAGGACGGGTAACTCTACTTTAACACCTTCTAACTACTCCTACCTACGCTCAGACACCTCTGACTTAGGCATCGGAGGCCCGTGGGCCTAGCCCACCGGTGCAAGATGATGCTCCCTCTCCTCTTGCAGGTACACCACCATTCTTCTGGCAGCCGTTGGCGACGGAGGCAACGGAGGAGCAAGGCGGTCCAAAATCTTGCATCAACATTTGGTGACGTTAGTGGGAACGCTTCACAGTCGTGGCGCTCTCCCAACAAGCTAAGACATGCCTCCGCCCTCGAGCGGCGGAGGAAGAATGCCTCCCCGAGCAAAGCAGGGAGGCGTTGTCTCGTCGAACCGCTCGTCGCGGAACGGGTAACTCTACTTTAACACCCTCTAACTACTTCTACCTACGCTCAGACCTCTCTGAACTTAGGCATCGGAGGCCCGTGGGCCTAGCCCACTGGTGCAAGATGATGTTGCCTCTCCTCTTGCAGGTACACCACCATCCCTCCAACAGTCGTTGGCGACGGAGGCAACGGAGGAGCAAGGCGGTCCAAAATCTTGCATCAACATAGCTCAATTGACATAAGGTTGTGTCTTTGATTAAGAGGTCATGGGTTCAATCTCGGCATTAATTAAAATATCATAGTTCATACATCAACTCAGGTACATGGTCCTGTAATAAAACATGTTCACTATTATTGGGATCGGAACCCATTGGATTAACAAGGACTTCATGGCCCAATGGATAAGGCGCTGGTCTTCGAAACCAGAAATTCTGGGTTCGATGGATAAGGCGCTGGTCTTCGAAACCAGAAATTCTGGGTTCGATCCCCAGTGGAGTCGTTTATCCTTTTGCTATAAAGAAAAAATGGATTACAAAGTGGAAAAGATAAAACGACTCCACTGGGGATCGAACCCAGAGTCTCTGGTTTCGTAGACCAGCGCCTTATCCATTGGGCCATGGAGTCCTTGTTGAAACCAAAGTTAGTAAAATAAAATAAATATGGTTAAGATATAATTTTGATCTTTATATTTTGAGACTTGTTCTATTTAGGTCCTTGTCCTTTTAAATGTCCAAATTAGGTCTCTAGTTCAATAAATCTTAAAATTAATTTTTATTGTTAGTTTGAAGTTAATTTTTTTTTATCAAATTCGTAAAATAATAATAATAAGAATTTTCATTCAAGAAAAAAGTGAATGTAATTTCAAAATTTATAAAAGAAAGAATTAAGTATTAATTAATTTTTTTTTTAAAACATAATCATAAATTAATCGTAAAGACTAATTTTAAAATTTATTTAAAAGTATAAGGACTAAATTTAAATCATCGAATGAATAAGAAAAAATATGAAGCAAAGTCGGACCAAAATATTATTTTAACCTAAAAATAAAATACCAAGAATACATGTCTCTCATTCGACAATAATGACTCCCTCAAGAAAACTTAATCAAGATTAAATGAATACCATTTTCAATGAAATTATATGATGTCAATGATGATATGCATAAACAATCTAGTTCAAACTTTCTACTTGTATGCAATTTGGTGAATGGAATTTCAATAATCTATCAAAATTACTCAACTGACATGATATATGTACTAGTGAGTCGTGACTAAAAAATCTTAGGTGCGATCTCCTATCCCCACATATTGTTGTAAAAAAAAAAAAAAAAAAAAAAAAAAAAAAAAAAAGTCTATCCAAGAATATTAAAACAATAATTAAAGTTGTTGGTACAAGTGTATTTGACTAATTTTATAGGTGACTTTTTTTAAGAATCTAAGATTGATCTTTTTTGCGAGATTTTTGACGTTGTTTTGAGAAGGTGCCCTTTGGACAGCAACCTACGTAGACTTCAAGGCGAGAGCTTTTTCGTGGTGCATGTGTGGAGTTGGAGTTTGTTCTCCAAACTTTGTTTGGTGATTGTGAGTGATTTCCTCCTCTGCAAGGGAATTATACGTATGGATTGTGAACAAGAGCATTTTGGAGAGGTAGAATTGTTCTTGTAATTGAGAGATTTTTATTGATGAAACAACTGAAGGTTTTGTAGTGGAACCAAGAAAAAAAATTGGATTTAATAATGTGTCGAGTTGTAATTCACTAGAAACAGAAGAAAAATGTGACAATAGAGTAAGCATTCATTGACATAGTGAAGTTCTTTCCACCGGACTATGACCCCAAGAATATGTCTTAGTTTTGGTCACAACATTCTTGTTGAAAAAATCGTAATTTCAAGAATATCCACTAAAAAGTAAGGTGATGAGAAAAATGGAAAAAAAATAATAATAATAATAATAAAATCCAAGTCGGCCTAACAATTCCTCATCATTTAAACATCTCTATACTATCTACGAACATTAGAACTACATAAGAAGAAGTCAACATAAGTATAGCTCGACGATAATTGACATGTACACTTTCTCAAGAGAAGATGGAAGTTCAAATCTACATATCTCACATCTTTTGTATTAAAAATAAAATAAAAAGAGATTAGAATGCACCTGACGTGTCAAGCACCAATCATGGTAACTGAACCGTCTCGGAACTGCAATGCCAAACTAGTTGATACAATTTGTGGTAAATAAACTTATTCGAATCGCATTAATTGCAGCCAAAAAAGTAGAATCAAACAAGATATATTTGAGAAGAAACAAAATCACTTATATCAAAAGCTCTTCAATAAACTGCAAACTTGGTCCACAATTTTCTTGATTCAACACATACCAAAGACATCCTATTTATAAGACTAATAGAAACTCCCATCCTAAATTCATAAACTTACTTAACTTTATGAACATACATAACTTTCATACATGAACGTAGTACTTAACTAACTCATGAATGTGTATAATCTAGTATTAAAAAAGAAGAATATTTTCCTAGAGAGTGAGGAAAATACAAGTAAACTCGAAACAATATTTGTCATTGAAATTTCGATTCGATCAGGATTCATGAGAACCCGAAACCATTCACATCTTGCTAAATTTTCCACCAACCTCATCATGCACATCCTCATGTGTGGGCTGCTGCATCGCAGCACCCGACCCTCTAAGATGGATTGCTCGATCACTTACCGCATTCTCTAATTCTCGTCAACACATACATCACATTCATCTTAGAGGGTCGGGTGCTGCGACTGCGATGAAGCAGCCTGCACATGAGAATGAGCGTGATGAGGTGGGGGAGAATTTAGCACATCTCTTCAACTTTTTTCATTTCAGATTTGACCCTAGTTGTATTTGATTCATTTCCCACCAATAGAATCATCTCCAAATAGTAAATACGATTAGTTTAGTGCTGCACATTCGGCAGACAAGAACGAAAAGACACTGTAGTGATTCAAAATCAATCAAACTAGTTGCATTTTAATCATTTGAGACAAATGAAATCATCTCCAAAGAGTACACTCAAATAATTAACAGATTGAATTCTTTGTTGGAAATGTAAATGGTGTTCAAATTGCCTAAACGCAGTAGTGTAAACTAAATAACAACTGAACTGATTTCCATGATAGTAAACTATATCCATCTAATCGATCAGAACAAAGATAGACCAGAAGACAAAAACTTGCAATCAGAGTATTAAGAAATGTAAACAAAAACAAAGTATAGAGTGGAGAAAAAGTAATTACCAGAAGAATATAATGAAGATGATTAGCCATAACCATTGTTAATCGGGAACCATTAGAAGGCGGCAACGCGCGAGATTTGAAGCATTTGGAAAGAAACTGGTAGTGTTCCCGCTATATTATATTTGTCGATACCTTTTTCTGGAATAGACACGTGGAAAGTTATTATTGGATGATGTTGAAAGTTAAACTGTTGGGTCCTAAACCCTAACCAGTTGGGCCGGCCCAGGCTAAATACTGACTAACCCAAAGAAGAAGCCAATTCGAACCATCCTAGGCCCAATATGTAAAATACAAGGCCAATTCGAACCATCCTAGGCCCAATATGTAAAATACAAGGCAAAAATAAAACGACTCCACTGGGGATCGAACCCAGAATCTCTGGTTTCGTAGACCAGCGCCTTATCCATTGGGCCATGGAGTCCTTGTTGAGACCCAAATTAGTTTTCAACTAATAGAAGACTACTTTTAGCTAAAGATTAGTCTTAAATCTCAAGGTAAGTCGAATGGTAAATATCTTGCCTAATAAAAAAATGGTTAAAATATCATTTTGTATATATAATTTTTTTTTGTTAATATATTACTAAAGCAAAAGAGGAAGACGCAGAAGCCAAGGCACTCAACAACACATTAGAAGAACAAAAATCACAACTCAATTAAACAAATAACACCTCCTAATAGATCATTTTGATACTTATCCTATTTTGGTTATTTTCAAATGTTTAAATTTGATTAGTGTAATCTCAATAAATTTTAAAATTAGTCTTTACTTCACTGGGCACTATGCACATTAGAGTTCCACTAAGTTCTTGTTAGTTTGAAGAAGTATTAAAAAAAGTATAGGTGCTAAAGTTAGACACCTTTAAGTATAAGAAAAAATATGGAACAAAGTGGTATCAAAATAGTATTTTAACCCAAAAAAATGGCACTAAATTCCATGCCAAGAACACGTGTTTGTCATTTAACGATAATACTATTCCGAAGGCAAACCTTTTTTGTTAGTACAATAAATAGGGTAGGGACATTTTAACCTCCGCCCTCGAAGGAGGAGAGAACATGTCAATTACCGCTTAGTTATGTTCATTTTAGTTATTCCTAAAGCAAACTTAATCAATATTAAATGAATTGAATGAAATTACATGCAAACTTTCTATTTTTATCCTATTAAAGGACAATATTTAAAAAAAGATGACATTCAGAAAATAAAAAGGTAACAGACAAGGGAGAAATCTCGGAGTTTCAAAAAAAAAAAAGGGGGAGATAATACCAGATTTTGAGTTCCTAAAGTCCTCAATGAACTTTGAAGCAAGTTAATGTATGGAATAAAGATCAGGAAGTACATTGAAGACTATCAAAGCAACAATTAAAGAATCCACTCAAAATAAGGCCATGAGATAAATCAAGGGAAAAAATAAAGTCATGGAACAGAAACAAAACCTTCTTGGTTTGGCTTTCATTTGAATTTAAACTTCCTTAAATTTAAATGATAGAAAAGAAAAGACTGCAACTATATTGAAAGCCAAGTCAATCGCTGATTTGACTTGTTTAGAGTAAGGAAATAACAGTTCAGGAAGCTATTAACCGTATGTAAAGAAATAGAGTGAAAGAAATTACTATGATGCCTAAAATGGAATAACATTTTTCCTGTAGAATAAGAAAAATACCAGTCAATTCGGAACTGATAGTTGTCATGGAAATTTGGATTCGATCAGGATTCTTGAGCACCTAAAACTGTAGTATTTCAACAAATATTCCTGACATGTTACATCAAAGCAATTTATAAGCAGCTGGATTAATAACAAAATCGTCACTACGGTCTTGCAAAATGAAGAATCAGGGAACGTTGTTAAAGACTTCCAAGTTTTTTATTTTTTATTTTTTTAAATTAAGCTTATAAATACTACTTTCATCTATCATATCTACTTTCTATCCATGTTTTCAAAAAACAAACCAAATTTAAACTTATTTTTATTTTTAAAATTTGATTAAGAATGAAAATATTTATGTAAAAATGATGAAAAATCATTGTAAGTGTAAGAAAACAAGCACAATATTTTAAAATGTAGGGCTGGTTAGATAATCATTTTTTTTTTCAATTTTATTACGTTATTACTTACTTTTTGTTTTAAAAAACAAAGCCAATTTGGAAAACTAAAAAACAAACATACTCTTCGAAAATAAAAATAAAAAATAAAAAACCAAATGATTATCAAGGGAGCTTAAATGATTATCAATAGGGGCTAAATTTAAAATTGCAACTTACTCACAGCTTGTTTCATATTGCATCTTGTACAAAATTCTTTAGACTTATCATCAATAAAGAATCTTACCTCTGAATCCTTTGACAGTGGATGTAGGCAATGGCCAAACAACTTAAAACTCTTGTGTTCATCTCTTCTCGATCTTTCAATCCTTTTCTTCTACTTTGTTCTTTCATCTTCTTCGCATGCATTATTTCTGATCTGCAATGAGGTAACCAAGAGTGAGATACACAAAGAGCTTGACAGCACATAATCGGTGCACAAGAAAGAATATAGCATCTCTTCAATTTGTTTCCTTCCAATACAAGGAGAATCAAATTTCAAGAATGAAAAGACTGCGGTACTTCGAAATCGATCAAAAACTAGTTGTATTTGATTCATTTCCAACAAATAGAATCATCTCGAAACACAATACATTAATCAAACTACTGCAATGATTCGAAATCGAACAAACTAGCTGTATTTGATTCATCTAGAAGAAATGTAATCATCTCCAAACAGTACATTCAATTAGTTTACTGCACATTCGACTGGTAGAATCATCTCTTCAATACAGAAAATCAAATTTGAAGGACGAAAAAACTGCAATCATTTGAAATCGATCAAACTAGTTGCATTTGATTCATTTCGAAGAAATGTAATCATCTACAAACAGTAAACTCGATTAATTTACTGCAGATTCGGCTGGTAGAATCATATCTTCAATACACAGAAAAACAAATTTCAAGAATGAAAATACAGCACTGATTCGAAATCGATCAAACAAATGAAATCATCTCCAAACACAAACAGTACACTCGATTAATTTACTGCTGCAAATTGGAGCAGAATAGAACAAAATAAAATTTGTAGCGGAAAAAGACTTGTATTCAATAAGGAACGAAATTTAGGTAAAACTTTAACAGATCGAATTCATGGTTGGAAATGCAATGGTGTTCAAATTTCCAAAACTAAGTAATCAATCAATCCATTGATTAAACAAAAACATTGAACTGATTTCGATGAAAGTAACACTATCTTATCCAAGTTATCGACGAATTACATTAACAGAACAGAAAGATGAACCAGCGATAAAAACTTAAATCCAGAAATGTAAAGAAACACAAAGTATAGACTGAAGAAGAAAAGGAATTGGATGAGATTGATACCAGAAGTGAGAAGATGATGATAAAAGCCATTGTTGATCTGGAAATCGAGAGGAGCCATTAGAAGGCGGCAACGCGCCAGATTTGAAGCTTTTTGAAAACAAACTGGGAGTCTTCCCTTCCCGCTATATTTGTTCAAGTTTGAAACTCTTGGGTCCTAACTAGTTGGGCCGGCCCAAGATGAGGCCTTCCAACTCCAGCCCAAACCAAAAAGAAGCCCAGTAAGCAAAATTACAAATCGACTCCACTGGGGATCGAACCCAGAGTCTCTGGTTTCGTAGACCAGCGCATTATCCATTGGGCCATGGAGTCATTGTTGAAAATAAAAGTGAAATACCTATATCTATTTATTTACACTTAGACCTCTATTTTTTATATTCTTTTCTAGATTAAACGATATTCTAATGCATTAACTAATTGGGTTTGCTCAACATTAATTAGCATATACTCTTCTTTAGATCATACGTTTATTCCCTCACTCCTGCAATTCTTTTATATCCTTGTCGTTTTTAAGATCAAACAATAACATAATAATGCAATAACATTGGCAAACATTTTTATGTTCTTGATTTAGCACTTCATTCCTTAGCTCAGCGGTAATTAACGTATACTACTTTTTAGGTCGAAAGTTCAATACTCAACTTCGCAATTATTGAACTAAAAAAAATAAAGAAAAAAAAAGTTTGAAACCCCTATGGCCTATGATTTGATATTAGTTAAAAAGAAGGGTAACATAACATGTGAGGAGGAGTACTTTTGGATTACACTAATAAAATAACTTAAAAGGATATTTGTCAAAAAAAAAAAAAAAAAAAAAAAAAAAAAAAAAAAAAAAATAGAGACAATTTATCATATATATCAATCTTGTCTAAAATAATAGGAAATATAGCTCAAAATAAAAAGTATGCTAATATGGCATATGTATGTCCATCACTAATATACATAAAAAAAAATATTAATAATAGAAATCCATCAATGATGTATTGGAAAATTAATATTTTAATTAGACACAAAATATTTACTCATAACAAAAACCACACTCAAAATGTTTCCAAAAAATAAGAAAAAAAATATTATATTTGCAAATAATTTTTCTATGCAATTTGCAATATAACAACCAATTTTATCGCTCAATCTCTCTAATTTTTCCAAAAAGACTATAGTTGTTTACTTAAGTTTGTACAATATTGTTTGTTAAGGTTGTTATCTAAAGTTACTAATCATTAATATTTTACACTAATTAAAATAATAGATTTGTGAACTTAACACTGTTAGATTGTAAATCAATTCAAGTGTGTTACATTGGCCAACATTTTTATGTTCTTGATTTAGCACTTCATTCCTTATGGTTGAACACGAGCTTTCTTCAACATCTTCATGTCTTCGATCGGCTATGTAAATTTGGAAGTTGCTTGATGAAGACAAATAAAACATTGAAAGAACTTAAAGCCTGAATTAAAGAAAGGAGTCTCGGTATTCGTTCTGACTTCCGCTCTAAACATCACTATGATAACAAATAAAATTAAAAAAACTCATATCCGGGAATACTAAATGTCAACTAGATTTCACATCTGAAATAATTATACAAACAAAAACAAAATTGATATGATTGCGTTCATAGATGTTCTGTATTAGCCACCATTCTTCCTTCCAGCCTCCAGCTTCTTGATAATCCAACATTTGCAAAAGATGCAATAAAAGATATCAAGAGAGACCATAAATCCAACAGGGAATTAGCAAGGAAGATTTGGTAGATTCGAACAAGCCTACATTAAGAACCGAAATGTTGAAACAAAATTCTAAGGAAATGCATAAAAATAACTTGCAAAATCTAGAAGCTGAAATAGATGAGCATACAACAATCAGAATTACCCAATTAAAAGTAGAATCTGATCTCTGTGTCTTATTCTTCGTCTGCATCTTCTTTATTCTTCTTTTTCTTCTTCTTTTTCTTCTCACTCCCATCAGCATGACCATCTGCATCACCATTTTGAATCCCATTTCCAGATTCCTTGTCTTTCTTCTTCTTTTTCTTCTCGGATTTCTCGGTCTCGGGTGTACCTGCTTCTTTGGCTTCTTTGTCCTTCTTCTTCTTCTTCTTCTCTGACTTCTCAGCATTTTCATCATCTGAAGGTTCTGCAGTAGCCTTCTCTTTGTCTTTCTTCTTCTTCTTCTTTTCTTTCTTCCCTACTTCTTCAACTTCTTCAGCTTCTTCAGTCTTTACACCTTTGTGTTTCTTAGCAGGAGCCGCTTCAGCGTCTTCATCATGTTTTCGCTTCTGCCCTCCACCATCTTTTTCTGTCTGTTCCTTGCCCTCAACAACTGCATCAGTAGCAAAAACACTCGCAACCATCGAATCGCCACCAGTAGGCAAAACCAAATTCCTCATCCACTCTTGAGGAGTGTTCTCATTTGGTTTTCCATGTTTGTCCAACTTCCCTTCTCCAATAAGTCTTTTCTTCATCGATGCCCTTGGACCTAATCCCCATTTCCTCGGGTAAGTATCTCGATCCATCACAACCCTTTTGATCTTGGCAACAACACCATGATCACATGTTGCCATCACTGCAGTGGTCATCTCTGCAATACCAAGAGCAATGGCTTCACCCTTCGTGGTCATAAGTACAATCTCTTCACCAGCCTCAATATCATTCTCAAATCTCAACAACCCAGGAATCATCAACTTAGCACCATAACAAATAGCATTAACAGCAGAATCCTTAACAACCAATCTTTTATAGCTTGTCAAAACAACCTCAAGAGGCATAATTACCCTCCTAAGATAAGTCTCATCCTTGAAATTATCATAAACCCATTGAGCATCCATTACATCATGCATTGTAACCATGTTATCTTTCTCACCCAAAATACCAGATCTCACCCTCCTAAGTTCTTGCATATGCCCACCAACACCAAGAATCAAACCCAAATGCACACACAATGTTCTAACATAAGTACCAGCTTCACAAGAAATCCAAAACACAACCAAATGTTTATCAACATCATACTCAAGAAGCTTACTCTCATAAATAGTCCTAATCCTAAGCTGTCTTTTCACAGCAGAAATCAACGGCGGCCGTTGAAACACAGCGCCGGTGAGCGTCTCCAGAGCCCGAGCCACCTTAGCAACATCGGGCACAGAAGAATGCAACCGCGCAATACAAACATACTCCTTACCCGCACCCTGTTGCGATTTCACGAGCCGCGTGGCTCGATCAATACACACAATCAAATTACCAGTAACCTTCGGGTCAAGAGTACCACTATGACCAGTTTTATCAGACCGGAGAATCCTTTTAATCCAAGCAACAACCTCATGCGAAGAAGGATTCGCCGGTTTATCAAGATTGAGAATACCATACCTGATGTACTCAGCCAGCGGCCGCTTGAGAGGGGAGAAACCGCACGGCAGAGGAGTGTAGTGACCGGTTCGCACATTGAGACGGTCGTAGTTCTTCAGAAGAATAGGCCATTGAGATGTATCCACAGGAGGAGTAAAGCTTTGAGGCTTTATCATGAAGTCGGCGACGTCCTTCTGCGGCTGCTGCTCGTCAGAACCTACCGCCGGTGACACTTCTTCATCCTTGCTTCTGTTCTTCTTCTTCTTCTTCTCCGAACGAGATATCTCAACTTCCGACATGGCTGAACCTCCGAAAGCTTAGCAGTAAGCTGCGAGTCTGCAGACTTCAACGAGGAGAGGAAATGGTTTTTCTCTAGGGTTTTAGAAGAGACGACTGTGGTTTTAGACGCTGATGCTAATATATATGGGCTTGTTGGGCTTCTTCTCCGTATTGGGCTCACAATTTAATGGGCTCGACTAAAAAACAATGAGGCCGAATTAGGGAAATAGGTATGCCAACAATTTGTCATCAAAATGGCTTAAACTATAATCAAAATTTAGTGTTTAACGTTTGAGGGTATTTTAGTCTAAAGTATCGTTTTAGATTATAGTATTTGGTCATTTTTTCAAATAAAAAACATGTTCAATTTTTTTTCAAAATTTTCCATTAAAAATTGTCGTTTGTATCGTTCTCTCGTTGAATTATGCAAGTGATATTGATAAAGATAACCAAAATTATGGATCATTTGTCCATTTGATCTTGCGTGTTGAAATAAAGATCTTCTAACATTTTGTCCATGTCATCGACTATAACTTTTTCAAATACTAAATATATCAGATCTAGAAAATCTTTCATATCTATACAATTTTAATTCTGGAAAATCTTTAAGATTTAAAAGAACGATGTCAGTCATTCCGTGAGCGCCAACGAGTCAAAAAAAAAAAAATAGGGGAACTATAAAAATAACTGAAATGAAATAGTGCAAGTAAAAGTAACTTCTATGTTTATAATACTATTTACAATGTGTTTGGACACAACTATCTGATATTTCAATGTTGGACCATTAAACTTAAACTCACTAAAAAAAGATTTTTCCGTAGAGAATCATGGGTATATACTAAAAAATAGTACACATCAATTCAAATCTTAAGGAGGGGATATAGGGTGAAAACAAAAGTAACAAACATCAATTAAATCGAAATATGTAAATAAAATTCAAATTAAAGTCTAATTCGGTACCGTAATTCAAATTAATTTTTCAGCCTATTAATGCTTATCAACAACTAAAATTTTTAGAGACAGACGTGAAAAAAATGATAATAACGCTCTCGATAATTTATAATGTATATATATATATTCGCAGTTACATGTACCTGTAATATCATATGGAGTATATGAGTATATACATAAGTCATCAATCTGTGAACGTCGAACAAATGACATTTAAAAAAAAAAAAAAAAAAAAAAAAAAAAAGGGTTAAGTTTACCGAGGAAAAACATTGTATTAATTACCTGCAATATTGAATTAGAAGATTTTCAAATTTTTCATCTTTCAAATCGATTTGAACCCCTCGTTGATCCTCGATTTTAAAACTGTCACTTTGAACAAAACTCTCTACCTCAACCTTCTTCATTGTTAAACGCTCGGATTGGGCTGAGAACTTCGACTCTCAAGTCTCAAAACCTCGTACGTTGTATTTTCGGTGCGAGCAAGGAGCTTCTCTTCTCCTTCAACCTTCGCAACAATTAAATCAAAATTAAAGCCTAATCTTGAACATTAATTCAAATGAATTTTCCAGCATACTGATGTTTATCAACAACTAAAATGTTTATAAGCAGTTGTAAGAAAATGATAAAAATTATGTCCTAAAAAACTTCTAGCGTGTATATATTCGTAGCTACATTTATAACAATGTACATGTAAGCATATCCTATGAAGTATATGTGTATATATCATAAGTCATTAATTCGTGAGCATTGGACAAATGATACTAAAAAAATAAAATTGGTATGCATGTTGAGTTTACCTGGTAAAACGTTCAATTAATTGTATCAGTACCTTACCACTTAATTAGGATATTTGCAAATTTTCATCTTTCAAATCGATTTGAAACTGTTAATGATTCTCAACTTTGAAACCCTCTACTTTGAACAAAACTACCTACATCTACCTTCTACATCCTACCTCTACTTTCTACATCGTTAAACGCTCGAATTGGACGGGAAATTTTGACTCTCAAAATCTTCTATGACTTAATTCCGGAGTGAGTAAAGATATGCGTCTCCTTCGACCTTCGTCTCTTTACATATTCGTCATTTCAACTTTGAAAAAAAAAGCATTTTTTTTATTTTCAAAATACGTGAATTTAGGATGGTTGTTAGTCATTATCAGATGATTTTTTTTACTCTTAAACATTTTCAAATCTAAGTTGTTGAGTTTTTTCGATGGTATCTCGCTTCCTTGAATGTAGGAGGGTTGCTAGTAATTTTTTTTTTTATCTCAAATTTTAATATCTAAGTTGTTGGGAATTTTTTCAAACAAAATAAATTTTCGGTTGTATGGTCTGGCCATAAATTACGTTATCTAGTAAGATATAATCGGAAAGACAATTCTCCACTCTCCACTTCTATAATTTAGGTAGCTATTAAATGGAAATACGAAACTTAGTTAGTTATATTTTATTTTAACTTTATAATTGGAGCCATTTATAAGAATTTTTCAAAAAAAGAATATTAAATATTTGATGACAAACGGCCCATAATTTTGGGGCATCTGTAGCAATATCCCATTATGCAATGGGCCTAATGGGCTAAGGTCCAATAATGAACGCGGTGTTGGGCTGAAATGTGGTTGGAGCCCATGGGGGAAAGTTGGCAATAATTGGAGAATCTATACTGTGCGGCCGTGCGTTGCCTTTTACTTTACAGCCGTAAGCAATTGACCAATGACTCAAATAGTTTCAGAAAAGGGAAAAGAGGCGAACGAGGTTGATGGCTAAAATGGGGGAAATTGGTCTAACGTTCGACACTTTTTTTGTCTAATAAAACAAAGGCATCATTATAATTTAAAGCACGTTTTAACTTTCCTTTTTCAAAAGAAAAATCGGTGGAAAATTAATTTTGCATAAATTGTTTAATTAAGTTGTGTATTATGCTCACTCTAACACTAATTATCTTTTCGAAGATTGATGGTTGAATCTCAATTTCTATAATCATTAAATGAAAAAAAAAACTGAGTTTTATTTAGTTGAACTTTTTTTTAGAGTGGAGGGAGATAAAAAAATTATAATTTTTTTTAAATGCATTATCGCCCAAATTTTGAAACAACAACGTAGGATGCATGAATGATTTAAAACTTGCACCTGTGCAACAACCACACACGGGGCATAAATTTAAATGCATTATTACCGCCCAATTTTTTTTAACCTAGATAGCTGAGGGGTTGATTGATCCTGCACTTGTGCAATCAACCACACATGAGGCATAAACGTTTTAAAATAATTTATCAAACAACCACTTGGTGCAACGGGTAACATAACACACCTAAATAGTTCAAGGGTTGATTGGTCCTGCACCTGTGCAAAAAACAACGCACGGGGCAAGACTTTAATGTATTATTACCGCCCAATTTTTTGTCAAACTGAGCATAACTCAATTGACATTAGGTTGTGCCTTTGACTAAGAGGTCATGAGTTCAATCTTCGTATTAATTAACATACCATTACAAAAAAAAAAATGTAACTTTTTAGTATTTTAAAATATGTGACTTTTACCTTTACAATTATAATGTTTTATGTTATGAGTTTAAGTTTACAAGACATTACTTTTGGTTCAACTCAAAATATAATATATTAATAGAGTATTGTTGTTTTGATTATATATCATAAATGTTTTCTTCTTTAAATGATTAGATACGTTATTCATTTTTCTGGTAACACATTTTTCAATGACAACTCAAGTATCTCTCAAATAGTATTTCGTCTGTCTACTATTTATTACACCGAGAAATTGCTCTCCATGTCAAATCATCTTTTTCAAAGAATAGGATATGTTCGATAGACAATGAAACAATATGACTTTCGATGATCTATTCATTTCAGAGAACATCATTTATATATTAGTTACAAATTCATAATTGACCTAACTACATACTAAGTTCGGATGTGTTGGGTCTTGAAAACCTAGGGGTTGATGTATGTATATAGTTTTCTTGAGTTCACAATGTAAGAACGCATTATTTACATGAAGTTGGTGAATAAGTCATGCTTTAGAGAGAGTCAAACTAATAACAATGTGAATAGTTGCTGGTTTGACCACCAGACTAAAAGTGTCGCCACAATCCACTTCAACCTGTTAGTTTTGCCATCACCTACAAGACAAGCTTTATGTCTCTCAAAAGAACCATATGAATGTTCTTTATGTCGAAAAAATCACATAGACCGAATTACATTAACATTAGGTGGACGAGGTACCAAATATCACGTCTTATTTTTAATAAGAGCATCATTATTCATCGTCCATAGCCAATTTCTAATTCGGGTCATTAAGGGCAAGCACGAGGTTATGAGGTAGGAGTGATTTGGTAACATGAGTTAGGAAATTGTATTTGGTGTTTGATTTAAAAATTCTACGTTGACTTCGAGTAACTGGTACGTGGCCTGAAAAACAAGCGGGTTGGACGGGAGAGTGGGTCACGACTGGTGAGCTTGAGGTGTTTGGCTCAAGCGATGTTGGGCCACCAGTAGGATCATGGGGAGTGGGAGAGGGAGAATAGATGGGTGTTGGCGAACTAGGGTTATTTGAGGAGGCCAAATTGTGTAGTATATGAGGAGTGACACCATCATTCAAAAAATTGTATGTTTGAGGTGATGAATTATGCACTTTACGAAAAGAAAAATGAATTTCATAAAAAATAACATGGTGGCTTAGTATGATTTTATTTGAGAATAAATCATAGCAATAGCAACGATGAAGAGATGGATATATCCAAAAATACACATGGTGTGAAGCAGAGTTAATTTGTGAAGGGTAGTAGATGGAAAAGAAGGGTGACATAAACAACAGAACACTCTAAGAATAGAGTATGATGGGTCTTTGTAAATATAGATAACTTCTAGAGGAGATTGGCAAATTAATTGTTTATTTGGAAGAATATTGAAAAAACAAATTGTCACTTGTAATGCATGATACAAAAAAGAATTTGGTAAAAAAATATGAGCAAGTAAATAGTTTTATAAATAAACTGCTTTAATTGTTTTTTTTTTTTTTTTTTTCTAATTTGTAATGCACAGTGTCCTTATCTTAGAACTTTAAAACAACAATATTTTTTTATAAATAAATTACATTTTACTATATTTTTATAAATAGTTTTAAAGATTACGATATTAAATAAAATTCAATAGCCCATTTTAATACATGATTCAATTAGATGAAAATTAAAATAGTCCCTCGGAGTAAAAATGAACATTTCACTTTAGATATTTGTTTTTTTTGTTTTGTTTTTCTTTCTTTCTATTATTAATGTATGGACACTGACAGATTCTCTAATATTATTGTTTTTTTGCTTTTAAAATGATGGGTGTATAATAAATTGTCTGTATACGTGAATAATATTTTTTTATAATCAAACATTGTGAGATGAAGATTGAATATTAACTTTTAAAATATTTTTTTAATACAACAAATACAAAAATTCAACATCATAAAAAATAGTATACGCTTACTTTTGCTTTTGAAATATAAATTAGTGTGGAATATAGTTTTATGTAAATGTTTTTGAAAAATTATAACATATTTTAATTTAGAGTAAAATAATTAAAAATAGGATTGATTTTACAAACAGCAATCAGACCTAAAATAATTATAAATTTAAAAAAGTTTAAAATATTTTGCAAATATGACATAAAAATCAGTGACTATCATTGATTAACTTTATAACTATTACTAATAGATTTATGACTATTACTGATAGACTTCTATCACTGACTAAATTCTATAAAAAAAACTACTATCAACGATAAACTTCTATCAGCAATAAACTTCTATCAGCGATAGACCATATGATAGAAATTGCCATATCCGCAATTTTTTTTAAAAATGTTATATTTTTAATTATTTTATTTTAAATTGACATTTGTTACAATTTTCCTTAAAAAATAACATTTTTTTAAAAAATATTGCGTATATGACAATTTCTATCATATGGTATATCGCTGATAGTAGTTAATCACCTCAGTTTGTTTATAGAATTTTGTCAGTGATAGAAGTCTATCAGTAATAGTCATATATCAACCATATAATCTACCAGTGATAGTCACTAATTTTTTTTTGTAATATTTACAAAATGTTTTAAATTTTGTTAAATTTATAATTATTTTGAACCTATTCTGATTTGTGCAACCAGCTCAATATTTTTTTTTATGTGTAAATATTACATTTTTTTTTAATTGTAATTTTAAAAAGTTGTCAAGAAATTTATATATTATATAGTAATAAAAATAAAATATTTGAGATTGGAGGAAGAAAATACAAAAGGTAATTGGTTAAAACAAAAAAAAAAAATACTTTGTTGAAATTCTCCCCGTCGTGAAAGGGACAGCATAATCATATCCTGCATGAGAGTATGAGTAGATAATATAAAATAATACAAATTGCCCAAAATATCCAACACTGACGTCATAATTAAAAAAAATTAAAAATAAATAAAAAGTTGCCCGTAACTTTGGCGGGCAGGTTCAAATTACGAGGCAACTTCAATTTCAATATCACTCTCTTCCTTCCCATTCACGCCTGCAATTCCCCCACTGATCTTCCATTGATAAACCTGGTGAGTGAGCTTCTTCTCGAGCTCCTCTCCATGTTCTAGGAAGGCGATTCTTGATTTCAAGTTGCAGAGGGAGGGGGAATGGGCCAGGGCTTGAGCTGCGCAGACCGCCATGAAAGTGGATTCTTCTTCAGAGCTCTGCAGAATGGAGATATCGATGTTGTTCGAGCTATGGTGGAAACCGATCCGTCTATCTTAAACAACACCACCAAACATCAGAGATTATCCGCCCTACATCTGGCGGCTGCCAATGGACAGATCGATGTGAGTTTTTGAGTTTGAGTTTGATTTTGAGTTCGAGTTCAAGAAATTGTTTCTGGACTTGTTTATTTAGTTGTGTATTTGTTGATGAATGATAGATTCTTTCCTTGGTGTTGGACTGGAATGCGAATCCCGATATTCTGAATCGGAATAATCAGGTTTTTGATTCGTTTGATTCAATTTGTGTTTTGATTTTTGAACTCTTTGGCAGTTCAATTGAATCGATTCTTGTTTTCGGTTGATTTAGACTCCTTTGATGCTGGCTGCAATGAGTGGGAAGATTGCTTGTGTTCAAAGGCTGATCGAAGCAGGAGCTAATGTGCGTTAATTTTGATTTGGGCGATTTTCAGAAGTTTGTTTCTTATTTTGATGAAATTTTGTTTACTGGTGTCTGTTTGATTTCTGTAGATATTGATGTTTGATTCTATACATCGAAGAACCTGCTTGCATTACGCAGCTTTTTATGGACATACAGATTGTCTGCACGCGATTCTTTCTGCTGCTCATACCACTCCTGTATCCGACTCTTGGTTAGATGATTTCTTCTTCTTCTTGCCGTGTTCGATTTCAAGTTTCGGTTTCGTATGATGAGTTTTGAATTTTAATTGACTGGAAATGGAAGGGGGTTTGCGAGATTTGTGAACATTAGAGATGGGGATGGTTCAACTCCTTTGCATTTAGCCTCCAGGCAGAGCCAACCTGAGTGTGTTCGTATCCTTCTTAACAATGGTGCTCTTGTTTGTGTCTCCACTTGCAGGTATGAGGAATGATTTTTCATTCTTTCATTTTGAGCATAGCCAAAGAATGATGGTTTGTTGTTTTTGATGGAGAAACTATATTGTGAATATGTTATATGCAGTTGTTCAGCTAGTTCGCCACTTCATTTAGCTGCCCGCGGTGGTTCGTTGGAATGTGTTCGAGAATTGCTTGCTTGGGGAGCTGATAGGTTTCAGTTTGACTCATATGGGTAAGCTTCAAGAAAGATTTATGATTAGTTTGACATATTTGGTTATCAAAATCTTAAATACCATAATCTTCTTGCGTATGGAAAGATGTCATGAAGGCAAAATTGTCGAATGTCGAATGTCGTCGACATTTTATTTTTCCTTAGAGACAACTCAAATGCCAGCTCAAAATCGAAAGAGTTGTCATTCTCAAAGTTCTTCTGACTTGATTAGATTCCTTTGCACACTCGGGATTTATTGTTGTTACAATTCGTCCTTGGTTCGGTAGGGTAATGTGAGACGGGTGTGACAAAAATAGTTTTCAATGTTAAACATTACATCTATGCAAGGAAACAAAGATCTAGACGTTATTGAAGATGATCCTTGTATGAATCATTTCAACTAAGAAATCAAGGATATCTAGATAAAAAAAAATTAAACTCTGTGATCATGTAGGCTTGCAAATATCAGACCTCTAAACTTTACTTCTCCATTACCAATTGAAGCCTTAAGCAATATATAATCAAGTTATCCCCATGCTTCTCTTAGAACAGACACAATTTAGAAGTAAACAATAGACCTCCTAATGAAGTTTTCTCAAGGCATCAGCTTGACCATTTGCAGGAGAATACCATTTACCGTTGCTTTGAAGCATAAACATCAAACTTGTGCAGCTTTATTGAACCCTTCATCACCAGAACCTCTCGTCTGGCCTTCACCTTTGAAGTTGATCATTGAGCTAGATCCAGATGCAAAAGCTTTGCTAGAAAAGGCTTTGATGGATGCAAACATGGAGAGAGAGAAGGCCATATTGAAGGAAACATTCATCACACCTCCATGTCCTTTGCAATCCGATGTCGACATCGATGCTGATATTGACGATGACTTAGCATCTGAGGTAATACAACCACACTGTTCCTTTTAGCTTTTCTGTTCCTTGTAGCTTTTTTGTCGAATAATTTCAAGTCAGGTGTCAGAATGCAATGAATCTGAAAAGGAACTTGCTCGACTGATAGGATTTCCTCTCAATGTTCTAGTTTTACTTTTTGGTCTACTACTCTAATGCTTGTATTTCGAGTTCTGTAATAATTTTGGCAAAGTCGATTACTCGTCAATTAAGTATGCACCGTTCTTATGTTCTTATGTTACTTGTGGAAATCCTTCCGAACAGGCAAGCGAAACAGAGCTGTGCAGCATATGCTTTGAACAAATGTGCAATATTGAGGCTCAACCATGTGGCCATAGAATGTGCGCCCATTGCACATTAGCTTTATGCTGCCACAAGAAGCCTAATCCAACAACAGCTTGTCCAACAGCCCCTGTTTGCCCCTTTTGCAGAAGCAGCATCACCCAGCTTCTAGTTGCTGAGGTGAAGAGTAATGACAATGTAGTCCAAGAAATTTCCCCCTTGAAACTGAAGGGATCGAGAACATCGAATTTCAATGATGAAAACAGCAGCTTGAAGAGCTTATCTGCCCTGTTTGGGAAGTTGAGTGAACAAAATCCAGGGTCATGTATCAAGTCTTAAAAGAAAGGCCTTACCTTACCAAATAGATGATCCAGCGGATATGGCAACCACAGATTCACTTGGAAACAAAGGAGTATATGATTTTCACTTCACCTATAGAGCATCAATATTTGGATGTACTGAGGCTGCCACCCAATCTAAAGGATGTAAGGGTCGGGTCGTGCGGTGCGATGTGGGCAAACGTTCGAGAAGGTTCGTTTGCCTCGAGTTATTATTATTATTAAATTTTGTTTATCATCGTCAGTTATTTACATCGGGTTCTTGAGCCACTAAACTTGCAATTATAGCAAATTTATACAACCACTTGAAGTTTTTTCTTCTATCATATGCTAACAGATACGAAAAAGCTAACCATGGCCATTTAAGATTTTAGGGACAGTTAAAAAACACTTTTTGGTCTCTCAACTTTTGTAGAAGTAACAATTTAAACCCTGGTCTTTCAAATGTGTAACAATTTAGTCCTTAAACTTTAGCATGTGACAATTTAGTTCTTATACTTTCAAATTTGTAACAATTTAGTCCATACCGTGAAAAATCTCATCAAAATTAAGTGTCAATTTTTATTACGTAATGACTAGCCTTTGTAGTTCATAAACACATTTAGTGTCTAATTAGTTTATCGAATTACATGTAAAAAATTCAGGGACTAAATCGTTACAAACTAAAGTTCATGAAAATTTGGGACTAAATGTAGCTTAGTAACTTGGCAGTAAATGGACTGAATGTAGCAGCTACAAATGCCTTGATTTGTCTGATCCAAACACAATGCTCAATGATGATTATGATAAGTTCCTACAAATCAAATGGTCGAATGAAACAAATGACCATTTAAACTTTTGACATGCATCATTTTCCCATGAAGAAAAAGGTGTATTGAATTGAAACAATGCATTCAAATGCTATTGTACGAATCAAAGAAAGAATCATTTAATCAGTTGGCAATATAGACATGAAAAGAGTAGAGGAATCCCTTGACTGTTACCATCTTGAACAAGTTCTCCATCTGATCTTTTGGTTCTCTCCTCGACCACCGGTGCAAATGACGACACGGGAGCAACTTGATCACTCGAAAACAAAGAGTTCGTTCCAGATACAGGACGAATAGGCGAGTAGTCGTTTGGTCCATACATGGTCGGGTTGTGGATCCTGTGATTTCTTGCAGCTCTCGAGTGCTCGAGTGAAGGGGAGCTGCTCAAGCTCACAGCATCGGAGCGGAGTTTAATGCATAAAGATAAGGAAAACAACCATGGCTTGGACTTGTACTTCTTTTTGTCTTCAAATGTTTCCACCTTGTTTCCTTTTGTTGATCTTCTTGATAGCTCAAGAATGCTGGAGACACCAATGAGACTCCCAAGCGTGATGCTCTTGTCATGGTAGAATGATCCAGTTGACTAAAAACCAATTATCTAAAGGAATTTAGCAAAAACAGAGCCAAAAAAGACAATACCAAAGCTTTTGTACAAATTATAGGGGAATTTTGACCAACTACCCTAAAAAATTGAGCTTAAATAGTATTCGACCTAGTTTTTTAAAATATATTTTTTTAACATTTTTCGAACATTTTATTATTATTATTAATATTTTCTATTCGTCTCTCGTCCCCTCTCCCTCTCGCTTTCTCCTCCCCTCCTCCCTCTCACATGTTTAGCCGTCGCCTCCACTATCTTTTTCCTCTCGCGATGGTTGTCCTTTGTACGACTCTTTTGAAACTGGCAAACCACCGTCGTTGAAACTCCCGAAGGTTTAAAAGTTCTATGCCCTAGTTTTCTTTTTTATTTCCTCTCTCTACTAAATTGTTTCCACGGATCTTGAGTTATTTTGTCGAAATTTTCTTGAAACACCACAATCACCAACTTCTTTACACGAGAAAATGTCATCTTTGTTTCAATAGCTTTCGTCTGTTATTAGACCAAATCGGGAGGTTGAAGACAAGAGAGTGCCCGAGCGAAAATAGGGAGCCAGATCGAGAGCGAGAGCAAGAGGAAAAAGAAAATTAAAAAAAAAAAATATTTGTTGACACAAGCAAAGTTCGAAAACCTTCTTTTAAAAACCCGAGTCAAATATCGTTTCGGTAGAGTTTTTTAGATCATCCCTACAAAAGATCCCAAATAATATGAAATGGCCTAGTTGAGCTCTAAAGAAAATCAATACACATTTTGAAAAAAAGGGTAATGTGCTTCCTCACAAACAAGTTTCCAACCTCTCTTTTTTACAACATGTTGGGGTGAGGATTGAACCTAAGACCTTAGGGAGTCGATACATCATGCGGTTGAGCTATGCTCTTGTTAGCACGTTTTCAACCTCTTTTTTTTACAACATGTTGGGGTGAAGATCGAACCTAAGACCTTATTGTCACTAGGCAATACAGCCGTTGAGCTATGCTCTGCACGTTTTCAACCTCTCTAATGCATACGAAGTTAAAAAAGACATTGGAGTAAAGTAAAGGTAACAGACCTCAGTATCAAGATCCGAGGAAGAATCAGTGAAGGAACTGGGAGAATGAGTTCGCAAAGTATTGAAAGAAACCGACGCAGAGAGATCACGATTTCCCGCCAATCCAACTCGAGAGTTCATAAGCCGCAACCCTAATGGCCATCCATCTTCCTACATTCACAAATCAAAATTAGGGCAAAATTAAGCACTCAAAATCTCCACACAGAAAGAGAGAAAAGTACCTGTTGAGCCATGGTTGAATTTGAGAGCAGCAAGTGGAATGATAAGTAATTATTCTTGAATCAGTTCAGAGTTTCAGAGATACGACGAGGAGTCAAATCCGGCGATTCCATAATCGAATTGAAGAGGAAGTGCAATAATTAAAGCGAAGCAGAATGGACAAGGAAGAAATTGCAAGAACTGTAAATTATAGAGGAGAAGAATGTACGAATGTTCTTGCAATTTGCATCACATGGCTGTCGAAGGACGCCATTGGCATTTGGCTCTGCAAGATCGAGAGAGAGAATTTGAAGTGTGAAGAAATGCAGTTTTCTGTGGAGCAGACATGGGAGAGGGGAAATTGCTAAGAGCAAAACATTAACAAAATTGACCCGTCTCCCAACAAAATATTAAAAGTGACCGGTTTGAGGAAATGGGGGTGTGAAATTATACATATGCCCTTCAAGAAGGAAACTTGAATGTGTCTATGCGATCGCACAGCCTATGCCATGACATAGGCTATTTTAAAAAAAAAAAAAAAAAAAAAAAATCTTTTTCTTTCCTTTTTTAAATTGGATTTTTGTTTTTTGTTTTTGGTTTATGGGTAGTGATAAAATTTTGAAATTTATAGAGAAAATAAATGAGCTTGTGGAATTTCATTGTCAAGATCTGCATGCAGGGTTTGTAAATGAAGAAGAAGAAGATTAGATGGATCATACACAGATCTGGAACCAACAACAACAAAATCAAGATCAAAATAATCATCAAAATTTTCATTCTGATGATGATGATACTCTAATGTTCTACTCGGATTTCTCTCCGCTGCCTGATTTTCCTTGTATGTCTTCATCTTCTTCGTCATCTTCGATCCCCGCCCCGGTCAAGGACAAGGCTTTGGAGTGGCTGAGGAGTAATAAAGAGACGGTTTCTGTTGATGATTTGAGAAATGTGAGAATCAAGAAATAGAAGTTTGAAATAGCCTATGTCATGGATTTACTCGAAGATAGCAATGAGTTTTTCGTCTTCTGTTTTCAATTTTTTTTTTTTTTTTTTTTTTTTGTAAGAAAAAGAAGTTTGAAATAGCCTATGCCATGGCATAGGCTGTGCCATGGCATAGACTGTGCCATGACATAGGCTGTGCGATGGCATAGACTGTGCCATGGCATAGGCTGTGCGATGGCGTAGGCTGTGCGATGGCATAGGCTGTGCCATGGAAATTGCCTATGCCATGACATAGGCTGTGCCATGGCATAGGCTGTGCGATGGAAATTGCCTATGCCATGGCATAGGCTGTGCGATCGCATAGACACATTCAGGTTTCCTTACTGAAGGGCATATGTATAATTTCACACCCCCATTTCCTCAAACCGGTCACTTTTAATATTTTTGTGGGAGACGGGTCACTTTTGATAATGTTTTGCTATGACAGGTCACTTTATGCAATTTCCCATGGGAGAGCTGGTGGGAACGAAAGGACATGAGAGAATAATTTTGCCTAAATTATACCCGAACTTTTCAAAGTTTCATTTTAGCCCTTGAAATTTGAAGTTTGTTTCGAAACAATCTTTGAGGACTTTTACCGTTAAATTCATGGACGGAAAATTTTGTGTATGTTTATATGTTGTTTAACTTAAATCTAAACACATACCAGAAGTAAATTTGAGGATTTGGGTTTGGAAAAAAATCATAAACGAAAAAACAAAAGATCGGAAGCGTAGAGTTAAAAGAAGGAAGACGACAATAAATATGATTCACGAATGTCAGATGTCACGTGTCTTTATTTTTTTTTCTTCCATATATGTGTTTAGATGTGTTCAGTACACAAACTTTTTCGTGCATGAACAACAAAAGTTTACCGGATTTGTTTGAACAAACTTCAATTGTGATTAAAAAAAAAAACACTTGAGTTTTGGCCATTGTTTCAAAAATAGTCTTATGTTTTTTTTCGAAAGTTGTAATATTACTTTTGATCTTTCATGAACGATTCAAAACCATCTTTGAAGCAAAAAAAAAAAATTGTTAGAATGTTGGACAATGAACGGAGTAGCCGAATGTTATTCTTTTGGCTTTAATTCACGCAAACATTTCAATCACCGTTACGTCGGTCTAGGCCATCACCACATCAAATTTTAGTCCAACATTATTTAACTTCTACTCTAAAATTAGTTTTAGTTTTGAAACATTTTATGAAAAGGGAAAATAATATTGCAACTTTTTGAAGGAAAGTAGGTATGTTTAAAACCATGGACAAAGGTTTAAGTGTAGAATTTTGGTACTGCCATCTGATTTGAAGGTGGACTAATAAGCAGTGGAGGGCCAGAGAAGGAATGCACTCCAAATTCTCTTTTCGCACAATGACTATTATACCCTCCTTTGTTTTCTTCTTCAGCTACTTTCAAAAGGTTTATTGTGGTAATTTTCGTTTATCAACAGTCATTCTTCTACCATAGAATATTTTCCAACTACCAGTTTTAGATTATATCATATGTCCAAAACATCAATGTATCAATATTATTGTTCTTAAGTTTGGTATCACTACTTACGATAATTGACGTGTAATATTTTTTTAGTCTCAAGTTTAAATTTTTATATATATATATCCAAATTTTGAACAAAATTCTAAATCATTTAATATGTAAGCTTCAAATTTTCAACCACGATACATGAAATTTCGATTCTAAGTTACATGTATATAATATAAGTTAAATATGTTATTTACTCCTTGAGAATTAGTATAATAATATTTATAATAGATTCATATTCAATAACAACCATCCATTTCGGGTAGGATAAGGTACTTGAACATATGAATCAAATAGTTTTCTATTTTATGAGTAAGACATGTCTATTTTATCAAGATAAAATGTAAAATATTTTCAACTCAATTAATAAAATATATTGTCAACAAAACATTGTATTTAATATTTATTGATAATAAAAAACTTAACGGAAAAATAAAGAGTGAATGAGATTTTAAAAAAATTAAGAATAATTTTTTTTTTAATTTTAAATATGTCAAAAAGACTTATTAGACATAAGAAATTTATAAGATATTTTTAAAATATAAGAATTAAATAGACATAAAATTAAAGGAGTGAATACTTTAAAACACTTTTCAAAGTTTACGAATCAAATAATCACACTCTAATTTTTACCAACTTGTAATTTAACCTATAAACAATTCAATTTCACCTGCAAGTGAGGGAAGAGAAAGGAAAGTATAGGATACCTGGGTCTATTTTCTCCATTAATTTATACTTTTCAGGAATGCATAAAAAAGGAAGCACTTTCACTTGAAGCAGTTCCATTTTCCTTTTTGGTCCAATGGCCAGAAATCCATCCAACTCAAGCTCTAACAAAAATTCAAGTGTATCATCACTAAACCAATGGCCTCCACCGACTGAGGAATAATGATAAAAGTGACCCATAGCCAGCATCCAAGAAACTAACAGTCAATTCCCACCAACTGAGGAGTGGGGGACCAATATCATTACATTATTACATATTGTAATGTCAGTACATAAGAATAGGTTCAACCAACTAAATCACTTTCTATAAAAAGATATGAAAGTTTTACCAAATATAAGAAAATGCCTACAACATTACAAGAAGTGATTAACTTCTCTCTGGTTGTTCCTTGAGATCTCTGCTTGGTTACAACTTACATTCAATGAACTTTTGTGGTTATGTTTGTTGTTAGAGATTGCCCTCATCTAACTCCTAATACAGGTTAGATTGTGGCTGGATGAATCTGGCAAGTCTTCACTTTTGGCCCTGGCATGCACCCGGTCGATACTCTCCAATGCCGAGTAGGTCCTGAAAATGTTTAAATATGTATCAACATGAGCATAGCTCAGCGATAATTGACATGTACTTCTTCTTTTGAGGTCAGAAGTTCAAATCACGTCTAATGTACTAAAAAAAACAAAAAAAAAAACAAAAAAAAAAAAGAAAAAAGAAAAAACAGAAAGAAAAAAAAGGTTTAAATCTAAGTGCTTAAAGCAGAATCACAACTACTGGTAATGAATCTAGCAGGGACTTGGAACATGTAGCATTTTTATCCAATCCAAACCATGCTACATACAGAGTGAAAGTTGTCGAGAATATGTAAAAACGGTTAAATATATATATATATATATACTCAAGTCAAATTTACAAACTTAAGTTTTTAAATAGTTTGTCAATCTGAGCATAGCTCAACTCGCTAAGGCATTTTTTGTGCCCTCGATCAAAAGGTTAGGTTCAAATTCCCCCACACCCACTTGTTGAACTCAAACATAAATTTTTTTTTAAGAGTTTAATGGTAATTTAATACAGTAGAGGAGGGGGGGTTTCATGTTCAAAACTCCTGCAATGTTTTTCCTTCTGAATTGATGTTGAAAATTCACGTGTTAAACTTCATGAACTGAATTAATATTTGAGCTCAAGAAAAGAACTATAAGAAATATATACAAAAGAATTTCAGTTAGTAAGAGGGAATATCGAACTAAGAAATAAATTCTAGAAGCTAAACTAATGGAAAGATCCTACGACATGGTAGATCAGTGACCTTTTTAAAATAAGTCCAAACCATTAGGACCCTTAGTCACCAAACCAAGGAAGCTTTTTCATTTAGTGATAATTTAACTTACAAGTTTTCTAACATTGATCTATTTCCAACAGAAGATGAATTGCAATAAACTAAGCAGCCACTTGGGAATTCTTAAAATTAAGCAACTATTAGAAAAACAAATTCGGATAAGTGGGTTGTGAGAATTAATGACTTACTTGGCAGGCCTTATTCTTTGCCCTGGTTTCTGCTGTGCTAGGAATATCATGATTTGGTTTTATAAATCTCTTCTCACGCCGATCACACGAGCCCCATCCATCACAAAATCTACCACCTCTAATATTGATAAAATGAATTTAAGACTATAGATTATAGCACATGGAAATAGCTTAATAAGAATAGAATAATGGATAAGTTATTAAGTCCCATCCATAAACATACTGCATATATGCTCGAACAACAAACTCAGCACGCTGGACATTGCGGTTGTCGTCAAATTCAATTGTCTTGTCCTTAATTTCAAAAGAGAGATTGAAATAAAATGATATCTTCCTCCATCCTGTATAAAGTAAACTGCCCCTGTTACATCTATTTTTCCATGTAATGAAAGGACATAGTAAAGTCTGATTTCTCGACCTGATTTTTTTATGAAAGGGTTCCCAGCAATCATAGTAAAGTCTGATTTCTCTAAAATCTGTACATTGAGATTGTCGAAGAATATATAATTTAAATAATATTTAGAGACATACAAATAAATCACTTCACGAGATTTCAGAAAGGTAATTGCCAATCAAAATATAAATACTTATAATAAGACATGGGACTTTCAGCATGTGTTAATGCGAGCTGAACAACTATGCTAAATTACTTAATCTACATAACTTAAAAAATAATCAATAAAAATTTATGAAGGTAGTAGCATGGCCATTAGAATGAAAATATTAGAAATATTATTTAATATCCCTGAGTGTCCGGCCAATTTGCGTGCACCTCGACTATTCTCACGGGACAACCGCTTGACTCCTACATTTGGTTGTCAAGGAAACTCGTAAGATATTAAATCCTAGGTAGGTGGCTATCATTGCTTGACCATTTCTTCTAAGTCATTTATTATTTACATAGCCCTTATTGACTACTAGGTCAACCCACGGTGGTTAAGTATTAGAAATATTATTAGGATATTAGTAATTGTCTTAACAGTAGTATGAAAAGAAAGAAAGTAAGTGCTTTTTCATGTTGGCTAAGCAAATTTAAATTGGATTTTACCATGATATAAACCATGCTTTGGTTTCGTTAGGTTCCTTTTCAATCCTCACAGTAAATTTGTCTATCGCCTCCACTAAAACGAGCCAACAATGACTTCCCATGGCCACGAAATATTTCACACCAGCCTGTTCTGAATTGAGACATGGTAACATGCTATACTTTTGAAAGCTTAACATCATCTTTATGACAGATGAGAGAGCAAACGTTTTCTATTGTCTTTTAACTAGAACTTGAAAAAACCTACAGCAATAAAACTCGTTTGCTTCTATTGTCTTTTAACTAGAACGTGAAAAAACCTACAGCAATAAAACTATTGCTCAACATTAGAAATTAATTTAGATTATGACCTTGACATGATGTGATTCCACCCTCTTCAGTGCTAAATTCTTGGATTCCCACGATGTTTTTTTTTCTTATATCTGTGAGTGTTCGGACCAGCTTGAGCGCACCTCGACTAATCTCACGGGACAACCGAATGACCGCACTACATTTGGTTGTCAAGGAAACTCGTAGGGTATAAAATCTTAGGTAGGTGGCCACCATGGTTTGAATTCATTTTCAAGTCCCTTATTGATAACTAGGCCAACGGCCAACCCCAGAGGATGGTTGTTGCTAAATTCTTAGATTCCCACAATGTATATTCTATCACAAAACAAAACACATATTCCTGAATGCTATCCTATAATTGCCTGTTCAATTGAAATTTGTTCAAACAGAGCCTTGGTTTTCGAAAGGAAAGTATCATATGGAAATGAAAACTAAACACAGAACTAAACGGATCAAGAAAATACCGCCATAGCCGCATTTTGATAATCCTTAAAGAGAGAGACTGAAGGGAACTGCCCAGAGAGGCTATGCCTCGTAATTTCCTTCTCCACGTTCAGCCCACTTCTACTAAAATCTGGAGAGCCTTCAGAACCAGAAGCAAACTGCGGCGACAAGTAAGCTTCAGGAGACAAATATACCGGCGCCGGCGGAGTCCGTAGCGCGTTGTTACAGACAACTGCAAGAGGACTGCTCTCACTCACTTCCGATGCACAAGTCCTTGCGATTTTCCGAGGAGGTTGAAAAACCCAAGGCTCTTGCTCAACTTCACCCTCTGCAAAAACCCTAGAATTCCTCTGCGCTTGGTACGGAGTTCTAGGGCTTTTCGGGAACTTTGGCGGCGGTGAAGGGTTTGATTTGTTGATGCAATTAAGAGCTAGAGATGACTTACGAGATTTGGAGGAGGAGGAAGAAGAAGCTGCAGCTGCAGCAGCAGAGTCGATTACGGCCCACAAAGCTGCGTCGTCGAAATCTTTGTCGTCGATTGCTGAGTATTTGATTGGGAACGCCATTGTAGTGGAGATTTGAAGTTCGGAACGGCGAATTCAATGAGAAATTCGCTTATTTGAGAGGGAAGAAACTGAAATCAAAACGTTGAAGTCGTCGGAGAAGGCTCATTCGCCATCTCCGGTTCCATCTGAGCGATCTGATTCTGAAGCGACCACTGGCCGGAAAGAAACTAGCGGGAATTGACAGTTTGAATTCTGGAGACGCGCATCTAAAACGGCGTCGTTCGGCTTTAGCTTTTCTCGATATTTTACCGTATTTTCCTCCCATTTTTTTTTTTTAAGTACATTGGGGGTGGGGGATTCGAACCACAGACCTCTTGGTCATCAAGATATACATGTGCCAGCTAAGCCATGCTCGCTTTGACAATTTTCCTCCCATTTTTACTATTGAATTTATTGTATTTTTTCTTAATGAATATGTATTAGTTTTTTTTTTAGTTCAACCATTACTTTGAGGATTGAATCTCCGACTTTAATAGGAGTATGAAAAATCACTTGTTTACTCTCAAAATACAATAGTTAAACTTAATTTTATAAACACATAAATGTTAATTATTTTTTTTAATAATGCATAAACATAAATAAATAGCTTCAAAATAGATAATTTTCTAATACCGTCTCGGGATAGATCTGTGGGGACTAAGGAGTCTCCAAAGTTTTCAATTTTTTTTTTATATATGTAAGCAAAATTTTTGCCTAAAAATATATAGTATTAGTAATTTAAACAAAACATCCCCTTTCTAGGTTAACATAATATATTATGTTGCAATGGACTGTCTTACATTAGCTTAATTGCTATTTATGCCATCATTTCTATATTAAATGAAAATAATTTTGTATTTCATATGCTCAAGTTCATACGTACGTCCTTTGCAAGCTCAACTTCGAAGGAAGGAGAATTTCACTTTAGAAGTTTTGCAATTGAGAAGTAAGTATAAATAAATAAACACCTTGAGGAGCTTGCAAGAGTGGTTAGTGTGGAGAAATACTCTCCATTCCCCCACATGTGTGCTACCTTCATGCCGATTCGGTTAAATTGTGCCATGTGTGAAAAAAAATATTATTTTTATCACCCTTCCTTTTAAAATATGACATTTTATTATCGTTTTAAATTAATGTTGAAATCAATTTTGAGACGATCTTAGTTTTTTATAAATTCGTAACTCTTCAAGTAAATGTATGAGGGTGTTGTGTTAACTTTGGGGAGCAACCGACGAAGAACGATTAACACCAAAATCGTATCGCAATTGTTTATTTTCAATAACATGTGTTTGGTAACATATTTATAAAAATGGTTGTAGTTACAGGATAATATTATATTGAATATAAATTATTATTAATTAACTTTTTTTTAATCTTTTTTTAATATTAGGATTGAACTTAGAATCTCTATCAAGGGTAACTTTATGTCAATTGAGTTATACTCATTTTGACAATAATTAATTAACTTACCACATATTTTATGTTATAAATTTTGTATAATTATTATTTTACAATACCATATACTCTATAATATATACATATTTAATTTTAACAAAATAAATTTTATATTATATATATATAGGGTTATATCTACAAACATAACAATAGAGTCGAAAACTGGGTGGCGGAAGAAAAGAAGATTTGTGGTCGGATATAAATATATATATCAAACATATGAAGTAGTCAAGAAAATATATCAAATTATACCCAATATAGAAATAAATATACGTTGATATTTGGATTTTTAACGAGCATGTAAATTCATACCCAGCATATAAAATTGCTACAAACAATAATGCTTTTTTTTTTCTTTTAATTTTTGAATTTACAGGCACAAAATTTTGGACCGCTCCCTTCGGTCGTGCTCCATCGTTGGACCATGATTGTCGTGGTCAATCAGTACTGCACAAGAAAGGAAAAGGTAAACTTGCACCGGTGTGGGACTAGGCCCACACAGTTCCCATACTTAAGTCAGAGAAGTCTGAGCATAAGTAGGAGTGGTAGTGTGTAGAGGATTGCGTAAAGTTACGCATCTATTACGTACCTCCCCCACCCTTGAACATGAGGGGTATTTATAGGTAGTGAAAAGGGAGAGTTTCCCGGACGATTCTGCTGGTCCACCATCACGTGAGTCCTTGAACCGGGGTGAGGAGGTATGGAGCGATCGGAGTCGACCCGTGTACCTTGTCAAGATGAGGGTAACTGTTGTCCCTCGATTTTTGAATGGATTGGGGGCGCGCTGTACCACTGTCCCGTCAGGTGAGTTAGGGTGTCTTGTCGATCACTTCTCACGTTGATCGAGAGGCAGCCTGACAACAACGAATTCTCGGGTGAGCTGTTAAGTTCGGACCCTCGGAGTTCTGGGGTCGGCCCCAGATTATTGACTCGTCTGATGTTGGTGTCGTGGCCTCGACTTCTTGGAGAAGCGGATCGTGACATCAACGGCTTACCTCAGGCTGAAGTAGCCCGTAACAACATTAATTACAAAAATAACTTAATTCTACGCATAATTATGGAAAATCTCTCATTTTAATTTTCTTATTTTCGAACTTATATTATTTACAACATAATTTAATGGACACATAAATTTAAGTCTATTTCGAGCTCCTAAATCCTATCTGACAAAGCTGTAATTTTTATCAATAAGACTATAACGAGAACACGTAGTTATCCCTTGGGCCAACCGTCTACAGTCGAATGTAAGCCCATGAGGCCAGTTATATGGGCCGTCACAGTCTCAACAAATCTGTTTTGTCAAATTTGTATTTATAATTGTAGCTATACTATATACGCAATTTCCTAATATGCCATAATTTTAATACCACGATAAAAAATAAAAAAAGTTTCCAAAAAGGAACCTAACAAATCTAAATTCTTTAAAATTCAATAAAATCGACTCAAATCAATCAAAACAATCCAAATTTGTTCAATCAAATTGATATAAACTACCATTTTTTTTTATTAATAATTTAAAACTGACTTCTTTTTTTTTAATTACTAAACAGAAATGACGATCTTATACTCAATCTGTGAAACAAAAACAAGTTGAAGCTCACAAACGACCACATAACACAAAAAGAAACAAGGCAATACAAAATATCCCACAGAGCATACCAAAGCTCACAATCGAACATAGAGACATAACAACTCGCCCAAAGAAGGCAGCGAAAACCTAACCCTCAGTCCCCACCCCTACCAATAGTAAGGGAAGGGTCTGAAAGTTCACCCTGACACCCATGAGACTGAACATTAACTTGGTCACCATACTCATTCACAACAAAGTTCGCCTGCATAGTCTCCATCATAGCTAAAGGCGGATAACTCAACCTCTCCTCCCCCAAAACTACAAAAGAGTTTGTCACTCTCAAATTATAAACCAGGAGCCTTGAGCTCCTAGGTAGAGCCCTCATATTTGAGCCCGACACACCATCTTAAGGAGGGGATAGAACACGGGGCCTTGAACGCCTGGTACGAGGAGGAGTCTTCAACGAAATACCAGCCTGAGAAACAAAAGGGGACGAGACACCCACCCACATAAGTCACCCCTCCTGGACATGAAACCTGATGAGGTAGGTTCGGGCAATTAGCCCCAGAATGGCCAATACCCGACACGACAAACACCTCTTAGGTTTTCAAGTATAAACAACCGGGACCTCAAAATCCACACCCATCATTTCGATAGTAACAAAAGTAGGTAACACATCATCTATTTGTTGGGAAAAATACACGAGATATAAATAATGCGGAATAACAACAATATTATATCTCCTGTTCCCACTTCACAGGCTAGAACCAAAAATAATCGGTCACAAAATACAATAATAAAGATGAGGGAAAGAGAGAACGACACCGATAATTTATACTGGTTCGCCCCGATCTCGGGACTACGTCCAGTCTTCTGCAACTGCAGGTTCAACTATAATGGAGATTACAAGAAGCCTTAACTCAGCGCTACAAACTACCCTCAATAGCCGAACAATGACTATTGACTTCCAAGTATCACAACCCGATAGCTTGGGATCAACAACGAAATAAAAAATCGCTCAAGAGAAAATTTCCTATTTTCTCACAATGCTCACTGCCATTCACACAGAGAAGAAACAAATAAAAAACAACAAATAAAAAACAGCCGCAGATCACCTCTCTATTGCTGCAAAGACCTCTCTATTGCTGCAAAGAATGAAAGTCAAAACTAACATAATATATATATATATATATATATATATATATATATATATATATATATATATATATATATATATATATATATATATATATATATATATATATATATATATATATATATATATATATATATATATGTTATCAAGCTAATAAAATGGGCCAGGCCCATTTTACTTCAAATTTCTTTCCTTCTCAACTAAGCAAGTGAACCTCAATTTTAGCCAATCACTCTTGCAGCCATTTTAGCCAATCACAAATAAACATCATTCATTTAATTCAATTAATCATTTACTTAATGGAATTAATTGGGCTTATGGACTTTAAGATTATTTTGGCTTCACATTCCTAACAATCTCCCACTTGAAGACAAAACAACGATCTTGTCTCCCACTGCAACAACGTAACTGATCATCTTGGCGAACTCCAAGGATATACTCCCACTGCAACTGTTATTTCTGATCTTCTTGGCAAACTCCAAGGTTCAACAAAAAACCTGTAAAATAACAAAAATTACAAAAGACATGTAACCATAAGAAAGTAACAGTGCATCTGTGCTCGCCTTGAGGAATGGGCTCACTACGTGGATCTGTCTCCCAGACGAAAAAGACAGACACGTACTCCCACTTCAGCTAAGTGGTAACAATTGAGATCTTCTTCAACCCTAAATCACTGTTCTTGAAGAAGATATATCTTGAGAATGGCTTGAATCCTCTATTCAAACCTGTTGCCAAGCTAGAGACCTTTCCTTTGACCTTAGCAACTGCTCTGGCCTTCCACTTCGATGCCTCCACTCGCCTCGGCGACTTCTTCAATTCGTTCGCGCGTCTGACAATTGGGGGTTGACAATAGCCATCAACTTTCTCTTCTGAACTTCCCAATTGTTTCTGAATTGAAGGATCGTGATCTAACTGATCAAACTTGGCTATCAATGCTGCTGGCTCACCTCTAAAACAACCATCTGCAGCTTTAACTGGCATCCACTGTCTCTTTGATCCTTTGACAACATTCAACTGACATCTGTACAGTGTAGAATTTCTGTGGCCAACTGCCACTACTTGGGATCCCAGTATGAGTTTACACTGGCGACTGCCAAACTCACACATGTAGCCTTCATCTGTCAACTTGCCAATAGAGATGAGATTCATCTTCATTCTAGGCACAAACCTGACATCATGCAATACCAGAACACTACCACATTCTAACTTCAGACTAACATCCCCAATTCCACTGGTTTTGGAGACTCTGCCATCACCCATTCTCACTAGACCATGACATCTTCTTGTGAAAGATGTGAACAAACTTCTATCTGAAGTTATGTGAATTGACGTTGCACTGTCTAAAATCCACTCAGATGAATTATTAAAACTTTCTGTGTCACTTCCAACACAGACACATGCATCGGCATCATCAACTATGTTTGCCTCATGCTTCCTTTCCTTATCCTCTTTTAGTTTTCTACACTGACTTTTATAGTGACCTATTTTGTGACAGTAAAAGCATTCTATCTCCTTATTCCTATTTCCCCACTTCTTTCCACTACTACTCGGTTTCATAAATTCTTTACCCTTAGTCAAAGCTAAAGCTGATCCCGTAGTAGATGACTCTCTACCACTACTCTTTCTACGAATTTCTTCAGTTAGAGCTAAATCACAAACCCCTGAAAACTTCAGAATATTTTCTCCTACCGAATTAGACACGGCTGTCTTCATCGTTTCCCAACTTTCAGGTAAAGACATTAATAACTGAATAACGTATACTTCATCAGTAAAATCTATCTTAGCAGACTTTAACTGATTTACCAAAGTGGTAACCTCATTGATATAGAAATTTACAGATGCATCTTCAGCCATTTGCATGTTAAAAATTTTCTTAAGAAGATATGCTTTACTATTAGCAGACGATTTCTCGTACCTGTTTGTAAGCGCTTCCATTAGCTTGATTGCGGTAGTCTCGTTGGCTACAAGACTAACAACTTCCATTGTCAAACACATTCTGATGTTTGCAACTGCTTGTTCATCGAGATCTTCCCAATCTCCATCTGACATCTCTTTCGGTCTCTCCTTCAGTGCCTTGTGCAATTTCTTGCAGGTTAAAAAATCCTTCACCTGCATCTTCCAATAACCAAAATTTTCCCCATCAAATTTTGTGACTCCTTCGAAACTCTTTGGATTCGTTGCTCCCATGATTTCTGAACCAAAAGCTCTGATACCACTTGTTGGGAAAAATACACGAGATATAAATAATGCGGAATAACAACAATATTATATCTCTTGTTCCCACTTCACAGGCTAGAACAAAAAATAATCGGTCACAAAATACAATAATAAAGATGAGGGAAAGAGAGAACGACACCGATAATTTATACTGGTTCGCCCCGATCTCGGGACTACGTCCAGTCTTCTGCAACTGCAGGTTCAACTATAATGGAGATTACAAGAAGCCTTAACTCAGCGCTACAAACTACCCTCAATAGCCGAACAATGACTATTGACTTCCAAGTATCACAACCCGATAGCTTGGAATCAACAACGAAATAAAAAATCGCTCAAGAGAAAATTTCCTATTTTCTCACAATGCTCACTGCCATTCACACAGAGAAGAAACAAATAAAAACAGCCGCAGATCACCTCTCTATTGCTGCAAAGACCTCTCTATTGCTGCAAAGAATGAAAGTCAAAACTAACATATAATATATATATATATATATATATATATATATGTTATCAAGCTCATAAAATGGGCCAGGCCCATTTTACTTCAAATTTCTTTCCTTCTCAACTAAGCAAGTGAACCTCAATTTTAGCCAATCACTCTTGCAACCATTTTAGCCAATCACAAATAAACATCATTCATTTAATTCAATTAATCATTTACTTAATGGAATTAATTGGGCTTATGGACTTTAAGATTATTTTGACTTCACATTCCTAACACTATTCCCACCTCAACACATAAACGAGCAAAATACAGTTGACTACGGTCCGTCGTAGCCTTGTCCCCATATTCACTACTCTTCCCACAACACTAGCAACCACCCCTAACCTTCGAAGTGTCCATAACTCCAAAAGGACATTAAACAATTTAATCCAAATAAGCACGGTGTAAAAAACAAAAGTTTGAGAGACAATACACGAAGCTCACTTATGAAGAATAATATGTTTCCCACTAATATGTCAAGGGTCAGAACCAAATTCTGCGACTCACCTTTTAAAAACTAAAAAAATGATAAGTTCAGTTTTCAATATCGTGATAACTGAAACACCTCTAAATCTCATCAAATCTTATCAAATCTATAATTCAGTATAATTCAAATCGATACAAAAGTAATATCAATTCAACCATTTAAAAAAAACAATATTTTTAGATTGAGAAACAAATGATGAAGAAAGAGAAGTCCCAATCTCCCAATATGGAAATGGAACTTTATTATTATTAATAATTTTGAAACAGAAAAATGGAACTTTATGATTCCCATAGATAGATAAGAAGTGAATATTATAATATTTAGGAGTAAAACTAAAAGCAAAGTTATTTTTGGAAAATGAACAAAAAAAAAAAAAAAAATAATAATGGAGGAGAGGAAAAAAGTAGAGATTCCCGAAGAGAAAACAGGTCGGTAGCAGAGCACCGCAAATGGACAGGATTCATCGTGGGCCCATTAGGTTGACAAATGTGGGCCCATTTCTATGTTCAGTCATCCATTGATAAATGCCTTTCGTTTGAAAAAAAAAGCAAAAAGTAAAAAGGTTAATTTTGTGGGTCCCCCATATAATGAATGACCCATGTGCCATCCATCCTTTGCCAAAAGTATGCCCTTACAAATTCTGCATTTCACCCATTCCACCTCCTACTCGAGTCCTTTATTTTCGATTAATTTTCTTAGGCCAAAATTAGACAAACGATTATTTTTAATGGCTGTTTTTTTTTAATATTGTATTTTTTAAAATTTATTATAAAAATATTGTAACTTTCAAACTATTTATAAAAATATAGCAATTTTAAATGAGAAAGACGACCTCCCCATCTTGTTCCACGTGGATGAAGGCTCTATATGCATCGTTATCTACCTCATTTATTAAAAAATTCATATCTTTTTAACCATATATTCAAAATTTTCAAAAAAGATATGGTTGGAAAGCTAACAACGAGAGCTTCAATTTGATACCTGGTTTCACTATTTTTAGAGTTGTGTATCAAAAATAAAAACCATCAAAGTTGGACTATATTTCAGAACGGAAGATTGTTTTGAGGAGTGCATTAAAAAATTGACATCTTTTTACCCAAATATTAAAAAAAATTGAAAATGGTACTGTTGGAAAGTTAACACAGAGAGCTTCAATTTGATACCTAGTTTCACTATTTTTTGAGTTGTGTATCAAAAGATATATATCGTCAACGTTATGAAAACTTCACTAAACCCAAAATTAAAGATACGACTGAAAACTTCAAAACTGTAGCTAAACTTCAACGATCTGTATCTTTTAATACACAACTCTACAAATAGTGAAACTAGATATCAAATTGAAGCTCTCTGTGTTAGCTTTTCAACCGTATCTTTTTATAAATTTTTTAATATCTGAGTAAAAAGATGTCAATTTTTTAATGCACTATTCAAAAGAATCTCCAGTTCTAAAATTTGCAGAATTATAGTCCAACTTCGATGGTCTTTATCTTTTGATACACAACTCAAAAAATAGTAAAACCACATATCAAATTGAAGCTCTCGCTGTTAGCTTTCCAACCATACCTTTTTTGAAAATTTTGAATATCTGGTTAAAAATATATGAATTTTTTAATAAATGAAGTACATAAGGATGAAGGTCGTCTTTTGAAAAGACGACCTTCATCCAATGTGGAGCAAGATCGTCTTTTGAAAAGACGAATGTGGATGTCGTCTTTTCAAAAAACGACCTCCATTTAAAATTGCTATATTTTTATAAATAGTTTGAAAGTTACAATATTTTTATAATAAGTTTTAAAAAATACAATATTAAAAAAAAAACAGCCAATTTTAATAGACATTTTAAAATATATTTTTTTTAATTAAATAATAAAATTTAAAACGATAGCTTGAGCTCAAATAGTCTTCCAAATCTTAAATATTTTTTTTTTTTTTTTTTTGAGTACTCAAATCTTAAATATTATACCATAAACATTAAAGAGATAATTGTACAATTGACCCGTCGTCGATTGCTTGACGTCATCATTTTTTTAAATATTATTTTATAGCTCTAGCTGCGGGCGCGGACTGGTCTCGTTCTAGCTCTAGCTTCATTTCAGATCTGAAAATTTCAAAATTTGAAGTTTTTTTTTTTTTTTTTTTTCTTCTTCAGATACGAGACCAGCCCGCGCCTGCAGCTAGAACTATAAAATAATATTTTTTTAAAAAAAAAATAATGATGTCAGCAGAAAGTCAATTTGACTTATTTTTTAGATTCGGGTCGGTTTGACAAACTGACCAAAATAGGGGGTCAATCGTACAATTTTCCTAACATTAAACCCTAAAACTTAAATTGTTAAATAAGTTAAACTTTTTATTAGGAACAACATAACTTCACATATTTCTATATTAGTATGATATTGTTCATTTTGGACATGACTTTGATTTTGGTTCCACCCAAAAGGCCGCATACCAATGAAGATGTTGTCTCTCACTTATATACTCGTGATCTCTCACCTTACTAACCAATGTGAGACTTTGATCGCGCCTACAACAAATTTGATTACACTTTTGACAATTTTTCAAAAAAATTAAATAATAAAATTCGCCATTTTATGCCAATTTTTTTTAAAAAAATTAAATAATAAAATTCGCCATTTTATGCCAATTTGTTTTTGCCATTTATACTTATTTTCATTTTCTGCACTTTATTATATTTTTTTTAAGGATAAATTACAAGTTTAATATTTGGACTTTTTCTGTGTGTTAAATAAGTCTTTCAACTTTAAAAAATTAATAAGTTCCTAAACTTTCAAATTTTTAACTAAACTTAAAAAATGTCTAATATGTCTTTGAACATTCAATTTTGTGTTAACTCTCTAACGTATTCAAAATTATTTTAAAAATATGATTGATCTATTAGATATGAGATTGAATTTTATGTCTAATAGGACCCTAAACTTTCAACTTTATGTTTAGTTGGTTCGTGTTTTTTTTTTAAATGTCGAATAGGTCAATGATTTTTTTTTATTTAATTTTTTGTTTTGAAGTTTAGAAATAAAATGGACACAAATCTGAAAGCTTAAGAACCTACTAGAGACAAAATTGAAAGTTCAATAGCCTATTAGATTTTTGTTTTTAAGTTTATAAACAAAATAGCACAAATTTAAAAGTTTAGGGACCTACATGGTACACTAAAAAAGTTCAATCACTTATTAAATACTTTTTTTAAAGTTCACAAACTAAATAAACATAAATTTGTAAGTTTAGGGACCTATCAAAAAAATTTTAAAGTTCAATGACCAAGTAGACACAAACTTTAAAGTTGAAGAATTTAACTGGTAATTTAACATTTTTTTTTTCTATTAGCTAAACAATGTGGAATGAACAAGACTTTTTTATCGAATAAATAATGTCTTAACCAATTGAACTATACTAGATTGGATAGGTTATTAAAAATGTAGTATTTAAAATGATGATAAAAACCTAATGTGTCATGAAATTTAAAAGTAGCTTATAGGTTTTAACATTTTTATTTTGAAATATCATGATACTATTAGACACAAAATTTCGTGAATTCGTAAAAAGATAAATATATATATATATATATATATATATATATATATATATATATAAATTATTTCACACAAATTTAAAATTTTAAAAATCAATTAGAAATTTTAAAGTTTAGAGGTTTATTATACCCAAAATTTAGAAAAAATACTTTAGACCACCACTATGAGAGAACTCAGAGCTTGAATTTGTAATTTTATTTTTTAAGACCTATAGATTCTTATATGTAAAAATAAAATTATAGATTTGGTTTTATTTTAGAATATCAATATTATTATAAATGTGAATGTGAAGGATTAAAATAAATTGTATTGAAATGTTTTGAATCTGCTATAATTCACTACCATATAAATTTGTTGTGTTCTTTGTTTTTTTTTTTTTTTTTTTTTTTGAGTACATTGGGGGTGGGGGGATTCGAACCACAGACCTCATGGTCATGAACACATACATGTGCCAGCTGAGCCATGCTCGCTTTGGCTTGTTGTGTTCTTTGTTGTTGGATTCTCTCATAATAATTTGATTTATGAAATAGTTGTTAATGATTAACAAGTTGAAAGTTATATTAAATGAATCAATCCTTGATTTGTGGTAGGAGCTATTTGGTAAGTCATTTTGTTAACATTTTTTTTTTTGTTATAGTATAATAATATTGAGATAATAATGCGATTTTACATGACCAATATAAAAGAAATCATTGCAAAAGGATTTTGAGAATCAGTAGTACATTTACTATGCTATGATGCTCAAATGTACTACAAATTAATTGACACATTTGTAGTACATGTTCATTGTTAGATTTGTTTTCGAATAGATATTATAGATTTTTTTTTTTTTTTTTTTTTTTTTTTTTTTTTTTTTTTTTTTTTAATATCTTTTAGGAGTGTTTAGAATACAAACTTGAAGTTGAGTTAATATAACTTCGTCGACGTTTGACCCACTCACTATGATAACTCAACGTCAATCAAATAACTATATATACTGATTTAAATAATATTTACTATTTACAGATTAAGTCACGACTATAATAACTCATTCAGCGTCCAAAAGACTTTACTTGAGAAAACATAATATAGTTGTTAAACATATTTGTTTTGATTTTAGAGTTGCTTTTAAATGAGATTGTTGAAATATAATCTCTATAGATATATTTAGAACAAATATGAGAGATAACACTTTATGTGAAAAAAAATAGGTTTTTTTTCTTCTTTCTTTTACTAGTACGTGTTTTATGCCAACAACAACAACAAAAAAAAAAAAAAGAAAAAAAAAAAAAAAAAAAAAAAGGAAGAAAAGTTATTTTGTTGAGATGATTGCAAATATTTTAACCTCAAGGAGTGTCCGGAACAATATTTGAATGTTTAATGATCGAAGCATGATTTAAGATCTTATTCATTTGAATCAATACAATATTGATATCGATTTACTTATTCTATTAATCTAAGATAATATGACTTCAATCTCTAATGCCAACATGAGCATAATTAACGGTAATTGATATCAATTTACTTCTTCTATTAAAGTCGAAGGTTAAAAATTTTATACCTCGCATTTGTTATATTAAAAAAAAAAAAAAAAAAAAACCCTTCAATCTTTAATTTTGATGTTCTTTTATTTCATTCTATTAGTTGAAATTTAAATTATATTACCTATTTGATGACTAAACATGTAGGGCTTGTTTGGTAACGTTCCTGTTTCCTGTTTCTTGTTCCTGTTTCTCATTTTTTAAGAAACGGACTTGTTTGATAACTATTCCCGTTTCTTGTTTCTAAATTTTGAGAAACGTTTCTAAAAAAAAGGTAAAATTTGAGAAACTTCAAAAAGGTGTTTCTCCCAGTTCCGTTTCTCTTTATATTAATCTGTTCCCAAAATGATGATAAATTAGTGTTGGTTCATTGGCAAGAGAAGCACCCAAATAAACTCCTCACCTATGAGGTCCTAGCTTCAAATCCTTATTATAACACTTTTTTTTTTCTTTCTTAATTATGCAATGTTCTTTTTTTATCTATTATTTTAATTTTAAATTTTGCTATTTTTTTTTTAGGATACATTACTAATTACTTTTTATTTTATTTAAATACATAAAAATATTTATTATATTTATTTATTAAATTTGTTATATCTTTTTTCTAAATACATTAAAATATTTATTTATTAATTGTAAAAAAAAATTATTATTATTTTTTATGTTACGACACTTTAAACTTTGCAAATTAGCATTTCAATATTTTTAAATCAGTTTAAATTTCCCACTATTAAATATTAGATTCACAAATAGTGATATTTTAGTTATATAAGATAAATTTATCTATAATATAATTGAAATGTCGATTCACCTCTCATGTCGATATTGAGCTCATTGACACGTAAAAATGTCTACATGTCAACGGAAATTTAAAACATGACCCATAACAAACAATGACGAATGACAACGACTTCGAGATTTTAGAGCAAGGAAGACATCATCCTCGAGGTAGGGAAATTTTTTCACTGCAAAATGTTATTGAATTATTGAACGTTGTTTTGGCGTGTTGGAGACTAGGGAAATTTTTTCACTGCAAAATGTTATTGAATTATTGAACGTTGTTTTGGCGTGTTGGAGACTCGTTTCCCTATTCTTAAATAAACGTTTTTTTTTATTTTTTTTTATTTTTTTTTTTTTTTTTTTTTAGTACATTGGGGGTGGGGGATTCGAACCACAGACCTCTTGGTCATCAAGACATACATATGCCCGCTGAGCCATGCTTGGCAATAAACGTCTCCTTATCAACACACAAAAACATATACCAAATCAAATCAAATTACAATTTATTTTTTATTTATTATTATTTTTTTTTAATGCATGTTATATCTTTTTTATATTATGTATACTAAATTTTATTTAAACTATAAAAAAAAAAAAAAAAACATAAAGAGAAAAAAAAAAAAAAATTAAAAAAAAAAAAATTATCAAACATGACGATATTTCTATTTTTTTTTTCAAGAAACAAGAAACAAGAAACGTTATCAAACAAGTATGTGTTTCTGTTTCTTTTTTTTCAAGAAACAAGAAACAGGAGTAGTTATCAAACATGTTTCTGTTTCTTGTTCTAAAAAAACAGGGAACAAGAAACAGGGAACGAGAAACGGGAAACAGGGAACAAGAAACAGGAACGTTACCGGCCCGTAATGTTTGATGTTGTCTTCCTTTCTTAGCTGCCTAGCTGGTCAAAGGTTAGTCTAGTTTGGACTTGCTTATGATTAGTTTTGTTGGTATTGAACTCTCCTTCAAACAAAAAAATAAAAACATAATAAGGCTAAAATCTCAAACATTCATTGTCACATTACTTGTTGCCTAAAATCTCAAACAAAAAATGTACTTTTAAATATGAGATTTTTTTAGGTTGACTCATTTATTTGGTGTACGTAAAGTCAATTAATAAATTATCCAAATTCAATCACAACTAGTGGATAAATTATTATTTTAAAGATCCACAATTATTGTTGAAAAAAAGGTTAACAAATACTTGATAGGACTAATAAATTATAGTTCTAAACAAAAGTTATTTTTATTTATTTATTATTATTATTTTTATTTTTTTTAAAGAAAGATTTAACATTAACCCACAACAAACGCACCAAGATAGTCTCTAGACTCCAAAAGAGCTAGACCACCCAGGAAGGAAAATTAGAATTCCAAAAAACCTCCTCAACAGTTGAGGAAGGCAACAACTCAGTATAAAAAAAATAGCAGCTCTAGCTAGATTGTGCGCTGCAAAATTACAAATACGCGGACAGTGTTCAAAGAAAACACACCCCAACAGAACCGACTTCTTGCTAACGACATCCACAATATTTTTGGTTTTCTTTAGATCCAAGCACGCGCTATGAAATGGTTTAATAATCTCAGCTGAATCAGACTCCACCAAGAGATAGCTAAAATCAGTGGCCCTCTACCGCCTCAAGGACCTCAACCCGGCGAGAACGACCTTGCCCTCTAAAGCCTTTATAGGTCATTTCCTGTGACAAACTTTAACCCCTGCGCAGATGGGAGATCCTCTAGAGTCACGAGCCACCCAACCTACACCTCCTCTTTGTCTTTCTTTGCTCCAAGAAGCATCAACGTTAATCTTCCAGCTTCCTTCTAGCGGCGGATGCCAACACTCATGACTCACGCAGCTCTCCAATCTTTCCAAGGGCAACTTCGCTCCAACGAACTCTTGGAGCTCCAATAAGGATCTATTGATAAGCCTAGCAACAACATCAAAACAAACAGAAAGAGAGGCATGATCCTTCAAGTTAATCACATTCTTGTAGTTCCAGATTTCCTAGAGAATGATAAGGGCTTTTGCTTGATCCTCTTTGTTAAGCGAATCATCGATCCACGTCCAAAAAATTCATCATGCTCCAAGAAGCCCCTGCACACACCAAACAAATCCCGTAAGTGAGGCAAAAACTCCAACCAAATGGATTTGGAGAACTTGCACATCCACGCAATATGGCTAGCCGACTCGTCATTCTTCCTGCAAAAAAGACATAAAGGATTAAGGTCAATTCCTCCACTTTGAATATTAACTTTTGTGGGGATAGAGTTGTTAATCATTTTCCACACTCCTATTTTAACTCTTGGGAGCCTTTGAATTTTCCAAAATCTTTTCCACAAGTCTTGGCACACTTGTTTGTCTATGAGGCACCTTCACACTTTTGAGAAATAAGGTTAGTGGCAAGATGATATGCACTTTTAACTGAGCACACACCCTTGGTTCCAAATTCCAGATCACCTCATCTTTATCATCGACATCCCCCAGGGGCATACTAAGGATATATGCGTCGTCCAAAGCGACAAAATTGGTCAACACGACCTCTTCTTTCCAGCCCTCCTCTCATTCATTAGAGTGCACACACACAGGAGTACACATGTCTTTCCTAGCTATTCAAGGGTCTTTATCAATCATTATGTGCGTCATTCCCAGCCTTCCATCTATAGCCTTCTTGGAACAACTCTATGCCCCAGACAATGCCTTTATCGTTGACGACACACAAACTTCTGACGAGGACAGTTAAATTATAACATGTACTTGTATAATGAAAAAAAATGAAAAACGTAGACGTATAAGATGTTAAAAAATCATGAAAAATCTTATTTTATCGATTCAAAAGAGACAAGGATTAAAAGAAAACTAAAACAAAATCAATAGAGAGTATGTCATAAATCCACATTTTCATGGTTTTTTTTAATCTCTATGTTTTCATTTTTTCTATAACACAAGTATAAGTTATAATTTAACAGTTCACGTCAGAATTTTGCGTGTTGTTGACGGTAAAAAAAAATTGTAAATATTTTTCATAGTTGAAAAGTATTACATATATTTTTATAATTTAACGAAGGAAAAAATTACTGAATTTCTTAACAATGTGGCTGCCCTAATGGTAATTAGATTAAAAATATATATATATATATATATATATATATATATATCCTTACCTAAGGACGATTTGGTACACTTAAAAAAAATCATTTAATACAACTTCAAAACATTCTAAGAAAATATTATTGGATGATGTCATAATAATGTGACTGACCTCAACAATTGGATCTATTTGTTTCCCTAAAAAAAAATAGAGAAAAAAGACAAAACATAAACAAAAATATTTGATATAAATTTAAAATACTTTTTGTAATTTATTTTTCATATGACTAACGGTGTAAAGTTAACAGTGACGTCCTCCCAATTCTACATCTCAATAGATTATTTCAGTTCAATATCAACCGTTGATTAATCTTATATTCAAATGTGGACCGTTGATTACCAACGTACGTTATTAGATCGTCGATTGTGGACCCCACAAAAGGACCCATGCAATTGCAAAGCATACGAGTGATTAACACGAAAGATACGTGGTAGAGAACGGAGGCAGCTTCGGGACTATACGCGAGAATTGCCATCCGTTACGATTTTGACACGTGTACGGTGGATATGATGTTCTCTCTCCTTCCCGCCTCTATAAATGGAACTCATCATTCTCCGTTCAAACTCATTCAGTCGCGAGAAGTTCTAAGTTTCATTTCGAAAGCAAATTTTTTAATCTCTTCTTCGTTCTTTGTTCATCGTCGAAAATGTCTTGCTGTGGTGGAAACTGTGGTTGCGGCTCTGCCTGCAAGTGCGGAAATGGCTGCGGAGGGTGAGTAATCAATCGCTGATTTCCTCCTCTTAATTTGATTTTGTGAATTCATTTTTCAATTTGTTTGAGTTTTGATCGAAAGCGATTTCTCGAGAATCTGTTCTTCCGTTTGCTTAATGTGTTGTTTCCTCCTCTGAATTTTATCGCGTGAATACATTTTTCAATTTGTTTGAGTTTTGATCGAAAAGATTTCTCGAGAATCTGTTCTTCCGTTTGCTTAATGTGTTGTTTCCTCCTGAATTTTATCGCGTGAATAGATTTTTCAATTTGTTTTTGTCGAAAATGATTTCTCGAGAATCTCATCTTCCGTTTGCTTAATGCGTTGCTTTCGATTTCGATTTCGATTTCTTCTCTGTATATTTGTTCCTCGCTCGATTTCGATCTGATCATGTGATGAATGATGATTCTCTTTACTGAATTCTGGAGATGAGGAAAGATTCTTCCGTTTTCTTAATGTGTTGCTTCCGATTTCTGTTTTACTTCTCTGTATATTTATTCTTCGCTCGATTTCGATCTGATCATGTGATGAATGATGTTTCTCTTTACTGAATTCTGGACATGAGGATAGATTCTTCCTTTTGCTTAATGTGTTGCTTGTTTCTTCTCTGTATACTTGTACTATTCTCTATTGCGATCTGATCATGTGATAAATGATGGTTCTCTTTACTGATTTCTGGAAATGAGGAAAGATCGCGCGATTAAGACGGATATTCGTCTGAAATCGCTGAAAAGGATTGCGAACTTCATTTTCACAGGATAATCGAGATGATGATTCATGATTCTGACGTTTTGATTTTTTGTTATGATGTAGATGCAAGATGTTCCCTGACATGAGCTTCTCAGAGACCACCGCTACGATCGAGACCTTCGTCGTCGGTCTCGCTCCTCGTAAGATGTAAGTTTTCGAAAGTAAAATAACCTAATCTTTCAATTGGAATTTCAAATACAGTTTTGATTGATCAATTATCTCCACCGATTTTCCATATCAGGACCTTCGAGGGTGCAGAAATGGGAGCCGAGAGCGGCTGCAAGTGCGGAGACAACTGCACCTGTGATCCATGCAACTGTAAATGAGCAGCAACACAGCTCCGATCAAATCCTCGATCGTCTTCGAGTATGAATTATCTATCCTAATAACAATTATCAAACCTCCAAGTGTTTGTGTTCTGTCGTTGCGTCTTTTAAATTGTAGTTGAATAATAGCAGTTGTGGAAGAACTCTGTTATGAGTTCGGAGATCTTGTTAGGTTGAGATTTCTGTGTTTGTTTATGAGATATATCCATGGTGTATGTGCTAATTTTATCAGTAACAGAGTTTCTTCTTCTGCTCTTATCTATGGTTGAAAATGAAGAACAGAGTTTTAACCTTTTAATTTCTCCATGATTTTAGTTTTGTAAAAGTTCTCGTAAACAAAATTCAACAGTTGCGCCGGTGGTAACGATGAAAATATTGTCTGATTTTAGTATTTATATCTATGTTGGGATTAATATTGAGATTAATAGAGTTTTTTTTTTAAAAAAATTGTTTTACGGGTATTTATAAAAGGTATCGAAGATATTCCATAATCATAAAATGTTTTGATTTACGGATATATCGAGGAAAATATTCTGTAAATTTGACCTTTGACGAATATCTTACTGAATATTTTCATTTGGTTAAGACATTTCATTCTGAATCCTATACATTTCATTCTCAATCGATGTCCAAAATTAATTGCATGTTTACGTGTACCTATTCTATTTTTCCTGTAATAGCAAAATTTACATGGGAAATGGTTTTGAAAATTTTTTGAAAAATTGATACCTTTCCTTTTTTTTTTATTATTATTATTAATTTTTTTTTTTAAAGAATATGTTTTTTTCTTTCTTTTTTTTGGAAAAAAACTTATCGTTTCGACTTTCGACCTTGAATCGTTGAGTTTAGAAATAAAGGAAAAAAAACAAAAAACTTTTTAAGTCGGCAGCTTAAATGTCTGATATATATAATATCAAAGTAACCAATAAAGTTCTCAAAATCAATATTTAAATTAATGAAGAAGCACATGCACATGCATTTCGCCATTAATATCATTATTTATTTATTTTTATTTTTTGGAAATTGAAACATTTCACAATTTATTATAGTTAAATATTTTGTTTTATACACAGATTAGCAATATTTTAACATTTAGAATTTACAACTTCTTTATGATAATTTTTTATCTTTTTTAAAGAAATACTTAAAAGAAAAAAAAAACAACTATTTTAGAATATTCTTTTAAAAAAGTACATAGTTTAACACCATATGAGATAGTACATATGGTAAAATATAATTGTTGATAAGTTCATACATATGGTAAAATATAATTGTTTATAAGTTCAAATCTCTCTTTTTAACCTATAGTAAAATATATATATATATATATATTTATTTGTTTGTGTTGTAAATTAATAATAATAGTAAACCTAATTTTGAAATTTAATTTAAAAATATAATATCAATAATAGTCAAATAAGCTTTTAAAACCACTTTATTCCTCCTAATTTTATAAAATAAAAAAGTAATGTATATTAAATATTAATATTCTAATTATTCTTTTATAGTTTAGAAATATAGATTATTATTTTATTTTTTTATAAACATGTTCGTGTTTTAAATTAATTATAATAGTAGTGAACCTAATTTTGAAATTAAATTTGAATAATAGTGAAATAAGCTTTAAAAACCCACTTTATTCCTCCACTATACTATACTTCCACATTTTGCAGCCATCCTTTTTGTTTCGAAAAACAGTTCCAAAAATAATGCAAATTATTGCACCATTAAATGCTCTATAGTTATCAACAAAAGCAACACGTGTTGATTTTAGTTCCATTAGAATTTATAAAATAAATTAATCTTCAAGAATCTTTTTAAGTACATATGATTGAAATATCTCCACTATCACAAAATGTTAAAAAGGCTGTTCTTTTTCAATGTTTCATTTTACTTTTCACATATCGACGTGGCAGATTGGAACAAAGATGTCAACTTTGTTTTCCGATCAATGTCTTGGGAAAATAATCTGATTTTATTCCTAGTCTATCCCCTTATGAAACATATTTGTAATTGCATTTATTTTTTTTACTTTTAACTAGAGTGTATCTAGTTGGCCCAATCCGATATTTTCGAGTTGGTGTATTTTCAATTCAACCCAACATTTGGGTTGGGTTAGGTTAACAAATACCTAATAGAGAGGCATCAAAATACATGACAGAGACGGTGAGGCGAAGAGAGCGGTGACGGTGAGGCGGAGAGAGAAACGACGGTTTAGTCCAATGATTTTGCCCTAATTCTAAATCGCATATATATATATATATTAATATATATTTTTTAAAATTAGCAGGGTACAAATAGTCCGAAACCAAGGAACCCGTGAGCGAGGTTCCTTGGTTTCGGACTATTTGTACCCTGCTAATTTTCACCAACATTATTTTTTTCAAAAGTTCACCATTGTTTCCATCTTTTTATATTCTTATGTGCAATGATAAGAATATAATAAAAAAAGAAAAAAAAATGTCTAATTGAGCAACACATTTTCAAATTTACAAAAAAAGCAGTAAGATGAAATTGCAAAAAAAAAAATTACCAAAAGATTTTTATACAATATTATCATATGTCAAGTAACCCTAAATTCAAGAGCCCAATTCAATTAGTTCGACTAACTCCTTTATAGACAAAAAAAAAATAACGAAATTGTAAACGATTGAATAAATCACTATTTTAGTGTAAAGTTGTTACTTTCGAATGATTAATATCTAAACAAGATTGTCACTTTCGAATTTTCAATGATAATGAAATCCTTAAACGTAGACATTTATTTCTAGAAAAATCAACCAATATACATATAAAAAGTGAATACAACCAGCCATGTAAATAAGGTTTAAAATGTATCGAAAATGACCAAATCTAGCATAGTTCAATTGACATAAAGTTGTGCTCTTCTTAACTATATCAATATAATTTATATTCACACTATATTTTGTTGCTATTTTTATTAATATTTCATAATTTTTTTCGGTATAATGAAAATGTCAATTCACTCCTTATGTAATAATAAAAAATAACAACTATCACCATCACTCTAAATCATCATATTTATATTACATCAGCCACAAGTTCATAGTAATACATTTTTGTTAAAAAAAATTGATACATCAGGCTTACAGAAAGGAAGCCCATCACGCCGACCAGGAAAAAGATCCCAAATCAAACAGTTCTCTAATCGTTACAATATTTGAACAGACAGCAGCAACTTGGAGGATGTTGCTATGGCACCCTTCCCAATAAATGATTATATCTTCTTCCTTCATTATTGGTTGGATAATGAAGTCTCTGTGCAAGGGGCAGCAGCCAAATCTTCTGTTCTATCAAATATCCCTCTTGCAGCTTTGCTGAATAGGTTATGAATCTGCAGAACAAACCCATATTTTCATTCTAAGAGTGAAAAAAATTGGTAAATTTGGTCAGTTGTTATGTTTACTGAAGCATTTTACCTGCTTGGATGAGAGTCCTAGTTTCTTCATGTCAGTGAGCTATATAAACACAGCAAGGAGAAGAAAAGTTCATTAATTTTTGACACCCAAGTAGTAAATATTCAGGAAAAAAGTTGGACACAGTTGTTTTCTTGACTTGTATTTCATTTTTTATCAAGTTTACATGTGAAATGACTATCAGAAAAGAACACTGTTGTTTTCTTGGCTCAATCTTAAGAGAAATTACTCATGGAGGCGCCACATAATGTGGCGGACAATTTTGCACTATCAGATGTATGAGAGAGAATTTGTAAAAGTGTTTCGATTTTGTATCCAATAGTTAGTAGGGAACATGCACATCTTTGAATCAACATTCAACAGTTATTAAGAGCCAGCCACATTGTGGTGGCCTCGTTAAATAATTGTTCTATTCTTAGACATCAAAATGAAGACTTTTGAGCTTCAACACAGTTAGGTTATTCATGCAAAAATTCCGTCAAAGACAATTGTCTGGGATGCACGAGTTAAAATCCGTCAAAAAATCTATTTCTTAGCAATCTTACTCGATTCCTTAAAAAGTTTTTAAAAAGTATTGAGCTTTTGTCTTACCGTTTTCAATGGACTAGTTTCTCTGAGATCCAGAATGTACTCTGCCATTTTCTCGCCAATGCCCTGGGGATTAAAGGGGTAAAGAGAATCAGGACATGTAGGGGAAGAGGGTGGATTCTTCCTTAAATTAAAAACCTTGGTTGTGGTCTAAAGTCATAAATATTACCTTCAATTCCAATAGTTCCTCTCTGCAAAACAAAGAAAGCCAGTGAAAACTAATTAAATTTCTCACGGTTTCAAATTGAAAAATAGGGCATTGGAACAAGAAACCTACAAGAACTTGTGCATGAAGTGCTAAATATTGTATGTGATTATGGACCTACCTGCTTGCTGTATTCAAGAAATCCACATATTTGTGCGCAAGGCAACTCTGATTGGGAAAGATGACAAGAAAAAACAGAATTATTGGAATCCAAACAGCGCGGAGAAGTAAGAGAGTAAGAGAATGAGATTTTAAATAGGTTTTTCGAATACCTTCAGAGTTGATACTTGAGCACCAAACTTATCTAATGGGGTGCCAAGAGATTTGAATTCCTCAGTTTCAGGGAATGGTGTTTTTGGAGTCCTTGGTTCAAAGGTAGTTGTTGCTGGAGATAATTGGTCTGTACACGAGAGTTCCAGCATAGCCTTCTGGATTCCATTTGTGTTGTGGATTGGCGAGAGAGCCTTTCTTGGACTATTGAATTTCACCTTACCTACAGCATCTAAAGATGAAGACTCATCATATTCAAACACAATGTGGCAGAATGAACAAGCTTTTGTTGAGTGAAAAAGAAAAGTCAGCTGTGATAGAAAAATACCGTGATCTTTGGTTGTGATAGAATTAACTACATCTTCATTTTCAATCAAGTTCCTGAAGATCATCAATGCAGTATAGTCAGAAGAAATTAGTAGAGGGTATTAAAAGTTGATAAAGCAAGCTAATGATTGCCAGACCTTTCCTTTTCTTGTTTACAATCACTTTGGTTGGCAGTCGTCTTAACTTTGGCAGAACTGTTGAAGAGAGGTTTTCTCAATTTAGAAGCAGTAGAACAAGGGGTTTTTCTAGAAAATGGAGAACCAATCCCTCCATTTCTTTGTGCACTCTTGGTCTTTCCTTTTGATTCAAGCCAAGTTCGCAGCTTCACTTCCATGTCTATTTTAGCCTGTGGAGTCCCCTGTTTATGAACCGGCACTACAAAATTGGAAATTTGCCGCGATCGAGCTGCCAAGCTGACTGTATGGACAGACTCCTGATATGCTCCTGGATTCTGTTATCAAAGAAGAAGGAAAACTGAGCAAGTGTGATTTTAGATTACAAGAGATGTGTTCAACCTGCATCAAATTTACCAGGCAAGCAATCATCAAGGCACGACTTTTCCCACCAAGAGAATCCTGCAATATGCGGGTCAATTTGCTTTCTCTGTAAGGCACTCGGGCAAGGTTCTTGTTTAGTGCATATATCACATTTGAAAGAGCAAACAAAGACTGGTTGATTTTTGCGCTCTCTTGAAGGCGAATCCCGTCATTGCCGGTCCTCCGGTTATCTTCATTACCTGACATGGATGGTTATGAACATATATTGACTGAATTAGCAACAAGAACAACTATCCAGAAAACATGAATTCTTGAAGGGTGTATAAATCCATTTGTATAAAAATTTCAAAGTTCATTTTATGGTTAAGCTTAAAAACATACCTGCCAAGTCTATGAGGTTGAGCTTCCCTGTAATAGAAGCCCCAGAATCACCACACTCGGGTGATGAAACTGTAATTACAAGAACCCCATGACTTCTACTCGAGACGTCATTAAGATCAGTATCAGCAACTTTCCGCCTTTGAATTCCTAGAGCCAACGTCTCCCGGAACTCGGTCATGGAGTTTACAGCAACCTTAGACAATCCCCTAAGATGAATTTGCCTTTCTTTATCATCCATAATTGCAATTTCTTTAGCTTTGGGTTCCAGAAGATCATGACACCTTTCCAAGTAAACTTCATAGTAAGACATCTCAGCTCTAGACCCCATTTTCTCACAAATTGTTAAAATCCTAGACATGGCTAGCGGAATTAGACCTGGTTCCTCTTCAGTACCCTGCATCCCCAACCAAATTCAACACAATTCAGAGTGTTTTTCATTTATATTGTTTGATTATTTCATATCAATTTCAGGGAAGTTTAAGCTAATGATTATGCTTTTGATTTTAAGCTAATTGAAGCTGCATAGAACAAATCCCCAACTAATTAAAAGATAACCTGCATGGTATAGGTCTTTCCACTGCCAGTAGCTCCATAAGCAAATACAGTAGCATTACATCCATGGAAGAGTTCTGGAATCAAAGGATTAACTTCTTTATCGAAAATCTGCCTCACTGTATGGTCTTCTTGGCCAAAAAACGAGTCCAATTGATAGCATTCGTTTCGACTACACCCAGAAAATCCAACAACCATAATTAATCGAATCAAAAGATAATTCTACAGAGAAAATAGAAAAAAACGAAGTACCTGGTTTCCGGATCTTTGAGATGAACGGTGACTTCCTCCTGAGAGATACGCCCTTGATCCACGACAGAAATGCATGAAACTGGAACCCTAGAAGTTTTGAGTGAAACTTCTTGGGCGAGAAATGGACGAACCCTAGCAACCACTCTGACCTTGGAGATTGCACAGTGATTTGTTGATGTAGCAGGTGCTGGAAGTTGGAAATTTTCGGCAGCCATTGAAATGGAAGATGGCTCGCGTTGGCAGTGGTGAGAGATCAAGCGAAGGGAAGAGGGAGGTAATTTTGAAAATCAAGACCGTTGGCGGCAGAGTTCCACTTCTTTATTTTAACTTATTTTTTGAAAAAACGAACAAAAAAAAACTCTCCGTTTGAATTTCCTGGACCAATCTTCATGGGCCGGGAGAGTTGGTCTGTTGGGCTCGGTCGCCGAAAAATAACAAACTCAATTATTTTGTTGAAAAATAGCTAATTTGTATATTTAGAATAATATTTACAACGTGTTGGGACAAAACTACCCTCAACTCAAACTCCCTGCAAAAAAAAATATTTATTAGAATGATGAAAAAAAATAAAGATATAACAACCACGAATTAAATCGAAACACGTAAACAAAAATTAATAAAGTGTAATCTGCAATATTAATCCAAATTAATTTTTAACTAAAATTTTCATAGATGGTTGTGAAAAAATGATAATAATAGTTCTCGATAATTTCTAATGTGTGTATATATTTGTAGTTACATGTACATATACTATGTAAGTATATCATATGGAGTATATATGTATATACATAAGTCATTAGGTGAATGTACATAGTATAACATAGGCTGTAAGAAAATTACATAAGCAATTAAATGGAGGATATATAAATACACATAAGCAATTAATGGGTGAATGTATAAGTATAACATAGGCTGTAAAAAAATTACATAAACAATTAAATATTAAGCAAATATGATGTTTATAAAAACTAAGATGTTCATAGATGGTTGTAAGAAAATTATAAAAATGACGCCCTCGATAATTTTTAGTGTGGGTATATATTCGTAGTTACATTTATAACAACGTATATGCAAGTATATCATATGAGGTATATGCGCATATATACACTATAAGCCATTACTCTAAGCATTGGACAAATGATACTAAAAAAAATTAATATGTTTATAGACGGTTGTAAGAAAATTATAAATATGGATGTCCTCGATAACTTATAATGTGAGTATATATTCGTAGTTACATCTATAATAGTGTGTATGTAAGTATATCATACGAAGTATATGCGTGTATATAGACCATAAGCCATTAATCCGTGAGCATTGGACAAATAACACTAAAAAAAATTAAAATTGGTATGCATATTGAGTTTACCCGGAAAAACGTTCAATCAATTGTATCATTACCTACAACATTGAATTAAGAGATTTGCAAATCTTCCATCTTCCAAATCGATTTGAAATAGTCATCGATTCTCAACTTTGAAACCCTCTACCTTAAAAAAACTATATACCTCAACCTTCTAAATCGTTGAACGCTTGAATTGGGCTGAAAATTTGGACTCCCAAAACTATGACGTATTTTCGGAGTAACTAAGGATCTTCATCTCCCTCAACCTACATTGTCATCGTTTCAATTTTGGAAAGAAAAAAACCCTCATTTCAAAATGCACGAATCTAGGATAATTGTTAATGGGATGAATTTAAGTGTTGTTACTTGGATTTATTTTTCTTTTCTTTTTTTGTTGTTAAACATTTTAAAATATAAGCTGTTGAATTTTTTTCTTCTTCAAAACCATGAATCTAGTGGTTAGAAACTAAAACAAAAAAGAAATAAAATTCGTTAGGTGAATTGTCCGTAAATAAACGTATATACCAGGGGTATAATCAGGATGAAAATTGTCAATCTCATTCCCTAAAATCGTGGTAGTCATTGGATGGAAATAGAAAAGTTTCTTACCTAATTTTCAATTCAGTTTTTTATTCTTAGCTATTTTTGACAATTCCCCTTATAAAAAACAATGAATGGGCATTAAAGGTGAGACCCACTTCAAAATTGGAATCACTCCACAATCTCCTACCTAAAAATGTTATCAATCTCATTCTCATTATTTACCGTGATATTATGGGATCCCAGTTACTGGGTTATCACGACCTTTCTAATCAAATAACTTTGATTTGTGGATTTTATGTGGCCTAAGCGGTGTGGTGATGACCTTATCCGACATGTTTCACATGAGGAGATCAAGGTTGTCTTGTTTTCGATGAGTATCAGTAAGGCCCCCAGGCTGGATGATTTTTCTGTTGGTTTCTTCAATTCAACTTGAAGCATTGTGGGAAATATTTATGCGTTGTAGTGTCACATTTTTTTGATACCTTCTATCTTCCCCATGAGTTCATGTAAGCCTCTTTCTATGGGCCTAGGAGACTACAGGCCAATTTTCGGTTGTAATGTTATGTACAAGTGCATTACAAAAAATTTGGAGAATAGATTGCAAGTCTGGTTTTCTAATTTTGTTATCCGAACCAATTTGCATTTGTTCAGGGTAGGAACATTGTAGATAATATCCTTCTTTACTAGGAGCTTTTTGGGGGTTACCATCTCGTCGGGGTCATTTTCAGTGTGTGCTTAAGGTGAATCTCTAAAAGACATATCTTTTTGTTCACTAGGATTTTATTTTTAGGCTAATCTTGGCCATTGGTACTCATGTTCAATGTGTGAGTTGGTCCGGGCTTGCATTGCCTCCCTGATGTTCTCAGTTCTGGTTAACGGGTCCCTTGAGGGTTTCTTTCTAGGGCGTCGTGGGTTTCGTCAAGGGGATCATTTGTTTCCTTATCTATTTGTGATGGTCATGGAGGCCCTCTCCCGTATGGTTAATGCTTTGCCAGCAAGTTTTGTGTATTATCATCGTTGTGAACGCGTTAGGCTTACTCACCTGTGTTTTGCAGATGACTTGATGATCTTTTGCTCCGGGGATCGTTTTTCATTGACCTTTGTCCAGTATACTCTTCAGCAGTTTCAGGTGTTGTTGGGTTTGTTTGAAAACTTGAATAATAGTTCTATGTTTTGTGTTAAGCTTTCTGAAGTAGATGCAAAGGGTTTGACTTAGTTTATGAGGTTTTCTCTGGCTTTTCTTCCTGTGAGGTATCTTGACCTCCCCCTCATTTCGGGTAGGTTACGTTGACATATATATCAGGACTGTCAGTATTTGTTGAAGCGTATCAATGCTCGTGTTGGCAGTTGGTCTGAAGGTAATATTCTTCGTCACTCGTTTATTGCGTGGATGACCATTTGTGATCACATGAATACACGAGATCAAATCCATGCCCGAGACTCCTCCATCCCAACAAGTTGCTTTGTTGTGGCTATACTCATTTGAGATGCGAGATCATATTCTTTTATTGTCCTTTTTATCGCTTGGCGTTGGTTGATTTGTTGTAGTGTGGTCATTCTTCTCATGGTATATATGCATGGCCTACAGAGCTGGAATGAATATGTTGTATGGGCAAGGACAAGTATCGTAGGCATCGAGTCTGACAACTGGCATTCACATCCAGAGGGAGTGAAACTCGTGTGTACATGGTTCTGGTCTTCATTCCCCCCTGACATTGTTTTACTTAGTATCAAGGCGAATATGTCGTACTAGTGTTCTTATTGGTTGGGGGTTCTGTCGCCTCTGTCTTCCATCAGTGTTTCTCGTTGGGACTTATTTTCTTAATGCGTTTCTTTATTGCCTTGATTTCCTTTTGCTTTGTTTTGTTTTGTTGTGTCTTGACCTCACGGTGTGAAGTCCATCTTTTTCTCTAGTAATATACCTTTACAAAAAAAAATGTTTAATTTTGAAAATAAGTTATTTTAAGCAAGATTTGTAATGTTTGATAACCACTCAAAATTGACTTTAAAAAAAAAATTGAGTTTGAAAAATAAACTATTTTGAGTGAAACACCGTCAAACCGAGCGTAGCTCAATTGACATAAAGATGTGTCTTCGACCATGAGGTGAGGTTCGAATCTCCTACTGGAAAAAAAAAAAGAAAAGTGAAACACTTGAATCCAAATTAAAGAAAAATGAGTTTTGAGTGTTTAATTGATATTTTCTCCCAAAACTTCCTGATATATGAAAATGATCAGACGATCATATTGTTTAATAGTCGCCAATTATAGTAATTTGACATTTGTAGAAATGTTTTGAGGGTAAAACAAACCAAACAATATATACCAATTTCATGATTAATGTTTTTATAACATTTAACCTAACTAAATATACCGAATCAAAATTTATTATTATTTTATTTTTTAGTTCAATAATTGCGAAGTGAGAGATATAACCCCGACTTCAAAAGAAAGAATACATGTCAATTAACATTAAATTATGACGGTTGTTAATGGGATGAATTTGAGTGTTGTTAATTGGATTTTTTTTTTTTTTTTTTTTTTTTTTTTTTTTTTTTTTTTTGTTAAACATTTTAAAATATAAGTTGTTGATTTTTTTTTCCTTCAAAACCATGAATCTAGTGGTTAGAAACTAAAACAAAAAAATAAATAAAATTCGTTAGGTGAGTTGTCCGTAAATAAACGTATATATCAGGGGTATAATCGGGATGAATATTGTCAACTCATTCCTTAAAATTGTGGTAGTCATTGGATGAAAATAGAAAAGTTTATTAGATATTTTTCAATTCAATTTTTTATTCTTAGCTATTTTTGACAATTCTTCTTATAAAAAATAATGAATGGGCATTAAATGTGAGACCCACTTCAAAATTGGAATCACTCCACAATCTCCTTCTTAAAAATGTTATCAATCTCATTCTCATTATTTACCGTGGTATTATGGGATCTCAGTTACTGGGTTATCGCGACCTTTCTAATCAAATAACTTCGATTTGTGGATTTTATGTGGCCTAAGCGATGTGGTGATGACCTTATCCGACATGTTTCACATGAGGAGATCAAGGTTGTCTTGTTTTCGATGAGTATCAGTAAGGCCCCCAGACCGGATGATTTTTCTGTTGGTTTCTTCAAGTCAACTTGAAGCATGGTGGGAAATATTTATGCGTTGTAGTGTCACATTTTTTTGATACCTTCTATCTTCCCCATGAGTTAATGTAAGCCTCTCTCACATTTTTTTTGATACCTTCTATCTTCCCCATGAGTTAATGTAAGCCTCTCTCTCTATGGGCCTAGAACTCCATAGGCCAATTTCCGGTTGTAATGTTATGTACAAGTGCATTACAAAATTTTTGGAGAATAGATTGAAAGTCTGGTTCTCTAATTTTGTTATCCGAACCAATTTGCATTTGTTCAGAGTAGGAACATTGTAGATAATATCCTTCTTTACTATGAGCTTTTTGGGGGGGTTACCATCTAGTCGGGGTCCTCTTCGGTGTATGCTTAAGGTAAATCTCTAAAAGACATATCTTTTTGTTCACTAGGATTTTATTTTTAGGCTCATCTTGGCCATTGGTACTCATGTTCAATGTGTGAGTTGGTCCGGGCTTGCATTGCCTCCCTGATGTTCTCAGTTCTGGTTAATGGGTCCCTTGAGGGTTTCTTTCTAGGGCGTCGTGGGTTTCGTCAAGGGGGTCATTTTGAAGGGAATGAACTCTTCAAACTCACGCAGCGGAAGCGTTGGAATCGCTTCTTTGGTTTATTTAGAATTAAACAAAATAAAAGGTTAAGCATATAATACCTTTGAAGACCACAAAGCTTCTTGTGTTCCTTTTCCACGAGATCTTCCTCGCTATGACTCGTACACGGGACCAAGGCTTCTGGGAGCCTCCTTGAAGGAATGAAGTTTTGAGAGAACAATTCTCTTTGTAGGGAAATTGACTAGTATGTTTGGTCAATCTTTTGGCTAAACCTAAAAGTCTTATTAGTAGGGCCTTTATGAATTAATTTTATTTAATAAAATATATTTTAATATCTATTATATTAAAATATGTATTTTATATTTATTTGAATCAAATTCAAATTTCATAAAATTAATCTTTTATAACATACATTTAACCAATTTGAATCTCATTTAAATTTTATATGTATATATAATTTTCAATATTAATGTATCTAAATACATTAACTATTTCTTCTAATATTTCTAAGGTATAAAATACAATAAATATATTTTCTCTTTTATATTTAATATATCAGATATATTAAAATTTTTTCAATTTTTTTCTTTCAACTAAATTGATTTTTTAGTGTTACTCTGAGCTAGCAAGGGGACCTTCTGGACCTACAGATTTATAAGCTTGAATGATACAATATTAATTAATTAAACTCATTAATTAATTAATTAATTTGCATTCATTAACTAGGTCACTCCACTATAGGCCTAGATGTGCATTCTTATGCACTGCAGGACAAGTTGTGTCCATGGATATAACCATTATATGCAAGTCGATCCTTCACGAGTTGTTCGTATGGGCCAAAAGTCCGTTTTACCCCTGTAATTACATCTTACACCTTAAGTACCACTGATTCTCTAATGAACAACCTGTTTATGATCCAACCATAAACCAAGTCCCTCTCGGGCCAGTGAGAGGGTGGGGCCCCATTGTTCAACTCCCGAAATCAGCACTTAAGGGAACTACTCATCTACTTTCCCTATATAGGAAGGAGTGAATTCCATCTTGTGAAACTTATGTTCTCAGCTCCCTATTTGGTCAAGTCCCCAAAATGGTAGGCTTATTGAATCGACTATAAAGGTCATTCTCACCCATACAAATCAAAGGACGAGCCCTCACATACAAAAGTTCATAACTCACTCAGGATTAAGATCAAGTCACATATGATCATCCTGTGAAATATTAATTTTCTCAAATAACAGATTTATAAAGAGAAATTATATATTTCGTGGTCCAGTCTTATACAAACTCATTGTATAGGATACACCACTCACATGTCTCTACATGAATGATTTGGATCAAATCATTTGTAACAATTATAAAGTGGACCGTATCAATAGTGTTACCAGTATAAGGCACCCAACCTTATCCATATACTATAGACTATTTAGGTTATTCCTTGAACATCATCTTTCCGTATGTCAACTACATACTGTTCAAGATTACACTAATAACCTTAGATTTTTATAATAATAATGAATATTATAAATTACAAATAATAATAATAAAATAATTATTAATTAATTACGAGGCTTTAAAGCATAAATCTCAACCAACTTGTCTTATTTTCTCACAATTTTCCACCATTTTTTTTTTTTTTTTTTAAGAAAAATATTTGAATTCTTAGTCAAATTCAGAAAAAAAAAAAAAAAAATATTTAGTTTGAATTTTAAAAACATTCGATAACAAAATAAAAAAAATTATGAAAAAAAGTTAAGAGTAAATTTTAAAAACTAAAAATTAGAACCTAAATGGTTATTGGGTGAGACTTAAATGTGTAGTCGTGACCAAAGCGAACATGATTCAGATGACATATATATATTTTGATGATTAAGAGGTTTATGGTTCGGAAACTCCATCCCCAATGTACTCAATGTGTAGTCGTGAGAGCTCGTAGACAAATAGACACAAACCTGTCAAATCCAACATAACTTAACTTGCATAGGGTTGGCCTACATTAATTAAATACTTAAAAAAAAAAAAACACAAACCTAAAAAATAATGTATGAAGTAAATGTTTTTAATTTAATTTAGATTATTAAATGTATATATAATATTATTATATTTTTTCCTTATAGTTTCTCTTTCGATTTGGCCTCTACTTTTGTTACAACGGGCGGCGATTTTCGAAACCTAAAGGAAACTCTTTTGTCTCCGAGGGAACGGCGGTTCCCTTCGATATTGAACTAAATTTCATCGCTTCCTTCAGCTCCACTTCGATTCCAGCCACTTCCTTCCGAGCAGAGGTATCTTTCTTTGCTCTAAGATTTTTGGAATTTGTTTTCTAAATCACTTGATTTTCTTTCAATCTTGTCGTCTTCGACTGGTTTTGGTTTGATCATGTGTTTTCGTTATTCCTCTCGACTTTGGTCTGATTGATGCAAGATTGTTCCACTTTTCCCCTTTTTTCCTGTCTAAAACCTTACTATTGTGATTCTCCTCGCCCGTTTTCGATCTGGGTTTTTTGTTGTTTTCGTTTTTCGGTTTAGGTGAACTTGATAGTAGTTGGGGTTTTTCTGAATTGTTGTTTTAGTGGTTTGTTTTTGGTTTTTAGGTTACAATTTGAGGTGAAATTTATTTCTGTTATTAGGATTTTGAATTTTGGAGATGGTTCTATTCTTAGACACCAAAAAGACTTCTGAGAACACCGATTGGATCAGGAGAGAAAAGGGATAAAATTAGGTCCAAGTGCATATGACATGAAAAAGACGCATTTGGGCTTCAACACAGTTAGGTTATTCATGCAAAAATCGGTCAAAGACAATTTTATTTGGGATGCCAGAGTTAAAAACTGTCGAAAAAATGTATTTCTTAGTTAACTTGCACAATTCCTTAAAAAGTTTTGAGCTTTTATCTTACCGATTTCAATGGACTAGTTTCTCTGAGATCCAGAATGTACTCTGCCATTTTCTCTCCAATGCCCTGGGGATTAAGGAAGTGAAGAGAATCAGGACATGTAGGGGAAGAGGGTAAATTTTATCTTAAATAAGAAAATCTTAGTCATGATCTAAAGTCATAAATATTACCTTCAATTTTACTAGTTCCTCTCTGCAAAACAAAGAAAGCCAGTAGATATTTAATTAAACTTCTCACGGTTTCAAATTGAAAACTTGGGGACTGGAACAAGAAACCTACAAGAACTTGTGCATGAAGTGCTAAATATTGTATATGATTATGGACCTACCTGCTTGCGGTATTCAAGAAATCCACATATTTGTGCGCAAGATTAATTACTACTAAACTATACTCACTTTCGCATGACGTAACAAATCAAAGTTTAGAGGGAGTAGTATATGAAGTTTGTGTTTGATCTGTTCTAAAAAAAATAGTTTGTGTTTGACTAAAAAGAGTGATTGAGAGTGGATTTCTGGTTCGATAAAGTTAAACCCTAAACCCTTTGCTTTCATTGTAATCGAAGATGGACAGGAACATGCTTTCAGATTTGGATGGTCTTCCTGAAGAAGACAAGATCAAAATGGCCACCATGATCGACCAGCTCCAGATCCGAGACAGGTTCTATTTACATATCTAAAAATCTCGAGTTTTGAACAAGAACTAATTTGTTAAATCGTTCTCTTGTTACATATGTTGTTTGAATCTTTAAATGTTGCGGCATGGTAGAAATTTGTAACTGGAATTTGTCTCCGAAATTGATTTCAATCTCATTAGCTGAGAGAGCATTGAATTGCGCGAAGGTTGATGTTTACCTGATTAATTCACTTGTCCGATTCATTGGGCTTTGTTTGTTTCTCTTTAATTTGTATGATTGTTTTCCTTTATCCTCTGTTTTTCAAGTTTGGTTGGAGATTTTTGGAATACGCTTGGACATATTTAAATGAACATGTTAATGTGTGGGTGGGGGATATGGAAATTTGGTTTTGGGGTTTTTGTGATTATGGTGCAACCAGAATGAGAGCTTCTAACATGGTACCTTAGCTTCAAAGTCATTGCATGACATGCTCTGAGAAAGATCCAGCTACTTAAATGCCCACCACCAGATTTTGGGAGCTTGTTTAATGTATCCTGTTCCTGTTTTGTTGGTATAAATTGATTAAATTGTTGGAGGCTTTGAGGTCACCTTATATATAACCACTATGGGTTTCCTCGTGGTCAATACGAGTCAAATATAAATAGCGTGAGATTTAGAGAGAATGAATTCAAGTCATGGTGACCTACTTAGGAATTAGGATGCTAGTTAGTAGGGTTAGATAGTTCTCTTGTGACTTGTGAGGATAGCTGCATCGAGAGAATAAGTTCAAGTCATGGTGGCGACCTACTTAGGTTAGGAGTCCTACTAGTTACCTTAGCAAGTAAATGTAGTAAGGTTAGACGGTTGTAGAATAGTCGAGGTGCGTGCAAGCTGACCTAAACACTCACAAATCTAAAAAAAAGGACCATCTTGTTTTTTTAATGATCATGGTACCGGCTCCTGCACCATTAGTTCATCCATAGACTGACGTGCATCTTGGCCACAGGAACTCAGAGTTCATACCTCCTACCACCCAGATCTTTCAATGTTCGAAAATTTCAGTGCTGATCAAAGCAATATCTCAACTGAACCATTATTTCCTCTTAATATACTCCAGAAAAGGGTTTTGATGGAGTTTTCTTGGGAGTGTTATTCATTTGTTTTAGGATGAATGTAATTTTCCAAGTTGAAGTAAGATCCCATCTATAATTTATAGTCAAATTACTGCACAAGACTACTATACAGCACATGCAGCTCTTTTACTCCAGTTTACTTTATGTTAGTATCTAATGTGTGATTTTCCTTCTTTTTACGACTTTATTCTTATTTGGTCTCAGTGTTGTAAATTACTGCATATGACAGAATAACGTTGTGATCACAATAATATCAGAACACATTCAGAGTGATAACTGTTTGCCTTCTAATAAATTGCAGTCTGAGATTGTACAACTCATTGGTCGAGAGATGCTTCACAGATTGCGTAGACAACTTTCAGCGAAAATCCTTAACTAAGCAAGAGGAAACATGTGTACGTAGGTGTGCCGAGAAGTTCTTGAAGCACTCGATGCGCGTAGGCATGAGATTTGCTGAGCTCAACCAAGGAGCTGCTACCTCAGATTAAAGTCGCATCAGAGGACACCCGAACATTTTCTTCTTGAGACTTTCATTTGTTTCACCTCTGGATTTATAGTATGTTTCTTTCATATATGTTGCAAACTGGGATTAAGTTGTAATTTGATTTGACCTCTAAATTAAAGTTTTAGTAGCAGACTTTCAATAAATGTTTGAGATTCCATAACCATCAAGATGATAACATATTTACTCAAGCATATTAGCAGTACAATTAAAGCTGGTTTAACCTAATTTTTTTGCTTATTGTTGGTATAATGCCCTTTTCTTCATATAAACCAATTTGATAGAAAATGATTGGAGATCAAATCTTCAACAGTTGGATGAACAAACAATTAGTTGGGTTTGTTTTGGTATCCTCATCTAATTTAAGCAACTTAGGCTTGGCTAAACCAAGTTCTTTTTCCCTTCTTTTTTTAGATTTCTACAATTTGATCTTACAATCTGGGATGGGAGGTAGAGATGTTTTAGTAGCCACTGCTGCAATTTCTTTACAAACTCAGCAAGTGAAAGGCCTTGAGCCTATAAGAAATCACTTTCACTATAATCATTATTTTTAAAATCACTCTCAAACATGCCTTAAATCATTCACATCGTAGTTATGAAGCAATTGCTACTAGTGCAAAAAAGAATAGAACGTACAGTAGCAAAAAAGAATAGAACGTACCATTTATCTGTTTGGTGTTTTGGTGTTTTGCATTTCTAGATGTAACTTGTTATTTTATTTAATGGGTACTAGTTAGTTACATTTTGGTAATGAATTGGACCAAATACTAACAACACCAATATTGAATTTTATCTGTTGCTGAATTAAAATCTTCAATAGGGTAAATAATTGTTTTATTTGACTTTTTAAATTTTCGTAACTTATTTATGAAAAAAATAAAAGATAAAATTGACACGAGATGATAAAGTATATGATAGTGTTATCGCTTCAAATTTTTTAAAGGGTGTTTAGAGCACCAACTTGGATTGAGTTATCATAATTTATAACTTAGTTTAAGTTCGATCCATCAATTATTTAAGTCAAACGTAAATACTTCAATAATATTTATTATTGACATACTATTATAGTCCACAAACATACTATTTTAACTCACCTAATACTCTAAACAATTCTTAATTTTTTTTTTTGAGTACCTAGAAAATTAAACTAAATTTGAACTCATAATTACCATTTCTTTTAAACAAATTTAACAAAAAAAAATAATAATAATTGAATTTTAAATTTTATTACATAAAAAACTAAGTAGGTTGACATGTAACTTTGAATAAAATGTCAACTAATATGTATTATCGATCAAAATGTTAGAGGTTTGAATCTTTCACGTTATAATACTGAAAAAACAAACTATTTGTTTCTTCCTAATCAAGCAGAGAAATTAATAATAAATCATATAATTTCTTTAATATTTATTATAAATCATATAATTTCTTTAATATTTATTTTATGATACTTAATATTTGTAATGGGTAACATATTGACTAACCAAGTCGATATTAATGGTTTTATTTTAAAAAGAACTAATTTTTCCAAATTCAATTAGATCAATTTTAATAGCGCAATTAATTGAACGCACGACATCTCTCAACACAAATCCGCTCAAATCCTGGTCATTTATTTCCAATCCGACGCTCCAGAATCGCCCGCGAATCCGATCCATTAAAAATGTTCGATATTTAACGCTCGAAATCTGAAGTGCCGTTTGAGGTTTAAACCTCGTTATCCTAACGCCTTCTGTTTCAGAATCGTTAATTGACCGTTAGCTCATAGGGTTTCGATTTTATTTTATTTTATTTTTTAAATATCCGAAAGTCGATAGCCTTCAATAACGGTAATTAACGGAGCCGTCGGTGGTGAGATATATATTCGTTATGTACAAATATTACAAATATTCAGAATTTTATAATTTTGATTTGATTAAATTACAACTTTATCCCTGAATTTTGAGTTAGTGTCTATTTGATCTCTAAACCTTTAAAAATGTTTAATATATCTCTAAACTTTCAATTTTGTATCTAATATGTTATTTAAATTTTTATTTTTTTTTTAAATTATTTGATCTATTACATATAAATTTGAATTTTATTTCTAACATAACTCTAAAATTTAAATAAAAATCGAAAGTTCAAAAACATTAGGCTCCGATAACCTTGGTTTTTTATTTTTGAAAATTGTGTTTATTTTTTTACAATTTCTTATCATACCATGATTTTCATCAATCTTAAGAAAAATATTTAAATTCTAAAAAAAAAAAGAATTAGTTTGAATTTTAAAAACATTCCTTAAAAATAGATAACAAAACAAAAAAAAAAAAATTATGGAAAAAAAAGTTGAGTTTATAAGTTAAATTTTTAAAAACAAAAAATTAGAAGCCGAATGGTTACCGAACATAACTCAATTTGTATAAAGTTGTGTCATTGACTACGAGGTTAGAGGTGAATACTCCATTAATTAAATACATTAAAAAGAAAAATAGATACAAACCTAAAAAAGAAAAAAATGTATGAAGTTATTTTTTTAATTTAATTTAGATTATTAAATGTATATATATTATTATTAAATTTTTTCCTTATAGTTTCTCTTTCGATTTGGCCTCTACTTTTGTTTCAACGGGCGACGATTTTCGAAACCAAAAGGAAACTCTTTTGTCTCTGAGGGAACGGTGGTTCCCTTCGATATTGAACTAAATTTCATCGCTTCCTTCAGCTCCACTTCGATTCCCGCCACTTCCTTCCGAGCAGAGGTATCTTTCTTTGCTCTAAGATTTTTGGAATTTGTTTTCTAATTCACTTGATTTTCTTTCAATCTCGTCTTCTTCGACTGGTTTGGTTTGATCATGTGTTTTCGTTATTCGTTATTCCTCTCGACTTTGCTCTGATTGATGCAAGATTGTTCGAGTTTTCCCCCTTTTTCGTGTCTAAAACCCTACAATTGTGATTCTCCTCGCCCGTTTTCGATCTGATTGCAGCTTTTAAGATCTGGGTTTTTTGTTGTTTTCGTTTTCCGGTTTAGGTGAACTTGATAGTAGTTGGGGTTTTTCTGGATTGTTGCTTTAGTGGTTTGTTTTTGGTTTTTAGGTTACAATTTGAGGTGAAATTTATTTCTGTTATTAGGATTTTGAATTTTGGAGATGGTTCTAGGAGTAGATGGAAGAGGCAAAACAAGAAGAGTGTTGTCTTGAAAATAAACAATCTACCGCTGCTACGAGTTCCTCTGTCTCTGAAGGTAGTGGAAGCGCAACTGCTAAGTCTCCTGGGATGTGTAGTCCAGCATCAACATCTCCTTCTCATCGGTAATTTTGCAAAGTTATTGCACTCCAGTGTTTGATTTAGCAATTTGCAGAGACATGTATTGATTAAGAAACTTTTTGTTTTTGTTTTTCTGACATTCAATTTATGTTATTGGCTGCCATAGTAATTGAAAAATGCAATGATTCTACACTGTTTACGTTCAGTTCTAAGAACTCTCGGACATTTATGTTAAAAATGCGTAATTTAACTTCGCAGGAGGACCAGTGGACCCATTCGCCGAGCTAAGGGTGGTTGGACTCCGCAAGAGGTAAGCATCGATTAGCTGCTTGTGTTGCATATTTCCTAGTTGTGATGGCCATTGTCATATATCAGGTTTTCAGACCTGTCGGGCCTTGAAAAACTTTATTTTGCATTGGATAAAGAATATCGGATTTCCAAAAATCTTAACTTGTAAGAACATTCACATAATTGGGAGCACTCGTCTTAACTTATGATGATGACTTCTTTTTCAGGACGAGACATTGAGAAATGCTGTTGCAATTTTTAAAGGGAAGAATTGGAAGAAAATAGGTTTATCTCTATTCTTGTTCCTTTAGAACTCATTTTTTAAAAATGATTTTAGAATTCCTTTGGCTTTAGTTGATGTCTTTATTTTATTCGAAGAATTGGGATGTTTTCTACGTTAAGGTAGTCTTGAAGCGTTTGCGTTTTACACGTTCAATTAATTAATAGGAAAGCATTACAAGCTTTATACTTTGGATGATGAACTCGTACAAGTAGTAGTATGGAGAATTACTATGCTTGCATTTTGCGTGATTGGAATTTTATAAACTACAGCTGAAAGTTTTGGAGAAGCATAATATATAGATGGTCATTTGTCTTAATTGGGCTGATATTTACTTTGTATATATATTGCTCATTCAACTTTAAGAATATATTTTTTAGTATCATTATAAATTTTACCTATGATGAGTGGGTTGCCTGATTAGTAATTACTATCACTTATTACAACAGCCTGACCATGACTCTAATGTATCAATTGTCAATATGGTCATGTTTTTGTTAGTCATACTTATTATGCAACTATGTTAGTTTGATTGGCCTCATAAAATAAAATTTGCGTGCAGCTGAGTACTTCCATGATAGATCAGAAGTTCAGTGTCTGCATAGATGGCAGAAGGTTCTCAATCCAGATCTCGTTAAAGGGCCATGGACTCAGGAGGTTTTTACTTGGTGTCTTCTTCCTTGGTTGCTTTCTGCTCTTGCATGTACAGTGAAAATTTATCCTTTTTTTTTCTCTCTCTTTTTTTATAGGAAGATGATAAAATTATTGAACTGGTATCCAAGTATGGGCCTACCAAATGGTCTTTGATAGCGAAGTCTTTGCCAGGTCGCATAGGGAAACAATGCCGAGAGAGGTATCCCTTGAAACTACTATGATTAAGAGCTGAAGTCTTCATTTTGAACTGTAAATGCAATTTGCAGATTTCTTGGAATTTGATCATGCCTTTCCCCCCCCCCCCCCCCCCCCCCCCCCCCCCTAATGTTTGATCGATTGCCCTATTGAATGACTGTAAAATCCCTTGTTTTCTTCCCTAAAAGATAATAAGATTTATCTATGGGTCGTGATTTCTGAACTATAGCATTACCCGTCTTCATGTTTTGTTCTTTCTGAATATTGAAGGGATGTGGATTTTTGTATCTGTTGTAAAGCAATATTCTATTGTTTTCAGGTGGCACAATCATTTGAATCCAGATATAAAGAAGGATGCTTGGACATTGGAAGAGGAATTGGCCCTCATGAATGCACATCGGTTACATGGGAACAAATGGGCTGAAATAGCCAGGGTTTTATCTGGAAGGTACTCATTCTTGTTTTTGTAAAATTTAATATCTTAATGAAAAAAGAAGGGAAAAAGAGATAAACACAGAGGGAAATACATATAGAGACAGGACAAATCATTTGTAGATCATGTGTTCAGCCGCCTGTCCAGTCCCATCTAATTAAATTTATAAAGTATCTACTGATATGATCTTTACATTCTTCTCAGTAGTCATTTGGAAAGCATCCCTATATTAGTTTATGTAGTTGTTCTCGGTGTTCCCGTTCGCCTACCCCCTCATAGTCCATTAGTGGGTAGGGTGGGTCTCTTACTGGAAGATTGTATTGTTATGCTTAATGAATGGTAGAAAAATGTGTTATATAAATTATTACATGATAAGCACAAATATGAATATTATTTATTACGCATAGGATAAAGAAATGTCTTTGCTTTTGTATTTTTGTCTGCTTGGCTTTGTTAAAATGATATGGCGTATTCCTTTTAACATTCAGGACCGACAATGCAATAAAAAATCATTGGAATAGTTCCTTGAAGAAAAAGCTAGATTTCTATTTGGCGACTGGGAAGCTTCCACCAGTTGCAAAAAATAGTTCCCAGAATGGTGCCAGAGATGCTACTACTAGGACTCCACCTACTAAGAACTTTCCTCCTTACTCAAGTAAAGGGTCGGACTCAACTGCCCAAACATCATCAGGTAACACAGACTTTCACAAATTGGACGAAAGTAGCAAGGACCAGATAGAGTCAGCAGCACCTCGTGATGAAGATATGGTTGCTTCAACGAGCGGTGTTTTGAACGAGTCTGATGATTCTAGACATGTCAAATGCTGGCCGGGACCTTCAAATATTATGGATACAAGGTGCAGGAAATCTGGGTCGGCACGAAAGAATGGGATTAAAACTCATGGTGAATCAGACAATGAGATTAGCAAGTTAGATGAAGATAAAATTACACGAACACCTTTGAGATTTGAATCTCCAAAGTATGGTTCATTGTACTATGAGCCACCCCAATTAGAAAGTCGTATTCCAGTAGATTCAGAACTTTTAAGCATGTACATGCACGAGGCAAATAATAGTTCAATTACTTCGCCTATTGGTATCTTCACTCCTCCTTGTGTGAAGACTAGAGACTTGAGTATACACAGTCCAGAGTCGATTTTGAGAATTGCGGCTAGAAGTTTTCCCAGCACTCCTTCAATATTACGAAAGAGAAAGACAGAAACTAAAACTTGTCTCCCTCCTAAACAGAGGCAGGAAGGGGAAACAGAAACAGTGAAGGACGTCTCCCGAGAATCTGGTCGAGAAGAAACGCTTAATAATAGTGACAGCATGTTGGGTTCACCAAATGGAAGCTTATGTGAGAGTCCTAGTAATGATCATAGCCCCAGTAGGTCAAACAGTAAGGCTTTCAATGCATCTCCTCCATACCGGTTAACATCCAAGCGAACAGCTATCTCAAAATCTGTGGAAAAGCAACTTGAGTTTGCATTTGACAAGGAGAAAAACAATCATACTATCAAGTCAGTAGAATCAAATGGGATCTCCTCCAGATAGAGAATTCTTTAGCAAACAATATGATGGCAAAATCTGAACTGTAAGTTTTTGAAAATCTTTCTTCTGTTAGTCATACATACTCATTTTCTACGGAAACTTGTAACACGGATATTGATAATGTGCATCTTGTTTTCTTGTTGATTTAATTAGGGAGATCCTTGAAAAGTCGTTAATGTTCTGCTTTGTGAATGAAAAAATTTCTAGTCGACTCTTTTTGTGGTGGATCAACCTTCAGAATAGGGAAATATCTTGGGTGGGATTTTGATAACTTTTGGATGATTATTATCAAGTTCAATGCTACTCTTTTCTAAGACCGTTTGATAACAATTTCATTTTTAGTTTTTTGTTTTTGAATTCTATACTTGTTTTCTCCTAATTTCTTTATTATGGGTTTCACCTCTCTTAAAGAAATTGTAAGAATACTAATAGAGGTTTATGGAGGTGCCCGCAAGCTGGCCAGACGTTCACGAATAAAAAAAAGAAAGGGGTTTATGGAGAAGGTTAGGAGGGTATTAGTAAGGGCATATTGACAATTAGTTATGGGTGAATTATAGATGGAATGCGATAAGGGCAAGGTAGGCAAAACTTTGGTGATTGAATTAGGGTTTGAGAGTTATCTCAAGATGGGAGGTATCCTTGAACACTTGGTTTATCTTGTAAGTTTTTTACTTTTTATATTGCAGTACATTGTAGTTGTGTTTTCTTGTTAGGGGTATCCCAACGTAGTCAAATTTCAAAACAAAAAATAGGGTTTTAAAAACTATTGTTTTTTAGTTTTCAAAACTTGGCTTGGTTTTTTAAAACTTTGGTAGAAAGTAGATAACACACAAACTTTATAAGTTTAATTTTAAAAAACAAAAAATAAAAAACCAAACGATTATCATACAGAGACTAAGTTAATTGACACCACAGTAGTACTGGTTTGTTATGAGATATTAAACTAGAAAAAGTATTTCATCTGACTTTTAAGGATCTTTAAACACTCAATCTGCTTGTTTATATCACTGTTAGGTTTGTCTCATTCTTCCAAATGTTAAGCAAATACACTGTAAATAGCATGAGATATACTATTAGAGATGCTTTCTGTAAACTTGCTTACTGATACAATTCCATCTTTGGCAGCCTGAGCGATGGAATGTCCCACTCCGGCAAGTTTATATTGAGAAATATGCTGTTCATATCTTCAGTGTTTCTCGAAGCAGCAACCGGTATCGAAAATATTTTCGACATTTGCTCAGATCCTTCGTACATATATTTTTTGAACTTATTTTTTTTTACAATTGCAGATAGGCCTAACGTTTTTCTACTTCATTAGTGTCCACGAAAACATGTTTCATTATATACACTGACGAGATTCGAATGGCTAGAATTCTGATATTTATGGAATAAAATTTGATTTTTCTAACTTGTAAAAATTCACATTTCAATTGAGAAAAAAAATTCTACGATTCTCAAGCGGCTGTATGTTTGAATCTGATTACATGGCATGCTATGATTCTATGAAGATTTTTTTTTTGTATGGAGAGATTTGAACTTCTGACTTCTTGAATTGAAGGTTTAATCAAGAGCTCATGTTGGCCGAAAATCATTATTATTATTATATAATTGGATCGTATAGCTATAGAAATAGAAGCTGTTAGGAATCTGTACAGAATTTTGCACATGGACTAGTTACACTATGTACTAAATGTGGAGCTAGGGGACATTCTTCTTTATTACAAGCAGTTAGTTACTTATGAAAAAAGCCAATCACAGTTCAATGTATTAAAAAAAGGAAGATTTTGGTAAGATGCTGATGTATAAGATTCTTATGGATACTTTGAACTCTAAATGACATAGGTCTCAATTTCATCTTTTTCGAAAGTTAAAGGATGATTATAGATGTCAATTATTGTTAAATTATGCTCACGACCGACTCGATAGAGTTACAAGATGAAAAAAGAGCTAGAGAATAAATATTACTTGATGACAAAGATATTTAAAATAAGTTATAAATCGTTCGTATTTATAATATGCTTTAAACTTCTTATGTTGAAATTTGAAACTCATCGAGGTTCCATGCTATCTTGAATGAACTCTCCAATAACAATGTGGAATCTTAAATTAAGAAAAAAGGGGGTTTTATCCCATAAAAGAATTTCATGGACCTTTTCAACCAAAGATTAGGGAAAAAAATAAAATAAAATAAGAGACGGGTACTGTGATCTGAAAACAGAAATTTGAAAACAAAAAACTGAAATTTGAAAAGTTTGAAGACAAAAAACAGAAATTTGAAAAGAAGATATGTAAATTTGAAAAGAAGATATGTGTTTGGTAGTCGATTTAGAAATTGAATCTCAATTTAACTAATCATTCCCGATGTATTTAAAAGTTTTTTTTATAAACTACAAAACTAGTTGTCAACTATAGTATTACAATTTTGGTCTAAAAACACTCATTTTGGTCATTTTTTTATGAGTACAATTTTAATTTCTTTTTTCAATATATGGTTTTAGAGGTTCATTAACCTACATCCACAAAGCTTTAGGACCAAATGTCTTAAGAAAATACCTTAAAACTCGATCTCTAAACCGTAAATATGCAAAACCCTAAACGAGTTCATTTCAAGCACGTAGTTGAAAACCTTGAATTAGGTACATGCTTGGTCAAATAAAAAGCGGGGAATGTGAATATTATATGATTATACACTTTGTTTGTGAACTAAAAAAAATGAAAAAATCTTTTACTATAGTCCTCCAATTTTGGACTAAAATGGTCATTTTTGTATGAGTACATTTTTCCATTTTTTTTAAAATGTTGGGTTTTGTAGGTTCATTAACCTACAACCCAAAACTTTATGATCAAAAGTCTTAAGAAAAACACCTTGATCCCTAAACTGTAAATACCCAAAACCCTAAACGAGTACATTCCAAGTACGTGATTGAAAACCTTGAATTAGATACATGCTTGGTCAAATAAAAAGTGAAAAATGTGAATGTTATATGAATATACACTTTGTTTGTGAATTAAAAAAATAATAAAAAAAATCGTTTACTATTGTCCTCCAATTTTGGTCTAAAATCAATCATTTTGGTCATTTTTTTTATGAGTACATTTTTCTTTTTCTTTTTTCAATGGGTTTTGGAGGTTCATTAACCTACAACCCCAAAGCCTTATAACCAAAAGCCTTAAGAAAAACTCCTTAAAACTCTATCTCTAAACCGTAAATACCCAAAACCCTAAACGAGGTTATTCCAAGCACATAGTTGAAAACTTTGAATTAGATACCTGATAGGTCAAATAAAAAGTGAGGAATGTGAATGTTATATGAATATACACTTAGTTTGTGAATTTAAAAAAATTGAAAAAATCGTTTACTATATTCCTCCAATTTTGGTCTAAAAACGACCAGTTTGGTAATTTTTGTATGAGTACATTTTTTCTTTTCTTTTTTTAGTGTATCATTTTGGAGTTTAATTAACCTACCGTCTCAAAGCTGTATGACAAGAATCCTTAAGAAAAACACCTTCAAATTCGATCCGTAAACCGTAAATACCCAAAACCTTAAACGAGTTCATTTCAAACACGTGGTTTAGAACCTTGAATTAGATACAATTGGTCAAATAAAAAGTGGGGAATGTGAATGTTATATGAATATACATTTTTTTTTTGTGAATTAAAAAAAATAAAATCGTTTACTATAGTCCTCCCATTTTGGTCTAAAAACGATCAGTTTGGTCATTTTTGTCCGAGTACATTTTTTATTTTCTTTTTTCAATGTATGTTTTTGCAATTTCATTAACCTACAACTCCAAAGTTTTAGGACCAAAAGCTTTGAGATAAACAACTTAAAACTCTGATTCCTAAAGCGTAAATTTTCAAAACCCTAAAGGAGTTCTTTTTCAAGTAGGTGGTTGAAAATCTTGAACTACCTACATGCTAGGTCAAATAAAAAGTGGGGAATGTGAATGGTATATGAATATACTATTTTTTGTGAATTAAAAAAAAATTGAAAAAATTGTTTACAATAGTCCTCCATTTTGGTCATTTTTTTTATGAGTATATTTTTTCTTTTCTTTTTTCAAAATATGGTTTTGGATTTTCATTCACCTACAACCCTAAAGATTTAAGACAAAAAATCTTAAGAAAAAAACCTTAAAACTCGATCCCCAAACCGTAAAATTTCCAAAACCCTAAAGGAGTTCTTTTAAGGCACGTTGTTGAAAATCTTGAATTAGGTACATGCTTTCTCAAATAAAAATTGGGGAATGTTTATGTTATATGAATATACATTTTTTTTGTGAATTATTAAAAATTGAAAAAATCGTTTACTTTAGTCCTCCGATTTTGGTCTAAAAACGGTCATTTTGGTCATTTTTTTATGAGTACATTTTTTATTTTCTTTGTTAAATGTATGGTTTTGGAGGTTTATGAACCTATATCCCCACCACTTTAGGACCAAAAGCCTTAAGAAAAATACCTTAAAACTCGATATGTAAACCGTAAATACTCAAAACTCAAAACAAGTTCATTTCAAGCACGTGGTTGAAAATCTTGGATTAGGTACGTGCTTGGTCAAATAAAAATTTGGGAATGTTAATGTCATATTAATATACAATTTTTTTTTGTGAATTAAAAAAAATAAAAAAAATCTTTTACCATAGTCCTCCAATTTTGGTCTAAATACGGTCATTTTTTTATGAGTATATTTTTCTTTTATCTTTTCAATGTATGGTTTTGGCGGTTCATTATCCTACAACCCCAATGTTTTAGGACCAAAAGCCTTAAGAAAACCCCCTTAAAACTCGATCCCTCAAACGTAAATAAGCAAAACTCAAAACGAGTTATTTTCAAGCCTGTGGTTGAAAACTTTGAATTAGGTACATTCTTGGTCAAATAAAAATTGAGAAATGTGAATTATATATGAATATCCACTTTTTTTTTGTGTATTAAAAAAATTGAAAAACCCGTTTACTATAATCCTCAAATTTTGGTCTAGAAACAGTTATTTTGGTCATTTTTTGATGAATACATTTTTTCTTTTGTTTGTTAAATGTATGGTTTGAATTTTCATTAACCTACGACCTCAAAGCTTTAGGATAAAAAATCTTAAGAAAAATACCTTAAAATTTGATCCCTAAACCGTAAATTTCCAAACCTTAAAGAATTTCATTTCAAGCACGTTGTTAAAAATATTGAATTAGGTACATACTTTCTCAAATAAAGAGTGGAGAATGTGAATGTTATATGAATATACAATTTTTTGTGTATTAAAAAAATATTGAAAAAATCTTTTACCATAGTCCTCCAATTTTAGGTCATTTTGGTCATTTTTTTATGAGTACATTTTTTATTTTCTTTTTTCAATGTATGGTTTTGGAGGTTCATTAACCTACAACCCGAAACCTTTAGATAAAAAAATATTAATTAAATCACCTTAAAACTCGATCCTTAAACCGTAAATTTCCAAAACCCTAAAAAGTTCTTTTCAAGTACGTTGCTAGAAATCTTGAATTAGGTACATGCTTTCTCAAATAAAAAGTGAGGAATGTGATAGCACACTAAATGGATTATCTTTAGGGCCTTTATTATGCTAGTTTTGGAGTTGGAATGTTTTAATGATATTATTTGTCTAAATTTTAGATTTCGAGCATTTGGAGCAAACTGAAGCTTTTTAGAAGTAACGGCATGAAAAAAAAAAGCTTAAAAGATGTATTTTGATAACTTAGAGCCAAAAGAAGAAGAAACCAAGCCAAAAAAGTCCAGGGACAACATCTCGACGCTGTAATCCATCAGAAAAAAAAAACATTTGTACTACCTCAGACTTGAACCCAGTCCAGCCAACGCGCAAAGTGACTAAGAGGTCATGAGTTCAATCCTCGCATTAATGACTCAGATGATTATTCATCTTTTTTATGATTATTCCGCCAACTCTATACTTATTGCTTAAGCGTCGAGCTATAATGTCTACACGCTGTGCTCGATGCCAACTTTCCAAATCAGTTTTCACGCGTTTTTTGAGGCAGCGTCGAGACGCTATTACTAGCGTCACGACGCTGTCCCGATTTTTCCTATAAATTAATCTTATTCTCATACGATTGAGGGGGAACCATCTTTGAGAGATTTGAACCCTAAATCGAAATACACTCATTGGAGAAGCGAAGGAACACTCTAGAGAGCTGAAAAAAAGAGATTTGGAGGCTCGGGAACGTGCATATCACATCGGGAACGAGACTTGACATGCTACAAGAAGAGTTTTTTTTTTTTTTTTTTTTCTCTCTCTTTTACCTTTGATTTTATTGCATTATTTTATGGATTCTAAACTTCATGTTTGATTAATCTAAGTTCTTCATATTGCAACGGTTATTCATGTGTTTGTTTGTTTAATGTTTTTTTATCCTTTTGGCCAAAGTATAAATTGTTGCTCGTTTAAATTCTAGCTTGAAAAAGTAGAGTTTAGAGTAGAACTCGAACACATGACTACTTGTAAATTCTCGCATGAACATGAAGAATTATCTTAGAGGTCGTTAATAGAAGTTGCGTAATACCTTTATTTTCTATTAAAAACTAGACACATATGTTAGGTTTATAAAAAGGAAGACAATTATTTGGGCTCTAGAGTCCGTTATGAGTTTATTCTTCTTGGCCTATAACTGTATGCATGACTATTCTTGGACGAATAGATTAATTAAGAATGAATTCATTCGATGAAATCAATTCGCTAGATTTTTCTCTCAAAATGTTCCCCATTATTTTTTAGTCATTTAATTTTCACTCAATTTCAAAGTATTTTTAGTGTAAATAAAATTTGTTGTTAGTACCTATGGTACTCAATTGATCTAGAAAATCAATCACGTGGACGATACTCTTAATTAAATCACTATATTAAAACTTGACCCGTACACTTGTGGTACGCTAAATCACGCAACAGAATGTGAATGTGATATGAATATTCTATTTTTTGTGTATTATTTTTTTTTTGAAAAAATCGCTTACTATATAATCCTCCAATTTTGGTCAAAAAACCGTCATTTTGGTCATTTTTTTATAAGTACATTTTTTCTTTTCTTTTTTCTATGTATGGTTTTAGAGTTTCATTAACCTACAACCCCAAAGCTGTTCGATCCCTAAACCGTAGATTTCGAATACCTTATAAGAGTTATTTTCAAGCACGTGGTTGGAAATCTTTAATTAGGTACATGCTTGGTCAAATAAAAAGTTGTGAATGTGAATGTTATATGAATATACACTTTTTCTGTTTAATAAAAATATTAAAAAATGGTTTACTATAATCCTCAATTTTTGGTCTAAAAGTGATCATTTCAGTCATTTTTTTATGAGTACATTTTTTCTTTATTTTTTCAATGTATGGTTTTGGAGGTTCATTAACCTTCAGCCCGAAAGCTTTAGGAACAAAAGCCTTTGATAAAAACACCTTACAACTCAGTCCCTAAACCGTAAATTTTCAAAACCTTAATGGAGTTCTTTTCAAGCACGGTTTTAAAAATCTTGAATTAAGTACATGCTTGTTCAAATAAAAGGTGGGGAATATGAATGTTATATGAATATACTATTTTTTGTGTATTAATTTTTTTTTTGAAAAAACCGTTTACTATATATAGTCCAATTTTGGTAAAAAAAAAAGTGGTAATTTTGGTAATTTTTTGATGAGTACATTTTTTCTTTTATTTTTCAATGTATGGTTTTGGAGGTTCATTAACCTACAACTCGAAAACTTTAGAAACAAAAGCCTTAATATAAACACTTTAAAACTCGATCCCTAAACCGTAAATTTCCAAAACCTTAAAGGAGTTCTTTTCAAGTACGTTAGAAATCTTGAATTAGGTAAATATTTTCTAAAATAAAAAGTGAAGAATGTGAATGTTATATGAATATACTATTTTTTGTGTATTAAAAAAATATATAAAAAATCGTTTACTATAGTCTTCCAATTTTTGTCTAAAAAGGTCATTTTGGTCTTTTTTTATGAGTACATTTTTTTTTTCAATGTATGGTTTTGGAGTTTCATTAGTTTGGTTATGACTAAAACAGAGAGAAGAGCTTATAGCCTTCGATAGAGAAAATCCCTCTTTGGTATGTTTGCTTTGTAATTGAATGAGGAGGCTAGTAACCCTAGGCCTCAATATATACAGTTGTAAAGAATATGAAATAGCTACAAGACAAAGAATGAAAAGAATGTAACAACCCCTATACGTGGAGGCTAGTGAGAGGAGAGAAAATAACCAATAAGAAATCTAGAATCTTCCTCCATCTAGGACTCCACGTCATCGACTGAGTCACTGCCATGTAGGCCTTCCTTAATATCCCCCCTCAAACGAGTGGGGAGGGTGACGAGCCCGAGTTTGGAACGAAGATACGAGAATTGGGAATGTGTAAGGGGTTTAGTTAAGCAGTCGGCAAGTTGTTCCGTAGAGGGCACATATCTAACATCAAGCTGCTTGCTTAGAACCTGATCACGGACATAGTGCACGTCTATTTCAATGTGCTTTGTTCGGGCATGAAATACCGGATTTGCAGCCAACGAACCAGCGCTCATGTTGTCACACCATAGAAGGGGCGTAGTGGAGAGAGGAAAGCCAAGTTCAGCAAGGAGATGTCGAATCCAAGTGATTTCAGCCGAGGCATGCGCAAGAGCTCGGTATTCGGATTCAGTGCTGGATCTTGCAACAGCTACTTGCTTCTTAGACGACCAAGAGATGAGTGTTGGACCAAGAAAAACACAATAGGCAGCAACGGATTTGCGATCATCAATGTTGGCAGCCCAATCGGCATCAGAGAAGGCAGTAATAGAGAGGTGAGAGCTGGGCTGAATGAGGAGGCCATACGAGGCAGTCCCTTTGAGATAGCGGAGAACACGTTTGACAGCCTGCCAATGAACATCAGTTGGAGCTTTGAGGAATTGACTAAGCTTATTGACAATGAAGGCAATGTCAGGCCGAGTGTTGGTAAGGTACTGCAATGCACCCACTGTACTTCGGTAAATAAATGGATCTTGGAGTAAAGAGCCTTCATTGATAGATATGTGTTTGCCAGCAACTGCAGGGGTTGGACAGGACTTGGAGTGCTGCAGTTGAAGCTTGCTTAAAAGATCCTGGATATATTTGGACTGATTCAAATGTATGCCCGTGGGAAGATAAGTCACTTGGATGCCAAGAAAGTAGTTTAGTTTGCCTAGGTCCTTCAAAGCAAATTTTGAATTGAGCAAGTGAACAAGTTGATTGAGAAAGGAGGAGTTATTACCCGTGAGGATTACATCATCAACGTAGAGGAGAAGCAACACTGAAATGGGGCCCTGGCGATAAAAAAACAGAGAGGCATCAGACTTGCTCACTGAGAAGCCGCAGCTGAGAAGGAATGTTTTAATCTCATCATTCCAGGCACGGGGTGCTTGTTTTAGCCCATAGAGGGCCTTGTGAAGCTTGCAGACATGGTTGGGACGCAAAGGATCTTCAAATCCAGGAGGTTGAGACATAAACACAGCTTTCTTTAGGGTGCCATTAAGGAAGGCATTATTGAAGTCCAGTTGCCGAAGTGACCAACCATATGAAATAGCCAGGAATAACACAATTCGAATGGTGGAAGACTTCACAACAGGGCTGAAGGTTTCAAAGTAGTCGATACCTGAGTGTTGATGAAAGCCCTTTGCCACTAGACGGGCTTTGTATCTCTGAATAGACCCATCAACATTTTGTTTCAGACGAAACACCCATTTGCAGCCAACAATATTCTGATGTGCAGTGGAGGGAACGAGAGACCAAGTCTGATTATGATTAAGTGCTGCCATTTCTTCATTCATTGCATTTTTCCATTCAGGAGTGGCAAGCGCAGTAGAAACCTTGGTCGGCTCAGTGAGGGACCAGCCAGTAGGCGAGGAAACAACCCATGCCTTGGGCTGAAACACTCCGGCCTTGCCTCTGGTGATCATGGGATGGTTATTGACAACTGGTTGAGGGGTAGGTGAGGGCAAGGTAGAGAAACTAGGGGAGTGGGGTAAAGGAGAACAAGACAGAGGTGAGGAACTTTGATCATTTGGGGAAGAGGAGCTGTGGCTTGGAGACACATCTGGATAGGAAGGAGATATAGGTTGTTGAGGGTCGGCCAGAGGACACGGATGTGATGAGGGATTATTTTGTGGTGTGAGTTGTGGACTAGCGGAAGGAGAATTTAGTAGTGGTGAGGCAGGTGTGTGTAAGGGTGAACTAGATGAGTGCTGATCAACAGCAGGAGGGCCAAACCAGTGAAGGATAGAGGGTGAGGGAGTAGGATCTGGTTGTATGTGTGGAGTGAGACCAAAACCAGTTGAGAATGGAAAATTAACCTCATTGAAGTGAAGACTTCGAGTAATAATAATGCGCCCAGTTTGCAGCAGGCAAAAAGACCCTTTATGATGAGGAGCTGGTCCAAGGTAGACACTCCTCTCTGAATGCTGATCAAATTTGTGAGGTTGATAGGGTCTCAAGTTTGGGTAGCAAGCACACCCAAAGACTCGTAAAGTAGAGAGATCAAGCTGACGATGAAGGAGAAGTTTCATAGGTGATTTGTGCTGTAAAACAGAAGAGGGCATTCCATTAATAAGAAAAACAGCAGTACGAAATGCAAACCACCAGTACTTGAGAGGCATGGATGCCTGAGCAAGAAGCGTTAGGCCAGTTTCAACCAAATGCCGGTGTTTTCTTTCAGCACGGCCGTTTTGAGCTGATGTATACGGGCAGAAGAAACGAGTAATAATGCCAAGTTGCTTACAGATTTGTTCTACTGGCTTGTACTCTCCACCATTATCCATTTGCAAGACTTTGATAGAAGTATGAAATTGAGTTTGCACAAAAGCCTGAAATTCCTTGAACGCAACATGAGTATCACTCTTTTGTTTTAAAGGGAATAACCAGGTAAATCTGCTATAGTCATCCATAAAGAGAATGTAAAATCTGAAACCATCAGCAGACAAAACAGGGGCTGGTCCCCACAAATCAGTATGTATAAGGTCGAAAGGAGCAGACGCATGAGACTGTGAATCGTGATAAGGAAGAGTGTGCATCTTTCCAAATTGACATGCTTCACAAAATTTGAGTTCATCTGTTATAGGCAGATGAACATTACAAGTACGAACAACTTGATCTAAAATTTTAACACTAGGATGTCCTAAGCGATTGTGCAGTAGTGACTTTGTTAATACTGGAAAAACTTGGACATCAAGAGAGGAGTTGGCAGAGTAAACAGCTGAAGAAGAGGACAAAGGGATGAAGCATCCAGCAGCAGATTTGTGTAGATCAGCCACTGAGCCTTTATTTATCAACAACCCTGGTGAAGCAACCCGGTACAGACCGTCTTTAAGAGTGCCCCTCAGTAGCTCCTCCCCCGTAACCTTGTCCTTAACGACACAAAAGTCAGAGTGAAATTCAACATATATAGCATTGTCTCGGGTTAACTTGGAGACACTAACCAAATTCTTTGCAATTGAAGGAACATAGAGAACATCAGTTAGTTTTAGAGAGCCATGACTAGTTGAGATAAGAGAGGTGCCAAAATGAGAGATAGGCAATTTAGTGCCATCACCAACAACAACGGATTCAGTACCTGTATACTCAGATTTGTTGGCTAGATAGCCTTGATTTGCTGTGACATGACTAGAGGCTCCGCTATCGGCGTACCAATGCGAGTCAATAACACTCTCAGGACTTGCAATGGCAGAATTGACTAGCGAGTGCTGAGAATTTGTTACCAGAGCAGCAAGATTAGGGCGGTAGGCCTGATTTGTTGGTGAAGACATAGGGGTGTGGCTTTGATTTTCTCGTTGATGTGTGTTGCGTGGATTGTTAACTTCAGGGAGAAAACGTGAGAAGCACACTGCAGCACTGTGACCAAGTTTTCCACAGACTTGGCACTGAGTTTGTCGATGATTTGAACCATTGTTCCATCTGCCTCTTCCTCTATTACCACGACCACCTCTCTGACTCGAGTTTGGAGCATTGCTTGGATAATACGAATTTGAGCTTGGTGTCGAGTTGTTCATGAAGCTAGAGCTTCCAGTACTCCTATTTTGAACCATATTGACAGAAGAAGGAGTGCCATTATTCAGAGATAAGCTTGACATACCTGTTTTTAGTGCAGTCTGATACTCGAGTCTCTTCTCATATGACAGGAGGTCAGCTTGCATTTCTGACCAACTTATGCCAGATTTTCCTTGGATCATTATGACTACAGGATTATAATCCTCATCAAGGCCAGAAAGAATTTGTGAAATTAGATCACTAGATGAAAGAGGACTCCCAACTAAGGTCATTCCATCAGTATATTTCTTCATTGTTACAAGATATTCGCTCATTTTTAAAGCACCTTTCCTGGTCTGTTGAAAAAGCCGTTTGAGATAATCAATCTCAGCTCTAGAATGAACCCCAAATAGTTCTTGAACCGCTGCCCATAGATCTTTGGCTGTATAGAAACCCATCACCTGCATTGCAATTTCTGGTGCCATAGAATTGTAAAGCCACCCGAGAAGCAACTGGTCAACAGTTATCCATCTGCTGTACTCTGGATTGAGAGTTTGTGTACCAGCAGGGGTAGAGCTTGTGCTTGACTTGTCTGCTGCTTTAGTGGCAGGACTGGAGATTTCCCCCGACTCTTCAGCGAGTATCGGTGTGGTTTGAGCAGTGGTTTGGGCAGGTAGAAATTTATCAGGACAAGAATCAGTACCTGATAGATGGCCCTCTAGCTGATAGCTTCTGAGAATCGGCCAGGCGAGATTTTGCCATAGAAGAAAATTTGTTCTGTCGAGCTTAATCGAGGTGATCTGATTGAGCAGCTGGTTGAGGGGTGGTCCAGAGTAGCCTCCATTGTTGGAGGACGAGAAGAAGGCGAAGCTTTGATTGGCGTTTGCCATTTGAGGTGCTCTGATACCAAGTTTGGTTATGACTAAAACAGAGAGAAGAGCTTATAGCCTTCGATAGAGAAAATCCCTCTTTGGTATGTTTGCTTTGTAATTGAATGAGGAGGCTAGTAACCCTAGGCCTCAATATATACAGTTGTAAAGAATATGAAATAGCTACAAGACAAAGAATGAAAAGAATGTAACAACCCCTATACGTGGAGGCTAGTGAGAGGAGAGAAAATAACCAATAAGAAATCTAGAATCTTCCTCCATCTAGGACTCCACGTCATCGGCTGAGTCACTGCCATGTAGGCCTTCCTTAATATCATTAACCTACAACCCCAAAGCTTAGGACCAAAATCCTTAAGAAAATTACCTTAAATCTCGATCCCTAAACCGTAAATTTTGAAAACCTTATAGGAGTTCATTTCAAGAACATGGTTGAAAATCTTGAATTAGGTACATGTTTGGTCAAATAAAAAGTGGTGAATTTGAATGTTACATGAATATACTATTTTTTGTGCATTAAAAAAACATTTAAAAAATCGTTTACTATAGTCCTCAAATTTTGGTCTAAAAACGACCATTTCGGTCATTTTTTTATGAGTACATTTTTTCTTTTCTTTTTTCAATATATGGTTTTGAATTTTCATTAACCTACAACCCAAAGGTGTAGGACCAAAAGCCTTAATAAAAACACCTTAAAACTTGATCCATAAACAGTAAATTTCCAAAATCTTACACGAGTGCTTTTCAAGTAGGTTGTTAGAAATCTTGAATTAGGTACATGCTTTCTCAAATAAAAAAAAGTGGGGAATGTGGGTGTTATATGAATATACTATTTTTTGTGTATTTAAAAGAAAATTGAAAATATCCTTTACTATAGTCATCAAATTTTGGTCTAAAAATGGTCATTTTTTTATGAGCATATTTTTCTTTTTTCAATGTATCGTTTTGGGGTTTCATTAACCTACAACCCCAAAGCTTTATGACCCAAATTCTTAATATATAAAAACACCTTAAAACTCGATCCCTAAACCGTAAATTTTAAAAACCTTATAGGAGTTCTTTTCAAGCACGCGGTTTAAAATCTTGAATTAGCACATGTTTGGTCAAATAAAAAGTGGGGACTGTGAATGTTATATGAAGATATACTTTTTTTGTGAAATAAAAAAAAATAAAAATCGTTTAATATAGTCCTCAAATTTTGGTCTAAAAACGATCATTTCAGTCATTTTTTTATTAGTACATTTTTTCTTTTCTTTTTTCAATGTATGGTTTTGGAGGTTCATTAACCTACAACCCAAAAGTTTTAGAAACAAAAGCCTTAATATAAACACCTTAAACCGTAAGTTTCCAAAACCTTAAAGGAGTTCTTTTAAAGTACGTTGTTAGAAATTTTGAATCAGGTACATGTTTTCTCAATAAAAAGTGGGGAATGTGAATGTTATATGAATATACTATTTTTTGTATATTAAAAAAATATATAATTTTTTTTTTACTATAATCTTCCAATTTTTGTCTAAAAAACGTCATTTTGGTCATTTTTTATGAGTACATATTTTTTTTTCAATGTATGTGTTCACACGAGATTTCGAACGACGAATGGAGATTCGAACACGTGTAAATGAATTTGAATTTGTGTTGTTATATTGTATGTATCAGTGCGTAGTGGATTACAATCTCTAATGTTTATCCTCTGATTCTTTCTCTCTCAAATGTAAATGTGTTTCGAGGGCTTTGCAGCTTGTTCTCGATGTTGGATTTGTATCGAGGGCTTCACAGCTTGTTCTCGATGTTGGATTTGTTTCGAGGGCTTCACAGCTTGTTCTCGATGTTGGATTTGTTTCGAGGGCTTCGCAACTTGTTCTCGATGTTGGATTTGTATCGAGGGCTTCGCAGCTTGTTCTCGATGTTGGATTTGTTTCGAGGGCTTCGCAGCTTGTTCTCGATGTTGGATTTGTATCGAGGGCTTCGCAGCTTGTTCTCGATGTTGGATTTGTTTCGAGGGCTTCGCAGCTTGTTCTCGATGTTGGATTTGTTTCGAGGGCTTCGCAGCTTGTTCTCGATGTTTGGATTTGTATCGAGGGCTTCGCAGCTTGTTCTCGATGTTGGATTTGTTTCGAGGGCCTTGCAGCTTGTTCTCGATGTTGGATTTGTATCGAGGGCTTCGCAGCTTGTTCTCGATGTTGGATTTGTATCGAGGGCTTTGCAGCTTGTTCTCAATGTTGGATTTGTATCGAGGGCTTCGCAGCTTGTTCTCGATGTTGGATTTGTATCGAGGGCTTCGCAACTTGTTCTCGATGTTGGATTTGTATCGAGGGCTTCGCAGCTTGTTCTCGATGTTGGATTTGTATCGAGGGCTTCGCAGCTTGTTCTCGATGTTGGATTTGTATCGAGGGCTTCGCAGCTTGTTCTCGATGTTGAATTTGAATCGAGGGCTTCGCAGCTTGTTCTCGATGTTGAATTTGGATCGAGGGCTTCGCAGCTTGTTCTCGATGTTGAATTTGAATCGAGGGCTTCGCAGCTTGTTCTCGATGTTGAATTTGGATCGAGGGCTTCGCAGCTTGTTCTCGATGTTGAATTTGAATCGAGGGCTTCGCAGCTTGTCCTCGATGTTGAATTTGGATCGAGGGCTTCGCAGCTTGTTCTCGATGTTGAATTTAGATCGAGGGCTTCGCGTAGCGGTGAAGTCTTCAGGTGTTTGAACTTGGAGTGGTGTTCAGTCTTCAGGATTCAGGGAGTCTTGTGAATTCTCTCTAAGCTCTTAGGAGAAGAAATTTTCTGAACCTTAGAAATGAAAATGAACTCTCTATTTATAGAGTTTTCATGGGCCTGGATCCAATGGGCTTGGGCTTGGATCCAATGGGCTTGGGTCCAATGGACTTTTGGGTTCTGGGCCCAATGGTTATTTGGGCTTGGGCCAAATTGTCATTTAAATAACTTTTAGCCCGATTCGATTTCAAGCCCAATTGAGCCATGACCGAATTTGCTCGGTTAAGTTTATTCGATCCGCCGGCCAAGATGAAGACATGTGGCGACCGCTGATTGGCCGAAATTTCTCGGTCAACAAATGCCCCCTTTTTCGAGAGTTATGCACATGTACGTGTGGGTGAGTCTCGGAAAAGTTAAATTTTGAAATTGAAATGTAGGACACCCCTAATTTTGAATCTGCCTCGACATATCAATCTTATCGAAATATGAAATTTGGTCCATAAATCAATTCTTTTGATTGATACATCTTTCTATGTCAATTGACCAAAAAATATGAATTGGATTTACAATTTTGATCTTTCTTATTTGGCAGAAGCTTGACTTGAACTTTAGTAGATTCTTGTGTTCTACTTTAATTCCATTTTGGATGTAGAGTAGAGTTTTGGAGTTGCCCAATTGAATTTTGAATAGGATTTGACTTTGAACTTTACTCCAATTTCGAAGTGGGATAAAATTTGGAGTATACCCAAACCGCCAATTTCGATTCGAGACTTGGATTTAGATAAATTTTGACTCTAAATCATGCTTGGAAATAAAATTTGGAATATGCCCAAAATTTTAATTCTAGGAAAAACTATGATATTTTATTGAAGTTTGGCTTTAATTCGGAGTAGAAGTGTTGAAAATTTTATTTTGGCATATTTGATTTGAGACTCGGATTTAGATAACTTTTGACTCTAAATCACGCTTGAAAATAAAATTTGGAATATGCCCAAAATTTTAATTTTAGGAAAATTTTGGGTTTTGCTGGAAATTTAGCTTGAATGAAAATTTGACTTGGTATAATTTTGGGATTCCAATCAATTTTGACATGAAGTTCGAAAATTTGAACTTAAGGTCATGATTATGGAAGGAAATTTAGAACCCACCTAAATTTCAAGTTGAATGAAGTATTACAATCTAAAGATAAATGGTAACAATAAGTCTTGTTTGGCAAAGTGGAACATGTAGAACTTTTGTTTCCTTTGGTCTTGGGTTCAAGTCCACCTTTATACATATTTTTAGATAATTTTCTTAAACAGGCGCGCGCGAACTTGGAGGCGCGCGCGATGATGCAGGCGCGCGAACTTGGAGGCGCGCGAACTTGGAGGCGCGCGCGATGATGCAGGCGCGCGAACTTGGAGGCGCGCGCGAACTTGGAGGCGCGCGCGATGATGCAGGCGCGCGAACTTGGAGGCGCGCGCGATGATGCAGGCGCGCGATGATGCAGGCGCGCGAACTTGGCGCGCGAACTTGGAGGCGCGCGCGATGATGCAGGCGCGCGCGATGATGCAGGCGCGCGCGATGATGCAGGCGCGCGAACTTGGAGGCGCGCGCGATGATGCAGGCGCGCGATGATGCAGGCGCGCGCGATGATGCAGGCGCGCGCGATGATGCAGGCGCGCGAACTTGGAGGCGCGCGCGATGATGCAGGCGCGCGAACTTGGAGGCGCGCGCGATGATGCAGGCGCGCGAACTTGGAGGCGCGCGCGATGATGCAGGCGCGCGAACTTGGAGGCGCGCGCGATGATGGAGGCGCGAGCGATAATGCAGGCGCGCGAACTTGGAGGCGCGAGCGATGATGCAGGCGCGCGAACTTGGAGGCGCGCGCGATGATGCAGGCGCGCGAACTTGGAGGCGCGAGCGATGATGCAGGCGCGCGAGCGATGATGCAGGCGCGCGAACTTGGAGGCGCGCGCGATGATGCAGGCGCGCGAACTTGGAGGCGCGCGCGATGATGCAGGCGCGCGAACTTGGAGGCGCGCGGCGATGATGCAGGCGCGCGAACTTGGAGGCGCGCGCGATGATGCAGGCGCGCGCGAACTTGGAGGCGCGCGCGATGATGCAGCAACAGTGAGATGATGCAGCAAGGAGGCGCGCGCGATGATGCAGCAACAGTGAGATGATGCAGCAAGGAGGCGCGCGCGATGATGCTGGCGCGCGAACTTGGAGGCGCGCGCGATGATGCAGGCGCGCGAACTTGGAGGCGCGCGCGATGATGCAGGCGCGCGAACTTGGAGATGCGCAAACTTGCAGCAGAACTTGGAGATGCGCAAACTTGCAGCAGAACTTGGAGATGCGCAGAACTTGCAGCAGAACTTGGAGATGCGCAAAACTTGCAGCTGAACTTAGAGATGCGCAAACTTGCAACAGAACTTGGAGATGCGCAGAACTTGCAGCAGAACTTGGAGATGCGCAGAACTTGCAGCTGAACTTAGAGATGCGCAAACTTGCAACTGAACTTGGTGATGCGCAAACTTGCAACTGAACTTGGTGATGCGCAAACTTGCAACTGAACTTGGATATGAGTAGCGCAGTGATGGAAATTTGATTTGGCCTAATAACAAGCTGAATGAAATATTACAATCTGAAGTCAAATAGTAATAATGAAGCTTGTTTGGCGTAGTGGAATTGGTACTATCATTGCTTCTTTTGCTCTTGAGTTCGAACATCGATTACGTACCCTTGAATGGAAGGGATCAAGTCATATCGTAGTTCAAATGGAATGTAATCCCTTTTTTTTTTTTTTATTGTTGTGACTGAACTTAAAGTATATATATATATTTTTTTCTTTAAGTTGCCTACGTACCCTTAGATGGAAGGGATCAAGTCATAACGTAGTTCAGATGATTTTTTTTTTTTTTTTTTTTTGGGGCCGTTCACCTTTTAAGCTCGTGCGGGCCAGGAGCAACATGTAGTTTATACTCTTACGTTAAGGAGTATTACATTTTATGAGATCTTATCTTCGTCATGGTCTTTATCAAATCCTTCGCTTGTAGGATTGGTTAGAACGATGAGATTTTTCTTCACCTTCAAGGAACCCTCTGTATTTATGTGGACAGAAAATTTCCTCTTCATGCGTGAAGGAACACGACTGTGAATCTTTTGGTCGCTACTTTCTTCATCAAAGAGTCTTGCCCCTACAGTCTTCATCTTTCCTTCTTGTTGATCGTTTGTCCCTTTGAGGCGATCAAAAACAAATGTTGAAGGTCGGTCTTTCTTTGATGTGGAGACACTTAACCTTTGGAAAGCGGAAGTTCGAGTGGAGGTAGAAGTTAGACATGAATTTTCTTCTTTTGTCGCGGCCATACTCATCCTTTGGAAAACCGAAGTTCGAGTAGTTGAAGGCTTGATGCGATTGAAGACAAAAGTTCTTTGGTCGACTTCTTTTGAGTCGTCGACTTCTTCTGCATTGATGTAGCATGAACTTGCACAGATTTCTTCCTCTTTCTTGATGGGAAGGAAACTTTTTGAGAAAAATTCTTTTAAAGTCACCTGTCGTCGAGGCTGAGAAAAATATTTGTTTTCTCTTCTCTCGTGTTTAGGCTTCCTCGAATTGATTCTTCTTTTCTTCTTTGGAAGTTTATTGTTTCGTTTATCATCTCGAAGTATGTAATCTTCTTTCTGGACAGGTCTTTGTCGTCGTATTTTCTGACGAGCCACAATGGTCCAACCTTTATCCTCATTTCTGACGGCCTCAGGTTTTACCTGAGAAATTTGCTTTGGGGTTTCATGTCTGAACCGAACAATTATTGGTTCGAAGGTCCCAAACTGGATCAGGCTTTCCTTTTGCTTATCAAATGAGGCTGGAAATAATTGAGCGTCGGAGTTCATTGTTACTGCAGCGTGGTTTGATTGAGCTATTTCATCTAAGTCTAGCTCAATTTTTCCTTCTTTAGCTAACCTTAGAATTAGCTCCTTTAGGACGAAACATTTTTTTACCGGATGACTGATAACTCGATGATACTTACAATAGTTGGGATCATCGACTTTGTCCATTTCTTCCGGGCGCCTACACTCGGGAAACTCAATCAGTCTTGTTTCCAGTAGTTGCTCTAACATGTCAGGAATGTCAGAGTCTGGAAATGGGTAGACTTTTTCTTGTCTTTCTTTTAACGTAAGGTGACGTCTCTCGCCTCCGTCATTTTTTCTTTCTGTCTTGTTTTCCTTTCCTTTTGAGGAAAACCTTACAGGGGTCGTGCTGACGACCATGGATTCTTCCACGACATTTTTCGTGATATTCTCACTGTCCTTCATTTCTTTTTTCACTTTGTTGATATCCGGGATTAGGAGGTCCTTGCTCCCTCTGTTGGCGATACTCAACTCCATATCGTGGGCGCGAGTCGCTAACTCTTCAAATGTGTGGGGCTTTATCCCTTGCAGGATGTAATGAAGTCCCCAATGCATGCCGCCGATGCACATTTCGACGGCGGACACCTCGGTAAGTCGATCCTTGCAGTCGAGACTCAACGATCTCCAACGGTTGATGAAGTCGATGACTGGCTCGCCCATCCTTTGGTTAGCGTGCGAGAGTTCGGACATACTAACTGTTCGCCTCGTACTGTAGAAGCGATTCAAGAAGTCTCTTTCGAATTGTTCCCAACTATCAATTGTCTCGGGCTCCAAATCAGTGTACCAATCAAAGGCATTTCCTTTCAGAGTCCGGACGAATTGCCTAACCAGCATGTCTCCGCGAGTTCCAGCATTCTCGCACGTTTCGACGAAGTGGGCGATGTGTTGTTTAGGATTGCCCTTCCCATCGAATTGTTGAAATTTTGGCGGCTGGTACCCAATGGGCATTCTCAAGTTGTCGATCCTCTTGGTATACGGTTTAGTATACAAGAGGGAGCTTTGGGTGGGTCCATCGTATTGAGCTCTGATAGTGTTCGTGATCATGTCCTGCAGTTGTTGGACAGACAGCGAAGCGACCGACGTTGAGTGATGCGGTTGGTTTTCTTGGATGACATTTTTTTATTTGTCATTCCTCCTTGCTGCAGGAGTTAAACTTGTCTCTGCAGCCTCTCGACTTTGCATCTGATTTCTCAAGTTTGCAATCTCGAGGTCTCGTTCTTCAACTGCTTTCATCAGAAAATTTAATTTCTTTTCCATTTCAGCCATTGCTTCATCGTTAGTGCGTGCGTCTGTCATCATTACAGACATTACGTTGGAATCAGACACCTTCTCCGACTGATCAGAGGAAGGAACATATTCATCGTACAAGGGATTTTCCTTGATGATTATCCCACCCTGCGCAGACTCCGTCAATCGTTTGTAAATTTTGCTCACGATGACAGGAGTGTGTTCGTCCGTCTGCGAGACTTCTTTGATGAAGCGGCTGCGGGTGACAGGTCCCTTGTAAGGGTTGTTGGAAATGAGAGACCTGGATGTTGTTTTCTTAGATGTCATTGTTAACTTTTAGTTGAGAGAGGGAGAGATGAGAGGTAGAGTGGTCCCACTGGGCGTGCCAATCTGTTCACACGAGATTTCGAACGACGAATGGAGATTCGAACACGTGTAAATGAATTTGAATTTGTGTTGTTATATTGTATGTATCAGTGCGTAGTGGATTACAATCTCTAATGTTTATCCTCTGATTCTTTCTCTCTCAAATGTAAATGTGTTTCGAGGGCTTTGCAGCTTGTTCTCGATGTTGGATTTGTATCGAGGGCTTCACAGCTTGTTCTCGATGTTGGATTTGTTTCGAGGGCTTCACAGCTTGTTCTCGATGTTGGATTTGTTTCGAGGGCTTCGCAACTTGTTCTCGATGTTGGATTTGTATCGAGGGCTTCGCAGCTTGTTCTCGATGTTGGATTTGTTTCGAGGGCTTCGCAGCTTGTTCTCGATGTTGGATTTGTATCGAGGGCTTCGCAGCTTGTTCTCGATGTTGGATTTGTTTCGAGGGCTTCGCAGCTTGTTCTCGATGTTGGATTTGTTTCGAGGGCTTCGCAGCTTGTTCTCGATGTTTGGATTTGTATCGAGGGCTTCGCAGCTTGTTCTCGATGTTGGATTTGTTTCGAGGGCCTTGCAGCTTGTTCTCGATGTTGGATTTGTATCGAGGGCTTCGCAGCTTGTTCTCGATGTTGGATTTGTATCGAGGGCTTTGCAGCTTGTTCTCAATGTTGGATTTGTATCGAGGGCTTCGCAGCTTGTTCTCGATGTTGGATTTGTATCGAGGGCTTCGCAACTTGTTCTCGATGTTGGATTTGTATCGAGGGCTTCGCAGCTTGTTCTCGATGTTGGATTTGTATCGAGGGCTTCGCAGCTTGTTCTCGATGTTGGATTTGTATCGAGGGCTTCGCAGCTTGTTCTCGATGTTGAATTTGAATCGAGGGCTTCGCAGCTTGTTCTCGATGTTGAATTTGGATCGAGGGCTTCGCAGCTTGTTCTCGATGTTGAATTTGAATCGAGGGCTTCGCAGCTTGTTCTCGATGTTGAATTTGGATCGAGGGCTTCGCAGCTTGTTCTCGATGTTGAATTTGAATCGAGGGCTTCGCAGCTTGTCCTCGATGTTGAATTTGGATCGAGGGCTTCGCAGCTTGTTCTCGATGTTGAATTTAGATCGAGGGCTTCGCGTAGCGGTGAAGTCTTCAGGTGTTTGAACTTGGAGTGGTGTTCAGTCTTCAGGATTCAGGGAGTCTTGTGAATTCTCTCTAAGCTCTTAGGAGAAGAAATTTTCTGAACCTTAGAAATGAAAATGAACTCTCTATTTATAGAGTTTTCATGGGCCTGGATCCAATGGGCTTGGGCTTGGATCCAATGGGCTTGGGTCCAATGGACTTTTGGGTTCTGGGCCCAATGGTTATTTGGGCTTGGGCCAAATTGTCATTTAAATAACTTTTAGCCCGATTCGATTTCAAGCCCAATTGAGCCATGACCGAATTTGCTCGGTTAAGTTTATTCGATCCGCCGGCCAAGATGAAGACATGTGGCGACCGCTGATTGGCCGAAATTTCTCGGTCAACAGTATGGTTTTGGAGGTTCATTAACCTACAACCGGAAAGTTTTAGAAACAAAAGCCTTAATATAAACACCTTAAAAACTCGATCCCTAAACCGTAAATTCCCAAAACCTTAAAGTAGTTCTTTTGAAGTACGTTGTTAGAAATGTTGAATTAGGTACATGTTCTCTCAAATAAAAAGTGGGGAACGTGAATGTTATATGAATATACTATTTTTTGTATATTAAAAAAATATATAAAAAAATGTTTACTATAATCTTCCAATTTTTGTCTAAAAAATGTCATTTTGGTAATTTTTTATGAATACGTTTTTTCTTTTCTTTTTTCAATGTATGGTTTTGGAGTTTCATTAACCTACAACCCCAAAGCTTAGGACCAAAATTCTTAAGAAAAAAACCGTAAAACTCGATCCCTAAATCTTAAATTTCGAAAACCTTATAAGAGTTCTTTTCAAGAACCTAGTTGAAAATCTTGAATTAGGTACATGCTTGGTAAAATAAAAAGTGGTAAATGTAAATGTTTTATGAATATACTATTTTTTGTGCATTAATTTTTTTTAAAAAAAAATCGTTTACTATAGTCCTTAAATTTTGGTCTAAAAACGATCATTAAGTAAGTGCTTGGTCGGATAAAACTAGATTCATAAACCGTAAATAAGCAAAACTCAAAATGAGTTCATTTCCACTTTATGGTTGAAAATCTTTAATTAGGTAAATGCTTGGTCAAATAAAAAGGGGGAATGTGAATGTTATATGAATATACACTTTTTATGTGTATTAAAAAAAATTGAAAAAAACGTTTACTATAGGCCTCCAATTTTGGTCTAAAACCGATCATTTTGGTCATTTTGTTTTATGAGTACATAATTTCTTTTCTTTTTTCAATGTATGGTTTTGGAGGTTCATTAACCTACAACTCGAAAGCTTAAGGAACAAAAGCCTTAATAAAAAAAATCTTAAAACTCGATCCCTAAACCGTAAATTTCAAAAACCTTATAGGAATTCTTTTAACCTTATAGGAATTCTTTTCAAGCCAGTGGTTGAAAATCTTGAATTAAGTACATGCTTGGTTAAATAGGTGGGGAATATGAATATACACTTTTTTTTTTGTTAAATAAAGAAAGTTTTAAAAATCGTTCACTATAGTCCTCAATTTTTTTTTGTCTAAAAACAATCATTCCAGTCATTATTTTATGAATACATTTTTTCTTTTCTTTTTCAATGTATAGTTTTGGAGTTTCATTAACCTACCACCCAAAAGCTTTAGAACCAAAAGCCTTAATAAAAAAACATTAACACTCGATCCCTAAACCATAAATTTTCAAAACCTTAGAGGAGTTCTTTTTAAGTACGTTGTTAGAAATGTTGAATTAGGTACATGTTTTCTCAAATAAGAGGTGAGGAATGTGAATGTTATATGAATATACTATTTTTTGTGATTTAAAAAAAAAATTGAAAAAATTGTTTACTATAGTCCTCCAATTTTGGGTTGTTTTTTAATAATATTGTACTTTTTAAAACTTTTTATAAAAATATTATAGGTTTAAACCATTTTTAAAAATATTGCAGTTTTAAAGGAGGTCGTCTTTTCCTCTACACATGTCGTCTTTTGAAAGGACAATCTTGCTCTGGATGAAGATCTTGCTCCACATGGATGAAGGACGAACTTCATCGGCTTTACTTTTATTAAAAAATTGATATCTTTTTAATCAAATATTCAAAAAAAATTTAAAAAAAAAGTATTGGTTGGAAAGCTAACAGAGAGCTCCTGATTTTAATATTTTTGGAGTTGTGTATCAAAGATAAAAACATCGAAGTTGGACTATAGTTATGCAAATTTCAGAACTGAAGATTATTTTGAGGGGTGCATTCAAAAATTGATATATTTTTACCCAGATAATCAAAAACTTCAAAAAGGGTATTGTTGGAAAGCTAGAGCTTCAATTTGATTCCTGGTTTTTATTTTTGGAGTTTTGTATCAAAAGATATATATATCGTCAAAGTTATGAAAACTTTACTAAACTCAGAACTGAAGATATGACTGAAAACTTCAAAACTGTAGTTAAACTTCGACGATCTGTATCTTTTAATACACAACTCTAAATATAGTGAAACTATATATCAAATTGAAGCTCCGTGTTAGCTTTTCAACCGTACCTTTTTCGAAATTTTTGAATATCTGGGTAAAAATATATCAATTTTTGAATGCACCCCTAAAAAGAATCTTCAGTTCTGAAATTTGCAGAACTATAGTCCAAATTCAATGGTCTTTATCTTTTGATACACACAATTCCAAAAATAGTGAATCCAGGTATGAAATTGAAACTCTCGCTTTCCAACAATACTTTTTTGAAAATTTTGAAAATCTGGTTAAAAAGATATCATTTTTTTAATAAAAGAAACGTAGATGCTGATGAAGGTCGAGATCGTCTTTTGAAAAGACGACCGTCATCCACGTGGAGCAATATCGTCTTTTCAAAAGACGACCTTTGCTTGGATGTAGATGAGTACATTTTTTCTTTATTTCTTAAATGTATGGTTTTGGAGTTTCATTAACCTACAACCCAAAGCTTTAGGACTTAAATCCTTATGAAAAACACCTTAAAACTCGTTCCATAAACCGTAAATATCAAAAACCTTATAAGAGTTCTTTTCAAGCCCGTAGTTGAAAACCTTGAATTAGGTACATGTTTGGTCAAATAAGAAGTTAGGAATGTGGATGTTATATGAATATACAGTTTTTTTGTGAAAAAAAAAAAAAAAAAAAATCGTTTACTATAGTCCTCAATTTTTTGTCTAAAAACGATCATTTCGGTCATTTTTTTATGATTACATTTTTTCTTTTCTTGTTTCAATGTATGGTTTTGGAGGTTCATTAACCTATAGTTCCAAAGCTTTAGAAACAAAAACCTTAATAAAAATACCTTAAAATTTGATCCCTTAACGGAGTTCTTTTAAAGCATGTGGTTGAAAATCTTGAATTAGGTACATGCTTGGAAAAATAAAAAGTGGGGAATGTGAATATTATATGAATACACTTTTCGTGAATTAAAAAATATTAAAAAAATTGTTTACTATAGTTCTCCATATATATATTTTTTTTTTTTTTTTTTTGTCTAAAAACGGTCATTTTGGTCATTTTTTTATTAGTACATTTTTTTCTTTTCTTTGTTTAAAGTATGGTTTGGGAGGTTCATTAACCCACATCCCAAAAGCTTTAGGACCAATAGCCTAATAAAAAACACCTTAAAACTCGATCTGTAAACCGTAAATAAGCAAAACCCAAAACGAGTTCATTTCAAGCACGTAGTTGAAAATATTTAATTAAGTAAATACTTGGTCAAATAAAAAGTGGGGAATGTGAATGTTATATGAATATACATTTTTTCTGTGTATTAAGAAAAAATGAAAAAAAAAAACGTTTACTATAGTAATCCAATTTTGGTCTAAAAATGGTAATTTTGGTCATTTTTGTATGAGTACATTTTTTATTTTCTTTTTTCAATGTATGGTTTTGGATTTTCATTAACCTACGGCTCCAAAACTTTAGGAACAAAAGCCTTAATAAAAAAACCTTAAAACTCGATCCTTAAATCGTAAATTTCTAAAACCTTATAGGAATTCTTTTCAAGCGTGTGTTGAAAATCTTGAATTGGGTACTTGCTTGATCAAATAAAAAGTGAGGAATATGAATATACATTATTTTTGTTAAATAAAAAAAGTTCTAAAAATTGTTTACTATAGTCCTCAAATTTTGGTCTAAGAACGACCATTTCAGTAATTTTTTTCTGAGTACATTTTTTCTTTTCTTTTTTCAATGTATTGTTTTGGAGTTTCATCATTAACATACCTCCCGAAAGCTTTAGGACCAAAAGCCTTCATAAAAAAATATTAGGGTCAACTACAAAAATATCTGAAATGAAATAGTGCAAGTTGAAAAATAGCTAACCCAATTATTTTGTATTTAAAATGGAATTATTCTAGAGAATCATGGAAAAATTAATAAAAATTTGTACACACCAATAAAAAGAAAAATTTATTGTGAGAGAATAATGAAAAAAATAATAAAAGTTAGTACGGGTCAATTCAAATATTAAGGATGACCGGTCAAAACAAGAGTAACAAACACTGATTAAATGGAAACAAGTAAACAAAATTCAAATTAAAGTCTAATCTGGAACTTTAATTCAAATTAAATTTTCAGCCTATCAGTTTATCAACAACTAAATTTTCATAGACGGTTGTGAAAAAAATGATAATAACGGTGCTCTCGATAAGTTCTAATGTGTGTATATATTCGTAGTTACATGTACATGGTAAGTATATCATATGGAGTATATGTGTATATACATAAGTCATTAATTCGTGAACGTACATGTAAGTATAACATAGACGGTTGTAAGAAAATTACATAAGTAATTAATTTTTCAGCATATTGATGTTTATAAAAATTAAAATGTTCATAGACGGTTGTAAGAAAATTATAAAAATTGTGCACTCGATAAATTCTAGTGTGAATATATATTCGTAATTACATCTATAACAACATACATGTATAAGTATATCATATGAAGTATATGCATGTATATACACCGCCATTAATTTGTGAGCATTGGACAAATGATACTAAAAAAATTAAAAATGTTCATAGACGGTGTAAGAAACTTATAAAAATGGTGCACTCGATAACTTTTAGTGTAGGTATATATTCGTAGTTACATCTATAACAATGTACATGTAAGTAACCATTAATTAGGTACAAGCTTGGTAAAATAAGAAGTGGGAAATGTGAATGTTATATGAATATACATTTTTTTTGTCAAAATAAAAAAAAAATAAAAAAAATCGTTTACTATAGTCCTCAAATTTTGGTCTAAAAACGATCATTTCGTTAAATTTTTATGAGTACATTTTTTCTTTTTCTTTTTCAATGTATGATTTTTTAGGTTCATTAACCTACAACAACACCCAAAATATTTAGGAACAAAAGCATTATATTAATTAAAACACCTTAAAACTCGATCCCTAAACCGTAAATTTCCAAAACCTTCAAGGAATGCTTTCTCACATAAAAACGGGAGAATATGAATGTTATATCAATATACTATTTTTGTGTATTAAAAAAAATTTGAAAAAATCGTTTACTATAGTCCTCCAATTTTGGTCTAAAACCGGTCATTTTAGTCATTTATTTTTAGTACATTTTTTCTTTTCTGTCTTAAATGTATGGTTTTGGAGTTTCATTAGACCCCAAAGCTTTAGGACGAAGTTCCTTATGAAAAACACCTTAAAACTCGCTTCATAAACATAAAATTTCCAAAACCTTATAGGAGTTCTTTTCAAGCCTTTGGTTGAAAACCTTCAATTAGGTACATATTGGGTCAAATAAGAAGAGGGGAATGTGAATGTTATATGAATATACATTTTTTTTGTGAAATAAAAAAAATTAAAAAAACCGTTTACTATAGTTCTCAAATTTTGGTCTAAAAACGATCATTTCGGTAATTTTTGTATGAGTACATTTTTTATTTTCTTTTTTCACAGTATAATTTTTTTGGAGGTTCATTAACCTACAACCCAAAAGATTTAGGAACAAAAGCATTAATTAAAACACCTTAAAACTCAATCCTTAAACCGTAAATTTCAAAAACCTTAAAGTAGTTCTTTTCAATTACGTTGTTAGGAATCTTGAATTAGGTATATGATTTCTCTTAAACTTCTCAATTCACTCCACCTGAACATCAGCGTCTCAACAAAAAAATGGTTTCTTTAGCTTTTTTTTGGAAGGTAACAAAAATAATTTTGACCACAATACTTCACATACTTTTTTCAATATCACTCACACTAATTATTCATTTTATTTGGATAGTTTTGAAATAAAAGAAAGCCCTACAATATTGTGTTAAATATTATACGTGAATTTGAAAGATTTTAATCCATTAATTTAAACGGGTCCAAATAAGTTGATGTTTTAATTTATCTCGTGTAAGAATACTACATTTTGAATTTGGTTTAAGTACCAATTTTGATTGAACAACCTAAATTATATTTAAAATAATAAAAATAGGTTGAATTGCATTTTTAGTCATTTTACACATTTAGTTTAAATTGCATTTTTTTTAAATAATTAAAAATATTGTGGGAGGGGAGAGAGGAAGAGAGTGAAATGTGTTGCCTCGAAAAATGGGACAGACTTGAATAGTAATTACTGTAGAAGTCTCGGGAGTTCAATAGTAATTACTATAGAAGTCTGGGGAGTTGATATTTTTTATCCGAGTTCAACAAGTTCGTGGGCCAAACGGGGAGTTAATTTCTCCTCCCAACTCCTAGGGCCAAACACGCCCTAAAGGAGTTCTTTTTAAGCATGTTGTTTAAAATCTTGAATTAGGTACATGCTTGGTCAAATTAAAAGTCGAGAACATGAATGTTATATGAATATACTATTTTTTGTGTATTAAAAAAATTGAAAAAAACTGTTACTAAAGTCCTCTAATTTTGGTATAAAAACAGTCATTTTTTTTATGATCAGTGCATTTTTTCTTTATTATTTCAATGTATCGTTTTGAAGGTTCATTAACCTTCGACCCAAAGCTTTAGGAACATAAAAGCCTTTGATAAAAACACCTTACAACTCGATCCCTAAACCGTAAATTTCCAAAACCTTAATGGAGTTCTTTTCAAGCACGTTGTTAAAAATCTTGAATTACGTATATGCTTAGTAACAAAAAAAAAAGTAAGGAATATGAATTTTATATGAATATACTAATTTTTTGTATATTAAAAAAAAATTGAAAAAAAACGTTTACTATATCTCTCAAATTTTGGTCTAAAAACGGTTATTTTGCTCATTTTTTTATGAGTACATTTTTTCTTTTCTTTTTTCAATGTATGGTTTTAGAGTTTCATTAACCTACAACCTGAAAACTTTAGGAACAAAAGCCTTAATAAAAAAAATCTTAAAAAATGATCCCTAAACTGTAAAATTCAAAAACCTTAAAAGAGTTCTTTTAAAGTACGTGTTTGAAAATCTTGAATTAAGTACCTGCTTGGTCAAGTAATAAGTGGAGAATGTGAATGTTATATAATTATACATTTTTTTTTGTGAAATAACTTTTTTTAAAAAAATTGTTTACTATAGTCCTCAAATTTTGCTCTAAAACCGATAATTTCGGTCATTTTTTATGAGTACATTTTTTCTTTTTTTTTTTCAATGTTTGGTTTTGAAGGTTTATAAACCTACAACTCGAAAGCTTTAGGAACAAAAGCCTAAATAAAAACACCTTAAAACTCGATCCCTAAACCGTAAATTTTCAAAACCTTAAACGAGTTCTTTTAAAGCATGTTGTTAAAAATCTTGAATTAGGTACATGCTTGGTCTAATGAAAAGTGGGGAACATGAATGTTATATGAATATACTATTTTTTTATGTATTAAAAAAATTGAAAAAAATGTTTACTATAGTCCTCTAATTTTGGTATAAAAACGGTCATTTTGATCATTTTTTCATGAGTACATTTTTTCTTTTCTTTTTTCGATGTACGGTTTATGAGTTTCGATCATTAACCTATAATAACCCGAAAGATTTAGGAACAAAAGCCTTCATAAAAAAAACCTTAAAACTCGATCCCTAAACCGTAAACTTCCAAAACCTTAAAAGAGTTCTTTTCAAGCACGTTGTTAAAAATCTTGAATTAGGTACATGTTTGCTCAAATAAAAAGTGAGGAATATGAATATACTATTTTTTGTGTATTAAAAAAAATTGAAAAAAAATGTTACTATAGTTCTCAATTTTTTTTTTGTCTAAAAACTGTCATTTTGCTTATTTTTTTACGAGTACATTTTTTCTTTTCTTTTTTCAATGTATGGTTTTGGAGTTTCATTAACCAACAGCCCGAACACTTTAGGAACAAAAGCCTTAATAAAAAAACCTTAAAAATTGATCCTTAAACCGTAAATTTTCAAAACCTTATAAGAGTTCTCATAAAGCACGTTGTTGAAAATCTTGAATTAGGTATATGGCTTGGTCAAATAAAAAGTGGGGAATGTGAATGCTATATGAATATACAATTTTTTTTGGAATTTTTTTTTTTTTTTAAATTGTTTACTATAGTCCTCAAATTTTGGTCTAAAAACGATCATTTCGGTCATTTTTTTATGAGTATATTTTTTCTTTTCTTTTTTAAATGTATCGTTTTGGAGTTTCATTACCCTAAAGAACCAACGCTTTAGGACTAAAATCCTGAATAAAAATACCTTAAAACTCCATCCCTAAACCGAAAATATTCCAAAACCTTAAAAGAGTTCTTTTAAAGCAAATGGATGAAAATCTTCAATTAGGTACATGTTTGGTCAAATAATAAGTGGGGAATGTGAATGTTATACGATTATACACTTTTTTGTGAAATAATTTTATTTTATAAAATCGTTTACTATAGTCCTCAAATTTTTGTCTAAAAACGATAATTTCGTCCATTTTTTTATGAGTGCATTTTTTCATTTATTTTTCAATGTATCGTTTTGGAGATTCATTAACCTAAATAACCAAAGCTTTAGGACCAAAGCCTAAATAAAAACACCTTAAAACTCGATCTCTAAACCGTAAATGTCCAAAACTTTAAAGGAGTTATTTTCAAGTGCTTTGTTAGAAATCTTAAATTGGGTATATGCTTTCTCAAATAAAAATTGGGGAATGTGAATGTTATATAAATATACTATTTTGTGTGTATTGAAAAAAAATTGAAAAAATCGTTTACAATATAGTCCTCCAATTTTGGTCTAAAAACGGTCATTTTGGTCTTTTTTTTTTATGGGTACATTTTTTCTTTTCTTTTTTCGATGTATTGTTTAGGAGTTTCATTAAACTACAACCCGAAAACTTTAGGAACAAAAGCCTTCATAAAAAAACCTTAAAACTTGATCCCTAAACCCTAAATTTTCAAAACCTTAAAAGAGTTATTTTCAAGCACGTTGTTAAAAATCCTGAATTAGGTACATGCTTGGTCAAATAAAAAGTGATGAATATGAATTTTATATGAATATACTATTTTTTGTGTATTAAAAAAATTTGAAAAAATCGTTTACTATAGTTCTCAAATTTTGGTCTAAAAATGTCATTTTGCTCATTTTTTTGTATGAGTACATATTTTCTTTTCTTTTTTCAATGTATGGTTTTGGAGTTTCATTAACCTACCATCCGAAAACTTTAGGAACAAAATCCTTAATAAAAAATCCTTAAAAATTGATCCTTAAACCGTAAATTTCCAAAACCTTATAAGAGTTCTCTCGAAGCACGTTGTTGAAAATCATGAACTAGGTATATGCTTGGTCAAATAAAAAGTGAGGAATGTAAATGTTATATGAATATACACTTTTTTTTAAAAAAAAGCGTTTACTATAGTCCTCAAATTTTGGTCTAAAAATGATCATTTCGGTCATTTTTTTATGAGTACATTTTTTCTTTTCTTTTTTCAATGTATCGTTTTGGAGTTTCATTAACCTAAAGAACGACAACTTTAGGACCAAAAGCCTGAATAAAAATACCTTAAAACTCGATCCATAAACCGTAAATTTTCAAAACCTTAAAGGAGTTTTTTTTTTTTTTTTTTGCAAAGGTATTTTAATTAATGCAAAGATTGAACTCGCGGGTCAATGGCACAACCTTATGTCAATTGAGATATGCTCGGTTTGGCAAAAAATTGTCTTTTTGGGCGGTAATAATGCATTTAAATTCATGCAATCCCTAAACCGTAAATTTCCAAAACCTTAAAGGAGTTTTTTTTTTTTTTTTTTTTTTTTTTTGCAAATGTACTTTAATTAATGCAAAGATTGAACTCGTGGGTTAAGGGCACAACCTTATGTCAATTGCGCTCACTCACCTGTTGCACCAAGTGGTTGTTCGATAAAAAATTTGCATTTTTGGGCGGCAATAATGCATATAAATGCCCCAAAACCTTATAAGAGTTCTCTCCAATCACGTTGTTGAAAATCATGAATTAGGTATATTTTGGTCAAATAAAAAGTGGAGAATGTAAATGTTATATGAATATACATTTTTTTTTAAATAATTTTTTTTAAAAAAGCGTTTACTATAGTCCTCAAATTTTGGTCTAAAAACGATCATTTCGGTCATATTTTTATGAGTACATTTTTTCTTTTCTTTTTTCAATGTATCGTTTTGGAATTTCATTAACCTAAAGCACCACACCTTTAGGACCAAAAGCTTGAATACAAATAATTTAAAACTCGATCCCTAAACCGGTAAATTTCCAAAACCTTAAAGGAGTTCTTTTAAAGCAAAGTGGTTGAAAATCTTGAATTAGGTATATGCTTGGTCAAATAATAAGTGGGAATGTGAATGTTATATGAATATACATTTTTTTGTGAATATAAAAATAATAAAAAATCGTTTATATAGTCCTCAAATTTTGGTCTAAAAATGATCATTTGAGTCATTTTTTTTTACATTTTTTCTTTTCTTTTTTCAATGTATGGTTTTGGAGGTTTATAAACCTACAGCTCGAAAGCTTTAGGAACAAAAGCCTTAATAAAAAAACCTTAAAAATTGATCCCTAAACCGTAAATTTCCAAAACCTTATAAGAGTTCTTTTAAAGCATTGAAAATCTGGAATTAGGTATATGCTTGGTCAAATAAAAAGTGGGGAATGTGAATGTTTTATGAATATACACTTTTTTTGTGAAATATTTTTTTTTTTAAATCGTTTACTATAGTCCTCAAATTTTGGTCTAAAAACGATCATTTCGGTCATTTTTTATGTGTACATTTTTTCTTTTCTTTTTTAATGTATTGTTTTGTAGTTTCATTAACCTAAAGCACCAAAGCTTTAGGATCAAAAGCCTGAATAAAAACACCTTAAAACTCGATTCCTAAACCGTAAATTTCCAAAACTTTAACGGAGTTCTTTTAAAGCACGCGGTTGAAAATCTTGAATTAGGTACATGCTTGGTCAAATAATAAGTGGTGAATGTGAATGTTATATGATTATACACTCTTCATATGATATATTTTATTATCATTTGTCTAATGCTCCAACGTTTCTATGCTCCAATTATTCTAAATATAGAAGTTAGCTATTTTTTAACTCGCACTCTTCCATTTCAGCTATTCCTGTAGTTGGCCCTTAAAATATTATCCCTAAACCTTAAATCTCTAAAAGCGTAAATGAGTTCATTTCAACCACTCGGTTAAATAAATTGAGTCGGATCCGTGCTTGGCCGATTGAAATTTGGGGATTGTGAATGTTATATGAATAAGAACACTTTTTGTGAACTAAATTTTTTAAAAAAAATGTGTGTACCATGGCTTTCGATATTTTATAAAAATGGTCATATTGGTCATTATTTATAAGTACATTTTTCTTTTGTTAATGCATTGTTAGGAGATTCATTTTAACCTAAAACCTCAAAGTTTTAAAATCAAAAAGCTTCACTTTACCAACTTAAAATTTGATCCATAACCATTAAATCTCTAAAATTGTAAACGAGTTCATTTCAATCGCGTGGTTAAATAAATTGAGTCAGGTCCATGTTTGGTCAATTAAAAATTGGGGTCTTGAATGTTATATGAATATGAACCTTTTTTTATGAATTATTATATTTTTATAAAAATTTGTGTACTGAACCCTTTTGTTTTTTTTTTCTAAAGTGGTCATATTGGTCATTTCTTTATATATTATCCCCTAAACCTTAAATATCTAAAAGTGTAAACAAGTTCATTTAAAGATCGTGGTTAAATAAACTTTTTCATGTCCATGCTTGGTCAATTTAAATATGGGGAATGTGAATATTATATGAAAATGTGAACATTTTTTCTGAATTAACCCGTTTTGAAAAAAATCGTGTACTATAGTCTTTCATTTTTTTTCTAAAAATGGTCATATTGGTCATTTTTCATAATACATTTTTCCTTTTCTTTTGTTAATGTTTGGGGAATCATTTTAACCTAAAACCCCAAAACTGTAAAATCAAAAGGCTTCACTATAACACCTTAAAATCTGATCGGTAAACCCTAAATCCCTAAATCCGTAAACGAATTCATTTCAAACATGTTGTTAAAAAAAATGAGTCAGGTTCATGCTTGGTCGATTAAAATTTGGGGATCATGAATGATATATGAATATGAACCCTTTTTTTTACAACTTGTGGGTGGGGATCGAACCTAGGACCTCTTGGTCAGTTGAGCTAGGCTCTCGTTGACATGAATATGAACCCTTTTGTAAATTAATAAATTTTGAAAAAAATCGTGTACCAAAACATTTCATTTTTTTCTTTTAAGATTGGTCATATTTGTCATTTCTTTATAAGTTCATTTTTCCTTTTTCTTTTTTTAATGGATGGTTGGGGAATTTATTTTAACCTAAGACCCCAAAGCTTCAAAACAAAAATCCTTTGGTATAACACCTTAAAATATTGGTTGAGGAATAGCATAATGCTTGCGCACACTTCCGAGAGTACAAGCTCCAACCAGCTTCTATTAATCACATGGATAATTTCATTTCTTTGAAAGGAAAAAAAACCATGATCACAACCCTATTTGTTAGAAGGATAAAATGTATTTTATTTATTCTCATGAAGATTCACACTTTTGACCTTTAAGTCGAGAATTTGTCACGTATCACTTCAGAAAACATGTGGGGGAGGGAGATTCAAACTTGAGACCTCTTACTCATAGTTCATACATTATATCATATTGACGAGAATTTAACGACTTCGCTAGCTTAAGAATATTGTCTTTAAAAAAACGCATTAATTCACTTTAAATGTAGATAAAAATGTCTTATCAATCATATAGTAACATATTTATTCCTATAAAAAAAAATAACAAGTTTATTGTCTCTATTTAAGTATAGCTAAGTAGATAAAGACATGCAAGTGTTTGGAACACCAACTCAACGTCTATTTAAGTATAGCTAAGTAGATAAAGACATATTACTATTTACAATTATTATAACCCACAAAACTATTATAATCACCGACTATAATAACTCATTCAGCGTCTCAAACAACTCACAATTATCATCCTAAAAGTCATTGTTCAAATTCTCCACGGTTGAAAAAAATAATTATTGTACTTTCGCATCACTAAGAATGAAAAAGGCTCATTTTCCTTCCTTGAAACCTGCTGAATCTGTCATGTCATGAAAACTATATATCAAATATTGGGCCTTCCATTATTTACAAACAAATTCTTCACTTCAAAGTAAATATGAGATTATTTTGTGGTATAATTTGTAGTAGCAATCAAATCAGTATGCAGATTAATGCTAACATTATATCGTTAAAAATAGTAAAATAACTTAAAAACCCTAAATTATTCGATTCTCTCTTCCCTTCCTACCCTACCCTTTCCTAGGGTTATTATCACAAATAGTCTATATTGCAAAAAATCTATTAACATTAACCCTGTTTTTTGCCACTATCAACATTAACCCTTCTCGGTGCATCCTGGCCAGGATCGGACACCAGGATTTTTTTATTTTTTATTTTTTTTTAATTATTTATGACATTTATGTATTTTACGTTTTTACCCCTCCTTATAATATACCCTATATAACATATTTCTTTAATTTGTAAGGAAAGATTTCATCTTATTCACTCCTTTTTCACATTCCATTTTAGCAAACAAGGTATGTTTATACAAATGTTTATCATATTGAACAATAGCTTCATAAGCAAGTCAATTTTGGCGTCATTTTTCGTTCATTAACCCAGATCCTGGCCAGGATTTGTATACATTCCGACCAGGATCGACCAAGACCGAGATTTTTTTTTTTTTTCCATACATTATAATTGATGTTTCTTCTTTTATGTTACTTAGAGAATGCCTCGTGTGTTGGTGGCACAATAGAGAGAGAGGAGAAGAAGAGAAGATGCCACCAACAAACGAGGCATTCTGTAAGTAACATAAAAGAAGAAACATCAGTTATAATGTATGAAAAAAATAAAAATAAATAAATAATCTCGGTCTTGGTCGATCTTGGTCGGAATGTATACAAATCCTGACCAGGATTTGTATACATTCCGACCAGGATCTGGGTTAATGAACGAGAAATGGCATTTTGTTCAATGTGATAAACATTTGGATAAACATATCTTGACAAAAATCGTGAGAAAGTGAAAGGAAGAATGAACTCAAATGGAATGTTGTGTGAAGAAGGAAAAAGAAATAAAAAGAGTGAATAAGATAAAAGCTTCCCTTGCAAATTAAAGAAATAGATTATATAGGATATATTATAAGGAGGGGTAAAAACGTAAAATACATAAAGTCATAAATAATTAAAAAAAAAAAAAAAAAAAAAAAAAAAAACCTGGTGCCCGATCCTGGCCAGGATGCACCGAGAAGAGTTAATGTTGTTAGTGGCAAAAAACAGAGTTAATGTTAATAGATTTTTTGGCATATAGGTTATTCTTGATAATAACCCCTTTCCTACTGTTTCTTTTTTTACTGTTTCTTTTTTTAGTACGTCAAATACAGGAATTGAGATTGAACCTCCAACTTCATTTGAGGTTGTACATGCGAACTACTATTGAACTATGCTCACTTTGGCTCTTCCTTCCCTACCATTGAGCTATACTCACTTTGGTTTTGGCTCTTCCCTCCATTGAGCTATACTCACTTTGGCTCTTCCCTCCCTACCGTTATTCCAAAGATACCCATTTTCCAATTAAAGAGACGAAGAAAAATAAAACATGGAAAACGAAGGAAAAGTTGGGGGAGCAAGGTGATAGAGAGATAAATGATAGTTCAAAAAAAGAGGGGAAAGAAATATATAAAAGTGAATGTTGATAATTTACATTGAAGATTAACAAATAAAAAATTGAGTGGACTAGAAATGCACAATAAGTTCCCTTCTACCTTCTTTCTATGTACTCTTAGAAGCTTCATTGTGCTGATTTCTAACAATGGGTTTAAACTGTAAACTTTAAACTACATACAAAAACAGGCATAACTCAGTTTTTCCCTTTTTGGAGATCTAACCCTTTCCTCCATTCATTATAATTGCAAGAACTGATTCCAAATTGTTTCTCAAGCCACCACCCCCACCCCCAAATAGAAAGAAGCCAATGGGATTGTATAACAACCTTGATTCAGAAATTAAGGCAGAAAAACAACGATTCGCCACTAACATACATACCGGGCGACCTCCCTATGTACAAGCGCACTTTACACACGTCAACTTCAGAACTACTTCCGACCCACTGCTCATCGAAAGGTGATGCACATCTTTGATATCCTCTGGGTCACTGGCTCCTGGCTCCAACATGTGAAAATAAAGGGCCATTCTCAACTCTGAAACGAGAATTCATTCTGGTGGGAATACGGATTCTTGAAAACCAAGAACTAGACAACCTAAAACATGAAAACATAATCCAGAAAAATACTGCTTTAGAAGCAAAATCTGACAAATGAAGAGAAGCCAGATCGGAATGAGAGCATCAAGCATAGCAAAATAGTCAACATAGTTGCAGAAAATTTACATTGGAATGTCAAAAGGCTTGGTCCATGTTTGGGACTGATTTTGACGTCTAAAATCACTTTTCTCATCTTCAAATTCAAAATAACCCTAATACATGTTTTTAATCATTCAAAACCCATTTGATGTTTGAGTTTACACTTCTATTCCATACAATCAAAATCGATTTCAAGACATGTTTCAGATTGAATTTGAATATGGCAAAGCTAACCATTTCAAAATCACTCGAAAACATGCCCTTAGTCATTTTGCTTGAACTAAAAAACTCAAGAATCCCTCCTTTACCTACTAGATTTGATATGAAAACCGTGACAAAGAGGATAGGCAAGTAGACAGAGGTACATGGAGATGGAATTTTTATCCATGTGCATGTTAGTTTAACGACCTTCAATCATATTATATGTTATGTTTTGATGATAACAAAAACAGAGAATTTGTTAAGAAAATACAAATATCAATTTGCAAAATAAAGATTAAAGTACATATTAGTGATGATTAATTAAGGACACAGAAGGCAGAAAGGCTATACAACATACACAACTAAAATTCTATTAAAATAGATATTCATTCTACATGAGAGGTATATAGGGGGTTTCCATGTTCATCATACCTGTATCCGACATCCCTATCAATGCCTCCAAGGCGTCAAAATACTTCTCTGTTAGGCAAACTAGGACAAGGAATTCAGCACGAACTATAACACAGGTAAGTGCAAAATCTGAACAGTGGTGGTAGCCAAAGGAATAGCCTCAAAATACACTCCAGATTAAATCATGAAGATAGACCCAATTGTAGTCTGGCCTAGAACCTTTGAACTTCGATCAAGGCCATGACAAGCAACCTAAAAACCAAAAACTTAGTCTACGATCGAGAATCGAATAAAAAAGATTCAACCAAATTTTCTGCCTCCACAAGTTCACTAGGTTTGAAGTCAAGGAACTATCAAGTGAAAAAATGAACAAGGGAAAATAATAACAAAAAAGTCTTGTTCTTCTTCCCTCCTTAAACAATAGTAAACAAGAAATAAAAATGGGCAAGGTTGTTAACTCGTGAAACGAAACGTGTATCGAAATTAAAATTTAGTGTTTCGTGTATCGTAAGTTTCAATTTGGTAAATAACATTGAAATATAAACATAAATAGCAAACCTTAAAATAGAGAAATAGATATCTAAACATTAAATAACCCCAAAATAAGTATGAAAACAACTAAGTTCAAAATACCCAAGAAAAAACATTAACTATGACTCCAAGTCTCCAAGATAAGTGGGATTAAAGGTTAATAGTTGATCTCTATAATTTAACAGAGCCTCATTTCAAATATTCGGAGCAGAGAAAACTTGGTCAGTTAAAAAGAGGGAGGGAAAAAATATTATTGTGAGAAAAAAACATAAGAGTTCGTTTTCTTCACCATATATGATAGGGCAGCATAACGCTCTTCATTCAAATACAATGGTTTTCCTCGACGCATTTCAATATCCTGCAGCAAGAAAGGAAACTAGAGATTACAGCAGAATATGAATATGACCAAAAAGAATGCTACAGAATACTTGATTTGAAATGATAAAGGAGAGATTCCACGGACATAACATCATAATCCCCTCCCAAACACACACAAAAAAAGGGATTAAATCCACGATAACTGCAACATAGAACCGCTTAGTTCCATATGTTTCATCAAGATAACAAGACATGTACAGAGCAAAATGCTCTTGAACCATAAAGCAATCATATTCAAATCACAAGTAAATTAGTAGTCGGAGAGTAATAATAATAGGAACGATAATGAAGATGACAATTTAGTAATTTACCTCCTCGCCAAAAGCATCCAAATAAGGAGATGGCCAAGGAGCCTGACGTGCAGATCTCTGCAGTAGAATTGTGGTCCTCTGTCAAAATAAAGAGGAATCTTATTTAGTCCATCCCATTGTCAGGAAAATAATATGTAACACAAAAGGATCCCAAAACACGAGGTTAAAGGACATTTCGACGCACCCTAATCAGCAAAAATACACCAGTGCCGGCAGCACAGATATTTGCATGAGCTTGGCATCCACTATCCCTTGAGAAAAACATAATTAACTTTCAAAACTTAAAGCTAACAGTAAAGCATGGAATAACAAGTTTGATGATATTAGACCACATTCCATCAAAGTCAATTTTGAAAAAACAACTATATTTAAGGCAAAAAGACCTGCAACATGATTTCCAGCTTGGAGAGCACAGTCTACCACATAGCAGGCATAATGCAGGATCATCAATAACATGTTTGCAGTCAGGGCATCGTTTTTTTATGTATCTGTTGAAGCAGAAAGTTCGATTAGACAGTTCAAAATAACTAGAAAATAAAAGAGAGACTGAATAGAAGTTGAACACATACACACCTCTGCAATAGATCTTGGTAAACATGAGGTAAACGAATTAATTGAAAAGGTACCGCAGGTGTGCAGTGCTTTATATTTTTAGATCTCTGAAATTCAAATTCTTTATTAAAATGGCAAAACCATTTCCAAACAAGTGACCGTGAGGCTTTATCCTTAAGAACAACATCCAATGGAGGGATCTCAAACATTTTCTCAAGCTTCTCGATTTCGTTGAGATCCAGTGCGATGTTGTCAACCATATTGTTGCCGGCAAGATATGTTTCCAATGCAATCTCTCCATCAAAAATTGGCACTCGTGCAGAAGAATTTAGTAGTTTTAAAAGTAGTGCACATCTCCGAAGATAAGGAAAAGTTAAGCTACCTATTGTATCCTTAACATTAGAAGACGGCTCTGTGTAATTTGAAACAAAATACTGTCGAGCATATTCAGATTCTCCCATAATTTTGCAAATATCAGCAATCAAGCAATCACTAGAACCCAACCCATCTACCTTGCATTGGTACTTGATGCAATATGTGATTATAGCCTGTAATAAATATTTCAAAATTAAAAATCTAGATTTCGCAAAACACACTCAACATTGAAACTTTAAATGCCTCAAACATACCTGGGCCACAGAAACTAGGTAGAAGATGTGCACAAGGGTAAGCAAGGATTCCTTGCAGAATAAAAAGGGGAAAGGAAGGCAAAAGAGAACCCACATCAATGATGCAAATGGGTCATGGGCAAGAACAGGATCAGATCCTCGGCTCAAAAACTGGATATCCAATTGTGGCAATTCCACACGAAGGCTTGTCAAGATGTGGAGGATGCCTGCAATAAAATAGCATCAATCAGAAATCTATAAGTTGAACAGTTGAAGATATATATAGAAAAACCCCCGGAAAGAATTCCAAATGGGAATCTATCTTAGCATTTATTGAAAGATCATGTACATAAGTAAAGAGCAATCATATCTAATCTCCTCGGCAATTAATTCATATGGGACTTGTCCTAAACAGAATTTGGATGGATGTTTAGAAAAATTCAACAAGATTCCAGGTATCCATTCAACTCAGTCCCTAAAATGCACACATCTCCAGTGAACGAAGTGAAAGACAGTGGTACAAATAAAATCCAATATAGGAGCGCCAAAAATAACCCAAAAAGATAAAGATGCTTCTAAGCCCCAGAGCTGTACCTCGTCCACATGAGTCAGTTGCATTTTCATTGGAAATTCCAGAGCAGATGGAATCTGCAAACCTTTGAATACCACAAAATCTTTGAAGCAAAAGGAGAGAATCCTCACAGTTAACGCTTTGTATCACTTTTAGCAATAAAGACAATATAAAACCACCTGAGGTTTTAAGCTCCTTATACAATGTACTAAGGCCAATATTGGGATTGATATCAGTCTTACTGCGAGCAGCAATTTCCATTGATATGATGGAATACGTGAGTGTGTCCCACATAAGAATTGACGGATTAACCCTGGAGGAGCTTATTAGCTTATCCTGCTTGCCAGAAAAATGCAACTTAGACAGAACAAGGGACACAGCTTCCAGATTGCGACTCACTTTCCTATGTCTATGCACAGATATATCTTTAAGAACTTTATTCTTCCCAACAGCCTTAGCTGAAGATTGCAGGAGAGCCACTGCTTGCTGAACGTAAAGTGGATTCACTTTTTCACTTGATTTGTTAAGATGACCTGAAACATGTGACAGACTCCCAATTGAACTCATTGACGGGTTCCAAATCTTTTGAAATTCCCTTGGAAATGCAGGCAAAGTGGAATTTGCAAGGCGTCTGCACACTGGGCACAAGAATTCTCCCTGTTACGTAAAACTAATTTTCATTAATTATTTAAAATAAATAAATAACCACAAGCCATATAGTCATCTTATCTTATTCCTAAAAGTCAAAAGAAAGTACTATATTGATACTTGGTCAAGTAAAAAGAAAGCATGAACAGAAGTTGGGTTGTTTAGCACCAGGCTAGGTGTAATCCAAAAATCATATGGATTATAATTGATATCTTAGTCCAAGTATATGAGCCCTTATACATCTGGTCAAAAACACAGGTTAGAAGTTGTTTAATGCTTATTAAAGCATCCCCTATGTCTCTGAAAAGCCTACGACTCTAACGTATAACCACTAGATGTGCATGCTAATTAAGATTTTAGGGAGATTGGTGATTACTATTTTAAGATAAATTAACTCAATTTAACAAGAACCATGTAGACGCCTGCTTTCATGAAGCATCTAGATCTGTCATATGCATATGGTCAAAAGAGGAACTATTTTAGAATGGAGACTGAAAGACTAGACAAAAGAAGACAATCTTAATTTTCGGATGCAAAATTTCTGGGTTTGGATTGAGATGATACTCTGATCAGGTGATTAAAATATCAAGTTTTGGATTAAGCTGGGGTTTTGAAGTTTTGATTAAGATGATATTATGATTATATAAATTAAAATTCCTGGATCTTTATTCTAAGAAAACATGAAATGAAATACTAAACGAGAGATTCATATACCTGCTCAGGATCAACAATATGCCCTCCTTCAAATACAATTCTTCGAGCAAACCTAAAAGTACAATAAAAGAATATATGTTCTGCATTAAAACATATTAGAACAGAAAGAAGCAAAAAGTACCAACAAGCAGTCTGAGTAAATAGGTACAACTTGCCCACACATACAACTTACAATGTCCTATTTCTAATTATATATCAGTGGAAGGGTATGACAAAGTCCTCGTTCAGACCTTACTACCACAGAAGAGCAGTAGTAAACAAAGACAGCAAAAACACAGTGAAGTTTATCAGACAGTGGCCTCTTTGCCATTGTGAGCAATACCCAAAGTCTGTGAAAATAAAACCAAAAATTCAAAATGTACCAGAAGCATTTCTCAGCAATCACTCATTTGGAACTTCAAGCAAATGGCATATTTGGTATAACAATCCTCTCGGAACGAAACCCTAGGAGATGCCTAAAAAAAGCATCATATGAATCACGCCCATCACTACCTAAGAAGTTCAATCCTACTCCTTTTGTACAAAACTCTGATCGGGATCAGTACCTCTACCTCAAGGCTAAGAGCTTCTTTCACTGTGTGATGACTATACACAATCATATACAATAATACAACCTAGGGCGCACCATGGTCTACTTCAGGGATAATTCCACTCCCAATCCATTGAAGAGCCCATAATAACCACCACCTTCATCTTTCAACAGAAAGCAATTTACAAATTGCCACGACAAGTTCCCTTTCCTTATTCCTACTTCTGTAACCTCTGCTCTCTAATGCGACAATGCTCAGATTTACAAATCAAAACTAAAGTTCCCAAGAATAAAATGCTGGTATAGAGTAAACAGATAATTAAGAAATATCAGATTATATAGTATCGAGTGGAGGTTGATCACACACAAATAAAATGATTTTTTAAATCCATAAACTGCAACAAAATATAATCACAATCGAACAAAACATCTGTTAAGAGCAAAAATGAATTAATGTTGGTAGGATACCTTTCCTTCAATGAAGATAAGTATCGATCAAGACATCCTTGATGCACAGCATGCCCACAAGAAGAAAGATAAATTCCATCACAATCTGTAGGACCAATTTCATTAAATGCAGTAGGCTGCAAAGATTCTACCGATGTTTGAACATTATGAGCACTATCAGAAGTTGAATGATTTTCTGCCAGCTCTCTTGATAGAGCAGCTATATATTTTACATGCAGCACAGACTTGGAATCTTCTCCACTTGCAACTTCAGAAATTTTTTCATTCTCATTTAATTTAGAATGCAGAGAATCATGCATGTCTTTTCGAACAGATAGATAAATATCTTCTTCCAGCGTATCAAAGCTGAATATTATCTTTTCTCCTTTAACATTCGATGTACCAGGCACTTGAATGTTACGTAAAGGAGGACAATGAGACTTGACAAAATCCAGAAAAGCGCCAACTTCCCCAGGTAGTCCATGATTGGCATATTCTCTTACTGCATTCTGAATGAGCTCTGCTAACTGCGGAGATGAAATCACTCCTGAACCTGCAGAGGATGTGCTTAATCCTGATTGGTCAAGGTCCCTTTTTGACATTGTTGAGGCATGTTCATCTCTCCAGTAAGGTTGATCCCATGACACAGGACCTCGATCAATTAAACTCACAAGCTTTGATTTCTTGTTTAAGAAAGATATAAAATTTAAAATCAGTATCTGAAATCTGTGGTGGTTGAATAAAAGTAAACAAAAGAAACGAAAATGGGGAAATAAAATCAAGTTAATTAATAGAAATGAAAAACAGCTCATCGCATACCTGCAGAAGAATCAGAAAAGAAATAGGAACACTGGAACTAGAATCATGGCAAAGTGAGCAAACAGTTTCAGTCTGTTCTGCACTGTCACTGACACTGGGCTTCTCCGATTCTTGCCCCAATTCTGTATCATCATCATCCACAGAGTCATCAACACTGGCCAAAAATTTAGATTGCTCGGCTCTCATTTTTTCCTGCAGACAACAACCACACAAGTTATTAAACCAAAGTCCATTTAATAACAGAAGTAGAGTCAGCATCATCCCCGTGTGTGAATTCAGCCAAAGTTTACCAAGGTAGATGAGGCCCTTATACCATAAAAGGCAAATAAATTTATCATATACGAAGGAACTTTATCTTCGACTTAACCCTTGCAAGATCAGAACTAACATAATGCCTTCCAAATACAAGATAATTATCTATCAAATGGAAAACAATATTTTTCCTTGGAAGAAAATAATAGAAATAGACAAAAAATAAATAAAAATAAATAAATAAATAAGGATTTAGATATCGTACCAATATAGCAGCCTGTCTCTCTCGAGCCTTTGCCTTCCGCTTCTCACTATCAGAAGTTCCGCTTGGGCTATTAGTATTACTACTAGGCACAGATTGTGACAAGTAACCAAATAGTTCAGGCGCAAGTTGCTGGACTTTGCCCATGCAACGAGAATCAATCTCTGAAAGTTTCTTCAACAAGCTTTCAACCAGAGAGGATAAGTTGCAACTTCCAGCCTCCAACAAGTTTTCTCGACCTTCCTTCTTGTGCATTTTCATTAATAAAATAAGAAGAGATAACAAGCTTTGTCTGCCAAAACCATATGCCACACCCTCATCAATTTCTTCGTCGGCAAAAAGGAGCAAGGGAATACAATCTCGAGCATAAAATGATTGATCACTCGATTCCTTTTGCATAAAACAAATGTCCAATGACAACGCTAGCAAGTGCAGTGCACTTAACAGGACACTATCTGGGGCACGTGATTTAGTCGATTTCTCGGTAAAAACAGAATAAAACAGCACAGCACGAACAATTTGAAGGACAGTTTTACAAGTAGCTATTCTAGCCAATCCTCTAAAAGGGGGATAGATTTTAGTCCATTTAGGTAGCTGTGAGGTCAAAGCAGAGATGCCACATGACCTCAAATATTGTTCTTCAGCAATCTGCAGATCCCGTAAACTCCAACGAGGGTGGTACAGATCCAATTCTTTCCAATACTTCCAATGTAAAGAATACATCCCCTGAAAAAAAATTATATCTTAAGAAATAGTAATGGACAAAAATAAGTATGTCAACAGAGATCCCAACTGGTGAAGGGCATAACCTGATTAAATCCAGAGGGATTGGAATACACAGCAATTGTATCTAAAATTTCCTGTAGCTGATGACACTTGGAAAGATCACGAGGGAGTGCTTTCACCAGTTGACTATGAGTAGCATCTCCAATTGCTAACTTGTAAATCAGCTCTCTCTTCAAGCTTTCGGCTACTGTAAGTCCGCAAAATCTCCTTTCATTGACTACTTGTATGATTAATGTGAGCATCTCTTGCGCTAAAATAGGCTCGTACCTGAAGAAGAATTTTTTCACATTTTATATGAAAATTATAGAAACAAAACAATTATTTCTGAAAGGGATAATTGTGAAGTATATGTAGTTAAACGTGATTGCAAGTTCGCTCCCAACCATTATATATATTTGTTTCAAATATAATTATCTATACCCACATAATTCAACAAATAGTAAAAATTACCCCCATCTTTTTCTCAACACTTTGGCGGTGTGGTGTCTCAAATAACTATCACGACTACAGAACTTGCCCCTTTGATTTGATACAATTACATACCACACCCATAGTACGATGCCCCATCAGCAAGACAGGAGTGTTCAGCCAATAATAAATATCCCATGGATTTTAAAAAAAAAAATATATATATATATATATTAATTGCGCTTTCATGAAAATCAGTTCTTGTCAACATCTCGGTATATATATATTCTTGTCAAAAAAAAAAAAAAATATATATATATATATATAAATGTATTGTAACTTTATAAGGAGTATCCTCAACATCTCTGTACTTTAATCTGAACGGTAGTATAATATAAAGGGAGTGTCAGTGTAGAGTGTGGAAATTTGGAAAAGGAGGGTTTCTTTTTTCGTATCCTTGAAGATTCTAAGGGCCCGTTTGGTTGGTGATCTAAAAACATAAATTTGAAAACAAGGGATTCGATGAAAACAAAGTTGTATTTCATATTTTCAGATATGTGTTTGGCAGCAGATTTAAAAATTGGATCTCAATTTAACTAATTCTTCAAAATATGTTTAAAAAAATTTCTATAAACCATAAAACTAGTTATAGTCATTAGGTTGAATATAAACTATTATTAATTAATTTATGTATATTTTATGTTATAAATTTGTATGATTATTATTTTATAATATTTTATATTATACACATTTTAATTTAACAAAAATAAATTGAGTTTATAACATGAAATGCTATATTTATTAAAGCTTTAATTCTTTTAAATATAATTCTGCATTTTAAAATTTTAAATTCAAAATCTGGATTTGTTTTCAGAATTTACACTATTTGGATCATAGAATCCGAAAACAATCCAGATTGCATACCAAAGGCATATTCGTTGGACTCAGTGAATTTGAAAACATAAAACAGAATCCTTGCCTACCAAAGAGGCCCTAAGGTTTCTTTTGAATTCCTTTGTGTTATTGTAACTTTTGGTTGATTCAATAAAAAAATTGGTGTCTTTAAAAAAAAAAATATTATTATATTGATAGATATTATAATGAGTGATTCGTAGCTGCATTAACAAGGGTTTAAGTTGCACCCAATTTTAGAAGAACAATTACATTCCAAGTCAAAGTAATAGATGAGTACATACTCACTAGGGCGTTCAACATTTAGCGAAAGATAGTCTGATAGCCGGAAGCGTTCTAAAATTCTCCTGACATAAAGATCAGGTGGAGCCATTGCCGCACAGCACTGCAACAGAAAGAGATCAAGCTCCAGACATTGTTCTGACCTGTTACGAAGCCATTAAAATAGCAGCATGTTTCCTTACACTGAAAATGAGAAGATAGAACATAAGTCCTTTGTTCCCCAAAAATTAACTTACCAGCGGATTGATCGATACAGCTCACAAGACAATAGGGCTGCATCTCCATTCCTCCGCCACATTCCAGCATTAACCTCAGCACAAAAAACTTTAATGCGTAGAGGATGCTCCATAACAAATGAAGAAAAACCATATGGGTGACAGTCTGTAAGAACACTTTTAAAGAAGTCCACATATTCAGATGACAAATTTGATGAACTGGCACCTGTTGCACTTGGCACCACAGATTCACTAAAACAGCTTCTCAATGCCTTCTGTAAGAGCAAGGAAAGCAGTCGATGTAATGGGATGTGAATGGATATGTCCTGTGAACTAACATCATAAACTATGTTTGGCCAATCAGGCGAGCTTAGAAAATGCAGTGCATCAATCTCCATGGCGTAGTCCTCAACAGTAACTGTATCATTGGTCAAATCCATCAATTGGTTGTCTTCTCCAAGACTTATACCATGTTCATTGTCAATACTCATTTGAAGGCCACTGTAGTACACACGTGATTGCCTATTATAGTCTTTGTTTCTTCTAGCAAGCTTCTCAAAAATAAATTTGCCCTTCCCCATCTTAGATGACATTTTCTTTAATTCTGGGGCAGACGTTTTCCTTGAATAAAACTTGCAACTAGGGACCATGCTAATGTTATCATCAAGCATGTTTGGAATGCCTCCAGATGTATTTTCAGTTCCCAACGAACTATCAATAATCTTCAAGCACTCGTAAGTCAGCCACATAATAGTTGATGAAATTGTATCTGAACAAACTCCATCAACTCTTGATGCAGAAGTGGATGTACTACACTTTCCCAATGCATTACATGCAGCACTTTCCTGTGATAGACGTCCTACTTTAGCATGTCTAAAGCTATCTATGTCATCTGGATTCTGATTGTACATTTGGAAAGACATTGCATCAGCTGTATCTTCACCACTACTACTACTAGCAGCAGAAAATGCTTCATTCACCAATAGAGAGTGAATATTGGCAATTGAATGATCTAAACCAAAAGGTAAATGGACATTTTCATTCTCCTCTTCTATATGGAGGCCTGTTTCTCTCTTCTGAGGATCCATTCCTTGCACAAACGTCAGCAGTCTCAACCAAGTTCTCAGGATATCTTGCTGCTCATAGATTACATATCTGGGCACTACAGCATGACTCATAACAAATCTAACATCTTCAACTACACGAATGGTGGTTTCATACAAATTACTCCACTTTATAACCTATATACGGGACAAGACAAAATATAAGACAGCAAATAAGAAGAACAATACCAAAAAGAGTACAAATGGAAAATTATTATTGTTATTATTATTAGCATATGAAATCTTTAGGGGGATATTTGTCTATGACTTCATCAAAACATTACAAAGGTCATTTGTATTTTTTGCCTGTGCCTACATTAAGTGCACATTACACATCTGTCTACTACTAAAAACACATTATATGAATGTAGAACAACAAAACAATTGACTGGGTGCTGATGATTTACCTGCAACCGACCGTCTTCACTTACACAAGAAATGAAAATATCTTCTAAACATCCCAAGAGGATGGACAATAAGTTCATTTCCTCCACCAAACGGGGAGTAAGTGTTGGAACAGTGAATATTTGCACTGAGAAAGTTGGCAATAGTGGATACTTTTTAAGAGCATGGTCATTGCTGTCTATCGCTTCACTGATAACAGTAGGATAATAATTCAAAAAAACTTTTGCAAATTCATATTTAAATATAGGTTCTCCCAGCAATTTAAGAAGTAACTCGTGGACTTTCTTCACTACGCTATCAGTTAACAGCCTCTCTAGCCTCACCAAAACATCCAATAAGCCAGCTGAAGAAATCACCCTCTTTGAAACAAAGCTGAGTAAGCTTTCACTGTACTTGCAGAAGTCTAAAAGCATCTCAACCACAGCAAATGTTAACTCATTTGCAACCTTTTTATGCTCCGTAACACGGTCACTCAATTTAGGGTCTTCCACGCTAATATCTTCTGCAGATGAGAGTTTATTTTTCCAAGAAGTGAAGAGTGCATCAAGTATAGGCCCTACAGATTTAACAAATTCCTCTGCAAGTGGTTGTATCTGTTCTGCACCTTTATGCTTCGAGCAAAACCCCTCCCGCTTCCATGCTGTCACATCACCACAATCACAGCAACCACCACCGGTATAAATTATGGAGTAGTCGTGGTCCTTGTGATTCCCACTCTGAAAGCAAGGGACACAAATTGCACAAGTTGGGTCGTGTTCACAAGTTCGGCACCTGTAAGCTATATCATTATGTCCCCAAACAGCACCACATACACCGCGCTGGCCAACACTCATTTTTAACAGGTTCTTCAGAGCAGAAACTGGTTCACCTTCAAACATCAACCACTGTAGCCACATCATGCTTTCACGGAATTGATTTTTCATGGTTGGGCCAGTCACAGATTTTTTCGACCCTGCTTTAGCATCTCGTATAACTTCCACCACTTCACCATCAGTAGGCAAAATTGCACATACCAGCTGCGGTATCAGAAACTTGTTGTCCTTAACAAAAGAAACTAAACCAGGTTGAAGTTGATCCAATAGCTCATCAGAAACTCCAAGTACAGCAAGCCGCTGACAAACAAATAAATCAAAATTACGAACATGTAAAGCAAGGTAATAACCAGAATCTGATCGAGTCACTAACAAGAGTAGAAATGCTATATCAATTCCAAGTCAAAATTGAACAGAAAACCCAATTACAAAAAAGGGTAAACGCGTGGGAATAAGAACACCAACAGCAACTGATTAAAAATAACAATCCCTATCTAAATCAACATCGAATGTGAATGCAATGTACAAATAAGAACCGGTAAAAGAGAATCGCATACCCGCACAATTCGATCACGAGGCTTAAGTGGCGCAGATTCAGAAGGGGAACCAATATCCATATCGTCCATTCTCCGGCAGCGCCAATACGGCACCAGCCAATCAGTGCAACAAAAACAGCGCCGTAGCCGAGAGGTTGCACTCCCCAGGTTTCAACTACTCGATAAGAATTCCAAAACCCTAAAATTGAATCCTCCAATTCGTTCCGTCACGATCATTCATTCATTCAATCCCGGAGCAGTGAATTTCGCCACTGAGAGAGATTGTCTTCTTCATTCCTTCCCTCTTCCAAAAGTGGTCTCTGATCACCAAATTACAGAAATACGATCACTATAGAGAGAATCAAACATCGTCCACAGAAAGTTCATCGAAGAAGGTAAAGTAATTGTAAAAAAATGCGTCAAAACTTGTTGAAATTAGGGAAGAAAATGCAGAAAACCCTTCGAAGAGAAGTAGTTGATCGTATCTTCTTCGGTTGCGTAGCTGAGTTCTTCCTTTTTTTTTCTTTTTCTTTTTTTTTTTTATATAAAGTTTATATTTTGTCTCACGCATTGTTTAGAGTCGGTGAAATGTTTTAAAATGCTTTACCTCGTAACAGCCCAGGCCCATTTCACATGTGCGCCTGCCTGGGCCACCTCTATTTTTTCTAGAAATTACCTTTTCTAATAGTATAAATGTCGTATTTTTAATAAAAATAAATGGTCTAAAAATATAATTAATGTCAAAAATAAATGAGTTGACATGTATAATCAATTTAATTCAATTAATTACGGATTTAAATCAAATATAATCTTCAATCTCGTACATCAAGAGTTACTTTAGCAATGTAATGTATCACGCTGCAGAAGCGATTTTAGATGGATGATACTCTAATTTCATCAATTTAACAAATAGAAAACATGCTCAAACAACGAAAAGAAATCAAAATTATAAAACATACCCTTAAAGTTCTAGTTTGAAGTTTTAACAAATACATATATCCTACATGTGGGCATATGCATGTGTTGACGACCCAGAAGTGTTCGAATCTTTCCACCCAATGTACTAAAAAAAAAACCAACCAATTTTATTAAAAAAAAATTACCAAAGAACTAACAAAAACAATCAATTTTATGAACCTCACAATTTTCAATTTTCATTCTTGAAATCTCTCATCATCTTGTTATTCAATCGAGCTCTTACTTCCCTGTAAATATAATCTTCTGGAAAATTTTATGAACCTCATTGCAAATACAATCTTCTAAAACCCCTCATCCCATCGTCCAAGGGAGGAGAACTGAGGCCAACATGGGCGAGCGACGAAAGATTCAGCAGACCTAGGCAGGCGTACGTGGGAGGATCTGGTCGACGACCTTGCTTCGACTGACAAGGAGCGATGACTGACTGGTTACATATGGCGAGAGATAGGGAGACGAGAATTTGGGCGGGACGAGGGAAGAAAGAAAGAAAGGTGGGTGTAGGTTTAAATTTTATTTTGGAGTTGGTCGAGAGATTTAATGTATAATTTATTTGATGAAAATTTGAATCTAAAGGATTGAAGAGATTTAAAAATATTGAGGGTTCGATCTATGATACGCATGTCTCGACTAATCTTTTAATCTTAAAGATCGATGGTCGAAGGCTTGGCAGTGGCGGAGGCTCTCCAGTTGACGAGGAAGGTTGGGTTTGACTCCAGTGGTGTTGGAGACAGATCAATAAGCATGGTGAGAATATGACGGAAGTTGGGCTGTTAGTAGCTATTTATGCTTTTAATTCTCTTGTCCTTTTAGGGACGGTTGAGCTTCATTCATACGGAATATGATGATGCATCATTTTGCACGACTTGCTTTGGGTTTTCGGCAATGCGTGGCCTGGTTGTAAGATTTTTCTTCCAAAGTTGAGTCTTTTGTTATGTTTTATTTGGACTATGTCTAGCGTTGTACTAAGCTTTTGCTATAAAAAAAAAATGTATTTTGGTTAAATTATAAGTTTAGTCTCTAAATTTATAGTCTTATAAATCTCTAACGATTCAATTTTGTGTCTTATAAATCCATAAATTTTAATAATATCAAATAAGTCTCTCAACTTTTATTTTTTATCTACTAGATCTCAACATACTCAACATTTATTAAAGTTAATAAATTTATGTCTAATAGGATAATAAACTTTGAATTTTGTATAAATTAATTAGTAAATTTTAAAAAACGTTGATTAGGTCAATGACCTATTATATACCAAATTGAAAGTTGAATGATCAATCATATATTATTTATGATTTATAAATTTATTAGTTACAAATTAAAAAATGCCGTGAATTAAACTTATAATTTAACCAATTATTATTAATTAATTAAACTATATTTAGGCTAACAAGTTGATATCATCCCTTGTAAATAAAGAAAAAAAGGGTTGGCACAACTATAATTTCCAATAATTTGCTCCAAATCTATTGCGTTCCATTTTCTATTTTCACAATAATTAAAAAATAATTTTTTTTTATCTATATTCTAGGATTGGTTGCACAAACACGAGACCAAACACGAGATTAAAAATAATGACAAATTTAGTAAAATTTAAAACACTCTGCAAATATGTCAAAAAAAAATCAATAAAATTTAAAACACTTTGTAAATATGTCAAAAAAATCAGTGGCTATCTAATAGATTGTTATTGTTGCTATAAGTATAGACTACTATCACAAAATTCTATAAATAAATAATAATAAAATAATTATAATATATATATGGGCTGGTTGCACAAATAGCAATCAGGCCCAAACTAATTGCAAATTTAGCAAACTTTAAAATGTTTTGCAAATATGGCAAAAAAACTCGTTTCTATCACTGATAGACTTTATTATATCACTGATAGACTTCTATCAGTGATAGACTATTATCTCTGATAGACTATTATCATTGACAAAAATCTATAAAAAGCTGAGGTGATCAGCGATAGACTTCTATCAGTCATAAGATATCAGCGATAGAAATTGCTATATCCGCAAAATTTTTAAAAACATGCTATATTTGCAAACAATAAGTCTTAAATTGTCATTTACTACAATTTCCCATATATATATATATATATATATATTTAATTATTTTACAAAATCACATATGTTACAATTTCTCAATATTCTAATTTCTAATAACATATTTCTCAATATTCTAATTTCTAAGTAATCTTTTATAGTCCGTTTCCAAAAAAAATAAAAAGTAATCTTTTATAGCGTACTTTCTTCATATATTATTTTTTTGAATGTTTTTTAACTATATAAAATGGTCAACTTATTGACAAATTGAAACTTTATATGCCAATTAATTGTTGAAGATATGAACACAAATTAAATTTTATGTCTTTGCAAAAAAAAAAAAAAATAATAAAATTTAAATATGCAATTTTTTTAATTTATAATTTTTATTTCCGTCTTATCTGATTATTGTATCTTTTTTAATAAAAAGATTAGGTGTCCAAATAAATTATGCATCCAATACCACGACAACATCAATATTTCAAAAATAGGTAACTGGTATGACAAACCACTCCTAACAAACACAAAATGTTTACATATTTAAATTACATCATCAAAGTGGTTGTAATGTTTTTTAATTGGTTTTTCTCAACAAAAAAAAATAATGTTACTTAATTGGTGTTCATACAGCTTGGTATTTTATTGACTTATTTAAAGTGTTCTAATACATTGTAACAAGTAACATAAGATGATTTGAATTATAAACTTATTTTTAATTAGTGAGATGATAATTTTATGGTAGCGTTACATTCGGATCTCTAAAGAAAAATGAAAGATTAAAGAATATATTCATGGAAAATTGTAACAAATGTCAATCTAGAATAAAATAATTTAAAATATAGCATTTTTTTAAAAGATTTGTAAATATGACAATAGTAAACTATCACTGATAATTTTTTTTAATAAAATTTTGTCAGTGACTCTAACTAAAGTCTATATTATTTTAAAAAATAAATAAAAAAAATAATGACTTTTAAGTTTTAACTTTAGATATCATACACCAAGTTCTATTTTTTCTAAAGAGCAACTTCTAATTCTATTGCGCTAAAAAATATTAATTTGTTACAACTTACGACACAATATAAGAAAACAAGATCTAAAAATAATTGTCCAAACATAATATTAATGAAAAACAAGCTAAAAGTTCCAGCTTGAGCATAAGAGTTAATAAGCAATTTCTAATTCTAACCAAAGTCTATATTCTATTGATATTATCTTAATTATTCAATTTGAGCATAATTTAACGAGTTGAGATTGAGCATAATTTAACGAGTTGAGATTGAGCTATGCTTAAGTTGACTATTAGATAGCTCTTAAAAGTGCATTTAAAAAAATGTTCGAATTACTTTTGGAAACATGTAATTTGTTATAACACATGGAAAAAACAAATGAAATCTCAGCTAAAAGTATAGCACGAACATAATTGTTAATAAACAAATTCTAACCAAAGTCTATGTTATATATATATATATATATATATATATATATATCTTTGATATTTGTGAGTGTCCAAAGGACACCGATCGCCACCAAAGATTGAATTGATTTTCTCTAGAAAAAAGTTAACCGTTTCAAGGCCCTTCATGACCATTAAGTATGTTCCATACATTGTTATAATCCCATCGTTTAAATGAGTTTATCTATAGTTTCAATTTATTATATATTGTTTGAAATTTATGAACTATGTGAAATGTAATCAATATTAATGTTTAAATAACATTATTTCAAAATTAGACTAAAATTTATGCATAACTTTTTTTTATTAGTATTATTTCTACAAGGGTTCAAGTCAACTTGTGCACATCTCAATCACTCACAAAACAATCATAGACAACCCATCATAGATTTGTACACAACTCAATTCCTAACCAAAGTTAGCACATTTGACGGTCATTCAAAGGCAGTGGTATGTAAAAACTTCATACTCTTAGAAATTTTCCCTTACCCGGGTTCTTTATTAACCACAACCAAGGCCAACCAATCGTAGTTGTGACCTATCATAGCTTTGTACACCGCTCAATTCCTAAGAAAACTTTGTATTTAAATCTTCATCCCTACTCTTTATAATGTTATATTAAAAAACAAAAGTTCGAGAAGTAAAGAATATTTTTTTTGGCAAAATTAAAAGGGGTGAGGGTCATAATTAGCAGAACCAAAATACTTGACATATTGCTTGTAAGAGGGTACCAATACAAAGCAAATATAGGAGGACATTGATGCATAATTTGAGATGTCAATAGATACAAAATGGAAGTAAAAATATAAAAAGAGTAATTGAAAAGGAAGGATTTCTCATGAAATGCAAACTGTGGTTGATTTGGTTGGTTTCTCACCTCCCATTGGAATCAGCAATTCTAGTTCTGCAACCCATATGCTCAAGAAACTTAGTAAGGCTCAAGTGTTTTGCAGCCCATTGCTCAGCCAACTTTTGTTCTTTGGCCTCTGCATCTTTTCTCAACCCTGCCAATTGTTCCTTATACTCAGCTTCAATCCTCTCCAAACCAATCTTCTCTTCTTCTCTAAGAGCCTTCACTTTTCCTTCAGCCTCCTCCATCTTTTGCCTAATTCGAGAAGCCTTCTCCGACTCCAATTGCAACTCTTGTCTCCTTAACCTCCACGCCGTCTCCTTCTTGTGCGCTGCCCACGCACGGTGGCCTTCGTCGAGCTCTCGGCAGCATTCGACAAGCTCGGAGGCAAAGAGGCTTCCACCACACGATTGCATTGTCATTTGAGGTGCCAAATTGCCTAACACAAGAGGCATGTTTTCTGGGATTCTCTCTGGCTGCTGCAGCCAGGGGATGGGAGAGTAGGCTGGAACTGTGGGGGAAGAGAGAGTTAAGGTGACGGACGGGGAAGGCGGTCGGAGCGAAGAGCCGCCGTTGGAGTTTGAAAGCCATGGGGGAAGAGATGGTGGAGGAGTGGATGAATCAGTTTGAAGAAAGCCTCCATTCGAAGTGGCCATGAGATAAGTTTAAATGAATAGGCTTATAAACTTGGTTCAAACAAAGTAAGATTTTTACTCAATTCTACCACAATTTCTAAGCATCGCTACACTCACTGCTGAGTTCAAGCCTCTCCAAGGACCACCCAATGTTTCGTATATGCATCATTTATAAGCTTTCCAAAGCTTTCTTCTTTATAGCATCTAATAAAGGATTTCAAGATGTGAGATAAATAATTTATCATAAGAAGTGACATCACATAATGGAAACAAATTCAGGGAAAAGTCTGACTAACAAACAACAATTTATGACAAAACTTGGCCTATTTACTTCATACATTTCAGATCAGAAGCTCAACTACTGTGCCATTAAGATACAGAAGATAAGTTCAACCTCAACCAAATAACAAACCAGACATAACCAGACAGAGAAACAGGAAGGATCTAGGAAAGTAGCAATACTGGTATTTGCCCATGAAACCAAACAGACAACAAAAAGAAGTGAATAAACATCCATAAGGAAATCATTTCATACAAGTAGACAGATATACCAAATCACAAATGAAACTTCTGAAAAAAGTACACCAAACAAACCCATTTGAACGTTACCCCAAAAATTGTCCTTCATCCAAGAAAATTCTGTAAAACTTATCAAGAATTAAACAAGGATAGCGACCCAGAATTCCCATTCTTCAAAGCAACAGAGTACAAGAGAAGAAATAGGCAGCCATCAGAACTCTTTCCTCACAAGAGACTGCACTCAAATGTCCTCATAAACACATAGAAATTAGAAAACAGGCATAAGAAAAATGAAAAGACAAAAGAGAGATGAGTGTATACACTAGTAGTGGTAAGTACGAGCCTCCTTGGCAAAACAGAACCAATTCAGTAGAAACAAAGAGAGAAAAGGAACAAAGGGCAGAAACCCAATTCTGCAAAAGCCTCAAAAGGAGAGAGAATTGAAGAAATGGAGGATGAAGGGTAAAGGGGAGAAGGAAGAAGAGGAAGAGATATATTGAAGAGAGAGAGAGAGAGAGAGAGAGAGAGAGAAGGGGCTGAGAAAAAGGCCAAAGAATTAAGAAAAGAGAGATGAAGAAGAGGGGGAAAGAGCTAGCAGTGGGTGTTCCACTCGGGCACAGCCACAGCAGCAATAGCTTTCGTTTAGTCACTGTTCCATATATATGTATAAAGCCAGAGGGGACGATTGAGACAGAGCGAAACAGCTGAGGATCAGAGCTGCAGAGAGAGAGAGAGAGAGAGAGTGTAAAGGGAAATGGGGAAGAGAGTGGGTGTTGCTTGGCATTTAATGGTGCAGTGCAGAGCAGAGCAGAGCAGAGAGGTTTAAGCTTGGTTTCAGCGCTTAACCTGCGCCACTCTCCACTCCACTCATTTACTTCTGTCCGTATCAAAATCCTCACAAAGGGTGTTCAAATACATTGTGTATAGTTGCAAATATGTTTAGTTTTCATTGTATTTTAGTTTCAAATGTTTTCTTTTTTTGTACAATGTCTTCTATACAAGTTTCTTATAGTACATTAAAAGGACCAGAGTATAATCCATATCTTTCTACCCAAGCATAGCATGACTGTAGTACTGAAAGATCAAACTTGTTCTTTTATGAGATCAACATTTATAATGTAATTTTCTTTAGAAATTTGCCACTACTAGTGTACAACACTAAGATAATGGGTTGAACAGTACAAATAGATGATGGGATACTTCAATAACTTAATCTTATTGAAACTAAAACTTAAACTTGTAGATGTAAATGACAGTCCCTACAAAGTTCAACTGGTTAAACTAAATAAGTGCCACTAAAAAGTTTGAATCTTTCTAATATGAGTATAACCAATTTAAATTCTTAATAATTATTATTTTTAAATGAAATCTCTATACTCATAGTCTAATAATCTAACATCAGCATAAATATGTCGATCAAAAGATCAGCAGAAGTTCAAATTCTCCTGTTAGATTTGTGCATAAATATGTATCATCAATCAAAAGGTCAGCAGAAGTTCAAATTCTCCGTCCCGGTTAGATTTGTGCATAAGTATGTATCATCGATCAAAAGGTCAACAGAAGTTCAAATTCTCCGTCCCTGTTAGATTTGTGCATAAGTATGTATCATCGATCAAAAGGTCAACAGAAGTTCTAAGTAAATTTGTAGAAAGACTAAAAAATCACACATAAAATTTGTAATTAACCCCCTAGAGAGAGATGGGGGAAAAAGAAGGCGCAAGATAGAAGAGAAAAAAAGGCGAGAAAGAGCATATAGAGATAACCGAATGGGAGGAGAAATCAGAGTGAATGACGCCACGGGCAGAGGCAGGCGGCAAATTCAAAGGAGTTAACATAACATAGCGAGGAAGGTGAGCGTCTGAGTGAGAGTGTGATCGCGGAATCCGGTGGGGGGGTGGCCCCTCGAGAAGGAGAATTCTGAAACTCTGACGTCAAAAGGAAACCCTAGAAATGAAGAAAAAGGGGCCCAGTGGATGAGGCGGAGGATGTTTGAGAGAGTGGACTGTAGTCCGGATTTCGCGGCCCGAGACGACGGAGTTTGATGGAGACTCGACCTTCTTCCCCTTCTCTGCCATGGATTCAGAACTCCTTCTCTCTCTCTCTCGCAGGTTTTGTCAGTGATGCGTTACGTCCCTTTATCTTTTCCTTGTCTTCTTCCCTAATTTCCATTTCAATTATCATCTTCTTCCTCATATATTTCCCTTCATTCTCCTTCTTATTATCAATTTCATGAATACCATTTCCTTTTTCTTTATTTATTTTTTATTTTTTATTTTTTATTTTTTATTTTTTCAAAATCGAACGTAACTCGATTGTCCGTGTCTTTGATTAAGATATCAGAGTTCAATCCTTCGATTAAATATTTTAAAAAAAAAATAAATTATTTTTTAATATTTTTGTTTGGTTTAAAATTACTTAAAAGCATGTCTATTCAAAATTAATTAGATTTTACACTTTTGAACGTTGTTTTTCGTACCACAAAAAATGATTTTGACCATTTCAATATAACTTCATGTTCTTAGTCTAAATCTCGTTACTAAACTAGCATTGTTATTTATTATTATTATTTGTTCAGTTCAACAACGGTGG